>CM070705.1:8847512-11263637 GCA_036346265.1 Melocanna baccifera | reverse complement strand
ATCACACTCTATTGTATCTTGGTAATTTTCAATCTGAAAGCTTATATCAACAGTGTATCCAACATTCATAAAACCATCATTATTCAACCATTGAATTTGATATGGATGTTGATGTTTCTTATATTTCAATCCAAGTTTGTTGCAAAGTTCTTTACTAGCTAGGTTATGACAATTACCTCCATCAATAATAACCTTACAACACTTACCATCTTTGCTTACCTGAGCTCCTGTTTGGAAGAGACTGCAGCGCTGTCTATGGTTGGATTTGACTTGAACGCTCAATACCGAAGGAGTGCACACAAGGATAGGACTAGACTCGGGGTCACAATACCCATCCCCATGCGTGTCCTCACCTCTTTCTCCCCCATGGCCATTCTCATTTGCCTTGAAATTAGCTAGGCACTCTCCATCTTCATCACTAGTAGAATCATACTCTCCATTCTCGATTATTAACATTAGCTTGTTATTTGGACAATCCTTTTGCATATGTCCATGACCAAGACACTTGAAGCATTGGATGGAGCTACTCTTGGCAGTAGAACAAACAGAAGATGATGAAGAAGGGTTTGGTCCTTTCTTTGAGAAGGAAGGAGTGGCATTCTTTGTACTTAGGGCAGCACGTGCACTAGGAGCAAAACATCCACTAGAGGATTAGTTTTAAATAAATTGGAGCGAGATGTGGATTTACCTCCTGTAGGTGCTGTTCGAGGCATGAAGGATGATGTTCTTGTTGCCCGCATGTCTTGTTGCACTTGTCTTTCAGCCTTGGTTGCTTGATGTACCAACTCCACTATGTTGTTGTAATGCTGAAATTTAGTGATGCGCTTGATAGGAGGGTGTAAACCAGCAAGAAATCGCGCCATTGTTTGCTCTTCTTGCTCATAAACATTAGCTCGAATCATGGTCATTTCCATCTCTTTATAGTATTCCTCCACCGTGAAGGTGCCTTGCTTCATCTGCTGCAATTTGTCAAATAAATCACGTTTATAATGTTTAGGAACAAACCTTGATCTCATGTGGTACTTCATCTCCTCCCATGTAGTAATGAGTGGTTCATTGTTTTCTCTCCTTTGATTTTGCACTTGTTCCCACCAAATCAACGCATAATCAACGAATTCAAGTGCCGTCATGTGAATTTTCTTCTCTTCAGAATAATTGTGCAAGCGAAACACCTTGTCCACCTTGAGCTCCCAAGTGAGATATTCTTCGAGCTCATGTGTACCTGAGAATGATGACATTGTAAATTTAAGCTTACCAAATTTCTCCTCATTTGGTCGTTCATCGCCGTAACAATTACGACGGTGGTAGCCATCGTCGTAGTGCAGAAAGTCATCGTTGTCGAAGTGTGTTGCTCCCCCACCACGGCCTCCATGTCCATGGCCCCTCCCCGGACCATGGAAGCCACCCCCTTCACCTCTCCCAGGTAGGGGTGGGCAAATGGTATTTGCTATCACGCGATCTCGCCTTTGTTGAGCCTCTTGGACACCTCGAGGAGCGGCTGCTCCCTCATCTCGTGGAGGAATGGCTCCCCCACGATGAACGCTTCCCTCCTCTTGTTGTGGACGAAGCGTGCACACAATATCATTAACAATGTTTGTATATAGTACAATCATTTGCTGGTTCATCTCAATGCGCATATCTTGCATAGAGTTATTGATCATTCCTTGAATTGTCCTTCCAAGATGTCAGAGTGGCGGCGATCTCATTGCGCAAAGTTCCTCAAAGCTTGGAAGTGGAGTCGAGTCACCGGAACGTTCAGATCATACTCCTCGTCCATATTATCATCTCCACCTGACATGGTTAGATTGTGCAAAGAAATACAAAATAACACTAAGATATGTATGATATGTAGAATTCACTCAATCTCACTCTTTCCTCTCCCAAGTAAAGTTCTTACCTTTCCCAAGTGAATTGAGGCCAAAAAGAAACTTACACTTAGTGGTGGCTACAATAGCAAGTGATGATCAAGCGGATTTAAAAGTGACTCACAATTGCACGACAAAAGATATTTTGTGGAGTTTGGTTAGGAAGTATTTATCCTACACAATCTGAATTTCACGATATTGTAAAATTAAGTAATAATCCAAGCTAGAAAGTATTGCCTATGTGCCGATCCAAATAATATAAGTGAAGTATATGAACGCACACACAATGATCAATGTGACTCAATGCAAACAAAAGGAATGAGCTAAAGAAAACACTCGGGAATATTAGCTCGTTTTTGCATCAAGTACTAGGAGAGACGCTAGCCAATTGCAATAATATGAATTTGAGGGCACAATATTGCCCAAAAAAAATTAAATACATAATCTGAATTTATGGACTAAAATTAACTCACCCAAGTTTGGCTAATGCTTTCTTTTCTTTCTTTCTTTCTTTCTTTTTTTTGCTCAAGCCGTGGCTCCTCTTTTTTTTTCAATCGGCTGCCTTTTTTTGTTCTTTTTTTTATACTCAAGGCCAAACTAGGTTTAATTGTTCGTAGATTCTACGCAAGTCCAATGTTATTCAGCAATATGTAGATAATTCTAGAACAGCCCTAAAACAATTATCAAAGACTAGTATCAAGGTTCAAAGGATTTAAGTGAAGATCTTAACAGACGCTCAGAATTCAGACTGCAACAAATTTTAGACGGTCTGAATGTGTCTAACTAAGATTCTTATGGCAGCTAGGGTTTCTTGTGGCCAAATCAATCAAGAAAAAGGAAACCTAGATATATTCGGATGCGATATTCTTTCAAGATGCGCAAAGATTTTATGTGGACAGCAAGAACAAGATTTCAAAAAGTAAATTAAATCTAATTTTTTTGGATGCTAATTGAAAGATCAACTAGCGGATTTTCAAGAGTTTAAAATAACAACGATTAAGCAACGCAAAAAGACACTAAAATCAGCACGTAAACAAAATTTCTAATAGATCAAAACTTAATAAAACTCACGAAAATAACAGATATGAAACTAGGGTTTGGATTTTTTTATTGCAATTTTCGGTTTAATGGATTATAGGACAGAAATAAATCAATCTAAAAGTAAAGGGATAAGATCCAACTGAGTAAACCGCGCTCTGATACTAAGATGATACGGTGTCGCCCGATCTTCTCGACGTAGGATGGATACTCGCGAGAGTTTTGATGAATCATAGCTATCCTCCAATGCCAATGCAAGGGACAAACACTCTTTAATCCGCCAAAACACACTCGCGTCGATTTCGCCGACCACCATGTGAAGATCTATCGTGTACCTAATTCCCAGCGGAAAGGCTGAACGATCTTGATTGAAGAACACTCCTAATTTCCTCACGGAATTTCAGCAGCAATGATAAACTCGAACAAGCTTAATTGATTGATTATTCTCAAAGGTGGTCTGAGCCCTTAGGTTGCCAATACATGGCTTATATAGCCCCTTGGGACGTCCATAGAGTCCCCAAACCAAGTACAACTCAACTGTATATGGTTTTAGATACGAACTCTCACAAAAAGGAAACTAGATTACACAGCCATCATATTGTTTTAGTCCTAACTTTTGATCTAAGATGAATTTGATGCTGGGACCAGATCCATTGCGTAGCCCTTGAAATTATCTTTCCAACGAGTACAAGAACGCATGAATCGGACTCCGTTTGTGAAAGTTATGACCTTTTTAGTGACTTCTTGTCAGGCTATCCCGAACCGAGTCCAAATTGAATTCTAAGTTGAATCCGAGTTTGAATCCGGTTGGGCTTATGGGAGGTAAGAATTTGGCTTAATAATCTTATCCAAAACTTGTAGTTTAAGTCCTTGGGCTCCTTCCTTTAGCTCTCTCAAGTCTTCACAGGAGTCATACCTAAGAATACATAAAATACTAGCATGAGGTAGTATCCCAAGTTCATCATCAATTAAAGGAAACTCTTTAAGAAACAAAAGCACCTGTTTGTTTAAAAGCTTGGCTCTTGCCCTCGTCATTAGGCCCACAGGTTCTTGGACATTCTCATGCATGCTTGGAGTGGAAGATGTGTATGTAATGGGGATATCCTCATCAGGATCCTATCCGTATTCCCTAATGCCCTCCGGCCTCCACCGCTCCGCGCCTCCGCCGCTCCGTGGCTCCACGCATCCGCCCCTCTGGAATCTTACTGCTGGCACGGTGCCACGCCCCCACCCGACAGCCCGAGTTCCCGACGCGATGGCCTGAGTTCCTGAGTTTCGACACCTTGAGCCCGAGTTCCCGACGCTGTCCCCAAATCTTCCCTCAGCCCCGATGTCGCCGCCTCGCCGGTAGCCACCGCCGTTCTCCAAGACTCCAAAAATGGCCAGATCTGAGATCCCTAACCCTAGCAGGTATGTTTTTCTTTTCTATTAGCTTAATGTCAACTTTCCTTACTAAACAACACTATATGCTTGAAATGCTGATGGAGTTTGGGCCATGAGTGGATTGGAAATCACTTAGCACTGGGGTTGAACAGTTGCTAGTGTAGTTTGTTGCAGAGAATTCACTTAAATCTCTGAGTTGTCCGCTGTCCTGTGAGTTTTGACTGCAATGACTCGCCTTAATGAGCCTTGACAAGCTTGCTCGAGCCGAGCTCAAGCCGTCGGTGAGCTCGAGCTCAGCTCAAAGCTTGACTAGCATCTTGGGCTCGCTTGAGCTTCTATCGATCTTGAGCCTGACAGGTTGAGCTCGCTCGGGCTTGGCCCATTTATAGCTCTACCTAAGCTTAATAAAGAAATAGGAAAAAAGATGTAAACTGTAAACCAGTTTTCAAGTTAATCTTAAATTCTAATCGAAATCCAAATTTTGAATTCACCAACATTATCTTTCTTTCTCTCTTTCTCACTATCCTTCTCCCTTCTTCCTTCTTTCTTCTCCCTCTTTTCTTCTTTCCTGCTCTCTGTTCTTCTGGCGCCCGACAGGCCGTACAATGGTGTCATGCCTCCCACATCGCAAGCACGCCCATGCCCTGCGCCTGTCGACCATCCCCTCACCATTCTTGTGTCACCCTGTGCCAACTATTCTAGTCATTTGGCCATCGCCTCACCACGCCACGCCACTGCACCTACGCCTCTGCGCTTGCCATGGTTCGGCACCACGCTGCCTCCCTCAACCACAGCGCAAGCGCACCTGCCTCTGTCACGTCTCCACATTAGCTCAGGCACTCACATCCTCTCTTTCTCCCTTCCTCCTTTCTCTCTCTGGCGCCATGCCCCGATGTGGCCGTGTGTTGCGCCCACACCGCACATCACGCACATTGCCTCCACGCATGGCCCTACCGCCCCCACGCCAGTGCCATGCCGACCGTGCACCTTGCGTAGGCTATACCTTCACATCGCACATGGCCCGGCCATGCCCTGCCCCCGTCGAGTCACCTCACCACCCATGGCCTACACAAGTTCGTGTGTCATGCCACACCATGTCGCCACGCCCTGCTCCCATCAGCCTGTCGCCCTCACATCTGTGCCCATGCCCTACTTTCGTTGCATTGCCATCCCCTCGTTATGCCTCGCGCGCCATCCAATCACCCATGCCCTACCGCCATATCGCCGTATGGAGTCGTCATATTGCCACCCTTTTGTGCCTACTATAAGAACCCGAGCATGCTACCAATCCCTTTTCCACACCCCACTCATGCTCCCACCTATTTTGTGTGAGTGTTTCAGCCACACACTCTCGGTACCATCTAAGTAGTGAGTACAAACTTTAACACCTTTTGTACTCTGGCCCGATAGGTTAGCAAGGGCAGGATAATTATTTATAGCGCAGAACAATAAGGAGCGCAAAGCGAAATTCTCTTGTTTGTATGCATCCCATATCTATACCCCTTCGTTCCACAATACTTTTAGATCCTATCAACGGTGCTAGGTACACATCAATATCATTGCCAGGTTGTTTTGGCCCTTGGATAAGTATCGACAACAAAATATACTTTCCCTTTATACACAACTAAGAAGGAAGGTTATAGATGCATAGAGTCACGGGTCAAGTGCTATGTCGGCTGATCATGCTACTGAAAGGATTTATTCCATCTATACTCAATCCAAATCTTATATTCCTCGGTTCTGCACCGAAATCTGCAAAACTCCTATCGATGTTTCTCCACTAGCAGGGATCAGCAACGTGTCTCAGCATTCCATCCTTCTTGCGCTTCTCCGAGTGCCAACGCAGCAGTTTTGCCTCCTTTGGATTCGCAAAAAACCGCTTCAAACGGGGAATTATAGGAAGATACCATGCCACCTTTGCAGGAGCTCTTTTCTTCACCTCTGTTCCCTCACCATCATCATCTGATTGATTGTTATGTTTGTATCGGGATGCGTTGCACACTGGACAGACATGCACGTTTGCATACTTTTTACGGTAGAAGATACAATCATTCGGACATGCATGTATTCTTTCTATTTCCATTTCTAATAGATAAAGAACCTTCATGGCTTTATACGTGGTTCAGGCAACTCATTTCCCTCTGGAAGCATGTCCGCTAAAAAACCTAGAAGCGTCATGAAACTCTTGTTGGACCAACCGTCGCTTGCCTTCAATTTCAACAGTTCAAGCACAGCTGACAACTTCGTGTACTTTGACCTGCAGCACGCGAACAAAAGTTTCTCTAAGTCCTTCATCAAGCCTCGGAATTTAATATACTCTCTCTCATCATAGTTGTCTTCTACATCACGAAGCATCTGATCCAAATTATCACCGTGCAGCCTATCCGAATCCGAACCACAATCATCATCCGGCGGTATATCATTGACTTCACCGACGATGTCATCCGGCGGTATATCGTTGACTTCACCGGCGATGTCATCCGGCGGCATATCATTGACTTCGCCATGATTGGTCCAACACGTATACCCTATTTTGAAACCCCTCCGAATCAAGTGCGCTTCAATCTACTCTCGATTCTTAAACATCTTTAAATTCTCGTAGTCAGTGCAGGGACAATACATATATTCCACCCTCTTATTCAACATATCCTCCTCGGTAGCTCGTGTAAAAGCAGACACGCCATTAATGTACTCTTCACTCACACGGTTTGCAGTATACATCAAGTTTCGGTTCTATATTATGCACATATATAACAACTTAGTATTAAAATTAATTTAATTAATTATTACTACATATATACCACATGCATTGAGGCTAGCTAAATCTAAATTAGCTAGATCTTCAAAGTATATATATAACAGTCACCGAAAATTAGCTAGATCTAAATTTTGATACAACAAAAAATAAATTTTATTACTAACCATAACTAGAGCAACCAAGAATTTGATGAATCTTCAAAAGTCACCTGCCAAATATATCTCCTTCCACCAAATAAAATGGCCTGAAAGCATTGCCGCCTCCAGCTGCAATACCGGCTAGATCTGGATCGAAATGAAGACAGATGCAGTCTGAGTGGTGCAATAAATACATAACAGGATTATCACAGACAGCTTTTAACAAAAACCGTCTGTGATAATAGAATATCACAGACGATTTTTAGTTACAAACCGTTTGTGATAATCTAGAATATCACGACGATTTTTAACTAAAAACCGTCTGTGATATTCCAGTATCATAGATGGTTATTAACTAAAAACCGTCTGTGATAATCTGGAATTATCACAAATGGTTTTTAACTAAATATCGTCTGTGATATTCTAGTATCACAGACGGTTTATCGGTAAGAACCGTCTGTGATACTCTTTCAGAACACAGACGGTCTTCAAATTAAAACCGTCTGTGATAATGTACATGACAGACGGTTTCACAAAACCGTCTGTGATTTAACGTCTAGTATTAGATTTTCTGTAGTAGTGTTGGCATCTTTTAAAATATAAATGATTTCGAAATATGTAACAACTTGTGGGAGTTTCGTCCTATACTCCTTCGATTCTTTTTACTTCCGTTTTGGAAAGCGTAAACATTTGAAAACTTTGGGTATATATATATACGTAACTATCACTTTGGCCAAAGTTGAGGGACCAGGGTTTAGTTGATAGCATCTTGTCTCCGTAGTTAGCTTAATTAGTCGTTGAGATCATTGATCGTCGTTGTCAGCGAGTGTGTAAGTTTGTAATTCCTGTACTAGCGAGGACCTATCCTAAGGGCTCCGCGCAATTCTCGGAAAAAAAGAAGTTGAAGGATTAAAATGGTCAAAAAAAAGTGTATTAAAGACTATATCAACATCTAAAATGATAATTATGAGAGAACGGAGGTAGTGTGTCGACTGAAAATCCATGCATTTCTATTTGTTGTCTTGGCATCTTCTAAACAGATCAAATGGGTGGATACTAGGATCATCTATTAGAACTTTATTATAGTTTTTTTTTATAAATGCCACAAGCAGTTGACAGATTAAACAAAGCTAGGTTTGTTATCATGGAACTGTTCAATGGTGCATTATGTAGCTTCATGAGCATAAAAACTGTGGACTTCACAATTGCATGTCGTAGTACTTTATGCCGTCCAACAGGCGAGGATACTTAGCTTGATCTTGGAGTTGTTTATGGTAGCATTCAGAATGACGATGATTTATAATTTTTTTACTGTAACTGATTGATTTTACACTGTAGTTGAATTGACTTATTTAACATAATTAATTTTTTAAAAAAAATAAAAATAAAAATATATTATTTCATATGAACAATACAAAAGAATACGAAAAAAAGAAAACACAAAAAACCAAAAATAAAAAAACAGAACAAAAATAAAAAATAAATAGTAAAAAAACTCGAACGCTAACGCCGCCGAATGCTGGGCGGTGCCACATAGCTAAAGAATTTATGGTAACTTGGCAACTACGGTCAGTTTCATCGGAATCAACCTTTTCTTATGCAAGAATGCGGTTTACCGAGAAGCATGAATAGAACCGGAATTAATGTACTCCCTCTCTTTCGCTGTACTCCAAAGCCCATCGTGAGCACTGCCCAAGCAAACACAAAATCTAAGAAATACTTAATAAAAAATAAGCATACAAATATATTTCTACTAAATAACATACTACAACCATTTAACATCTTACAAAATATTTAAGTAGGGTTAAAGAAAATAAAAAGTGTAATGACTACACTCATTCCCTTAAAGAATAAATATATTAAATTGGATACTTTTGAGACTATGGATAAATATAGTGAGATGGATGGAGTACTTAGTACTGGATTGAGCGAAAGGATTTTCATAGGAAAGAAAACTTCCCAACAAACTTTCAAGGGAAACAAACACGAGTTCTAAAGCCATTGTTAAATTTCCGAGTGTTTTGCACTCTCTAAATTGTGAGCATTTTAACCAAACATGACCCACCGCAACAGTACAAGCAAATCAAGCTAAATTGTGAGCATCCACACCACAGTAGAGTCCCTGCTCTCGTGACGGGAAAAAACAGCTCAAAAAACATTCCGCGTTTGTTATAATCTTGACATGTAAATTATGTAAGAGTCTGTATGTTCGTAAACTGCAATGGTCATATAAATTGCGTGGTCGTGAGTGGTTATAGTCAAAAGCAGTCGGAAGTCCAAAGTAGTCGGAAGTCAAAAGTCGGAAGCCGTCAAAAGTCGGACGTAGTCGGAAGTCAGAAGCAGTCAGAACATCCGAGTACCAAGGGTAGTCGGAGTGTCTGAGTACCAAGCGCAGGCGTAAGTCGTAAGAGTTTGGTTCAATCATACTCATAAGAGTATTGAAGATGTTGTGGTCGTAAGTCGTAGAAGGAATCGAGTAGCAGTCATAGACTTGGTCAGCTCTGTGTGTGTGGTCATAGAAGCGTGTAGTCTTCAGTTAGCGCAGTGTGCGCAGGTTGTGGAAGGTGAGGCCGGTAAAACCAGATCACAGACCAAATCATGTGGATCGTAGAGAAATTCCAGGAGGATAGTGCATGAACTTAGGGACACATGACACAAAGGGAAGTGGTCTGAGTTAGTTGTTTGCATGGAGTTAGTTGTAGCTATGTAAGCACTTCAAACGAAGGAAATAAATAAGCCACTTGTGGTGAGTCATTTGTGTCCCGTGAGTTTTTATTTGTCTGTTGAGAGGGATAGAAAATACATGTGAGAGTGAGTCTGTATTTGTCTCGAGAGAGAGATAGAAAATACGAGAGAGAGAGAAATCTTGAGAGATTTCCGACACTTTGTATCACAGCGTGGTGCGGTCCAAGAGATGCTGAAGATGATGTTGCATGGTGATGGCTCGTCAAGTGGTGCTGCTACAAGCGGTGGCTTCAGCAATGCGGTGATGGCGAGGCTCTAGTACCCGCAGCTGACAAGGACAAATTACGCGGCATGGGCTAAGAGGATGAAGATCCGCATGAGAGCTCTTGGCATGTGCGATGTGGTTGATCCCAAGAGCTCGTCCAAGGTTGTCGATGACAAGAAGGATCAGATCGATGGCTTTGGCACTTATCTCCTAGGGACTCAACGATGAAACATTGATACAGGTGGTAGAGAAAGGCACCTCCCTTGAGGTCTGGACAGCACTATGCTCCATACACATGGGCACTGAGTGTGTCAGAGAGGCGAGGATACAAACTCTACGCTGTGAGTTTGAAAACCTTAGCATGCATGATGTGGATTCGGTGGACAACTTCACTGCAAAGATCACATTGCTTATTGGTCAGATCCGAGAGCTTGGAGAGAAGATGGAGGAGAAGTACATTGTGAAGAAGCTGCTGCTGTTGTAAATCCGAGGGCATTTTGGTAATTTCTCAAATTGAAGAATTTGAGGGGGCCACCTGTCGGTAAGAAAAGGGATGTGGAGGAGACTTCGTCTCCTACCCGAACTACGATTCTCTCGGTTGATCCGAAATGAGGGGAGGAGTTAGGCGATGGCGATGTGTTCGGCTCGACCATTGGCAACGATCGCTCAGTCTTGATTTCACCTCCTCCTCTCATTTGTATATAAGGAGGTCTCCTCCTTCGAGTAGAATATAGAGAAAATCGTAAGCCCAATACTTCACTCCTCTCTTTTGATATAGCTTTGGGTTTTGCTGTGGATTCGGTCTTTGAGGTCGGTTCTTTCTTGGTGACCATCGGTCTCGATGGTGAATCGTGACCTTTGGTGCTCAACGAGGCGTACTAGGCGGTGCTTCTTGTGTGCTTGTGCGGCGTTCCCTTCACCTCGACTTTCTTTGGCTTGGAGAGTTCCGATCGGCAAAGGTGGGCTTTGTATCTCCAACTACCACACTCCTTTCTTGCGGTGGCATAGAGAAGCACTAGGTTTTCTAGGATAGCACCTTGAGGCGTGCTTGGCTCCGAGTTCTTCTCAGTGATTTCAAGTATCACCGATTTTATGAGTATTTTCGTTGTCGACTCTTTGCAGTTCATGATTTGCTTCATTATCAGTGATTAATTGATTGAATATTACAAAGAGGCTTTGTTGATTAACTAGCTATGTGATAAAAATGGTCTTGAACTGAAAATTGAGTCACCATTGTTTAGCAGTCGTAAAACACTGTAGCAGTCGTAAGTTACTGTAGCAGTTGTAAAACCACTGTGGTCGTGAGAGTTGTCGAGTGTGTCGTAGTCGGATCCGAGTACTAGGTACTCGAAATCAGATCCGAGCACTCGTACTCGAAGTGAAACCCGAGCACTCGTACTCGAAGTTGTGTCCGAGTACTAGGTACTCGAAGTCGGACCCGAGCACTCGTACTCGAAGTCATTTTCGAGTACTACGTACTTGAAGTCGTATTCGAGAACTCGTGGTCGAAGTCGTAACTAAGTACTCGAAACCTTGGTGGTCGACTACTTGAAGTCGTACCCGACTACTCGAAATCATAGTAAGCACTCGTGATCACAATCGACTGGATCTTCTTTTAACATATTCAATTGGTGAAGAGTTTAAGACCATAGTAGCGAGACGGACAAGATCAAATCTTGTGTAACCTTACGTCCGACAGCACTAAATATTACATAAGACTTGTGCTTTTTTCTAGTCTTAAATGATTCCATGATCTTAACATTGACATACATGTTTAGATTAGGAGTATTCTTACTCCTTTTATTGAATATGTGCTTTATTACAAATGATATGATTGAATTACATGATTATATGCAATTTATATCATTTGTACACCTCGTGATACTTTCTTTGAGAATATTTATTTATGCTGGAATTATATCTATTTATATGCTTATACCGCATATATTACAACAACTGCGAGCTGTGTCTGATAAGTTCATCAATATTGCTTCGTCCAAGGAGCTATTTGGTGAGATTAACAACATGACCTTGGAAGAGGTCATTGGGTCCCTAAAGACGCACGAGGAGCATCTCAAGGGATGTGAGACACGCATGGAAGAATATGTTCTCTTGGCAAGAGAATGTGACTCAACGCGAGGGCAAAGGCATGGTCGCGGCCAAGGACACGGAGAAGAAAGGCCTAGAGATAAAAGCAAAGTGAGTTGCTTTGATTGTGAAGAGTTTGGGCATTACTCCTACGAGTGTCCCACAAAAGGGAAGGAGAAGAAAGCACTTCTATGTGAAGTGCTAAGTGATGAAAAATCAGCTCTTCTTTGAAGACATGTGAAGCATGACGTGTCAAGATTAGGGCAAAAACTGTTGGTTATGATCTTGATATATAAATTTATAAGAGTCTATGTGTAGTAAACTGCAGTGGTCATGAGTGGTTGTAGTCGGAGGCAGTCGGAAGTCCAAAGTATTTGGAAGTTAGAAGTTGGAAGCAGTTAGAAGTCCAAAGTAGTCGGAAGTCGGACGTAGTCAGAAGTCGAAAGTCGAAAGCAGTCAAAGCGTCTGAGTACAAAGGATAGTCGAAGCGTCCGAGTACCGAGGGCAATCATAAGTCATAAGAGTTTAGTTTAGTTGTACTCGTAAGAGTATTGTAGCAGTCGTGGTTGTAAGTTGTAGGAGTCGAGTAGCAGTCATAGACTTGGTCAGGTCTATGTGTGTGGTCGTAGAGGCATGTAGTATCCAGTTAGCGTAGTGTGCGCAAGTCATGGAAGGTAAGGCCAGTAAAATCGGATCACAAACCAAGCCATGCGGATCGTGAAAAAAATTTTAGGAGGACAGTGCATGAAGTTAGGGATACACGATGCAAAGAGAAGTGGTCAGAGTTAGTTGCTTGCATGGGGTTAGTTGTAGCTATTTAAGCACTTCAAATGAATGAATAAATAAGCCATTTGCAGTGAGTCATTTGTCTCTCGTGAGTTTGTATTTGTCTCTTGAGAGGGATAGAAAATACATGTGAGAGTGAGTATGAGTGAGTATGTATTTATCTCTCTCGAGAGAGAAAATATGAGAAAGAGTGAGAAATCTTGAGAGATTTTCAACAAATACATCTACACATGAGAATGGGGTGTTGATTCGGCCCATGAATTGCGGCATATTTTCTTTGATCCATTGATCCACACTACTACAGAAAGCCTACTACTAGACGCCAAATCACACTACTAGCCAACTCTATCTATTGGTTTTAGTTTTGAAGTTGTTGAAGTTCATTTGAATTTATTTTATGCATCATTCGCTTTCTCTCTCGTTAGGTCGCATGTTCGAAGGAGAGGGAGCACCACTAGAGGACCAAGAATTCAAAACTGAGCAAGGTCAAGGCATTTCATGTCCCTTGATCATGTTGAACCTAGATTTTAAATCTATTATTTATTTATTTTAAATTATTATGCATTGCTATTTTATTACAAACCTTCGTATGTAGTAGTTATTGTCCAACTTGATTAATCCTCCATTTGATAATTCAAATGTCATTATTCCATTGTCACAATAGGATAAAAATTATTTAGTGATACCATACTAGTTGTCACATGGGTTGTATGTTTAATTTGCTTTATCATGCTTATAGACACGTTGGGTTCATCATCACATGTGATCAATTAATTAATTTAACTTAATAAGATATTGAATCATGGTGTAGCCATAGTTATAAAATTTGTATACCATGACATTGGTGTGTCGTTGGTGTTGGTAATACAAACTTGGTTTTCATTTGTGCGAGTGATCAAGCAGTAAAGAGGGAAGTGTGGATTTACTTCGAGGGATTTGGAAGTTTCGTCTGAGTAATATTTAATGACTTAACTTTATGCGCCATTGATCTGAGCCTTATCATGCAAACAACGTATGTAGTATGGGATAGACTTGGCTGATTAATTTATCATATTTTAATTTCAATCTCCCCATTGTGATGAACTTGGGTGCTGATTCTATGAGGCGCAAGGGGGAGGGGGTGATACGAAATTCTAGTGGATGGGATTGAATTAAGGTTGAGCATTGTAAAGGTCTTGTTGTGTTTTTCTTTAACGTGAGGATGATCACATCGTGTGGATACAGTTGTACAACTTCTGCAGTGTGTAAAACTATTCAAATAACCATGTCCCCAATTATATACAATGCTTGGTGATTTCTCATGAAGGGTAGATATTTATAAAAACTTTCAAAAGTGAATAGTTAGTTCACTGGTAGAGCAACTTGTGAATGGTTAGTTCACGAGTGGTTTATTCAATTCCTTTGTTGTTTATTTAATATCATTTTATTTAAATTTTGTTTTTAATCTATTTATTGTATTTACTTTAAATTATTGCTTTTTGTAAAATAACCCTTCAGCATTCATTGGTATGCCTTTCATATTATATCACATCTTTGTTACAAAGGATTTGCTGAGTGCTAATGCACTTACAGCTTTATGCATACTATTACTCAGTTGAAGAAGATAAACTATATTAGCAAGCGATATCAGAAGGAGAATACTTCGATGACTTCACGGATTAGGACTTTGCTTCCCGGTCAATTGTCTGTGGGCATGTCGAATGGCTATCATACTTATTTCTGTTTTTCGATGCTACTTTCTTAAGCCATTCAGGTTATTATTTGTAAGCTTGTCCATAAGGTCTTACTCTAATAATTAATAATATTTGAGTCTTTTCCTATACACAGAGAGTCCGAATTTACTTATTCAGGTCTCGACATGCACCCACAGCGGATAGGCGTTGTGAGTTCTTTTGATACTCCTATTAGTTCTCATCTTGGTGCTTTCAAGTAAGGCATTCGCTGATTTTCTAGAGATAGCACTCGTTTTTCTCATCGAGTTGTGCACTTGTGTGTACCTCCAAGGTTGGATTTTCTAGCATAAATCATCTATTGCATCAAGCTAACTTGCATACTTCTAATGTTGGTGTGTCCAAGTTTTGGGTTCTCAAGTACTTGCTTCCTAACCTGTCAGACCTGGAATTGAAATCCCGAATCTTGTGTGATTCCACCACACTATTCTTAGGATTAGTAGATAGTGCTCACAGTACATTGCTGTATCAACTCATACATTACGTGGCATTCATCAAACCATAATAATATATATCAGAGTTTAAAATACACCACATCGGGTGACAATTTACATAAGAGCCGACATGGCCAAATATTTACATTCCAAAAGATAGCAACGGAAAAGCGAACAAAAGGTAGGACCAATAGCCACAAGCAAGCGATTGAGGGGGTAAATGTGTGCAAACTATATTGCCTAATTCTAGGTAATATAGGTGCACACCCTTCCAGCAAGTCTACTTACTTAGGACTTGAAAATTTCAAATTCGCCCTAATTGTTGTCATTGGCTCCATGCGTCGGGACTGGTGCGTCATCGTAGACGTAGTAGTCATGGCATCCTGCTTCTGGGTATGAAGATGCGAGGGTGAGCACAATCTATCATGCTCCACAAGCCAATACACAATATACAATTAATTTAACATGCATGGCTTGCCAAGAAAGGGCTCAGGTTGTTTTATTTGCCAAAAAAAACACTTTTTAAATGTAATACGATACATAGAAATCCCATGAGACCTAGCAGTTTGGACCAAAATCATAGTGTTTGTAAAAGAAAAATGTGATAATAGTACTGGCACAGATTCCACCTTTACATGTTATATGCACCGTATGCTAACTCTTCAGCGTTATAACTACTTACATTATCACTAGAGCGACACCCAGGGCAACACAATTCAGGGTTATCCATCACCCTCTATTTTTTTCTTTTCCAATCCCTTCCCCAAAAATTATTTTTGAAATAGAACTATATCCAAGTTAGGTTCCCATGTTCGCCCGTGACTGTGGGCATGGCTATTCGAATAGTTTTGACTCTGTAGAGTGTGTACACTTTCACCACAAGAGATAGTTCGCTCGTTGCTCCGCATGATTCCTTAATCATGCGGTTGAGTAGATTATCACAGTAACCTTTCAAGCTATCTAGCCTCTTGTTCTCATCTCACCCTATGGGCTGTTACTACTTGCAGTGGGTCCCATACGTTGCGTGGGATGTTAACCACTAATACTAGCGCTTCCGGGCTCCACTCCCCATAACGCTAGTATGACTGGAAAACTTCTCCCTCCACTCGATGGGTCCCATGAGGATTACTATTTTCTGAGCGACTGACACCTGGGACCTACAAACGTTTAATTAAGAAGGGGCCCGCATGTCAATGAATGCTTAAGATTACTGACTATCATTAACACTAATTAACCTCAGCTTAATTACACTGCACGGATGAATAGTGGTTTCTTCCTCCCACCGGCGATGGCGAAGCTTGCCGCCGGTAGTGGGGGCGGCGGCTGGCCGCGAGAATTAGCAAAATGGAATGCCCGCGCCTGTGCCTACCTCCAGGCAAGGTCTCGCTGGCCAATTTGGCTGGAGCCGTGGTCGGCGGTGAGCTTGGGCGGCAGCGGAACAGGACAATGGTAGATATGGCAATATACTACGTTTGAGCTTGATTGGCTGCTAGGGGAGTACCTTGGGGTGGTCACGGTGCTGCCTTTGGGGTCGGCGGAGCTCGGGCGTGGCTGGGGTGGTCGGTCGGTGTGAGACGGCGGTGGTCCGAGGGGAGCTCACGGTGAGGGGGCAACTCGGTCTCTTTTTTATTTTTTTTTATTTTCATTTTTGCTTTGATTTGCATGGTTAAATTTTGGGGCATGTGTGTATACATTTATATATATTTTATACCTAAAATTTCAGAGAGAGTTTTCTCAAGTACTATTGTTTTTTTAATTTTAAAATTTTTTTGAATGCTATTTGTATTTTTGAGGCTTATGGGTGTATATATTTTATACATAAAATTTCAAGATATCCAGTTCAGTATTTTCACTTTTCTTTTTATATTTTTATATTTTGCATGCCTCCTCTTTAAACTTTATGGATAATGTATTTTTGGGCATTTTGGGCAAATTTTGGATCGTCTTTTTAGATTCATAGTTTAATTTAAAATTTTCTTCTATAAAAATATATCCTTTCTTTTTGGAATCCTCCCCTTATTTTGTGCTTTAACATTATATATATATATATATATATTCTTTTTGTAATATCTTATTTACCAGAACCTTAACTAGAACCAAAGAAAATAAAAAATTAGAATAACAGGAATTACTAAAATTTTGGAATATCCACAAATTCCACATTATCAACACATCCCCATTTTCAGGATATTACATAACCCTTCGGGATCCAAGACTTGGGAACTTTGCTCTTCTCATGTGTAGGTACCGGGATGCGGGATGAAGAATATACGCTTAATTGGATTTTGGTCTTTTTGTAATACCTTGAACGTCTTTACAGCGTCCCTGCGAATGATTAGCGGAATCGCGGAGTTTCCCGATTTTTCGGTGAATCGCGGGAGGTGAAAATTAAATTACAGAATTCTTCAAAATAAAAAAAAAGATTAAAATAATTAATTTGGATGTTTTGGGTGGTCCGGAGGGGTGGGCCAGGCACTTTGGGCTAGCCATCCCAAAGGAGGGCCTGTACCCCCTCCCGAACCCTAGTACTCCCTTTATAAAACCCCCCTCCCTTGGCCCCTGTCCCCTTCTTCCCCACCTGGCCGTCACCCCCATCTCCTCCCTGCGCCTCCACCTCTCCCCCATTGTTGCTGCCCATGGATGCAAAGGAGAAAACAAGGAAGAGGAAGGAGAAGAGAAGGAAGGGAGGAAGAGGAAGAGGAAGAGGAAGAAGAGGGGTGATCCTAAGGGGATCCCCTAGGTAACTCTCCCTCATCCCAAATCCCTCTAATTTTGCTGTAATTAGGGTTCTTAGCCTAAGAATTGGTGGGGATTAGCAATTAGAATCTTCGATTAGAGAATCCCTGCTATCTGCCTGTAGATCAATTCGCGTAGTGTTATTGTTTGCGCAGTTTAGACCCACGAAACAATTTTTCCTGTGGGTCTGCCCAAAAGGAAAATTGTAGAGGACGACGAGACGCATCTTCTATCAGGGTCAGGAACCTCGCTGTCTGTCAGGGGTGTAGACTGGGGTAGATTGCTGTTTAGGTGTGATTTAGGGGTAGTAGATGATTTTTATATTTTTGGTCACAATTATGAAAAATATAGAGAATTCAGTAATCTAATTGATGTATAAAAATTATAATTTTTAGAGCCTTGTACTGTGGTTGGGAAGCGTTAGAAGCTGGCTGTCCAGAATGCTAGAACAGAGCACATCCTCTGTTTTGCGTGATAAATTACAATTTGTTAGTGGTGAATTAAAAATAAGTGATCTACATGAAAAGTGAAGGTATTTAAGTGGGAAATCCAGAAATATATCTTTCTCTGTAAACGGTTTAATAATCTTAAAGATACGAAAATATCAAGTAGCGCTGCTGCAGCGGGCAGAGTGTATAACCGTTAAGCGGAGAGGGTTGTTGCGGGGTTTTAGGGATTAGCGTCACCTTTACTTCTTAAGACCCAATTTCTTTGCTGTAGCATTGTGCTGAGAGGTACTTTTGAATAGGTGGTTTTGCTCCTAAGCGCGCGTGATTTGCTTCGCTTCAACAGTAAAGGCAAGTAAACGTAGCGGTTGTGCTACTGTTTAACTCGTTAATTATTCTACACTCACATTAATTAATTCTCTTTATTTGAGGTGCTATGTCATTGTTACATGCTTTCTTAATGTGGTCCATGTGGTAGTATTTTAAGAATTCAACTGTTTATGATCTTGATGGTTTAATTGTGGGTATGTGGAATTGTTCTTGATGAAACAAATATAGTTGTGGAGTAGTATTCTTTATGAACATATTGTGATATAGGTGGTAGTATTCTCAGTGAATATTTGTGGTTGTGGTGGAAGCATTCTTGTTGAATATATTGTGGTCTGTGTGGTGGGATTCTCTATAGATCAATTGATTATGATCCTGGTGAACCGAATATGAGTTATGTAGTAATGATGTTATAAAATATTGGCATTGTGTTTAATGAGACACATGTGAATTATGAGAAAGTATTCATGATAATTATGTTATTGATCTTTGTGGTTAAATTCTTGTGGTTTATGATTATCATATCATTCATAACATATCATGACATTTGCATTATGGATGTTGCCGCTTATAGCCGCGATCATGCTGGTACAGTATCGTACATTATCGTAGTACGATGCACACTCTTACCTTGTTGGGTAAGAGTGTAGTGGATCATACGCATTCATATGTATTCCATTGTGGAAAGATCATTTGCATACTTATGCAATATATTGTGGTGAAGTTATTTTACAAACAACTGCAACTTTATAGTTGTAATATAGAATTAGCTCATGAGAGTTACTTGTGGTATGAGGAATGTGGCTGTGGTCGTGAAATAGGGTTCATCCCTTATGGTATGGTAGAGGTTATAACTGTGGTATGAGATTTTTTTCTCTTGTGGTAATTATTGATAGCAGTTGTGGATGTGAGAAATAATAAAGTTAGTGTGATAAAACATGTTAATGTTTTACTGTCATTGGTAGTGGTAGTGATTGAGGATATGAGGTAGTCAAACAAGGTTTATTTGCTAATGTTTACCGTCGTTGGTGGTGATTTGGGGTAGAGGATATAAATGTGGTCATTGTGGGAAATAAATATTGACGATTAAACTATTGTAGTTTAATTAGCTTGTTAAACAGTTTGCTTGCTGAGATTTTATCTCACTCTTGTTTTCCCCCTTCCAGGTGATTCTCGAGCATGCATGGGAAGGGTAGAGCGGCACTTCACTATCACACATCATGTCATGTTTCATATTGTAATAATTAAGTGGAGTTACTAGTTATTTATCTTTTCTCTCATTGTTGTTCATTTATGGTTATTAATGTTAGGCTGTGGTTCGCTTTAATTGGTTAAAATTATTAGCAGTCGTTCTTTAATTATGCTTCTGCTTAGCTTATCGTGATTCAGGAATTGTTGCTAGATTATGTTATCTTGTAAATTGGCTAGCTTGTGGAATGGTTTAGTGGCATCCCAGGGTAATGTGGGTCCTGGAGTGTTACACTTTTACTTCATCACGTGATTGGAAGACTTGATGACACCACTCCCTTTGATGGCCTCCAAGAGACATGTGCTCTCACATTATGTGCTGTCATAATTAGCATGTTGTGCTTATACATGTGTTCACTTATATTATATTTTTATGTATTACTCATGTTATATTCTTGTTATGCTTTTATGTGTATCTTGCTTGTATATCTATGTGCTAGCTAATTATTTATCTTTTGTGCATATATGAGTTTTATTCTCACAACCATACATTATTGCTGCAATATCCTATATCATGCTTTTGCTAGTATTGTGTTTCATGTATTCATGTGCTTGCTTGAAGTCACTGTACCATGTATTTGTGTGGATTATTCCATGTCATATTTTCTATATACTTAGTGTTATGATATATCAATTATGGATGCATGAGCTTTATTATATTGCCATTAGCATGTACTATCGTAGTTTCACCATTTGATATATTATGCTTAATCATGCTTATATGTGCATAGGCTGTAATTTTAATCATGATTGTCATATACGTTTGAGCTTGGTATTTCATTATGAGCACGTGTTATCTTGATATTTTTACTATCATGCTTTTGTAATATCTTACTCTAGTTATCCATGGATCTATTGGATCTATGCTAGTATATCTTTCTCTTGATCTTTGGTAGCATAATTTAAGCATGTTTTGTTACTTGACATGTTGTATGCTTATATGGTGTTGATAATACAAGTGATATTGCTAATTATAGATAGATGAGCTTTGCCATAATATTTCTTGCATGTTTTGCTCTTGATTATGTGCTTGCCCTACTATGTGTCTTGTTGCTCATTTTCTTCAATGGCTATTTTATATATATATATAGAGCTTGATTTATCTCTCTAGCATGGAGTATTTATGTTTTGCTCATTGTCATATTTTGTTCATTCATGTGCATGCTCAAAATAAGTTGATTTTGCTTGTGTGAGCATTAAATTTTTATTGCCTATCTCTCACCTTGAATTATAGCATTCTTGCATACCATGTCTATTGGAAGTGGATCGCATGTCATTCTTCACTAACGCTAGTTCCAAGTACAAACGACTTCTTTTCTGATGATATATGAGAGAGGAGAGACCAAGTGTGCAATATTGTTGCTGGTACTAGGAGAGAGGTTAGACCCCTTGTTTCTGGAAGCTTCTGAGTCTTCATCTCCATTCCAGTATCCGGTGCTGGCTATCAATTGTGGGATGTAACTTAGCTCAACTTCTACTCCTTCGAGTACATCTCACCGCCGAGTGGTGTGATGCAAGTTTTGTGTTCTATGCTTTATCTTTCCCTTGATTCATGCTCTGCATATCATTTGGGGGCTTTTTGTAGCTCGAGGACTAGTTGGACTAATGATAGAATCACTTCTTGCACGAGTCTCACTTAGGCACATTTTGGATTTTCTAGGTTGTGCTTTCCTCAAGTCTAGGTAGAAATTGATTCTTTAATCACTAGTGTCTAGTAGGGAAAATTTTTAGTGTTTTGGATTCGCTCCCTAGTATGAGTCATCATTTTCCTTATAGATCGTGTAGAGAAGGGTGATATTATGCTTCACTTTATAGAGTCCGATCAGCAGGTTGCGGATATTTTTTACCAAAGCTCTTGATTCTTCTTTTTTTGCTTCTTTGCGGAGAGAGTTAGGGATTATTAGTCCTTTTGGCCTATTTTGATGAGGAGCTCGACTCTTTTGCATCTATTGTATCATATTTGTATGCATTAGTTTATTGGATACCTCAGTTTGAACTTGACTTCATCAGCATGAGTTACTTGTTGATTGTGTGTATTAGGAGTCAAGTATCATCATGATTTTATGTTTTATTGTATCTATCCTATTTTATTGCTTACATCTTGCTCCTTATGTCCATTCACCATTGTTTATACATGTTAGCTTATTTATCATGATTTATATATGTCATGATGTATGTCTACATGATGCTTGTTTGATTATGAACATTTTGAGCTTGATAACATCTTGGATAGTCTTCTATATCATGATGTTACATTTGTTCATGCCTTTTTATTATTTTTGGTTCATGTGTACGTGTTTATACTTGTATCCATGCCAGCATATGATTTTATGACTTTTTGTTGTTATTTGCTATGTGTGTATGGTTTGTGATTCATTAAGATGCATGCATATCTTGAACTTATTCTTTTTCTATTTTGGCATGAAAATAGTTTGTATGACATCTTTAGTAGTTTTGGATTGTGCTTATGTCTAGACATCATAAGAAGTTTGGTTAGTCCACGAGCTTCTTTTAGATTTAGTTTGCAATAAGCTTTGTTGTCCTAGATAATTTGGTGAGGTCTAGATAGAGCATGTGTGGGGGTTTGTTCTCATGTGTTCTTTGTCATTTATGTTTGTTATGCTACTTTTATTGTCATATGTCTCAATACAGTATCCATGTTTGTATATCACTTATCCAGTACTAGGACACCAGTTGTTCCTATGTTTGAGTTACAAGTTGTGGATGTGAGAGGGTCACCATGTGGCTTATGTGGATGTTTTAGATCACTCACCTCCTTTGAGCTTCTGATGGAGGTTTTTATTGATCTCACAATGCAGTTTCAGTCAGCTTGCACCACATCAACTACACCACTTCACCAAGCAATATGATAGAGGTTTGCTCCCTTGTGATCTTCAGTTTCTTGCTTTCTACTACTTGGTCATGCATAGCATTCCTATTCTAGTGGTAGGGATGTTTGATTAGGGTAGATAGGAACCAACTCTAGATGATTTTGTCTCAGTCATACTTCTCATTCAAATGGTTCTCTAGGATTATTTACTGCCTAGTTTGAGCTTTCTTGGCCACTAGTGTCTTGTGTTATGATAGTTAGTGTTACATTTTGCTCCATGGTATGAGGATATAGGCTAGAGACCATGTGGGAAGGGTGTGTTTGGGAGTATCTCATCTAGCTTGCACCTTCATTTTTTGGATTTTATACCTAATTTCTTGGTTCTTCTCAATTTACCTTCTTTAGGGGGAGTTAGAGCTTCCTTCTTTTTGGGCTGCTTTTCAAGGGGGCTTACTTCTTATGTATTCGTATGTATCGTGTTGCATTTTACTTTCAGCATGCATTGTATATACATAAATGCTTGTGCAAACCATGGAGCTTTGACTATTATCCTTGTGTAATATGATATCTTACTTTACATCTTACCATGTCTTGTGCTAGCTTGCTAAATATATCATGTCCTTCTATGTGTAGCTTAGCTTTTGCTATGCTAGCTTTATTAAATATGAGAAAGTTGAATTAAATCATGTCTTGTTGGATCTTGTGACTAGTTAGGCCAAAATACCAAAAACCACCTTGAATCAAAACTACGGCACGTGGGTGGCACGTTGGAGAGCAGTTTATGTTAAGGTGAAACTGGTTTGATCAAGATGGATCAAAGGCAAAGATTTAGCCGATACGGGCTTATGCGCTTTGAAAAATATGCATAAGTAAATATGTGTGAGTAAAACCCATGTGTGTGGGGTTAACTGGCTTCCCCGATTGTGGTAAGTGAATAGTATCTATTTATGGATGGATGTGGCTGGCTAGTTCATCTATATAAGGGGGTTAGGATGGAGATATATAGTTATCCATTCAAACGAACTCTCTTATGCATTCATGTCTAGGGTTACGGTTTGAGAATTGAGTGTGTTATGTGCTCTCTGCACTCCAAGGTGAAGTGGTTATAAAACTTACCTCGTCAAGTAAGTAATATATCAATCTTTGTGCATCTTCATGTATCTATCTTATCTTGATTTATTTGCTCTTATTTTAATTGGTATTGATCTTCCCTCTTCTTGATCTTATTGTGCCAATGATGTGTATGAGATAGAGATGATATTTGGGAATCTGTCTCCACACATCTAGGCACTTTGATAACAAGTTCATGAGAAAATCCAATTTTTCTTCATTTTGGCCTCTTCGAGCAAAACTTGATGCCCTTCTAATTGTTGCACCTATTAAAATTTTGATCATTAATTGGTAGTTCTACCAAAGTAGGGTGTCATTAATTATCCCAATGAGATAGGGTAAAGTGTTGGACACTTCATGCATAATATTAGTTTAACTTGACTAGGCTATCAAAATAGTTTTGGGTCTAGAGGTATAGTATTGAGGCCGGGACATATGGATGTCACTCAACAAACAAGAGTTGCATGTGATGCAATTAGCATGGAGTTCCTTAATTATGTCGCTAGGTTTCTAGCAGTGATGCTAAAACTCACTAGGACTTAGTGAAATATGAATTTTGATTCATATATGTTATTAGAGGGTACATGATTTTAAACATATAGTAGGAGTATCTTTTATTAAATTATTTAATGGAAGATTTCACATAAACATAATGTTGAATTTTTGTATATACTTTTTATGTTGTAGACAATGCCATCATCTACTTCCTCCACACCCAGTTTTAACCTGCTACCTATTCTTGAGAAAGAAAAACTAAATAGAACAAACTTCATTGACCGGTATCACAACTTTAGAATTGTTATCAAGCAAGAAAATAAGGAATATATTCTAGAGATTCCATATCTAGATGAACCAGCCGAAGATGCTACTCATGCTCAAAAGAATGAGTATGGAAAATATTGCAATGACTCGTTTGATATTAGCTATCTTATGCTTGCCACTGTGAACTCTGAGATTCAGAAGTAATATGAGAATACGGATGCCTATAATATGATTGTGGGTCTTAAAGTTATATTTGAGAATCAGACAAGGGCTGAAAGGTACAACACCTCTAAGCCATTATTTGCATGTAAGTTAGCTGAAGAAAGTCTGGTCAACCCTTATGTGATCAAGATAATTGGATACATTAAAAGTTTGGAAAAGCTTGATTTTTCCCTTAGCCAAGAGTTGGCTACTGATGTAATTCTCCAGTCGCTCCCTCCGAGCTTTGTGCTAGTTATTTTGAACTTTTATATGAATAGCATGGAGAAGTCAATGACCGAGTTGCATGGGATGCTCAAGTCAACAGAGGAGAGCATTCAAAAAAACTCTAATCATGTGATGATGGTTCAAAAGACTATCAATTTCAAAAAAAAAAGAATCATAAGGCTTTGAGCAAAAGAAAGGGCACGAGCAAAACTCAAGATAAGATCTCGAGTATTAAATCTAAGCTTCAGAGGCTCAAAATAGGTGTTGTACCTTATGCCATTTGCTACCATTGCCAAGGGATTGGACATTGGAAGAGGAACTAAAAGAAGTAATTAGCAGAACTAGAAAAGAAGAAGAGAATTAAGGCTTCTACTTCAGATATAAATGTTGTAGAAATAAATCTTGCTACTTTCCACGCTAGTTCTTGGGTATTTTATATCAGATCGGTTGCTCATATTTGCAATTTGATGTAGGGGCTATTAAGGAGTAGGAGTTTAGCAAGAGGCGAGGTTGATTTTTACGTGGGCAATGGAGCAAAAGTTGCTGCATTGGCTATTGGCACTATATTATTATCTTTACTCTCAGGTTTAGTTTTGGAATGGAATAATGGTTATTATGTTACTATCTTAAGCAAAAAAATTATTTCTGCTTCATTTTTGAGAGCAGAAGGTTATGAGTTCAGAATAAAAAATAATTGTTGTTCAATTTATTTAGATGATATGCTTTATGGTCATACTCTATTGCTAAATGGATTATATATTATAAATCTTGAGGATGTACTTGTCTATAATATTAATGCTAAGAGGCTTCAGCCCAATAATTTGAATCCCACTTATATTTGATATTGTCGTTTGGGTCACATAAATAAGAAGTGTATGGTGAAACTCCATAAAGATGTTCTTCTAAACTCATTTGATTTTGAATCATTTGAAACATGTGAGTCTTGTTTACTTGGCAAAATGACGATGACACCTTTCACTGGTCTAGGTGAGAGGGCAAATGCCTTGTTGGCCTTAGTACATTCAGATGGATGTGGACCAATGAGCCCATCGGCCAGATGTGGTTTTCAGTACTTCATAATTTTTATCGATGACTTTAGTAGATATTGATACGTCTACCTAATGAGGCGTAAGGCTGAATCATTTGAAAATATCAAAGAATTTAAGAATGAGGCACAAAATCAACTTGATAAGACAATTAAAGCCTTACAATCAAATTGTGGAGGTGAATATTTAAGCCATGAATTTGGTGATCATCTAAAGTAATATGAAATTATTCCATAGCTAACTCCGTCAGGAACACCTCAATAGAATGGAGTGTCTGAATGTCATAATCAAACTTTGTTAGATATTATTTGGTCTATGATGAGCCAATCTAATCTATCAATATCTTTTTGGTAGTATACTCTAGAAACAGCTATGTTCACGTTAAATAGGGTTCCATCAGAAGCCGTAGAGAAGACACCATATGAGATATGGACTTGGAAGCATCCCAGATTGTCTTTTCTCAACATATTGGGATGTGAAGTACACGTAAAACATTTGACGTTTGACAAACTCACATCTAAATATGATAAATGCTTCTTTGTGGGGTATCCTAAGGAAGCTAAAGGATATTATGTTAATAAAAGGGATGAGAAGAAAATATTTTTTGTCCAAAATAGTGTCTTTTTGGAGAAAGAGTTTATCTCAAGATGAGTTAGTGGGAGCACAGTGAGACTCAAAGAAATTTGAAAGACATAAAAAATACTTTAACTCCTACTGAATATCTACAGAGTGTACAAGATGTTGCAGAAACTGTGAAAGAGGCACCAGCCTCACGTAGGTTTGAAAGGCCATATCAATTGCCGATAAGGTATCGACATAATATTTTATTGTTAGACAATGATGAGCCTATAACTTATGAAGAAGCGATGATGGGCCTAGACTCTGAGAAATGGTTTGGAGCCATGAGATCTAAAATTCAATCTATATATAACAATCAAGTTTGAAACTTAGTGGACCCACCTAAAGGTGTAGAAATCATTAAGTGCATGTGGGTTTTGAAGAAAAAGATAGACATGAATGGAAATATTCATATCCATAAGACACGATTGGTGGTGAAGAGTTTTAAACAAATTCAAGGTGTTAACTATAATGAAATCTTCTTGTCTATTGCTATTACTACATATTCTGATTATGAGATATGGTAGATGGATGTCAAAATGGCTTTCCTAAATGGAAACCTTAGTGAGATGTGTATATAACACAACCTGAGGGTTTTGTTGATCCCCAAAATACCAGAAAGATATACAAGATTCTAGAAAGATATACAAGATTCAGATATCTATCTATGAACTGAAACAAGCTTCTCAGTGTTGGAATATTTGTTTTGATGAAGTAGTCAAAGGGTTTGGCTTCATTAACAACGAAGAAGAGTCTTGTGTTTACAAAAAGGCTAGTAGGAGCCCACTTGTTTTTCTGGTTCTATATGTCGATGACATATTGTTGATCGAAAATGATATTCTTATACTTGAATCTGTCAAGTCTTCCTTATGAAATAGTTTCTCTATGAAAGATTTAGGAGATGCAACATATATTTTGAGCATAAAGATTTATAGAGATAGAATTAAAAAGCTAATTGTTTTAAGCCAAGATACGTACACTAACAAAGTGCTGAAGCGGTTCAACATGCAGAATTCGAAGAAAGGTTTCTTGTCTATGTCACATGGTATTAGTCTTAGCAAGACTCAGTGTCCTTCGACACCAGATAAGCGAGACCAGATGAGTAAGATTCAATATACTTCCGCCATTGGGTCTATCATGTATGCCATTCTTTGTATACGCCCAGATGTATCATATGCTCTAAGTGTTACGAGCTGATATCAGATCCAGGTGAAAGTCACTGGATATCTATAAATAACATCGTGAAATACTTGAGAAGGACTAGAGATGTGTTCCTTGTTTATGGAGGTGAGAAAGAGCTAGTCGTAAATAGTTACACTGATGCTAGTTTCTAAACTGATAAAGATGATTTTTGATCGCAGTCTAGGTTTGTGTTTTATCTTAATGGAGGAATAGTGATCTAGAAAAGTTTCAAGCAAGGGACGACTACCGATTCTACAATGGAGGCTGAGTATATTATGGCTTCCGGAGCTGCAAAGTAGGCTGTTTGGATAAAAAAAATTCATCTCTGAGCTAGGTGTAGTCTCTAGTGCTTCTAGTGCAATGAATTTCTATTGTGATAATAGTAGAGCCATTGCACAAACCAAGGAGCCTAGGTCGCATAAAAAATCCAAGCATATATTTCGGCGTTTTCACCTCATTCGCGAGATTGTTGATATAGGTGATGTTAAGATATGCAAAATGCACGTGGATTTAAATATTACTAATCCATTGATAAAACCTCTTCCACAGCCAAAGCACGAGGCACAGACAAAAGCTATGGATATTATATACTTGCATGATTGACTCTAGTGCAAGTGGAGATTATTAGTGATATGCCCTAGAGGTAATCATAGAGATGATTATATCACTCCTATGTTTGTGATCTTTTGAATAATATGT
The DNA here is from genome assembly GCA_036346265.1 of Melocanna baccifera. Lineage (NCBI taxonomy): Eukaryota > Viridiplantae > Streptophyta > Magnoliopsida > Poales > Poaceae > Melocanna > Melocanna baccifera. The sequence continues at coordinate 11,235,038 of CM070705.1, read as the reverse complement.
TATTTTGTATTATAAATAGGCCCATAAAATGTGACATATTTTCTTAATTCTAAAGCATGCAACGTTTAGTAACATATTGCTAAGGCAAAGTGGGGGGAGACCAATTTATAAGGTGGAGTCTATACCACTCCTTGAATTATAGATGTAGATGGCATAAGGATGGCTTTGGCTAATCACACACACGCGCGCATGCGTACTCGCGTATTTTTACATAAAAATTGCGTGACTTGTGACTTACGACGTGCGACCGTGCTGTGACGTGGCGCGCCATTTGGCAGACTAAGTCCTCCTTTATTTTTATTGAACCGTGCATCTCTCTTTTTATTTGAATGAGATTCAAATATTTGAATTGGAGCTTTATTGGGTTTGATGACAGGTAGTTACCAGTGGGTAAATGGCTAGTTAAATATATCAGTACCAGTGGGTAAATGACTGTTTTAATCATATTAGTTATCACTCTGTCTATATATATATATATATATATATATATATATATATATATATATATATATATATATATATATATATATATATATATATATATATATATATATATATATATATATGAGACGTGTAGAGAATACAACCAATAATTTCTCTGCCTCCATTCTCTTCCTCGTTGTCTTTGTTGTCTGCTGTAAATCGAACCTCGTCGACTCTTCTTTTCGACATGTACCGTGAAGAAGGGGAGCGGTATCTCCGAGCCGTTGCTGTCGTGAAGACCTGTACGGGGGCTGCAATAATGTTTCTAGACAACGCACATCTGTGCGACCACTCATTGCACTACGTCATCTACGTTCTGCACTGCATCAAGCCTGCGCTGCTTTCTGTTTTTCATCAAGCACAACAGTAAGTCGTTCGCGCATTCGATCGACTTTAATATTGTAATACCTTTTTGTTTTCTTTTCCGAAGTACAATGAGTAGTCTGTTGTTAGTTATGTATTTTGCATCACTAGTTTATTGATTTTTTCTAGTAAAACTTGGAATTAAAATATTACCTACATTTCCAATATTTTGTCCTTTGAATAAATATCTTTCATATTGATTAATAAGTATGTGACTTGTTCATGGAACTCTCTATTCATGTTTTGATTTTATTCTAAATTGTCCCTGATCTTATATCATTACGTAGGACAATTATAATTTCTGAGATCAGATATATATATATATATATATATATATATATATATATATATATATATTGATTAATGATCATGTTTCATGGATCATAAATATGGGATATCAAATCAATAATGTGGATACATGTTGGAGAACATGATGTTGAATTGACCGGCCATGAGACACTATGGGAATTATTATATTCTTAAGTGTCATCAATTGGTCTCATACATAATGTATGTAAAATGCTTAGACTTGAGATCGCAATTGTTTTCTACATGTGTAGTAGTTTACTTAGGGGTTAATAAAATGTAACTTTTGGGTTTACTATAAAATATGTGGAGGAATATGATTGATCAAGATAAAATTTGCCTCTCCTATATAATATGAGAGATATCTCTAGATCACTCGATGTGGTTGGATTAAGGAAATACATGGCTATGTCGAATGTAGTTGAGGAGTCAATCACAACAGAGTAATCCACTATAAGTTCGAGTGAAGGATTGAGTTATTATAGGATGGCATGCCTCTCGCTTAAGTTTGATCTAGTATCATAAGGCTAAGAGATCGGTACATAAGAACTATATATGTTCGTCTGATATGATATTTATGTATGTTTGGAAGTCGTTATGTCCTGCTAGTAACCGCTACTGAGTTATAGACCGGAAATGAGTTTTCGGTTCATAGCCAAATATACATGAACCTACAGGGTTACACGCTTAATGAGCTGGAATGATAAGGGCTCAGATGATAGTTTTCGAGTGTGATTCGATCTCTACTAGTCGGATAAAGATTCGATTGGAGGCTATATTAGGAGAGGTGCGGGTATTGAGGTAGGCATCTTGAAATACACCGATCGAAACCCTAACCGCCACCCCTTATAATCTCTACCATACGCGCTGGTGCTAGCAAGCCGACATACAGTGTTATATTCTTGGACGTGTAGACCTTGGTAGAAACGTTGCTACGACTGCGGCGCTGATCGGGATGACGTTAGGAGGAGACAGTTGGCCGAAGGACGATCAACTACTTTCACTACGTTGACGCGCTCTTCATTGAATCGGCTGATCAACTTTACTTCCACTGCACTGCGCGTCTAGTGGTAACGGTTTATGATGTCTTATTTGCATGGCTTCTTTGTTTTCGCGGTAGAAAATTTTAATTTACGCTAGTGTAGCCTACCCGTATCCCAACAGGTTTTCCAGCAAAACATTTATTTCAGTCATGTTTAATTACATTTTAGTGCCATCCTTGCCAATCTTTACTTTCTTTGGACCCACATTAGGCATGACCTAAACCTTGGTCCTCTAATAGCAATCTAGAAATATTTTGGTGGCATTTGATAAATTGTAGAGTGTTTGCAGGTTTTGTTTAAAAGGACCACATAATCACTACTAGATGCCAATTCTCTATGATTAAAAAAAGAAGCCAATTCGCTGTCCCAAGCTTGAGAGTTCCAACATCTGGATGTATACATAAATACACATCACGACAAGCAAAGATCAGAACGTCACACAACATCCATTTATCCAAATAATTGCACACAGCCACGAGAGAAACTAAACATGTTTTTTTTCAACAAGGGCAGGAGCTGTCTCATTTCATTGATAGAAGACGAGAATGCAGCACCAGCTCAAAATATGTAGAGACACCACTTAGCACCGAAGAAACTAAACATGTCATAAAATTTTATGCCTCTTATTATGCAGGCACGGGTTTTGACCCCCATGATATGGAACCAAAAGCATGCAGTCCTAGTGAGGACTTAACTAGTGGCAAATCTCACAGTTGCACTGGCCTTCCTTCCAGCTGCCTACACACCAGTACTGCGTCACCTTGCCAAGGTGTTTGTCTTTCGCGTAAAGTTCGCACGAAATCTTGCACAGAAATTTGGTGCACCACACTATTCCTAGGGTTGGCAAGCTACAGTCCTCTGCAAGAATTGAACATATCTGTAAGTTAGTAACAAGCTTTCTCTAACAGATATGTAAACTTGTGGATGGTGTGCACTGTGGATGATCGCCGGCTAGCTGTCGACCTTTGTTTTTTGTCCAGGTAGTTTAGGATGACTAGAAATATTAAAATAAGCAATGGTGGTAAAATATAGATGAATTCAGATCCCACAATTCTAAATATACATCAATGGCTTGCATGATATCAAATAAACAACATTTATGTTTGTTGTCTTCCAAATTTTGCAACCATATCTTTGGGGACAATGGAAAACTGGAAATATTTAACAACAAATTCTGAGAATTTCATAGACTCTAACTTTCTTTATAAATCGGAGATCTTGTTAACAAAAATCCTAAGCTGGCTAATGTTTGTGCAAAATTACAAATCAAACCATGAAAAGATCAATACAGAATTTTAGTTACCGAACCGGACCAGTTTTGGGGGACTGACGGTTTCCGGGAGAAATCTGGGAACCCCGGTCCCGGTTTCCCCCCAAACCGGTTTTTGCTCAAAATGCCTAGCCGGCCATGGAAATGGAATTGTTGATCTTAACCATCGAGCTTAATATAAATCCAAGTCACACTAATAATTCATGTTTTTCATATTCTTTTACCACCTTTACGCCTTCGCTTCTATGGGACAGAGATACGAACTTTAGAAAAGCGAGAACATGTCGCAAAAGATCAACATCAATGTGGGGGCAAATATAATTTCTCTTTCTATTTTACGTGGTAAAAATACTTTGCATGCATAGGAGTTCAATCGTTGAGCATCCCCGGCCAAGGACAATGACGTAGAAACAGATATGAGAATCCTCTCACCAGCCTGCACACAATCTTACATCTGTTTGGACTTGCAAGTTGCTAGCTAGTCAAGCAATGTTTAAAATGTTGGAACTTGAAAATGTTTGCAAAAACACCATAGCTAGATTTACTCTTTCCAATGCCAAAACCAGGAGCGTGCAGAGAGAGAGAGAGAGAGGGGGGGGGGGGGGCAGGTGTGGGGAGGGATGAGAACCTGCTGAGACAGAGTTTCCAGTAGCACAAGCGCTACGATGAAACAAAGAGTCAGTGTCCTTCCGTCCATCTTGAGACAAAAATTTTTTATATGCAAGGAGGATATCAGGATAGGATGATGTATATATATGTTTCTTGAAGAAATGAGAAAATAGATGTATTTATTGTGTACTTATGAAATGCAATAAAATGTGATTCTGCCCAGCTAAACCCTTGCTGGTATCCATTAATTTGTTCAGCTGGGACTTGTCATTTTTGATTCGTTCATAAATATCAGTCAATCTTGCAGATCTTCAGTAAATCTTGCAGATCTTCACCTCCATGAAGCAGACCTTCAGGTGTCTCCACTGTATATTTGCTTTTAGCAGGTTTTTTTTAATTTCAAGCTCCAAAATGGCAGCATTTCCATTCATTACACAGCCAAGATATATGGTTACCTTTGATATGGATTACATGAAGCATTGCCAGAAAGTCATGTCATACAGAGGTGTTTGAGGGGGAATGCTTGGACGACTTCACGGATTAGGACTTTACTTTCTAGTCGATTGCTTATGGACATATCGAATGGTTACTATATTTATTCTTTATTTCTGCCGCTAATTTTGGTTTAGTCCTTTTAGGGTATTATTTGTAAGTTTGGTAATAAGGTCGCTACTTGATATTTAATAATATTTACATCTTTCATAGTTATTCGTGAATATGATTGATATTTTTTCTATGTTGTCACTATGTACACTATCGTGATCCTAGACTAGTGCATAATATATAGAGAGTCTGAATTTGCATATTCGGGTCTCGACACTTACCTAGGCTCATCTTCACCAAGCCGCATAGTTTGTCATACATATGTGGAGATATGATGGACAATGTCATGTGGTCTCTTTGGACATGAAAGCACTCCTCCTTCATGTTAATAAATATGGTTTAATGACAGCTGTCATTTTGTTCTATTAGTGAATATGGTTTAATGACAGCTGTCATTTTGTTCTATTAATGAATATGGTTTAATGACAGCTGCCATTTTGTTCTATCTTTCTATGTATATTTCTGGCAATGCTTCATGTAATCCATATCAAAGGTAACCATATATCTTGGCTGTGTAATGAATGGAAATGCTGCCATTTTGCAACTTGAAACTAAAAAAACGCGCTTAAAGCAAATATACAGTGGAGACACCTGAAGATCTGCTTCATGGAGGTGAAGATCTGCAAGATTGACTGATATTTATAAACGAATCATAAATGACAAGTCCCAGGGGAACAAATATATGGATACCAGCAAGGGATTAGGTGGGCAGAATCACATTTTATTGCATTTCATAAGTACACAATAAATACATCTATTTTCTCATTTCTTCAAGAAACATATTTATACATCATCATCGATTACTCAGCAAGTCATGTATAACAAGATGTAATCTATAATTATGCAAGGCTTAGCAAATGATAGCTGAGTGATTACTTTATAGAAAGTAATAATTTAGAGTAAATACAATAAATTGATTGAAAACATACTTTGAAAATGAGTAATAAGTAAATAAATAATAAAATTAAAGAAATTGAATAAACCACAAAGGAACTAACCATTCACTTCCCAACCAACCCAAAATTTTATGAAAATCCAACCCTCATGTGAAATCATCAAGCATTGTCTATAATTGGGACATGCCTATTCGAATATTTTTACACTCTGCAAGGTTGCACAACTTTATCCACAAGATATAATCAACTTACCATACCATTATATGTTCCTTAGGCATGAGATTAAGTGATCGTTACAAGAACTTTACAATATTAATCTCAATCTGATTCCACCTGCTAAGATTTCACTTTCGAGTAGGCTAACCACCTAGTCAGAAAGTCCCCTCTTGCGTCATGTGAAAATGTTTAACTAACACCCACATTCATCTCAATAGCAAAACCAAAGTTAAAACATCACAAAGTAATTAGGCAGGTCTATCCTATACTAGATTTGTGGTTCACGATAAGACTCAGGTCCATCACACCAAAGTTAAGTCTTTATTCATTACCAGGCGAGACATAAACATCACAATTGTGCTAAATGCACCTCCTTTACAGTATGATTACTTGTCCAAGTGAAAACCATTTTGTTTAACCAAGACCAATAACACTACGCCTGTCATAGTACATAAATTTTATAACTGTGGCTAACCACCAAGATTCAATATCTTACTAAATCAAAATTGATTAATTGATTAATATGATGATGAGCCCAACTTATCAATAAGCATGGCGAAGCATACTAGACGTATATAACATCTCAAAATTCGGATGTCCAAAATTGTGAAAAATTTAAAACTTTTTCTTGCATTCGATTGACATTTGAATTCCTTTTGAATATTTATTTGAAATCTTCTGAGTTTTGTCATATGCAAATTAATATATAGGGAAATAATTTCCAAGTAAAAACAATAATTATATTAGCAAAAGAAATGGAAAATCAAAGCAAGAGAATTATGAATTTAAATGCAAGAAACTTAAATGTGAATTTAATTCCATTAAAATAATGTAAATACAAACTTAATTCGTTGGTTTAAGGCCTAAGCTTAAGGCTGTAAAAAAAGCTCGAGGCTCGCGAGATGTTTAAGTTTGGCTCACTCTAGACTTGATTCGAGCTTGGTTCGAGTTCCAAACAAGCCGAATTTAAGCTTGATCCTAAACATACGAGCTTCAACGAGCCGATCTCGAATAGCTCGCGAGCTTAAGATTTTTTACCCACTCCCCCATTCCGCACACCCCCACACCCCAACCCGCCTCTCCTCTCAAATCCCCCTGTAACCCATTCCCCAGTCCCCACACCCCCACTTGCCTCTCTTCTTTTTCCACCTACTGCCCCTCCTCGCTCCCCCCCGCCACCGCCCCTCCTCTCCCCCCGTTGGCCCTCCTCATCCCCCTGCCGCCACCCCTCCTTGCCCCCCGTCGCCCCTCGTCGCCCCCCCCCCCGCCGCAACCCCTCCTCGTCCCCTGCCGCCCCTCCTTTCCCGGTCTTCCCCCGCCGCCACCCCTCCTCTCCCAGTCTCTCCCCCCGTCGTCGCCCCTCCTCGCCCCCCACCCCTCCTTACCCCCTCCTGCTGCCCCTCCCCCCGCCGCGCCACCGCCCCTCCTCGCCCCCCCGCTGCCGCCCCTCCTCGTCGGCTCATCTCTCCCCTCCCTATCCAGATCTGAGATCCGGATCCTATCCCTATTCCCTAATGCCCTCTGCCTCCACCGCTACGCGCCTCCGCCGCTCCGTGGCTCCACGCATCCGCCCCTCTGGAATCTTGCTGCCGGCACGATGCCACGCCCCCACCCGACAGCCCGAGTTCCCGACGCGATGGCTCGAGTTCCTGGGTCTCGACACCCTGAGCCCGAGTTCCTAACGCTGTCCCCAAATCTTCCCTCAGCCCCGATGTCGTCGCCTCGCCGGTAGCCACCGCCACTCTCCAAGACTCCAGAAATGGCCAGATCTAAGATCCCTAACCCTAGTAGGTATGTTTTTCTTTTCTATTAGCTTAATGTCAACTTTCCTTACTAAACAACACTATATGCTTGAAATGCTGATGGAGTTTGGGTCATGGGTGGATTGGAAATCACTTAGCACTGGGGTTGAACAGTTGCTAGTGCAGTTTGTTGCAGAGAATTCACTTAAATCTCCGAGTTGTCTGGCTGTCCCTATGAGTTTTGACTGCAATGCCTGCCTTAATGAGCCTCAACAAGCTTGCTCGAGCCGAGCTCGAGCTTCGTCTGAGCTGAGCTCGAGCTCAGCTCAAAGCTTGACCAGCATCTTGGGCTCGCTTGAGCTCGGCTCGAGCTTCTAGCGATCTTGAGCCTGACAGGCTAAGGTCGCTCGAGCTTGGCCCATTTATAGCTCTACCTAAGCTTAACAAAGAAATAGGAAAAATATGTATACTGTAAACCAGTTTTCAAGTTAATCTTAAATTCTAATCGAAATCCAAATTTTGAATTCACCAGCATTATCTTTCTTTTTTTCTTTCTCACTATCCTTCTCCCTTCTTCTTTCTTCTCCCTCTTTTCTTCTTTCCTGCTCTCTGTTCTTCTGGCGCCCGACAGGCCATACAATGGTGTCATGCCTCCCACATCGCAAGCACGCCCATGCCCTGCGCCTGTCGGCCATCCCCTCACCATTCTTGTGTCACCCTGTGCCAACTATTCTAGTCATTTGGCCATCGCCTCACCACGCCACGCCACTGCACCTACGCCTCTGCGCTTGCCATGGTCCGGCACCACGTTGCCTCCCACAACCACAGCGCAAGCGCACCTGCCTCTGTCACGTCTCCGCATTAGCTCAGGCACTCACATCCTCTCTTTCTCCCTTCCTCCTTTCTCTCTCTGGCGCCATGCCCCGATGTGGCTGTGTGTTGCGCCCACACCGCACATCACGCACATTGCCTCTGCGCATGGCCCTACCGCCCCCACGCCAGTGCCATGCCGACCGTGCACCATGCGTAGGCTATGCCTTCACATCGCACATGGCCCGGCCATGCCCTGCCCCCGTCGAGTCACCTCACCACCCATGGCCTACACAAGCTCGTGCGTCATGCCACACCATGTTGCCACGCCCTGCTCCCATTAGCCTGTCGCCCTCACATCTGCGCCCATGCCCTGCTTTCGTTGCATTGCCATCCCCTCGCTATGCCCTGCGCCGGCCATCCTATCACCCATGCCCTACTGCCATATCGCCGTATGGAGCTGTCATATTGCCAGCCCTTTTGTGCCTACTATAAGAACCCGAGCATGCTACCAATCCCTTTTCCACACCCCACTCATGCTCCCACCTCAAGGAATTGGACCCTAGTGCCTCACATATTACCAGCCGTCCCATCTTCTCTAGCTTCAACGAAGCGACAATCCACTGATCGAGACCACCTTAGGCCAATTTTGCCTGATGGAAGCTCCCTTGGAGCACCTCCGTGATTCCCACACCTTCAGCCGAGCCTCTCACCACTTGAGTAGAACCCACACCACACGCCTCCACTACCCACCGCCGTCTCACGCCACCAGGCCACTGCCAGCATCCTCGAGCTTGTCTAAGCATTTAGGTGAAGGCATGTCACCCCTTAGATGCTCCCAAATCAGCCAATTGTGCTAGGATGCTATAGATAGATAGCCACCCACGGTCACCGCCAGCTGCCACCCCGGTTAAATTGGCCAGTCAGGCTCCGGCTACAAATGTGCGTGGGCGTGAGCAAACCATTTTGCGGATGCTCATGCCCGGCCACCGCCTCTAACACCAATGATGAGCCCCTTTATGCCGGCAAATTGGGATGGGTGCACTTTTAATGCAAGTGGTCATTCAAATGGTTCGAGTGTTTCACTTCAAACGTTCAGATAGTCTGAATGTTCCTCTTCAGTCGATCAACCGGTCCAAATGCTCCTCGCTATACGATCAGATAGTCCAAACATTTCAACCATTCAGATTGGTCCGAACGTTTCTCATCAGCTATTCGGACTCGTCCGAACATGCCATAGGCCTCACCTGTCAAAGAGAGGTCTCTCTCTCCCTTTCTAATTTCTCAAATTAATTTAAACTAGAACTTTAAATAGGCATAATTTATTCATCTTAGCTCTAAATTTGATGAAATAAAATTTTAAATTCATCTAAATTCAAAATATATCCAATAGAATCAAAACCATGAGTTTTGGAGTTCATTTGAATTTTTGTAAACCGTAAAAAAATTAAATTTCAAATGTCACGAAGCCATAACTAAAACCTCAGGCAAAACTAAGAAAATTATGTTTGAATATTATATTGTTAAATGTCGAGGTTTGAACTAAAAGGTACCCTGTATATAGTCTTTGAACTAAAAGGTACCTTGTATATATTCAAAGGTGATTAGTGTGCCATCAATAAAAATCTCAAACCCGAATGTTAATAAAAGGCACTAGTGATGTGTGTAAATACCCAAGTATCTAAGAATCTTGTCTACAACGACAATCAAGTTAAGATTAAGGTAATCAGGTAATAAAATGAATAAGGTAAAAGGTGATGTTAGAATATAAGTATATGAAAATGCGGATAATAAAAAGGGCACCTAAGCGTAATATTAAGACCACCTAAAATAATACATCTAGAATTGCTAGAAATCATACTCAACCAGACTTATACACCTACGATAGGCCAAACTTGACTCATGGAACTTTCTAAATAAATATAAAATAATAGAAGAAGTTATTAATAAAAGATCGAGGCATGGTATTTTATAGTCGGCTATACCTAGCCATCCTTGCACCTGAAGCAGAATATTCCTGTGAATATTTCTCTTGTCATGAGCCTTTCCTTGACATCCATCTCAGTAGATTTCCCTCCCTTATTCCTCAAACCTCATTTGACCCCGAAAATAATCCGTGTCTAATAAACTTTTTTTCCAGAACATCTGTGTAATCATAATAAAACCAAATTGTATTCATTTGTATTTATTTAAGCCTTTTGAGTTATTTGCATTTATTTAGATTCAATTATTTAGTGCGTAATTAGAAATTGGAGTCATGAAGAATTAATAGATCTAGCGAGACCAAAATCTAGATGAAGATGAAGGCCAGGAGCTCAAGATCATCGATTGAGAAAGCTTTGAGTGAGCTCAAGACTACAGTAAACCGCATAAGGTGAGTCAATACTTTGATTATGTTGAACCTACATTTTCTGTAAATTATTTCCATTTAAATTATCAAATTGAATGATATTATTTCATATGCAAATCTATGTTTGATTTAGGAGTCTAGTTACACACCCATTATTCAATGTGTTATTAATACGTTCCCTTGGAACATTTGAGTTATCGAGCCTTGTCACTCTAGAAAAATTATAATGGTAACCTTTTCAAAATAGGTCTATAATTACACACTATGTTTAGCACTACTTAGATATCAGAGGTACCAAAATGCCCCAATCATCATTTTGAATCATGAGAGCTGATTTGGGAGAATGGCTAGTTTCACCAAGTTATTTATGTTTCCAAACCCCCCCCCCCCCCCAACATGCTTATTTATCTGGGTGGATGGTAAGAGGGGTAGGTGCAGTGGATGCACGAGAATATGTGGTTTGGGGATTGAACCGCCCAGATAACCCTAAGAACTGACTCTTATCATTATCTCTTATGCAAAACAAATGCACCCATAAGTTCGTAAAGTATAACTTGGCTTAGTAAACTTACCAGACTATGGAAGTCATCTTATCGATAGCGGAGTGGAGTGCAGAATATGTTTTGGCTTGTTGGGACACCAAGGGGAGAGTGAGGTCTGTCAGCTATGCTAGTCATTGGGGGAACGTTGTAGTCCTACTACAGCTAATCATTGTGTAGGCATCCCAGACAACTTATAGGACCATTTCATGTGGGAGCAGCCTATATGGGTGAGATAATGGAACAGACGAGGTATTTTGAAAGGTTATTGTAGTGACCTCCTCATCTGCATGACCAATGGATCGTGCGGGTAAAACGGGATGGTTGTCTCTTGTGGGGTAAAGTTTACAAGCTCTACAGAGTAATAACTATTCGAATAGCTATGCCTGCGGTCATTGGCAGGCATGAAAACTTAACTTGAATAGTTCTATTTCAAAAACGTTGTGGGTGGGATTGAAAAAGTGGCGGGCCATAAAAATCACTTATTTGTGTTGCCCTGGATGTCGCCTTAGTGTTGAAGATAGGCAGATATGATGCTGAAAGATTAGCATGAGGTGCAGAAACTATGTAACACTAGATGGAATATGGATCGCTATTATTATTGCATTCTTTCACATATTTAGAAAATCTGTTTTAGTTAAATCTACTAAGTCTTAGGAATTTCTAATTATTGTAATTTTTTCAAGGCATTTAGCAAATAAAAATAACTCGAGCCTTCCTTTGACATGCTATGCATCTATATAATTGCATATTGTGTGTTGGCTCACGAAGCACGATGGTTTGTACTCACCCTCGCTCACTCAAATAATCCAGAATCAGGAGTCAGATCGCTACACTTCAGCAATGCATCAAGTCATGTTGGTGAAGAAGATAAAGAGGCTAAGAACTAGGTCACAAACCCTAGTTGGCTGCCTATGGGCATGTCCTAAGAGTCCCACCTGTATGAAGTTTTCGTTTTTGTTGCTGCATTTTATTGATTTTGGCATGATCGACCCATGAGTAAGTTTACTAATATATTTACGCTTTCGCATGATATATATTTTGATGTTCAATAATGTATCTATGAGCATTATCTACTGATCTAAGAAATAGTTCAGTGGAATCACAGAGAATTCTAGGTTGCAAAATCCAGGTCCGACAACGTACAACCCAAGAGGATACTAATATTACATCACTAGATAATTAACCATCATATGGTGATAATGGAATCATGGAACTCAAACTATTAAAGAAAGAATTTAATCAAAATTGGTTGATAATAACTAAGTACATGGATTTGTAATAAATTAGTAATACATAATAACTTAAAGTAATAAAATATTTAAATTTAAAATAATAGGTTCAACATGATCAAATATCACAACTTAGCTTGATCTTGCTCAGTTACCACTTATTGATCTTCAAACCTTGCTCCTACTTCTTCGAAGTCGTTATCTAAACAAGAGAAAGCAAATAAAACAAAAATAAATTCAATAAAATATTAAAACAAAAAGCTAAAATTGATAAGAACTAGAACATAAGATAAAACTAGAACTTAAAGATACATATTAATTTTAAATTAATTTAGGAAGAAGAATCAGATCAATCGGAGTTCGTACGATGGAGAGTGGGCTCTCAGAAGATTTGAGAGGAAGGAAAGTACTAGAAATTGCCACACATCGGCAAGTTTGTCTCTTTGGTCCACCGGACCATGCCTCACTTAGATTGACTTAACCACATGGTGTAACCCTACCGTTTGAACTTCTGTTCAACATTTCTACCTTTCTCGTGTCATAGTTGAGCTAATCGTATCATCCGGCATCCTCAGTCATTCTAGGTCTCGGCTTTTCTAGGAGCATAGCCCTGATCCTTGTGCATTGACCACAGTTGGGTCTAAGCGATCCGTACATCTAAAGACAAAAAATCATCCAAAAAAAATTAGTTTTAGATATAAATTCTTCACAACTTGTTCCACTAGAAGTAACAAGCCTTATGCAATATATAAACCCTGATCTTGGTCATCCAAATCTATTCTATGACTCAAAAACCCAAATTTCCAAAACCTAGCTAAAATCCAACTGTCTAACTGGTCTGAGCGGCCCACAATCCCGGTCAGACCGCTCGTGCCATCCAGTCCAACCGAAACTCCAAATCGGTCTGACCGTTGTCACATGAGTGCAGCAATGCATTAGTTGCTAATCAAATCTGCATTGAACTTCCTCATTAATGCTTGCACAAATGACCGCACGTATTACTACTGGTCAACTCCCTACATGCATGATATGCATGGCCTCATTAATGCTTGTATGGCCCTCTGTAGCAACCAGAGACAATTCTAAAATCCCGTTACTGTTACATGCATGACATCACAACAGCATGGCAAATGATAGCTAACAGTAGTACTCCCAAGACCGTTCAATAAAATCGCAAAAGATCGTATTTTCAAATTTTAACTCTCTAAATTGACAATAATTTATTATAATAATATTTAAGATTTTCTCACATGGTCCTTTAAGAGGATTTCCAGAAGTTCAAAGGATTCCAAATTTCATAAATTGGAATAAAATTGAATTAAGTTCCAATAAATAGCACATAAACTCTAAAAATTTCAGAAAAATTACATACAACATAAGGAACCCAATGATCTTTATCTTATTCATATTAAATTATTTTATTTTTTAAAAAAATTTAATTAATCTTTAGTTAAGAAGTTTGAATGGACGAAAACATATGAAGAAAAGCTTCCAAGAGTTGAATAAACGAATCTCTACCCTTGTGTTAGTCCTACCAGACATACGCAAGGACTTTGAGGTATACTATGATGCCTCACGTCAAGGTCTTGGGTGTGTACTGATGTAAGGAAGAAAGGTCGTAGCATATGCATCAAGACAGCTTCACCCTCATGAAGCAAATCACATAACCTATGACCTAGAATTAGCTTCAATAGTTCATTCCCTAAAAATCTAGCAGCATTATTTGATCGGTAATTGTTGTGATATATATACCGATCATAAGAGGCTTAAGTATATCTTCACACAATTAGATCTCAACCTAAGGCAAAGAAGGTGGCTCAAACTGATCAAGGACTATGACTTAGGTATTCATTATCACTCTGGAAAGACTAATGTAGTAGCTAATTCCTAGAGTCACAAGCCATACAATAATAACATCATGTTTTAAGAACAATAGCCTGAGCTTCATAGAGAATTGAAGGCCTTCAACCTGGAGATCATAGAGCAAGGTACCATTGCTACCATGAAAGTACAGTCCAGCATAGAAGAATATATTATAGCTACACAGCCCAAGCATCCCACGATTCATGCACCTTATGGCGAAAGGGCAGGCTCCTAAAATGATTGAGGATCAACAAGGTGTCCTATGGTGCGGGAAACACATCTTTGTTCCCCGCCAAAAGGAACTTAAGAAATTAATACTTAAAGAAACCCACAGCTCCACATATTCCCTCTACCTTGGGAGTACTAAGATATGTCAAAACATGAAAAAGTGGTATTGGTGGCCACGTATGAAGAGAGACATTGCCGAGCATGTTGCTTGCTGTGATGTATGTCAGAGAGTTAAAGCTAAATACCAGAGACCAACATGATTGTTGCAATCGTTACAATTTCCTAGTGAAAATGGGAAGAGGATGGAATTGACTTCATCATTGGGTTGCCATGGACTAAATCAGGATATGACTTCATATGAGTCATAATGGATAGACTAACAAAGGTCGCTTATTTCATTCCAGTTAGAGCAACCTATAGGGAAGATAAGCTGATAAAATTGTATATATCCTACATTGTGTGCATACACGATATGCCCAAATGGATAGTCTCAGATCGAGGTGTGCCCAAACGGATAGTCTTAGATCAAGGTTTCGACCAGACACCTTGAAGCAGCCTGAGGAGAAAGTTCGTCTGATTAGGGATCGATTGCAAGCAGCCCAGTCAAGGCAGAAGTGTTATGCTGAAAGATGACGTGGGCTACTAAGTTTTGAGATTGCAGACCATGTCTATCTAAAGGTATCTTATTGCATCTTATTGCAGTTGTTTTTACTGGGTTTTTGATTGAGATTCCTAAGCAATAGTAATAATAGTAATAAAAAGAAAATCCATGCAAATACAATTTAGAAGAAAAAGTGCAAATAATGAAACTAAATTTAAATTAGAATCTGAATATGAAAACATAATCCAAAAAGTAACCCAAAGTAGCCCACCTCCGAATGACAACTAAATATTTGTATACATTACTTTGAAGGCAGCTCAATGCAAGAAAAACAAGTCTACCCAATTAAATTGAATAAAAAATTAAGGAAATATTTTAATAAAATATTCATGAGCCAAAAGGGTGAGTGGATGAAATTAAAAATGAAAATATAATAAATGGAATTCTAAGTTACTAGCCAATTGTAAAAATTAGCTCGAATAAGTTTGAAATTGTGAACCAAGCTAGTATCGAGAAATGGTTGCCCCATTATCAATCAAAAACCCTAAATGGTATTTCAGGTGATTCAAGTTGAGGCAAATCTCTAAAAATTATTTTGGTAATTAATGACAATATTTGAAATATGGGAATAACATGTTTATTGAATGTTTGAAAGGTTTAGTCTCAGTGATGAATATGACAACCTGGAGATGCATACTAAAGGTCAACATGAAGATCAATTTGGTACAAGACAAGGGTATAAGTAGTCTAGGATCCCTTTTGATTTTACTGGTCGTACAAGAAAAGGATGATTGAATTTTATGTTACATATCGTACTATTAAGAGGAATCATGGCGAGTAACTTGACAATATTTTCTTGCACCATCTGGATCAATTTATGATCATATATGTACTTAGAATTTAAATTGAAAATTCACTATACATTCTTCAAAATATCAGTAGTATTGGAGTTTACTCGAAAGGTAATGCAGTACTACCACAACCCGAAATTATCGAGTTTAGTTGGTAGTACGTTTTTTCCAAAGAGAAACTTTTCAAGCATGTTTGATCCTCTGAAAAACGGTAGTAACAGAGTTTATCAAGCAGAACTATTGCATCGTAGTATGACCACAACTCTTTTGTAGTACTACTGCACCTCAGAAGAACCAAATGAATGGATGGAACGTTTTTTCCTAAGAGGACCAATTTTTAGTCCTCAAGACAAATAATACCGTGCCAAAAATCAGAACTATCGAAACATTGGAACTATCGCATTTACTACGGCGGTAGTATCACGCCACAACGTCAATGGCTAGTTAGAGGCAATGAGTATGACTGGTATAGCCGTTACATTGTTGTTAGTTCAGGTGCGGTAGTACCGACCGATGAACGATGGTACTACCACTCGCGTTGAATTTTTCAGGATCTTACCTCTAATAGTCGAATTTAGTTGGTGAGGATATAAATACCCCTCCACCAACTCAAGGATTGGTAGAAGAGACTTTATTTGACATCCTTGATCAAGAGCACACTCTCCATACCTCATTTACTCTTATTGCATTCATTTGAGCTAGTTCAGCCAAATTCAAGTCCATTCATTCCAAATTGATCCTTGGCACTTGATTGCCGTCAACCAAAACTTGTTGTTTATTACTCTTGGTGTTTACCAGCACTTAGATGGCTTGGTGGAAATTTGCGTGGTGATCCCTTCAAGGAGATTATGAAGAGGCCTAACGCCAAATTGTGAGTGGTTCTGTGTTCACCGTCATCGGAGCGGAGGAAGAACAACTACTAGTGGAATCGAGGAGCAAAGCTTAATTCATGGAGCTGGTCCAAGCCACTTGGGTTTTTCTCAATGTTGACTACTGAAGACTGGCAAGTCTTTGAAACCACGACAAAACATCACTTGTCATCAATTAGTTATTTCTTTGCTTCTACTTTCTGCATTTATATTTCTAACAAATTGAGGTAATTGAGATTGTCAAATTTAGTTGTGCTAGAAATATATTTATAGAGACTTGTCTTGTGGTGCATTATATTTACTAGAATTGATTAGGTCTTGAATTGTAATATAAGGCTCTGTTCTTTGCGGCTTGTAAAAGCCGCTTTTGGCTTTTGCTACAGTAAGTAATTTTCAAACGAAGTATTTTTTTAAGATGGGGTCTACAAGTTAATTGTAGTACACGTTAAAAAACTAATATCTATACCATCAAAAATCGCAAGCGAGTATCTCTCTTTCCGCAATCTCTATCGCAAACAGCCAAAAAGCCATCAGCCGCAGCCATCAGCAAACAGGCCCTAAATCATTCTTAGCTCTAAAATTATAGAAATTAGCTTTAGAAAGCAAGAATTTTTATAACCTCCTATTCTGTAGGATCGGAAATGGCAACAGAGGGGGGGTGAATGGTGCCTTTTAAAATAGCCCCCAAAGTATCCACTAAAAATCACAACTCTCCAATAGCTATAAAAAGCTACGAAGAAGTTGATTAGACTCTCTGGAGATTGCAAATGAATTGACAAAAGATTTAACAACAATACATGGCTAAAATAGGTAACAGCCAGCAAGCTAGTCTTTACTGAAAGCAAGAGAGAGGAGCACAAAAGTAAACACAACAACTGCAGACCGACAAGAAACTTCAAAGATTAGCAACTGCAGATAATGGCAGGATGAAATCAGCTGCTGCCACATTGCTCCATTTCTTTGCTGCACCCGAACAGAAAGTGAACTCAAAATATACTGCAGACTGAACACAAGGATTCAGATAAGCAGCCGATTGAGAACTAACACTGCAGCAAAAAGAACAGACCACAGGAAGCAATTCCAACACAAAAATTACAGCAAACAGCCGAAACTTGAAGGACACTCGATTCAGAAAATAGAGAACAATACTACTGCCCCAAATATTCTGTTTTTCCCAATGCAGTTCGCTACCAACAGTGAGAAAGGAGTTGTTAGGCAGGGATAGAACTGCAGTAGACATTGCTATCCGAAATCATCAGGATTTAGCCGATTGCAGCAAGGCACTCATATTTCTGCTGAGAACAGCAGACCGAAACAGTGAAAACTCGAGCACACACAATCAGCCGAAACCTGAACTCTTTGGTCACTTGCCGACAGTAGCACTAAATCCTTGCAACACAGTAAATACTCAAAGCAGCCCACATGCCAAGAAATTTCAGAGAGAAATGCTGCAGATCTGAACACACTATACTGAATAACGAAAAGAGATACAAGAAAGGTAACTGCAGACTGCAGTTTTGGCTAGATGGACAGCAGAGGATAGCAGTTCGGCTACTCAAAAGAAATCAGTGATTAAGTGCAGACCGAAAGCTATTCCCTGCAAAAACAAATGCAGCTGATCGAAACCAAAAGGAGGGTGCCGACTGAAATCTGCAAACTGCAGAGCAGCTCACAACCGAAACAACTCTGGCCGAACTAGTTAATTGCTGCATACGCACTGCAGTATTGCTAGCCAAAAGGGAGCAAACTCACTGCAGATTTAATCAGTCAAACAACAGCAAAACAGTAGCACGCAACCTGCAGGACCGAAAGTTACAGCCAAGAACAGTAAATACCCAACGGAGAGGATAACACAAATAAATTGAGGAGCTATTGCTGAGATTTTAGGATCAAATCAACTGGGCTTCCAAACTAAAAAGCTAACGAACCTCAAAAACTCAATCCAACATTTTGCTAAGACAACAACACAACTAAATTAATCTCCCACCAACAACATGAACTTCCAGAAAACAAAGAGACAGGGAAATCATAATAGCACAACCTCATAACTTCTCAAATAGATAATGAACGATGAAGGTTTACATGGAGAAATATACATCCAGTTCATCTCATCCTCACACCTTGAGATCACACAACCAAAAAAGCAAAAGCACACCCAAAAAGCAACAAGAACACTTGATATTTCTGCTGCTCTCCCCAAAAGCTTACATCCAGTTCATCTCCTACAATCTGCACTCCCCACAGAGCATATCTTCCCACAAGTACAAACTACAGCCACTCCATACATGTGCAGACAGTGGAGCTCATCTACACACCAGGGTTTTCTCCTCCAAGGAAAATAAGGAACCTGCAACTCCTCTCACTAAAACCCTCTTTCCACTATATGGTTCAAAGAGGGGAGCTCACTCACTGTATTTCACCTCCAGAGCATTCTCTTTGCACTAGAACTCCACACACTCTCTAGCACATGCACGCACTGCCCAAACCAACTGAGCTCCTAAGCCCTTCGCACACACACCTGAAGACACCACCGGAGCTCACTCCCCATTCCACCTCTCCAACTGCTTTTCTTCAACATCAATCACCGGAAAAGGAGAGGAGATGCAAGAACCACACCTCTCCAGAGCATGCGCAGCCACCTTTTTTTTTTTTTTTTTGCTGCACACACCTGCTTCACCTAACCGAACACTCACCACCTTGGGAAGGTCCTCCTTTTCTCTGCCTCCCAGATTTTCTGCCACCACACGGATTGCACGATCCACTTTTTCTCTCCCAGACAAAAGCAAATTTAATTGCTGCTGCTGCTCAAGGTCATATACACAGACAAAGAGACCAGCCCACTGACCAACAACCATAACAGAAATACCCATCTATTAGCAGGGAACACATTTCCATTTTGCAGCCTCGCACATTTCACCGAAATGCCATTCCTGCAGCTTCCTGGAAACCTCCTCATTTCTTGTCATCCAAAACACGCAACCACCTCGAGTCCTTGCCGTCTTCGGCACATCCCGACCACTCCGACCTCGGCACCGCCTGCGCCTAGTCCGGTCATCCCGTGCCTCGCCACGACTCCACCTCGAAGTCCTGCAGACATCACAGACAAGAAACACGTCACATAGTACCGCACGAAACAGTATATTCCACATTAGCACAGATAAAGGTACTCAACCCTAGAATACCCAGAACAAACTCAAACTCACTAAAACAATCGTCAATTACTCATCACAAATATGAGGATACCTCCACATGGTCTCTCAATCTCCCCCTTGATGAGTATATTGACAAACACAGAAAAAGCATAAGTTGAGTTTGTTTGAGAGTCGTACATAGTCCAAGAGAAGGAAAGTATGCTAATGACCATGTAGACACAAGGAGCAAAAGAAAGAACAAGTTTTCCTCAAACGCTCCCAAAGCTCCCAAAAGTGGCTTTTTCTCCAATATTCTCCCCCTTTTGGCAATAGAATCATCAATAGGCAAAAGATAGAATATAGTATGATGTGACTGAAAGTGATGCAATGCTAAGCAATTAGAGCCATGAAGATTATCCAAAAAGACTATATGAGTATTACACCAAGCCATAACGTATATGAAGGCTATCAACATCATGACAAGATATGCATAATCAAGCCAAGCCACGTAAGTAACAATATGAAGATTAGATGAATTTCTTAGCATGTCAAGTTACTCAAGAGTATAGTCTAGCTAGAGGTATCCAAAGATGATGCAAGCCATGTCAATAATCAAAGTGGAACCAAGAAGCTAGAATTGAATCAATTTAGAGTGCTACAAGTTCAAGAATGAATCATTTGCACAAGTACTTAGTTCTTTTGGCAGTTAAGCAAATTTAGCACAAATCACATGTTTTCATTTGAAACTCATAATTTTGGTGATGTGCTAGATCTCAAGCCTTATGCGACCATTCCAAGCGAGAAGCTTAAGGAGATGATCTTGGTCATCCAAAACTCCCCCCGAGTTCATGCCTAGTGCAATGGCAAGCAGTCTCACGAGAAAGAATTGGTGAGATCAGTTCTTTCGCACATAAAAGAGATCTTTTGCTTTCTTAAATAATTGTACTTACTCATGCTTCATCAAGAAACTAGCATAGCTCAAACTAAAGCTCAATTAAAGATTCAAGACTCAACTTAGCCTATTTGACATGGCATGAATCATAAGAGGATAACTAAAGACAGACTAGTCTCAAAAGCTAACATGACATGTCTTAGTTCAAGTTATGCAATTTTAATCAACTCAACAATGGCAAAGGCTTGACGACACATATGAAGCAATGATAAGTCTAGCGATTAAGCATAATCATGGCAAGATGTAATGCATTGTAATCATGTCAACTATGGATAATAGTCAAGGCTCCATGTAGTTATATTACAATGAAATGCAGAAAATCCAGCTCCCCCTCAACATGTGAAGTACCTTTTTAGTTCAAGTTGAGTTATGACAATATTAAGCTCCAGAAGCTCCCAAATGAACTCCCCTTGAACCAAAGCTATAAAACGAGAAGCTGGTAAAGAAATCGAAAAGCGATCCTTAAAGCATAGACAAGATGTAGAGGATACTATGACTCGATCGACTCTCATCTACCCCATATGACACTAGGATTATCACTGCCCAACCAACACACTAAGGAGCAAACACGTTCCTGCCTACCCAAGGGTGGCCCAACCCTTGCTAGAACCTATAAGAAGTGAGTAAGCTCAACCTAGTGAGAAGAAAAACAGCTAACAAGCAAGCATCCTAGAATCACAAGATGAGAGGAAGAAGTCGACCATCTAGATATGAGACACACTCTAATCTATGCTAGAAAGACTAACTGAATGCACCCAAATGCAATGCAATAGAAAAGAGTAAGGGCATAATATACAAGATAAAGCAAGAAAGCACAAAGCTCCTCTCACTACATCCATAAGGACAAACCACCCCAAGCTCTCCCGCAAGGTGAAAACCTAGAGCTATCCAAAGGCTTGGTAAAGATATCGCCAACGGCGGTCACTCTCACAAATCAAGCACTATATCACCCTTCTCCACATGGTCTCTAAGGAAGTGATATCGGATATCAATATGCTTGGTCCGAGAGTGCTGCACGGGTTCTTAGCAATGTTAATAGCGAAGTGTTATCACAAAAGAGTGGAACACTTTCTATAACTAACCCAAAGTCCCGCAGGTTGAAGCCATCCAAAGTATCTCGTTGCGACAGAATCGGCGACAACATATTCACCTCTGCGGTGGATCGCGCAACACCGGATCGCTTCCTAGAAGACCAAGAAACGAGAAGTACCAATGAATTGGCGGTGCGAAGTGCTCTTCCTATCTATCCTCTGACCCAAGAAAGTCTGCGTCCGAATAGGCTCGAGGAAGAGACGGGATGAGGAAGAGTACCATATACCATAGTCAATGGTAGCTCGAAGGTACGAAGAATGCGCTTCACCGCTGGCGGTGAGATACGCGAGGAGAAGCTCAAATCGAGCACACGCAGACACGGAGAAGTGTATGTCCGGTCTCGAGGCGTTGAGGTACAAGAGGGAGCCAATCATGCTGCGATACTCCTTCGATCAAGCGCTCGCCGTCCTCATCCGGGTCGAGTGAAGTCAAGAAGCCATCGGAGTGGACACCGGCTTGCCATCACTCATATCAAAGCGTTTGGGAGGTCACGAGTGTACTTGCCCGATGCAAGAAAGTACCCTCCGAGTCCGCTTGATCGAAAGCCAAGGAAGAAACTCAACTCGCCCATCATACTCATCTCAAACTCTGAGCTCATGACATCGGAGAACTGAGAAACAAGAGTATCAGAAGAGCCACCAAAGATGATATCATCCACATAAATCTAGACGAGTAGAAGATCATTGCCATGCCTGCGAATGAACAAGGTCTTGTCCACCTTACCCATCTCAAATCCATGACTCAACAGATAAGACTTAAGCCTCTCATACCAAGCTCTAGGGGCCTACTTAAGTCCATACAAGGCTTTGGAAAGCTTGTAGACATGGTTTGGATATTTGGGGTTCTCGAAACCTGGAGGCTGTCTAACATAGACTTCTTCCTCAATAAACCCATTGAGGAAGGCACTCTTGACATCCATCTGGTAAAGCTTGAAACCTTTAGAAGCCGCGAAAGCAAGCAGGATTCTAATGGCCTCAAGTCTAGCAACAGGGGCAAAGGTCTCCTCAAAATCTAGACCCTCAACCTGGGAGAACCCCTGAGCTACCAGTCTAGCCTTGTTTCGAATGACTACCCCATCCTCACTCTGCTTGTTTTTGAACACCCACTTAGTCCCAATAACATTGTGACCTCGAGGGGGCTCAACAAGCGACCAGACCTTGTTTCTCTCAAAGTTCTCCAACTCCTCATGCATAGCATTGACCCAAGACTCGTCAGAAAGAGCATGATCAACATCCTTGGGCTCGAAAGAGGCAACGAAAGCAGAATGGAGACAGAAAAGAGAAGTGCCAGATTTTGAGCGTGTGACACGCTCAAAAAGATCTCCAATTATCTGCTCTGAGGGATGAAGTTCTCGGACTCTACGAGGAGGTCCTTGATGAGAAGAAGGAGAAGTGGCCTCTACCTCATGAGCTGACGAGGTAGGAACAGAGCCACTAGCTCCGTAAGAAGCGAAGGCATGGGTGATCTCCTTGAGGTGCGGTGGTAGAGGCAGGCACCTCAGGGGGAGGAGGAACTGGATCAGGTAGACAACCCTCATCTCCATCCTCCTGATCATTCACAAATATGGTCTCGGACTGCTCTACAGAACTTGAGATATCGGGCCTAGTCCCCGGACTAGCCTCATCGAAGGTCACCTCACGAGTTTCTACCAATTTACTAGACTCAGCCTGCACCCTATATGTTCGCGAAGAAGTCGAGTAACCTAGAAAGATCCCATCACAAGATCGTGACTCGAACTTATCTAGATTTCGGACTTGAGAATAAAACACTTGCAACCAAACACGCGAAAATGAGATATACTGGGCTTTCGCCATATCTCAACTCATAAGAGGTGCGATGCAAGTGTGCCCCGAGAAAACTCGATTTGAAACATGGCACGCGGTGGCTATCGCCTCACCCAAAACTTCCTCGGTGAAGAGTACTCATCAAGCATCGTCCGCCATCTCGACCAAGGTACGGTTCTTCCTCTCCACAACG
The DNA here is from genome assembly GCA_036346265.1 of Melocanna baccifera. Classification (NCBI taxonomy): domain Eukaryota; kingdom Viridiplantae; phylum Streptophyta; class Magnoliopsida; order Poales; family Poaceae; genus Melocanna; species Melocanna baccifera. The sequence continues at coordinate 11,211,012 of CM070705.1, read as the reverse complement.
CCATTTTTTGAGGGACGTATGGAGAAGAGAACGGTGCTCTACACTGCCTCATCACGAAACTCTTAAAGTAGGAATTCTTGAACTCCGTGCCATTGTCACTGCGGATCGCTCGTAAGGCACCCGGAAGCTCAACAGAAATCCTACGAAAAAGACCTCGAAAATGTGTAAATGTCTCATCCTTCGAGGCTAAGAAAAACACCCAAGAGTACCTCGAGAAGTCATCGACCACGACAAGAACATACCACTTCCCTCCTGCTGACTGCACTCGAGCTGGTCCAACTGTGTCCATATGGAGCAGCTGTCCTGGTGCATCGGTCATAGTCACTGTGACCGGAGGATGAGAAGCGGCAACCATCTTGCCGTGCCGGCAAGGAGCGCAAACAAGATCTTTGACCATCTTGAGTTTCGGCAGACCACGAATGAGATCGTGGCCGCTAACTCGAGTCAAATGGTCAAATCCAATATGACCAAGTCTCCTATGCCAAAAGGTAAGGTCACGGGACTCAGAAGCAACTAAACACCTGAGAGGATCACCAGAAGACTCAGCAAAATCAGCACGAAAGATCCTCCCATAACGAGATATCCCGCAAACCAAACTCCCCGAAGAATCAAGAATTTTGCAATTGTTCTTCTTGAAGCTTACCTCGAAACCGTCATCGGTAAGCTGAGAAACTGAAAGCAAATTGTACTGCAGCTTACTCACTAATGCAACATCTCTTAAAATGAATGAATCATTAACATGCACTGTACCTTTTGCGATGACGCGCCCAGACGAAGCGTCTCCAAAGGTGATCGTCTCATCACCTGGAGCACGGGCTAGGGAAGAGAACCAACGAGAGTCTCCGGTCATATGACGAGAACAACCGGAGTCCACAAGCCAAACCTCTCTCTTCCCAGCCCGGCGAACCTGAGTCAAACAGAGAGTAAAGGCTCAGTACTGGGATAAATCAAAAGAGATTTTGGCACCCAATACTGAGTCACACGCCGAGCAGAGGAAGTAGCCACCCACGACTGACCTCTAGCTACCCTACGCTCTCTGTCGCTCGAGGAGCCAAAAGATCTACTAGCGGACACTGGTCGTTATTGGGTCCGATCGCTACGAGGAGCGAGTCAGAGCACCAACAACACGCTGATCACGCCACGGATAGCCATCTCGATGGGGGAAACGAGAACTACCCTCAGAACGGCGAAAGTCATAACCAGGAGCAGCATGAGGACGAAAAACAGAAAACTCAGAAAAACCAAGTCCTCGATGCTGCCCAAACCCATCAACAGCAGTAATCCTAGACCTCGTGCTGGTCCTAGGTGCACTCGTGGTCCGGGCTGACCACGAATACGCCTAAGTGCTCTTGCACGGTCTCTACGCGCAATCTTGGCGCGCCTGAAGCATCGATCGACTGTGTGTCCATCCTTCTGACAGAAGGTGCAGTGATACTTCACCTTCTGAGAGGTAGAAGTGACAGGTGGAACCACCTTGCTGTCAGAGATCCCCTGGACATAGCCCGCTGACTTAAATTGGACTTTCTCGGTCCTGGGCTCAGTCTCGATCACACCTGGTGCTATGGGTCTGAGCACGGCAGGTGGATGCTTCCTCATGTCCTCATAGAAATCATATCCTAGACCCTGATTAAATCTGCAGATCTTAGATTGGTCTAGAATAAGATTGAGCTTCTTCTTGCCTCCAACAAACCTCTCAAGAGTGTTCATAAGATACTGACACTCCCGAAAGAGAGAGATGCAAGAAGAACAGGGGGAAGAAGAGACAGCAGAAGGTAAGGGAGTAGAAGAAGAACCAATAGCAGAGGAACGAATGGCATGTGCACGCACAGCCGACTCAGAAGGGACAGTCCTACTGCTAGCAATTTGGTTCACGTCGCTAGTCGTCTCTACCTCACCCTTGGGCTTCTCCTCAACCTCAGCACACACATCACAAGCAGATGGTTGCTTCTCTAGAAGGTCCTTAGTTAGCTTCACACATTTTTCATCCAAAGCAACAAGTTCAAGTTTTAGTTTTTCACAACTATTGCAAGGTGAGCTAACTGGGGCCTTAGTTGCATACTTAGCCAACTTGTTGTTATGGTCAATCATTTCTTGAAACTGTTTTGAGACAGATTCAAGTTCAGCAGTTAATTTAGGACAGTTCAAACAAGAAGCAATTGGCTCAAGTAGTGAAGCTTGCAGTTCAGCAATTTTATGATCTGCCCGTTTTAGGTTCATCTTTAAATTATTGCAGGTTTCACATGACTCGGGCAAATCCAGAAGCATGGCATAAGGTCCTCTAGTAGCAATGTCCTTAACATCACATGAGGTGGGAGAAGTAGTCTCATCAGTAGTAAGTAGGGTAACAGCCATCCTACTCAGTTCTAATTCGGCAAGCAGACTAGCATTCTCCATCTTAACAATATCAAGCTCAGAGGACAAACTATCATGCGAGGTCCTTAATTTCTCCATATCACCCAACAGAGCACAGCATGTATCACACTCATCACAGGAGGGACCAGATGTAAGAGCAATAATCTCTAGTGACAATCTATCTACTTCCTTCTCTAACTCAGTACACCTAGCCCTAGCTCTAGCATGAAAACCACCTAACTTAAGAAAAGCATGATTGAGCTGGTCGTAGGTGGGGTATACCTCGTCGGAGTCGGAGTACAGCTCGCTGTCGCTCAGTTCGCCCTCGAGGGCCATGAAGCACATGCCGGAGAAGTCGTCACCGCCATCCTTGAGCTCTTGGTCACCCGTCCCGTCGTCGTCGCTCCATCCTTCCACCTCGCTGAGGTCGAGGTCGTCGAAGGCGGTGAGGACGCGGTGGAAGAGCTTCTTGGCTTTGCCAAAGTTGCGGAACTTCTTCTTGCCTTGTGCAGGAGCTGGAGGCTTCTTGTTGCGGTTCTTGTCGGTGTAGTCGTTCTTGCCCGAACCGCCGTAGTCGTTCTTGCCCTTCTCCAGCTTGGGGCTTTTGCGAATGTGGTTGGGGCCACCACACTCGAAGCAAATCACGTGTCCTCCTCTTCTCGTCCCTCCTCCTCTTGTAAGCATGGGAAAACTTCCGAGCTAGGAGGGCCGGTGCTCATCCTCGAGCTGCTCTAAGCGATCATCGATTACGTCACGAGAGAGCAAGGGAGAAACCACACAATGGATCGCCAGAAGAACGAAGCCAAAGCGGGATCGGTGACTAGGGCCATCGATCGTGACTTCGACTTTCGAGAGACAATGTCAATCTCGTGAGTCTTGAGACGCGAGTACAGCGCATCAAGAGTCAAAGTCGAGAGGTCCGTGGTGTCCTTGATGGTAGTCACCTTCATTTCCCAAACACGAAGATCAAGTGCAGCAAGCATCCGTCGAGCGTTATCCGAGTCGGGTATGTGAGACCGACCGCCGGAGGTTGCTCGTAATCTTGTGAAAACGCGCAGCACTCATCCAGGACTCTCCAATGAGCATTTCAAACTTGTTGTAATCTCGCTTGAAGCTCGTCTGTCGTTGCATCGTCTTTATTTGGGTGGTGCCCTCATGGTAAGCATCGAGGTCTCCCAAATATCAAAGGCGGATGAAAGATGAGATATACGATCAAACTCACTACGACTCGTGCCCCGGATGATGATGTTCCTTGCCTTTGCATTCGCCTCAACATCAGCCATATTCCCGGCATTGATGTTCTCATCGGCAGGAACAACAAACCGGACCTTGACCTTGCGCCAGATGGCGTACCCCTGGGCCTGGATGTATGTCTCCATTCGGCTCTTCCAGAAGGGGTAATCGATGCCATCGAAAATGGGCGGCTTGGTGGAATACTTGTCCGTTGCCATGGCTCACAGACCGGTTAAAGATCTATCGAGAAGAGCTAACCGGCTCTGATACCAATTGTAGGATCGGAAATGGCAACAGAGGGGGGGTGAATGGTGCCTTTTAAAATAGCCCCCAAAGTATCCACTAAAAATCACAACTCTCCAATAGCTATAAAAAGCTACGAAGAAGTTGATTAGACTCTCTGGAGATTGCAAATGAATTGACAAAAGATTTAACAACAATACATGGCTAAAATAGGTAACAGCCAGCAAGCTAGTCTTTACTGAAAGCAAGAGAGAGGAGCACAAAAGTAAACACAACAACTGCAGACCGACAAGAAACTTCAAAGATTAGCAACTGCAGATAATGGCAGGATGAAATCAGCTGCTGCCACATTGCTCCATTTCTTTGCTGCACCCGAACAGAAAGTGAACTCAAAATATACTGCAGACTGAACACAAGGATTCAGATAAGCAGCCGATTGAGAACTAACACTGCAGCAAAAAGAACAGACCACAGGAAGCAATTCCAACACAAAAATTACAGCAAACAGCCGAAACTTGAAGGACACTCGATTCAGAAAATAGAGAACAATACTACTGCCCCAAATATTCTGTTTTTCCCAATGCAGTTCGCTACCAACAGTGAGAAAGGAGTTGTTAGGCAGGGATAGAACTGCAGTAGACATTGCTATCCGAAATCATCAGGATTTAGCCGATTGCAGCAAGGCACTCATATTTCTGCTGAGAACAGCAGACCGAAACAGTGAAAACTCGAGCACACACAATCAGCCGAAACCTGAACTCTTTGGTCACTTGCCGACAGTAGCACTAAATCCTTGCAACACAAAATACTCAAAGCAGCCCACATGCCAAGAAATTTCGAGAGAAATGCTGCAGATCTGAACACACTATCTTGAATAACGAAAGAGATACAAGAAAGGTAATCGCAGATCGCATTTTGGCTAGATGGACAGCAGAGGATAGCAGTTCGGCTACTCAAAAGAAATCGGTGATTAAGTGCGGATCAAAGCTATTCCTGCAAAAACAAATGCAGCTGATCGAAACCAAAAGGAGGGTGCCGATGAAATCTGCAAACCGCAGAGCAGCTCACAACCAAACAACTCGCCGAACTAGTTAATTGCTGCATACGCACCGCGATATTGCTAGCCAAAAGGAGCAAACTCACTGCAGATTTAATCAGTCAAACAACAGCAAAAAAAGAGCACGCAACTGCAGGACCGAAAGTTACAGCCAAGAACATAAATACCCAACGGAGAGGATAACACAAATAAATTGAGGAGCTATTGCTGAGATTTTAGGATCAAATCAACTGGGCTTCCAAACTAAAAAGCTAACGAACCTCAAAAACTCAATCCAACATTTTGCTAAGACAACAACACAACTAAATTAATCTCCCACCAACAACATGAACTTCCAGAAAACAAAGAGACAGGGAAATCATAATAGCACAACCTCATAACTTCTCAAATAGATAATGAACGATGAAGGTTTACATGGAGAAATATACATCCAGTTCATCTCATCCTCACACCTTGAGATCACACAACCAAAAAAGCAAAAGCACACCCAAAAAGCAACAAGAACACTTGATATTTCTGCTGCTCTCCCCAAAAGCTTACATCCAGTTCATCTCCTACAATCTGCACTCCCCACAGAGCATATCTTCCCACAAGTACAAACTACAGCCACTCCATACATGTGCAGACAGTGGAGCTCATCTACACACCAGGGTTTTCTCCTCCAAGGAAAATAAGGAACCTGCAACTCCTCTCACTAAAACCCTCTTTCCACTATATGGTTCAAAGAGGGGAGCTCACTCACTGTATTTCACCTCCAGAGCATTCTCTTTGCACTAGAACTCCACACACTCTCTAGCACATGCACGCACTGCCCAAACCAACTGAGCTCCTAAGCCCTTCGCACACACACCTGAAGACACCACCGGAGCTCACTCCCCATTCCACCTCTCCAACTGCTTTTCTTCAACATCAATCACCGAAAAAGGAGAGGGAGATGCAAGAACCACACCCTCTCCAGGAGCATGCGCAGCCACCTTTTTTTTTTTTTTTTTGCTGCACACACCTGCTTCACCTAACCGAACACTCACCACCTTGGGAAGGTCCTCCTTTTCTCTGCCTCCCAGATTTTCTGCCACCACACGGATTGCACGATCCACTTTTTCTCTCCCAGACAAAAGCAAATTTAATTGCTGCTGCTGCTCAAGGTCATATACACAGACAAAGAGACCAGCCCACTGACCAACAACCATAACAGAAATACCCATCTGTTAGCAGGGAACACATTTCCATTTTGCAGCCTCGCACATTTCACCGAAATGCCATTCCTGCAGCTTCCTGGAAACCTCCTCATTTCTTGTCATCCAAAACACGCAACCACCTCGAGTCCTTGCCGTCTTCGGCACATCCCGACCACTCCGACCTCGGCACCGCCTGCGCCTAGTCCGGTCATCCCGTGCCTCGCCACGACTCCACCTCGAAGTCCTGCAGACATCACAGACAAGAAACACGTCACATAGTACCGCACGAAACAGTATATTCCACATTAGCACAGATAAAGGTACTCAACCCTAGAATACCCAGAACAAACTCAAACTCACTAAAACAATCGTCAATTACTCATCACAAATATGAGGATACCTCCACATGGTCTCTCATATTCACTCCCTTTTGGTCGGTTATCCTTGATCCCATAAGTGGTACCAGAGCTTAGTCTATCATAATTTAGACTTAATCGTCTAAGAGATAAAAGGATGGCTAGTGAGAGAATTATTATAGGAAAGTCATTTCTATTTGATAGCTCAAATTATTCATATTGAAAAATTAGAATGTCTATTTATTTAAAGGTCATGAGTCCGAGTATATAAAAAATCGTAAATGAGGGTTACATTATGCCTCTTGATCCACTACATCCCACTGAACTTGAGGGGCATAATACTCATTTAGATGCTCAAGCAATGAATGCTCTGTTTGGTGCTTTGAACGCGGATGAGTTCAATAGTGTGAATAATTTGGAAACCACTTATAATATTTAGACTACTCTCTCGGAATCCATGAGAGAACATTCACAGTCAAAGAGGCCAAATTGCATAGACTCCGAATCAAGTATAAGACATTTACAATGTTGCTTCATGAGGACATAAATAAAATATATTCTCACCTCAACAACATTGTAAATGAATTCAAACCTAGGCACATCACTAACCGTTGTTGATATTATAAGAAAAATGCTCAGGGCTTTACCCGAGAAGTATGAGATATTGGTGACACTTTCTCTCAACTCTCTCGAGTTGACAAAGATGACATCAACACAACTTTTGGGTATTCTTATAACCAGTGAGTTGTATAAGAAGGACAAGGAGGAGCTTTTAGAGTAATTCTCCTTCAAGAGCAAGAAGGTTATCACTTTCAAAGCCAAAGTGGTGTCAAGTGATTAGTCCGAAGATGATGAGGATGATTCTGAGGAGAAATTGGCCCTCCTTATGAGAAGAATGAAGAAATTCATGGAAAGACGCTCATACCAAAGCACTAGTTATGAAAAAAGTAAGAAGGAGTACTTCTACAACAATAAAAATGTTATAGCAACATTTGTTACTATGAGTGTGATGAGAAGGGACATATTGTCTCTCATTGCCCTACAAAAAAGGATGACAAGGGTAAATCATCCAAGAAGAAGGAATTCAATGGCTAGAAGAAGCTTCACAAGGATGACAGGAATGAAGCTCATATTGGAGAGATAGAACTCCGATGAGGAGTACACTGACTTCGACTTCGATGAGGATAAATCCCCCAAGAAGAAAGGAATTTTCGGCATTGCCATGAAGGAGGTTCCATCACTCTTCTTATCTCCTATATGTCTCATAGCAAAAGGAGATAATGTAAAATCCTTTGATGATGATGAACCTTCATATGATGAGCTCATAGATATGTTGCTAGAATTGAATGAATATTTTAGAAAAGAAAAGTCAAAATTTAAGGTCTGAAAGAAAGATCATCTCTCTCTTAAATATTCTTATAAGGAGCTAAAGGAAGCTATAACTTGCTTATCCAAAAAAATTAAAGCAAGTCTTGCAATAGCATTAGGATTACATGTGATATTCTTAATAAAATGCCTAGTGTAGAAATTGTTAAAACTAGTATATCTACCTCATGTGTTGATTTGCTTGCAACACCATGTTGCTTTAATATTGACTCTAAGTCTTGTGATACAAAGCTTGTTGTTGAAAACAATAAGCTAAATGAGTAAGTAACTAAGCTTAGCAAAAGCTTAGAACAGTGCTTGAAGGGTATGGCTACCCTTGACAAGCTTTTGAGTGAGCAAATGTGTTCATTCAACAAAGAAGGACTTGGATATGTGCCCGAGAAGGATAAGAAACCATTAAACAAGCCCACAAGGTTTGTTAAACAAGATGGTAAATATTGCTACAAGTACCGAGAATAGGACATTTGCAACAAATTTGTACTATTGGTATGATTCCATCCATATGTTTATATGATTCATGTTATATGCTTAAGAAAACTAAGGATGGTAAAGTTATTGCAAGATTTATCAACACTTCAATTTTAGTAGCTAAAAATAATGCTATTTGGGTGTCTGAAGCCTTAGTCACTAATCTCCAAGGACCCAGACAAATTTAGGTACCTAAAAGAACTTAGTTTTCTTTTGTAGGTGAACTATAAGACCAGTTAAAGGCATTAGGTGCTTGATAGCAGTTGCACTAAATACATGACTGGAAACCGAAAGATGTTCACCACCTTTGAAAATGGGAGCAATGAAAAGATTACATTTAGAGATAATAGCAAAGGAAAGGTTCTTGATTTGGGTAAAATTGCTATCTTAAATGACCTTTCAATTTCAAATGTATCTCTTATAGAAATATTAAATTTTAATTTATTATCTATTGCTCAGTTATGTGATCTTAGATTAATATACTCATTCTCTAAAGATGGTGTAACCATTTCAAAGGAAAAACAAAATAAATTGGTTTTAAAAGATTGTAGATTTGAAAATCTTTATTTGGTTGATTTCTCTTCTAGTGATTCTTGTTTAAAAACTTGTTTAATGGCAACAACTTGTTTATTTTGGTTATGGCATAGAAGGTTAGATCAATGTGGGCATGATTCAACTCGAAAAGCTTTTCAAATATGACTTAGTGGTTGGCTTGAGGGATGTAAAGTTTGAGAAAAATAGATTATGTAGCGCTTACCAAGCCAAGAAGCAAGTTGCAAAGTGTCATCCTTCTAAGAGTATCATATCAACCTCTAGGCCATTAGAGCTTTTACATGTAGATTTGTTTAGGCCAATAACCTATAAGAGCAACAGGGCGATAGCTATTGTTTAGTTATTGTTGATGATTACTCAAGATATACATGTGTATTCTTCTTACATAATTAGACCGAAGCCTCCGGCATTTTCAAAAGTTTTGCAAAAAGGGCTCAAAATGAATTTGATTTTAAAATAAATAAAATCCATAGTGACAATAGTTTTGAGTTCAAAAACACTAAAATTAAAAAATTTTGTGATGAACTTGAAATAAAGCATGAGCTTTCCACTACATATACTCCGAAACAAAATAGAGTTATAGAGAGGAAAAATCGAACAATAATTGAGATAGCAAGTACAATGTTTGATGAATATAAAACTTTTGATAATTTTTTAGTATAAGCTATTAACACTGTTTGCTATGTCATAAATCATCTTTACTTGCATCATCTTTTAAAAAAACTTCCTATAAGTTTCTCATTAGGAGAAAACCAAATATCTCTTATTTTCGAGTATTTGGTTGCAAATACTATATCATAAGAAAAGGTAATAAAGTCAATGTGATGAATGTTTTTTCTTGGTTATTCTTCTAATAATAAAGCTTATCGTGTCTTCAACAAAAAACTTTAGTTTGGTTGAATAAACATATGATGTTCGATTTGATGAGACTAACGACTCTTAAGAAGAGTAAGAGAATTTAAATGATGTAGGTGGTGAAGGACTAAGGTAAACAATGGAGAATATGCAAATTAGAGATATCAAGCCCAAGGAGGATTCAAATAAATTACCTTCATCAAAACAAGTTGAAGCTCCTACCTCTTCTAAAACAAGCAACATTCAAGCAATAGACTTAGAAAAAAAAGAAGAACAACATTCAACACTACCATCGAAGATTCACATTGCGGTTGCAAAGGATCGTCCAATAGACCAAATACTAGGTGACATGAGTAAGGGTGTTCAAACTCGATCTCGCGTAGCTTCGTTTTGTGAAAATTACTCTTGTTTCTTCTCTTGAACAAAAACCCGTAGATGATACGCTAGATGATCCGGATTGGGTGAATGCAATGCATGAAGAGCTAAACAATTTCGCCCAAAATGACTTTGGACAATGATAGAAAGACCCAAGAAGTACAATATAATTGACACAAATAGGTCTTTCATAATAAGCAAGATGAAAATAGAGATGTGGTAAGAAACAAGACTCCCACGGTGACAAATGGACACCTTGATCTCAATTAGGGATGTAAATTGGTAGATTTAGATTTTATAGATCCATGATTGATAGTTTGCTTTATTTTACTATATCTAAATCTGATATCATGTTTAGTGTTTGCATGTGTGCACATTTTCAAGCATCTCCAAAAGCGTGCCATTTGACGGTTGTAAAAAGAATTCTACGATATTTAAAGTATTCCTCACTGCTACAGACAGACCTATCACAGACGGTTCGGAACCGTCATCACAGACAGTTTTTGAACCGTCTGTTTATATGTGTCAGTGATAATAGGAGGTTATCACAGACGGCTCCTGAGCCGTCTGTGATAACTTATATTACAGACGGTTTTTGCAAACAACCGTCTGTGATAGTCTACTTTCATAGATGATTAACAACAACAACCGTCTGTGATACACACAATATCACAGACGGTTCTTGTTCCTAACCGTCTGTGATACACACAAGTAACAAATGGTTGCCAAAAATGATTATTACCGCTACTACATAGCATATAAGTTATCATCTCTGCTCTTCCATTACAAAAATATGTATATAAGCATAATTAAAAGTAATTGAGTACTAACCTCTGATTAGATCACTAAGAAGACAGCGATATATTTTCACCTCCGAACTCCCTAAAACCGGCCGCCTTGCTCCACTGATGCAGCGCAATGAAGACAGATCTGTGTCGACACTGTACGCCAAGTATTAATAGTGGAATTTATCACGGACGGTTATTAACACGAACCGTCTGTGACAATTAATATCAAAGACGGTTTGTTACACGACCCGTCTGTGATAATTGAGACATCACAGACGGTTTGTATCAATAACCGTCTATGAAGGTTCACAGACGGTTATTAACACGAACCGTTTGTGATGTCTATATTATCACAGACGATTCGTGTCACGAACTGTCTGTGAACTTTCACAGACGGTTATTAACACGAGCCGTCTGTGATGTCTCAATTATCACAGATGGGTCGTGTTAATAACCGTCTGTGACAGTATCATAGCCGGGTGGTAGTATGAACCGTCTGTGATAGTTAAGCACAGACGGTTCCATATGAACCATCTGTGATTTACCTGTCCAGTATAGCCTGTTTTGTAGTAGTGCCTCTAGCATTGGCTTATGGTATTCTAAAGATACTAAATTTGATTTAATTGGATATTCAAATTTTGGTTATGCGAGTTGTAAAGTGATAGAAAAACGCCTCAAAAAGTTGTCAATTGTTAGGAATGTCTTTAGTGTCATGGTCTTTTAAGAAATAAAATTTCATAGTCCTATCAGCCGCTGAAGCCAAATATGTTTCCGTAGGGAGTTGTTGTGCTTAATTGCTATCGATGAGGCAAACATTGATGGATTATAGAATTAAATTTGATAAAATGCCTCTTTTATAAGATAATGATAGTCCTGTGAAAATAGCCAATAACCCGGTCCAATACTTAAGAACCTAGTATATAGATATACACCACCATTTCTAGAGAGATCATGTGAGCAAGGGAGATATAATCATTAACCACATTCAGACTGAAGATCAATTAGTAGACATTTTCACCAAACCAATAGATGAAAGCCATTTTTGCAAGTTAAGGAATGAGTTAAATGTCATAGACTATTCAAATGTTGCTTGAACACTTGCCTCATGCACTTTGTTCTCATTTGGAGTAATCTGCAACTTTTTAGAAATGTATTTTCAAATGTTTTGTTAAAATATTTATGTTCAAAAAAATTATGTTCATGGATATCCTTTATCTTTCTTAATGCATAATGATCTAGAATGACATTTATTTAAGTGCAAAACCAAGGATCATTTGCACAATTCTCAAAATTCCTAGTTCTATGTAACATCCTGATTTTCAATGTTACTTGAATCCTTTTAATATAAAATTCACCATTTGAATTTTTTGGAATTAATACAAGCTTAAAATAAATTTTTATTAATTAAAAGAATTTAATATGAATAAAATAAATATTAACATGCACTAAAAATATTTTATTTGGGTTCCTTATGTCTCAATGAATTTTCTAGAATTTTTTTGTTAATTTTTTGGTTTTATTTGCTATTTTCTAGAGCTCATTTTATTCTCTTCCTATTTTAGAAATAGGAAAATCTCCAAAACACTCCTGCACTGATCGGACCAGTCTGATCTATCGCTACCACGCGTCAGCCATCCGTCGCACGTCCTTAGCCATCCAATCAAAGTTGCCGTTCGGACTGTCCAAACGTTCGTACCCATCCAGACCGTCCGACCGGCTGCGTCGTTCGCCCGGTCCAAACCTACCCGAGCACTGTTCATCTGTGCCATGTAATCATGGCCATCCATTTCCTCCCCAAGCCATAGATTGTTCATTCGGTGGTCTGCTAATGTTCATCATGCCCGAGTTGGACTCCTTCGCTGTGTCCTTTGCAGACTCCTACCGCCGCTTGCCGTCTCCACCACGGACTTCTCGCCATACCCGAGCCTTGCTCTCGATGTCTGTGCATAAAACTCGTGCCGCTCCCTCATGTTCTACATCCCTGAGTTGCTCACCAAATTATCCCGTGCGCCACCTCCTTCGCAATCAAGATCGTCGTGTGCCTTCGACATCCATGTCGTGTGTTGTCATTTTTGCGCTAAGCTTCCCTACCGTCGTCTATCTTCTTGTCACCAGCCGCTCTGCAATGTTCGTTGCTCAGCCAGTTGATGCCTGTCTCGTCTGCCGTTAAGTCTTAGCCGCCACCCCGCCTCACCGCTGCTCAAGTCCACCGCTCCTCGGTTCGCTAACCACCATGTTGCCTGTCGCGCACTCACGACCCTTCGGCCACCGAAGAGACACATGCTATCGCCTCTCGCAGCCAACTGCCGAGTGATGTGTGTCGTCGATCTTCGAATAGTCTGAACCTCTCCACACCACCTAGCCGTCTGATCGCTACTGGACCGTCCAATTGATGTCATCGTTTAGACAATCTGAATATCTCCACCCCTCAGTCGTTCGATCATCGGACCATCCGAACATTGTCGCTTCTTGGCCATTCGATCGTCGTCACATTTGGATAGTCTGAACATTCTATCCTATCGTTTCTTGGACCGTTCGATCGCTACTAAAACCCCTGCCAAGTCAGCCCCAGCCGAGTCATCGTCACCTCAGCAGTCCATGCGGTGTGTCACCATGTGTCAGCACCATGTTAGCACCACAGCCATCCCAGATGCCACATGTCCACCACGTCATTAGCCACGTTAGCCCTACTTGCTACCTGTCCACCAAGTGTTCGCCACATCAACATACCCAATCACGTGCATACTATTCTGTAAGCTGAGTCCATCATAGACTAGCCTTTCCATGCACCAAGTCTACAGCACAGTAGAATTTCTAAATTTTTAATATTTTCTTTAGATTAGATTTTTCTAAATTCATCTAAAATCGAGCTCTATATTTTGGGTTCTATTTTTGAAGTTTTTAGAATTTGTTTGAATTTTATTTGATTCTATTTTTGTTCCTCATTTGCTTTCTCTCTCGTTAGATCACATCTTCCAAGGAGCGAAAGTACAACCAGAAAATTAAGAATTTATAACTGAGTAAGGCCAAGGCAAGCCATTTCTTTGATAATGTTGAACTTAGTTTTTAATCTATTATTTATTTATTTTATTTTAAATTATCTTGCATTGTTAATTTATTACAAACCCTTGTACTTAGCAGTTACTGTCCCAATTGATAATTCCCACCTTTAATAATTTGAATGCCATGTTACCGTTGTCACCTTAGGATGGGAAATTTATTTAGTGATGCAATACTATTTGTCAATGGGTTGTACGATTAATTTGCTTAGCCATGCTTATAGTCTCATAGGTTCATCATCACATATGAGCAAGTAATTAATTTTGACTTAATGAGATATGAAATCGTGGTTGGTGCCATAGTTATAAAATTTGTATGCCATGACATTAGTATGCCATTGGTATTGGTTATAGAAAATTAGTTTTCACTTGGACGAGTGATCATGCAGTAAAGGGGGAAGTGTGTTTAGCACTTCGAGGGATGTGGAAGTCTTCCGTAGGTAATGTCTAAGGACTTAACTTTGCACGCTATTGATTTGAGGCTTACCGTGCAAACAACATGTCTACTATGAGATAGACCTAACTGATTAATTTATGATATTTCAATTCTAATTTCTCCATTGAGTTGAATATGGTACCTGATTTCTATAAGGCGCAAGAGGAGGCAATTATCGACTAGATGGTTAACCTACTCGATAGCGAAACCTTAGCAAGCGGAATTGGGTTGAAGTTGAATATTGTAAAGACTTTGTTGTGATTTCCTTTAGCGTGGGGATGATCACATTGTATGGGTATAATTGTGCAACCTCTACAGAGTGGAAAACTATTCGAATAACTATATCCTCAGTTATGTACAATGCTTAATAATTTCACAAGAGGGTAGTAATTTCATAAAATTAGGTTGGATAACTTTGGAAGTGGATAGGTACTTCACTAGTGGTTTATCAAGTGAATGGTTAGTTCACTTATGGTCTATTTAATTCTGTTGGTTATTTATTTATTACTGTTTTTTTAAAGTTCGCTTTTAATCTATTTATTGTATTTACTTTAAATTATTACTTTTTGTAAAATAACTTTTCAGCCATCAATTGGTAAGCCTTGCATATTATATTGCACTTTTGTTATAAATGACTTATTGAGTACCAATGTACTCACGATTTTATGCCTACTGTTGCTAAGTTGAAGAGAAGAAACCATACCAGCAGGAGGTACTAGAAGGAGTATATTTCGACGAATTTGCAGATTCTTAAACTGACTCATTTCCTTCTTGCTCCTCACCTTATTCTAAGAATTTGTTTTTCTCTAAATCCTTAAACTGAATCATTTCCTTTATAATGTCTTAGATGTCTCAAGCTTCCTACAGCCAGACTGGAGGATGGCAAGGACTTCTCCGAGTTTTGTTGCAGAGTCTTGGATTGAAGAGGTCACCAGTTTACTTCACCAAGAATGAGAATGCAAAGAGCTAACGCATTGGATGCATCATTAGGCTATACTTTACCACAAGGATTGGCAACCAAGTTCTACACTATAGTTTCAAGTGCACCGGTACTTGTGGAGAGTGGTCCATGTAAGGAGCCACGCATAAGGCCATTTGGCATCTTTGCAAGCTGTATAAAATTAGTATGCCCAAGATCATTCGGAAGTTCAAGGAGCAATATGTAACTACTTCCAGTATAGCAGAGCAGGAGGCAAAAATGGAGGGAACTCAACCGTAGTTGCCAACACTTCTACCTTCGCCCATGCTACCAAGTCCACAGGAGAGACGATGCATAGCAGGCAACCGTCAAGAGTATCTTTGGTACTTCATTCCAACCACAGCAATTGGTACTATTGCTCAATGCGTACAGTACTATTGCATCCCAGTACTATCATTGCTTACATGTCGATACTACCGATTTCTCTGACAAAAGAGCCACTTTATTCCATTCAATTTCAGACTTATTTTTGGATGATTCCTAATTTCTTCTTATTGTTTGTTCTCTCTATTTGAAGATGCCTTGGACCAGGAACACCACTCGCAAGTTCTATAAACCTCTTCTCCATCTCTGACATCAAGACCCATTCCTCTTGGTCAATCCTCCTCTCCTCCAAAGCCTTTTGCAACCCAATTTCCGACCCAATCCTTTCAAGTTCCTCTAGAGGCAACTCAAAAAAGTAGAGAGGATAGAGAATAGGCTGTAGCTTCAGAGTAAGAAATAGTATCTGACCATGAGGAGAGCTCCTCACATGAGGAACCTGATGAGAAAATGGAAGAGCCTCAAGAGCAACCAATCAATCTAAAGACAATTTCCAATGATGTTTACATTATTCTACATCAAAGAAATTAGTTTGTGCTCCCCAGGACATCAAAAAAATCCAACGTTCCACACTTCAAGAGCTATTTATGACTAGATATATGACCCCAATAGGCAATTCACTAATCATAAATATGTCGATTGGGACTAGCTGGACTCTCTTGACAAATATGATGGAACATTTCGGTTGTTTCAAAGGGTCGGTATTCAAAATCTTGCTACACTAAAAAGTGATTACAATGAGGAGATCATCTGGCAATTCTATGCCACATTGTATATTTCTATGGACTTATTCATATGGCATGGATGAAGGGAACTACATATTTGGACTGCCATAAGCATGAGTTTGAGCTATTTCTCTGGACCGAGTCGAGTAGCTATGAGAAAGTTTATGAGACTTGCTCTTTTGGTTCTAGCCTAGATGGATTACTATGATGCCAATGTCAGATATACTCCAGGAAAGCTAGCTAGCCTTCTTCCCATTCCCAGTTTGGTAAATAGGATCATAAACCACACCGTTCTTCCTAAAAGTGGGAACTTTGATGCCATTCGAGGACACGCTTGGAACTTTATTGATAACATCATGAATGGCAAAAAAATTGATGTGATCGATCTTACTCTTTGGGAGATTGCCTCTTCCAAGAATGATCATGTCAAAAAAATCAATTATACTCCTTATATCATGACCATGATCATCCAAAAGACTGGATATTATGGAGGTTTGGGTGCAATCCACAAGCCCTACAAGCTACGAGAGGGTCCTTCTATCCCTGCAACTCCTTGTCCTCGGGCTCAACAAGAAGATGCCCCAGAAGGAGAACAAGTTTCTCTTTTTCAGATTTATTCAGCAACACTGAGGATGGATGTACGCCTATCAGAGGCAACTAAACAACTCACCTCATTGACTACCATAGTTGCTTCTCTCGGGGATAGAGTATCCTCTCTTGAGTGTGTTGTAGCTCATCCTCCCTCTCCAGTCTGTTTTGGCCATCGTCGCCACTGTGATCCTTCTCCTCTGGGGCCGCAGGAGTAATTCTTTTTGGTATTTTGATGTCAAAGAGGGAGAAGAAAAAGAAGAAGAAGGCACAAATGGCAAAAGCAGCAAGAATCTATCTATTATTATTTACTATATAATACTTTTGTGATGTAATGAACATTTATGGTGTAATGAACTTGCCATGGTATTATGTTTTATACTATGTGGACATGTTATGTAATATATTGTTGAACTTAGTACTTGGTAATATGGTTAAGCTATTATCTGTGAATTGCAATATCTATCTTGTGTTTGATTATAGTATTGTCAATTCCCTCAAGTTCAATAAACAAAAGAAACTCTGCCAAAATTTTCAAAAATCTTTACATGTGCCTACAAAACATCTTCTTATTTATATGCACATTTTTAGGGGAGCTTTCTTTGAAATGACTTTAAAAAGCAAATAATTCTCAAAACTCATTTGAGCTCATTGCAAGAATTACTTGTTTTTCAAAGTTCCAACAAGAATATACAATTCAATTTTCAACAAGTGGCATATTCAAAACTATATCTTTCTCACATATTAATTGGGTTGTCATCAATTACCAAAAAGGGTGAGATTGAAAGCACCTAGGCCCCAAAAAAATTATTTTAGTAATTAATGACAATATGTGAATATGCAACTAACATGTTTATTGAGTATTTGAAAGGTTTAGTTCCGGCGTTGAATGTAACAACCTGAAGATGCGTGGTAAAGGTCAACATGAAGATCAATTTGGTTTAAGACAAATATATAAGTAGTCTAGGATCCCTTTTGATTTTACAGGTCTTAGAAGAAAAGGATGAAAGACCATATTTTAGGTTAGATGTGTAACATCCCAATTTCATTCTACTGATTATTTAATTGCCTTACCTTTATTTGGATTCTAGCCCCGAATATTTTTGTGTTCCTTCCTGGTTTTAATTGAAGATTTATGCCTTTGGAAGTTCATAAAAAATATTATCTCCTTGTCTCTATAAAAATCTTCAAAGAAATTAACCAAATTGGGAAAAAACTTTAAAAATTAAAACCCCTTCCGGGCAGGCCAGCCAGGCCCATTGGCCCAGCCGGCCCACTCGAGCGCCTCCCCCTCCTTCTTCCTCCCCCCTCGTCTCTCTTTGTCGGTGGTAAACCGCCGAACGCGCCCCTGGTTTTGCCCACCCGCGTGAGCGCCAGCGACGCCGTCGTCACCCCTGGCCTCCCCTCCTCTACCTCAAGTTCTAGGCTTCCCCGTGGCGGTCTCTCCGTGGCTCCGTGTGCCCCCGCGCTGGGCTACCCGTCCCTTCCCTGCCTAGCTTCGCTGGCCGAAGCGCCTCGCCGTACTGGGTCGCCATCGCCCGTCACCGTCCCGCCTCGAGCCCTCTTCGGCATTGAAGTCCTGCGCCAAGCTACCCTCCTTCCCTTCCGCTGTAGCTCTCCCTCCGTGGCAGCGCCCGGGCTTCCCCGTACGCGCACTCGCGCGGACGCTGCTCTTTACTCCTCACTCGAGTCGCCCACCGTGCAATGAAGGCTGAGGAGACACACTGCATCATTTCCCCGCCCCACCTCGCCTACGCGCGATACGGCACTCGAGAGCTCGCACTTGCGCCCGACTTCAATGTGTGAGTGAATGCTCTCATCGCTCCCCCCTCTCTTGCGTGCTATAAAGTGTCGTTTCTCACTTCCTCCCATCACTCGCCTCACTCCCTCGCATTTTCCCCTTCTCCCGAACGTTCTCGTTGCATTTTCTTGTGTCGCCGCCAAAGCCGTCGGTCGCCGTCGCCGAGCTTCCGCAAGCCCTCTCGACCCTCTACTCTTGTTTCGTAACCCCTCTCGGTGCTTCCCTAGCATCTAATTGCTCTCTGGTGCTTCGCAGCTCGCCGGCGGACCCGTCTTCTTCAACTCTGGCCACACGACGCCGCCGCCGCCTTTGGCCACCCAAGCTCGATTCCACCTCACCCGAGCTTCACCAGGACCTACTGAGCTCATCCCCGGCGCCAATTTGAGGACTCTCCCGCTCGTCTTCTCCCGCGCCGTTCATCCCACTCATTAACTGCTAATGATTTCTCTTAATGGTGTTTACAATTGGTTAATGAGCCACTGACCCGTGGGCCCCTCAACTGTTTACAGAAAATGAGAGAATGACATGTGGACCCCACCCCGTGTTAATTAAAAGTTAACCGGTTTTTAAAGCCTCAAGTCACTAACACGCGGGCCCCAATGAATAGTTCCTCAACTGCGGGACCCACTTGTCGTTCACTGGGGATTTATTGAATTTCCGGAAATTTATTAACCTGTGGACGCCACCTGTCATACACCCATCCAATTAAAAATAAGAAAATCTAATTTTCTAAATAATAAAATCGCGGGACCCACATGTCAGTGAGAGTAAATCTCTCTCTCTTTTCAATTTTCGGAATTTCTCTTAAATTTAACTTTGAAAGGCTATAACTTTTTAACCGTATCTCCAATTTGGGTGACACTTGTTTCTAAAATTTTCTAAATTCACGGTCTTGCTATTAATCTAAGTATGGTTCAATTTAAAGTTCATTTGAGTTATGATTTGGCATTTATTGTCTTTTGCCTATGTGCTTTTTCCGGTGTTATCATGCGAGTAGATTACAAGGAAAATCCCGATCAAGCGTTCGACGCCTTGCAAGAGCAACCCGATTTACCAGCACAAGATCCAGACGAGTCAACACTTTGACCATATTGAATTCCCATGCTTTAAATCAATTATGTTGTGTGAAATTATTCAAATTGCATGCGATATTTTATGTACAATAATTTACTGCTTTCGTTAGCTATTCACCCACCTTGTTTATTGGCACTACATAGCTGAAAACCATTCCTTGGAAATTTTGTCGCCTTTACCATTGTCGCCTTAGCTAGTAAATATAAAAACAATATCTAAATAAACTATATTATTAATTGCCGAGTTCGTCCAGTATAATCTCAGGACATTAGTATGTCTTGCATTCTGTGTGTTGGTTTACGGAGCACAGTTGCAAGTGCTCACTCTCGCTCTCACCTCCTTCCAGAATTGGAGCAGCAGGGACATTATGAGTATTATGAGAACCAAAACCAAGGAGATGAAGAAGACCGTGGCGACGAGTAGTTTTCATAGTTAAGTAGTCCCGTTCCCCATGGGTCAGTCGACCATTCTAGATAGCAGGTGAATTCCACTTAGTAGCCTCGGCTCAGAGTTGCATTCACCTGGGGAAATCCCCAGTCGCTGCCTGTCGGGAACTGTGCCCTCCGTTTTTGTTGTTCTTCCACTGTCTTTTGATTGAATTGGACTCCTTTGAATGTAATGAACTATTCGGCCTGACGGCCTACTGCCTGGAGATACCCTACTCCAGTTATTGTAATATTAAGTGACTCATGTATGAGATGATCCGGCAATGTAACTATGAAGCATTATCTACTGATCTAGGGAATAATACAGGTAAATCACAGGGATTCAGGTTTTGAAATCCGGGTCCGACAGGGCTGGTATCAGAGCATACGACTGTAGGAAGCCTTAGCTAGAATGGCCGTAACTAGGATAAAAATCTAATTTAAGTAAAAACTCAGGATTCTACAAATTATGTGCAAAAAGATGCTTTACTCCTCCTTCTATTTTATAAAATTTCTACATCTCTATCTAACTCTTTGTTTAAAAACTGTAGATGGCGAGTCCAGCTGCGACTTCTTGGGATCTTCTCTCTCACCTAGAGACTGAGGGAGGATTCGCCGAGTTACTGCATCAGCTGATGCAGTACCTTCGCTACCATCGACCTCCGATTTTCCACAGTTTGCGCACTAGATTCCAGGATCGGGAGACCTGGAAGGTGCACGTCTTCATCTACACCCGGGATGGGGGCGATGACATGATCCCCATCGTCACTCCGGCTACTTTTCCCCAGAGACACCTGCGCGATGCAGTGCAGGATACTGCTTTCTTCGGGCTGGCACGTCTGATGCATGTACACGGAGATGTCTTGGTTTCTTCACCGTTCAGCTTCTTCCCGATACTATGCATGGGAAGCGTTGAGCCAGAGCCGCTGGGAGAGCCGATTGATGACCCTCGCCTTTCGCACCAGGTGGATTTGACAGAGGCGCAGGTGGATTCTTACAGCAGCGCCCTGAGAGAGATTTGCGAGCTCCTCACTCTTCTGGCGGCCAGCTATCGGAGGATTGACACTCTGCAAGTTCAGCTGGCCGGTACTAACACCGCACTCATCTTCGCTGAGAGAGAGCGGAGGGCTACAGAGACAGAGCTGGAGAGGCTGCGCTCCATGGCAGACTACACCCCGTCCTCTCCCTCTTACACGCCATCCTCACCTGTACCAGCAGCACCAGCGTCGATGCCAGTCTCATCACCAGCACCAGCAGTGGCAGTACCAGCACCAGTAGATCCAGCAGCACCAATAGCTGTACCAACACCTGCCTCTCTCCAGTCATTTTATGGCAGGCTTATCCCTCTTCCTGCTCCTGTTGCGAGAAGCTCGGCTCCCTCCACTTCTAGGGGACTTCGGTTACGTCGGATCGCTCGCAAGCACGTTCGTCCACCACCAGGCTACACTCTTTCTGACGCAGGAGGATCCAGCAGAGAGTTACGCCGCTCTCATTCACCGACCAGCTCCCGCTCCTGCACAGCTAGTCCTTCCCCGCAGGCCAGCCGCAGTCGCTCGCAGGGATGCTCCGAGTGTTGAGGCAACCACCCCTAGATAGAGTAGATGTAGGCAGGGGTTAGTCAGTTGGTCTTTTGTATTCCCTTTTGTAGCCATTTCATGGTAGTAGATGCGATGCTAGGGCGAAGCCCTGTGGACTTGGTGTAAGACCCCTTTTGTAATGTGAACTTGTTAATTTCAGTGCTTTTTATTGCATTGCTTTTCTAAAATTTTATTTGGAGTTTTGTTGTGCTACTAGAGGGCTAGTAAACCCTCATATATCCTCCTCAGCCCTGTTCTTCGTCTAGATAATATGTTTTTGTGGATGCAGATGCCTCCAAAAATAGCAAGCCCAGCCAGAGGTCGAGGCAGAGGCCGTGGCCAAGGTTTACCACCACCCCCACCCGCGCCCCCAACAACAACTCGGATTCTGGCAAAACAAACCCAGATCCTTCATGATATGCTAGCTAACCAGCACTCGGTCTCAGACAATAGGAGTTCAAAGTTGGCAAACTTCCTCCGAACCCGGCCCCAAACCTTTGCTTATGCCAATGAACCCTTAGAGGTGGATGATTGGCTGAGGGACACGGAAAGGAAGCTTCGTCTAGCAAGGTGTTCGGATGAGGACAAGGTAGACTTTGCATCCCATTAACTCAAAGGCGCTGCTGCCGCCTGGTGGGAAAACTACCTGGAAACCCGCAACCAAACGGTGCCCTCTGAAGAAGAAGAAGAAGAAGGGGAAGAGGAAGTAGAAGAAGTGACCGAGACCCCTACGGTGGAGACACAGCAGTCTGGCCAGCAAAACCAAGCTGAGGTTGAAGCAGATGAGGAGGAGGAGACAGACGCAAGTGACAGCATAGCAAGACAACCCAAAGCCATTATTTCTTGGGGAGAGTTTAAAGCCGTCTTCCGACAGAATTTTGTGCCTACCGGCATCATGAGGCTGAAAAAGAATGAATTTTCCAACCTGAAACAAGGAAACATGACCATAAGTGAGTACCTCACAAAGTTCAACCAGCTCGCTCGTTATGCTCCTAAGGATATTGCAGACAAGGAGGAAAAGATTGATCGATTTTTGGAGGGCATGAATGAAGAAATGAGATCCCAGTTGATTCTCCATGATCATCCCACCTTCCATCATTTAGTCAACAAGGCTCTCATTTGCGAGAATGAGAGGAAGCAACTGGAAGCCAGTCGCAAGAGAAAGTGGGCTGCACACCGAGCTCAGAATAGCTCCCGCCCCCGAACTTCCTACCAGAACAAGCCATCTTTCAAGCAAGGAACCACTTCAGGTTTTCAAGCTCCAGCCCCTCCCACCAGTCGAGTGGCAGTACCTCCCGAATGCTTCGTCCGATCGGGCAAACTCCTGCAACAAATCCAGCTGCCAATCTGCATTGCTTTAACTGTGGGGCAAAAGGACATTTTGCCAATAAATGTCCAGACCGCCAGTCCACTCCAGCCAGGACGAATGCCGGTGTTACCCTAGACAAAGGATCATCTACAGTACCTAGTAAGGGAGGTCAACCGTCTTAAGTTTCCAGGACCGCCTCGTCCCATCACCAAGGTCGCGTCAACCATGTGACAGCCGACGGAGCCCAAGATGCACCCGGAGTTTTAATGGGTATGTTTTCAGTTAAATCCATATCTGCTCAAATTTTGTTTGATTCTAGGGCTTCACATTGTTTTATCTCGGGAAATTTTGCTGCTAAGGCAAATCTGCCAACTTTTAAGCTAATAAAGCCAGTACTACTTAGTTCCCTAGGAGGATCCTTGTTTACCACCTTAGTGTGCCCCAAAGTGGAAATCACCCTGGAAGATTTTGGATTTTTGGCAAATCTCTTAGTTTTGGCATCTCAGACCCTAGATATCATCCTTGGGATGGATTGGTTAGCCAAGCATCGAGGAGTGATAGATTGTGCACATAGGAGAGTGGTGCTAACCAAAGGACCAGGGGAGGAGATCCAGATTCAAGTTAGCCCTATCCTTTCTAAACCTTTGCTCCATCATCTCGAATCAGTACCTCTGGAAAACATGGCAGTAGTACAAGAGTATCCTGATGTTTTCCCAGAAGAATTACATGGAATGCCCCCAGATAGGGATATTGAGTTTATAATTAACCTAAAGCTAGGGACAGCCCCGATTGCTAAGAGACCCTACAGAATGCCAGTAGATGAACTAGAAGAGTTGAAAGTACAGCTTGGGGAACTATAGGAGAAAGGGTACATCCGACCCAGTTCATCACCTTGGGGTTCACCTGTACTCTTCGTTAAGAAAAAGGATGGTACAACTAGATTATGTGTGGACTACTGTGCTCTTAACGAGGTGACTATCAAAAATAAATATCCCCTGCCAAGGATAGATGATTTATTTGATCAACTCACAGGAGCCACCATATTCTCCAAAATAGACCTAAAGTCCGGGTATCATCAACTTATAATCAGAACAGAAGATATTCCAAAGACAGCTTTCACTACCCGATATGGATTATTTGAGTATACAGTAATGTCTTTTGGATTAACTAATGCCCCAGCATATTTTATGAACCTCATGAACAAGGTATTCATGAATTATCTGGACAAATTCGTGGTGGTATTTATTGATGACATTTTGATCTATTCCAAGACACCAAAGGACCATGCCAACCATCTTTGAGCGGTCCTAGAGACCCTTTGAGAACACAGACTTCACGCAAAGTATAGCAAGTGTACCTTTTGGTTACAAGAAATTAACTTCCTAGGACATGTTATATCCTCGGGAGGTGTAGCAGTTGACCCTTCCAAGATCGACACTATTCTAGAATGGAAGCAACCAACCTCGGTTACTGAAGTTCGTAGTTTCCTGGGGTTAGCAGGATACTATCGGCATTTCGTAGCAGACTTCTCCAAGATATCCAAGCCCATGACCCAACTCCTTAAGAAGGAAAAGAAGTTTGAATGGACAGCTGACTGTGAAACAAGTTTTCAAAAATAAAAAGAAACTCACAACAGCTCCAGTGCTAGTCCTACCAGATATTCATAAAGAGTTTGAAGTGTACTGCGATGCATCCCGCCAGGGTCTAGGATGTGTACTTATGCAAGATGGAAAGGTCGTAGCCTATGCATCCAGACAACTTCGACCCCATGAAGACAATTACCCCACCCATGACTTGGAATTAGCAGCTGTAGTGCACGCCTTGAAGTTATGGCGACACTATTTAATTGGAAATCATTGCAACATTTACACAGATCACAAAAGTCTCAAGTATATATTCACCCAGAATGACCTCAACCTTAGACAGAGAAGATGGTTGGAATTAATTAAGGATTATGATCTGGAAGTTCATTATCACCCCGGCAATGCTAATATAGTAGCTGATGCGTTAAGTCGGAAACCCGGATGTAACCACATCCAGTCTCAGGAAATTTCATCGGAGCTATGTAAAGAAATTGCTTCCCTCAACTTGGGGATTATAGAGCAAGGTATTTTAGCCACCCTGGAGGTACAACCCACCTTGGAAGAGCAAATTAAGGTATCGCAAAAAGGACATCCTGGAACTCAGAAGCTCGAACATATGATGAATAAAGGGAAGGCACCAAAGATGATAAAAGATTCACAAGGAATTCTATGGTTTGAGAAACGTCTTTTCGTTCCTCACCAGAAAGAACTGAAGGAGCTAATACTGAAAGAAGCACACAATTCAGCCTACGCTCTACACCCGGGTAGCACAAATATGTACCAAGACTTAAAAACATTATATTGGTAGCCTCGTATGAAGCGAGATATTGCCGAGTATGTAGCTGAACACCAGAAACCAGCAGGGCTAGTTCAACCTTTGCAAATACCTCAGTGGAAATGGGAAGAAGTAGGGATAGATTTCATAACCGGCCTTCCTCGCACTAAGGCAGGATATAATTCGATATGGGTTATAATAGACAGACTAACAAAGGTGGCTCATTTTATTCCGGTAAAGGCTACCTATAAAGGAGATAAGCTAGCAGAATTATATATAGCCCGCATTGTATGTGCACATGGAGTACCCCGAAAGATAGTTTCAGATCAAGGTTCTCAATTCACCTCACATTTTTGGAATAGCTTGCACAGTGCCCTTCGGACTCATTTAAGCTTTAGCACTGCTTATCACCCTTAGACGGATGGGCAGACTGAAAGGATAAATCAAGTTCTAGAGGACATGCTTCGAGCCTGCATCCTGGAATCAACTTCGGATTGGGAGAAGAACTTGCCTTATGCAGAGTTTTCTTATAATAATAGTTACCAGTCCAGCCTTAAAATGTCACCTTTTGAGGCTTTATATGGACGAAAGTGTAGAACTCCGTTGCACTAGTCAGGACTGGTGAAGGCCATACCTTTGGACCCGATACCCTGAAGCAAGCCGAAGAGAAGGTCAAGGTGATTAGAAACCGCCTGCAAGTAGCCCAGTCCAGACAAAAGAGTTACGCTGACAATCATCGACGTGAGCTCACATTTCAAGTCGGAGATCATGTGTACCTCAAGGTTTCTCCCCTTCAAGGAGTGCGAAGATTTAAAGTAAAAGGAAAACTAGCACCTCGGTTTATAGGCCCTTTCCCCATCCTTGCTCGATGTGGAGAAGTCGCCTACAAGCTAGATCTACCTTCAAGCCTGGCAGAAGTACATGATGTTTTTCATGTTTCGCAACTCAAGAAATGCCTCCGAGTTCCGGAAGAGCAAGCATCTTTATAAACTTTGGGAATTCAGAAAGACCTCACCTACCCAGAGTATCCGATCAAGGTTTTGGACACCATAGAAAAGCAAACAAGGAGCAAGACTTTTCATCTTTGCAAGGTACAGTGGAACAACCACACCGAAAAAGAAGCCACATGGGAACGCGAAGACCAGTTCAAGGCCGAGTTTCCTCACCTTTTCCCAGCCTAGGCAAATCTTGGGGTCGAGATTTTATTTAAGGGGGTAGGGATCTTGATGGGAACGGGGTCCCGATCTTCCAATAGGTTCTGGATATGTTCGATTTGGTGGAGGCGCGACACAAATCAATTTGGCTTCCAAACAACATGTTCTGAACCCTGCAATCGCAGCACAACGTCTCCTCAGGTTATCAACCGTGCGCTGCCCGGTTGACCTCGCCAAGAAGGCTAATCCTCGCCTGCGAATCGAAGAACACAAGCAAGAACAAGGAAGAACACGACGGAATTGCAGATGTATTGGTTTAGCACTCGAAGTTAGGGTCTCAAAAACCGATGAACGATGAAGCTGTTCAAGATAGAATTAATCTAAGAAAAACCCAACCCTAATGGTGGGGGTGGTGGCTGGATATATAGGAGTGAGGGGCGTGCAAAACCCCTGGACGCGCCCTAATGGGCTCCAACACGATACAAAGCCGAATGGCCCAAAAGACGGTGGCGCAGCACCCTGATAGATTCTGGAAGCTCACTTATTTCGACGATTCCTGTTGACTCAAAAGGAATATGTACATGGGACTAGAGCCATTGGAAAGGTTGTCTTCTCAGCTTTCCATACATATGTGGAACGTCCAAAACGGAGTCTGGATGCGATCTGGGCGTCCGTTTTAGTGCGGCCT
This sequence comes from Melocanna baccifera, assembly GCA_036346265.1. NCBI lineage: Eukaryota > Viridiplantae > Streptophyta > Magnoliopsida > Poales > Poaceae > Melocanna > Melocanna baccifera. Next base: position 11,183,675 of record CM070705.1, on the reverse strand, counting down.
GGTCCTAGACTCCGAATTGGATTTGAAGTCGGCTTGAGTTGGGCCTCCAACATAATTCGACCGCCCTTGCTGGACTTGTGCGCCTCGTAGCCCTTCTCCAAGTACTTCCAGGTCCTCTCCATGGTTCCTAATCATAATTAAATCATTAGGTAGTAATCGATTCTTAAATGAACAAAAAGAAGTACTTAGGAACGAGCTCACCTGTAAATTCAATTGTCGGGTGCGAGCTTTAGTGATTGGTCCTTGAATGTCAAGTGGAGGAGTGTTGTGTGTATCCGAAGAAGTGATGTCCTCATCATCCTCCCCCTCTTGAAGCGGAGTTGTCCTCAACTCAGCCTCACCTTCTTCTCCCAAGTATGGCTTCAAATCTGAAATGTTGAAGGTGGGACTAACCCCAAACTCGGAAGGCAACTCAAGTTTATATGCATTATCATTTATCTTCTCAACTATCTTAAAAGGATCAGTAGCTCTAGGCATCAATTTTGACTTTCTTAACTCAGGAAATCTATCCTTTCTCAAGTGCAACTAAACATAATCACCCGGTTCAAGTTTAACTTCCTTTCTACCTTTACTACCAGTAATCCTATATTTTCCATTCATCTTTTCAATGTTTGCCTTAGTAGTCTCATGCATTTTGATAATAAAATCAGCACGCTCCTTAGCATCATTATGAACTCTCTCACTAGTAGGCAAAGGTAAAATATCAATAGGGGCACGGGGATTGAATCCATACACTACCTAAAAAGGACTTACCTTGGTGGTAGAGTGTTCCGCTCGATTATATGCGAACTCAACATGCGGCAAACACTCTTCCCACAGCTTCAAATTATTCGTCAAAACAGCTCTCAACATGGTAGACAATGTGCGGTTCACCACCTCGGTTTGGCCATCAATTTGTGGGTGACATGTTGTAGAGAACAACAACTTTGTACCCAACTTGTTCCATAGAGTACGTCAAAAGTGACTCAAGAACTTGACATCACGATCTGAAACAATAGTAGAAGGCATACCATGCAAACGAACTATCTCTTTGAAAAAGAAGTCAGCAATATGAACGGCATCATCAGTTTTATGACATGTATAAAGTGAGCCATCTTAGAAAAACGATCCACAACAACAAAAATGCTATCCCTCCCCCTCTTACTCCTGGGCAATCCTAAAACAAAGTCCATAGAAATATCTACCCACGGAATAGAAGGAACAGGAAGAGGCATATGCAAACCATGTGGATTCAAGCGAGACTTAGCTTTTTGACATGTAGTGCAGCGAGCCACAAACCGCTCAACATCTCGCCTCATTTTTTGCCAAAAAAAGTGTGTGGCCAGGACGTCCTCCGTCTTCTTAGCACCAAAATGTCCCATCAAACCGCCTCCATGCGCCTCCTGCAACAACAAAAGACGAACGGATCCAACTGGAATGCATAGGCGGTTAGCTCTAAACAAGAACCCATCCTTGATCACGAATTTATTCCATGCTTGTCCCTCTTTACAGTGCAACAGCACATCCTTAAAATCAGCATCAAAAGCATATTGTCCTCTAATGGTTTCAAGACCAAAAATACGACAATCAAGTTGAGACAACATGGTATAGCGTCGAGACAAAACATCAGCGATCACATTATCCTTTCCTTTCTTGTGTTTAATGACATAAGAAAAAGATTCAATAAATTCAACCCACTTAGCATGTCTACGATTCAAATTGATTTGACTACGAATATGCTTAAGTGATTCATGATCAGAATGAATGACAAATTCTTTAGACCATAAATAGTGTTGCCACGTCTCTAAAGAACGAATAAGAGCATACAATTCATTATCATAGGTGGAATAATTAAGAGCAAGACCATTCAATTTTTCACTAAAGTAGGCAACAGGTTTGCCTTCTTGCATCAAAACACCACCAATACCAATTCCGCTAGCATCACATTCCAGTTCAAAAGTCTTACCAAAATACAGAAGTTGGAGCAATGGTGCATGTGTAAGCTTGTCCTTCAAAAGATTAAAGGACTCCTCTTGTGATGGCCCCCAATGGAACACGACTCCCTTCTTTGTCAACTCAATCAACGGTGTCGCAATGGTGCTGAATTCCTTGACAAAGCGGCGATAAAATCCTGCAAGGCCAAGAAAACTCCGCACTTGGGAGACCGTCGTGGGCGTGGGCCAACTCCATATCGCCTCCACCTTGGCTCTATCAACCTCAATTCCCTGTGGAGTCACAACATAGCCAAGAAAAGAGACTCGATCCGTGCAAAAGGTTCACTTTTCAAGGTTACCAAACAAACGTGTATCTCTCAAAGCATTAAAAACAGCACGTAAGTGATTCAAATGTTCATCCATTGACTTGCTATAAATCAAGCTATCATCAAAGTAAACGACCACAAATTTACCAATGAAAGGACGTAAAACCTCGTTCATTAGTCTCATGAAAGTGCTAGGTGCATTAGTTAAACCAAAAGGCATGACTGACCACTCATACAAGCCGAACTTAGTTTTAAAAGCAGTTTTCCATTCATCGCCAAGTTTCATTCTTATTTGGTGGTATCCACTACGCAAGTCAATCTTTGTGAAAATTATAGCACCACACAACTCATCAAGCATGTCGTCTAGCCTAGGAATAGGATGACGATACCTTATAGTAATGTTGTTAATGGCTCTACAATCTACACACATACGACAAGAACCATCTTTTTTGGGAACCAAAAGAACAGGAACAACACAAGGACTAAGGCTTTCACGTACGTACCCACGGTCCAAAAGGTCTTGGACTTGTCGCTGAATCTCCTTAGTCTCTTCGGGATTGGTCCTGTACGCCGCACGGTTTGGCAAACTTGCTCTAGGGATCAAGTCAATTTGGTGCTCAATCCCTCGAATGGGTGGAAGTCCTAGAGGTATCTCAACAGGGAAAACATCTCTAAACTCCTGCAAAAGGTTAGTGACAGGAGCAGGCAAAGTGCAAGGCATATTATCAAGAGAAAATAAAGCATCTTTGCACACAAAAGCATAGCATATATCATTAACATCATCAATTTCAGCAAGGTCTGATTTTGTGGCAAGCATAACAGAATTTTTCAAATGGATTACTTGCTGTTTTTCAGATTTATCATGTTCCTTTGGATCATTAGCAGCAGCAGCTCTCTCCCTATCGGCCTCTATAATCTCAGCTGGGGTCAAAGGCAGTAAAGTAATTTTCTTTCCTTTATGCATAAAAGTGTATTTGTTACTACTACCATGGTGTAAAGCATCATTATCAAATTCCTAAGGTCGACCCAATAAAAGAGAGCATGCTTGCATGGGAACCACATCACAATCAACATGATCAGCATAACCACCAATGGAAAAATGGACTCGGCATGTTTGTGTTGCCTTAGCTTTTCCAGAGTCATTTAACCACTGAATATGGTATGGATGTGGATGCGGTCGTGTGGTCAAGCCAAACTTCTTGACCAAATCAGAACTCACCAAGTTGTTGCAGCTTCCTCCATCAATGATGACACGTGCACGCCGATTCTTGATTGCAAAGAAAGTCTGAAATAAATTATGGCATTGAAGCTTATCGGTTTGTTGTACCTGTGTGCTGAGGACTCGCTGCTCAATGATGCTCCGTAGCGTCGCTGTGGACGCCCCACCAAGGACCAGGTCGTCATCACCACCGCCATTGTCGTCCGAGGCAGCAGCAACATCATCATCCTCCTCGACATCCGAAGTGCTGATGTAGCCTCCATCTTCTGTGGCGATGTATGCCCGTTGGTTAGGGCAATTCCTCTGCACATGACCAAGCCCATGACAGCGGTGGCACTGAATGTCGGAGGAGCGGCCCGTGGAAGCCACGGAAGAAGAACTCTTGGTTGGAACCTACAAAGAATTTTTTGTAGGATCTGCAGGGCGTGTCGTGGAAGGTGGCTTCGGTGGCGCTGCAGCAATCTTGTTCACAGGTGGTGGAGGAGAACGAAAACTCAAAGAAGAATTGGGCAGTCCCGTCGATGTAGTCGTTCGCGGCGCGTAGGAGGGTCGTCTAGTGCTTGCCCTCGCTGATTGCTTGCGTCCCTGCAATTCTTTTTCTGCAAGCATAGCAAGCTGGAACAACCTATTGATATCATTATACTCCTTGTAATCAATTATGTCCTAAATTTCACTCCTTAAGCCCCCATAAAAACGAGCCATCTTATCCTCCTCATCCTCTACAACATTACAACGCAGCATGCCTATTTGTAGTGCTTGATAATACTCCTCAACAGATTTATTACCTTGATCTAAGCGCTGTAATTTCTTACGCATATCACGTTTAAAAGCAGGAGGAATAAATCTAGCATGCATAGCTACCTTCAATCTATCCCATGTATCAGATGCTAAACCAGAATTAACTACTTGACTCCACCAAAGGATAGCAAAATCTTTAAATTCACTAGTAGCTTGTCTGACTCTATGCACTTCAGGAACTAGATGGGAATTAAAATTTTGTTCAACTGTCATCTCCCAATCTAGATAAACTTCAGCATCATAAACACCCACAAAAGATGGTATAGTAAATTTAACTTTAGCAAATGGGTCATCATTAGCACGAGCATTGTGGTGCTGAAAGTCATTACCTCCCATACCATGATGGTTGCGTTGTAGGCGGGGTCGTAAACGTACATCTTGAGCATCACGATTTCGCCTCTCATTATCATCTCCCTCCTCAAGGTCTTGGGGTGCTTCGTGTGCATTCTTGCATCCGTTGTTTGGTGGCTGATTCACCATTCTTTCAAGGCGTGTGGTGAGTACTGCAATACTCTCATTGATGGATCGCTGCAATATATCCGTCGTAGCTTGAACCTTCCTATCGATGTCCTCATTAATGGTAGTACGTTGTTCACCCAAGAGCGTCATGAGCTCTCCCTTTGCAACACACTCTTGCGCGTCAGACGACTCACCTGCCATGGTTAGTAGAAAACAGAAGACAACAAAAGGATTATCCCTATCGACTACAAAGGAAGGACAGTGGGAACCCGCAAAGGAAGTGGCTTACTAAGCTCATACAAGTGTTATTACCATCGCAAACAGTAGGTGGTACAACCAGTGGCTGGTTCGTGATACCTGGAGAGTGTGACCCGGCGATTGCAAGGGTCAAAAACTGTGCTGTCCGGAAGTAGGTATATGGAGCTTGGAAGGCCAAATATGTTAGTAGAACACAAATCAATAACAGATAGTAATGCTGAATAAATGTCCAAAGCACTGGTCCTAGTTGCTGGTCTAAATGTACCCTATCTCAGGTATGATATGATGAATAAGGAATTAAGACCAAAACAAGGACTTATGATGTGTCCTATATCAATAACAGATATGATGATAGTTGCAAGTAAGGTAAAGACAGCAACAAAGATGGCCAGGCAATGGCAGCACAAAATAAATGAAGCTTTGTCACCTAAAACTGTGCTCTCTCTTTTTCTTTTTTTTCTTTTTTTTGCCACGGAGAGCACTCTCTCTCCTCCCTACTATAAGCAATTTTTTTCTTTTCTGTTTCTTTTTTCTGTTATTTTTTTCACAAAGCAGAGCATAGAAATAGGAACTACACAAAGTTTCATCTCAATTTGATGTAAGGTGTGGCTACAGAAAATGATGAATGTGCTGTAATTTCGGTGACGAAAGTTCAGAGCTCGAGTACTGCACTTTCCAGGCTGAATTTAGGCAAAATAAATTCGCTGAACCCAATTTAATTTCAGAGCTCGGATGTAAAATTGAATTTCACCCAATTTCAAAAAAAATCGCCTGATTTCGAGTTTGTATGCGAAATTTACAGCCGTTTGAAGATGGGCCTCCGAGTTATGGTTTCTGTGGAGGCCGAAACGAGATCGGTTGGAGGAAATTGGTGGAAATTGGGGGCGGAAGCTCGGGAAAAGGGTGGGGGATGGTAGCGGAAGCAAGACAACCCGAAACAAAACACGATCTAAACCAGCAACACAACTCGACTAAGGACACAAACTCAACACTACGGACTTTGAAATCAAATTATGCAAAAGGCTAACGAGATCTGGGACAGGGAACAACCTATGACTACAATTTTTTGTAGGGCTTTTTCTTGGACTCTAGGATGAAACCGAAAACAACAAGGGTATGGTAAACTCGAACCTGAAGGAACACCTGAAGCTCTGATTACCACTTGATGGGAACGGGGTCCCGATCTTCCAACAGGTTCTGGATATGTTCGATTTGGTGGAGGTGCGACACAAATCGATTCGGCTTCCGAACAACACGTTCCATACCCCGCAATCGCAGCACCACGTCTCCTCAGGTTATCAACCGTGCGCTGCCCGGTTGACCTCGCCAAGAAGGCTAATCCTCGCCTACGAATCGAAGAACACAAGCAAGAACAAGGAAGAACACAACGGAATTGCAGCTGTATTGGTTTAGCACTCGAAGTTGGGGTCTCACAAACCGATGAACGGCGAAGCTGTTCAAGACAGAATTAATCTAAGCAAAACCCAACCCTAATGGTGTGGGTGGTGGCTGGATATATAGGAGTGAGGGGCGTGCAAAACCCCTGGACGCGCCCTAATGGGCTCCAACATGACACAAAGTCGAACGCCCCAAAAGACGGTGGCGCAGCACCCTGACAGATTCTGGATGCCCACTTGTTTCGACGATTCCCGTTGACTCAGAAGGAATTTGGACATGGGACCAGATCCATTGGAAAGGTTGTCTTCTCAGCTTTCCATACATATGTGGAACGTCCTGGACTCCGAATTGGATTCGAAGTCAGCTTGAGTTGGGCCTCCAACATGACTCGACCGCTCTTGCTGGACTTGTGCGCCTCGTAGCCCTTCTCCAAGTACTTCCAGGTCCTCTCCATGGTTCCTAATCATAATTAAATCATTAGGTAGTAATCGATTCTCAAATGAACAAAAAGAAGTACTTAGGAACGAGCTCACCTGTAAATTCAATTGTCGGGCGTTAGCTCTAGTGATTGGTCCTTGAATGTCAAGTGGAGGAGTGTTGTGTGTATCCGAAGAAGTGATGTCCTCATCAGATCTGTAACATCCCAATTTCATTCTACTGATTATTTAATTGCCTTACCTTTATTTGGATTCTAGCCTCGAAAATTTTTATGTTCCTTCCTGGTTTTAATTCAAGATTTATGCCTTTGGAAGTTCGTAAAAATATTATTTCCTTGTCTCTATAAAAATCTTCAAAGAAATTAACCAAATTGGGAAAAAACTTTAAAAATTAAAACCCCTTCCGGGCAGGCCAGCCAGGCCCATCGGCCGAGTCGGCCCACCCGAGCGCCTCCCCCTCCTTCTTCCTCCCCCCTCGTCTCTCTCTGTCGGCGGCAAACCGCCGAACGTGCCCCTGGTTTTGCCCACTCGCGCGAGCGCCAGCGACGCCGTTGTCACCCCTGGCCTCCCCTCCTCTACCTCAAGTTCTAGGCTTCCTGCGGCGGTCTCTAAGCGGCTCCGTGCACCCCCGCGCCGGGCTACCCGTCCCTTCCCTGCCTAGCTTCGCTGGCCAAAGCGCCTCGTCGTACTGGGTCGCCATCGCCTGTCGCCGTCCCACCTCGAGCTCTCTTTGGCATTGAAGCCCTGCGCTGAGCTACCCTCTTTCCCTTCCGCCGTAGCTCTCCCTCCGTGGCAGCGCCCGGGCTTCCCCGTACACGCACTCGTGCGGACGCTGCTCTTTACACCTCACTCGAGTCACCCACCGTGCAATGAAGGCCGAGGAGACACACTGCATCATTTCCCTGCCCCTCCTCGCCTACGCGCGATACGGCATTCGAGAGCTCGCACTTGCGCCCGACTTCAATGTGTGAGTGAATGCTCTCATCGCTCCCTCCTCTCTTGCGTGCTATAAAGTGCCATTTCTCACTTCCTCCTAGCTCTCGCCTCACTCCCTCGCATTTTCCCCTTCTCTCGAACGTTCTCGTTGCATTTTCTTGTGTCACCGCCAAAGCCGTCGGTTGCCATCGACGCCAGCCGTCGCCGAGCTTCCGCAAGCCCTCTCGACCCTCTACTCTTATTTCCTAACCCCTCCCGGTGCTTCCCTAGCATCTAATTGCTCTCTGGTGCTTCACAGCTCACCGGCGGACCCGTCTTCTTCAACTCCGGCCGCACGACGCCGTCGCCGCATCCGGCCACCCGAGCTCGATTCCACCTCACCCGAGCTTCACCAGGACCTGCTGAGCTCATCCCCGGCGCCAATTTGAGGACTCCCCCACTCGTCTTCTCCCGCGCCGTTCATCCCCTCCCGCCGCCGCACGTCACCGTCGCTAGCACTCACCACACCACCCCAAGCTCATCTGAGCATCTTGGTGAGCTCCTAGTAATCCCTAGATGCTTCCACTGCCTTCAATTGTGTTCTCACCGGCGTTTCGGCCGCCGCCCATTTCCCCCTGTTCCGCCGCCGCGATGCTCACCGCCGGCACGATTCGGCGCCACTCGGGCCCTCGGCGCCTCGACCAGTGCCTTGCCGAGCCGCTACGGACTCCTTTTGCTTTTGCGACCACCCGCTCCGGCTTCCCCTCGCCGCCGGCGAAGTCTCCGCGCCACCGCCCTCGGCCGAAGCCGCCGTTCCGACCGTTTAAACTAACCCCACTCATTAACTGCTAATGATTTCTCTTAATGGTGTTTACAATTGGTTAATGAGCCACTGACCCGTGGGCCCCTCAACCGTTTAAAGAAAATGAAAGAATGACATGTGGACCCCACCCGTGTTAATTAAAAGTTAACCGGTTTTTAAAGCCTCAAGCCACTGACAGGCAGGCCCCAATGAATAGTGCCTCTGCTGCGGGACCCACTTGTCGGCCACTGGGGATTTAATGAATTTTCGGAAATTTATTAACCTGTGGACCCCACCTGTCATACACCCATCCAATTAAAAATCAAAAAATCTAATTTTCTAAATAATAAAATCGCGGGACCCACATGTCAGTGAGAGTAAATCTCTTTCTCTTTTCAATTTTCGGAATTTCTCTGAAATTTAACTTTGAAAGGCTATAACTTTTTAACCGTAACTCCGATTTGGGTGAAACTTGTTTCTAAAATTTTCTAAATTCATGATCTTGCAGTTAATCTAAGTATGGTTCAATTTGAAGTTCATTTGAGTTATAATTTGGCATTTATTATCTTTTGCCTATTTGCTTTTTCCGGTGTTATCATGCGAGTAGACTACGCGGAAAATCCCGATCAAGCATTCGACGCCTTGCAAGAGCAACCCGATTTACCAGCACAAGATCCAGGCGAGTCAACACTTTGACCATATTGAATTCCCATGCTTTAAATCAATTATGTTGTGTGAAATTATTCAAATTGCATGCGATATTTTATGTACAATAATTTACTGCTTTCGTTAGCTATTCACCCACCTTGTTTATTGGCACTACATAGCTGAAAACCATTCCTTGGAAATTTTGTCGCCTTTACCATTGTCACCTTAGCTAGTAAATATAAAAACAATTTTTAAATAAACTATATTATTAATTGCCGAGTTCGTCCAGTATAATCTCAGGACATTAGTATGTCCTGACATACATTCTCAACAACTAAGTTATTTTGGGCAATCATGGGAAGTACATGATTGGTAGATTGATTAAACGCTATATTATGCTTCTCAAAACCCTACAAAATTCCATACCTGTCTGGGCGAATGGTAGGAATGGTTGGTGGATGTAACATCGGGTTGTGTATGCCCGTCTGGAAAAATTAAGGACTTAATCTTGTATGACCTCTCCATGTATAATAGTACAAACCACAAGTTGGCAAAGTGTAGGCATGACTGAATAATTTGTACTCGCCAGTAAATGAATGCATTTCGGGGGAAAGCATGATTTTTCTCGCTGGACGCAAAGCGTCCTGGAGATGGTCATGTCACCGGATAGAGGTGGGCGCAAGAGGGGGTCTAGCTGGCGCCTAAATGGCCTTCCTGTAGACGAAAACCTTAGCGAGTGCATTCTTTTACTAGATACATTGTAAAGGTCATGTGATATACATGTCCAAGGAAACATGTGGAATATAACAATTGGGTTATCTCTTATGGGTAAAAATGTACAACTCTACAGAGTCTAAATAACTATTCGAATAGCCGTGCTCACGGTCAAGAGCGGACATGGGAACATCCTCGAGTTAGTTCTTTTTACAAAACTTTCATGGGAGGGAAACAAAAAAACTTAGTAGAGAGATGTACCCTACTTTGTTGGATTTTTCCTGGAGAGATGTACTCCAGTGAATAATTAGGGTGGACGTAGCCCAATAATCAAAACTTAGCATTGGTGGATGGAACCATGTAATTGGTGGATGGAACCGTCTACACTATATTATTGCAAAATTTCATCAAGTTCTTGCATTATCACAACTCTACTAGGTCATAGAATTTTTAACTATGTATTTGAGAAACTTGCCTTGCGCAACTAAAATAAGCCCCAGCCTCTTGATTGTCAAGCCATGCATGCTATACGACTGCATTCTGTGTGTTGGTTTGCGGAGCACAGTTGCAAGTGCTCACTCTCGCTCTCACCCCCTTCCAGAATTGGAGCAGCAGGGACATTATGAGTATTATGAGAACCAAGACCAAGGAGATGAAGAAGACCGTGGCGATGAGTAGTTTTCATAGTTAAGTAGTCCCGTTCCCCATGGGTCAGTCGACCATTCTAGATACCAGGTGAATCCCACTTAGTAGCCTCGGCTCAGAGTTGCATTCACCTAGGGAAATCCCCAGTCGCTGCCTGTCGGGAACTGTGCCCTCCGCTTTTGTTGTTCTTTCGCTGTCTTTTGATTGAAATTGACTCCTTTGAATGTAATGAACTATTCGGCCTGACAGCCTACTGCCTGGAGATACCCTACTCCAGTTATTGTAATATTAAGTGACTCGTGTATGAGATGATTCGGCAATGTAACTATGAAGCATTATCTACTGATCCAGGGAATAATACAAGTAAATCACAGGGATTCGGGTTTTGAAATCTGGGTCCGACAAGATGCCATACTATTAAGAGGGATTATGACTAGTAGCTTGACAACATGTTCTTGTGACATTTAGACCAATTTAGGATCATACATGCACTTAGAATTTAAATTGAAAGCAAACTGTGCATTCTCAAAAATATTGGTAGTACCGAAGTTTACTCGAAAGTACTGAGCTATAGTTGGTGGTACGTTTTTGTCAGAGAGAAACTTTTGAAGCATGTTTGCTCCTCTGGAAAACGGTAGTACTGGAGTTTATCTAGCAGAACTACTGCATCATGGTGTGACCAATTTTTGGTCCTCAAGCCAAATGGTTGCACCCCGAAAGAACCGAATGAATGGGCAGAATGTTTTTTCAGAGAGGACCAATTTTTGGTCCTCAAGCCAAACAGTAGTACCATGCCAGAAATTGGAACTATCGAAACATCAAAACTACCGCATTTACTATAGTAGTAGTACCACGCCGCAATGTCAATGGCTAGTTCAGACGCAATGAGTACGACTGCTATAGCCGTTACTATGCTGTTATCGTAGGTGCGATCGTACAGGCTAATGAACAGGAGTGCTACTGCTTATGCTGAATTTTTCAGAATCTTGCCTCTAAAGGTCGAATTTGGTTCGTGGGGGTATAAATACCCCTCCACCAGCTCAAGGAGAGGTAGAAGAGACTTCATTTAACATCCTTGTCTAAGAGCACACTCTCTACACTTCATTCTAGATTGATCCTTGGAACTTGATTACCATCAAGCGAAGCTTGTGATTCATTACTCTTGGTACTTGCTGGCACCTAGATGGCTTGGCCGAACTTTGCGCGGTGATGTCTTCAAGGAGATTGTGAAGAGGCCAGATGCCGAATTATGAGCGGTTCGGTGGTCACCATATCTGGAGCAGAGGAAGAACAACCATTAGTGGAATTGAGGAGAAAGGCTTAATTCGTGGAGCCAGTTCAAGTCACTTGGGTTTTCCTCAACATGGACTAGTGAAGACTGGCTATGTCGTGTGTCCTTCACATCGCCTCCGACTCTAGTGCAACATCGCACACGCCGTCGCCTTTGGCCCCACACCTCTTCCCTATCACCCCCATGCCTAGCCCATGTCACCAAGCCCCCTCACCACCTATAAGTACCTGAGCTTGCTTCGGACGACTTCGCCACACCCCACTGCCCCTCTCACTACAAGGAATCGCTCACTGCTAGCCCATAGCTCGCCGGAGCGAGTCTTCATCTTCCACTTTGGCCAAGATAGGATTAGCCAAACGGCGCTGTATCCAATGGATTCCTCATGACTAAATCATCACCAAAGCTTCATTTGTGTGACCGACATGGTCCATGTCGCCAAACCACCTTTGCCATCTCTGAGCTTCGCTGACCCCTCAGCTAGACTCATGATCATCGTAGATGCTCCCTGTGCAATAGACTGATTAGAGGTGCCGTAGAATGCCATATCACTGTATGTACTATTCCACCGTCGTCCGGGCTTGCCACCGACCACCACACCGGTCAAATTGGCTGGTGAGGTTCAGTCCGGAGGTGCATGTGATCACGGGGAGCCTATTCTGAGCATGCACACCTATAGCCGCCCCTCTCCTCGCTGGTAGTGAGCTTGCCTCGCACCGGCGGGAATACGATGCCACTGTAGTTGCATGATTAGTTTAAACATTTAATTAGTTAATGCTAATGATCATCAATAAAGTAGCTAGTGTGTCACTTACTTGCAGGCCACTGTCATTAGTTAAAGATAATGTGTCACTGATATGTGGCCCCCATGGTTTAAAAATCTTTTTAAAACCGGTTAAGTTAATACGAATCACTAACATGTGGGCCATATTCACTATGGCTACAATGTGAAGGTCCCACTAGTTAGTCATAGTTATATTTTCTAATTAAAAGGTAATTTGAAAAGAAATTAAAAATCAGTAGGCCTCACCTGTCATACACAGTAGCATTTTCAATAATAAAATAAATCAAAATAAAATAGAAAACCCTAGTAGGCCCCACCAATCAGTGAGAGATACTTTCTACCTTTTCATTTTCTAGGATTTATTTGAAACCTAAATTTCGAATGGCTCGTTCTCATTCATTTTAAGTTTAAATTAGTGAAATTTGTTTATAAATTCATCTAAAATCAAGATCTATCCCATGGAACTAAAATCATGAATTTTGGAATTCATTTGAATTTTTATTTGGATTTAGTTCTGTTTTGTTGATTTTCATCCAAATTTTCACGCACACATTTAATTAGTGTACAAGGCCCAAGAGGAAGAAGAAGTCAGAGCAAGCCAAGATATGCAAGACCAATCGACCTCCAAGCAAGGTGAGTCAATACTTTGATCATTTTGATCCGACATTTTTATGCAAACTATTTCTTTTTAAAATAGCAAATTGCATGCTGTTATTTATTATGCAAAAATATGTTCGTCTTAAGATTCTAGATACATGCCCATTGTATATTGTGATTCTACTACACCCCATTCTTTGAAATAATTGAACACTAAATCCTTCTCACCATAGACACTATAATGGTAGTATTATTAACTTTTATAGCATCATGCTTATAGGAACTTAGATACTCGGGGACAATAATTTGCCTTGACATCATTTCAATATGAAAACTTGGTTTGGGCAGTCATTGATGGAAAGTAGCTCATATGTTGTATCATAATTATTTTATGCTCCCAAAAATCTCAACTTGCTTAAATATCTAGACAAATGGTTGGGAGGCCGGTGCAGTGGACGAACGAGAGTGTTGGATTATGATAGAACTGCCCAGATAGATTTTAGGGACTGAATCTTGTAGCATCTCCTCGTGTAAAATAGTACAACTATAAGGCTATAATGGGTACGACCTGGCTAACTACTTTGCATCAACCCAGTGTGGGTTGTGCCATAGGTGTGAACACATGTAAAGAAGTCGGTCATTAGTGTAACGACGTAAGAGGGGGCTTCTAGAGGGATGGTCATGTCCCATAGTGGTGGAAATCTTAGCAGGGGTGACCTCACTGGGAAGATGCATTGTAAAGATCTTGTGGTGAACTTCTTGATCTATTTGTCTAAGGAGACAGGTGGAATATAACAAGTTAGTTGTTTCTTGTGGGTAAAGTATGCGACCTCTACAGAGTAAAAATTGTTCGAACAGTCGTGCCTACAGTCACAGGCGAGCATGAGAATCTCGTGGAGTTAGTTCTATTTATAAAACAAATGTTGTGGTTAGGATGAAAACTGGTTTGTGTTGCCCTAGGCGATCAGTCCTAGTGATGATAATAAGCAGGTGTAATGCTGTGAAACTAGCATTGGATGCAGGAGACTATGTACCGGTTGATGGATCCTACATTATTACTAATATTGCAATCTTTCAGGTATTCTAGAAAATCAATTTCAGTTAAAACTACTAAGTAAGAAATTTCTATAATTTGTAATTGGTAACTAAGAAATTTAGCCAAAAAAAACCATAACCAACCTTGCTCAGACTTGCATCTATAATAATGCATTTTGTGTATTGGCTCACAGAGCATGGTTGATGGTGCTCACCCTCGCTTACTTAAATAATCCAGAAGTGGAGGAGCAAGACCCCTTCGCACACCACGATACACCAGGTCCAGAAGGTGAAGAAGACGGTGGAAATTAGAGAAATTGTTAACATGATAATCAATGTCGATTCCACTTTTGCATTGTAAAATACTTGGGCTAAACGGCCCTTTATAGAAAACATTGCCCAACGTGGTATACGTAAACTCTGAGGTGTAATATTATGATTTGGTATGGTTTGAGCGATGTATGAAATGCTCTAGAAATATATGTGTGAGCACTATCTACTGATCCAAAGGATAATATGGAGAATCACAGAGGATTCTGTGTTGTAAATTCCAGGTTCGATAGTATCCATCATGTTATCTGTGATGCAAAACAGAAGAATGTTTCCTAGTTTCGTTACACTACTACAGAAAACGTTATCACAGATGGTTGAAAAACGTCATGACAGATGGTTTCGTGAGTCATCTGAATTGATGGGTCAGTAATGATACGAGGTAATCACAGACGGCTTTCAAACCGTCCGTGATGTAAATATCACATACAGTTTTTAACTACAAACCGTCTGTGATAGTTGATTATCACAAACAATTTTTCTTAAGAACCATCTGTGATAGCTAAATATCATAGACGGTTTGAACTACGAACCGTCTGTGATATTTGAATATCACAGACGGTTTTTATGAAAAATCATCTGTGATAATCACTAACACAGACGATTTTTATTACAAAATGTCTGTGATATTCTTTTCTTCTCTTAATTCTATTTCTGTTTATTGGCTAGTCTCGGGAAATGCTAGCCATGCCCTTTGAAACCAGCAGATCAACATGTACATATATACATCCAATTCACATCTCAATTCATTTCAGAAACAAAAACATCCATTTCGCAAATCAATTAATTGAAATGAAATAAAATATCCATTAACAAATACATATGTATAATTAAGGTCAATCTTATCCCAAACAAAATCATTCTACGCTGTGGAATTCTCCATTTGATTTTATGACTTTACAACCAAAAAGAATGTGCACTCTCCTTGAATTTGTGCAAGGTTCGCCTGTTCCAACACCTTTGTAGGAATGGGCAAACCCCGTCGATAGGAATATCAATGTGCGTATATATATAACTTGATAAGTATGAAATAATTATTGTAAGATTGACAAACCTTAGGATTGGTGATCTTCGAGCAATCGATTAGTAGTTTCATATGGTAGCAAACATAGAATCCACAGGTGTTGCCCAGCGGTTGCTAGTGACACTGCAAAAATGGAATTTTTTTAATTCAAGAGGCATTACTACCAAGTGTTATATAGGACTAATTAACGTGTACTAGCGAATACCGGAAAATTTTAAACATATTACAGGGCGTTGGCCCCTTCCGTCGAGCCACGTATCTCTGCAACGTACGTGGCAAACAACCTATGTGATTCTAAAAAGTTAGCCTTAGTCATTTAGAAGGAAAGAAATAGTACAATATAGTTATATATCGAGAAAATATATTTACCTATCGATTAATCGGTCGATAACTCTGTAGTCGGTTTTGTTCTTACTTAGAGAATTAAGGTATATTATCTTGTTCTTTTTTGGTATAATTACAATTAAAATCCAGTGGAACCCCTGATTGTAGGGCATAAGTACAAATTCCTTATTGCGGTGAGCCAGTAATACTGTTGTAATGTAACTCTCGATTAAGGATGCAACCTCGTTTGTAGTATCCAGGCGACCAAGTGTGAGTCTAGGAAACCAATTGGTGATTTGGATAATCTTGCTTCAGTCACCATGTATCTATATATATACACACAAAAGCAATAAATTATATATGACATTTATCGGTATTATATGAACGGAGATTGTGATTGTACATACTTACAGCGTCTAGTATCGAACGAGTGAGGCGTCGAGAGTGTTGAGTATGAAAAGATCAAATAAATTCTCAACGATCACCACGAAAACACAATTATGAACTTCGTGATGTAAATAATGCGGCCTGAATTTGACAATGATACCTGAGCGCCGTTGTCCCTGTGGCTTATTGGCCTGTTCTATATACCAAGAGTGTAATCTCTAGCAACTAAGTCCTAGGGTTAAGAGGCGCTCTGCCGGAGCGATCATTAGCTCGCTAAGCATGAATTTGCGGGCCAATAGCAGGTACGGGATATCATCATCGGTCTTCTTTGATTTGCCCCTGCTGCTTCGGCTGTAGGTCGACTTCATGGTAGTCGACTGTAAAGGTAGCACTGGTGAAAGTTGCTTCGGTGGGGATAGCACCTGTGGACATGGCACCGGTGCAGGTAGTAGTGGTGCAGATAGTCCCTATGGACATGGCACTGGTGCAGGTTGTTCTGGTTCGGATTGCCCTTATGGACTTGGCACCGGTGAAGAAGCCTCCAGGCAGATGTTGCTTTTGGGCCACTGGATGAATGTTCCAATGGCTTGCCCTAGAATCACAACCTCGTCATTGGGAGGCTTCGGTAGCGGGACGACCTCGAAATTGGCATGCACACCGTCTACATTCACTTTTTCGAAGCATGGCACTAAAGGTGTACCGTGCACCATGGCCCTGCGACTGGACGGATATGCCTGGCCCAAGCAGCGCACAGGACAACAGAGGCATATCTCACTTGGAGCTTGCACTTCATAGCCTTCTACATAATAATACAAAATTAGCTACTCCAATAGGCCTATCAACAGATCGAGCATTCTAGAGATAATAATTATTACCAGAATGTCGTCTACAGGAAATCTGGGCTCGCTTTCCATCATCGGATTGGACACGTAGCTACTCTCATCTCTGACATAATCAACAAGCTTCTCTCTAAGAGATGCCTTGATCTTCTCTCGTAGCCGTGCCTCACTTGGCTTTGATATAATTCGGAGTCATCTGAGAAACCATATATTCAAGGAACATAACGACCAATGCCTCTCGTACGACCCAGATGCTCCTTATTTCCCAGGGCCGCGGAGGGTATATCTCTCTCCCTACTTGCCTGGAATGATCCTTGGGAAGATTCTACACTCAGTGCTTCCTACAAGAGCCCGATATGTTATTTCACTTCCTAGTAAGTTGTGGAGTAATTACAAGCTACGTAGTTCGATATCTTACAAGGCGGTAGGACATCTCCTCGTCTATAGGGTTTCGAAAGGAGATGTCCCCTGATGATATGGTAGATAACCTCGCTCTAATCCAATTTCGAGCGCGCTCATCTGGGATCGTGGCAAATGGTGGGGCGGTGTCCTGCAGGATTGCCTTCTCGTCCTTCTTCCTCTACTACGGGATTTTACCTGCATTCCCAGCTATGCTGAGTTTGTGGGGGTGTGTGTTTTTTGCCTAGAGGGCCTTGTGCGCTGCACTTGCACTTCTAAAATTTTCGGTCGTCTTCATCGCCGTAAATTCTTCCCATTGTGGTTCCAAGAATGGGTACTTATAAATGGGCGTTAGATCTTTCTCCACGTATTGCTTGATAAGCAGGCTCTTAAAGTTCTTCCATGCTTCTGGGATCTCGAACGATACCAAAATTTCTGTCAGCAGCTCATGTTTCTGAGTCTCAGCCATGGTCTTTCACGAATTGAATGTGATCTCAATTCATTCTCGTGAAACTATTCTGACCATTCTTCGAAATGCGCACGTTGCTCTGTGAGAAAGGAGAGGGGTCTCAGATCCATCGATCTCTGTGATGGTAAATCGGCCCTCAGACTTTTTCGATAATCCTATTCCTTGGCATTTGGATTTTCCAGCAGATGCATCCGGCGACGATGTTGAAGAATGCGCGGATAACATGTTAGTCTTCTCATATATGACAATTAAGCACAATGTAGCATATATATATATATATATATCAATATAAAAATGACATGAATTTAAATGAAAGTACATGATTAAGAAGCAAATGTAGCATATACATCACACATGCATTGTTATGTATGAAACATGAAACAACTACATGAAACAAATCTATGTTGCTGATTATTAAACACGAAACAACTACATGAAACAAATCTTAATTAATTGATCTTCATTATTCTATATGAAACATGAAACAAATCTTCTTCTTCTTCTTAATTACGTAAAACATCTACATGAAAAATGAATAACATATCTTAATTATTCTATATGAAACATGAAACAACTATCCTCATAAATATCCTCACATCATCATAAATCTTCTTCACATCATCACAAATCTTCTTTATGAAACAACAATTAGTCTATATGAACAACAATTATTCTATATGAAACATGAAAGATGTTCTTCACATCATTACAAATCTTCTTCACCTCAAATATACATGAAACAACTATCCTCATAAACAGTAACAGAACACACATTCTCGATGTAATAGGGATTAAAAAATCGAGAGAGAAACCATATATCAAGAACCAAACAAGAGACGATTCTGTTTTAGAAAGAAGGGCTCGGGGGAGGAGGGTGCCGGAGTCAGGGGAGGAGGGAGCCGAGCTCGCGAGGGAGGAGGGCGCCAGAGTCGGGGTAGGAGGGTGCTAGGCTCGCGGGGGAGGAGGGCACCGGGCTCGGGGAAGTCGGCGATGGGCTCGGTGGAGGAGGAGGAGGGCGCAGGGCTAGGGGGAGGAGGAGGGTGCCGAGCTCGGGGACCGGAGGCGGCAACGGGCTCGGGAGAGCGGCGATGTTAAGTCTGAGTGCTTTCTCTGCTGGTTGGTGTAGCTGATAATTCTAGTATGCGCAAAACCCTAGCTGGAGGCATATATATAAAAGGTTATTACAGACGGTTCTATTTCACAACCATCTGTGATATTTGTTTATTTACAATAGCTCAATGAAGATAAATATACATAAATATAAAATCACATAGGTATGACTCATTCTTATATACATAAATGTAAATTCACCTATATATCACACATTTTCACGTATACATAAATGCAAATTCACATATACATCACACATACATTGTTATATACATAAATGCAAATTCACACATATATATCGCACATTCTCATTCCATTTGCTTATTTTCTTTAAAAATTAGCCCTTCATGATGGTCAACGCATATGTAAATAGTTTTGTTACATTGTTCTTTGTCGACTCTTATGCCATTTCTAAAAGGAGGTAGCTCATCAAATTAATTATATTCTTCCTCATCCACTATATTCTCTACTTCAACAATTCTCCTTTTTTTATGAAGAACTACTTAGCGCTTCTTAGTTGCCTGGTCGGTTACATAGAAAACTTGAACAACTTAGTTAGTGAGTACTAATGATTCGTCTTTGTATCCAACACATTGGAAGTCCTCGGTAGTGACACTGTACTTGTCAACCTTCATATGTGGGAGATGCACCCAACGGCACCGAAATAAGGGGATCTTAAAAACCACGCAGTCGAGCTCCCAAATCTCTTCTATAAACCCATAGTACGAGTTTCTCAACCCATCGGTACTGAACGCATCTATGCGGACACCGCTGTTCTGGTTAGTACTTTTGACATTCTAAGTCTGTGTATAGAATGTGTACTCATTTATGTCATATCCTTGCTATGTCACAACTATAAATGTTGGCCCTTTTGCCAACCATGTTAGCATCTCACTTGACGAGCTCCTAGCGATTTGCTCCTTCAACTATTGGTTGAACTGACTGTTGTGTTGTCTCATGATCCAAACATCCGGCCACTCCGAATTCTGTTGCCGAAGCATATCCTTATGTTGGTTGACATAAGGAGCCACTTCAGTCATGTGTTGCAAGACCGTGAAATAAGCTTGAGCAGACGCGTCCATATCTGGAATGATTGCTTTCCTTCTGATAGTTTCGATACCCTTGAGCCTCCCCTCATGACAAGATTGAGGCAAACCTATCGGTTCAATCTGAGGCATATAATCGACACAAAACTCAATGACCTCTTCGCTTGCATAACCTTTGACGATGCTGCCCTCCGGTCAAGATCGATCCCGTACATAGGACTTGAGAATTCTCATGAACCTCTCAAACGGGTACATGCTACGTAGGAATACGAACCCATACATTTTTATCTCCCACATAATGTGAACAATGAGATGGACCATGATATCAAAAAATAAAGGAGGAAAATACATCTCAAGATGACGTAGAGTCATCACCACCTCGTCCTGCAGAGCATTTAGCCCTTCGAGATTAATGACCTTCTGAGCAATTGTGTTAAAGAAATAACACAACCTCATGATTGTCTCTCGGACTTTGATCAGCAAATATTTCTATTTGCAATAGGGAACATCTGTGTCATTAGCACATGACAATCATGAGACTTCATACCATTTAACTTCAAATCTTGCATCGAAACAAGTTTCTTCATATTACCGGAGTAACCAGACAAAATTTTGACACCATGTAAGCACTGGTACAGTTCTGTTTTCTCAACCTTGGATAGAGTGTAACACGTAGGGGAAGGTACGTTCGTCTATTATCTATTTTTGTCGGTGCTAATTCAAGCCTGATGTCTATATCAACCAAGTCAAGCTGTGTCTTGACGTCGTCCTTTGTTTTATCACAAATATTCAGTAAGAGACCAATCAAGCTATCACATATATTTTTTTCTACGTGCATGACATTGATGCGGTGTCGAACATCTGAGTACTCCCAATAAGGTAAGTCCTACAATATTGATTTCTTCTTCTAGATGTTCTTCTTATAAGCCCTCAATTTACGTCACTTCCCGAGGACAACATCTAAATTCTTAACCATATTATAAACTTATTTTCCGCTTAAATGCCTTGGAGATGAACCGTTAAATTGTTTTTTCATCTTGCGGTATGGGTGAGTCCTCCGAAGGAACTAGCGGTGACTCATGTACACGGTTTTACGTGAGTATTTTAGCAACACACTCTCGGTACCATCTAAGCAATGAGTACAAGCTTTGGCACCTTTTGTACTCTAGCCTGATAGGTTAGTAAGGGCAGAATAATCATTTATGGTGCAGAACAACAAATAGCGCAAAGTGAAGTTCTCTTGTTTATATGCATCCTATACCTGTACCCCTTCGTTCTATAGTACTTTTAGATCTTCCACCAGCGGTGCTAGGTACACATCAATATTATTCCCTGGTTGCTTTGGCCCTTGGATAAGTATCGACAATAAAATATACTTTTGCTTCATACACAACCAAAGAGGAAGGTTACAGATGCAGAGAGTCACGGGCCAAGTGCTATGTCGACTGCTCATGCTACTGAAAGGATTCATTCTATTTGTACTCAATCCAAACCAAAATCTGCAAATCTCCTATCGATGTTTCTCCACTGGGCGGAATCAGTAAGGTGTCTTAGCATTCCATCCTTCTTGTGCTCCTCTGAGTGCCAATGCAGCAGTTTTGCCTCCTTTGGATTTGCAATAAACCGCTTCAAACGGAAAATTATAGAAAAATACCATACCACCTTAGTAAGAGGTCCTTTTTTCACCTCTGTTCCCTCACCGTCATCGGATTGATTGTTACATTTGTATTGAGATGTGTTGCACACCGGACATACATGCATGTTTACATACTCTTTACATTAGAGGATACAGTCATTCAGACATACATGTATTCTTTCTACTTCTATTCCCAATGGACAAAGAACCTTCTTGGCTTTATACGTGATTTTAGGCAACTCATTTTCCTTCAGAAGCATGTCCACTAGAAGATCTAGTAGCGTCATGAAACTCTTGTCGGACCAACCGTTCTTGCCTTCAATTTCAACAGTTCAAGCATGGCTGACAACCTTGTATACTTTGACTTGCAGTACGTGAACAAAGGTTTCTCCGAGTCCTCCATCAAGTGTCAGAATTTAACATACTCTCTCTCATCATAGTTCTCTTCTATATTGCGAAGCATTTGATCTAGATTGTCATCGTGCAGCCTATCCAAATCCGAATCACAATCGACATCATCCGGCGGTATATCATTGACTTCACCGGCGATGTCATCCGGCGGCATATCATTAACTTCGCCATGACTAATCCAACACGTATACTCCTTTTTGAAATCCCTTCGTATCAAGTGTGCTTCAATCTGCTCTTAGTTCTTAAACATCTTTAAATTCTCATAGTCAATGCATGGACAATACATATATTCCACCCCTTTATTCAACATATCCTCCTCAGCAACTCTGGTAAAAGCAGACATGTCATTAATGTATTCTTCACTCACATGGTTTGCGGCATACATCTAGCTTTTGTCCTATGTTATACATATATATAACAACTTAGTATTAAAAATTAAATTAATTAATTAGTAGATGTTACGTGAACTGATCATGTATGGCCTCCCATATGACGGGAACTGATCATGTATGGCCAAGTAGATGCAAACCATCTTCAATAACAATCATCAAAATTTAGATCTAAATTTTGATGCAACGAAAAACAAATTTCATTACTAATCATATCTAGGGTAACCAAGAACTTGATGAATTTTCAAAGCTCTCTTGCCAAATAGTTAGCCTCCTTTCGCCAAATTAAATGGCCTGAAAGTTTTGCCTCCTCCAGGTGCAGCACCGGCCTTGATCAGGATCGAATTGAAGACAGATGCGGTTCTGAGCGGCGCAATCAATATATAGCCGGATTATCACAGACGGTTTTTATTACCTATGAATTATTACAGACGGTTTTTAATAAAAACCGTATGTGATAATCAGCTCATCACAGATAGTTTTTATTAAAAACCATCTGTGATATTTCTAGTATCACAGATGGTTCTTGGCAAGAACTGTCTGTGATATCGACTATACACAGATGGTTTTTACCAACTGCAACAACATAGACGGTCTCTAAATTAAAACCGTCTGTGATAGTATACATCACAGATATCTTCACAAAACTATCTGTGATGTTACGTCTACTTATAGTGTTTATATAGTAGTGTTAATTACATGTTGACGTTCAAATGAAGATATATACTACGCGTGATGAATTTGAAATTATATATGCGTGAGCATCCTAAGTAGAGACTATATCAAAAAAATATAAAAGCTAAAAAACACTCTATTTGTTGTTTTATCCAAACATGTAAGAACCATAGGACCGAACAGAAGATGCAATGATTATAAAAAAACAAAAACAAACAGAAGATGAAATAGAATTGCTACGTGAGAGCGAGAGAGAGAGAGATTGCAAAAGTATTTCCTTGAATGACAAGTACCAAGAGGAAGAGGAGGTACTTGTCATCCATTGCATTGTTTTGCTACGTAAGAGAGAGAGAGGCCTGACATCCATTGCTAAGCGCCCAAACTCCAAGTATAGTCCTTTTTGCATTGTTTTGTCAACTTTTGTTTGCCTTGGTCAAAGTATTGTGTCATTGAGGATACACAGGATGACATCTTTATTAACATAACAGGAAGTAGGGCTGTAAAAAAAAGCTCGAGGCTCGCGAACTACTCAAGCTTGGCTCGTTTTAGACTCGATTCGAATTCAGCTCGAGCTCCAAACGAGCCGAACTCGAGCATGATCTCAAACTCGCGAGCTTCAGCGAGCCGAGCCGAATAGTTCGCGAGCTTAGATTTTTTATCCCATCCCCCGTAACCCGCCGCGCACTCCCACGTTTCCCCCGTCCGTCCACGCACTTCCCGCCCCACCCCGCCCCGCCCAAAATTCCCCCGCTCCCCCCCGCTATTCGGGATGAATCCCGCCCGGCCGCCCAAAATCCTCGCGAGTCGCACCCCCCCGTCCCTCTCCAGCTCTCCTCGCGCCCCCCGCCCGCAGCCCGCCGGCCCCGCTCCTCGTGCCCCCCACCGCCCCGCACCTGTCCCCTCCCTCCTCCCCCCCAGCGCCGCCTCCTTGCCCCCCGCCGCCCCTCCTTGGCCGTCGCGCCGCCCCACCCCGTCCCTTTCCCCCGCCCCTTCCTCTCCCCCGCCGCCGCCCCGTCCCCCTCCTCTCCCCCACCGCCCCGTCCCCCTCCTCTCCCGGCGCCGCCCGCCCGTCCCCCTCCTCTTCCCCGCGCCGCCCCGTCCCCCTCCTCTCCCCCGGCGCCGCCCCTCCTCGCCCCAGCCCCTCCTCGGCCCGTCGCCGCCGCCCCCGTCCCCCCTCCTCCCCGCGCGCCTCCTCTCCCTGCGCGGCGCCCTCCTCGACCCGGCCCGCGGCGCCCTCCTCGACCCGGCCGCGGCGCCTCTCCCACCGCGGTGCCCTCCTCGACCCGGATCCGGCTCAGCCACGGCTCCCCCGCCTCTCCCCCACCGCCGGCGCCTCTCCTCGACCTGGCCCACCGGCGCCCCTCCTCGACCCGACCAGCCGGCGCCTCTCCCCCGCCACCGACGCCCCTCCTCGACCCGGATCTGGCTCGGGCACGGCTCCCGCGCCTCGCGCGGCAGGTACTCCCGGTCCGTCCCCCACCCCTCCTCCCCCGCCGAGCCTACACGAGCCTCTCGAGCTTGTCCGAGCCGAGCTCGAGCCCAGCTTGAAGCTCGACGGCAATCTCAAGCTCGCTCGAGCTCGGCTCGTTTACAGCCCTAACAGGAGGACCCAAAGCGGAAGTACTTAAGACATGTAGGTTGGCACACATGACCACCTACAGCTGGTATCCATTATATAATTTCTTGCTATTTTCAGTTAATTTATTTTTCAGTGTGTGCTATAGTTTGTTGTCAGACCCGGATTATAATCCAGAATCCTCTGTGATTCCACCGCACTATTTCCTAAATCAGTAGATAGTACTCACAGATACATTACTGAATATTAAAGTACATATCATGCGGAAGCGTAATTATAATAGAATACTTACACATGGACCGATCAGACCGAAAATGATAAAAAGCAGCAACAGAAACAAAGCACACAGGTGGAACCCACAGAACATGCCCACAAGCAGCTAACTGGGGGTTCGCGACCTAGTTCCTAGCCATTTCATCTTCTTCTTCACCATGACTTGGCGCATTGCTGAAGTGCAGCGATTCGACTCCTGATTCTGGATTTTATGAGTAAGCGAGGGTGAACACACTAACCACCATGCTCCGGAAGCCAATACGCAGAATGCAATTATATAACCTGCATGGCTTGTCAAAGGATAGGCTTGGGTCATTTTATTTTGCTGGAAATTTGCTTTTCATAAGACTTAAGGTATATGTATCAAAATTCCCTAGACTTAGCCATTTGGACTAAAATCTTAATGCTGTAAAAGGAATTGTGGTGATAATATTGGTACATATCACATCCACCGTTACATGTCACCTGCACCATATATCCACTTTTCAGTGTTATAGTCGCTTAACTTACCATTAGGACGACACCCAAGACAACGCAAACTAGAACAGTCCATCATCCTTCATTTTACCATACCAAATCCTAACCATAAAAATTGTTTTTGAAATAGAACTATATCAGAGTTAAGTTCCCATGTCCGCCCTTGACCGTGGGCACGGTTATTCGAATAGTTTTGACTCTGAAGAGTGTGTACACTTTCACCACAAGAGACAATCCACTCGTTGCCCCGCATGATGCCTTAGTCATGTAGTTGAGAAGATCATCACGGTAACCTTTCAAACTAGCTGGTCTCGGGGTCTCATCTCACCTTATGGACTGCTTCCACTTGTGGTGGGTCCCATACGTTACACGGGATATTAATCACTATACTAGCGCCGTCGAGCTCCCCTCCCCATAATGCTAGTAGGATAGAGAAACAAGTCACCCTCCCCTCGGTGCCCTTTTAGCCACACCAGGCCCTTGCATTCCACACTTCTTTCTCCAACATGTGAGATGAGTTTGAGGTTCGATAGGTTTACTTAGCCAAGTTGCACTTTACAGACTTGTAGTTGTACTATTTTACAATGGGAGGTCATGACCCGATTAGGTCCTTACGTTATCTGGGCAGTTCTACCACAATCCACACACTCGTGCACACCGATGCACCATGCCTCCGAACTAGCCGCCTAGATGTATATGTAATTTGGGGATTTTTGGGAGCACAAAATAACGATCATTTTAAAAATACACGACCATTTCCAACTTCAACTCTCCCCAAAATTGCTCCTTGCATTTGCATATGATGTTGGGGAATTTTAACCACCCTCGGAGACTAAGCAATGCTAGGTCGCTAGATATATAAATGTAATTAATTTTTGAAACACTTACACTTATAAATTTTTTCTAAGTATACAACGTTCACGGGATAATGTACTAGGAAGATATAATAGTGGCACATAATAAAAGGGCAGCTATCTACAGCATTGAAACAACATAATATAACACATGAAATAACAGCATGCATTTGCTAATTTGAATATAAATAACTTGCTAAAGTAGGAATTCAAAATGGTCAAAGTATTGACCACCTGGTGCGGTTTACCGCTGTCTTGAGCTCACTCAAGGCTTTCTTGTTTATAGATTTTGAGTTTCAGGTCCCATCTTCATCTGGATTTTGGTCTTACTGGATCCACTGATTCTTTAGGGTTTCAATATCTAATTACGCGCTAAGCAATGGAATGCAAATAACTCAAGAAGATCCAAGTAAGTCCAAATAAACTCAATTTAACTTTATTATAAATTGAAGGTGATTTTTGATAGGATGGACAGGGCGCGGAGAATTGACAGAGTCAACGGGGTTGGAGCGGAACGATGAATGGCCGAAGGAAAAAGGAAGTATTATGGCGAGAGGAGTATTCGTCGGAACATTCCGCTTCAGATTCAAAGATGGCTAGGTACAGTTGACCGAAGAATATCATGGCTCGACTTATTTTATTTAACAATTTCTTTTATAATTTTTATATTTATTAAGGAAGTTTCATGAGTCAGGTTAGACCTATAAACAGGTGCATGAATTTAGCCGAGCAGTATTTTGTCGAGAGATAACATTTATGAATTAGGGCACGGGTTCTATACGTGAGGTATATCGATTGAACTTATTGAATTAATTTTAGAGTTTGTGTTTGTGGCATTTCATGTTGTGATATTTTATATGGTTTTTAATTTCTAATTAATCAAGTAGTTAACTGAATGATTAGCTTTCTAGTTTCTTTAAAGCATGGGATCATTTAATTATATAGGTGGTATTGTTTACTAACGTGCGCAGGCAATTTCTAGGATTAAAATGTGTCATATACACAATGTATGCGATTCTTTTTGGGTGTTTGCCCACAGCTATATTTTTTTACACTATCTTCATTTACCCTTTATGCTTCAAAATATATATATTGATAACATTTCTTATTGATCTTTTAGCAAGCTTTATGAATAGGCAATTATTTAAGTTTAGTTCTTCCAACATTAGTATTTTATTATAACCTTATTTGATTTTCACAAATCTAATCCTATTACTTGTCACATTTATGTATATACCCATAACTATATTATATGCCATTATGTTCTTACTTGAGTTTATGTTAAATATTTGTACTATCTACTATTTGAAAAAGGGCTTTTAGGATACTTAAATTGTTAATTACCTACGGCTTACACAATGTATAAACCAAGGCATACTTTTTATGTTGGAAATTTATCTAGTTATATGCAAGACGACTGCTAATCATAAACTTATAGTGGCTAAATACTCAAGTCAATTAATCAATATTCGAAAGGATTCTCACAAAGTTCTAGAGTCTAGAAATGATAGTTATGGTTCGAACCTCATACTAGTCTATATAATTTTTACAAATCTGAAAGGACATGTGATTTACTCCTTATGAAGTAATCAATTCATTAATCATGATTAACATGTAAATTTTTGTCAATATCAAACCTCTAATCTTTTTATTTTGCATAACTTTGCAATACAACTACTTCAGTCCACTCTACCCTCACAGATAATCATGAGTTACACTTTTAGTGAATTCAAACTTTAGTCACATGTGAATTAATCACAAATAGCATGCTACCCTCATATTAGTCAACTCTATAATTCTTTTACTTTTGTGTAGGACCTGTGACTTGATCTTTATGCAATTTTTAACTATCAAATCCTCTCTTATGAAATGCTGGCTTAGAGAAAATTTCCATCTTTAGTTTGCACCAAATCTATTAATCACCAACAGATTTTGAACACCCTTGTTACTATCTAGCAGAGAGGGTCCACCTGCCATACCCTTAAAGGCTTAGCCATTTCTCACTTAACCAAAGATGAAAGCAAGGGGGAAAAGGAAGGCGTTCGGCTGAACAAAGGAGGCGTTGTGAGCGTCCGACGGCTGGAGGGGCAGGCGTAGCCGGCAAAACGGGCTCCTCAAGGGTAGGGAAGCTGCTAGGGTGGTAGCTCGGGTCGAGGTGGCACCAGGAGTGGCTGGTGACGGCATAGGCGATCGGAGGCGGGGTGGAACGGGCTGCCGGTGATTAGGAGGAAGAGAAGATCCCTAGTGAGCACAAGCATGCAGGGGATAGAGGGAGAAGAAGGGAGGGGAAAAAGAAAGTCTGCCCCAGGGGAAAAACTGAGAAATTCTGATTTTCAATTCTGAATATTTGCTAAATTCTGAATTGAAGTACCAAGTGCAGTTTATTTTATTCTATTTAATTTACTTTTATTTTGACTTTTGCATTTTTGAGGCGCACTGATATTTATTTTTATACACAACATTCAGATAATGTTTTCCTTTATTATTTTTGCTTTTACTTTAAATTTTCATAATTGAGGAGGTTTCCTTTTTAATTTAAATGATTTTTGTGAGGCTTTTGTAAGTTTAGAAATTTAAATGATTTGTGCATATAATGCTAATTCCTTTTTATTGTATGTGTTTTGTCATCATATGTATACATATATACTTTCTTTTGATTTAATGGAATCTCAAATAAAAATCCAATAAGAATTCCAGAAATTCGAGGTGTCATAAAATGACAACAATTTCAAATGTCATCGTTTTCACAATATTCCTAGTTCTCAAAAATTGAAATGTTACACTTGTGAATGAAACAAATCTTTGCTATGATATCATATCCTAGAAACAAACCTTTGCGTATATTTGACACGTGCACATTCGGTACAGGACAGAGTGAACCTGAACACTTGATCACTGGCATGCCAGTTAGTCGATGAGCACGTGAAATTCATGTCACCAGAAGATCTTTAGAGTAATATTTAACATCTTCCCCTCCTATATGGTGTAACGTGATATTTTTCATTGAGTGCACAAAAAGACTGATGTTCTAGAATTATAGGCAACGTTAGTAAAAAAAGTAATTATAGGCAACTTTTTCGTAAATACCTTATTGAATGCTGTTAGAGGAATAATTTGTCCTTTTACTGACGAGACCCGCTTTACCAAAGACACCTACATACAGATCCAGGAAATGCAGTTATGCTTGTAAAAGATGGTTATATCCCTCACTTGTACTTATGGGGTAGCTATCCCCTAATGAGTAATTAGGTCATTTGTACAGGTCCAAAAGCCTATAAATACCTTATGTATCACTTATTTGAGGTGAGAGCTCTTTTGAGCTCTCATGAGTAATAAAGAAGTATATTTAAATTAGCGAGCCTATGAGGGCTCTCTCCCTGGAGGTAACCCCCTATGGGCTCATCGACAGGAGTAGGACGATCCTCTTGGACTCCTAAACTTGTAAAAATCTCTGTGTCATTTTTATTCCCATGGACGATGGGCCATAAGATAGCTGATGCCCACCCCCTCACTTGTGTTTGGGTTTCACCCTAACACAAATGCAAAATTAATATCCATCCAACTTAATATTGAAATTACTATTTAAATGAAGTAAAGCAATTACTACTAACACATTTATTAATGTAAGGATTTGGGATTACCTTACAAGTAATCTGTGTAGAGAATTTGGGATTCTCAGGTTGGTATTGTGTCAATATACAGATGAGTTAGGCCTGTTCATATTAGATTTTTGCTGATGGCTTTTGGCTTTAGTTTATAAATAGTAACAGCTTGTAAAAAGCCGTACAGAGAGAAAGAGAAACTCACATGCGATTTTGGCCATTATAAATGAAGTTACTATAATATATATTACAATCGACTAGTAGACTATATCTTGAAAAGACACCTTATTTGAAAGTTAGGTACTATAGAAATATCATTTACTGTAAAAAATAGTTTTTAGAAGCCAATATGATTAGGGCCAATATTATTTTAGCTTTGGGAGTTACTTTAGTCACTACCATGGAAAAAGGAGTCATCGTTTTCCTTGGTCCCTCCCAGTTTGCAAGAAAACTGAGAAGTTTAAATTTTAAATGTTTGTAGGATCAAGTATGGCGACTAGAGAGGGGTGAATAGGAGCCCAAATTAATTTCAAGGCTTTTCAAAATATTTTCCTTTGAGCAGAAGCAAAACTCTTCACTCTAGTAGCTATAAAAGCTATGAAATCAAAGACAAATAATCACAAGAAAAAGATCTAATCAAAACTAAGCAAATCACGCTTTGACAACCCCACTGTCTGACCTCTCTTCGAGTGGTTTGACCTCAGTTCTAGTAGTCTGACCGCTATGAACAGTAAAATCAGGTAAAGCTACAGTAACTCCTGACAGACTAATTCAAATTCTAAAATACATGTAACTTTTGATCGGTTGATCTAAGTAACTTGAAACTTTCTATGCACATTCTTTAGGATGTTAGGAATCTATTCCAATCAATGATCAAGAAGATTATTGCCAAAGTTCTGACCTTTTTTTGTTCGAAGGAAGGGTGTACCAAAACTAGTTAAAAGAGATAAATTTTGATCTACTCTTGCTTGTGAGTCAAAGATGGTCTAAGTAATCTGGGATGGGTTCTCACATGGCATAGCAAGCTAGAACATATCACGAATTAACCCAAGACATCCATAGGAGCATAACCCAAAAATCATCTCTCTCTTAACTCAACAACTTGCTCTAGATCCTGTCTAAATGGATGAGATCTTATCTCTAAGAGACATCTCCACCTCTTATATGTCATTTGCACCAGAAAAACTCAAGAGAAGAGAAATTCGAATAAAAAAGCCAAGAAAATAAAAATCACATGAGCGGATTCATGGTATAACTTAGTTGAGCAAAGTTTAGATGTTCATTTCACTTGGAAAGGAATGTTTTAATACCAATCACTCAGGATAGTGGAGCTCTAAGCCTAGAGCACACACACAAAAGGCTCCAATACAAGGAAATCATAACCCTAATCTCTCAAGTTTCTCCAAAGACTCAACTCAACATAAGGCTTATATAGTGGAAACTACCACCTCACACAAATGACATGCACTTAGACTCTCCATTAGAATACCATTTGCATGGATACACACCATGACTCACACATGCATGCACTTCTCCATGAAAAACACTTGCACAACACATGTTGTGACTAACACCCAAAATCACATAACCAATAGAATAGACTACAACTCAACTCGACAGGGCAGTCTAACCATAGCTCACATGCCAGTCAGACTCCCCACAAGGTAGCCCGTCAGACTGCCTTCCCAGATCGGTCTAACCGCATTATCCCAGGGTCAGACCGCCTGGCTAGGCTGGTCTGACCGGGATTCCAGAACTGCAACTCTGAAATTCAAGTTCGCAAAAATCAAACTCAAGCAGTGAAAGTGTGACACGACTAATGTCAAATACTCATCACTCAGATAGGGTTGCCACCACATGGTTTTACAATCTCCCACTTGATGAGTAATTTGACAAACACCCCGAAGGTAAGAATTTGAGTTTGAATTTTTGGAAATTTAAAGCACACAAGGTGCAATAGCCACTAGTAGTCCAGATTTAAGGGAAAGCAAGAGCATGACCACAGTGGCGAGGTGTGGAATGGTGCTAAGACTAGAAAGTGTAAGTTTTCAACAAAAGCTCCATTCACACCTAAAATGCCTCACATAGTACAATCTTGCTCATGGTCTAAATAAAAAAATTGTTCATCCGGATATTGTCATAACAAGATAAGTACAAAAGAGCAAATAAAAACAAATGCACTGCCACTTGACAACAAAAGATCATGAATGACCCAAGATACATTTTTCTCACACAAAAGCTCAATTTGCTCTAATGCAACCTCACAAAGCTCATTCTCCCAATTTTTCACCTTTTTAAGCATTCTCCCCTCTTTAAGTTCATTCTCATTAAATTCACCTTATTTAGACTAATACCAAAATTTTGACTTGATAATTTCCTCCGTTTGGCAAAATAGTCATCAAGGGAAAGGGGCTATGCAATCTCACTACCACTACTCCTCAAATGATCCTTGAAAAAACACTTGTAAACAACAAGGGAGCAAGAAAAAGCATGTATGCATGAATAAAAATGCATAGCCTAAAAGATCTTTGAAAATTATCCAAAGTAAGGTTAAAAAAGATATCACTTGAAGCCATAAAATGCATACAAGGCTATCTAGATCATGGTAAGGCATATATAACTAATCTAGATGAGATAGCACAATTTAGAGCATTTAATTTAGTTTCAAATTAAGCAAGGCTTCAAAATTAACAAGTTCAACTAAATGTATCCATGTATGAGCTAAGCCATCTCAAGAAGGTTAAATGGAATCAAGAAACTCAAATTGAATCATTTAAATTGTTAGAAGTTCAACTTAAGCCAATTATACTCAAGTAGTAGATAAAAGCCATTCTTGAAATTTTAGAAATCATTTAGGTCTTATCTTACCAAAGCAAGTCCTAGACTAGCAGCCATGCACAACTACCTCATAAGCTTCAACCATTTTTTACATTTGTATTTTCGTAGCCATGTGCTATCTCAAGCCTTACTACGACCATCCGTAGCAAGAAACTTAAAAGAGTGGTTTTGGTCATCCAAAAACTCTCCCTGAGTTCATACCTAATGCAATGGCTACCTATCTCATGAGAACGAATTTCTGATATTAGTTTTTTCGCACAAAAGAACTAGGAAAGGAATGCTTTTCCATATAATTAGGAAAGCACTAGTTCAGTGAGCAAGACATGCCTTTCTAAAGAACTAGGAAAGCACTAAATAAAGTACAATAAGGGATTCAAAATTCAATAGAGCATGTTTTGACATGGTATATACCATAAAAGGATCACTAGAGAACAAATAGTCAAAAGATCCATGCTTGCAAACTTAAAAGATACCAATCACAAAAATTGATACTACTTGTGAAATTAAGTTCAGTTGACAAGTTAAACTAGCATAGCAAAAATTTAATCAAACATACAAATGTATGACAAACCTAGCTAAGCAGGCATAACACAACAATGAGCAATATCAAGTAAACATTACATCACAAATGAGTAATAATCAATGCTCATATCTAAATACACAATTTATAATGCAATGCCATACATGCATGATGCAAAAAGGAAGCAAGACTTCAAACTCTCTCTATCTACAAGAACTACATGCAAATGAAAAATAAGAGCTAAAGGCAAGAAAAAGAAAAACTCTTGCAAGAAGAAAAAACCTCTCCACTACACATGAGGAGCACATACACTGCTAAAGAGCGAATATACTACACTAGCCACCCCACCCCACTACTAGAAGTTAGTGAAAGAAGAAGCAAACTCAAACTAGATAGGATAAGAGGTCCTAGTGAAGAAGAGAAGTGCCTAAGAAAGGCACAAGACAAAAAGTGTGACTTTCAACACCCTGAACTTACCTAAAAACCCTGACACTCCCAAATAATTTGTAGTGCTAAATATGGAAGCAAGAAATTGACAAAGCTTCAGCAAGACCCTGTGTGACACCACTTGGCAGTGTGATGTAGTCGAAGCTGAGCAAGCCACATGTTTAGAAGTGTAGCCAAAACAGAATGCCCAAAGTGAGGTAGGAGACCCAAAGAAGCTGAAATGATCCACATGATCTCCCCTCACCTATAAACCCTACATCAAAGAAATAGAAGAATCCTATGCCTTGGTACTAGGGTTAGTGAAATAAGATTTAGGTATCCAGTACTGAGACACACAACCATTTGATGCAAAAGAACAAATATGAGGGTTACCATGATGCCAATAAAGGTTCAAGCAAGAAGATCCAACAACAAACTTAGAGGCACGCCGCAAGGGAACAAATTGATGAAGAATGCGAGTGTCATCTCTAGGAAAGTAATGAATACCATTATTAAAAACTCCATGTTGTGGACAAAAATGGCGAAAATCCTTCCTCGGGGTAGTGTGTGGACCAAAACCATTAAAAATAAATCCACAACATCATCCAAAGCCACTAGAAGGTCGATCAAAGAAGCCATCAATAAAGCGAGTCCGCAGGCTAGGCTCTTTAATATTCATGCCATGAGAAAGACTATGAACACTTAGAGACTTAGAAGCACGGGATTGACGCATGCATTTAGCACGCCTAAAGTAACTCCCCACAAGATGGTCATTCTTCTCACAAAATGAGCAATAGTACAAAAGTCTTGAGGTAGACATGGTCCCAAGGACAGAGTACCACTCTTGCTTAAAGGAGAAGTCCCTTGGGACAAACAAGAAAAGCCACCACCACTTCTAGTACTTGTGTCAGCCCTAGGTGCACATATGCCATCAGATAGGTGATGTGTGTTTCTAGAAACTTGATGACACACTCGACGCTCGTGTTTGATAAGGCGAAAGCAAACTTAAAAGCGTGTCCATCTTTTCTTACAAAAAGTGCAATGGTACTTCTTCTTAGTAGGTGTAGTACCATGTGAGAAAAAAAACTCCCTTGTCATTGAGTGCTACACCTACTAAGAAGAAGTACCATTGCACTACACCTACTAAGGGAGAAAAAAATTATTTTGCAAAGCTTGTAGTAGAATCTACTACAAGCTTTGCAAAATAATTTTTTTCTACAATGCATTGGCTTTCAACTTGTAATATCCCGATTTTTGGCTTTTGTTTTATTTTCTGGGTTTGCTAATTTACAATTTAAATGTGGAAAAATGTTGGTATTTTCAAAATTTCAGCATTTGAGTTTTGGGATTTTCTGAATTTATAAATTTTCTTTCTCTTAACCCCTCCCCCCGAGCAGCTTAGTCGGCCTGCCCGCCCCTCTCTCTCTCCCCTTTCTTCCCCTTCCTCCCCCTTTCTTTCCTCTATCAACACCTGTCGCCCGCACCCCCGATTCCCTTCGCGCGCACGTGCGCCGCTAATGTTGCACCAGTCACCATCTCGGCCACCCCTCCTCCTCCCTACCCTGGCGCGAGACTTCCTCGTGGCACCGCCGCAAGCTTCCCCGTACCAGTTCGCTGAGCTAGATACCCCCTCCTCCTTCCTAGCCTCGCTGCCCAGGCGCCCCGCCGTACCCATGTCAAGGTCGCCGCCCCACCCCTCGAGACTTGCCGTCGCATCGGAGCTGCCATGCTCGAGGCATCCCCAATTGAATTCTTCCCCTGCCCGGCCCGTAGCCCCCGCTTTGTGGCGACATCGCCGACCAGCCATACAAGTGTCATTGCCTCAGCGCCACCCCTTCTACTATAAAGCATTGAAGCTCCATGACGCCACGCATGCGCCTCCTTTCCCCCCTCCTGCCTAGCTGCCGTAGAGACCATCGAGCGTGTTGCCCCGACGTCACTCACTTTAATGTAAGCCAATGCTCCCCACTCGCAAAAATCCGCTATAAATACGCGGTAAAAACTGCCCTCTCAGCTCGCTCAGTGCTCACTCGCCCTCCAAATGCACACACTCGCCGCCACTCTACTCCCCTCAGCCATCTCCGGCGCTAGCCACCCAGGACTCCCCCAAGATCCCTTGACCCCTTCAGTCTACTTCCTGGACCTCCCCGAGGCTCCCGTGTGGCCTAATTGAGTTCTTGTATCACGCAGATTGCTAACCCGACCATCTTCCCCAACTCCAGTCACCTCACCTCACCGACGAAACCGACCACCTCGGGCCAATTGCCTTCACCGGGACCTTCTCCAGAGTTAGGCGAAGTCGTCCCCGACGCCAATTGGGAAGCCCACTGACCCCTCTCATCCGACACTGAATGCCCCTTTTTGCCGCCGGCCGTCACTGTCGCCAGCTCAGTCCAGGCCACCCCTAGCTTGTTCTCCTCCTCCGGTGAGCTCCTGCCATTCCTTGGAAGCTCCCCTGCAACTTAATTGAACTCTCATCACTGGTTTGGGCATAGCGCCTTCTGCCCTGGTTATGCCGCCGCCGAGATCATTGCCGGTGATGGCCCAGGCCAAATGAGGCCGCGCCACTTCCCCAAGGGGTGCGTCAG
Organism: Melocanna baccifera; assembly: GCA_036346265.1. Classification (NCBI taxonomy): domain Eukaryota; kingdom Viridiplantae; phylum Streptophyta; class Magnoliopsida; order Poales; family Poaceae; genus Melocanna; species Melocanna baccifera. Next base: position 11,147,246 of record CM070705.1, on the reverse strand, counting down.
AGCCTGGTGCCCCGCTGACAGGTGGGCCCCGTAACGGTTTAACCGTTATGGTCCGCTGACACTTGGGCCTCACCTCAAGTAATAAACTGTTAAACTCAGATTTAAAATTTTATTGCACCGACAGGTGGACCCCACTGTATGGTTAATCGTACCATGGCCCACATGTTAGCTTGTGGCAATTATTGGATTTTTCGAAACTTAATTAAATCAGTGGGCCCCACATGTCATACTCTCAGTCATTAAAAACCGGTAATTTAATTTAAATTTATAATAAAGCTGGTAGGACCAACATGTTAGAGAGAGAACTCTCTGTCCTCTGTTATTTTTGGGATTTTTCCTGAGAATAAACTTTGGAGAGCTCGTTCTTCCTCACCGTAACTCCGTTTTGAATGAAACTTGTTTCTAAAATTTTCTAAATTCAAGATCTTTCTGTTAGTATGGGTTTTGCTCAATTTGGAGTTCATCTAAAATTTTATTTGGGTATTTATTGCTCTCTTGCCTATTGTCTTCTTTCCAGTCTTCTCGTGTGAGTAGAATACGAGGATGCCCCCAAACAGCAATTTGACGCATCTCCAGATCGTCAAGACCTCCCTGCTGTAGACCCAGGTGAGTCAACACTTTGACCATCTTGAACCCATAATTTTATTCACTTATGTTGTTTAAAGATATTCAACTTGCATGTGTTATTTTATGTACACTAGTTTACTACTCTTTCGTTAGTTAAATACCCAAGTTGTTATAGTAGCGGTATCTAGCTACACCTTCCTTGTCAATTGATATCCTCTACCATTGGCACCCTAGTTATTACTAATAGTAACTTTACCAGCTAAGTTATATAAACGCTATGCAAGTCTAGCTAAGTCTCAGGGCACTAGGTTGTCCTGCTCATCTTTCTCCAAAACACAAAGTCATTTTCGGGCAGTCAGGGGATGTACATGACTAATAATTTGATACAAGCTTATCTTATGCTTCTCAAAATGTGCTTCCCTAATTGGACAGTTGGTACAAGAGGATAGTGTGGATGTAACACGAGAATTTGAGGTTTGCGGTATGTGTCGCCTGGATAAATTAAGGACTTAATCCTGTGTTGACCTTTTCATGTAAAACAGTACAAACCACAAGCTGGCAAAGTGTAGGCATGACTAAATAATTTACATCACCAGTAAAGGAAAACACTTCAGAGTGACACACTGGTCGTGGTGCTGGATTAAGCCATCGTGGACACAGGTCGTGTCGCTGGGTTTAAGCCACCGTGTGGCGCAAGAGGGGCTCTGGGTGAAGCAAAAATAAGCCATCTTGCAGACGAAACCTTAGCGAGTGTGACCCTTTACTAGGTGCATTGTAAAGGTCATGTGATGATCCTCTTGGTCTGCATGTCTAAGGAAACATGCGGAATACATCAATAGGGTTATCTGTTGTGGGTAAAGATATACAATCTTTGCAGAGTATAAATTGTTTAAACAGTTGTGCCCACGGTCAAGAGCATACATGGGAACTTTCTCGAGTTAGTTCTATTTACAAAAATCTTTTAAAGGGGTGGGAGCAAAATAAGTGAAGGGATGTACTTCACTTTTGAATTTACCTGGAGGGATGTACTCCAGCGACAGCTAATTAGGGTGGATATAACCCAGTAAACAAAACTAGCATTAGTGGATGGAACCATGTAATCGGTGGATGGAACCGTCTACAAAATACCTACTGCACATTCAAATACTACTCAGGTTTATCAAAAATTGCTAAGTCATAGGATTTTTTATGGTATCAGAAATATTTAAAATCGCTTTATGCAACTAAAAGAAACCCAAGCCATCATTTGAAAAGCCATGCATTTTATATTATTGCATTCTGTGTGTTAGCTCGCGGAGCACAGTTACAAGTGCTCACCCTCGCTCTCAATCCCTCCCCAGAATTTGAGCAACAAGGTCACTATGAATATTACAAGGAGCAAGGCTAAGACGAAAGAGGAAACGACAATAACTAAGCTTAGCTAGTAGTAGTCTCTCCTCTCACAGTCCTGTCGACCATTCTAACTATCAAGTGAATTCCATATTAGTTAAAAGTTGACCAATACCGAATTCACTTGGGCAATCCCCAGTCACTGCTTGTGAGGGTGGTGCGCCTTCTTGCTTTCCGCTGTCTTTTTGTATTGTAACTATTTGGGCCTGACGGCCTTATGTAAAGATACAATCTAAACTCTATAGATGTAATAACATTGCATCGTGTATGAAATGATCTAGTCATGTATCTGTGAGCACTATCTACTGATCCAAGGAGTAGTACAACTTAATCATAGGGGATTCAGAATGGCAAAATCCAAGTCCGACACAACTTGAGCTCAGGCCTCTCATCACAGTGGACATCATCGGCAAAGAAATTTTGACAAGAATCAAAAAGCAGCTCACAAGTCCTCAACCTACTCGCCATGCTCAAGATTGGTTAAGATCTTTAAAAGAGCAAACCGGGCTCTAATACTACTTGTAGGATTAAGTATGGCGACTAGAGGGGGATGAATAGGAGCCCAAATTAATTATGAGGCTTTTTAAAATCTTTTTCTTTGAGAGAAAATAAAACTCTTCACTCCAATACCTATAGAAGTTATAAAAATCAAAGATAAACAATCACAAGAAAAATATCCAATCAAAATTGACTAAAATACTCTTTGACAACTCCCTGTGGTCTAACCTTCACAAAGGAGGCTGTCTGACCTCTCTCCGGGTGGTTTGACCTCTTTGCTATCAATCTGATTGCTATAAACAAAAAATCTGGTAAAGCTATAGTAACTTCGGTCAGACCACTACCACAGTAAGTTCATGATGAACACTAATTTTACTGCTATTTCAAATTCAAACATGCATATACTTTTTGATTGGTTGATTTAAATAACTTGAAACTTTGCATCTAAGATGTTAGGAACCTATTCCAATCAACGATCAAGAAAATCATTACCAAAATTTTGACTTTTTTTCATTCAAAGGAATGGTGTACCAAAACCAATCAAAAAAGAGAAACTTTGATCTACTCTTGCTCATAAGTCAAAGATGGTATAGTTGACCTGGGATAAGTTCTCACATACCATAGAAAGCTAGAACATAGCACGAATTCAATCCAAAACACCCACAGGAGCAAAACCCAAAAATCACCTCTCTCTTAAGAAAAATTGAGTAAACTCAAAAACTTCCTCTAGATCATGCCTACATAGATGGGATATTGTCTTCAGGAGATATCTCCACCTTTTATACTTCCATAGCACTAGAAAAACTCAAGAGAAGAAAAATCCAAGCAAGAAAGCAAAGAAAATCAAATGCACATGAGCGAATTTATGGCACAACTCACTTGGGCAAAGTTTAGATGTTCATTTCACTTGGAGTAGAATGTTTTACAGCCAATCATTTAGGATAGTAGAACTTTAATCCAAGAGCACATCACAAAAAAACTCCTAACACAAGAAAACTCTAACATTAATCCATCAAGTCTCTCCAAAGACTCAACTCAACACAAGATTTATATAGTGAAAGATACCACCTCATACTAACCAACTACGACTTAGTGGATCAAACCACTTACATATGGGGAATCCCAGTAACCCACACATAAATGAATTTTACACTCACATACTTGCACGCTTTTCAAAGTATAACTTCTAAAGGCTCCACAAGCCTAATCAGACATTCCATCCTTAAAGACATGATTTAAACCACTTAGACTAATACCGCGGTTTGCCACGGTTTAGCAAAGCACCACTCCTTTGGGTTTTGGACAATGTTCTAAATTACCAACCGCCGATCTTCATTACGATGCGATGCCCATGACTTGTCACTAAGATTGTATGCCTATGCCGAAGCCGTCACCACTTAAAACGCCTAAGTTCTATGGCACACCAACATCACTCCATTGTCCATGATGCCCAACACCTTCTACCAAGATCGTATGCCTGCTCCGAGAAACATCACAACTTAAAATTGCACAAGTTCATTTGGCACATCACATGTGTGCATTGCCTCTTCATGACATTTGTCTTTCTCCCATACTTGCTGGCTTGAGATGTTGCTCTACCTATACTTACGTACTCCTTTTGTAGCTTCGGTCTTGCCATTGGCTGCAAAGAATATCAAAGCACATATACACCAAAGAACAAAGCAATCGATCCTAGCACAAATGATATGCACTTGACTCTCCATTAGAAAACTATATGCATGGATGCACGCTATAACTTACACATGCATGGACCCTCTCATGACTAATACTTACACAACACATACCATGACTAGCACACAAAATCATAGAACCAACAGAATAGACTGCAACTCGACTGAGCAAGGTCAGTCTAATTGCATTTCATGTGCCGGTTAGACTGCCCACAAGATAGCCGGTTAGATTGCCTCACCAGATCGGTCTAGCCGCATCGTCCCAGGGGTCAAACCGCCTGTAACTCCAAAATTCAGATTCACAAAAATCAAAGTAAGCAATGAAAACAAGACATGACTAATGTTAAATGCTCATCATTCACATGGGATTGCCACCACATAGTCGTACAACATTAGAATAAAAGGAGGAAGCAACCATGGCTGTAACAACAACGCACAAATAGCCAGGTAGTAAGCAAAGGAGTTTGGGCCCAGGCGGTGTAGGTTTGAACTATACAGCCGGTGCATTTGTTCTTGGATTTTTCTTTTTCTCGGAGTAAAATTTCAATATTGAATTCAAACAATTTCAGACAAAATATCCCAACAATAACCAGAAATCTTGGGGGGGGGGGACCAAGAATTTTTGTTTTTGAGATTGTTTCATTGTCACGATATATGTGTTTTTGACATCATGCTAATATCTGAACAACAGTTTTCATGATGTCAATTTGTAGGATCACATAGAGCAATCTGTTGGCTTTGCATTTTTAACATTTATTTTTTTAGAAATTTAATTACAAAACAATTGGCTTTATGGCCTTCTCAAGAGGAACAACATTCTTTGGGATCAGGGTTCCAAATCCCGGCGGTAACCGGTTTTACCGGTACCGACTAGGAGAAAAAAAACAGTCGATTTTTTATTTAATTTAAATTTAAAATTTTGACTATAAAAATTGGTTTCTCTAATGATATTTATATTGTCTAACACTAATAAAATATATCAGAAAGATATATGCACCTCCCCTGCTTAACTTCATACTTTTTGGCATGAATGTATTAGGAATTTCTAATTTTTAAATGTAAAAAGTTAGTTTCTCTCATAATATTTTCATTGTTTAACACTAACGGAATGTATTAGGAACATACATTTACCTCCCGTGCTTGACTTCATACTTTTTGCTATGAATGTATTAGAAATTTTCAATTTTTGAATGTAAAAGTTAGTTTCCTTAATGATGTTTACATTGTTTAACACTAATGAAATGTATTAGGAAGATGCATACGCATCCCATGCTTGACTTCATACTTTTTGCTATGAATGTGTTAGGAATTTTCAATCTCAAATTTGGAAAACCAGTTTTTTCAAGTTTTTTAGGCGGTAACCGGCCGATTTTTTTATTTTCGGTTTTAAATTCAAATTTTGGTTCATGAAATTTAACTGGTTTTTTCCGGTTACCGACCATTCGAAGGTATTTCCTCTGGTTCCAGGTTTTGGAACCTTCTTCAGGATCCAGGGGATGCATGCAGTGGCCCATCCGTGCCGGTCGAACCGTTGAGCACACCTCCGGTGCAACTGTGCCGATTTTTTTTTCTGGTTTTATGCAGAACTAGCCGGTTCAACCGGGATTTTTTTAGTTCAACTGCATAGCCGGTCCAACAATAAAACCAGACCAGTCTAGGTTTTGATTTTTTTCGGTCGAACCGTTTGTCCGATCCGGTTTTAATAATTGTGGTGGCCCCTAGCTACAATTTGCTTGCAGGCATATCTGCTACAATACTGCTACGGTGGGGATTCGACGAATGGAACTCAAACCAACCATTCTAGTAGAAGCATAAAGCATGATCTGCCTGCCGTACATTACTCTCAAAAACAAAATTATATCTGAACATGATCTACAGGCGAAGGCATCCACACTGTAAATTCCATATTACCATGCATACTGCCTCGAACTATTAATTATTCAGCCCATTGTGATGATGGGTTCGATCCTTGTAACATCAGGCAATGTTGAAGTACATATGCTTGCAATTTAATCACCGATCGTAGCAAAGCTTACATCTGCAAATGCCTTGTGCAAAACCATCGCACCAGCCATCCATGTACTTGACATGGTAGAATCGGGCATCAATCAAACACGCCAATCTGCACAATGCTGTGATACATAAAGTTTTCGCCCGTTGACTGGTGAAAAAGCAGTCATCTTCTGAAAATAAACGTATTAATCCAATAGTTAATTGTGGTGTTAATATATGCCTTGTGTTAAAGACTGTCAGGAAATAAAGACAACTGACAGAGGCCTTCAATGGTATACATGCTCCTATATAGTAGTGGATCGGTAAGTCGCCTTTGCAAAATCCACCGAGCAGCAAACAAACCATTTTCTAAATCTTACAAAAAAATTGTGTTATGTGCGCACAGCTGAGAGAGAGAGAGAGAGAGAGAGAGAACCTGCAGAAGAAGGATTCCCCAGCAACAGAACTACAAGGAGAAAGCAAACAAATGCAGCTCCTCTTTCATCCATATTGTTGAGTGCCAAATAATAAGGTTAACACTCTTCGTTTACTTATCCTGCTTATTGACAGCAACGTATATTATTTAGGGACTGTCTATTGCATAGTCGAGTAAAAAAACTGCATTCCAGCCAATTTTGCTGCAATATTTTTTTATCATGTATGCAATATTTTTCGCCTATGTATGCAATATTTTCCGATGTATACAACATTTCTCAGCGAAAAATGTTGTATACATAAGAAAAATGTGTTGGACTCCTGAGGGAAAATTATTAATTTCTTAATTTGATAAAGGAAAGAAAAAATGAAGGTCCCACCTGTCAGTGGGACAAAAGAAGGAAAAGGGCCGAAGCCCTCACGGGCATGCGCTGTGTGGGATAGTTCAGACCATTTGATCTCTTGCAGCGGGAGAGATTGGACTATTCGAATTCAGGTGCGGGTTCGGACCGTCTGAAATTGCACAGCGGCGAGTTTCGACCGTCCGAACATGCGCGAGGCAAAGTTCAGACCATCCAAACTTGCACAAGGGGCAAGTTCAGACCGTCCGAAGTTGCGCCGAAGGGATAAGGGGGAGGAGACCCAGTCTCTTGGGTCTCCTCCCCGAGCGGCGGTTCACCTGGATCTAGACTTCATCTCGGCGGGTGATTAAGACGGCGAATAGGGAGGCGGCGACTAGAGAGGCAGCGGTGAAGGCGCGAGCTGGCTTGGGCTCCTCGGAGCCGGCAGCTCGCAGCCATTATGCTGCAGCCTCCTGCCTTCTCTATTTAAAGGCGCCATCTCCTTCTTCGTGAGCATCTCATCTTCGAATCTCGGATTTTCCTCTCTTTAGCTTTCTTCCTTGTTGTTCTTGAGTGCACTCGGCCGGGTGTGCTCTAGTGGTCCTATGCAGTATCTCCGACTCTCGACTTCACCTTCGGTTTGCCATGGTGTGTACACCAGCATTGTATCTCCATCAACCTTCGTCTTTCTACTCGGCAAAGCGACGTGATTGATTTTCTAGGACAGTGCCTTGCTTTGATTTCTTCTCAGTGGTTTTGAGTACCACTAGTATTGCGAGTATTGCAACATTCCTTTTACTTTGCTACTGTTCTTTACGGATGTTTGTTCTAAAGAAAGTGCATAGTGATTTTGTGGGCTAATAATAATTGCTCTGTGATGAAATGACATATTTATGAAATTATGTATGAATGTGAGGGTGGATTGATCTTGAGCCTATGACTAGATTTACTATTGTGTTTACTCAGATCATTGAATCGGCTGTATTTGATATTATATCAGTACAGGAGTTAGCCTTCAGTTGTAGCCGGGTTCTATTGCTTTGTTATAATCAATATTTTCAGTTTACTTGAAGGTTAGATTGATTATAGCATTCAGTTGCACTGTTCAGTAATATTTGTTCATGATCCAGTAATCTCTTTTAATAAAAAGCATGACTTAGAGCTTAAGATCTAATCTACAACTGTCATATATCATCAAGATTAATAATTGTCATGGTAGAGATGGCCAAAAATAATCTTATGCAACTAGCCTTCTGAGAGTAGGTTATAACATTCAAAATATTAATAACATGTTAAATTTGATCATACATGTTATATTCATTTTGTTGTCAGCATTCAGTTGGTATGACTTAATTTGTCTGCATGTATATATGCTGATTTTAGACTCTTACATGATATATTTGTTAGGCATATGTTTCAATTTGGATGGTTTAGAAAATTCATATGCTTATATGGTAGTCAAGTCATTTATGTGCCTTTTATATCGTGGTTATATCTTTAGTGAATATACTAGAATTAAATATAAATATATGCTTATACCGCAATATATACAACAAAATATTGCGTACATGGGCGAAAAATATTGTAAACATGGACAAAAAATATTGCATACATAGGAAAAAATGTTGCAGCAAAATTGACTAAAATGCAAATTTTTTTAGTCGACTATGCAGTAGCAAAACTATATTATTTATGTCATGGAGGATAGACACGACTATTTTCTAGAATTCTGGAGAAAGATAAAAAAAATCGAACCGTTCTGCTTGGGCACAATGAAAAAGAACCTGAATTTGTTTCCCTTCTCATAATTAGTAAATTAGGAAAAATAATAATTAATTGCATCTTTATTTTATTACCTGTGACTGTACATTCAGTACAAAGTAAAATGAAATTGAATACCTTTTGGCCGAAATCCAAGAGCTTAGCAGGAATTTCTCTTCTTCTGATACTGTCTATGTTAGACGGGATACGAACTTGACGGCTTATTTATTAATTTAAGTGCAAAGGAAGCATCACCGGTTAATTCCGGCTGTGTATGGCTAAACCAGGTAGCAGAGTTTTTGGTAGCCTGAATAATGCACGATTGTATTCCTGCTGATTAAATGAAATGAAAGCTCTTTGTCTAAACAAACAAAATCGAATACTCAGTTAAGTAAATCTTAGGTACGATATCAAGGAACAAAATGTGACGCACTAGTAAAGAGCATATCCATCCATTAACGACTAAGAGCTTTTATCTTTGTAACAGATGCAATATGAAGTTACACACACTTTGTTCGATCATTTTCTGTTAGAAATGGTGCAGTTGGTTAACCCAGTAGAATCATTATACTTGCATACACTGTCCATCATCTTATCTATATGTGATGCAAATAATTATGTGGGAAGAGACTATATTTCCTAATTTTATTTTGTTACATATTTAGACATTCCAATTACAATACTACATGTGAAGAATTTGAAATTATCTGCGACCATCCTAAATAGAGGCAAGCAAGGGCGGATTTGTATTCTACAACTGGGTCTGGGTGGGCTCCAGCCCCGGGTGCCTCAACCATAATGCATATATATTTATTGATTCTTAGCAAGAGTTTTAGGGAGATGTAAGTGCATGGTCTTATAGATGATTAGTTGAGCTGAAAATCAACAAATTCTGAGTTCAAGTCCTAGCAAGAATGTTTTAGAACAATTTTCTAATGTTTTAGTCAAGCGTTCCTTTGGCCGGTTTCTACATCCACCTCGGCAGACTTGTTCAAAAAAAACATCGAAGCTGAAAAACACCTGATTTTTTCCAGACTGCAGCATATGAGAGAGAGAGAGAGAGAGAGGACGAACCTGCAGAAGAAGGATTTCCTTGAACCACAAATACCAGGAGTAAAAGGAATGCAGCTCTTACATCCATTGCTGAGTGCCCAAACTCATTTCTTGTTTTTGCTTTATGTGTCTTGGTCGAAGTATTATGTCATTGAGGATACAGGATGACATCTCTACGGACTTATAAGTAAGACAGAAAAATGGAAGTATTTAATGCCTGTAGGTTGGCAAAAATGAACATGACCTGTTTAATGTAGAACTGGTAAGGAAAAAGTTCCTTTACCCCTATGAGCTATTACAAAAGTCTTAAGTTTCAATCTCAAAGTATAAAATCGAATGTTTTACAACTCTCATATCACAATACTAGATATATATCACCCCTCTAAGGCCGATTGAAGGCAATTTTAGTTGACGTGGTGCTAACGTGGAAGTGGTTTCGACACATAAGCTAATTTTTGGTTTAGGGTTTTGACACATAAGCAATCTAATCAGCAGAAGCAACAAAATATTTTTTAAAAAATTCTTTTAGCGGACATACTTCTAGAGGGAAATAAGTTACCTAAAACCACGTATAAAGCCAAGAAGATTCTTTGTCAATTAAAATGAAAGTAAAAAGAATACATGTATATCCGAACGATTGTATCCTCTACCGTAAAGAGTATGCAAATATGCATGTATGTTCGGTGAGTAACGCATCCCGATACAAACATAACAATCAATCAGATGATGACAAGAAAACAGAGGTGAAACATGTCTGCTAAGGTGACATGGTATCTTCCTATAATTCCCCGTTTGAAGCGGTTTTTTGCGAATCCAAAGGAGGCAAAACTGCTGCGTTGGCACTCAAAGGAGCGCAAGAATGATGGAATGCTGAGATACCTTGCTGATTTCACCTAGTAGAGAAACATCGATAAGAGGTTTACAGATTTTGGTGTAGAACTGAGGAGTATAAAGTTTAGATTGAGTACAGATAGAATGAATCCTTTCAGTAGCATGAGCAGCCAATATAGCACTTGACCCATGACTCTCTATCTATAACCATCCTCCTTGGTTATGTATGAAGCGAAAATATATTTTGCTGTCGATACTTATCCAAGGGCCAAAACAACTTGGAAATGATATTGATGTATATCTAGCACTGTTGGTGGAAGATCTAAAAGTACTGTAGAACGAAGAGGTACAAGTATGAGATGCATACAAACAAAAGAACTTCACTTTGCGCTGCTCCTTATTGTTCTATACCATAAATGATTATCCTACCCTTGCTAACTTGTCAGACCAGAGTACAAAAGGTGCCAAAGCTTGTACTTACTGCTTAGATGGTACCGAGAGTGTGTGGCTGAAATACTCACGTAAAATCATGTACATGCGTCATCGTCGGTTCCTTCGGAGGGCTCACCCATATCGCAAAATGAAGAAATAATTTGACGGAGAGAAGGAGAACGGTTCAGCTCCAAGATATTTAAGCAGAAAAGAGGTTTATAATATGATTAAGGATTTAGATGCTATCCTCGGAAAGAGACGTAAATTGAGGGCTTATGAGAAGAACATCTAGAAGAAGAGATCAATATTTCGGGACTTACTTTATTGAGAGTACCTAGATGTTCGGCATTGCATTGACATCATGCATATAGAAAAGAATGTATGTGATAGTTTGATTGGTCTCTTACTGAACATTCTTGATAAAAGAAAGGACGACGTTAACATACAGCTTAACTTAGCTGATATGGACATCAGGCCTAAGTTAGCACCGACAGAAATAGATAATGAACGAACGTTCATTTCCCCTACGTGTTACACTCTGTCCAAGGCCAAGAAAACAGAACTATACCAGTGTTTGCATGGTGTTAAAGTTCTATCTGTTTACTTCAGCAACATGAAGAAATTTCTTTCGATACAAGATTTGAAGTTAAATGGTATAAAATCTAATGATTGTCATGTGCTGATGATACAGATGCTCCATTTTGTAATTAGAAATATTTTACCAATCAAAGTCCGAGAGACAATCATGAGGCTGTGTTATTTTTTTAACACAATTGCTCAGAAGGTTATCGATCCCGAAGGACTAGATGCTCTGTAGGACGAGGTGGTGATGACTCTATGTCATCTTGAGATGTATTTTCCTCCATTTTTTGAATCAAGGTTCATCTCATTGTTTACGTTGTGTAGGAGATAAAAATATACGGGCCCATATTCTTACGTAGCATGTACCGATATACGGAATCGATCTCGGCTGGAGGACAGCATCATCGAAGGTTATGCAAGCGAAGAAGTCACTAAGTTTTGTGTCGATTATATGGATTAGATTGAACCGATAGGTGTGCCTCAATCTCGTCATGAGGGGAGACTCAAGGATATCGAAACTATCAAAAGGAAAGCAATCACTCTAGATATGGATGCGTATGCTCAAACCCATTTCATGGTCTTGCAACACATGACTGAAGTGACCTCTTATATCGATCAACACAAGGATGTGCTTCGGCAACAGAATCCGAAGTGACCGGATGTTTCAATCATGAGACAACACAACAGTCGGTTCAACTAATGGTTGAAGGAGCAAATCGCTAGGAGCTCGTCAAGTGAGATGCTGCCATGGTTGGCAAAAGGGCCAACATTTACAATTATGATATGGCAAGGATATGACATAAATGGGTATACATTCTATACATAGGCTCAGAATGTAAAGAGTACTAACCAAAACAGCGGTATCCGCATAGATGCATTTAGTACCGATAGGTTGAGAAACTCATACGATGGATTTATAGAAGAGATTTTGTAACACCCCGACCAAACAAAGACCCGGAATGCTACCCAACTAGAAGTAAAACAATGATATCTTGATATGCTATACAAAATTTCGGCAGAGCCTCCTTTGTTATTTATCTAAGTCAGAGATTCTAAACGCAACATCAATTATCATAGATAATCCTCAAGTAATAAGTTCAAGACGAAGCAAATAGTTTAAGGTTTACCAAACCATTCATAGATGTGATACCTAGAGAAGAGCACCGGGAAACATCCTAAATTCTTATTACAATTAAATCCAAAGATAATAATCAAATGGTATCTAAAGGGTTCTTGCATGAATCATTTAATTCTCCTTCCCTTATTTCTATTCTGTATGGAACGTGCATGTGCAACAAGCTTATTCCTTCCCTTTTCCCATGCATGCCGACCTCGTAATGGTACCTAAATAAAAACAACAACAAGAGTGAGTCCAACGACTCAGCAAATATAATGAATAGAACAAGTTCATTAATGCCCATCATTTCACAAATCCATTCATTAATCATATAAACACGCCATGCTATGCACAATGATCAAAACTCTTTATCTCTTTCTCTTTTGCATTTTTCCGGTAATGCAAAGTGTGCATCCGTCGATGCACACCCATGCCTGTACCACCTGGTACAGGGACCAATTGCCCATACTCCACAAGTATGGGGACCTTTAGCCCGTCATGTTATCAACATGACGGGGACCTCGGCGCTTAATCATCTCGTGACTAAGACTCCAATTAATCAGCATGATGCATATGCGTGAATGCTCCAATAAAATAAACCTTGCATTCACAATATCTATGCACCAGAAATACTCATGAACACTGTAAATTACCACACCCCTATATAGCATCAATACATTGTTACCACAACCATAAACACACATATATTCATACCATTGAACAATATCGCAAACATAGACACATATATATTCATACCATTGAACAATACCGCAACCATAGACACACATATATTCATACCATTGAACAATACCTCAACCATAAACACACATATACTCATACTATTGAACAATACCTCAACCATAAACACACATATACTCATACTATTGAACAATACCACAACCATAAACACACATATATTCATACCATTGAACAATACCGCAACTATAGACACACATATATTCATACCATTGAACAAACATTGAACTTCCACCTTATCAATATTAAACCATCATTATACTTGCCTTAACCGTGAGCAAACGGTGGACGAGCAGATGGTGCCGCCTCTGAGATCCGACCTCCACCTTATCATCTCGTATGCTCATCTCATTCATCTCAGCTGGCAATCGATCAATGGCTCCACTAGTACTTGTTTCCTGAAAACCGGATGAAGGATGTATTGAACCTATTGACGTCACATTAGCACAGAAGTATTTTGTGGTATAATTTTACGACCAAGTTCATTTCCTAAGCAAGAGATATACTGGATTCACCTGCCAAGAGCATCATTTTAGTAAGTCAAGAAGCACAACCTAGGCACTTATTGCGAGGACATGATCATTCTTTGCACATGGCCAACCATATATTATCTGCACATCTACATAAACAAGTTTTTAGTGACAAATGGCCCTAAGAATTGGCAGAAACCTTGAAGTTGGATCTTCATGTCCCCAAGAATCCAGGATGCCAAATTGCTTTAGCATTTGATGGTTTTATGCTCAATCCAACACCTATCAATTTGATAAGTATACAAGCCAGCTCAGCCCCTGCCAGAACAAGCTCAATTTGGCAGTAGTTTGGCTTCAGTTCAAAACACCATCACTCTACCGAACAAGGTATCTTTCTGAGTTTGAGCAATCATATCTTGATGGTTGGATAGACAGACCCATTTACCCATCCTAATAATTTGCACAACTTGGTATTCTACGCTAATAAATACAAACATATGTTTGCCTGTAATCCGACAATATTAATAAAACCCTAAGTGCAAATCTGATTAGACCTATCATGTTACTACTTCTAAACTAACAAGGCCAACGGTATGCAATACTGTATACACCTCGGGAAGGCACATAACCAATATATTCCTAACAGAAGTAGAAACAAGCACTTTCAATCAATCCTAAATGATCTGACAGATAATCTATATACTAGGCAATCAAAATAGTAAACAACCCAAGTAACACATAAATGTTTAATCCAGATCGGGTATTTAACAAACCAATAGGTCCCAATTAACTGGATTCCACATAACTTCGAACACAACGCTAATCGAGCACAGCACAGGACAACCAAATAAATAGCAGCATAGCACTGGCGAATTTGCCTATCCAGATGAGCGCACATACCTTGTCATCGACTTCCCAAAGCATGCCATTCTCGATCTCCCTGTACGGGAACGAATCCGATAGGAGCTCATCCCCTGCTGCTTGGCGGTACCGAGCGCCTTGTGTAGCTCGAGCCATAGCTCACCGGCGCCGTAGCCTCCGGAGCACCGCCTCCTTTCCTCTCCTTTCCTCCTCCCTTTTCTTTGGATGAACACGGCAGGGAGGAGCAACCTGGGGGCGCGGCGTGCTGCAGGGGCTCGGCCAGGGGGAGCAGGGGGCGGCGCCCAGGGGCTCGGCCAGGGGGTGCTCGGCCAGGGGGATGGGCGCAGGAGGGGAGGGGCGGCTCCAGGGGCGCAGGGGGAAGCAGGGAGGGCGCAGCTAGGGGGCGTGGGGAGAAGGCGGCTCGGCCAGGAAGGGGGCGCAGTCAGGGGGAGGAGGAGGCGCAGGGGGCTAGGGTTTGGGGGAGGGGCGCCTCCCCCCTCTTTGGCTGCCTTCCCCCATGGGCCAAGGCCCATGTCCAGGCCTAGGAAAGATTCAGAAATTCCCCCCTTGCAATCTGTAATTAGTCCTTTTTCTATTTGGGATATTACAGATTTAGAAGTTCGACTACGTGGTTTTTAAGATCCCCTTATTTTGGTGTCGTTAGGTGCATCTCCCATAGGTGAAGGTTGACAAGTACGGTGTCACTACCATGGACCTCCAATATGTCGGATACAAAGATGAACCATTCATACTCGCTACCAAGTTGTTCAAGTTTTCTATGTAACCGACCCAACAAATAAGAAGCGCCATGTAGTTCTTTATGAAAAAAGAAGAATTAACGGAGTAGAAAATGTAGTGGAGAGAAAGAATACAATCAATTTGACGAGTTTCCTCCTTTTGGAAATGATATAAGGGTCGACGACGAACAACATGACAAAACTAGTTACTAGGGGGTGCAAATGGAGCGGATATTTCCCGACCGTCCGTCCGTCTGTTTTAATTCGGAGCAAATTTTTGGATATCCGAAGATTTTATCGGATACGGATACGGATTCAGATAATTTTTGTCGGATACAGAAACGGATTCGAAAAAACTATTATCCGACGGATACGAAACTATCTAAGTATTTTTTTGGATAGTTACTGGATTACTATCTGGTTACTATCCGAATTATTTTGGCTCCCTCAGCGATCCGAGCGGCGCCGGCGCCCATTCCAAATCTCCAAACCCAGAGCGGCAGATCTAGATCCAAATCTACAGCGCAGCTTTCACTCACAGACTCACTCACTCCTCCATTAGTCCATTCCACTCCCAGTCGGCAGTCTCCCACACCGGCGACACCGCCCCCGCCTAGGCCCTACCCCTGCCTCTCTCCCTGCGGTCTTCCGCCTCCACTCTAGCAGCACAGCAGTCTTCTGCCTCCACTTCGCCAAGGCGTCGCAGGCAGCACACTAGTAGCAGCGCGCTCTCTCCCTCTGGTAGCATTTCCCTTTGTATGGGTGTTGCACGCTTTGTATGTATTCACTCACAGGCTCATGGCTTACCACTCACTAGGTCACCTGCACACAGTCCAGAGCGAGCTCACATCGGTGACGTCGCCCTGTCCGGCTGTCCCGAGCCCTGCCCTTTTTCTCTTGCCGTGCAGGGGTGCGGCCGCCGCTTCCTTCATGATCTTTTTTTCTCCCACTATGCGCGGAGGCTTCTCTGTAGTGAGGTGAGTAGGTGTTCTCTCTTTCTTGCTCTATTTCTTTGGTCCTGAATCTGAGATTGTGAGTGGAATGGAGCAACAGATTGGGGAAGCCACTAGTGTAGTAGGGAGACTCTATTTTTTGCTCTATTTCTTTGGGAGCAGCAGATTGGGGAAGCCACCGGTGTTGTAGGGAGGCTCTATTTCTTGCTCTATTTCTTTGGTCCTAAATTCGGCAGCTAGCCGACAAACTCTTCCAGCTCCAAGAATTCAAACCTTTGGCCCTACTTTATCCATGCTATCATCAATTCCACATTCACTAACTTTTCCTGTCTTCAGAGATAATTCAATTTCTCTTCTGACATTAGGATCTCCATGATGTGCATTAGTTAGAGAAGGAATCGATAATCTTACCTAATGTAGCAGTATCATCTTCTCTTACCTGTAAAAAGGCATGTAACAAATGTTTTGGAAACAAATCAAATAAGGGTTGTACTGAAATCTTATATAAAGTGATGTTTTAACTATATGGCTGGACATAAGTAATCAACGATGTAAACTTAATATATTTGTCTGCACTGCATTAGTACCAGCTTCATTCTCCACTGTAGAGGCCAGGTGAGTATATCTTGTCATATGATTCCCAAGGCTGCTCCATACTGACTACCTGTTTCTTTCTGTAGCTTAGGAATTTATTATGGGCAACTTCGAAGCATGATGTCTATTTCATGTCAAATTCCACAGTAGGCCACTGGTCCTCATTGTCTCACAGTTTGTCAGTGGTTCTCGATTTCTCTGGGCATGTTGCTCCAGCTCAGGTTTTCTTTTGTTTTATTTCCTGCTTGCATTGCAACCTTCTTGTGTAAGGCCAGCAAATAGCAATGCAAGTCATATGAGTTAATTTGTTGGTTACGCAGAAACATCCTGGCAGTTTACTAGAAGGGTTCACTGGGGTTCAAGTTAGCACACTTGCAGTGAATGAAGGTTTATTGGTTGCTGGCGGTTTTCAAGGAGAACTAGTTTGCAAGGTAAGGTGTCAGCCATTGTTAGCGTTACTGTAATTTTCACTCAAACTAGCTTTACCTGCTGCATTTTTTTGTTCATGAATAGCAGGCTTACATGCTCTGATGCTCAGCATTTCTGTCTTGGTACAGGTTTTGACAGGTCTTGGTACAAACATAAATGAGGAGGCTTGATAATTCTAGAAATAAAAATAGTTCTTTTTCTTGTTGTCATCTACTCATCTAGGAGAACAATTGTCACTAGAAAAGTGCTATGTCTCCAAAAACTTGTCATATATACACTGTAACTAATTCTCTAGTTTGATACTTTAATGGTTATTTACTTCCAGTGACGGACTGAGTGAGTGGAACTGAACTATAAACTTCTATAGTTATACTGTCTGTAGAAGTATTCATTTTGGGTTTATATTCTTCATTCAATAATTTGGGTTTCAATTGATATTTTATTGTAGGACGAGATAATGACCGAGGCTGAGCTCCACTGAAACATGGTTAGAGATGGCTCGCTACTGTCTTTTGCTAGACAAGATCTGCGTTGTGAACTTATCATGTGATGTAAATGTAATGAAGTTAAATGAACTAGTTTTTGGTCCAATAACTTGCAGCAGGTCTATAGACAATCTTACTTTTGAACGTGTGGTATGTATTTAATTAGCTACTACTTGTTTAACTGGTCTCTATTATTTACTTGCTATTTTGCTAAGTAGAATTTACTAGTTGCTTAACTTGTCTATGTCATCGTGTAAAATTTTCTTGTTAAGCTACTAATATAGTTCCATTATGGATATGTACTATGATGATTTATCCTTACACATGCGATATATATGATTTTTGTTTTCGCGCATTATTCGACTAAATATTCGTGATCGAGACTAACCATATTTGGAATGTTCTGTATTCGCTCCATATTTGTGACCGAGAATATACATACTCGTATTCGTATCCGACACTATCTGTATCTGATTCCGACTCCGACAAAAAGTATGGAAACGGATACGGAATAAGCAATATCTGTCCGTATCCGCTCCGTTTGCACCCCTACTAGTTACATACACACTGATCACTAGTTATATACACACTGATCATCATGAAGGGCTAATTTTTAAAGGAAATAAGTAGGTGGAATGAGAATGTGCGATATATATGTGGGAAGTTGCATTTATGTATATAACAATACATGCGTGTGATGTATATGTGAATTTGTATTTATGTATATAACAATGCATGTGTGATATATATGCGAATTTGCATTTATGTATATAACAATGCATGTGTGTGATGTATATGTGAATTTGCATTTATGTATATAACAAGACATATGTGTGATGTATATATGAATTTGTATTTATATATGTATATGTGAAAATGGGTGACATATATGTGAATTTTCATTTATGTATATGAGAATGAGTCGTACATATGTATCTCTACGTTCATTAGACTGTTGTAAAGAAATATATACACTCTGTGAGGTCTTATTACAGTGCGTGCTGGTTGGTGTAGGTAATAACTCCAGCTTGCGGATGGCAGAAGAGCTTATTACAGACGGTTCTATTTTAGAACCGTCTGTGATATCATTATCATAGACGATTCTGAAATACAACCGTCTGTGATAATAAATATCACAGACGGTTTTAGTTTAGAACCGTCTGTAATATATATATATATATATATATAATCCTCAAGATAGGGTTTTACGCGTAATGCAGTTATTAGCTACCAACCAGCAGACAAACCACTAACGTCACCACTCTCTCGAGCCCTTCGTCGCCTCCGTTCCCCGAGCCCGGCGCCCTCCTCTACACCCTAGCCCGGTGCCCTCCTCCTCCCCCGAGCCTAGCGCTGCCTTCCCCGAGCCCAGCGATGCCTTCCCTGAGCCCGTCGCCGCCTTCCCCGAGCCCGGTGACGCCTTCCCCTCGACTCTGGTGCCCTCCTCCCCCGCGAGCACATCACCCTCCTCCCCCTACTCTAGATCCCCCTATCTCGGTTCATCTGGGTGATTTCGAGTATCACCTGCACTGTGAATTCTCTGTTACTGTACTTTGCAGTTTATGGATTGTTTCATATTTGTGAATTGCAAAGTGATGCATGCTATGGTGGGCTAATTGCTCAATGAAGATAATTGTCTTATGATGAAATTGAATGATTAACATTGAGCTCTAAATATTGTTGCTACTATCTTTTCTCACTGATTGTAACTACTTTCTTTCGGTATATATATGTTGGTGATCATTGTTATTCACATGGTCTAGCTGATTCACATATTATATACTTATTCATATTTGCTAGCTAATTCAGTTTGAGAATGGTTTGGTAAATTGTGGTTCGTTAACCTAATAGAATCTGAAGTCATTAGGCTGAATTCTTGTGAAATTTTGTATTCACCTTGTGATCCCTGTTCAGTTGACCAAAAATATATTTTCTGAGATTTTAATTCATATTTAGAGCTCAAAGTTTCAATCTTCTTTTGGCATATTCAATTCGTGAAGAGTATAATACAATAGTAGCAGGATGACCAAGTTTTAACTTGTGTAACCCTACAATCTGAGAGTACTAATCCCAAATTAATCAATTTTGAGCTTTATGCTAAATATGATGACTTTCTTGGTCTATTTGATGGGCATATGCTTATATGGACTTGGGGAAAAGTGTTCATGCTTATGTAATAGTTAAGTCTTTTATATGTCTTTTGTAACATGCTCATGTCATTATTGATTATATTGGAATTAAATGTACGTATATGCTTATACCGCACTATTTACGTATATGCTTATACCGCACTATTTACGGATATGCTTATACCACACTATTTACATATATGCTACGTTGTGCTTACTTTTCATATATGAGAAGAACAATATGCCATCCGCGCGTTCTTTAACATCGTCGCCGGATGCATCTGTTACGAAATCCAAATATCAAGGAAGAGGATTATCGAAAAACCCTGAGGGCCGATTTATCATCACAAAGGTTGATGGATCTGGGACCTCTCTCCTTCCTCGCCGAGCAGCGTGTGTATTTTGAAGAATGGTTGGAATAGTTGCACGAGAACGAATTGAGATCACATTCAATTTGTGGAAGACTGTGATGGAGACTCGAAAACGTGAGCTGCTAAAAGAAATTTTTGCATCGTTCGAGATCCCAGAAGAACACCACGACTCCATGCGACGATATGCTTTGCTAGCGTCGTGCAAAGCATAGAAGAACTTTAAGAGCCTGCTTGTTAAGCAGTATGTGGAGAAGAATCTAACGCCCTTTCATAAGTATCCATTCCTGAAATCACAATGGGAAGAGTTTAAGGCGATGAAGACGACCGAAAATTTTAGAAGTTCAAGTGCGACGCACAAGGCCCTACAGGCAAAAAACACACACCCCTACAGACTCGGCACAGCTAGGTATGCGAGTAAAATCCCGTAGTGGAGGAAGGAGGACGAGCAGGCAATTATGCGGGACACTGTCCCACCATTTTCCACGATCCCGGATGAGCGCGTTTGAAATTGGATTAGAGCGATGTCATCTACCATGTTGTCAGGGGACATCTCCTTCCAAAACCCTAAAGACGAGGAAGTGTCCCACCGCCTGATAAGATATCGAATTACGTAGCTTGTAATGACTCTATAACTTCGTAAGAAGTGAAATGATACGTCGGGATCTTGTAGGAAGCTCGAAGTGTAGAATCTTCTCAAGGATTATTCTAGGCAAGAAGGGAGAGAGATATACTCTCCACGACCCTGGAAAACAAGGAGCATCTGAGTCATACGAGAGGCCTTGGTCTTTATGTTCCTTGGAAATATGGTTTCTCAGATGACCCCGAATTGTATCAGAGTAGGAAGAGAACCAAAGCCGAGCATGAGGTATGGCTACGAGAGGAGATCAAGGCATCTCTTAGAGAGGAGCTTGCTGATTATGTCAGAAATAAGATGCAAAGATATACAAAAAATCAGTAGGCCATCGCCGCCGCTGCTCCTGTGCTAGCCAGCCCCCCAACCGTTGGAGTAGTTACGCGTCCAATCCTATGACAGAAATGTAATATTCCAAAACGTGATCCGAGGATTAACCGATTAATTGGGGGAAAGGGCCAGATAGAAAAGAGTTGATTAGAGTTTTCCAGAGGGGGGAAATTCTGAAATTTGCGGCAACCTGGGCCTGGGCTTTGGCCCATGAGGTGGCCGGCCAAAGGGGGGAGGCGCCTCCTCCCAAACCCTAGCCGCCCCTCCCCCCTCCTCCCAAACCTGGCCGCCACCCCTGCCTCCCCTGGCCCTGCGCCTCCCCCTGCGTCTCCCCTGGCCCTGTGCCTCCCCTGCGCCCTTCCCCTTGCATGGCGCCGCCCCAAGTCCTCCTCCCCTTGCGCCTCCCCCTGCGTCTCCCCTGGCCCTGCGCCTCCCCTGCACCCTTCCCCTTGCATGGCGCCGCCCCAAGTCCTCCTCCCCTTGCGCCTCCCCCTGCGTCTCCCCTGGCCCTGCGCCTCCCCTTGCGCCTCCCCTGCGCCCTTCCCCTTGCATGGCGCCGCCCCAAGTCCTCCTCCCCCTGCGCCTTTCCCCTGCCGCGTGCCCCTGGCCGTGCGCCTTTGGCCTAGCGCCCCTTGGCCGTGCGCCTTTGGCCTAGCGCCCCCTGGCCGTGCGCCCCTGGCCGAGCCACGGCGCGCCCTGCTGCCCGCCGTCGCGCCCATCACGCTCTTCTTTGCGATCTGCTGTGGCTTGCGCTGCACGCTCTTGCCGGCGTGCGGTGTCTTTGCGTGTATTCTTTGGTGGTGGCTGCTTTGTGAGTTGTGGCCGAGAGCGCTTTGTCTTTGTGCTGATTTTTGTTCTTGGTTCTTTGTCTTTGCCGAGAAATTTCTTTGTTACCTTTGCTTACTTTCAGACATGTAGTCAGGTAATGCTTAAAAAGTGTGCTTTTGTTTGCGACAGAAAATCACCTCATGTTTTCTTGAGATTTAACAAATTTTCAGAGTAGGCATTATTAGTTCTTAAGCATTTTTGAGTGAATGGGATAGGGGACAGTTGGGAAATCTGCACTAGCTCCATCATTTTCGTTTTTGTACCTACACTATATATAGACACAAAAAAACTGAGTGAATGTTTGATCTTAGATCAAATAGTTATATTCTAATTGATTAAGTTAAATATATATCTTGTTTTAGCGTATTGAATTATTGAGGATTGGAGTGATCCTCAGCAGGATTTGGTTTGGTAAGTACATTTTGGAACGATTACTTGCTAGTACCTTGTGTTCCAGAGGCTGTTATTATCTTGGACTTAGTTATTGCGACTTTCGAGTACTTGAATGAAATCATTTCAACAGTCAATTAATTTGAGCATCTGAAAGCAGCAAAGTGGAAACACAAAAGTTGTACCTTTGAAGCTTTGTATGAGTTAGGGTAGTCACAACAGGGCTGATATGTGGTTGCCTTGTGACCTCTTGGTCACTTACCTTTGTCAAGGTTTTGTCTAGAATGGTTATTGTCATCTCATATGGTTGATGAATTGCATTATCAGGGTGGGATGACCTGTAGGATTTGGGGTTTGGGAACCGAGATAAACGAATTGTGCTAGTGCGTGTTTGTTTTTATTTGAGCGAGGGTTCGCTATTGTTACCTTAGCAATTATTATAATCATTACTCAGGAGGAGGATGGACCCCCGAGGCGGCACCTTCTGCGCGTCCGCCGTTTTCTCACGGTTAAGGCAAGTATAATGATGGTTTAGTATTGATAAGGTGGAAGTTCGGTGTTTGTTCAAAGGTATGAATATGAGGTTCGATGTTTGTTCAATGGTATGAATATGAAGTTCGTTGTTTGTTTAATGGTATGAATTTAGGTGTGTTTATAGTGTGGTATTGTTCAATGGTACGAATATATGTGTGCTTAGGGTGATGGTAACAATGTGTGGATGTTATATCGGGATGTGGCAATTTACCGTGTTCATGAGTATTTATGGTGCATAGATATTATGAATGCAAGATTTATTTTATTGGAGCATTCACGCATATGCATCATGTTGATTATTTGAAGTCTTGGTCACGAGATGACTAAGCGCCGAGGTCCCCGTCATGTTGAAGACATGACGGGCTAAAGGTCCCCATACTCGTGGAGTATGGGCAATTGGTCCCTGTACCAGGTGGTACAGGCATGGGTGTGCATCGACGGATGCACACTTTGCATTACCGGTAAAATGCAAAAGAGAAAGGGATAAAGAGTTTTTGATCATGGTGCATAGCATGGCTTGTTTATATGATTAAAGAATGGATTGGTGAAATGATGGGCATTAACGAACTTGTTCTATCCTTTATATTTGCTGAGTCGTTGGACTCACTCTTGTTGCTGTTTTTTTTATTTAGGTACCGCTACGAGTTCGGCATGCATGGGAGAGGGGAAGGAATAAACTTGTTGCACATGCACGTTCCACACCGAATAGAAATAAAGGCAGGAGAATTAAATGATTCATGCGATAACCTTGTAGATACCATTTGATTATTATCTTTGGATTTAATTGTAATAACAATTTAGGATGTTTCCTGGTGCTCTTCTCTAAGTATCATATCCATGAATGGTTTGGTAAACTTTAGTCTAGTTGCTTAGCCTTGGACTGATTACTTGAAGATTATCTATTATTATTGTTTTGCTTGTAGAATCTCTGTTTTAGATAAATATCAAAGGAGGCTCTGCCGAAATTTTGTATAACGTAACTAGAAAACTTTGGTTTACTGCTAGTTTGGTAACACTCCGGGTCTTTGTTTGACTTGGGTGTTACAAGAAAGCGAGGCCAGATTTCCTATGGACAACATTCTGGTAATAATTATTATCTCTGCAATGCTCAATCCGTTGATTGGTCTATTGGAGTTGCTATTTTATATCGTTATGTCGAAGGCTACGAAATGTAAACTCCAAGTGAGATATGCCTCCGTTGCCTTGTGCATTGCTTAGGGCCAGGCATATCCGTCCGGTCACGGGGCCATGGTGCACGGTGCATCTTTAGCGCTAGACTTCGAAAAAGTGAATGTGGATGGTGTGCATACAAATTTCGCGGTCGTCCCGCTACCAAAGCACCCCAACGACAAAGTTGTGACTTTAGGGCAAACCATTGGAACATTCATCTAGTGACCCAAAATCGACATCTGACAAGAAGCTTCTTCACTGGTGCCCGGTCCACAAGGGCAATCCGAATCAGAGCTACATGCACTGGTGCCATCTTCACAGGGGCTATCTGCACCACTTTCACCTACACCGGTGCCATGTCCACGGGTGCTATTCCCGATGAAGCAACTTGCACCGGTGTTACCTTTATAGTCGACTTCTGTGAAGTCGACCTATAGCCGAGGCAGTAGGGGCAAATCAAATAAAATTGATGATGATATCCCGTACTTGTCATTGGCCCGCAAATTCGTGCTAGGCGAGCCGATGATCGTCCCGGCAGAGCATCTCCTAACCCTAAAACTTAGTTGCCAGAAATTACACTGTTGGTATATGGAATAGGCCAATAAGCCACAGGAAGAACGGTGCTCAGGTATCATTGTCAAATTCAGGCTGCATCATTTACAGCACGAAATTTATGATTGTGTCTTCGCGGTGACCTTTGATGATTTATTTGATCTTTTCACGCTTAACACTCTCGACGCCTCACGCGTTCGATGCTGGACACTATAAGTGTGTACAATCACAGTCTCCGTTCATATAATACCAATAAATATCATATATAATCTGTTACTTTTGTATGTATCTATATAGATACATGGTGACTGAAGCCAGATTATCCAAATCACCAATTGGTTTCCTGGACCCACGCTTGGTCATCATGGATACTATCAATGAGGATGCATCCTTTGTCGAGAGGTACATTACAATAGCACTGCTGGCTCACTGTAATAAGGAATTTGTACTTATGCCCTACAGTCAGGGATTCCACTGGATTTTAATTGTAATTATACCAAAATGGAACAAGAAAATATATCTTGATTTTCTAAGTAAGAACAAAACTGACTACACAGTTATCGGCTGATTAATCGATAGGTAAGTATATTTTCTTCATTAATAACTATATTGTACTCTTTCTTTCCTTCCGAATGACTAAGGCTAACTTTTTGAAATCATGTAAGTTATTCGCCACGTACGTTGCAGAGGCACGTGGCTCAACGGAAGGGGCCAATGCCCTGCGACATGTTCAAAATTTTTCGGTATTCACTAGTACACATTAATTAATCCTATATAACACTTGGTAGTAATGCCTCCTGAATTAACACATTCTATTTTTTGTAGTGCCACCAGCAGCCGTCGGGCAACATGTGTGGATTCTACGTTTGCCACCATATGAAACAACTACTCGATTCCTTGAAGATCTTCAATCCTAAGGTTTATCAATCTTTTCATAATTATTTCATACTTATCAAGTTATATATGTACGCATATTGATATTCCTATCGATAGGCTACGCCCATCTCTACAACTGCGTTGCAACAGGTTGACCTTGCACGAATTCGAGGAGAGTGTGCGTTCTTTTTGGTGTCTAGAGTCATAAAATCAGATGAAGAGTTCCACAACGAAGAATGATTTTTTGTTTAGGATAAGATTGACATTAATTGTAATTTTGTATTTGTTAATGGATATTTTATTTTATTTTAATTAATTGATTTGCAAAATAGATGTTTTTATTTGTGAAATGAATTGAGATATGAATTGGATGTATACATGTACATGTTGATCTGCTTATTTCAGAGAGCATGCTAGCATTTCCTGAAGCTAGCCAATACACAAAAATAGATTTAAGGGTAGAAAGGAATATCACAGATGATTTTTAACTAAAATTCGTCTGTGCTAGTTGATTATCACAGACGGTTTTTAACTAAAAATCGTCTGTGATATCTAGATATCACAGACGGTTTTTAATAAAAATCGTCTGTAATATTTACACTATAGACGATTCTAAAGCCGTCTGTGATGACCTCGTATCATTACTGACCCATCAATTTAGACGGTTCATGAAACCGTCTGTGATGTCGTCTATGATATTTACACCATAGTCAATTCTAAAGCCATCTGTGATGACCTCGTATCATTACTGACCCATCAATTCAGACGGCTCACAAAACCGTCTGTGATGGCGTTTTCCAACTGTCTGTAATACGGTTTTCTGTAGTGGTGGACACACCTTCCTCGCAGTCGAAAGATGAAGAGAAGAGGAAGGGAGAGACCGGTCTAGATCACTCTTCCTCTCAGCTTGGCTTGACTCTGGTTATCACTCTCAGCCTCCTTTCCCAGCTCTGGCCACCGTTCTTAGCATCTTCCCCATGCTCCGGACACCTCCTTGATCTGTGATGGTCGGTGGTTGCCAGTGGTAAGGGCCTGATGATCATTTGGATTGGTGGATAGAGGAGGGAGGGGGAGAGAGAGATGGAGGAGAAGAAGAGGTGGAAGAAGGATCATTGGATACTAACATGTGGGCCTGATATATGACGTGGATGTTACATGGGTACCATATTAGTAAAACTTATCAGCGAAACAGGGGTGCTTTTGGTCTAGGGGAAAATTGCTGGTATTAAGAGTTGAAAGTTGTATAACATTCAGTTTTATGGTTTGAGTTTAAAACTTAGAATTTTATAAGACTTTAGGAGGGTAAGATAGACTTACTCTAATCGGTAAAATAAGACGTGCGCACATTGAGCATCACTACTACCAGTAACCCTTAAATTTGTGGTATAGTTGGTAAATTAAACACTTATCACCTTCTTTTCACAAAAAAACTGGAGCATACATTTAAAACATGCGCATTCACGACGTACATGGACCAAACATATGAACCGAACACTTAAATCACATGTATCCAGTAGCTAGTCAATGAGCACGGGAAATTCGTGTCTCGCAGATAGTTGGGGATACAACACAAGGGGTTAAATGCATGGTATTTATAGTTTGGGACTTAAAGTAAGTGGTTTTGGTCTTTTGGAGTTATGGGTGAAAATTAGACTTGAAAACTGACGAGGGAACAAAAATTAGACTTTAAAGCGGATCTTTTCGTAACATTAAAGATCTTCCCTCATATATATATATATATATATATATATATATATATATATATATATATATATATATATATATATATATATATATATACTAGTAAGGTGCCCGTGCGTTGCAACGGAAAATCAAATGGGGAAAAACTCTTATACCAGTCTACAACATGCTGACTAACGGATTTCTCCACCCCACCGAACCTGTGTGCTCCTCCCCTCTTAATTCCTCTGTCCCACCGAACCCGTGTGGTCCTCCCCTCTTAATTTCTCCGCCGCCTCCTCCCCTCCCTCCTCCGCCGCCGCCTGCCCCGCTCCTCCACTGCCGCCTCCTCCTCCGCTCCGTCGCCGCCTCCTCCTCCCCCCACCCCTCCGCTCCGCCGCCGCCTGTGATACATAAATATAAGAGATCCTAAATCGTATAATAAATATCAACTTTCTGTCATATACATATTAAGCGAAACATATATATCTCTGCAAGCTTAAAAAAATGTACCTTCTGATATGCAGTTAATTAAGTTACAACATAATAACCTATTATTCCATCCATATGTACATCTACAAGGCATCAGTTAGAACAAATTTCACAAAAACATAAGCATAGAAAACCTGCTTAGATATAACTCACAAGAATAGTACCTTCTTGTGCGGCTGTGCCCATTATGAGATTGGGAAGCAAAGTCGATATGACGGCCAAATCACCTGGGGTTCACATCAGCAGCCACAGTGGCCTCATGCCTCCCGCCTCGCATGCAACACACCCCCATTGCGCCACCCGCTCGCTTGCAGCCCACACCCTTGCATCACTGTGCCACTCAGTAGTCCTGCCCTGCTCACTGTTGGCCACTCAAGCCGCTCGAATCAACCGCTCTGGATCAACACACGACAATGCAAAAGTATTTTGATTAGTGGGCTCTAGGCCTTAGTCGTTAGTACCAAAGCATAATCAAAATGAGTGGGCTCTAGGCCTTAGTCGTTAGTACCAAAGCATAATCAAAATGAGTGGGCTCTAGGCCTTAGTCGTTAGTACCAAAGCATAATCAACGAAGACATGCTTGTTCCGCTGCACAGCAGCATTCCTTGCTCGTCGTCTTCCTCTTGTACACTTCCTCACCCAACTTCAATTCAATTTTCAATCCACTCAGCACACATGTAAGAGCAAAAGTAACAACCTGCTTCTCTTCAACGTAGGTTTTAGATATGGTTTCAACGAAAGGGTTCTGCTGCCAAAAAAGAAATCACAGACAATAGTAGCTTCTCTCTATGATGAACCTTACACGTATGCAATGATAAAAGGAAGATAGACAAACAGGCTGAAATGAACTAAAACTATACATGTTCACACTCTTCCTAAAAGAAGTCAAGGAGGTCCATTCTGATGACAACAACAAGATCAACGGTGGTTTCATCAAGTAAGAGTACCTGTAATGGTCTCAGATGTCTTAATTCAATGACATACTTTGGTATTATAACTACACTACCACAAATTTAACCATGAGAATACCGTTTGCCAAACAAATGCATAAAAGAATCGCCAAACATATAGTTTTTTTGGTCTTCCAAGCAAAAGAATGCATTGGCAAAATTCTCAGAATAGTCAACAAAACACAGCTAAGCTATG
Organism: Melocanna baccifera; assembly: GCA_036346265.1. Lineage (NCBI taxonomy): Eukaryota > Viridiplantae > Streptophyta > Magnoliopsida > Poales > Poaceae > Melocanna > Melocanna baccifera. The sequence goes on along the minus strand of CM070705.1, from coordinate 11,118,143 downwards.
GTTTTTTGAGGGTCGTAATACAGCTATCTAATCAATAAGCACTCAGCTCAGTATTGACTATGGCACAGTATGGGAGTACTGAAGTTAGAATAATCCACACCAAACTCAGAACAAAACATCACCTTGTATGGATGAAGGAGACCCATGCAAATTTGTACCCTGTGACGCTGTCCATCTGAAACTTTATGCATGCGTCACTGCATATCAATATCTAGCAGATCAACCAGCTTCACTCACCTAACGGGATCAACCCCATCAACTGATCGTATTTCAGGATAGAGAAAGGAAGGCATGTCTACACTACTGTTACCAGCAGGAATCACTAAAAGCTTTTTACTAATAATAAGGCTAATTTAGTACCTATCTTTTAGCTGAAGTCACTAAATTAAACTTAATAAAGCTAAACAACAAATGTGGAAGCAGCATCAATTTAAACAAAAAAAATCATGCCAGCAGGAAGTTTACTACAAGAAATCCTTGAAGCATCTAGGGATTTCAATTAAATTCAAGGACAAAGGAGTGTGTGGACACGTTATTCCTTTCATCTAATAAGAATCTAATAATGGGATATGCTGAGCATTATTGTGTGTAGAATACCTCAAAAAAATCATGTGCTCAGCAAAGAAGTAGCCTTGCAGTGGAACATTACCCTGAGAAAGTTACTTGCATGTAAGATACAGTAAAATTGCTTCGAGAAACCAAGCACAGCGCTAGAAAGAACTGCCAATGTGCAAACTTATGGTTGTTGTGCATTTACTATTAATATCAAAATCCACATATATTAACTCTTGATGCAAAGATGCATAGTTCTCTTGTGTATTGCACAAAACTGAACAAAACGAATAATAATTATAAAAAATCAAGCAAGCACGAGAATCCCGAGACGTCTCAGACACAACAGGCTTAAACAAATCAAACATCCACCCGTACATCAAGGGTATTCTGCTGAAACCTACCATTCCTAATAGGTGCCTTAGGGAATAGAACACTATACTACAAATTAGACCTAAGGTTGATGGTTACAACATATAAGTAACACCAAAATGAAGTAGATTGTACAAAGGAAATACATGCCCAACATCTGAATGTTCCGCATCTGAATGTTCCTAATATCAACATGATGGCAGAAGAATGCCCAACATCAACACATTTAAAATGCTTAACCATGTAGGATAAATCTTGACTGTAAATAGGACCAAAAGGTGTCAAAAGAAGAAACAAACCATGTATCCATGTAAAATGCTTTTAGTTGGCAAAAGTCCCTCTCAAATGCATCTTGGTCTTTAACTTTCATGCTCAAGATAACAACATGCTCGTATATGGTGCCTAAGATCTCATCTTAACAAAATGGCCTCACAATTTAGATGAACATGACAAGTTCGTGGGTCTTTTTTTTGCCAAATGATATGCTTGGGATTAATGGCCTTCGAAGGCAACATAGCATACAAAAAATTGTGAGCACAACTTAGCAATAAAACCAGAAAGGGAGCCATATCTTTAAAACTTAATACCCAATATACTACCGCGCAGATGGGAAGTATACATACCAGTTTTGGGCTTATAGCTATTGTGACTGTGGAGAACTTTATGAAGCAACGGTCCAAATAAAATGTTGAAGTAGGACTGCTGCGAAGCACAAAATGACGGATTAAAAAATATGTAGCATAGAAAATAACAATGAGATGTGAAGTATATGCATACATACCAGATTTGGGGTCTTTATTTAGTATTTTCTCAATGAAGGCAAAGAAAGAATTTTTGCACTCGAACTGAACATGGCAAGGAACAAAAGGAGACGGAGAATGGTAGAAGGAGAAGTGGACAAAAAAGTAGTTACTCTACCTACTGTAATGTTCATTCTTTGCAACCGCCGTGCATTCAAGTTGGGCGGTTTGCAAAGGACGTGCTCTACAGTCAAGGTCGGCGGTTGGCGAGAGAGTTGACGGCAGTAGCATCGTGGAGGATGGTTGGCGAGGGAACTGGCGCGAGGAGGGGCAGCGGCTGCAATGGCGACGGCGGCGGAGCGGAGGGGTGAGGGGAGGAGGAGGCGGCTACGCGGGGTGGGGAGGAGGGGATGTAATACCCCAAAAGCGATTCAAGAGTTAATCGATTAATTGAGGGAAAGGACCAGATAGAAAAGAGTTAATTAGGGTTTTCTAGAGGGGGGAAATTCTGAAATTGGTGGCAACCTGGGCCTGGGCCTGGGCCCATGAGGTGGCCGGCCAAAGGGGGAGGCGCCTCCTCCCAAACCCTAGCCGCCCCTCCCCCTGGCGCCTCCTCCCCCTGCGCCCCCTGGCCGCCCCTTCCTGGCCGAGCTCCCCCTGGCTGCGCCTCCCCTGGCCGAGCGCCCCTGCGCCCCCCTGCGCCTCCCCTGGCCGAACGCCCCTGCGCCTCCCCTGGCCGAGCGCTCCTGCGCCTGCTCCTTTCAACCCCTGCCGACCAGATCCGAAAACCCCAACTTCTTCCCTGGTGCTCCTTGCTCGCTATTTCCTCTGGTGCAGGCTGGTTGCCGCTATTTCCCTGCCGACTGGATGAGCAACTGGCCGACTGCATGCTGCTGTGTTGCATTTCCTGCTGGTCGGCTACTGCTGATTATTTTGGCCGATCTGCACTGCTGAACCGAAGGGAGCTGCTCCCCTGCTGGCCGATCTGATTCTCCATGCCGTGGCAGCTGCTACTCCCTGCCGTGTGCTGATTCTTGCTGCCGTGGTACCGGACTGCTTGCTGTGCTCCGAGTGCTGAAGCCTCCCCCTTGGGGATTTCTTGTCTGGCCGAGAGAGTCCTGCTGCAGTTTGTTGCCCCTGTTGCCAGCTGCTGTTTTCTTCAACCACTACTGCCGATTATTTCTGCTGATGCTGCCGACTGAGGATCCTGCTGCACTGATTTCATTTCCTGCCGTGTTGGCTGGTTGGCTCTTTTGCTTTACTGCCGTGAGGTGCTGCCGTGGCCTGCTACCAGCTGATTTGTTGCTGCCGATCTGAATATTTTCGCTGCTGTGAGCTGCTGGAAGCATTGCTAGCTGCCGTGGGCATGCTGCAGACCTGCTTCTGTGCTGTTGTTGCTGCCGAACTGTTGCCTGGTGGTTGATCTGCTGCAGTTCGGTCCTGCCCTTGCTGCCGTGACTGCTAGTTGCCGATTTCTTCACTGCTGTTACTGCTGATCCGAACTGCTGTGGTGCTGATTGTTCTTGCCGTGGCTGCTGTGTTTCTCTGTCGAGAGGATCAAGAGCCCTGCTGCTTGCTGATTCAAACTGATCTGCTGCATTACCTGCTGATGTGCACCTGCCACTACTGCTGATCTGCATCCACTGCTACACTCTGCACTGCTTCGTCTACAGATTGACTGTCCACAGAGGAGGAGGACGGACTCCCGAGGCGGCACCTTCTGCGCGTCCGCCGCTTTCTCACGGTTCAGGCAAGTATAATGGTGGTTTAAATTTAATAGTGTGGAAGGTTGATGTTTAGTCCATATTAGGATCATGAATATGTGTGTTTATGGTTGTGGTGTTGTCCAATGGTAGGAATATATGTGTGTTTATGGTTGTGGTATTGTCCAATGGTAGGAATATATGTGTGTTTATGGTTGTGGTGTTGTCCAATGGTAGGAATATATGTGTGTTTATGGTTGTGGTGTTGTCCAATGGTAGGACTATATGTATGTTTATGGTTGTGGCATTGTCCAATGGTAGGAATATATGTGTGTTTATGGTTGTGATGTTGTCCAATGGTAGGAATATATGTGTGTTTATGGTTGTGGTGTTGTCCAATGGTAGGAATATATGTGTGTTTATGGTTGTGGTGTTGTCCAATGGTAGGAATATATGTGTGTTTATGGTTGTGGTGTTGTCCAATGGTAGGACTATATGTGTGTTTATGGTTGTGGTATTGTCCAATGGTAGGAATATATGTGTGTTTATGGTTGTGGTAACAATGCATTGATGCTATATAGGAGTGTGGTAATTTTCAGCGTTCATGAGTATTTCTGGTGCATAGATATCGTGAATGCAAGATTTATTTTATTGGAGCATTCATGCATATGCATCATGTTGATTATTGGAAGTCTTGGTCACGAGATGACTAAGCACCGAGGTCCCCGTCATGCTGATGTCATGACGGGCTAAAGGTCCCCATACTTGCGGAGTATGGGCAACTGGTCCCTGTACCAGGTGGTACAGACATGGGTGTGTATCGACGGATACACACTTTGCATTACCGGTAAAATACAAAAAGGAGAAAGAGATAAAGAGTTTTTGATCATTGTGCATAGCATGGCTTGTTTATATGGTTGACGAATGGATTTGTGAAGTGATTGGCATGAATGAATTCGTTCTATCCATTATATTTGCTGAGTCGTTGGATTTACTCTTGTTGTTGTTTTATTTAGGTACCGTTACGAGATCGGCATGCATGGGAAAAAGGGAAAGAATAAGCTTGTTGCACATGCACATTCCACACAGAATAGAAATAAAGGCAGGAAAATTAAATGATTGATGTAAGAACCTTTTAGATACCCTCTGATTATTATCTTCGGAATTAATTGTAATAAGAATTTAGGATGATTCTGGTGCTCTTTCTCTAAGTATCATATCCCTGATTGGTTTGGAAATCTTTAATCTTTTTGCTTAGCCAGGAACTTATGACTTGAGGATTGTCTATTATAATGGATTTTGCTTTTAGAATATCTGATCTAGATAAATAACAAAGGAGGCTCTGCCGAAATTTTCTATAACGTAATTAGTTATCATTGCTTTTCTTCTAGTTGGGTAGCATTCCGGGTCTTTGTTTGACCAGGGTGTTACAGTTGGTATCAGAGCGGGCTGTAGGTCCGTGGTTACCAAAATATTAATTTTGACACACTAAGCACTGTAGGTGGGAATGGAGTTTGCATTGCATCTACGTTTCCGTCGGTTAACATAGTTGAATGTGTGCTTAATGTTTGACTTTGAACGTGTTATGAGATGATTCTTTGTGCCGATGATTTGATTATATAATTGTTATGTGTGGTGATAGTTGATGTCGAGAGATAGAGATCGTGGTGTGGCCATTGACCTGGCCAGGTTATATCACTATCCGCGGTATTGAAATGATGAAGGATTTTTCCTTGAGCAACTTAGTTTCAGAGGTTAGGAATGAGTTCTTTAGAAAAGTTTCTCTCTTCCCTGAATTGAATTTGGTCAATTCTTATCCTGTGGTGGTGGATGAATTTATCTTGGGCTCGTGGATCATTGTAGTTGAGGGTTTTCATTTGGTTTCTACTTGTTCTTTGAAGTAATTACTGTTTCTCGGGCTAGTGAGGCACTTTTGCTACTTGTGAGCGTTGTGGATTTGCAAGGTTGGTCCCCTCGTGGGAGTTTTGTCCTGTTGTGAAACATGTCTCATTTGTTCGCTGGGTATTCTTGTTAATGAGAGTTTTATGTTGCAAATTCTTTAACTTGGGAAAGCTTTGGCTTTATGAAATTCTTTTGGATTATTCTAAATGTTGAAGTTTAATACCTCTCTTTTCTGAAGGGAGGTGTTAAAATCCTTTTGTGATGTCTTGTTAGGGTTGAGTCAGAGTTTGTAATCAAATAAATTGATATGGTATGGGTATCCTTGGAAGAGAAACCGAATAAATTGATGTTGTCTTCTTATGGTTGTTCATGAACTGTGTTTATGAATAGGGCTATTCCTAATGGAACCAATAGGGTTGCTATGAGGCGTGGAATTTCGATGAACTGGTTGATCAATAGGAGAGGCAAAATTAGTAAACTTTTGGGATAAATTGGATCAACAGGTCTCAATGGATTAACCTAACCGTTTAGGATAGTTAAATTCAAACGGTGTTGAATTACTGTATTAGTGGATATTAATCTTGGAGTTATCTTTGTGGATATTTAGTGTTTGTATGTAATTGCTAAGTGTAAACGTTGGGGTAAAAAAATGTGATCTATATTTACATGAACGTGGGATTGTCAGATGATGTTATGTCTTTGATGAAAGAGTTTTGGTAGAATCATTAAAAGTGTGTAGTAGATCTCCTCTAATTTAAAGCGGTTGTCGTAATGAAGTTGTAAGGTTTTGAAATACTTTCAACTTGAGGATGGGATGATAAAGTAGCATGGAACTATTTGACGAGATTTTGGAGGGCTTTATAATGGAAGGGTAGACGATAACGATTCTTGTTAGGAGTGTATTATTCTTGATGTTAGTAAGATTGTTGCAATCTTATTGGAAAAAAAAACACTTGGAAGTAAGTTATTGTGTTCTTTTGGAAAGGTTTATGATGCGCTGGTAGGCTATGATGATTCATGCTAAGAATATATATAATGATGAGGGTAGTGTTGATTCTTGTAGAAGTAAAAGAATTTGTTCGTCTTTCGTGATGTCAGTTAAAATGAACTGTTTGGAGTTTTGCATTCATGATCCTATGGGAGTTCATGAAATATTGTGGTATCTGAAATTAGTTTGCGTAGAGTGACGTATTGGAAGGTTCTATCGATTCTTAAGTGATTCTTGTGATTTGAGCTTAAAGGATCGTTTGCTTGAGGGTGGTAAAGTGATATTTCCATTAAGGAAAATTATGTCCTTTATTAAAGGGAAGGGTGTAGTAGAGGTATTCGCGGATGGATTCAAGTTTTGTACCTTGCAGCTTATTGAAGCGTGCTAAACCTCGTTGGGTTGCTTCAAAGGAGTTCTTCAAGTTTCAAAGGTAGTGCCTTATTTATTTATTTATTTCCGGTTGAAGTTTGATATTTTCTTCTTGTGGGACTTGTGTTCTCAACTGTGGTCTCGTCTTCTGTTTTCCAATATCTTGGCTAGTTGACTTTTACTTCCTTGGTCTTGTGTCTCCGAGGAGCGGCAAATGTTTTACTATGTGCTGAAAAAAAGGGGGTTTCCATTTATATCTTCTTCTGAGGAAGGATTAACCAATCCGTGTTGCAAAGCCTTTTAGGTCGTATAATGGTAACTCGATCAGGGTGGTCAAGTAGATGATTTTGGGTGAGATTGTAGGTGTCAAGTTGTTTGAGATTCATTGAGTGATAAATTGATTTCTTGGAATAACTTTCGGTGGGGATTTGATTTAAATAGGATGTTTGTCTTTAGAGCTAATTGATCTTAGGGATTGCAATTAGTAGAACATATAGTAGATTGTGGTTCAAGAATGTTTCGATTATTTTGATGGAACCTTAGAATTATCAAACGTATGAGAATCTTGATCGATCTTATTAGGGTATTGTGATTGGGCACTCTGCAAGGTTTAGTAGGATGATTATGGTGGTGTAATTAGTGAGATTGTAATGGTGAAGAAATCTAACCACTATGGAAATCATTGGGATAGTAGAAATTGTTGAATTATTGCTATGCATGACTTGGCTTCAGTGAGTAACCCTCCAAGAGTTAGAACATTTCTAAAGATAATTAGGTTGAGAATATGTTTTCATGTGATTGTTAATGATGGAGCCTGCTTGACTGTGGTAATTTTAGTCACCAAATTGAGAGTCTTCATATCAATTATATTGAAATGGAAAAAAAAATATTGGTTTGGTGTTTTATGTTAGAACCTTGGAGTCTAATGTTGTTGTGTTGGAATCTTGGAACAAAGGGATTCTAAATAGGGTGATGCTCCTTGATAGTGTCCTTTGGGTGAGGGAACTGAGTGTGGGTGCTGAGAATTTCAAGTGGATTATCCTCAAAAGGATTATGGTGAAGTGATTGAGGGTGAAAACAATGATGAGGTGCATTGGAAATTATTTATCAAAGTAACCCTGTTGGTAGAGGAGTTGGCTAGAGTATGTTATTGTGAGGACAGTAGAGTCTCTCCACAAAGGTGTGGTTTATGCATTCGGTTTGAGTATAGTGTTGATGTTGCCAGTTTAAGAGAAATGAGTTAGTGTGGTGTATGATGATTTGGAATCTTGTGATTCAAGAGAAAGTTTATTCCTAAAAAAACAATATTTCTTTTCGGGTGGAAAAAAAACACAAGGAAGGATTTGGTGTTGGAGTGATTCTCCTCTGCCTTATGTATTGTTATTTGCAGAATAACCACATGGAATGTGGAGAGGTTCTCATGTTGAATCCTTGATTTTCTTTTAGATTGGATTATTTTGGTGGGGAGTTGGTGAAGTGTGGTTGTGATGGGAATCTTTTATTTATAGTTGGATTCTGGTTGTAATAGAGATTGTTTACATTGAGCACTCTTGTTCGTCAATGGTTAAAGGAGGTGCTTCTGGTTAAGGTAAAGAGATCGATTGAGAGTTGGAACAAGAGTTTCGTTTGATGTGCAGGTTGTGTGGGTTGGTACCAAAAAGAACGATAACTCGAGGTATATTTAATCGCATCTGTAGTTGTGAGGATTTGGAGGGTGGTGTATCGCTAGGACCGCCTTGGGTCCTAGCGTGGGATACACAACGTTATGTATGATCCGGTGTCGAGGAGGTACATGCGAGATCCGGAGCTATATATTTTACTAGAACCGTTATTACTTGAGCATGATCTGTCCTTTGAGTCCAAGCCAGTGCGAATTCTGTAAAGATCAGGAGAAGCATTGAAGCATAAACTTTAAAGTATGTCAGGGTGCTTTGGTCGCAGCAGACAGAGATAGAAGCCACTTGGGAATTGGAGTCCCGCATGTGTGAGCAATACCCAGAATTATTGAGAATAGGTGTGTGTTAATATGATTAAGTTTTAGCTGTGATTAAACCTTGGTGTAAGCATGGAGAGAATTCGGGGTCGAATTCTGTTTAAGGGGGGTAGAATGTAATACCCCAAAAGCGATTCGAGAGTTAATCGATTAATCGAGGGAAAGGACCAGATAGAAAAGAGTTAATTAGGGTTTTCCAAAGGGGGAAATTCTCAAATTGGTGGCAACCTGGGCCTGGGCCTTGGCCCATGAGGTGGCTGGCCAAAGGGGGGAGGCGCCTCCTCCCAAACCCTAGCCGCCCCTCCCCCTGGCGCCTCCTCCCCCTGCGCCCCCTGGTCGCCCCCTCCTGGCCGAGCTCCCCCTGGCTGCGCCCCCCTGCGCCTCCCCTGGCCGAGCGCTCCTGCGCCTGCTCCTTTCAACCCCTACCAACCAGATCCGAAAACCCCAACTTCTTCCCTGGTGCTCCTTGCTCGCTATTTCCTCTGGTGCAGGCCGGTTGCCGCTATTTCCCTGCCGACTGGATGAGCAACTGGCCGACTGCATGCTACTGTGTTTGTTGCATTTCCTGCTGGTCGGCTACTGCTGATTATTTTGGCCGATCTGCACTGCTGAACCGAAGGGAGCTGCTCCCCTGCTGGCCGATCTGATTCTCCATGCCGTGGCAGCTGCTACTCCCTGCCGTGTGCTGATTCTTGCTGCCGTGGTACCGGACTACTTGCTGTGCTCCGAGTGCTGAAGCCTCCCCCTTGCTGATTTCTTGTCTGGCCGAGAGAGTCCTGCTACAGTTTGTTGCCCCTGTTGCCAGCTGCTGTTTTCTTCAACCACTGCTGCCGATTATTTCTACTGATGCTGCTGACTGAGGATCCTGCTGCACTGATTTGATTTCCTGCCGTGTTGGCTGGTTGGCTCTTTTGCTTTACTGCCGTGAGGTGCTGCCGTGGCCTGCTACCAACTGATTTGTTGCTGCCGATCTGAATATTTTCGCTGCCGTGAGCTACTGGAAGCATTGCTAGCTGCCGTGGGCTTGCTGCAGACCAGCTTCTGTGCTGTTGTTGCTGCCGAACTGTTGCCTGGTGGTTGATCTGCTGCAGTTCGGTCCTGCCCTTGCTGCCGTGACTGCTAGTTGCCGATTACTTCACTGCTGTTACTGCTGATCCGAACTGCTGTGGTGCTGATTGTTCTTGCCGTGGCTGCTGTGTTTCTCTGTCGAGAGGATCAAGAGCCCTGCTGCTTGCTGATTCAAACTGATCTGCTGCATTACCTGCTGATGTGCACCTGCCACTACTGCTGATCTGCATCCACTGCTACACTCTGCACTGCTTCGTCTACAGATTGACTGTCCACAGAGGAGGAGGACGGACTCCCGAGGCGGCACCTTCTGCGCGTCCGCCGCTTTCTCACGGTTCAGGCAAGTATAATGGTGGTTTAAATTTAATACTGTGGAAGGTTGATGTTTAGTCCATATTAGGATCATGAATATGTGTGTTTATGGTTGTGGTGTTGTCCAATGGTAGGAATATATGTGTGTTTATGGTTGTGGTATTGTCCAATGGTAGGAATATATGTGTGTTTATGGTTGTGGTGTTGTCCAATGGTAGGAATATATGTGTGTTTATGGTTGTGGTGTTGTCCAATGGTAGGAATATATGTGTGTTTATGGTTGTGGTGTTGTCCAATGGTAGAAATATATGTGTGTTTATGGTTGTGGTGTTGTCCAATGGTAGGAATATATGTGTGTTTATGGTTGTGGTGTTGTCCAATGGTAGGAATATATGTGTGTTTATGGTTGTGGTGTTGTCCAATGGTAGGAATATATGTGTGTTTATGGTTGTGGTGTTGTCCAATGGTAGGAATATATGTGTGTTTATGGTTGTGGTGTTGTCCAATGGTAGGAATATATGTGTGTTTATGGTTGTGGTGTTGTCCAATGGTAGGACTATATGTGTGTTTATGGTTGTGGTATTGTCCAATGGTAGGAATATATGTGTGTTTATGGTTGTGGTAACAATGCATTGATGCTATATAGGAGTGTGGTAATTTTCAACGTTCATGAGTATTTCTGGTGCATAGATATCGTGAATGCAAGATTTATTTTATTGGAGCATTCATGCATATGCATCATATTGATTATTGGAAGTCTTGGTCATGAGATGACTAAGCACCGAGGTCCCCGTCATGCTGATGTCATGACGGGCTAAATGTCCCTATACTTGCGGAGTATGGGCAATTGGTCCCTGTACCAGGTGGTACAGGCATGGGTGTGTATCGACGGATACACACTTTGCATTACCGGTAAAATGCAAAAAGGAGAAAGAGATAAAGAGTTTTTGATCATTGTGCATAGCATGTCTTGTTTATATGGTTGACGAATGGATTTGTGAAGTGATTGGCATGAATGAATTCGTTCTATCCATTATATTTGCTGAGTCGTTGGATTTACTCTTGTTGTTGTTTTATTTAGGTACCGTTACGAGATCGGCATGTATGGGAAAAAGGGAAGGAATAAGCTTGTTGCACATGCATGTTCCACACAGAATAGAAATAAAGGCAGGAAAATTAAATGATTGATGTAAGAACCTTTTAGATACCCTCTGATTATTATCTTCGGAATTAATTGTAATAAGAATTTTGGATGATTCTGGTGCTCTTTCTCTAAGTATCATATCCCTGATTGGTTTGGAAATCTTTAATCTTTTTGCTTAGCCAGGAACTTATGACTTGAGGATTGTCTATTATAATGGATTTTGCTTTTAGAATATCTGATCTAGATAAATAACAAAGGAGGCTCTGCCGAAATTTTCTATAACGTAATTAGTTATCATTGCTTTTCTTCTAGTTGGGTAGCATTCCGGGTCTTTGTTTGACCGGGGTGTTACAGAGGAGAAGGCGGCGGTGCTTGGGAGGGAGGGGAGGAGGCGGCGGAGCGGGGTGGGGAGGAGGGGGCGTTGCGGCGGCGCAGGGTGGGGAGGAGGCGGAGGCGGTGGCGGAGCGGGGGGGAGGAGGAGGCGGCTGTGGCGCAGGGTGGGAGGGAGGGAAGGAGGCGACGGAGCGGGGTGGGGAGGAGGCAGTGCGGCGGTGCGGGGTGGGGAGGAGGAGGAGGCGGCGGCGACGCGGGGTGGGGGGAGGAGGCGGCGGCGGAGCGGAGTGGGAGGGATGGGAGGAGGCGGCGCGCGGGGTGGGGAGGAGTGGGGCGCTTACGAGGTGAGCGGAGGCGGAAGAGAGGCAGAGGCGGGGTGGGTAGGAGGGTCTGCACGATTAGAGAACTGCGAGATAGACGGTGCATATTTTATCTTATAATTAGATCAAATGGTTAAGAATAAGTGAGGAAGGACGGACCAACTGCCAACTCCTTCTTTTTAAGTAGTAAATATAAATATATATATATATATATATGTATATATATAGGAAAAATATCGTTTACACCTAGGTGTAATTACACCTACCTCTAATATACCACTTAAATAAATTTGAAATACTCTTTTTTATCATCTTCGATATACTCATGTACTAATTATAAGATATTCCAATATGAATCACATGAAAAAATTGCAAGAGAGTCCATAGTTTTTAGCGTATTTTATAAATACCTTTATATACGCACATAAAAAGGAGTATGTCAAAAAAAATATACATACCATCTCTGAAAAATTATTCATACCACCTAGATAGTCCCTACGTATATGTTTTTCGTTACGCGAGATACTCTCTACATTATGATATACGACATAGGGTGTAATTACACCCGGGTGTAGAAAAATCTCTTTTATATCCAGGTGTAATTACACCCCATCTCTAATATACCATCTAAATGAACTCGTTATATATATATATATATATATATATATATATATATATATATATATATATATATATATATATATATATATAGTATAAACTCGATATTTTCCATCAAGTTTGGGTGTAAAACATATGGTGCTCTAGAATTTTTAGGCAACTCGTTCCTCACACCATATGGAATAAAATAATATCGTTTCGCCTTAATATTGCAATTAATATTTGAATTAAATTGTGCAAGTGCCATTCACTCATTTATTGATATAAAGATTTGGGATGTGTCATAATACAAGTGATTGGTGTAGAGAATCTGGGATTCACGTGTTGACTTTGTGGAACATAGAGAAGATATACTTCGTATCTACCGCATATCAATTTGGGGGGACTTCCTCGTCACTCGCCCCTGTCACGTTGCGCTTGCGCTCTCCTGCGTCGACGTGTGTGCGCGCCGCGAGCGAGCTCCGCCTGACTCGTGTGTACGCTCGATAGCAAGCCGCGGCTTCTCCCACATATCGCAAGCCACGGCTCTCTTCTGTGGTTAGCAAGCCGTGGCTTTCCTCGTGGCGCATCCAACTTTTCTGCCTCGCAAGGACCAGGCCTGCACCCTGACGGTCCCTCGCCTCCCGAGGAGCGCTCCGGTTCCGGCTCCTCCTATGGTTGGATCCAACTCCTGCGGCGGCGGCGGCCACCTACTCCCGCCATTCGCGCGATCGACAGGTCGCTTCCTCACCCCGCCCCCGATTTGCCCGCTTCCACGCCTTTTGCTCCCTCGGTCCCAAGGTGCTGCGTCTCTCTGTCTCCCCCCTCCCCTTGTGTGGTTCCTCGTGTTGATGCAATCATCTTCGAGGCGAGTGAATCGTACATGACTTCTTCGTGAGGAGATTTGTGACTAAGGGAACATTAGTGTCGGTTTGGATGCGAGATTGGATGCGAGGCATTCTTGTTTTGGGTCAGTATTGGATCCTTTTGGAGTTGAAGGGTTATCTGCTTGCTGTAATGGCTTTATAGATAAAGCTTGCCTGTGGTCTAAATTTTGTAGTGGGAGGAATAACACATGCCACTAACCTCTAACCTCTGCTTGAGAACGTTTTTTTGTGTTGATTAGAAAATGGGGTCTCTGTTTTCAGTAACTACTCAAGTAAAAAAAGTAAAAAAGGTGTTGATTCAATCTTGTTTTTTATGTGTGAAATGCACACATCGGCTATAGAATTCATTTTTTAAATTTTAAGGAGTATGAAATGTAGTTTATCGCATTTATATATGTCTACCTTGCCTTCATACAATCATACTTGTGTTACAAAATGCTATTCTTGTTGAAAGGAATTCTCCAAAATTTACAGCTGATTCATTCATTTCATTTTAGAATTTGTTGGGCCAATGCACACGACAAATGTCTACTACGGCAGCACCGCTGAATTCAACTATGAGAAATGCAGCAGCAAATTCAGGGCCGAAGTTGCTTGTTACCAAAGGGCCTCAAGCACGTATGCGGTTGGGATCCGCTCTTGGATGTGTTGCACAGGTATTCAGCTTGGTCATACTTAGAGGAGTCACTCGGCTCACACGTTATGGTGCATCGATGATTGACTGGAAGTTTCTTTGGGGCTTGCCTCCAATGTCGGACAAAGAGTGGCTCTGGAATTTGAGAAATATAGCGATGCTTTGAGTACAAGAGGTAAGAATGCAATTGTTGCCTTTTGTTTATGTGTCGCCATCGCAGCTTGCTATTGCCAAGACCCTACTGGTGAAAGGTGTTGAACCATTGCAGATGCAAGCAAATAATGCCGCAATTATTCTGTCGATCTTTGTGATAGGCATTACTGCCATATCTGGAGCATTTGTTGCAGGAAATGATGCAGTATGTCATTCTCTTTCTTTTGCTATCTTGAAAACTATGTATAGCTAGGCGTTTGTCCTATCCATTTAACTATCTGCTATGACTAGGGGCATGCATTTTCCTAATGTAAATATTCGTTTTGTTTAGTTATCAGATGCTAGATACAATTTGACTTTTAGTGTTCATATATTTCTCATTCAATTTTCCATCTATTGCCTAAATTATGAAGTCTGCATTATGAAAATCATGTTGTCGATAACTAGAGCTAAACGAACTGCAGGTGAAGTATGATGATGATGAAGCAGAGGACCTTACTCGTGTTGATGAAAGGATAAAATTTTCTATTTCATCTAAAGAAATGAAGTGCCTGAACCTTAAATTTGGAATTTCCAATCTGGATAAGAAGGGGTATGATGAGTTGCTTGCGCTTGCTGTCAGCTTTCATGACTACCAAGGTCTTAATCCAGGTGATCTTGTGTGGGCTAAACTAACAGGTACTCCCTACTCACTTGTGTGGGCTAAACTAACAGGTACTCCCTACTCACTCGAACGACATTCGTCTGCAGACTTTATTCTTTAGACAATGTCGAGAAGTAGCAGGCTTTGCAGCAACCTGACTAACTTGATGGGCTACGTATGAATTCGTGAGACTTGAAATAGACCAAACAGTACCTAGCAAGGGGAAGTGATTCAGAACGGACGCTTTACAACATATCCAGACATGCCGGTGTATTTTCCATTACATGTACTGGAAGTATAGAACTAACAGACAACATATCCAGACAACACATCCAGGCTACAGAAATATATGGAATCATAACTTACCTATATGTTTTCTGCGATTTCAACTCTGAGGTTTTAATAGATTAAAGTATTGGCGCTGAACGATGATCCTTTGCAGGATTTGTTGGGGTAATGCACCAAGGGTGTTGTCCATGGCGGAGCTGGTGCAACTGCGCGTGTACAGCTGCTGCAGCTTGCGGAATCACGTCTGCCTCCACGACGACATCATCTCCAAGGCCTTTCAGGTCAAGAGCACATGAGCCTTTCCTTCTCGGTGTGTCGTTTGTTATGTATTGGGAGCTGGTTACCTACCGAACTAGCTTACTTGTTCGTCCCAACAATCGATCGAATTTTTGATAGTACGCGCTTGTTATATTTTGCTTGTGCGGGTCATCGTGAGCCTAATGGCTGTGTTCCTAATGATGATCAAGTAGGATACTTTTAATCCTCGCAAAAAAAGGTAGGATACTTTTAATCCTCGAAAAAAAAGGTAGGATATTTTTAACAGTATTGTTAATAGATGGGGAAACATGGATGTAGTAATATCTTTCTGATTATTGGTTCAATTTGGGTGGTAAAAGTGTTTAGTAGAGCTTGATATGTCACACAGTTTGTATAGCCATAGGCATGGTCTTGTGATAACATAAATAGTAGCACTCCATTCAGATGAGGTGACCGCATGCTTGTGCTTCTAAATTATATCTTCAGGCATCACACCGCAATTCCACAAAGTTAACTGCTCATTCAACATATCAGGGTATGCAAAGCTAATGAATTGATTACACATTACAAAGTAAATATCTTATTTGTTGAAATGTCCAATGCTATAGGCTATAGCGTCACTGTGCTAAAAGTACAATCAGAACCGGTGCCCCCAGGTACAGAAGCTGAAATTCCTTATAAGCAATGTGTCATTTGGCCCTTCTACTAGTGCTTGGAGGATGATGCCTTCCCTGGTTTGTTGTTTTGGTTATTTTAGGGGAGGAATGGCCGTGCCTTTCTATTCTCTCATGTCATGAATGCAGTTGTTGGGGCGAAGGAGGATAGGCAACTTATGATGGGGTTACACGCAGTCGCTGATATCTACTACAATGATTGCCGTGAGGTGTTGGGTTGGAAGTATGAGAGAGCATACGAGGAGACACAAAAGTACAAGGAAGGAAAGTTCATATGTGAGAAGTCAAAGATTGTCAAAGAAAACTGGTAGTATTCAAGATTAGATACGCCATACATTCTGCTGAAGATCAATTATTCATTGTTAAATGGTCATCAGTGGATTTTGGATCTTTATGCCTTTGTAAATAGCAGTCATCCACGGGTTTAAATCTTAAGGCTGCATGTTCATGCCTTACTGTCATCTGTAAATTGCATTTATTCCTATTCGTTTCTGTGAATAAGATACGTCCTGTGGTTATTTGTTCTGGAATCATGATCTCTGATGTGGATAATTTGATTGGTCTTAAAAAGAATGCTTATAATCTTCGTCTTGCATGAGAATGTTGTGCTAGGGTTGTATTGATTCTGACCATACATGATGAAATGTGAATGGACAATTCTACTTTCAATTTTGGAGACACAATAAGACACACTATGGTTCCAAATGACGTATGTGGTTGAAATGGAATTCATTAAAGGTTAGTAAATGAATTCTTGTACTACTATATCAATTCCGGGGGGAGTCCTGGGCAGCCAGCCCCCCACGTGTCGATCTCCCCAAAGACGCCTCCAATTTTTTTATAATTATGTTTAGACTCTCGGTTATTACAAAAAAGGCCTCTAAATTTTTGCGTTACAAAAAAGGCCTCTAAATTTTTGTGAAAAAGTCCCTACACTTTTTTTTACCTTGATAACGCTCCGCGATTTCCGAAAATATGTACAGGCTTTAGGTTCTTTTAAAAAAGTCCCTTATTTATTGCGAAAAAGCCCCTGGCTTTAGGTTCTTTTAAAAAAGTCCCTTATTTATTGCGAAAAAGCCCCTGCGCTCTCCTTGTATCGCGAAAAGGCCCTCATTTTTTTTTGCGAAAAAGCCCCTACGCTTTCCTTTTACTGTTAATTTTCCGCTCTTTTGCTTCATTACACACGGTAGCGCGGCGTGGCGTCGTACCTCCGTTTCTAGTAATTATATTATAAGAGGGAGAGTGCTCGGGCGGGCGCCATGCCCACGTATCGTTTTATGCAAAAAGTCTTCCGAATTTTCTTAATTACATACAGCCCTCGGTTTTTTGTGAAAAAACCTATCCGCTCCCCTTTTACTGGATAACGCCCCGCGGTTTCTTTGAATTACACGCGGGTCCTTGGTTTTTTACGGAGAGGCCCCAAGCACATCATTTCTTCCCCCAAAACCCCCTCTGCTTCTCCAAATTTGTGTACAGGTCCTCCGTATTTTCATGGAGGCCCTCCTTTTTCTCGATAGCGCCTCACAGTTCTCGCGAAAATACGCATGGATCCTTGGTTTTATGCAAAAAGACCCTTTGTTTTTCTTGAAAATACGTTCGGGCCCTCGCTTTTTCAGATACTCCCCTCTTACGAATTTTTGTCTCTTTTACCTCGGTCCACATGGTGGCTAATGCGGCGTGGCGCCGCGCTTATGTTTCTAGTTGGCATTACCTCCGGAAGAATTGGGGAATACTTACTTTAGTCTCTACCAAATGAGCTCCTATAATAGTAGAGAACTAAATATACAAGACAATTTCCCCCGAAAAATGTATAACACAAATGCGAACTTACAGTGATAATTGCATTTCGGTGATCATGCTAATATACCAGAAACAATATTTATCATTACCGCTAAGGGCTTGCTTGGAAGCCCGATTTTGGGCCTAAAACTCTTGTAAAATACCGGCCCAAAAATGTTTCCATATTGGGCTGCAAAAATTTATTTGGGTCGACCGGTAACCCAGTAGAAGTACAGGTGGTTTAGGCTTTTGCAATCGGAAAAGAAATAGCACCAGAGGAGGCGACGATTTTTTTTCCCGAGGAATGTTGAGCCATCCTCTCGTCGCTCAGTCACGCGACACAACCTACTAGCGACTCTATCCTAGAGCACATCCGGCGGTGATGGCGATCGGAAGGGTGATCATCGGCTGCTACGGTGACTCGGCTCGAGGTCATCGGTGGCGACGGTGACTGTGAGGGAGACTTGCATTTGCGGTGACGGCAACCATGAATGCGGCTCTCATCTGCTTGTTACTCTTGAAGCTTTTATACTCCTAGAACTTGGATCCATAGTTTTTGGATGCCTTGATTTGTTTATGTGCCTTGATTTGTTCGGTCAATCATGGAGGATCGAAGATAACAATTAAAAAGGGGTGAATAATTGTCGCTGCATCTTGGCACCTGAAAGCAAATATCAAATCAATAGAAAATAATCTAACTTACAGAAGTAGAATTCGACCGCAAGACGCTCCGCTCAACCGCCCGCTTGACTGTGCATAGGCTTGATGAAGGTTACGACCGCTTAGTGTTGCTCTGTGATTGGTTTGTGCGTACTTGAAACCTTCTGTCGCTCGATTGCTCAATCTATTGCTCTGTTTTTCCTGGCAGCGAATCTATGCCTTTTGCATGTGGTGTATGCTTCAACTCAATTGCAATCACCAGCAATCTTCAAACAAATACGAACCAGATTGATTCAAGATGTTCTTTATTCCTGGATTTTGATGGTTGTACAAAGAGCCCTTATAAGCACACCTAAAAACTTTCTCGACGAAAGCCCTTCTAAAACCTCCACAAAACCACACATTAACCCATAGCCACACTTGGCTTTTATAGGTTAAGATCACAAACCGTGTCTACTTCAAACACGGACATCTCAAACCATATCCTTAACAACCTAGACATGCAATTCAATCTCTTCTGAAAATCAAGGGACCTAAAACCCTTCCAAACATGGGGTTTCCAATATCTCTAATCCTTCTCGTTATGGACTCTTTCCATAACGTCTCCTATCTCATCATATAACGAAGCCTCTAGGACTGCACCTTCTGCATCTTCATCATGCATCATCCTCACGTGTTGAAGCCTCTGGGACCGCACCTCCCGTATCTTGTCCACACATCATCAACTCTCGTGTCGAAGCCTTCACGACCACACCTTCCGTATCTTCTCAACGCATCACCAACTCTTGTGTCGAAGCCTCCTGGAGCGCACCGCCCGCAGTTTCTTCACGAATTACCACCTTTGATCTCCATGTGCTCTCACGTGAGTCCGACCACCTCTCGTGACTCCTCAACCACCTAGACCTCAAACTCCCCCATCCTACTCCTAGTCCTCCTCATCACTGACTATGATTGCCTCCATACATACCTGCACATTAAAGACCAAAGAACATTTTCCCAGCACAAGTTCTTCACAACTTGACCGTCATTAGCACATATGCGCATAACCACCCTCGTCTATCCAGAGACAAGAATCAAACCTTTCATGACCACTAACCAGGTTGTCCACAGCCACACATCTCATCGCTATCCAAAAATCTCCCTCGGACAACTCATTACGATAACTAATTCCATCGCTATCAAAAACTCAGCGTTAGAGCACTCAATACGACAGCTAGCTTATCGACTACTCGAAAATGCAAGTACGCGGGCAATATCATCACTCCGCACAAAACACTTGAGAATACAATTGATATCGACCACAGACTCATCGAGTACCAACCACAACGCCTACGACCACCAATCATTAAACATAGTTGTGAAACCCACGACTACAAAGCCTTCGACTACCAACCAGCAAAGTCTACGAAAACCAAGTACCGAGTCCTTATGACTACGAGTACATCGACTGTCTAACCACCAAGTACTTCCATATTCCGAGTATTGACCACTGCTACAGTTCCTCTCGAGTACTGTTCATTCGATTATATAGTTACAATCAAATCACTGTAGCTCCGACCATACTAACCCTTGTAGCTTCAATCACTCGGCTCGAACACCATCCGATCTTTAGACGCCACTCAGACACCGTTCGATAGCTCTATCACACTCGTACACCGTCCGTTCCTCTGATGCCACTCAAACACCATCCGGTAGCTCTATCACACTCGTACATCGTCCATTTCTCCGATGCCACTCGGACACTGTCCAATAATTCTATCGCACTCGTACATCGTCTGACGATTTGGTTCCACTCGGATGCCATCTGATCCTCCTATGGCACTTGAACTCCATTTGATGCTCCGATGCAACTCAAACACTGTCCGATCCTCTGATGTTACTCGAACGCTGTCTGATAAGCCAATGCTACTTGAACACCATTCGATGCTCTACTGGCAGTCGAATGTCGTTTGATTCTCCGATAGCATTCGAAAGCCGTCCAATCCTCCGATGTTACTCAAACGCCGTCCGATACACCAATGCTACTCAAACGTCGTTCAATGCTCTGATGGCAGTCGAATGTCTTCCGATGCCCTATTGCAACTCTAACGCCATCCAATACCACTCAGACCTAATCGGACTGGTTTGAAACTACTCGAAGCAGACCAAAACTAATCGAAGCAAACCAAAACCACTCGAACTGTACCAAAACCACTCAGAGCATATCAAAACCACTCAAAGCTGATCAAAACCACTCAAAGCTAATTGACTATTAGTTGAGGTCATTCTGTCGTGGTTGAAATGTTGTAGTTGAGGCCTGATATGGTCAAAATATGCTGATCGGACAAAGCCATTCAAACCACCGACTTTCAAGCATGGTCAAAGCCAGCCAGTCAGACTGCCCAATACAATTGGTTAGATCGTTAATCCTGAATTCAAGATTAACAAAAGCGCATCAACCAAAACTTTCACAAACACAAATTCCAATGTAACCCAAATATCAATTATTCGTCATTATTAAACGCACGACTACCACATGGCCTAACAATCTCTCCCTTAATGAATACATTGACAACACCTCAAAAGCGTCTGAGAGAATTTGTGAAGAAGAACAAACAAAGAGCAAAGACTATAGAAACTTTGCAGGAAGCCAGAGGACTCAAAACTCTCCCCCTCAGACCACACAGAAAACTCCCCCTCAATACCAGAAAACAAAGCTTTTCAATTTTTCCAGACTCTTAGAAAATTTTCAAAATTCTCCCTATTCTCCCCCTTTCTTCTATTTTCTTCCCCTTTGGCAATGAAATCATTAAGGGCTGCAGAAAGAAAATAATTCTAAAGAGGAGCAACGAGAGAAACATTCAGAAGCTTTGAGGATTATCTAAGTCACTTTCCATTGAATTAATAAAGTACCCAAGTAATCTTTTTGAGTAGAGCTCTCTAGATCATATAAAATCATATACCATGAAGCAGGTCTAAATAGGTCTTTAGAATGGTTAAGCAAATTGGATTAATGACAGGCATTACAATCGTGACCAAACCGATCTATAAAGAGTACAAAGAGATATCACACCTAAAAGAGTAAGCCAAAAGGTGAATCAACATTTAAAACAAGCAGACCTAGCAATCTCAAAAAGCAACCTATTGCACTACACTCAAATCTTTTAGGCATGTGGCACGCTTGAAGCATACTTCTTTTCATAATGCTATCTTTGTAGCAATTTTTTTAAATGGTGGCATACTTGAAGCATACTTCTTTTCATTTGAGCATGTTTTGTGCTTTTTCTTTCATTCAATCATAGCATGCTTGAAGCATACATCTTTTTCAAATTTTTTTTCATAACATGCCAACTTGAGTGATCATAGAAAGATTGCAAAATAAAACATACGAGCTTTATGGCCAAGATTTAAAAGAGGACTCACAATCAAGCTAATTCTTTTCGATGAACATCACAAGGTGCTAT
This sequence comes from Melocanna baccifera, assembly GCA_036346265.1. NCBI lineage: Eukaryota > Viridiplantae > Streptophyta > Magnoliopsida > Poales > Poaceae > Melocanna > Melocanna baccifera. The sequence continues at coordinate 11,096,331 of CM070705.1, read as the reverse complement.
CTACAATCAATCTAGTTAAAGTCTTCAACCATGTCATGCTTTAGTTCAAGTAGAGAAAATTAATTACAACCTGTTTCGACTATAAATACATAGTAAATGCAAAGATATTACAAAGATAGCTCCACTTCACATCATTTGATTTGAAGGACTTGGATTTATTGAATGATTTGACAAGTATAATAAATAAATCTTTTTAAAAAATAAACATCAAGATCCCCCTTAGAATAATCCCATTGGATGCAACACATCCAACTCTCTTCTCAGCCGAGCAAAATGAGAAGTATCAAGTGATTTGGTGAAAATATCAGCAATTTGAGAATCAGAATCAACAAAGTGCAAGACAACGTTTCCTTTTTCAACATGGTCTCTAAGAAAATGATAGCAAATATTAATGTGTTCGGTTCTTGTATGCTGCACATGATTTTTAGCAATACTAATAGCACTACTGTTATCACAGAAAAGTGAAACACTATTGTAATGCCCTAAACGTCGTTTCGGTGTTCTTAGAAATATTTAGCGGATTCACGGAATCTTTATTTTTCGGTGAATTGCGGAAGGCGGGTGTGAGCTGTGGATTTATCCAAAATAGGAAAAATAATAATCATAATATAAACCAAAGGGTTTGTAGGCTATTTAGTGAGGGAGGCCAGCCACCTTAGGCCTAGGCCTGCCCAACAGGGCCCAGCTACCCCCTTTTTCCCCTAAACCCTAGTCGCCCCACCCCCTCCTACCCCTTGCCGCCCCCACCCCCCTGTGGCCACCCCCCATGCTCCTCCTCTCCCCCCTTGTGCCTCTTTTCCGTGCTGCACTATTGAGAAAAAAGAGGAAGAAGAAGGGAAGGAAGGAGAGGAAGAAGAAGGGAAGGAAGGAGAGGAAGAAGGAAAAAAGGGGTGATCTTGTGGGATCACTAGGTTTGATTTCTCATCTCATTCCCCTCTATTTTAGGTTAATTTAGGAATTTTGGCTCGTGATTAGAGGTGTTCATATAGGGTAAACCATCGATTAGCGATTAATCATTGTTTGCGCGTAGGTTGTTTGGGCAGATTATCTATTCATGTAGTTTAGGAGGTCAAGATGAATTTTTCAGAGGGAACCATAACACAAAATTGTAGAGAACACGAAAATCTAGATCCTATAATTTTTTTACAATTTTTTATCGTGGGGTTTGGGCACTACAGAGATTGGAACTCTGCTATCTAGCAGGGGAGAATTCAGAATATAGTTTCTGATCGTGGGCAAATTCGGAGGATCTAGAGATTTTTATAAATTATCTCATAATAACAAAAGTTATATATAATTAGGTAATCTAGCTTCTGGTAAAAGTTCATAATTTTTAGACCAGTGTACAGTGGGTGGTGATAGGTAGAACTTTGCTGGTCAGAACTCCGTTACAAAGTTTGTCCTCTGTTTTCTGTGGTGATTTCCATCCCTTTAATGACAGAATAAAATAATGGTGTCTGCGCAAAAGTTGTAGTCCCTATTTTGTAGTTGTTAGAAAAGTTATTGTTTGCTATGGTTTGCCTAGTGGATTAAAAGATAAGAAAAAGGCAAGCAGCGCTGCTGCAGTAGGCTGAGTGTGGGAACGACGGGTTGAGAGGGAATTATCGGGTTTTGGGCATAGCGACGCTTTATTTTTCAGTTGTGGATGTTGTGTTGTAGATTTGTGCTGAGTAGTGGTTTATGAACAGGTGGCTTCGCTCCTGACCGTGCTTGAGCCCTTCGCTCCTTCGGTAGAGGCAAGTAAACGTAGCGGCTGTTGCTACAGTTTAACTTGTTAATTCTACTATCTCCACTTTAATTATTAATTGATTGGCTATTAATTTGTTTTAAATTATGATGCCTTGCTATGCTATATGCTCCTTTATATATTATAGTCTAAGTGGTTATGTTCCTTATGAATCAAATGTGGTCTATGTAGTAATATTCTTTATGAATCAATTGCGGTCTATGTGGCAATATTCTTTTGGAATCGATTGTGGTTTAGGTGGTTATATTCTTTATAAATATTGTGGTCAATGTGGCAATATTCTTTAGGAATCAATTGTGGTCTATGTGGCAATATTCTTTATGAATCGATTGTGGTCTATGTGGCAATATTCTTTATGAATCGATTGTGGTCTATATGGCTATATTCTTTATGAATCAATTGTAGACCATGTGGTTATATTCTTTATGAATCAATCGTGGACAATGTGGTAATATTCTTCATTTCATATAATGTATATCATAGCATGTCATTTGTATCGTGGATGTCGTCGCACCTAGCCGCGATCGTACCAGTACAGCATCGTATATTGCCATAGTGCGATGCACACTCTTACCTTGTTGGTTAAGGGTGTAGTGGATCATATGCATACATATGCATTTCCTTATGGATGAATCATTTGCATACATATGAAATTTGTCATGGATGAATTATTTGCATACATGTGCAATTTCTTAGATCTGATGTGGAATTGGCTCATGAGAGTCACTTGCGGTATGTGGGTTTGATGATCTTCTGAGATCTTATGTGGAATTGATCATGAGAGTCACTTGTGGTATGAGGGTTGTGGTTGTGGAGTGGGGTTCACCTTCTTGTGGTATGGTTGTGGTTGCGGTTGTGGCATAAGATATTTCTCTTTGTGGTAATTATTGATGGCAGCTGTGGTTGTGAAAAATATTAAGGCTAATGAGAATGATATGCTAATGCTTTATTGTGGTAGGTAGTAATTGTAGTTGTGGATATGAATGCGGCCATTGAGAAATTAATTGTTGATGCTTAATCAACTGTAGTTTAATTAACTTGTTAAATAGTTTGTGTACTGAGATTTTATCTCACTCTTGTTTTTCCCCCTTCCAGGTGATCCTTGAGCATGCATGGGAAGGGTAGAGCGGCACAACACTATTACACATCACTTCATGAGTTTTGCTATAATAATTTACAGGAGTCTTTAGTCGTTTTCTATCTCCTCATTGCTGGGCACTATTATTTATTAATACTAGACTGTGGTTGGCTTTAATTGTTTATGATCTTAGTGGTTGTATCTTTTAAATATCTTTCATTACTTGTTGTATTGTCATGCTTTCACATAGTTTTCGTTATTTTGGGAAGATGCTACCGAATTTTTCACATAGTCTTCCATTACTAGTCGTGGTGTGGGTTAGTAGCATTCCAGGGTAATGTGATTCTTGGGGTGTTACAACTATCCAATTCTAAGCCAAAGTCTTTAAGTGTAGCTGTCATCCAAAGTAATTGAGAACAACAAGAAGCGGTAGCTACGTATTCGGCCTCAACACTGGAAAGTGCAATAAACACCTATTTCCTAAAAGCCCATGAAACAAGAGATGTGTCTAAAAAGTGACATGTGCTAGAAGTAGTCTTCCTATCAATTCTACAACCCTTAAAATCCGCATCTGAATGAGCTCTAAGGGTAAGATATGAGGAAACAGAGTACCATAAGCCAACTTCCAAAGTTGACTGAAGATATCTGAAGATTCGCTTTACCACTTGATGATGTAAAGCATGTGGGAAAACTTGAAAGTGAGCACATAAACACACAACAAAGTGTATGTCTAGCCTTGAGGCGGTGAGATACAAAAGGGAACCAATTATGCTTCTGTATTTCTTTTGATCAACGGGTTCTCTATCCTTGTTGGAATCCAACACAGCCGTAGACCACATGGGTGTGAAAATTGGTTTGACTGTTCCCACGTCAAAGCGACGAAGTAGGTCATTGATGTACTTAGTCTGATGAACAAAAGTACCCATCTTTGATTGTTTTATTTGAAAGCCTAGGAAGAATGTGAACTCACCCATCATGCTCATCTCGAATTTCCTACTTATAGTATTTGAAAACTTGGAAACAAGAGTATAAGAGAAACCACCAAAGATGATATCATCCACATATATCTGTACAAGGAAAAGATCATTGCCATGCTTGAGAGGAAACAAAGTCTTATCTACTTTGTCCATTTGAAAGTTATTTTTTAGCAAATATGTTTTAAGTCTATCATACCATGCTATGGGTACTTGTTTTAGACCATATAAAGCTTTGGACAATTTGAAAGCATGATCTAAAAACTTAGAATTTTCAAAATCAGGAGGTTGTCTAAGATACACTTCCTCCTCAATATAGCCATTAAGAAAAGCACTTTTCACATCCATTTGATATAACCTAAAGCCTTTTGAAGCTACAAAAGCCAACAAAATTCTAATGGTTTCTAAATGAGGAACAAGAGCAAATGTTTTACCAAAGTCAAGACCTTCACCTGGGTGAATCCTTGAGCCAAAGTCTAGCCTTATTTCGAATAACAACATCATCCTCACATTGTTTGTTGTTAAAGATCCATTTAGTTCTAATAATATTATGACCATGAGGGGGTGAAACTAAAGTCCAAACTTTATTATGCACAAAGTTCTGTAATTCCTCATGCATGGCATTATTCCAAGACTCATTAGATAAAGTGTGACTTACATCTTAGGGTTCAAAAGAGGAGACAAAAGCAGAATGAGAAAAGAGGTATTGGAGTTATACCTGCTATGCAAAACTCTCTCATGTAACTCACTGATCACTTGTTTTGGGGGATGTCTTTCTTGAATATATAGAGGTGCTTGTGAAGTTGTCAAAGGAGTGGTCGTGGAAGTAGTCACTGGTATCATCATGGTTGTAGTAGCCTCTGTCGAAGGAGTTGTTGTGGAGGTAGTCACTGAGGTCATTGTTGCTGAAGGTATAGCGATGGTCGTAGGTATCATTGAAGTGGTTGTTGGAGATACCAGAGTAGTCGTTGTGGCCATAGATGTCATAGTTTGACTAGGGAACTCCCTATGGTCATCGTTGGAGTCAGAGAAGATGTCCTCATATGTGTCTGAGGCCTGTATACCTACATGGTTGGGTCTAGTACCGGGACTATCCTCATCAAAAGTAACCTCATAGGTCTCAACAGCTTTGTTAGATTCTAAGTTGAGTACACAATACCCTCGAGCGTGAGCTGCATAACCTAGAAAGATGCCATATGAGGATCTAGATTCAGATTTATCAAACTTTCCATGTTTAAGTATAAAACATCGATATCCAAACACTCTCAAGTGAGCAACAGTCGGAGAATGACCAAACCTAAGCTCATAGGAGGTCTTGTGTAGTTTAGCTCGCAAGAAAGCTCTATTAGAAATGTAAGGGGCAGTTGAGATTGCCTCTGCCCAAAATTTCCTAGGAGTGGAATATTCATCTAACATAGTTCTGGCCATTTCAACCAGTGTTCTATTCTTGCATTCGACAACAACATTCTGTCGAGGTACTCGAGCTAATGAGAACTGATGGTCTAAACCCTTCTCAGTACAAAACGAAGCAAATAATGTGTTCTCGACTTCAGTTCTATTATCACTTCTAAGTCCTCTAAGTGATTCTGGGTGTTCACTAGCAAGTCTAAGGGCTAGCTCTTGAAAGTGACCAAAGGCTTCATCCTTAGAGGCCATAAAATATACCTAAGAATATCTTGAGTAATCATCGACAATAACAAAAACATACCATTTACCTCCAACCGACTGAACCCTAGTAGGACCTACTGTGTCCATATGCAATAATTGACCAGGAGAATCAGACATGACAAGTGTGAGTGGAGGATGAGACAATGAGACCATCTTACCATGTCGACAAGGTGAGCAATTAAGATCCACTAACTTTCCAATCGTAAGACTAGGAATTCCTCTAACTAGGTTCAAGTTACTAAGCTGAGCTAGATGATAAAAGCCTATATGACCTAATCTACGGTGTCAAAAGAACAAATCTTTAGAATATAAAGAGATAAGATACTTAAGATCAGAAGAAGCTGAATATGAAAAGCCACCTTTAAACAAGCAGCCAACTCGACTAATTCTGCAAACAAGATCACCAGATGAATCCAAAATATAGCAAAAATGCTTTTTATAGTTCACCTCAAGGTTATCGTCTATTAATTGTGAAACCAAAAGTAAGTTATAGCTTAGCTTACTAACGAGAGTGACGTCTTTCAAGATGAACTTGTCATTAATACGCATGGTGCCTTTAGCAAGAATTTGTCCTTGAGAGTTGTCCCCAAAGGTGATCATCTCATCACCAGAGGCATGAGTGAGGGAGGAGAACTATCGTGAATCTTCGGTTATGTGGCAAGCGCAACCGGAGTGAATGAACCATATGTTCTCCTTCCTCTTGCGACGAGCCTACAGAGCACGAACAATCATTTGTATCTTAGTACTAGGGTTAGATAATAAAGATTTAGGTATCCAGTACTGAGATACTCAACAAACAGGAGGAGACACATGCACAAATAAAGATTTAAGTGAAGCATTTAGCATATTTTGACCAGTCAGTCGATGAGTCTCTTCTTCGACCACATGGTCTGATCTCTTACGTAAAGCTTGTCTACCTCTCGACTAGTCTAATCGAGCAAAGAATGCTGCTCGAAAATCTCTCGAGAAGATGGTCCAACTGCGGGAAATAGCTGTCAGAAAATCTAGTTCAACCACTCTGGTCCAACCACGAGAAGCAGTTGGTCAAAAACTCTTCCTCATCTTGTTCCTCTTCTCTTTCTTTGCTTTTCTAAAGCAGAATTGAACCAAATGACCATCTTATTGATACTTGACTTGATAAGAAATTGTATCTATTGACTTCGAAACACTCACTTTGGTAGATAGATCTTTTGCTACAGCAACAGATTTGAAGGTAATTTGTTTTGCTTTATATTCTACTTCAAACTTTTCAAGTTCAACAAGCTTAACAACTTTGGAAGAATTATTCTTGGTATGCTCAACAAAATTGAATCCTAGACCACAATTTTTCACACTTATTTTTGATTTATCTAGGATCATATTTAGATTTTTTTTGCCAAAAGAAAACCTCTCTAAGTGTCTTTAAGATATCCTTTTTTTTAGCTAATGTCGGACATGATGTGCACTTAACGGATTCACTAGCAAGATCCTTAAAAGAACTAGACTGAGCCGACTTCTCCTTTTCAGCAACCTCCTTCAATTGCTTAGTTAGAGCATTAATTTCAATATTTAACTTAGAGTAGTTATAGTAGGAAAGAGTTTTATGGTAAAACATTTGTTGAATAGATTCCTGAGATGAATTAAGTCAAGTTTGGAGAAAGTCGCATTTAGAGCAAGTTTTCGAAGAATTAGACTTGAGCTTTTTAATTTCATCATTAGCAATTTTTAACTTTTCATTATAAGAGTCGTGTGCCAATTTTAATTCATCAAGTTTAGCAGTTACATCACCAAATTGAACCAAGGTAGATGCATTAATTTTTCTAATAGACTCTAATTTAGAATATAAAACTTAATAAGGCTCACAAGAATCATATTTAGGAGTAGATACTCTAAGTCTATTAATATCAGATTTTAAACTTTCGTCTACAAAATTATTTTCTTTCAATTTCTTTTTAGTCTTCAACGACGAAGTATTCATGGAGCTCCCACTGTTGTCTTCATGGCTAGGAACCAGTGTCGAGCACGTGGTGGGCGCCACGGTGAGAGGCTATCGGTGACGGCATCGAGGGCACCAACAGCAGCTGACGCTGGGGAAGGCTTCGTCCATAGGGCCAATATCCTCTCGCACAGCTCCTTGCACACCCTCAGTTCCGTCTTGGCCTCGCTGGAGAGGTTGGCTATGGCTGGGAATCGGTGACATAGCAGAGAGTGAAGGCTCTAATACCATTTGTTACGATCCTTCACTTCGAGATACCATCAACACTAGTGCTTGGGTAATTGGGATACAGTAGATGAGGAATTAGAGTGGGAAACATAGAGTAATCGGAGGGATTGGGAGAAAGAATAGCAAGGGACTGGGTAGGGACAGAACAGGGAGGAGGCCGAAGCCAAAGTATTCCGTCCACTTTTCCTCAAGCTTATGTAATGATGCTCCTCAGCCGAATGGGCCATAAAGCCAGCCCAACAGCTGGTCCGGCCAAGTAGCCCAAGCCCCTGGTCCATGTCCGTGACAACTGAAGCCAATTTTGGTCGAATATGTAATTCAGTAACAGATTCTGTTCAGTACCTCTCACTTTGAATGAAACCCAAATTGTTGCATTTTTATACATGCAGGCGATGCTTGCCTCTCCCTAAAAATGGTGGCAGATATGTTGAGAGTTGAGACAATGCCTGATAGAGCAATGTTTTGTACCGATGTTTCCCGTAACAAATGTTTGTGTGAATACATGTTTCTTGTTCTGTTTCTCGTCGAGGTCTGTTTGTGCAAATATCTCTGTCCCCTACCACGTGACTACGTAAAGCTGTTAAGTTATATGCAGTTATTTCATCAATATGATCACACGAGTACAAGCTAAGTTTCTCTGCAGTTACTGCATCCATGTGATCACACGAGCACAAGCTATTTCAATTACCTTAGGTACCCAAACAGAATATCGTTGTTACAACGGAAAAATAATTATAGCTGTATTTCTTTGTGCCCAGAACAATACGGGTGTAAACTGTTAACATGTGGGAAAAAATCTAGGGCTCCCAAGCAGACCCTAAGTTTTGTGTTTCGTAGAGAATTTTTTTTTTTTGGCTTTGCACTTTGCCCATGCAATTAATTTTTTTTACAAAGTTAACTATGATAATTTTACCTATAGTATTGCCTCATAGCCTACTCGAGAAGAACAACTTTACCCATGATCTGGTGCAAGCATGATTGAAATTGATATATAGGCCCCTGTTCACTACAGACAGCTGATCTACAGCCTTCCACACGCACGACAAACAGACGGATAAACTATTCCTGTTTGCTACAGTCGGATAAACTATTCTGGTATAGAAGTGTAGAACATGATCTGCCCGTCGTAATTACTAAAGAAAAAAAATGGTATTTCGTAGAACATGATCTACAATTTAATGCATCCACAATCCATATTTCAATACAGCCTTGAATTATTTATTATTCAGCCCCCTGCGATGATGCTTACACATCCTTGTAACATGAGGCTATCTTTAAGTATACATCCTTGGAATTTAATCATCCATCATAGCAGAGCTTACAGCTGCAGAGGCCTTTCACAAAACCTTCACACCAGCCATCCTTGTACTTGGCATGATTGAGTTTGGCGTCGATCAAGCACGCCAACTGGCAAAATGGTTTGACGCATACAGTTTTGAGCCGTTTACTGGTGAAAACGCAGTCCTCTTCTGCAAAAAGAATATTAATCCAACCGTTAGTGATGAGGATTATCATTCTGTATAATCGTGTGGTTTTTTTTCCTTTGCTAGCTAAATAAGCACAATTCGGGATTGTCAGGAAATGAAGACAATTGAAAGACAGCCCTTTGTCACCCACACACTAGTTGACTGGTAAAGAGAGGAATAGTTCCATATACATGTAGAAAAGGATTAAACAAGGCAGTATCTGAATTCGAAGAGGTTGAGACGACTATTCCAACAGAAATCCACCTAAATATTACAAAAAAATTCTGTATGCGCGCACAGAGAGAGAGACACACACACACACAGAACCTGCAGAAGAAGGATTCCCTAGTAGAAGTACTAGGAGGAAGCATATACATGCAGCTCTTGTACCAGCCATCCATGTACTTCGCACGCTATGGAGATAATATTATGTCACAGAGGATATATGACGATATATTTATGGGCTTTTTGAGAAAGGCAAAAATTGGAAGTACAACTGCCGTCCTATTGGCTTAATGAACATGGACACCTGATCACTTGTTAATATCTACACAAATTTTTTTTGTTACCCTTCTTGACAGGCTGTATGCATTAAATTTTGGTTGTAATTAGTTAGCTAAATAAAAAATTATTTGAAGTATATCTTTAATTTTTTTTCTGCTAAGCAAATCCTCATTCATTGAATATTGAGATACAACCAGTCAAACATGCAAATCTTTGGATACGACGTCTTTATTATAGCTTGAATTTGCTCACGCACATTGAGTGCATGACAAAATGAAGGCATGCAAAATAAGCTTGTATCCACGACGTTTGCACTTGATAGTTTTATATATGGTAATTTTTTTATGGAATATATCGGATTCCTTAAACTGGGTGTAGCTAAATCGCTCGCCACCAGGGGACTTACACAGGCCGGAGGTTTATCAGGCCACAACATCACACCTGAGGGATCAAGATTAGCACCATATTTAGCTAGTTCACGGGCCACTCTGTTCCCATCGCGTGGACAGTACAGGAGCTTCACTTCGCAGAAATTTCAAAGCACCGGGAATTTAGTTTCCCTTACTAAAACACCAGCTCAATCCTCCTCATTCCAGCATCAACTGCACAGTTCAAGGCCTGGACACAGGCTTCAGCTTCAGCTCGGAGATGGTCTATAGCAGCCGCTGGGATATTTCCCGCTCCGGCACCGTGAACTTGTCCATCAGCATCTCTGACCACAAAACCCCAGCCCCCTGAACGAGTTTCTTCAGAGAACGCGCCATCAATGTTGAACTTTAAGATGTTGGCTGATGCCGGTACCCATCTGACCAACGGCTTAATCTTCTCTGAAACTTGGTTTCCCAGGTGATCAGCGAAATCTTGCGCAAAATAACTGCTTTGCTTTTGAACAGGGACACACTCCTGCATTCACTGCATTTCGTTCTGTCCAAACACACCAGAGAAAGGTGACTATTCTGATTTGCTGCTCTTCAGGAGACAAACAAAGCGTAGCCACGAAATCTTTCACTGTACCCTGCTCCAACAGCTTCAGTCTAGTACTTTCCCAGTTCAACATCCGCCAACACGTTTTGACAAACTTACATTCTAAAAGCATATGGCCACCATCCTCGTCAATGCGATGGCATAACGGCCACCTCGTGTCAAGCTCAATGCCTCCTCGACCTATGTTCCTGCGCATGGGTAAGCTATTGTGTTCAATCTTTTCATTTTCTTTTATCTTTCCACGAGGGCCTCTGCTCTCCTCGAGGGAATACGACGAGCACTCATCTCTAGCATTCAGGTGGTCCTATCATCTCTATTTCCTCCCGACATTTCCTTCTCTAGTCAGGGAAACCATAATAGCTATAGGGAGTTTCTAATAAGAGAACTGGATGTGCGAAACTTGTGTCAAGAGGGGTGTAGAAAGGAGAAAAAGCATAGTTCAAACTAGCCTCATCACAATAAAAAAGCCCATGAAGGACAATGTGAGAAGATTCATGTCAATTGGTGCTTAATAATTGGCATATTTGTTGAGTTGAAATTTGAATTTTGTAAATATTTGGCAAAATTCAGTTCTACCATCAGTGGAGCCAGTCTACGAGTATGCAGGATCGGTCAAACCAGTGTTGCAGTGTGACCGAGTTGTGATAGCCGGTAGCATTTTTCCGAAGTGGGTCTTTGAAGTTGGGAGGTGGCGGTCAGACTTGCCAGGGGTTGGCGGTCTGACCGGCTTGATGGTGGTGGTCTTACCAGTATGATGCCACAGTCAGACTGCTCCCCTGCTACCAAGAGAGTGCATGTAACATCCCAATTTTATTATCCCGATTATTTAAATATCTTGTCTTCATTTGGAATTTTTGCCCAAAAATTTTCGTGTTCTTCTCTGGTTTTATTTAAAGTTTTATGGTTTTGGAAGTTCATGAAAACACTAATTCCTGGTCTCTGTAAAAATCTTTAAAAGATCAGCATAAATAAGAAAAATCTATAAAAAGAAAACCCCCTTCTGGGCAGGCCAGCCAGGCCCATCGGCCCAACCGGCCCACCCGAGCGCCCCCTCCCCTCTCCTTCTTCCTCCTCTCTCTATCTCTCTCTCTCTGTCGGCGGCGCCTGAAAAACCACCCGGGGCGCCCCTGGTTTCCCCTACCCCGCGCGGACGCCAACAGCGCCGACATCATCCACCACCTTCCCCTCCTCTACCTCCAGTGTTAGGCCTCCTCGTGGCGCCTTCCTCGCGGCTCCGTGCTCCCTCCCTGTCGGGCTAGTCCGTTTCAGCCCCTAGCCCGGGGTGGCCGACGTGCTCTGCCGTACCACGGTTGCCGTCGTCGTCGACTGCAAGCCCCACCAGTCGTCGCTTCCGAAGACCTCAAGTGCCACCCGCATTTGCTGCCTCCAGGCTAGCCCTGTGTCTCCCCTAGCCGCAGCACTGCTCCGATGCGACGCCGTGCTCTCGCCCGTACCCGCGCCGTCACCTCAAGCCTTGACTCCCCCACTGAGCTACGCTGTGGAGCAATGAATCGGAGAGGCGTCGCGCTGCCTCTTTCTGCCTCTCCCCGCCTAGTAACAGTAGCGCACTCGAGAGCTCGTACCCGCGGCCTTGCCTTCAATTTGCGATTGAATGCCTCCCAGCGCCCCCCCACTCACTTGCGCACTATAAGTTATGGCTCTTCCCCTCTCTGCAGCTCGCAATACACTCCTTTACCACTCTCCCCACACTCCCGAGCCAATATTTGTGTTGTGAACCGCCGCCGCCATAGTTTTCGGCCGCCGTCGACACCAGCCGCTGCTGGGCACCTGCAAGCTCCTGCGACTTTCTACTCTTGCTCTTTGTTTCTTTCTGGTGCTCCCACAGCGTCTAATTGGACTCCCTTGCCCCGCAGCTCGCCGGCGGCATCATCTTCTTCAACTCTGGTCGCACGCTGTCGCCGTCGCCTCCGGCCAGTAGGGTTCGATTCCGCCTCGTCCGAGCATCACCAGGACCTGCTGAGCTCAATCCTGGCACCAATTTGGAGTTTCCCTCACTCCTCTTCCTCTGCGCCGAGCACCTCCCTCCTCGCGCTCGTCACGTCGCCGAGCCTCACCGCGCCACCCGAGTGGCCCGAACCCCTCGGTGAGCTACTGGTGGCCACTAGATGCTCCCCTCCGCTTTAATTGAAAAATTATCACTGTTGTGGCCGTCGCCCCTTTCCCCTGCCCCGTCGCCGCCATGCACGCCGCCGGTGCGACTCGACGCTGCTCGGAGCCTCGCCGTCCCGGCTAATGCCTTGCTGAGCCGCTGCGGACTCCTTTTGCTGTTTGCAGCCGTCGCCCCGGTCTCCCCTCGCCGCCGGCGAAGTCGCCGCGCCACTGCCCCTCGGCCGAAGCCGCTGCTCTGTTCCGGCAGTTAAATACTAACCCGGGTCATTAACTGTTAATGATTTCCTTAATGATGTTTTAAAATTGGTTAATCATTCACTGACCCGTGGGCCCCCTCGAATGTTTAAAGAAAATGGGAAGTATGACATGCGGACCCCACCGGTTTTAATTAAACAGTTAACCCCATTTTTTAAAGCCTCCAGTCACTGACAAGCAGGCCCCACTGAATAGTACCCGAGCTGCGGGCCCCACTTGTCGGTCACTGCAGATTTATTGATTTTTCCAAAATCCTTTTAAATCGTGGGCCCCACGTGTCATACACTCATCTAGTTAAATATAAATTTCCAAAAATATTAAAATCGTGGGACCCGCATGTCAGTGAGAGTAAACCTCTCTCCCTTTTTAATTTTCGGATTTTCTCAAAAACCCAACTTTGGAGGGCTATGACTTTTTAACCTAACTCCGATTTGGATGAAACTTGTTTCTAAAATTTTCTAAATTCATGATCTTGCTGTTAAACTAAGTTTAAGCCAAATTGAAGTTCATTTGAATTATGTTTTGGTATTTATTGTCTTTTACCTATTCGCTTTTCCGGTTCTATCGCGCGAGTAGACTACGAGGAAAATCCCGATCAAGCATTCGACTCCTCGCAAGATCAACCAGATTTACCCGCACAAGACCCAGGCGAGTCAACACTTTGACCATGTTGAATTCCCATGTTTGAATCAGTTATATTGCTTAAAATTATCTAAATTGCATGCAATATTTTATGTACAATAGTTTACCGTTTTTATTAGCTAGTCACTCCAACTTGTTTATTGGCACTATATAGCTAAGACCCTTCCTTGAAATTGTTATCCTTACCATTGTCGCACTAGTAAATAGTACAAAAACAATTTCAAAATTTAGCTATAATTAATAATTGCAAAGCTCGTCCGGTACAATCTCAGGACATTAGAATGTCCTGATAAATATTCTCAAAAACAACTAAGTCATTTTGGGGCAATCATGGGAGGTACCTGATTGGTAGATTGAGTAAAGGATATTTTATGCTTCTCCAAAATCCCACAAAAATTTCATTCCTGTCTGGGCGGTTTGTAAGAGCGGCTGGTGCAGATGTAGCACAAAGTATAGGGTTGTGGAAAGTACCGTCTGGACACATTAAGGACTTAATCCTGTGTTGACCTCTCCATGTAAAACAGTACAACCACAAGCTGGCAAAGTGTAGGCATGACTGAATAATTTGTACTCGCCAGTAAATGAATGCATTTCGGGGGAAAGCATGAATTTTCTCGTTGGACGCTTTGACGCAAAGCGTCCTGGAGATGTCATGTCACCGGATAGAGGTGGACGCAAGAGGGGGTCTAGCTGGCGCCTAAATGGCCTTCCAGTAGACGAAAACCTTAGCGAGTGCATTCTTTTACTAGATGCATTGTAAAGGTCATGTGATAACTCGATTGATCTGCGTATCTAAGGCAATATGCAGAATATAACAATTGATTTATCTCTTGTGGGTAAAGATGTACAAACTCTGCAGAGTCTAAACTATTCGAATAGCCGTGCTCACGGTCAAGAGCAAACATGGAAACTTCCTCGAGTTAGTTCTATTTTGTAAAAACTTTCAGGGGTGGGAATCCATAAAACTCAGTAGGGAGATGTACCCTACTCTGTTGGATTTTTCCTGGAGAGAGGTACTCCAGTGAGTAAACTAGGGTGGACGTAGCCCAGTATGCAAATTGTAGCATGGGTGGATGGAGCCATGTAACTGGTGGATGGAACCATCTACAATATATCTATTGCATAATTTCAACAGTTTTTCGCATTATTACAAAACCCGCTAGGTTATAGGATTTCATCTATTTATATATTTAAGAAACTTGGCATTGCGCAACTAAAATAAACCCCAGCCATTCGTTGTCAAGCCATGCATGTTATATTATTGCATTCTGTGTGCTGGCTTGCGGGGCACAGTTGCACGTGCTCACTCTCGCTCTCACCCCCCTTCCAGACCTGGAGCAGCAGGGACATTACGAGTATTTCGAGGGTCAAGACCAAGAAGACGAAGAAGACCGCGGTGACGAGTAGATCTAGTCGTGTGTGTCTCTTCTCCCTAGGGCTAGCTGACCGTTCTAGATACCAGGTGAATTTCTCTTGTAGCCTTGGCTCGAGGTTGCATTCCCCTGGGAAGATCCCCAGTCGCTCTGCCTGTCGGGAAGTGTGTTTCCGCTTTTGTTGTACTTCCGCTGTATTTTGGGTTGTAATGCACTCTTTGAATGTAATGGGCTATTTGGCCTGACGGCCTATCGCTTGGAGTTACTCCACTCCAATTATTGTATTATCAAACAACTCGTTTATGAGATGATCCAGTAATGTAACTGTGAGGCATTATCTACTGATCCAAGGAATAATGCAGGCAAATCACAGAGGATTCCAGAATTTTAAATCCAGGTCCGACAGTGCAGGAGAAGGCAGACATGTCTGGGGGTATCTCTGGGGTTTCCAAAGAGTTTTAGAGCGGGTAGACATCTTTGGGGTACTCAAAACATGTCTGGGTTGTTAATGAAAATGGATACAAGCATGGTAGAGTGTGTGCATGGCATGGATGCCAGTGCTAGGTTGTGTTGTGAATAGAACTTGTGCTCAATATGATTGCATGGTCTTTGGACGTGCATGTGCCTTGGAGAATGTTAGTGGTCAATGGCAAGTGACTAAGACTATATGAGAGAGCTATGGTCTGAGTGGTCATATAAGTCTGGGTGAGGCTACGTGGCTCAAGCGAGAAGTACATAAAAGACAAAGATCTTGAAGATGCTAATTGGTGCAGTGGTGTGCTAAGTGACTTAGGGCCAATACAAGTAGAGATGATCTGGGGGAGACTGGATATGTGAAGACTTAATGGCCAAGTCATTGGGCACCAAGGACTATGTGTCAATGCATGCGAAGATACTTTGCTGTGAAGACATGGTGGGCAATGTTAAGGCAGACCTGGACTAAGCTTAAGAGGAGCTGAGTTCCAAAACAGTCAGGGAATCCGGGTGCAGTCATGGTGCAAGGTGAGACATGTGGTGCACCCAGTGACTTAGGCTCATTTGCAAGCGAGGATGGTTTAGTGTGATAAGGGCACATGAGAGGCTTGGCGAGAAGTTATTGGGGTTACATGAGAGATGACGTAGTCAAGGGAAAGTGCCCAGAAACTTTGTCGAGAGTATTTTGGTAATTTTCTAACATATTGGGTAAGCCTTGGACAAAACCACGGCGTAAAGAGGCGCAAAAGGAAGTGATTTAGGTCAATGTGAACTTGTTTGGCTAAGTGGTCAATCCCTAAGGGTTTAGCTCGTTGAGTGTTGTAATGCTTTGAGAACAGTGCAAGAGTGTGTACAACTCATATTAGTATACATAGACATATACTAATATGAGATGTGAATTGGATGTATACATATACATGTTGATCTGCTTATTTCAGAAAGCATGGCTAGCATTTCCTGAGGCTAGCCAATAAACAAAAATAGATTTAGGGGTAGAAAGGAATATCGTAGACAATTTTTAAAAATTCGTCTGTGACAGTTGATTATCACAGACGATTTTTAGTTAAAAACCATCTATGATATCTAAATATCATAGACGGCTTTTAACTAAAAATCGTCTGTGATATATAAATAGCACAGACAGTTTTTAATAAAAACCGTCCGTGATAATCAATTACTGACCCATCAATTTAGACGGCTCACGAAACCGTCTGGATGGCGTTTTCCAACCGTCTGTAATATGGTTTTCTATAGTAGTGGACACACCTTCCTCGCGGCCGAAAGATGAAGAGAAGAGGAAGGGAGAGACAAGTCCAGATCACTCTTCCTCTCGGCTCGGCTTGACTACGGTTGTCATTCTCGGCCTCCTTTCCCAGCTCTAGCCACCGTTCTCAACATCCTCCCCATGCTCCGGACACCTCCTTCATCTGTGATGGTCGGTGGTTGTCAGTGGTAAGGGCCTGATGATCGTTTGGATTGCTTGATAGAGGAGGGAGGGGGAGAGAGAGATGGAGGAGAGGAAGAGGCGGAAGAAGGATCATTGGATACTAACATGTGGGCCTGATATATGATGTGGATGTTCATGGGTACCATATTAGTAAAACTTGTCAGCGAAACAGGGGTGCTTTTGGTCTGGGGGAAAATTGCTGGTATTAAGAATTGAAAGTTGTAAAACATCCAGTTTTACAGTTTGAGATTGAAACTTAGAATTTTATAAGACTTTAGGAGGGTAAGATAGACTTATTCTAATCGATAAAATAAGACGTGCGCACATTGAGCATCACTACTACCAGTAACCCTTAAATTTGCGGTATAGTTGGTAAATTAAACACTTATCACCTTTTCAAATAAAAAACTGGAGCATACATTTAAAACATGCGCATTCACGACGTACATGGACCAAACATATGAACCGAACACTTAAATCACATGTATCCAGTAGCTAGTCAATGAGCACGGGAAATTAGTGTCTCTCAAACAGTTGGGGATACAACACAAGGGGTTAAATGCATGGTATTTATAGTTTGGGACTTAAAGTAAGTGGTTTTGGAGTTATGGGTGAAAATTAGACTTGAAAATTGACGAGGGATCAAAATTAGACTTTAAAGCGGATCTTTTCGTAACATTAAAGATCTTCCCCTCATATATATATATATATATATATATATATATATATAGGAAAAGTACTTTTTACACTCGGGTATAATTACATCCATCTCTAATATACCACATAAACAAACTTGAAATACCCCTTTATCACTTTAGATATACTCATATACTAGATATAAGATACTCCAATGTGAACCACATGAAAAAATGGCAAGAGAGTCCATAATTTTTATCGTATTTTATAAATACCTCCATATACGCTCATAAAAGGAGTATATCTAAAAAATGTATATACCACCTCTGAAAAATTGTTCATACCACCTAGATGATCTTAAATACTCGTATACTATACGTACATACTCTCCATTACGCGAGAGACTCTCTACGTTGTGAGATACGATATAGAGTGTAAT
Source organism: Melocanna baccifera (assembly GCA_036346265.1). Lineage (NCBI taxonomy): Eukaryota > Viridiplantae > Streptophyta > Magnoliopsida > Poales > Poaceae > Melocanna > Melocanna baccifera. The sequence goes on along the minus strand of CM070705.1, from coordinate 11,078,311 downwards.
TACATCCGGGTGTAGAAAAGAGACTATATATATATATATATATATATATATATATATATATATATAGATATATAGTATAAACTCGATATTTTCCATTAAGTTTGGGTGTAAAACATATGGTGCTCTAGAATTTTTAGGCTACTCGTTTCTCACACCATATGGAATAAAATAATATCGTTTCGTCTTAATATTGCAATTAATATTTGAATTAAATTGTCCAAGTGCCATTCACTCATTTATTAATATAAAGATTTGGGATGTGCCGTATTACAGGTGATTGGTGTAGAGAATCTGGGATTCACGTGTTGACTTTGTGGAACATAGAGAAGATATACTTCGTATCTAGAGGGGGAGTGCCCGGGCTGACACCGTGCCCACGTATCATTTTATGCAAAAAGTCCCCCAAATTTTTTTAATTACATACAGACCCTCGGTTTTTTGCAAAAAACCCCTCCGCTCTCCTATTACTGGATAACGCCCCTGCGGTTTCTTTGAATTACATGTGGGTCCTTGGTTTTTTGCAGAGAGGCCCCTGGCACGTCATTTCTTCCCCAAACCCCCCTCCGCTTCTCCGAATTTATGTACAAGTCCTCCGTATTTTCATGGAGTCCCTCCTTTTTCTCGATAGTGCCTCACGGTTCTCGCGAAAATACGCAGGGATCCTTGGTTTTATGCAAAAAGACCCTTCATTTTTCCTGAAAATACGCTTGGGCCCTCGCTTTTTCATATAATCCCCTCGTATGAATTTTCGTCTTTTTTACTTCGGTCCACATGGTAACTAACGCAGTGTGGCGCCGCGCTTATGTTGCTAGTTGGCATTACCTCTGGAAGAATTGGGGAATACTTACTTTAGTCTCTACCAAATGAGCTCCTATAATAGTAGAGAACTAAACATACAAGACAATTTCCCCCGATCTTCAGATGCCACTCAAACACCGTCCGATAGCTCTATCGCACTCGTACACCGTTCGTTCCTCCGATGCCACTCAATAACCATCCAGTAGCTCTATCACACTCATACATCGTCCATTTCTCCAATGCCACTCGGACACTATCCGATGCACTCGTACATCGTCTGATGCTTTGGTTCCACTCGGATGCCATCTGATCCTCCTATGGCACTTGAACTCCATCCGATGCTCTGATGCAACTCAAACACCGTCCGATCCTCTGATGTTACTCGAATGCTGTCTGATAAGCCAATGCTACTTGAACACCATCTGATGCTCTGCTGGCAATCGAATGTCGTTCGATTCTCCGATAGCATTCAAAAGCCGTCCGATCCTCCGATGTTACTCAAACGCCGTCCGATACACCAATGCTACTCAAACGTTGTTCAATGCTCTGATGGCAGTCGAATGTCTTCTGATGCCCTATTGCAACTCTAACGCCATCCAATACCACTCAGACCAAATCGGACTGGTCTGAAACTACTCGAAGCAGACCAAAACTAATCAAAGCAAGCCAAAACCACTCGAACTGTACCAAAACCACTCAGAGCAAATCAAAACCACTCAAAGCTGATCAAAACCACTTAGAGCTAATTGATTACTAGTTGAGGTCACTCTGTCGTGGTCGAAATGTTGTAGTTGAGCCCTACTATGGTCAAAATATGCTGATCGGACAAAGCCATTCAAACCACCGACTTTCAAGCGTGGTCAAAGCCAACAGGTCAGACTGCCCAATACAATTGGTTAGATCGTTAATCCTGAATTCAAGATTAACAAAAGCGCATCAACCAAAACTTTCACAAACACAAATTCCAATGTAACCCAAATATCAATTATTCGTCATTACTAAATGCACGACCACCACATGATCTAACAATCTCTCGCTTAGTGAATACATTGACAACACCTCAAAAGCGTCTAAGAGAATTTGTGAAGAAGAACAAACAAAGAGCAAAGACTACAAAAACTTTGCAGGAAGCCAGAGGACTCAGAACTCTCCCCCTCAGACCACACAGAAAACTCCCCCTCAATACCAGAAAACAACGCTTTTCAATTTTTCCAAACTCTGAGAAAATTTTCAAAATTATCCCCATTCTCCCCCTTTCTTCTATTTTCTTCTCCTTTGGCAATGAAATCATCAAGGGCTGCAGAAAGAAAATAATTCTAAAGAGGAGCAAGGAGAGAAACATTCAGAAGCTTTGAGGATTATCCAAGTCACTTTTCATTGAATTAATAAAGTACCCAAGTCATCTTTTTGAGCAGAGTTCCCTAGATCATATAAAGTCATATACCATGAAGTAGGTCTAAATAGGTCTTTAGCATGGTTAAGCAAATTGGATTAATGACAAGCATTACGATCGTGACCAAACCGATCTATAAAGAGTACAAAGATATATCACACCTAAAAGAGTACGCCAAAAGGTGAATCAACATTTAAAACAAGCAGATCTAGCAATCTCAAAAAGCAATCTATTACACTACCCTCAAATGTTTTAGGCATGTGGCATGCTTGAAGCATACTTCTTTTCATTCAAGCATGTTTTGTGCTTTTTCTTTCATTCGATCATAGCATGCTTGAAGCATACTTCTTTTTCAAAAAAAAATTCATAACATGCCAACTTGAGTGATCATAGAAAGATTGCAAAATAAAACATACGAGCTTTATGGCCAAGATTTAAAAGAGGACTCACAATCAAGCTAATTCTTTTAGATGAACATCACAAGGTGCTATCTACAATCAATCTAGTTAAAGTCTTCAGCCATGTCATGCTTTAGTTCGAGTAGAGAAAATTAATTACAACCTGTTTTGACTATAACTACATAGTAAATGCAAAGATATTATAAAGATAGCTCTACTTCACATCATTTGATTTGAAGGACTTGGATTTATTGAATGATTTGACAGGTATAATAAATAAAGCTTTAAAAAAAATAAACATCAAGCTCCCTCTTAGAATAATTCCATTGGATGCAACACATCCAACTCGCTTCTCAGCCGAGCAAAATGAGAAGTATCAAGCGATTTGGTGAAAATATTAGCGACTTGAGAATCAGAATCAACAAAGTGCAAGACAATATTTCCTTTTTCAACATGGTCTCTAAGAAAATGATAGCGAATATCAATGTGTTTGGTTCTTGTATGCTGCACAGGATTTTTAGCAATACTAATAGCACTACTGTTATCATAGAAAAGTGAAACACTATTGTAATGCCCTAAACGTTGTTTCGGTGTTCTTGGAAATATTTAGCGGATTCACGGAATCTTTGTTTTTCGGTGAATTGCGGAAGGCAGGTGTGAGCTGTGGATTTATCCAAAATAGGAAAAATAATAATTATAATATAAACCAAAGGGTTTGTAGGCTATTTAGAGAGGGAGGCCAGCCACCTTGGGCCTAGGCCTACCCAACAGGGCCCAGCTACCCTCTTTCCCCCTAAACCCTAGTCGCCCCACCCCCTCCCACCCCTTGGCTGCCCCACCCCCTTGTGGCCGCCCCCCATGATCCTCCTCTCCCCACCCCCCATGATCCTCCTCTCCCCCTTGTGCCTCTTTTCCCTGCTGCACTATTGAGAAAAAAGAGGAAGAAGAATGGAAGGATGGAGAGGAAGAAGAAGGGAAGGAAGGAGAGGAAGAAGGAAGGAGGAAGAAGGAAAAAAGGGTGATCTTGTGGGATCACTAGGTTTGATTTCTCATCTCATTCCCCTCTATTTTAGGTTAATTTAGGAATTTTGGCTCATGATTAGAGGTGTTCATATGGGGTAAACCATCGATTAGCGATTAATCGTTGTTTGCGCGTAGGCTATTTGGGCAGATCATCTGTTCGCGTAGTTTAGGAGGTCAAGATGAATTTTTCAAAGGGAACCATAACACAAAATTATAGAGAATGCGGAAATCTAGATCCTATAATGTTTTTAGAATTTTTGGCCGTGGGGTTTGGGAGCTACAGAGATTGGAACTCTGCTATCTAGCAAGGGAGAATTCAGAATCTACTTTCTAATCGTGGGTAGATTAATATGATCTAGAGATTTTTATGAATTATCTCATAATAATAAAAGTTGTATATAATTAGGTAATCTAGTTTCTAGTAAAATTTCATAATTTTTAGACCAGTGTACAGTGGGTGGTGATAGGTAGAAGTTTGCTGGTCAGAACTTCATTACAAAGTTTGTCCTCTATTTTCTGTGGTGATTTACATCCCTTTAACGACAGAATAAAATTATGGTGTCTTCGCGAAAGTTGTAGCTTTCGTTTTGTAGTTTTCAGAAAAGTTATTTTTTGCTATGGTTTACCTAGTGGATTAAAAGATACGAAAAAGGCAAACAGCACTGTTGTAGTAGGCTTAGTGTGGGAACGACGGGTTGAGAGGGAATTGTCGGGTTTTGGGCATAGCGGCACTTTATTTTTTAGTTGTGCATGTTATGTTGTAGATTTGTATTGAGTAGTGGTTTTATGAACAGGTGGCTTCGCTCCTGACCGTGCTTGAGCCCTTCCCTCCTGCGGTAGAGGCAACTGAACGTAGCGGCTGTTGCTACAGTTTAACTTGTTAATTCTACTACCTCCACTTTAATTATTGATTGATTGGCTATTAATTCGTTTTAAATTATGATGCCTTGTTGTGTTACATGCTCCTTTATATGTTGTGGTCTAAGTGATTATATTTCTTATGAATCAAATGTGGTCTATGTGGTAATATTCTTTATGAATCAATTGCGGTCTATATGGTAATATTTTTTAGGAATCAATTGTGGTTTAGATGGTTATATTCTTTATAAATATTGTGGTCTATGTGGCAATATTGTTTAGGAATCAATTGTGATCTATGAGGCAATATTCTTTATGAATCGATTGTGATCTATGTGGCTATATTCTTTATGAATTAATTGTGGACTATGTAGTTATATTCTTTATGAATCAATCATGGACTATGTGGTAATATTCTTCATTTCATATCATGTATATCATAGCATGTCATTTGCATCGTGGATGTCGTCGCACCTAGCCGCGACCGTACCAGTATAGTATCATACATTGCCGTAGTGTGATGCACACTCTTACCTTATTGGATAAGGGTGCAATGGATCATATGCATATATATGCATTTCCTTGTGGATGGATCATTTTCATACATATGAAATTTGTCATGGATGAATTATTTGCATACATATGCAATTTCTTAGATCTTATGTGGAATTGGCTCATCAGAGTCACTTGCGGTATGCGGTTTGATGATCTTCTGAGATCTTATGCGGTATGAGGGTTGTGGTTGTGGTTGTGGAGTGGGGTTCACCCTCTTGTGGTATGGTTGTGGTTGCGGTTGTGGTATAAGATATTTCTCTTGTGATAATTGTTGATGGCGGTTGCGGTTGTGAAAAATATTAAGGCTAATGAGAATGATATGTTAATGCTTTATTGTGGTAGGTAGTAATTGTGGTTGTGGATATGAATGCGGCTATTAAGAAATTAATTGTTGATGCTTAATCAACCGTAGTTCAATTAACTTGTTAAACAGTTTGCTTGTTGAGATTTTATTTTACTCTTGTTTTCCCTCTTATAGGTGATCATTGAGCATGCATGGGAAGGGTAGAGCGGCACGACACTATTACACTTCACTTCATGAATTTTGCTATGATAATTTACATGAGTCTTTAGACGTTTTCTATCTCCTCATTACTGGGCACTATTTTTTATTAATGTTAAACTGTGGTTGGCTTTAATTGTTTATGATCTTAACGGTTATACCTTTTAAATATCTTTCATTACTTGTTGTATTTTTATGCTTTCGTATAGTTTTCGTTATTTTGGGAAGATGTTACTGAAATTTTCTTGTATCCTGGCTAGTTGTGGTGTAGTTTAGTAGCATTTCAGGGTAATGTGATTCCTAGGATGTTACAACTATCCAATTCTAAGCCAAAGCCTTTTAAGTGTAGCTATCATCCAAAGTAATTGAGAACAACAAGAAGTGGTAGCTATGTATTCAGTCTCAACACTGGAAAGTGCAACAAACACCTATTTCCTAGAAGCCCATGAAACAAGAGATGTGCCTAAAAAGTGACATGTGCGAGAAGTACTCTTCCTATCAATTGTACAACCCTCAAAATCCGCATCTGAATGAGCTCTAAGGGTAAGACATGAGGAAGCGAAGTACCATAAGCCAACTTCCAAAGTTGACTGAAGATATCTGAAGATTCGCTTTACCACTTGATGATGTAAAGCATGTGGGGAAGCTTGAAAGTGAGCACATAAACATACAACAAAGTGTATGTCTGGCCTTGAGGTGGTGAGATACAAAAGGGAACCAACTATGCTTTGGTATTCCTTTTGATCAACGGGTTCTCCGTCCTTGTTGGAATCCAACACAGCCATAGACCCCATAATATTATGACTATAAGGAGGTGAAACTAAAGTCCAGACATTATTATGCTCAATGTTCTCTAATTCATCATGCATGGCATTAATTCAAGACTCATTAGATAAAGTGTGACTTACATCTTAGGGTTCAAAAGAGGAGACAAAAGCAGAATGAGAAAAGAGGCATTGGAGTTATACCTGCTGTGCAAAACTCTCTCATGTAACTCATCGATCACTTGTTCTAGGGGATGTCTTCGTTGAATATATAGAGGTGCTTGTGAAGTCGTCAAAGGAGTGGTCGTGGAAGTAGTCACTAGTATCGTCATAGTTGTAGTAGCCTCTGCCGAAGGAGTAGTTGTGGAGGTAGTCACTGAGGTCATTGTTACTGAAGGTATAGCGATGGTCGTAGGTATCATTGAAGTGGTTGTTGGAGATATCAGAGTGGTCGTTGTGGCCGTAGATGTCATAATTTGACTAGGGAACTCCCTGTGGTCATCGTTGGAGTCAGAGAAGATGTCCTCGTATGTGTCTAAGGCCTATATACCTACATGGTTGGGTCTAGTACCGGGACTAGTCATTAAAAGTAACGTCACAGGTCTCAACAACTTTGTTAGATTCTAAGTTGAGTACACAATACCCTCGAGTGTGAGTTGCACAACCTAGAAAGATGTCATATGAGGATCTAGATTCAGATTTATCAAACTTTCCATGTTTAAGTATAAAACATTGATATCCAAACACTCTCAAGCAAGCAACAGTCGGAGAATGACCAAACCTAAGCTCATAGGAGGTCTTGTGCAGTTTAGCTCGCAAGAAAGCTCTATTAGAAATGTTAGGGGCAGTTGAGATTGCCTCTGCCCAAAATTTCCTAGGAGTGAAATATTCATCTAACATAGTTCTAGCCATTTCAACCAGTGTTCTATTCGTGCATTCAACAACAACGTTCTGTTGAGACACTCGAGCTGATGAGAACTGATGATCTAAACCCTTCTCAATACAAAACGAAGCAAATAATGTGTTCTTGAATTCAATTCCATTATCACTTCTAATTCCTCTAAGTGCTTCTGGGTGTTCATTAGCAAGTCTAAGGGCTAGCTCTTGAAAGTGACCAAAGGCATCATCCTTGGAGGCCATAAAATATACCCAAGAATATCTTGAGTAATCATCGACAAGAACAAGAACATACCATTTACCTCCAACCGACTGAACCCTAGCAGGACCTACTGTGTCCATATGCAATAATTGACCAGGAGAATCAGACATGACAAGTGTGAGTGGAGGATAAGACGATGAGACCATCTTACCATGTCGACAAGGTGAGCAATTAAGATCCACTAACTTTTCAATCTTAAGACTAGGAATTCCTCTAACTAGGTTCAAGTTACTAAGCTGAGCTAGATGATCAAAGCCTATATGACCTAATCTACAGTGTCAGAAGAACAAATCTTTAGAATATGAAGAGATAAGACACCTAAAATCAGAAGAAGCTGAATATGAAAAGCCACCTTTAAACAAGCAGCCAACTCGACTAATTTTGCAAACAAGATCACTAGATGAACCCAAAATATAGCAAAAATGCTCTTTATAGTTCACCTCAAGGTTATCGTCTATTAATTGTGAAACCAAAAGTAAGTTATAGTTTAGCTTACTAACGAGAGCGACGTCTTTCAAGATGAACTTGTCATTAATACACATGGTGCCTTTAGCAAGAATTTGTCTTTGAGAGTTGTCCCCCAAAGGTGATCATCTCATCACCAGAGGCATGAGTGAGGGAGGAGAACTATCGTGAATCTTCGGTTATGTGGCAAGCGCAACCGGAGTGAATGAACCATTTGTTCTTCTTCCTCATGCGACGAGCCTACAGAGCACGAACAATCATCCATATCTTAATACTAGGGTTAGATAATAAAGATTTAGATATCCAGTACTGATATACTCAACAAACAGGAGGAGACACATGCACAAATAATGATTTAAGTGAAGCATTTAGCATATTTTGACCAGTCAGTCGATGAGTCACTGGTTCGACCACATGGTCTGATCTCTTACGTAAAGCTTGTCTACCTCTCGACTAGCCTAATTGAGTAGAGAATGCTGCTCGAAAAATCTCTCGAGAAGATGGTCCGACTGCGGGAAACAGCTGGCAGAAAATCTAATTCGATCACTCTGGTCCGACCACGAGAAGCAGTTGATCAAAAACTCTTCCTCATCCTCTTCCTCTTCCTCTTTCTTTGCTTTTCTAAAGAAGAGTTGAACCAAATGACCATCTTATTGATACTTGATTTGATGAGAAATTGTATCTGTTGACTTCGGAACACTCACTTTGGTAGATAGATCTTTTGCTACAGCAACAGATTTGAAGATAATTTGTTTTGGTTTATATTCTACTTCAAACTTTACAGGTTCAAGAAGCTTAACAACTTTAGAAGAATTATTCTTGGTATGCTCAAGAAAATTGAATCCTAGACCACAATTTTTCACACTTATTTTTTATTTATCTAGGATCATATTTAGATTTTTCTTGCCAAAAGAAAACCTCTCTAAGTGTCTTTAAGATGCCCATTTTTTTTAGCTAATGTGGGATATGATGTGCACTTAACAGATTCACTAACAAGATCCTTAAAAGCACTAGACTGAGCTGACTTCTCCTTTTCAGCAAACTCCTTCAATTACTTAGTTAGAGCATTAATTTCATCATTAGCAATTTTTAACTTTTTATCATAAGAGTCGTGTGCTAATTTTAATTCATCAAGTTTAGCAGTTACATCACCAAATTGAACCAAGGTAGATGCATTAATTTTTTCTAGTAGACTCTAATTTAGAATATAAAACTTAGTAAGGCTCACAAGAATCATCTTTAGGAGTAGATAGTCTAAGTCTATTAATATCAGATTTCAAACTTTTGTCTACAAAATTATTTTCTTTCAATTTCTTTTTAGTCTTCAACGACGAAGTGTTCATGGAGCTCCCGCTGTTGTCTTCATGGCCAGGAACCAGTGTCGAGCACGTGGTGGGTGCCACAGTGAGAGGCTATTGGTGACGGCATCGAGGGCACCAGCAGCAGCTGATGCTGGGGAAGGCTTCGTCCACAGGGCCAATATCCTCTCGCACAGCTCCTTGCACACCCTCAGTTCCGTCTTGGCCTCGCTGGAGAGGTTGGCCATGGCCGGGAGTCGGTGACATAGCAGAGAGTGAAGGCTCTAATACCATTTGTTACGATCCTTCACTTCGAGATACCATCAACACTAGTGCTTGGGTAATTGGGATACAGTAGATGAGGAATTAGAGTGGGAAACATAGAGTAATCGGAGGGATTGGGAGAAAGAATAGCAAGGGACTGGGTAGGGACAGAGAACAGGGAGGATGCCAAAGCCAAGTATTCCGTCCACTTTTCCTCAAGCTTATGTAATGATGCTCCTCAGCCGAATGGGCCATAGAGCCAGCCCAACAGCTGGTCCGGCCAAGTAGCCCAAGCCCCTGGTCCATGTCCGTGACAACTGAAGCCAATTTTGGTCGAATATGTAATTCAGTAACAGATTCTGTTCAGTACCTCTCACTTTGAATGAAACCCAAATTGTTGCATTTTTATACATGCAGGCGATGCTTGCCTCTCCCTAAAAATGGTGGCAGATATGTTGAGAGTTGAGACAATGCCTGATAGAGCAATGTTTTGTACCGATGTTTCCCGTAACAAATGTTTGTGTGAATACATGTTTCTTATTCTGTTTCTCGTCGATGTCTGTTTGTGCAAATATCTCTGTGTCCTGCCACGTGATTACGCAAAGCTGTTAAGTTATATGCAGTTATTTCATCAATATGATCACACGAGTACAAGCTAATTAAGTTTCTCTGCAATTACTGCATCCATGTGATCACATGAGCACAACCTATTACAATTACCTTAGGTACCCAAATAGAATATCCTTGTTACAACGGAAAATAATTACAGCTGTATTGCTTTGTGCCCAGAACAATACGGGTGTAAACTGTTAACAGGTGGGAAAAAATCTAGGGCTCCCAAGCCGACCCTAAGTTTTGTGTTTTGTAGAGAATTTTTTTTTGGCTTTGCACTTTTCCCATGCAATTAATTTTGTTTTACAAAGTTAAGTATGATAATTTTACCTATAATACTGCCTCATAGCCTACTCGAGAAGAACAACTTTACCCATGATCTGGTGCAAGCACGATTGAAATTGATATATAGACCCCTGTTCACTACAGACAGCTGATCTACAGCCTTCCACATGCACGACAAACAGACGGATAAATTATTCCTTTTTGCTACAGTCGGATAAACTATTCTGGTAAAGAAGTGTAGAACATGATCTGCCCGTCGTAATTACTAAAGAAAAAAAATGGTATTTTGTAGAACATGATCTACAATTTAACGCATCCACAATCCATATTTCAATACAGCCTTGAATTATTCATTATTCAGCCCCCTTCGATGATGCTTACACATCCTTGTAACATGAGGCTATCTTTAAGTATACATCCTTGGAATTTAATCATCCATCATAGCAGAGCTTACAGCTGCAGAGGCCTTTCACAAAACCTTCACACCAGCCATCCTTGTACTTGGCATCATTGCTTTTGGCTTTAATCCAGCACGCCAACTGGCACAATGGTTTGATGCATACAGTTTTGAGCCGTTCATTGGCGATAACGCAGTACTCTTCTGCAAAAAGAATATTAATCCAACCGTTAGTGATGAGGATTAACAAATGTATGTGTAGAACTGTGCATTCTGTATAATCGTGTGGCTTTTTTTTTTTGTCCTTTGCTAGCTAAATAAGCACAATTCGGGATTGTCAGGAAATGAAGACAATTGAAAGACAGCCCTTTGTCACCCACACGCTAGTTGACTGGTTAAGAGAGGAATAATTCCATATACATGTAGAAAAGGATTAAACAAGGCAGTATCTGAATTGGAAGAGGTTGAGATGGCTATTCCAACATAAATCCACCTAATCTTACAAAAAAAAATTCTGTAAATGCCCACAGAGAGAGAGAGAGAGAGAGAGAGAGAGAGAGAGAGAGGGGGAACCTGCAGAAGAAGGATTCCCTAGTAGAAGTACTAGGAGGAAGCACATACATGCAGCTCTTGTACCAGCCATCCTTGTACTTCGCACGCTATGGAGATAATATTATGTCACAGAGGATATACGACGATATATTTATAAGCTTTTTGAGAAAGGCAAAAATGGAAGTACAACTGCCGTCCTATTGGCATAATGAACATGGACAACTGATCACTTGTTAATATCTGTTAGAAATAGACTTGAGAGGCTTTTTTTTTAATTCTAAAGCATTCATGATTTAGTACTATATTACTAAGACAAGGTGGAAAAGATCAATTTATAAGATGGAGTCTATATCACTCCTTAAATTATGGATAGGATGGCATGAGGAGGACTTTGGCTAATCACACGTGCGTGCGTATTCGCATATTTTTACATGACTTGTGCCGTGACGTGGCACGCTGCTTGACGGACTAAGTCCATCTTTATTTTTGCTGAAATATGCATCACTCTCTCTCTGTTTGAATCAGATTCAAACGTTTGAATTTAGAGCTTTATTGGGTTTGATGACAAGCAGTTACCAGTAGATAAATGACTAGTTAAATATGTCAGTTATCAATGAGTAAATAACTATTTTTAATCATATCAGTTATCAGTCTGTCTATTTATATGCTTGGAGACATCCAAAGTATCACCAAGGATCTCACTACCTCCATTCTTTTCCTCCTGCGAACTTGTGTTGTTGTACTGTACCACTTGAGCCTCGTGAACTCTTCTTTCCGACGTGCACCGTGAAGAAGGGGAGCAGTATGTCTCAACCATTGCTGCTGTGAAGACTTGCACGGGGGGCAGCAATAAGGTTTCTGGGCAGCGCACATCTGCACGACCACTCACTTTACGGCATCATCTATGTTCTACACTGCATTGTGTCTGCGCTGCTTCCTATTCTTCATCAAGTCCAACACTAAGTTATTCGTGTGTTCGATCGACTTTAATACTGTATTTTCTTTATGTATTTTTTGAAATACAATGAGTAGCCTGATATTAGTTATGTATTTTGTATCACTAGTTTATTGTATTTGTTTCCTAGTAATGTTTGAAATTAAAATATTGTCTATATTTCCAACAATATCTACACAATTTTTTTGTTACCCTTCAAGTTGTATGCATTAAATTTTGATTGTAATTAGTAAGCTAAATAAAAATTATTTGATTTTGGTTATAATTAGTAACATATCTTTAAATATTTTTCTGCTAAGCAAATCCTTATTCATTGAATGTTGAGATACAACCAGTCAAACATGCAAATCTTTGGATACGACGTCTTTATTATTAGCTTGAATTTGCTCACGCACATTGAGTGCATGACAAAATGAAGGCATGCAAAATAAGTTAGTATCCATGACGTTTGCACTTGATAGTTTTATATATGGTAAATTTTTTATGGAATGTATTGGATTCCTTAAACTGAAGGTGTAGCTAAATCGCTCGCCACCAGGGGACTAACACAGGCCGGAGGTTTATCAGACCACAGCATCACACCCGAGGGATCAAGATTAGCACCATATTTAGCTGGTTCATGGGCCACTGTGTTCCCGTCGCGTGGACAGTACAGGAGCTTCACTTCACAGAAATTACAAAGCATCGGGAATTTAGTTTACTAAAACACCAGCTCAATCCTCCTCATTCCTGCATCAACTGCACAGTTCAAGGCCTGGACACAGGCTTCAGCTTCAGCTCGGAGATGGTCTATAGCAGCCGCTGGGATATTTCCCGCTCCGGCACCGTGAACTTGTCCATCAGCATCTCTGACCACAAAACCCCAGCCCCCTGAACGAGTTTCTTCAGAGAACGTGCCATCAATGTTGAACTTTAAGATGTTGGCTGATGCCGGTACCCATCTGACCAACAGCTTAATCATATCTTCTCTGAAACTTGGCTTCCCAGGTGATCAACGAAATCTTGCGCAAAACAAGTGCTTTGCTTCTGAACAGGGACACGCTCTCTCCTGCATCACTGCATTTCGTTCTATCCAAACACACCAGAGAAAGGTGACTATTCTGATTTGCTGCTCTTCAGGAGACAAACAAAGCGTAGCCACGAAATCTTTCACTGTACCCTGCTCCAACAGCTTCAGTCTAGTACTTTCCCAGTTCAACATCCGCCAACACGTTTTGACAAACTTGCATTCTAAAAGCATATGGCCACCATCCTCGTCAATGCGATGGCATAACGGCCACCTCGTGTCAAGCTCAATGCCTCCTCGACCTATGTTCCTGCGCATGGGTAAGCTATTGTGTGCAATTGAAGGACAATGTGAGAAGATCCATGTCAATTGGTGCTCAATAATTGACATATTTGTTGAGTTGAAATTTGGATTTTGTAAATATTTAGCAAAATTCAGTTCTACTATCAATGGAGCCAATCTACGAGTATGCAGGATCGGTCAAACCGTTGTTGCAATATGACCGAGTTGTGATAGCTGGTTGCATTTTTCCTGTGAGGGTCTTTGAAGCTGGGAGGTGGCGGTCAGACTTGCCAGGGGTTGGCGGACTGACCGGCTTGATGGTGGCGGCCTTACCAATATGATGCCACGGTCAGATTGCTCCCCTATTACCAAGAGAGTGCAAGGGAGGGAAGACATGTCTGGGGGTATCTTTGGGGTTTCCAAAGAGTTTTGGAGTGGGTTGGGTACTCAAAACATGTCTAGGTTGTTAATGAAAATGGATACAGGCATAGTAGAGTGTGTGCATGGCATGGATGCCGGTGCTAGGTTGTGTTGTGAATAGAACTTGTGCTCGATATGGTTGCATGGTCTTTAAATATGCAGGTGGCTTAGAGAACGTTAGCGGTCAATGGCAAGTGACTAAGACTACGAGAGAGCTGAGGTCTGAGCGGTCATATAAGTCTGGGTGAGCCTACATGGCTCAAGCGAGAAGTACATAAAAGACAAAGATCATGAAGAGGCTAATTAGTGCATGTGATGTGCTAAGTAACTTAGGGCCAATACAAGTAGAGACGATCTGGGAGAGACTGGATATGTGAAGACATAATGGCCAAGTCATTGGGCACCAAGAGCTATGTATCAAAGCATGCGAAGATACTTTGATATGAAGACATGGCAAGCAATGTTAAGGCAGACCTGGACTAAGCTTAAGAGGAGCTGAGTTTCAAAACGGTCAGGGAATATGGGTGTCGCCATGGTGCAAGGTGAGACATGTGGTGAGCCAAGTGACTTAGGATCATTTGCAAGCGAGGATGATTTAGTGTGATCCGGACACGTGAGAGGCTTGGCGAGAAATTATTGGGGCTACATGAGAGGTGACATAGTTAAGGGAATGTGTCCAGAAACTTCATCGAGGGTATTTTGGTAATTTACCAACATACTGGGTTTGAGCCTACAAAACCACGGTGCAAAGAGACGCAAAAGAAAGTTATTTAGGTCAACGTGAGCTGGTTTGGCTAAGTGGTCAATCCCTAAGGGTCTAGCTGGTTGGGTGTTGTAATGCTTTGAGAAGAGTGCGAGAGTGTGTACAACTCGTATTAGTATGGTTGATTGGTTTCCCCAATTACTTAGTGGGTTGAAGCCTACTCAATGGTGCTAGTTATATGAGGGAGGAGAAGGGAGAGCTAGGGTTGCGGTGGTGAGAGAGACATAGAGAGATTTTCTAAGTCCTGAGTAGTTTCTTCTCTCCATCCCTATGTGAGAAATCTTTTATGTGTAAGGGTGGTGTTTTGGAAGCACCTTGTAACCATCTATGTACTCATAAATCATCCTATGTACTCATGAATCATCTACTCTACTAGTAATAGATTAAATCTTTGATCCATTCTTAGTGTTTCCCTTTTTTGTTTGTTTTTTCATGTTCTTGATCAAGAAATTGGAAATCATGACCTAGATGGTTTTTGCCTGAATATTTGCCTTGATTACCTTGAAAGGACATATGGTAGTAGGTATGGAAGACCTCATGTCTTAGATCCCCTTGAGCAAGTAGTAATTTGGTTTTAGGGTTTTTTGGTGTTCTTATGTCTTTGGATCGATTTTCTTTAAATTAGTGAAACTAGATTTAAGAACCTCATGTTTCTTTCCTTGATCTGGTTTCTAAGTCTATAGAGAAGGTGTGTTCAAAGTTTCAAGTCTTTTGTAGCCTTCTTGTAAAAGTTCCATAGATTAGGGTTTGGATTTGTGATGTTTTCTGTTCTGGATGCAGGGTAATGGTCAATCCTCTATTACCCCTATGGTCAGACCGGCCTTCTAGCCACTATAGCGTTCCATTGTGAATCTGTTCTTTGTAGTTGCACATAGATATTGGAGTGAAAGTTTTGGAGTACCTAAGGGAGAAAACTTTGATACAATCATTCACCCTCTCTAATTACCAACATTGTTCCTATGGCAAGTTGCCACAACAAACATCTTGACCTTATTTGAAAGCAACATCCATTGTCAGAGTTGTAATAGTGTTGCATTGTGATACGGGATGCACGACCTTCTCGACTTAGGACGTTGGATAACTCATGCAACCTGATGAGTCTGGCATGGCCAACTATTATACGTGCAACGACCTACAACATATGAACCCACCCAACCACATGCTTGATGTTTCTTCTAACAAACCACGAGGAAGTGAAAGACTTGATCCTACAATTGCTGAAGGAAGAGCAAGAACCAAGAGATAGAGAATGCCCAATTCTAAGTAGTATGGTTGTTGTGCATAACCCTAGAATAGGCAATGAAGTAATCTACTATTTATTTGATTAAACATGGTAAGCCAAAAAGACATGAATACATGAGTATATATGACCCCTAGGTTTGGCCACAAGGTATCCAAACTAACTCCAACTTATCCCTACATGTATTAGACTCAAACACACACAAAAAGGAGACCTAAATTGTGGGGACCCTGGGAGCCTAGAATACCCGAAATCACCATATGCGTTTTGTACCAATCCCACGATTAGTAGTTAGTACACACATTCACAACATTGAGATCACATCCATACACATTGCAAATAAATTTACAACAAAAGGGGTGAATACATAAGGGATGCGAGATTAAGTGTACAACATATGGCCGACTAGCCAAATAAACATTAGAGTTAAGAGTAAAATGTAGCAGAAGATAAGTAAATAAGCAAAAGCATCCATTGGTATGCCACCATAGGCCACAAACAATCGACTGGAATTAGGCCCTAGAAAGACCCATTGTCGAATTCCCTGGTGTCAGAGGCTAAGTACGCATTGTTGGATATATATTCTTTTTCATTCTCTGATCAACAATAATTTAGGCAAGGTTGAGTACATTGTGTACTTAGCAAGACTTATAGTGTATTGCAAAATTATACATATATGCAGAGCTATCAAAGGACGAGGCTTTATGCTAAGTTATTTTCAACATAAAGCAAATTTTATTTGCAATATCGATAGTAATAATTTGCAACAGAATTATAAAGAGCATTTGACATGTAATAAAATAACATTTATATTTCTTCCATAATAGTAGATCAAATCCATTTGCAGCCTTCCTCGACTGTGAACGTCGCACAATTTCCACCTATGGGCATGGCACATGATTAAACATACATGTCATACTATTATGTTCAGTGAAACAGTTTTGAAAAGAAAAAATATACCCATTGTGGCTACATCCAAGTATGCTCATGACCATGAGCAAGACTATTTAAATATTTTTTAACACTCTCGAGAGGTTGTACAACTTTATCTACATGAGATAATTAATTATACTATCGACAACTTTATGCTTCCTTTGTGTGTGTGACGAAAGTGATTATCATATAGCCTTTAGATCATCTAGTCATAACCTTACACCAGCCCAATGAATGGACAAGCCCTCACTGGGGTACCCCAAGTGAGCTACATGAAAGACCCTCACTTAGAGTGTCCGTCCTCTAAGTGAGTATTCATCATTGTATTAGCAAGCTTTGGCCCTAACACCTTTGTAAAGGGAGCCCCTACGAGCAGGCCTTCACTCAGAATGCCCTCATTAGATGTATGGCAATAATGTTTGGTCCTTAATTGACCCGGGCGAGAATCTCCCCCTATCTATATGCGAGGTTACTCCTCACATTTGACAGTTTATCATATAACTCACCCACATCCAAAAACTAGGTTTTTCATTTTGTTTTATACCAAACTAACAGAGGTTCCTCCTCTAGTCTAACATTTTGAAACCATCATGTCCATGCGCAATTTTATGAAATATCAAGCTTAGAGAAAGTTATTGCGTGGCTAAGCATCTAGACCATATATCAATGTAATGTTCCCAATTTGACAATAGATATTATCTAAACCATGTCCTAGAGGTTACAATAGTGAGGGTATCAAATTTGCAAGGAGGTCCAATGCATATGAGCGATTGTAACTACCTTTACCCACAGTATAGTAATTTTAATGGAACATATACTCATGCATAATAGAGTTTGCAAACAATATACAATTGGGATCAACCTAGTCAAAGGGGGTGCTTGCCTTGTTCTTCTGTTCAGAGAATGTCTTGAGCGCGTTCTCGAAGTTGTTCGGCGCGGTGTCTTCTAATTGATAAAAATCCAGATAAATACAAATAAAGGCCAAATAAATTTAAACAGAGTCAAAACTTAAATATTTTCATATATTATGAAAGATCATGATTTTAGATGAATTTAGAAATAAAGATCACTAAATTTAGTGTTTGTATGTAAAAGTTATAAGCGTTTGAGCTTTGGCTCAATTTGAATCATCTCTTTTCGAGTGTTACTATACTCTTTTCCAATCGACTATGATACTTTTTTCGATTAAGATACTCCTTTCGACTTCTCACACTCTACGATTGCTATAGTGCTCTCTTTGACTTCTAACACTCTCCGGCTATTATAGTGCTCTCTTTGACTTCTAACACTTTCCAGCTACGGCAGTGCTCATTACGACTTCTAACGCTCTTCGGCCATTATAGTACTCTTTACGACTTCTAATGCTCTTCGGCCGCTATAGTGATCTTTATGACTTCTAATACTCTTCGGCTGCTACAGTGCTATTTACAACTTCTAAAACTCTTCAACCGCTACAGTGTTCTTTCGACTTCTAATACCCTTCAACTGCTATAGTGTTCTTCCGACTCCTAATATCCTTTGGTTGCTATAGTGTTCTTCCAACTCCTAATACCCTTCGGCTGCTATAGTGTTTTTTTGACTTCTAATACTCTTCAGCTACTATAGTGCTCTTTTCGACCACACATACTCTATAGTGCTCTTTCCAACCACACATACTCTACAGGGCTCTTTTCGACTACACATATTCTAAAGTGCTCTTTTCAACTACACATACTTTACAATGCTCTTTTTGATGACACATATTCTATAATGTTCTTTCCGACCACATATTCTATAGTGTGCTTTCATACCACACATACTCTACAATGTTCTTTTTGACTTCAACTACTACGGTTATCTTTTCGACTTTGACTACTTAAGTTCTCTTTCAACTTCGACTACTACAATTCTCTTTTTGACTTCGACAATTTCAGTTCTCTTTTCAACTTTGACTATTTTAGCTCTCTTTTCAACTTTGACTACTTTAGCTCTCTTTTTGACTTCGACACGTTAGCTCTATTTTTGACTTTGACCACTTTTGCTCTCTTTTCAACTTCGACTACTTTAGTTCTCTTTTCAACTTTGACTACTTTAGCTTTCCTTTTGATTTCAACTGCTATAGTACTCGTGTTCACTCGACCACTTCAGTACCCCTATCTCTTGAGAGAGCCACAGCTCGTCGCTGATGAGGGACTCCTCGGTGAATAGGGCATGGGCCAAAACAGAGTTGGGACCTCGACCTACACACCTAGGCAAAGTATCAAGGCCTGAATTGGAGGACAGGGTGGTTGGCAGTGAGGTCCTGTGGCGGTGGCGGTATGGGAATGGCACTATAGGGCTATGAGATACTAGGGCTCGATTCAGTGCTAGGGGAGCTCCCATAGGGTAGGAGGAACTCACTAAAGGTGATGATGGCACTTGAGGAGGAGCGGAGGAGGCTTGCACCAGAGATCCTATTGGTGGTGAAGAGGAGGCTTGCATGCATGTGGAGGTATGGGCAAATGGAATCGTGGTATGGCTCACCGGAGAGACAAAGAGAGAGAAAGGCTTATAACGATGTCCTGGTTAGAGATGAACAAAAAAGCCCAGCCTGAGTGGTCTACGACACAAAAGATCAATCAAATGAGTAGAGTGCATAAGGGAGATCTAAGGCATGTTGTGACGGAGTTGGAGATGAGAGAATCTCACCAGAGTTGCTAGAACACAATGACATGCTCATCGGCGTCGCGAATGACTTTGGTTTCTCTATGTTCCAGTGAGCAAGGTGCTCAAGGAACGCGCACAAGTGTAACATCCTAAATTTACGGGACTAGTGTAATTGTAAAATAATAAAAATCTTTTCTTCATTTTTTGTGTATCTCAAAATTTCGTCTTTAATTGAGTTTTGAATTGTGCATTCTGGCAGCAAAAATTCAGAATAAGGAAAAACAAAATCTTAAAATCCGGAACCAAGTTCCCAAAAATTCAAAAATCCGGGAGCTCTCAATTTTCCTTCGGTTAAAAATCTGAATCCTTGATTATTTAAAATTTAGTCTCTAAAAATTTAATTAGGATATTCAGAACTTTTGGAAATCCTACATCCAAATTTAAATCCAGAAATTAAATTACATTTTATCTTAATACTTGCATTACTCAACATCTAATTATCTAAATCAAGGAATTAAATTGCAAAATCCCAAAAATCATCAAAATTCAGAAATCCCCTTCGGCTCATTTGGCCCTTCTGGCCCACCCGGCCTCCCCATCATCTCCCCTTCCTCCTTGCCCTTTCGCTTCTCCCCATTCCTGTTCAGAGCCACCGCCTCCTCATTTCTTTCAGTGCCGCCGCCACCCTATTCGGCCGCCTCCCTCTGTGTCTCTTCCTTTGGCCCGGCTCTTCCTCGTCCTGTGTCCGACCCAGTCCCCAGCCGCATCGCCTCCAGCCCGCTCGCTCCTCCGTCCGGCCTAGCCCCTCTGCCTCACCTCCACATCCGATCGGCGGCCTCGACTCCATCGCCGCCACCTTGCCCCCGGGTTCCACACTGCCCTCGGTTTGGCCTTCGCGTGGTACGCCTAGCGCCCCTTGGCGCGTTAACTCCGCCGAGCTAGCTGCCACCAGCCTAGCCCCAGCATTACTCCCCTCCACCAGCTTCGCCACCATTACTGCGCATCACTTTGCCGGTCTAAGCACTGGGTTTACTCCTCATCCGTGCCGCGCTATCCCTCTGCTGGCTCTGCACAGGCCCCTTCCGTCACCTCGCCTAGCTGCGCCCCGGCATCACATCGCCTCCGTCCCCTCAGAACTGGCTCTGCGCCGGCCTGCCCCTGGCCCCCTCCCTTCGCCCTATCCCTGCACCGACCTCGCCTACGCCTCGCCCGTGCCGTCTACGCCGGATTCAATGCCTAGCCTGGCCTAGCACCGCTCCGCCGAGCCAACGGCAGCCCGGTATTACTCCGCCCCAGCTACTACTTTCAATGCCTCCACTGGCCACCTTCCCTCTAGTGCCTTAAAGAAGCCATGAGCTCCCTGGCACTTCCCATGCCTCCCTCTTCTTTTCCCATGGTCTGAGCCTCCACCCACTCTTCAGTGTTTCGTTCTCCCTGATTGCGCCACCACCGCAGCGCTACTTCCTCATCGCTGCACATTCCACAAGTATCGGCGCCTGGAGCTCGACCGCAGCATCCCGAAGCGGCTCCATTCGCTAATTGGGCCCCTCATCGGCTGCAGTGCACCGCCCACGGCAGCCCCTCTGTGTCGCTCATGGCCTCCACCAACGGCTCGCTCCAGCACCTTTCCAGCCAAGCCGCTGTTACGGGTGAGTTTCCTGCAGTCTCCTCTTGCTAATGCCCCACCAATCTCCCTTCCTCCACTCCGGTTTCCGCAGCCCTGGGAATCCCTTACTCCGGCCGCCACAAGCCATCCCGTCCTTGTTCCGGAGGGAGTCGTCATCGTGGCGCCTAGTGTCCTCAACTACCTGGAATTTGTTTGTACTGGACAACATCACCCTCCAGCCGGTTCCCCGTCAGCTGCGCCCTCGCCGAAGTGTGCCACACCCCCTGTGTTCCGCGGCCGAGCCCTCTTCTCTGCTCCGGCTGAATGCGCCCAAGTCCCCGGCCTCCCCATTTGTTTCGGTGACAGGTGGGCCCCACTGAAATGTGTGTGCAGTTATGGTTATCTCTTGTATTACGAAATATTGCCATCTGGTGAGAATTTTAATAAACAAGTCTGGCAAATGGTATTAGAAATTAAAATACAATTTGCAGGATTAAACAAAAAGATGTGCAAAAATCAAATAGAACTGTATGAAAGAATTTATAAGATCCTCGTAGCTAAGTTCCCAATTGTTAGCCTGATCTTGCTAAGTATCAAAGTTAAAATTCACTGAATAATAATAAGTGAGAATGAGGCAAAATGATGGTATGTTATAAACTAAAAGGGGAATTGATTTATGAATATTAAGAATTTGTGAAACCTTTCTCAAAAATAAATAATACCAGGATCTAAGATTTCTTGAACACTTCTTGTATTTCTAGCATTTATCTGCTATCACAAACTCGGCCCAAGAACTTAGCTATATTCTACACATAGAATGCTATCAGCAAATTATTCCTTTCTAAAATCAATAATACTTCCTTTTCATTAATGTTCAAGAAAGTTGTAAATCAAATTTTCATTGAAGTGCAAAGATTCAGATATTTTGGGCTTACGAAACTATTAAACCTAATTAAAGGATTTTTGCTCTCCACCCAAATAATTTATCTTGGTATGATTTCAAAAAAGGGCCTAAATCATACAAGAAAAAGGGGCATAAAATTATAACTCTTGAGTAATTAGCACCCATGGCTAAAAATATTGCTACAACACAACTTTGCATCCCAATTAATCTAATCATCCTCCAATACTCAAGAATAATTAAATGGGTGCAAATTCATCAATTCAAACTTGTCAATTCATTATTTAAAAATCCTCAACCATCCCTAATAGATTTGATAATCATCAAAAACAGTCAACCCTGTTCCAAAATCTAAATTGGATAAATACTCACTTCATCCTATATCTACAACCATAAAATACATGTATTCAAGTATCTGGCAATCTTTCTAAAAAGCACATAAGCCCAACTTAACTTTTGGAACTTCCTTGCTAAATATAAAATATTATAAAGGAAGCTATAAAGAAAAAGATCGAATCCTTTATCTTGAACCCTACAGAAGGATCCTGCGGGTAATCCTTTACTCAACTTCTCCCTGTTTTATAAAATTTTCCCTCACGGTAAAGCTATTCAACCAACTCCTTCCTATCAAATGAATCCATTCCAATCGCTCCCTCTCCACCCTCAATTTGGAAACGACATAAAATGAGTTCAATTAATTTAAACCAAAATTTTGCCGCTATTGGATTTATTTGGGTTTTCCATTTTATTGCCGCATATTAGAAGCTGCAGTCTGAAGACGACGAGCTCAAGCGGATTCAAATTACCGTGAAGATTCAGGAATTATATTATTGACTGACTGGTTAAGCAAGCTTTGATTCAAAACAAGGTCGCGGTGATTAAGCCAGGCAAGTCATCACTTTGATCACATTGATCCCACGTTTTACAAAAGTTATGTTCCTTTAAATTATCAAAATCTGCATGCTTACTTTGTTATGCAACTTTATGTCAAATGTAAGGTAGATATTACCCCTGTTATGATACCAGTATTATTATGACATCCTTTACCATCTGATTCAACAAATCCTTGTCGCTCTAGATAATAATACTATTATCATTAGCTAAGTTATAATTACTGCCAAATGAGTCTAAAACCAGGGCATTCAATTGTCCGGCTCATCATTATTCTTCAAACATGTGAATTTATTTTGGGCAGTCATTGGATGTAGATGACTGATATTTGTGTACAGCTTACCTTCTCAAAACCTCAAAACTGCTTTACCTGTCTAGGCGGTTGGTAAGAGTGGTTGGGGTTGGATTGTGGTATGCATCGCCTGGACGAATTAAGGACTTAATCTTGTATGACCTCTTCATGTAAAACAGTACAACCACATGCTGGCAAAGTGTAGGCATGACTGAATAATTTGTATTCGCCAGTAAAGGAATGCACTTCGAGGGAAAGCACGATTTTCCTCGCTGGACGCAAAGCGTTCTGGAGGTGGTCGTGTCTCTGGATCGAGGTGGGCGCAAGAGGGGGTCTAGTTGGCGCCCATAGGGCCTTCCTGTAGACGAAACCTTAGCGAGTGCAGTTCTTTACTAGATGCATGGTAAAGGTCATGTGATCGTCTGGTTGATCTGCATGTCCAAGGAAACATGTGGAGTATAACAATTGGATTATCTCTTGTGGGTAAAGTTGTGCAACTCTGCAGAGTCTAAAACTATTCGAATAGTCGTGCTCACGGTAAAGAGCGGACATGGAAACATCCTCGAGTTAGTTCTATTTCAAAAACCATTTTTCGGGCGGGATGAAAACTTAGTAGAGAGACGTACTCTACTTTGTGGGATTTTTCCTAGAGAGATGTACTCCAACGATAATTAGGGTGGATGTAGCCTAGTAATCAAAATTAGCATGGGTGGAGGTAACCATACACTGTAAAAGGTGGATGTAACCTGCGCTACTATAAATATTGCACTCTCTCTTTACAACTTGCATTTTGGTTAAAATTGCTAAGTCACAGGAATTTTATTTATAATATTTGGAAATGCTGCTTTAGCAAATAAAATAACCTCAAGCCTCCTTTCACAGCCTTGCATATAATAGTTATTAGTGTTGCATTCTGCGTGGTGGCTTGTTGAGTACAATTTGTACTCACTGTTGCTTATTACCCTCTAGTCGGTCAGGAAACAGAAGAAAAGGCTCTGCAATGCTTCTTGAAGAGGGTCGACAGAGCTAGTATCCATGACGGTCAAGAACTAGGTCACGGAACCCCAGTTGGCTGCCTGTGGGCAAGTCTTGAGGGTTCCATTTGTGTGAAGATTTCCGCTACTGCTCTCTCTGTTTCTCGGCCCATGTAAGTTTTTACGGTGTAATTTATGCTTCTGTTTAATATGTTTTTGATATACAGTGATGTATCTGTGAGCACTAGCTACTGATCCAGGGAATAGTGCAGAAATCACAGAGGAATTTGGAATGAATAATTTTGGTTTCGACAACAAGAGACTAAGGGGGCGAGCTGAAGAGCAAAGGCATGGTTGGGGGGCATTGTGGGTATGGGATGGTTGGAGGCAAAGCGTGAGTTCTCGTGAATGCAATCCAATGGTGTGGTTTGATTACTCGCTATGGAACGTGAGGTGTGGAAGAAACACAAGGGGAAGAGATGCATCGCATTGAGACGAGGGTAGGCAGGGGTTGGCAACAACAGAGAGGAACGGTGGGCATGGTGTCAGAAACAAGGGGTAGCATGACCACAACGGAGTTGGCATGGGCACGCTAAAGTAGGAGATGAACTCTACAATGGGCCACACTCAGTTGTGACAGAGAGATAGCTGAGAGGGTTGGGTAAGTTCTTTTAGACCTAGAAAACTTGCTCCAAAAACTATAAATTTTTTGTGCAGGCTCCTGACATAGTGTGGATGATTACGTAAATTTTTTAGAGTTTTATCTTATCTTGATTTTTCTAGAAAAATCTGAGAAGGCTTTTGTTTGAATCTAAATACACTTATTTGATTTAAATAATTTTAGTTCTTGCTTTAATATTTATTTTAGTGCCAAGATTATACTTGTAAGCTTTTAGGATGGTTTCCACAATACTTTCTCTCATGCCACTTTTAACTATCTTATCTAACATTTGATTTGGATTCAATTTGATTTATATTTTATGCACTTTTGATTTTTGAAAATACTTTTTCCAAAGAAATTGCAGTAAAAGCCAAGGGAGAACAAATGCATGCAAAAGTTTTTAAATTACCCTCATTTTCATATTTTTTGGAATTTCAGGATGTTACATAAATTTACTGCTGTCACATTGTTTTGATCATAGCGGTGTGACCATAAGGTTTCTGAGGCTGGCACCATATTGATTGCATAGGTCTTGGAATAATCTTTCCAACAACCATAAGAGCACCATAATCGGACTACATTTGTGAAAGTTATTGTAATGCCTTGAATGTCTTTACGGCGTCCCTAGGAATATTTAGCGGAATCGCAGAGTCATCCAATTTTTTCGATGAATCGCGGGATGTGGAAATAAAATTACGGAATTATCCAAAATAAAAAATAAATTAAATTAATAAGAAAACAGAAAATGGACTGCCTGGAGGGGTGGGCTAGCCACTTTAGGCCAGCCAGCCCAAAGTGGAGCCTCACCCCACCCAAACCCTAGCCCCCCTAAAAGCCCCCCTTGGCTCAAACCCCTCTCCCACCCTCTTTGTAACACCCTGGCCAAACAATGACCCAGAATGCTACCCAACTAGAAGTAAAACCATGTTATCTAATTACGTTGTACAAAATTTTTGGCAGAGCCTCCTTTGTTTATCTATCCAAATCAGAGATTTCACAGGTAGTAACAATTATAGTAAACGATCCTCAAGTAATAAGTTCAATGCTATGCAATTAAATTAAGGGGTACTAAACCATTCATGGATAGAATATTTAGAGAAACAACATAAGCATCATGAATATTCTAAACTCCGATTACAAATAACATCCAAGGGGTAATAATCAGATGATACTTAAAGGTTTCTTGCGCCCTATATTTAATTCTTTTCCTTTGTTTCTATTATGGGTGGAACGTGCCAGTGCAACTAGTTTATTCCTTCCCTTTCCCCAAGCATGCCGATCTCATAAAGGTACCTAAAAAAACATCAACAAGAGTGAGTCCAACGACTCAGAAAATATAATGGATAGTAACAAGTATATTTATAAACATCACTTTACAAATCCATCCATCAACCATATAGTTAAGCCATGCTATGCAAGATGATCAAAAAGCTCTTTATCTCTTTCTCTTTTACATTTTACCGGTAATGCAGAGTGTGCATCCGTCGACGCACACCCATGCCTGTACCACCTGGTACAGGGACCAATTGCCCATACTCCACAAGTATGGGCACCTTTAGCCCGTTATGTTATCAACATGACGGGGACCTCAACGCTTAGTCAACTCGTGACTAAGACTTCAATAGATCAACATGATGTATATGCGTGAATATCTCAATAAAATAAATCTTGCATTCACATTATCTATGCACCAGAAAAACTCATGAACACTGTAAGTTGCAAACACCCATAAACAACACCAATACATTCTTACCATAACCATGAACACACATATATTCATACTATAAATCAAACATCGACCTTCCACACTATCAATTTTAAACCATCATTATACTTGCCTTAACCGCGAGAAAACGGGGAAGGTGTAGAAGGTGCCGCCTCTGGGATCCGTCCTCCACTTGAATAATAATTATAATATTCACTAAGATACCAGTAGAGGACCTTTGCCCAAATAATAACAAACACGAACTAGTAAATTCGTCTATCTCGGTTCCAATTCCCAAATCCTACAGGTCATCCCGCCTACCTCTGTGGACAGTCAACTTCAAAAATTCATAACTATTGGTGTAGGAGTCCGAATAGGGTGTTCTTTGACTTTCTAGAAAGATAATTAAATTATCTGACTAAACCTAGTTGGTGAGCCTCCCTGATTCGGCCATCTTCTTCCCGCACCATCCAATTTTGTAAAACATCAGTTTCACATCGGGTTCTCTGGATAGAGCACTAAAAAGGCCATAACTTCCAGCCCGAGTGTCCGAATCATAATTTCTTGACCTTCCGGGAAATCTAAGACAATTATCTACAACTTTCATAACATGGGGATCCTCTGATTCGCCCGATTTCTAATCGCTCAACCCAATCTACCAAAATCTGACAGAAATTTCCCGATCTGCAGAATAGTCTTACAAGAAAAATCATAACTTCTGCTAGAAAGGTCCGATCGACGCGTTCTAGCACTTCATGGAAAGATAATGACGTCCTCTACAACGTTCTAGGGGAATTCCAGATCAGAATCCCCACGAAACTACCCCAAAACAGCCGTTCAACGAAATCTGCCCTAGCAGTCCAGAAAAAAGTTTTATTTATTTTTTAAAAATCTATTCTTTTCCATATTTTTCACTTTGTGCTAATTCCAAAAATTATATTTCTTTCCGTCCCACGCTTTACCGAAAAAAATCGGGCGACTCTGTGATTATTTAAATCCTACGTTGAGTCGATGTTCAGGGTATTACACTCTTGGCTGCCACCCCCCACTCCCCCCTGTGCCTCCACCTCCTCCCCAACCTGCTGCCCTGCTAGTTGCTTCAAAGGAGAGATCAATCAAGAGAAGGGAGAAGGAGGGGAGAAAAGAGGAAGAAGAAGAGAGAAGATGGGTGATCTTGAGGGATCACCTAGGTAATTTTTTTCACCTTAATTCTCCCTGTTTTAGATGTAATTAGGGTTCATGTCATGGGATTAGTAGGGTTCTAGCGGGGTAATTAGCCGATTAGCGTTATTCTGCTGTCTGCGCGTAGGTTGATTCGTGCAGTATGACTATTCGTCTAGATTAGAGCATTCAGACGATTTTTACTGCGGATCTAGCCAGCATGAAAGTTGTAGAGAATGTCGAAACGTTCTGCTACAAAAGTCCGATCGACGCGTTCTAGCACTTCATGGAAAGATAACGACGTCCTCTACAACTTTCTAGGAGAAGTCCAGATCAGAATTCCCACGAAACTACCCCAAAACAGCTGTCCAACGAAATCTTCCCTAGCAGTCCAGAATACCGATATTGAAACAACTAGCAAAAAGATGCCTCCAATTGGAGAACAACTAGCAAAAAGTCCGATCGACACGTTCTAGCACTTCATGGAAAGATAACGACGTCCTCTACAACTTTCTAGGAGAAGTCCAGATCAGAATTCCCACGAAACTATCCCAAAACGCCCTTGATTTGGAACAAATTATGGCGCTGGTTTTGCTCGGCATGAGACACTTGAGCACTTAGTACGCGTTGCACTATAATGCTCAAATACTTGTCGGCATCTTCGGCGCCAACATGCTCCTCATGATCATATTCTTCTTCATGTCCTATAGGGTCAGTTGCAAGCATAGCATATGTTTCTTCATCAAAATCACTAGCAGAGGAATACCCACCATCATCGCGTATAATCAATACACGCTTGCTTGGACAGTCCCGCATCATGTGTCCATAGCCTTTGCAACGATGGCATTGAACGTCCCTTGTTCGTCCGGTCGAAGGAACTGAAGAGGTTGTTTTTGCAGGAAGTTGTGGTGCTGATTTGTGTGCTTGAGAGACTCGTGGCGCGAAATTGATGTAGTAGGCGCGCTTGTTGTTGGAGTGTGATGGCGCCACAATGGACGAGGGAGCAGGGGTGCGCGGAGTCCATGAATTTGTGCGACCTGCAGAAGAATTAGATCGCATTTTCGTCTGGCGTCCCTGCAACTCACGTTCAGCTTTGCAAGTAAGATGAAACAATCTAGTAATGGAGTAGTAATCTTTATAATCAAGGATGTCTTGAATTTCTTGACTCAACCCTCCCAAAAACCTAGCCATGGATGCCTCCTCATTCTCAACTAACCCACAACGCAACATACCAATTTGTAATTCCTGATAATATTCTTCCACAGATTTTGCACCCTGTTGTAGACGTTGCAGTTTATTTAACAGATCACGAGCATAATATGAGGGAACAAATCGATGGCGCATAAGCAATTTTAAAGCCTCCCAGGTGTTAGGAATGTTATTGGGATTTTGACGACAATGTTCTTTCCACCAAACAGAAGCAAAGTCGGTAAATTCACTAGTAGCAGCCCTAACTCGTCTATTCTCAGAAAATTCATGGCAAGCAAATTTTTGATCAACAGCTAGTTCCCAATTAAGATAGCTATCAGGATCATATTTACCATTGAAAGAAGGCATGGTGAATTGTCGACGAGCTCACGCCGTGGGGGTTCCCTTCGCATACCTTGTCGGTTAAAACGCAATTGTCGACGAGCTCGATCGTTGTTGTGGTTGATCCTGCCATCGGCCTCGGAATCACCCATATGGTCGGAGTCATCTTGTCTCCGTACCGTCGCAGCAGGGGGAACAGCAGATGAAGCTTGGGCAATCTCCTCAAGGCGCGCCATAATATCTGCCAATGAATTGTTAGTGGTACCTTGCGCTTTCTCCATCGCAGCGAGTGTGGCATTGGTCTCAATCTGGGCGCCCTCAAGTTGAGCAAGTCGCTCATTCGTCACTCTGACATCCTCCTCAAGACCCTCTGCACGAAGGTTCATAAGGCGTAGAAAATGTTGTACGATTGCCTTAGTACGAGGAGTATGAGATTGATCCTCATCCATTGTATGACCTGCCATTGTTAGCAAAACACAAGAATATGTCCCTAACAGCAACTACTAGGATGAGGAGGTTCAAAAAATCGCTCACACTCAAGCCTTTTATCGAACTCTTACCAATTCTTACCAAGCAAAACAGGGGTGATCAGCTCCCAGCGATGTCAACGTATCTCTGAAGATTGGATGGAGCGATTGCCAGGTGAAGCTCAGCCTGTACGGTGTAGGAGAGGTGTAGCTGGGAAGGCTCAAGTTTGGTAGCAAGGATTAGCAATAATCAAATCAGAAAATGCAAGCTGAAAAATCGCTCAACGCCGGTTGGTGCTGGTCCTAGGCTAGACCGTACTAGAGACGCGAGCCTAGAACACAAACGAGTACACCGCACAGAAAGAATCTAGATGACGTTGCCCACGGAGTTCAGAGGCTCAGAAAAGGACGCCGTCTTCACGAGACACCTTAGAATCACTTGTAGAAGGTCCCTGTAAATTTTGAGCGAATTCCGAGAAAGTTGACTTTTCTTGACTTTGCGGGCCCGTTTTGAGAGCCTAAACGACCTTTTTTGGGGTCGAAGTCGTTGCGCGTATGCGTGGTGGCTTACGCGGATCTGAAATCTCCAGATTTTCCAAACTTCAAATTTTCTGGCTCTATTTTCCCGTTTCCTTTCCAACGGATCAAGAAACGCCTCAATCGGAGGTCGTATGCAAAAGTTAGGATTTTCTCTCTCCTCTTCTTTTTTTTTACGCCACGGCTCTTTCTATCTGCGGCTGCCTTTTCCTTCTTGTCTATCTACTTTGCTCCCACTCCGAGTCCAATTCCGAGTCCTACTCCGAGTCCAATTCCGAGTCCGACTCCGAGTCCAATTCCGAGTCCTATTCCGAGTCCAATTCTGAGTCCAATTCCGAATCCAACTCTGATTCCTATTCCGAGTCCAACTAGGGCAACGCCTCCCTAGAAACTGAGTCCCCCTCTGCAACGGTGAAACCAAGACGTGAACAGAACTCGAAACTCTAGAGGAACTAGACACTAAGACCAGCAAAGGACACGACGATGCAACCGAAAGTTCAACAATGCAAAGTACTGAAAAGAAAATTGCGAGGCTAAGATTGGTTTGGACCGGGTGATCTACTACTATTTTTTTTGGCTTTTTGTGTACTGTAGGTAATGAAAAGTAATCTAATCTAGGAATAACTGGAAATTCTCACCGAGCAACCTGGCTCTGATACCACTTGATGGAGACGGGGTGCCCGATCTTTCGATGAGATTGATAACTATCGATTTGGTGGAGGTGACTCTCGCGATTCGACTACAACCGTACGACGTCGCTTGCGCCTTAGCAATCGCTGAACCAACTCCGAGATGTTATTGATCTTGCTGGAAGCACGATCAACCTGAACACGAAGTTCAATCCTCGCAAGCAATCAAGAACTAGCAAGAATAAGACGAAAAGCAATCTGATATTGCGAATAACAAAGTTGGTATTCAAAAACAAAGGTGGGATCCGGCGCGTCTTGACAGGTGGTCGTCTGACACAACTGAAGAACCGAAGTTTGCGCAAAGGCTAAACCTAAACTCAACGAAATCCAAGCCCTAGCAGGCGGCGGCGGCTCCTATTTATAGAGAAACGACCAGGGGGGACGCCCTAGGGTTACAAGGCCCATGGGCCCAAGTGGTGGTGGCGCAGCACCCTTTTTGGATTCGGACTCAGAAACCAATGTTGATTGTTTTGATGATTACGGCCGGCTCGGATGGAATTTGAAGGTGAGGTTGGATCCGTTGGAAAGTAGACTTCATAAGCTTTCCATGAAGTACAAGAACGCCCTAAACGGAGTCCGTATGAAGAAGTTATGCCCGTTTGAATGTGGTACCAATGCAGCAGTCCGAATCCGATTCCAGAACGTATCCAACTCGGATTCTTGCTTGACTTGATCTCAAAGTGACGTGGTGACCTCCATGATTCCGTCCTTGCATGTCCATGACTCCATGTCCCTTTCCTTGATCCTTTCCCAGGTTCCTAACCACGATTAAATCACTTGTATTAGGTAGCGGTCTATTCTCAGTAACATATGAACCTAGGAATGAATTCACCTGGTAATTAAGTTGACGAGCACGAGCTCGAGTAAGTGGTCCTTGTTGTGGATGAGTTGTATCCATGGAAGGGATGTCCTCATCATTACCCTTGACGAATCGATGTAGACTGCGATGAACGCCCTACGAACTCCTCCTCTTCTCATTTTC
Organism: Melocanna baccifera; assembly: GCA_036346265.1. NCBI lineage: Eukaryota > Viridiplantae > Streptophyta > Magnoliopsida > Poales > Poaceae > Melocanna > Melocanna baccifera. The sequence goes on along the minus strand of CM070705.1, from coordinate 11,046,368 downwards.
CCTTTTTCCCTTCCTCTTCCCTTTCTCCTTCTTCTCCTTTGCACCAATGGCAGCACCAAGGGGGGAAGGGAGGGGTAGGGGTGGTGGCTGGGAAAGGGAAGGGGGGAGGGAGGGGGCTGCGCAATGGGGGGGGGAGGAAAAGAGGTGGGGGCGGCTAGGGCTGGAGGGGTGGGTTTGGCCACCCCTTGGGCCGGAGGTCCAAGGTGGCAGGCCCACCCTCTGGCTCGCCCAGAAAAAAGTTTTATTTATTTTAAAAAAATCTATTCTTTTCCATATTTTTTACTTTATGCTAATTCCAAAAATTATATTTCTTTCCGTCCCGCGCTTTACCGAAAAAAACCGGGCGACTCTGTGATTATTTAAATCCTACGTCGAATCGACGTTTAGGGTATTATATTCTCCCCACCTAAAAAGGATTCGTCCTCGAATCTAACTCCTCAACCCACGAGACAAAAGAACAATCAAGGAAAGAGCAACCAAAGGATAGAGCATCCCAAGGGAACCACGACTACGAAAACTCTTCCGCCTCGAAGAGCTCGGGCTCTTCTTATGCATCCGGTCTTCAAGGTTTCACGTCGTCTCCCGCTCGGACTGATTCATCCAGAGGGCCTTCACATACTTGATGGCCCTCTTCCTCACAGCCAATTCTGGCAAGTCCACGATTCACGTTGGTCTAAGCCAAACATCCGTATAACTCTTCGGCCAGCTCTGAGCGGCCAATAAGTCCTGCCATTTTGGCAACATTCCCCGCATTAACTTATTAAGACCACTTTCTAAAACCATCATGTTTCTTAAAACACTTTCCTCTTATTAAATATACTCGGGATAACACAATATACCCATTTTAAAGAATTTGACCACAAATTCTACTCACATCATTCTACTAGAAGCACAACGATATCTTTTACAAATAGAACCCAACAAGAGAAGAATAAAGGATTCTCAAGCAATACACTAGCAACCAGCTGCCCTTCAAAGGACCACGATCCAAACCAAAGGATTCACCACAAAACCTTTTCCACTTTCTAAGTAGACAATTGGAGAACCACCCCACATAATCCAAGAGTGAAAATCACTCGAAGGATCAAACAATCATTTTCTTTTCCCTAACTGAAAAAGACAACGCCTCAACATAAAACAACTCAATTTTGCAGATAACCTCTGCCATAAACACACAGCTTAACAAGAATCAAGAGAATGTTTCCCTATTCGAGATAGCAAATATTTTCCAATCCATTACTTTTAATAATTTAACTTCCTTCAACAAAGGATTTCCAAAATCATCGCCCAACACACCAACTCATTTAACTCAAGTTGGCCACCTCAACAATTAGCTCAACTAAGTACATCATCTACACCATTGTAGATAGACTCTACTGGCCCCATAAATCATACTCTAGCCAAGACCTTGACCAATGGAATTATTTTGACAGATAATTCCTAATGATCGTTAATCCCTTAAAGATATCAACTCAAAATTCTTATCACACCCACACATTATCATTTACTGTACCTCAAGGATGTTATCCATGATCATCACACTATTTAGAATCCACTCTATTCCACTATTCCTACATAGAGACACTGGGCCTCTAAGGTTCTAGCATAACAAGAGGTAAAGCCCAGACTTAGCTTTCAAGACTCCTACAACAAACTTCCCGTATAAGATAGAGAAACCATCAGGTGAAAACCCTGCTATTCCACAATTAACATACACTCGATTCTTAACATCAACAAATTATATGGCTCCAAGACAGACATTCTATTTAAATCAAATCCTACCCCAGGATTATTCCACGAAAACAATATATCATCCAAAGTATCACAACATCGATGATAGTTAAGGTTCCCACAAAACATCTACTAGACCACCACTATCTAGTTGCCATCACGCAACAAAAGGCTTCGCAACCCACAACAATTACCCTGTTCTTAGAAGAAGAGGTAAGAAGAAATAAATTCCAGCATACCAAAAGAACCGCCATCATTCACAGTAGCCATAAGACCAAGAGAAAAAAAAAATAGCAATGAGGTTGGAAAAACAAAAGATGAGATCATCTGTACCTCAAATACTTTCAGTACACTCTTTCTTTTAACAAGAAATAATCAATTTTTTTATTACCGCATCCCGCCAATTCCAACAAAAGAGGCTTGAAGACCATAATATAAGGTTCAGATAAAAACCAATAAGATCATTAACACGTCGCTTTACTCAACGCAACCTCGGTTATCACACAAGTCATAAGGTCCAAAAGATCCCAACTGCAAATCTCAAATCCTTTAATTTAAATAATATCAAGGAACTAACAAATTCTTTTATTTAGAACATTCAACACCATAATCACGTCTACATACTATCAATTGTATTCACAACAAGATAAAACCTTCTTTATAAGAATCATTATACCCTCTTACTCCTTCATTTTTTTTTTCAAAAGGAACACCATAAATCACTTCATCATGTTCTTATTATCTAAATAAGATTCCAACTACTTAATCTAGGAAAAACCTAGTTCATAAGCCACAATATTGAAAGAAAACTCTTTAACAAGATGATATTAGAACATGACAACCTCACAAACATGCTAGTTTAAATCTCTTATTAGATTTCATACATTCACCTTTTACTGATTCTCAACTCTAGTTTAGCAAAAATTAATTGCACTCTAGCCATTGCTGTCAATACTTGTTTTTTTTAGGTAGCATTCATGACCCTATCTCTGTTTTGCAATCACAAGTACAATTATAAGCATAGATTCACCATTCCACCTTACATTCAGAAATTTAGAACAAAATAACTTTAAACATCGATAATGCCAGCTTTATAAGACAAGATTCCACAAGTCAATTTATCAACCTTCCTCTAATTTCTTTATACATGTGTCAACAATTTAGCATGGCAAAAGTTAAATGAATCTAGCAGTTGTGCATGCTCCTTAAGTATGTAAAGAGAGGGCATATTAAATGTTAATATTACTAAGACAATGTTCCAACAACTCCTTACTTAACCATCCCAAATGGTTAGATTAATCACTTAAGATCAAATAATCCAATCTACCCAATAAGTTGGGAATTTAAACAACCATAATAATCAAACCACTTTTGTTCATATTCCTCAATAATTGCATGAGTTCTTAACATGAATCGACAAATTCTTAACCACAATTCTTTTAACAACTACAACAGGACAATATCATAATAATCATGTACACTTCCAAGTATGATAGTAGAAATTAATTATGTACCATGCTAACATTTTAACTTGATAATTCACAACTTATCTATGATTTACATGATTGCCACCTCCTACTTAAACACCACAAAGGGTTTTAACACTTCCTTCCAGAAAAGAGGGGAAATAAACACCTACAATCGAAATAACCCAAAAAGAAAGCATAGTGCCACAGCTTCGCAGGTTAATGAACTTGCATCATAAATCTTTGATTTTTTTTCAATAAGTCAAACGAATAAATGAGTCATATTTTCCAATAACAAAGATGGAACAAACATTGAAATATCCTTCTCGCAAAATAACACTACTCACGAGCAACAAGAGCAACTCAACAATAAAAAAGAAACAATACTTGTCTTAAAAACAATTAAAAGCCTATTGGCACCCAACAACTGCAATGAACCACTAACTCAAGAGAAACTCATTAACCGCAATAGGCTAAGAATTGGCCAAAATCAACTCAAAGAAGACAACAACTTTTCTAAAGAATCTCACTCACAACATCTGCATCCCAGTTACCCAAGGTAAATGCATCACTATCCCTTTACCACGATAGGTGGTAAAAACTAGCAATGTCCAAGGCAACCACTACATCCTTTACCTCTTATCATTGACTATTCTCAATCATAACGGTCATTGAAGCAAAACATAATCATACAAGATCATCTCATAACATAAATCATCAATATAACATGTCAAAGCATGAATACAATGCTTAACCCATCCCATCTACTGTGCATCAGTGTGTCAATTTAATATTTTAATTACCACAGACCTAAAGCCCGCTTTGATACCAACTGTAACACCCTGGCCAAACAATGACCCAGAATGCTACCCAACTAGAAGTAAAACCATGTTATCTAATTACGTTATACAAAATTTTTGGCAGAGCCTCCTTTGTTTATCTATCCAAATCAGAGATTTCACAGGTAGTAACAATTATAGTAAACGATCCTCAAGTAATAAGTTCAATGCTAAGCAATTAAATTAAAGGGTACTAAACCATTCATGGATAGAATATTTAGAGAAACAACATGAGCATCATGAATATTCTAAACTCCGATTACAAATAACATCCAAGGGTAATAATCAGATGATACTTAAAGGTTTCTTGCGTCCTATATTTAATTCTTTTCCTTTGTTTCTATTATGAGTGGAACGTGCCAGTGCAACTACTTTATTCCTTCCCTTTCCCCAAGCATGCCGATCTCATAAAGGTACCTAAAAAAACATCAACAAGAGTGAGTCCAACGACTCAGCAAATATAATGGATAGTAACAAGTACATTTATAAACATCACTTTACAAATCCATCTATCAACCATATTAGTCAAGCCATGCTATGCAAGATGATCAAAAAGCTCTTTATCTCTTTCTCTTTTGCATTTTACCGGTAATGCAGAGTGTGCATCCGTCGACACACACCCATGCCTGTACCACCTAGTACAGGGACCAATGGCCCATACTCCACAAGTATGGGGACCTTTAGCCCATTATGTTATCGACATGACGGGGACCTCGACGCTTAGTCAACTCGTGACTAAGACTTCAATAGATCAACATGATGTATATGCGTGAATATCTCAATAAAATAAATCTTGCATTCACATTATCTATGCACCAGAAAAACTCATGAACACTGTAAGTTGCAAACACCCATAAACAACACCAATACATTCTTACCACTACTATGAACACACATATATTCATACTATAAATCAAACATCGACCTTCCACACTATCAATTTTAAACCATCATTATACTTGCCTTAACCGCGAGAAAACGGGGAACGTGTAGAAGGTGCCGCCTCTGGGATTCGTTCTCCACCTGAATAATAATTATAATATTTGCTAAGATACCAGTAGAGGACCTTTGCCCAAATAATAACAAACACGAAGTAGTAAATTCGTCTATCTCGGTTCCAATTCCCAAATCCTACAGGTCATCCCGCCTACCTCTGTGGACAGTCAACTTCAAAAATTTATAACTATTGGTGTAGGAGTCCGAATAGGGTGTTCTTTGACTTTCTGGAAAGATAATTAAATTATCTGACTAAACCTAGTTGGTGAGCCTCCCTGATTCGGCCATCTTCTTCCCGCACCATCCAATTTTCTAAAACATCAGTTTCACATCGGGTTCTCTGGACAGAGCACTAAAAAGGCCATAACTTCCAGCCCAAGTGTCCGAATCATAATTTCTTGACCTTCCGGGAAATTTAAGACAATTATCTACAACTTTCATAACATGGAGATCCTCTGATTCGCCCGATTTCTAATCGCTCAACCCAATCTACCAAAATCTGATAGAAATTTCCCGATCTGCAGAACAGTCTTACAAGAAAAATCATAACTTCTGCTACAAAGGTCCGATCGACGCGTTCTAGAACTTCATGGAAAGATAACGATGTCGTCTACAACTTTCTAGGGGAATTTCATATCAGAATCCCCACGAAACTACCCCAAAACAACCGTTCAACGAAATCTACCCTAGGAGTCCAGAAAAAAGTTTTATTTATTTTAAAAAAATCTATTCTTTTCCATATTTTTCACTTTATGCCAATTCCAAAAATTATATTTCTTTCCGTCCCACGCTTTACCGAAAAAAACCGGGCCACTCTACGATTATTTAAATCCTACGTCGAGTCGACGTTCAGGGTATTACACTCTTGGCTGCCACCCCCCACTCCCCCCTGTGCCTCCACCTCCTCCCCAACCTGCTGCCCTGCTATTTGCTGCAAAGGAGAGATCAATCAAGAGAAGGGAGAAGGAGGGGAGAAAAGAGGAAGAAGAAGAGAGAAGAGGGGTGATCTTGAGGGATCACCTAGGTAATTTTTTTCACCTCAATTCTCCCTGTTTTAGATGTAATTAGGGTTCATGTCATGGGATTAGTAGGGTTCTAGCGGGGTAATTAGCCGATTAGCGTTATTCTGCTATCTGCGCGTAGGTTGATTCGTGCAGTATGACTATTCGTCTAGATTAGAGCATTCAGACGATTTTTACTGCGGATCTAGCCAGCATGAAAGTTGTAGAGAATGTCGAAACCTAGCTTCTATAGTTTTTTTACATTTTTTCGCCGTGGGGTTTGGGCGCAACAGAGTCAGGAACTTTGCTATGTAGCAGAGGAGTAGTCTGAAACTAGTTGCTGTTCAGGTGTAGTTTTAGAGGGGTAGATGAATTTTATGATTTTGTTCACAAAAACAAAAGTTGTAGGAAATCATGTAAACTAGCTTCTGTAAAAAATCATGAATTTTAGAGTATTATATAGAAGGTGGGATTCGTTAGAAGATTACTGGCCAGATCGCCGAAACAGAGTCTATCGTCTGTTATCCGCGATACTTTACACCCTTTTACCAGCAGATTAACAATAGGATGCCTACTTGGAAATTGTAGATTTTTCTCTGTAGTTTCGAGAAATATCTCATTTGCTGTGCCTGGCTTAGTATACTTAAATATACAAAAAAATCAAACAACGCTGCTACAGTGGGCTAGGTGTAGGATCATCGAGCGGAGAGGGTATTGTCGGGTTAGGGCTTAGCGGCATTTTATTTTCTTAAGATGTGAATACCTTGCTATAGTATTGTGCTGAGAGATGATTTTGGACAGGTAGCTTCACTCCTGACTGTGCGTGAGCGCTTCGCTTCTTTGGTAGAGGCAAGTAAATGTAGCGGATGTGCTACTGTTTAACTCGTTAATCATACTATATTCACATTAGATATTTCTCTTAATTTGAGATGCTATGCCGTTGTTACATTCTTTCTTAATGTGGTCTATGTGGTAGCAATTTAAGAATCAATTACTTTATGCCCTTGATGAATTATTTGTGGTTATGTGGTATTGTGCTTAATGGGACATATGTGGATTATGAGGTGGTATGCATGATAAATATGTTGCTAATCTTTATGGTTAAATTCTTATGAATCATGTTTATCATATCATTCATATCATGACATGCCATTTGTAGCGTGTATGTCGTCACACATAGCTGCAACCGTACCGGTACAACATCGTACATTGCTGTAGTACGATGCACATTCTTACCTTATTATGTAAGGGTGCAGTGGATCATATGCATGCATTTGCATTTACTTGTGGATGGAATAATTGCATATATAAGTTATTTGCTTGAATCTTATGAGGTTTGACTCATAGGAGTCATCGGTGGTATAATGAATGTGGTTGAGGATATAATTGTGGTCATTGTGAAAAATAAATATTGATAATCAAGTTATTGTAGTTTAATTAGCTTGTTAAATAGTTTGCTTGCTAAGATTGTTATCTCACTCTTGTTTTTCGCCCTTCCAGGTGATCCTTAAGCATACATGAGAAGGGTAAAGCGGCACAACACAAATGTACTTCATATTATGATTTATGCTGTAATAAATATGAAAAGACTCTAGCCAATTATCTATTTACCTCATTGATGTTTACTTCAAATTAATAATGCTAAACTATAGACCATTTTATTTGGTTAAAGTTGGTATCAGAGTCTAGGCTTTAAATTCTAGGAAAATTAAGAAAGAAAATTGACACACTTGCACATGTAGGATGAGGAAGGGTTTGCATAACTTGCATATACCTTGTTAAATTATTTGAATTAGTGCTTGTACCTTAATTGCTTGAGTTGATGTTTTTGCTTGTTTGTGGGCTATGGTGGCTGCAGGAATGCCGCCTAGGGGTAGAAGCCGTGGCCGTGCAGCTATGCCGGTAGCGCAGCCGACGGCTGAGGAGGCTAAGTTTACCTAGCCAAAGGGTGGTAATCAAGAGGAGTTGTGTAACATCCCAATTTTTGCTTTTATTTTGAAGAAATAATTTTAAATTAATAATTTCCAATTATCTGGAATTTTCAGAATTTAAAGTTTCTGTTGAAAAGAAAAGTTAATATCAAAATAAGTTGGAAATATTTTTAATATGTTTAAAACATTATCAGTGAATTATGTGAATTTTTCTGGAATTTTTGGAATTTATTTGGTATTTTTTTGAGTATTTTAAAGTCTCCTACTAATTTCTGAAATATATAAAAGATTTAAATATCCAAACTCTTCCTCGGGTTGACACTTGTCACCCATCCGTTCGCTCTCCCTCCGCCGAGCTAATCCCGCCGTCTCACGCCTCATCCCGCCTCTCTCTCGCGGCGCCAAGTGTCGCGCGATCCGACAAAGAACGACCACTCGCGGCTAATACTCAAAAGGGTAAACTACCCTTATTGGGTAGGTGAGCCTCCCGCCCGATCGTTACCACGCCGCTCTCCTCTCCCGCTCCTCTGCGTTCGAGCCCGCTCGCGCGAGGTTGAGTTCTTTTTTTTGATTTGCGCTGACAAGCGGGCCCCACCTGTCATAGGCGGTGCGTGGACTCACCGCCGCCGGCCCCACTGCCGAGCCGTCGCCCCGATGTTTCGCCCCCGACCGTTTCTCTCGCGCTGCCGCCATTCACGCCGCCGCTGAGCTCGCGTTTCGCCTCCTCAGCCGTTACTTCTTCGCCTTTAATGAACCGGGAGCGTCCGCTCGTCGCCGCCATTAAACCCCGCCGCTTCCAACCGAGGAGACGCCGTTTCGCGCGGCGTCGGAACCGCCGCCATTAACGCCGGCGAGGACGTGCGTCCGTTTCTTCCTCCGCGTGCATAAAACAAGCCACGGCGCTCTCTCTCCCTTCGCAACTCTCTCTCTCTCTCCGTTCGCGTGCGTTCATAGCCGTAGTCGCGCCGTGGTTCGGCGCCGCCGACGAGCTGCGTCGCCGCCGCCGTAAGCCTCCACCGCACCGAACGTCTCGCGCGCCCCTCGGTCAAGCGCCGCGCCGCGCCGCGGTCACCGCTCCTCGGTCCGCGTGCGAGTCGCGCCCGCGCCGCGCGCTCGCGTCGCGCGGCGCCTCGCGCGACGCTGGCTGGGCTGCGTCGCCGATCGCCGGACTCCCGCCTCCGCACCGCGTCATCCCCACCGCCCGTTCACCGACGGCCCGGATACGCGCACGTGTTTCCATCTCGGCCGTCCACCTCGCGCCCCGCCTCGGCCTCACCGCCCGCGTCCGCGCCCGCGCGCGAGCGTTCGCGTCCGCGCGACGCCTCGCGCGGAGAGCCGCGCCACGCGGCGCCCATCCGCCGGTTGCCCGCGTCTCCACCGCCTCATCTCTGCCGTCCATCCGGATCTGGATCGACGCACCGGATCACGCCGCGCGTCAAGCCCATGGCCGTCCGATCCACCTCCACCGACAGCCGCGCAAATCGCCACGTCAAATCTGTCCGACGTGTCTGCCACGTCAGAGCCACGTCAGCCACGTGCGCGCCACGTTGCTCCGCCGATCTCCCCGCTGTTAAGCCTTAAGAGGATTACCTACCCTTATGGGGTAGGCAGTGCCTCCCCGCTCACTTGGCTAGCGCCGCTCTCTTTCCCCCCCCACTCCCTCGGCGCGCGTTCGAGCCCCGCTCCGCGCGCGAGGTTGAGTTTCTCCGTTTTTATCCGCGCTGACACCTGGGTCCCACCCGTCAGCGACCACCCCTCTGCGCTATTCACTGACAAGTGGGTCCCGAGTCCAGTGGGTCCCATACGTCAGAGACTCATTTTAAATGAAATCGCTGACCAGTGGACCCCACATGTCAGAGATTTCCGAATTTCTGGATTTATTTAAATCTGAGATTTTCAAATAGCCATATCTTTCTCATTTTAACTCCAAATTGATCCATTCAAATTTCTAAATTCATCTAAAATTTCAATCTTTCAATTGGTATGTTTACTTTCAATTTTTGAATTTTTATTTTATTTTATTTATTTGGTTTTCTCGATTTACGTGTAGAGACCGAATTGTCCGAGGATTTGCAAGAGCAAGTTGTGGAAGATTTCAACCAGACACAGGAAGGCAAGTCTCCTTTGAACATTTTGCTCCCATGTTTTGCAAGTTTCCTTTGGTCAACTTGCTCAAATGATTTAGAAAAAAATGTTTAGGTAGTTATTTTAAATTAATGCATGCTTATGTTATATCAAGTGATAATTTGATTTAGAAAATTTAGTTAAAGACCCAATTTGTTATACCTTCCATTGAAAATTGTTTACCTTGTACCATTGTCAACTTAGGATATCCCTTTGACTCAATAATGAGTTAGCATTAAATTGGTTGAATGTTTAAAATACTAGCAAATGCTTAGCGTAGCAAATTAATGTATTAATACTCAAATGAGTAGCATGTTTATCAAATGTTTTGATGAATGATTTGTTTGAACATTGGTAATGGATGTTACCATTGTTAAATGCTTTGTTTGAAAAGTGGTAATGGGTGTTATCACCGATAATTTAAAAGTAAAAATGGATTTCAAAGGAAAAGTTGACAAGGGTGGATGGAAGGTTTGGTGGTGCGATTAGCACGAGAGTTGTTGGGTTTGTGAATGAGCCACCCAGTCGATTAAGGACCGACGCTTGTGTTTGTCCAAACCGAGCAAAGCAGTACAACCACAAGTCTATATGGGTACGACCTAGCTAACTAACCTATAAAAGTTTAGCTTAGATATCACCGGTGGTGTATTGGGTGCCGTGGTATCTGGTTACTCATAGTGAGGAACAGGGTTTACTGTACTCACATGGCGCAAGAGGGGGCTCCAACTTGTGGATTCAAGTTGTGGTGAAACCTTAGCGGGTGGTATTTAAACTATACTGGAGTAGGTGAAAAGCTTTGTGATAATTTATCCGAGTCTTATGCCAAAGGAAGCATGTTGTTGCAAAGATGACTTATCTCTTGTGGGTAAAGTTGTACACCCTCTGCAGAGTTAAAACTATTTGAATAGCCGTGCCCACGGTCAAGGGCGGGCAAGGATTGCATACACATGGTAGAAGGTTTGATTTTGTTTTCAAAACAAAATGAATTGGAGAAAAACTCGGGAGTGGATGGAACTCTCGTGATCTTTAGGCGGTGGTGCAACCGATTGTGGATTTAACTTGAGGTTTTGAAAGTTGGCAGGATTGCCTGAGATATTAGTGTTGGTAGTTTAACCTTCACTAAAAGTACTTATCTAATTTCGTTTATTAAAAACAAGTTGTTTACAAAATGGCTTTCAAAGTAATTATGTAGATTTAAAATAAAATGCTGATTTTTGCAAATAAACCATATAGCCTTCCTTTGTGAAGCCTTACATCCTTGCATTTTTCCCAAGACTTATGGAGTACATTTTGTACTCACTGTTGCTCTATAAATATAAAAGCAGAGAATGAAGAAGATCAAGCGGGAGAGTATGACTTCTGCGCCGAATGTGGATGCGGTGGATTCTTCTCGGATGCCTAGGATTCGTTTCCCCAGTCAATTGCCTATGGCAGATTGATGGGTCAACTGTTTATCTTCATTTGCTTCCGCTGTGTTTATTTTTGCTTGAGGTTCTGTGAACCTTAGTAAGGCAATGACCTTTGTAAAACTTCAGTTATTATTGTAATAAATCGTGGATGACATTGTACCGTTTTTCTGGATATCTGTGTGTACTAGCTTTGATCTGGGACTAGTACTGAAATGCACAGGGGGGGTCTGGGAGTTTCTACCCCGGGTCCCACAGAAGTGGTATCAGAGCCATCTTGACTGTAGGACGAGCCCTAGGTTTTGGGAAGCTTTAAGGATTTATATTTAATAAAAATTTATGTACAAAAATATAAGTTTCTTTTGCTTCTACTCTTTTCTTACTTAGTATCTTGTTCTTGTCCTACTCCCACTATTTAAAAAAAATCTTTACTGATCTCTCCTTATTTTCAAACTTATAGATGGCAGGTTCTTCGTCATCTTCAGCCCCATGGGATCACCATTCTCATGGCGAGAGTGAGGGAGCTTTTGCGACTCTTCTCTGACGATTAATGCATGCATCTGAAATATACTCAACAGCCCATTTTCAGAGGGCGGAACACTAGAGTGATGACTATGGATTCATGGACCATGGAAGTATTCATCTATGCTCGGATGGGCAGCTTGACCCCGCTTCATCGCAGGATTGAGCACCCTCGGACCCATCAGACGGACGCTATCCAGATGCGGCCAAGATGGCGATAGCGAGTTGTGCAGAGGCACAAGGAGGAGTTACGATCGCCCATACGCTTCTTTCCGACTACGAGAGCGGGGCAGACCCACCCCGAGGCTTTCGGATCGTGGTGGACGACCCACGCTGTCTCATCAGTGCGATTCACCCAAGCATCGTCGCGACTTACGCCGAGCTCGGCAGAGATAGGACTTCTCCGGATGCTTCTGACGTCGAGCTACGACCACTCCGACACTCTCCGAGCACAGCTGCTTCAGAGTGAGGCCGCCCACGCCGACGCTGTACAGGCGAGGACAGCTGCTGAGGCAGAGGTGGAGCGTCTTCGAGCTGCCACCACTACACCGACCCCACCAGCTCCTGTTGCTGCTCCGGTCAGACTCTCAGGACCTCGCACTAGACTCACTGCAAGGAAGAGTGTGCGACGCCCCAGTCCGCTACCCGACCTCGACATCGGTGGATCCAGCCGAGGACGCCAGCGCTTCCGTTCCAGATCACCTACTTTCAGCCAGAGCCGATCACGGTCGTGTTCGCCGAACAACTGCCGTGGTTGTGGACAGAGTCACTCGTCGGACTCAGAGGAGGATCCCGAGGAGGAGCCAGAGGAGCGTATCATCGTTGAGGACAATTAGATGTTAGATAGACTACCTTTTTTTGTTCAGTTGTTTATCGATACTAGAACGCTTTTATAATGATATGATGTAATAAAATGGATTGTACCGAGTCTTGTGCATTTGTGGTACAGCCATTTCAAAAGTTAATTTGAATTTCAAAAGTTGAGTTTTCTCAATCTGTTGTGTTAATCTTGTGTGTTGTTTTGGGATGATAAATTGCCCCGTCTCTCATCTATGCTTTTCCCTCTTTTCACGTACTTTTCTTGATGGAGCTTGGATGGTGAACACGAGAAGCAACATCAACAACAACCCAGCGCCCAACAACAATGAAGCCCCAATTCCACCTCCGCCAGCCCAAGCTCCCAACATGGAACAAATGATGGCCATGCAACTTCAACTTCTTCAGGCTTTGGCCCAAAATCAAGTAAATCAAGCTCAACAAGTACCTATTCAACCACCATGATCTAAGCTCGGGGAATTCATGAGGACCCGACCTCCGACCTTCGCAGGATCTGCCGATCCGTTGGAGGCGGATGATTGGATCAAGGAAGTGGAAAGGAAGCTGAATCTAGCTCAATGTGCTGAACATGAGAAGGTTATGTACGCTGCTCATCAACTCCAAGGAGTTGCTGCCAATTGGTGGGACAATTTACTGTTGCACACCGGGATGCCCGAACATTGGTTGGGCGGAATTTTTGGAAGCCTTCCGTAATGCTCATATTCCTATGAGTATTATGGAAATGAAGAGGAAGGAGTTCCATCATCTGCAACAGGGAAACCTGAGCGTTTCCGCTTATTTAAGCAAATTCATTCAGCTATCTAGATATGCCCCAGAAGATGTGGCGACTGATGCCGCAAAGATTTGGAGGTTCATGGGAGGGATAGACCCCAACCTCAAGGTTCAATTAGTCTCCAATGACTACCCTACTTTTCAGCATCTAGTGAATAAAGCTTTATTGCAAGAAGATGCTCAACGCCAACTCTTCGACTCCCGGAAGAGGAAGTTCCAGGCTCAGCAGTCTGCGAGCAGTTCACGATTTACGCCACCACAGTACAACCAACCTCCAGTACATAGTCATATAAGGACACCGATTTCTGCACCTCGTCCTTTACCTCAAGCTCCTAGAACTGGAAATGCAGCCCAACTGCAGCAAAACAGAAATGTAGCTGCAGGAGTGCAATGCTACAATTGCAAGAATATGGGACACTATGCCACAGAACTGCCCACGAAACGTCAGCGGTAACTCCGGTTCGTTTCAATCTTGACCCTACACCAGCAAGAGCTCCAACCAATGGTCAAGGACGTGGAAGCCCTCAAACTCCCAAGACTCCACAAAACATTAATCGAGGGCGTATCAATCATGTCATCGCAGAGGCAGCGGAAGATGCACCAGACGTAGTTCTGGGTAAGTTCCTAGTGAACTCGCATCAAAGCAATCATATTATTTGATTCGAGCTACACATTCTTTCGTAACAAAGGCTTTTGTTGAAAAGAATAATTGGAAAATTTGTTTGCTAAAGGACCTTATGATAGTCCAATCTCACGGAAAAGAATTGAGAACTAATTTGGTTAGCCCTAGTGCAACTATAATTATAAGCGGAGTAAAGTTCCTAGCGAACCTTATTATAATAGACTCGATGGCCTAGATATAATACTTGGTATGGATTGGTTGACCAAGTATAAAGGGGATCGATTGTGCCAATCGTGCTATTATTCTTACCAATTCGATGGAATTCAGATAAGGCATGAGTCCGTTATGCATTCGGGAAGGACGATATGTTAACCAGTCTAAAAGGAAAAAGCTTAGAAGATGTGACAATAGTCGCGAATACCCGATGTATTCCTCGAAGATTTGCCAGATTACCACCGATCGAGAAGTTGAATTTGTTATAAACCGGTGCCCGTACGGCTCAATATCAAAGAGACCCTATCGGATGTCACCGATGATTTAGCGAAGTCAAGAGGCGATCCAAGAATTGTATGAGAAAGGATTCATCGGACCAAGTTCTTCGCCTTGGGAGCCCGGTGCTTCTAGTAAAGAAGAAGGATGGTAGTCAACGGATGTGCGTTGATTATCGAGCTTTAAATGAAGTCACTATAAAGAATAAGTATCCCTTACCTCGGATCGATGATTTGTTTGACCAACTCATAGGATCAAGTGTCTTTTCCAAGATTGATCTTGGTCGAGGATATCATCGATTGAAGATTAGACACGAAGATATACCAAAGACGACTTTCGCCACAAGATATGGATTATATGAGTATACGGTGATGTCTTTTGGTCCGACAAATGCACCGCATACTTCATGAACTTGATGAATAAAGTCTTTATGGATTATTTAGATAAGTTTGTTGTTGTTTTCATAGATGACATTCTTATCTATTGAAGAATAATAAAGAACATGAAGGTCATCTAAGGATAGTGTTGCAAAGACTCGTGAACACCATTATATGCCAAATTTAGCAAATGTGCATTTTGGTTAAAAGAAATTGAGTTTTTGGGACATGTGATCTCAGCAGAAGGAGTATCTGTGGATCTGGAAAAGTTAAGGATGTATTAAATTGGACTCCACCCAAGGCGGAAGAGATCAGAAGTTTTAGGATTAGCGGTTACTATCGTCGATTTATTGAAGGCTTTTCCAAGATTGCGGACCTTTAACCCAGCTGTTAAAGAAGGAGAAGAAATTTGAATGGAGTAAATCTGTGAGGATAGTTTTCAAGAGTTAAAGAAAAGGTTAACTTCAGCACTGTTCTGCGGTTACCCGATATTCGAAAAGATTTTGAGATGTTTTGTGATGCTTCAAAACAAGGTCTTGGTTGTGTACTAATGCAAGAAGGAAGGGTGGTAGCTTATGCATCAAGGCAGTTAAGACCGCATGAAGAAAATTATCCCACTCATGATTTAGAACTAGCTCTTTGTTGTGCATGCTCTAAAGTTATGGAGGCATTACTTAATCGATGTCGGTGTGAGATATATACAGATCATAAAAGTTTAAAGTATATATTCACCCAGCCTGACCTTAATATGAGACAAAGAAGGTGGCTCGAATTGATAAAGGATTATGATGTGGGAATACACTATCATCCCGGAAAAGCTAATGTAGTAGCCGATGCTTTGAGTCGAAAGAGTCATATGAATAATCTGTCAATTCCAGATAAGCAGTTAACCCTCCATGAGGAATTCCAACGATTAAATTTGGAAATAGTTAACGAAGGTATTCTGCATGCGCATTGAAGGTTCACTCTACCTTGGAAGATCAGATCAAGGCAGCCCAACGAGAGGATAAATATGTTAAAGAAATTAAAGAGAATATGAAGAAAGGTAAAGCGCTGGGATTTTCAGAAGATGAAGAAGGGACTCTTTGGTTTGGAAAGAGAATACTAGTACAGAAAAAGGAAATAAAAGATTTAATCTTAAAAGAAGCTCATGAATCGGGATATTCAATTCATCCTGGAAGTACAAAAATGTATCAGATTTAAAGGAAAGTTCTTGGTGGAGCAGTATGAAAAGGAAATTGCAGAATATGTAGCCTTGTGTGACATATGTCAAAGAGTTAAGCGGAGCATCAAAGACTCTTTGGTCTTTTGCAACCTCTGCATATACCGAATGGAAATGGGAGGAAATTGGAATGGATTTCATAACAGGACTACCAAGAACCAAGTTAGGTTATGACTCAATTTGGGTTATAGTTGACCGTTTAACAAAAGTCGCTCATTTCATACCAGTGAAGACTACATATTCGGGAGATAGATTGGCAGAGCTTTATATGTCAAAAATTGTGTGTTTGTATGGAGTTCCAAAGAGGATCGTGTCAGATAGAGGAACACAATTTACCTCAAGATTTTGGCAGAAGCTTCATGAAGTTTTGGGCACCAATTTAAATTTCAAGATCTTGCTTATCATCCTTAAGCAGATGGTCGACAGAGCGGGTAAATCGATATTGGAAGATATCTTTGAGAGCATGTGCTTTAGCCAATAAAGCCAGTGGGATCAAGTTTGCCTATGCGGAATTCTCATATAATAATAGTTATCAATCTAGTCGAAGATGTCTCCGTTTGAAGCCTTGTATGGCAGAAAATGTAGAACACCGTTATATTGGTCAGAGACCGGAGAGAGCCAAGTATTCGGACCGGATGTCTTGAAGTTAGCAGAAGATCAAGTTCGCTTAATCCGAGACCGATTGAAAGCAAAGAGACTGGATAAAAGAGTTATGCGCGATAATCGCCGAAGAATGTTGGAATTTACGCCGAGCGATCATGTGTATCTGAAAGTGTCACCTATGAAAGGGATGCGTCGATTCAAAGTCATGGTAAGCTTGCTCCAAGGTATATTGGACCATTTCTAGTTATAGCAAGAAGAGGTGAAGTAAACATCGGCTAGAACTTCCTCCTCGATTGTCGGATGTACATGATGTATTTCATGTATCACGATTGAAAAAGTGTTTGAGAGTACCAGAGGAGTTGATACCTTTTGAGGATGTTGATTTAAAGAGGACTTGACATATTGAATTTCTGTCAAGATTTTAGAAGAGGCAGAGCGCTGCACAAGAAACAAGACTATCAAATTACAGCAAAGTGCAATGGAGCAACCGTCGAATCGAAGCAACACAGGAGCGAGAAGAGGATCTTGAGCGAGTTTCCTAATCTATTTCTCGATTCTTCCGAATCTCGGGTCGAGATTCCTTCTAAGTGGGGTAGGTTTGTAACATCCCAATTTTTGCTTTTATTTTGAAGAAATAATTTTAAATTAATAATTTCCAATTATCGGAATTTTCAGAATTTAAAGTTTCATTGAAAAGAAAAGTTAATATCAAAATAAGTTGGAAATATTTTTAATATGTTTAAAACATTATCAGTGAATTATGTGAATTTTTCTGGAATTTTGGAATTTATTTGGTATTTTTGAGTATTTTAAAGTCTCCTACTAATTTCAAATATATAAAAGATTTAAATATCCAAACTCTTCCTCGGGTTGACACTTGTCACCCATCCGTTCGCTCTCTCCTCGTGAGCTAATCCCGCCGTCTCACGCCTCATCCCGCCTCCCCTCTCTCGCGGCGCCAAGTGTCGCGCATCCGACAAATGACCCCACCACTCGCGGCTAATACTCAAAAGGGTAAACTACCCTTATTGGGTAGGTGAGCCTCCCGCCCGATCGTTACCACCGCGCTCTCTCCTCTCCCCGCTCCTCGGCGCGTTCGAGCCCGCTCGCGCGCGAGGTTGAGTTCTTTTTTGATTTGCGCGACAAGCGGCCCCACTGTCATAGGCGGTGCGTGGACTCACGCCGCCGGCCCCACTGTCGAGCCGTCGCCCCGACGTTTCGCCCCCGACCGTTTCTCTCCGTGCTTGCCGCCATTCACGCCGCCGCCGAGCTCGCGTTCGCCTCCTCGCCCGTTACTTCTTCGCTTTAATGAAGCGGGCGCGTCGCTCGTCGCGCCATTAAACCCGCGCTTCCAACCGAGGAGACGCCCATTTCGCGCTGGCGTCGTGAATCGCCGCCATTAACGCCGGCGAGGCGTGCGTCCGTTTCTTCCTCCGCGTGCATAAAACAAGCCACGCCGCTCTCTCTCCTTCGCAACCTCTCTCTCTCTCCCGTTCGCGTGCGTTCATAGCCGTAGTCGCCGCCGTGGTTCAGCGTCGCCGACGAAGCTGCGTCGCCGCCGCCGTAAGCCTTCGCCGCCGAACGCTCGCGCCGCCCCTCGGTCCGCGCGCGCGCGCGCGCCGCGGTCACCGCTCCTCGGTCGCGTGCGAGTCGCGCGCGCGCGCGCGCGCATCTCGCGTCGCGCCGCGACGCCGCGCGCGACCTTGCTGGGCCACGCGTCGCCGATCGCTCGGACTCCGCCTCGCACCGCGTCATCCCCACCGCCCGTTCACCGACGCCCGGATCGCGCGCGACGTGTTTCCATCTCGGCCGTCCACCTCGCGCCCGCCTCGGCCTCACCGCGCCGCGTCGCGCCAAGCGCGGCGTTCGCGTCGCGCGCGCCTGCGCGCGGAGAGCCGCGCCACGCGGCGCCCATCCGCCGGTTGCCGCGTCTCCACCGCCTCATCTCTGCCGTCCATCCGGATGCGGATCGGCGCACGGATCACGCCACGCGTCAAGCCCATGGCCGTCCGATCCACCTCCACCGACAGCCGCGCACATCGCCACGTCAAATCTGTCCGACATGTCTGCCACGTCAGAGCCACGTCAGCCACATGCGCGCCACGTTGCTCCGCCGATCTCCCCGCTGTTAAGCCTTAAGAGGATTACCTACCCTTATGGGGTAGGCAGTGCCTCCCCGCTCACTTGGCTAGCGCCGCTCTCTTTCCCCCCCCACTCCCTCGGCGCGCGTTCGAGCCCCGCTCCGCGCGCGAGGTTGAGTTTCTCCGTTTTATCGTGGCGACACTGGGTCCCACCGTCGTGACCACCCTCTGCGCTATTCAGCGACAAGTGGGTCCCGAGTCGAGTGGGTCCCATACGTCGAGACTCATTTTAAATGAAATCGCTGACCGATGGACCCCACATGTCGAGATTTCCGAATTTCTGGATTTATTTAAATCTGAGATTTTCAAATAGCCATATCTTTCTCATTTTAACTCCAAATTGATCCATTCAAATTTCTAAATTCATCTAAAATTTCAATCTTTCAATTGGTATGTTTACTTTCAATTTTGAATTTTTATTTTATTTTATTTATTTGGTTTTCTCGATTTACGTGTAGAGACCGAATTGTCAGAGGATTTGCAAGAGCAAGTTGTGGAAGATTTCAACCGGACACAGGAAGGCAAGTCTCCTTTGAACATTTTGCTCCCATGTTTTGCAAGTTTCCTTTGGTCAACTTGCTCAAATGATTTAAAAAAAATGTTTAGGTAGTTATTTTAAATTAATGCATGCTTATGTTATATCAAGTGATAATTTGATTTAGAAAATTTAGTTAAAGACCCAATTTGTTATACCTTCCATTGAAAATTGTTTACCTTGTACCATTGTCAACTTAGGATATCCCTTTTACTCAATAATGAGTTAGCATTAAATTGGTTGAATGTTTAAAATACTAACAAATGCTTAGCGTAGCAAATTAATGTATTAATACTCAAATGAGTAGCATGTTTATCAAATGTTTTGATGAATGATTTGTTTGAACATTGGTAATGGATGTTACCATTGTTAAATGCTTTGTTTGAAAAGTGGTAATGGGTGTTATCACTGATAATTTAAAAGTAAAAAAAATGGATTTCAAAGGAAAAGTTGACAAGGGTGGATGGAAGGTTTGGTGAGTGCGATTAGCACGAAGAGTTGTTGGGTTTGTGAATGAGCCACCCAGTCGATTAAGGACCGGCGCTTGTGTTTGTCCAAACTGAGCAAAACAGTACAACCACAAGTCTATATGGGTACGACCTAGCTAACTAACCTATAAAAGTTTAGCTTAGATATCACCGGTGGTGTATTGGGTGCAGGTATCTTGGTTACTCATAGTGAGGAGCAGGGTTTCTTTGTACTCACATGGCGCAGAGGGGCTCCAACTTGTGGATTCAAGTTGTGGTGAAACCTTAGCGGGTGGTATTTAAACTATCTTGGAGTAGGTGAAAAGCTTTGTGATAATTTATCCGAGTCTTATGCCAAAGGAAGCATGTTGGTGCAAAGATGACTTATCTCTTGTGGGTAAAGTTGTACACCCTCTGCAGAGTTAAAACTATTTGAATAGCCGTGCCCACGGTCAAGGGCGGGCAAGGATTGCATACACATGGTAGAAGGTTTGATTTTGTTTTCAAAACAAAATGAATTGGAGAAAAACTCGGGAGTGGATGGAACTCTCGTGATCTTTAGACTGGTGGTGCAACCAGTTCAGGTGGATTTAACCTGAGGTTTTGAAAGTTGGCAGGATTGCCTGAGATATTAGTGTTGGTAGTTTAACCTTCACTAAAAGTACTTATCTAATTTCGTTTATTAAAAACAAGTTGTTTACAAAATGGCTTTCAAAGTAATTATGTAGATTTAAAATAAAATGCTGATTTTTGCAAATAAACCATATAGCCTTCCTTTGTGAAGCCTTACATCCTTGCATTTTTCCCAAGACTTGCGGAGTACATTTCTGTACTCACCTGTTGCTCTATAAATATAAAAGCAGAGAATGAAGAAGATCAAGCGGGAGAGTATGACTTCTGCGCCGAATGTGGATGCGGTGGATTCTTCTCGGATGCCTAGGATTCGTTTCCCCAGTCAATTGCCTGTGGCAGATTGATGGGTCAACTGTTTATCTTCATTTGCTTCCGCTGTGTTTATTTTTGCTTGAGGTTCTGTGAACCTTAGTAAGGCAATGACCTTTGTAAAACTTCAGTTATTATTGTAATAAATCGTGGATGACATTGTACCGTTTTTCTGGATATCTGTGTGTACTAGCTTTGATCTGGGACTAGTACTGAAATGCACAGGGGGGGTCTGGGAGTTTCTACCCCGGGTCCCACAAGTTGTTGGCCACTGTGAGGGCCATGCAGCAAGAGCTAAGGATGTTGAAGCAGGGGCAGTGTGCCCCTGGTGCTGGTACTGCTCCGGTGCCTGAGGTTGCGGCAGCTGGAGTGGTTAGCGGCATCTCGCTTCGTGAGTGGGTGGGGTTGAGGCTGGATAGCTTTGACGGTGCGGCCACTCCTGTTCATGCCGCTGACTAGCTGTCCTATGTGGAGGATAAGATGGAGGTGTTTGAGGTGGCTGTTTCCGATCGCGTGCATTACTTAGCACAACTTCTAAAGGGAGAGGCTCAGATCTGGTGAAAGGGGGTGTAGTCTGCTCGCACGGCTGTACATGGACCGCTGTCGTGGGTGGAGTTCGTCCGGCAGTTCAAGAGGAGGTTCTACCCAGAGACCTTTCTGGACAAGATGAAGATCGACCTGAGTAAGTACACTCAGGACAAGCAGTCTGTGGTAGAGTATGAGGTGGACTTCAACCAGATAGTCCGCTTTGTCCCTCATGTGGCTCGGGACGATGCAGAGAAGGCCAGGCAGTTTCTTTAGGGGCTTAAGCCTTCGATCCGCCACTTGCTAGGTGCTTTTCCGATCATGAACTTTCGTACCCTAGTGGAGCAGGCCTTGGGGATCGAGATGCAGTAGTCGTACACAGTGGACATCCGTAAGGCCTTTGAAGGAGATCAGCCTCGAGGCCAGAGCGATAGGAAGGGCCTTTCTGGTGGCCCTACGCACAAGAAGGCAAAGAGCCACCATCACCAGCCCTACAGTGGTAGTGCGGGGCAGTCCAGCTCTACCAGAGGGAGCTCTCAGCAATACCATGCCACAGTAAAGCCCGGGCTGAGCTTGGTGTGCTTTCACTGTGGTGATCTGCACAAGTGAAGTGACTGCCCTTGGAAGGGGCAGTGAACTATCTGTGGACAGAACCACAAGGACGTAGTGTGCAGGCAGAATCCCAAGGGGAAACTGCAGTGGGAGTTAGCGCCTACACCTCCAGTGGGATCTACCCGCCCTGACGGCATCATGCAGATGATGGCTATGACTCCTATTTCGCAGTTCTTGCCTGCGGTTCCTGCATCGGGTTACCTACCGGCGCCTTTAGCACCCTCATTGACTGTTTCGGCGCCCCCACTTAGAGGATACTTGGTTCAGCAGCCTGCTACTCCTTCGACGCCTGCACCTTAGTGGACTTCCGCACCGACTTACCCAGGCGTGGGGGGTTCTTCTTCTTCAGCTGTTCCTACGGCATATTCCATGCCTACGACTGATGGCAGGGATCGTGGAGACGTGGTGACTGGTACCATATTTGTTGATTCTTTTTTGTTGCCTGTGTACTTTTTGATTTGGGAGCTAGTTTCTCTTTCGTCTCGAAGGTTTTCATCGATCAGGCAGGTCTCTCTGTGCAGTTGATCAGGAGTTCAGTGGTTGTTAGTTCTCCTAGTGGGCTTATCTCCAGTTCTCGTAGGTTGTCTTGCAAAGAGGGTATTGTCGGGTTGGGGCTTAGCGACATTTTATTTTCTTAAGATGTGGATACCTTGCTGTAGTCTTGTGCTGAGAGATGATTTTGGATAGGTAGCTTCGCTCCTAACCGTGCGTGAGCGCTTCGCTTCTTCGGTTGAGGCAAGTAAACGTAGCGGATGTGCTACCGTTTAACTTGTTAATCATACTACATTCACATTAAATAATTCTCTTAATTTGATATGCTATGCCGTTGTTACATGCTTTCTTAATGTTGTCTATGTGGTAGCAATTTAAGAATCAATTGTTTATGCCCTTGATGAGTTACTTGTGGTTATGTGGTATTGTGCTTAATGGGACATATGTGGATTATGAGGTGGTATGCATGATGAATATGTTGCTGATCTTTATGGTTATATTCTTATGAATCGTATTTACCATATCATTCATATTATGATATGCTATTTACATCATGGATGTCGCCGCACATAGCCATGACTGTACCAGTACAGCGTCGTACATTACTATAGTACAATGCACACTCTTACCTTGTTAGGAAAGGACGCAATGGATCATATGCATACATTTGCATTTACTTATGGATGGAATAACTGCACACATATGTTATTTGCTTGAATCTTATGAGGTTTGAGTTGTGGGAGTCATCGGTGGTCATTGTGAAAAATAAATGTTGATGATTAAGCTATTGTAGTTTAATTAGCTTGTTAAACAGTTTGCTTACTGAGATTGTTATCTCACTCTTATTTTTCTCCCTTCCAGGTGATCCTTGAGTATACATGGGAAGGGTAGAGCGGCACAACACAAATGCACTTCATATTATGATTTATGTTGTAATAAATATGAGAAGACTCTAGCCAATTATCTATTTACCTCATTGACGTTTACTTCAAATTAATAATGCTAGACTGTGGACCGTTTTATTTGGTTAAATTTGATAGTGTTTGTTCATTAATTAATATTTACCTTTACCTTTTTATTTTATTATGCTTCCGCTTAGCTTATCATATTTTAAAAGTTGTTGCCAGTTTATTTTATCTTGTAATTTGGCTAGTTGTGGAGTGGCTTAGAGGCATCCCAGTGTAATGTGGGTCCTGGGGTGTTACAGTTATGTCCTTTTTATTATGGGTCCTGTGGGCTATCTCAAATTGAATCTTAATTGAGTTCCAAATTGATTTCGATTTTGATTTTGGTTGAGCTTGAGAAATATCCGAATTGAACGTGGAAATCTTATCCAAAACTTAGGTTTTGGATTCTTGGGGTTTAGCGGCATCTTAGGGTAATGTGGGTCCTAGGGTGTTACAGTTATGTCTTTTTTATTATGGGCCCTGTGGGCTATCCCAAACTGAATCTTAATTGATTTCCGAATTGATTTCGATTTCGATTTTGGTTAGGCTTGAGAAATATCCAAATTGAACGTGGAAATCTTATCCAAAACTTAGGTTTTGGATTCTTGGGCTTCTCCCCTTTTTCTTCTCTTCTTCTTCTTTTCCATGCATGCTTCCTTTCTTGTCCTCTTGGTTGCACTGCTCTTCTTGCTTCCATGCGCTCGACCGGCTTCTCTCCTTCATGCTTGATACTTTATAGCTTTTATTTACTTATTAGCACATGAACTCCAAGCCCTTCCTTGCTTGCATTGGCCCCATCCCCCCTCACCCTCCTCTCGATTTCAAATGCTTTTATCTTGTTAAACCTGAAAATATATGAAGTGTTTGCATTAGGTGGTAGCCAATTCTCATGTAAGTCACAAGTAAACTCATTAATAAACAAATGCACCTATTGATTAAGTAATTTAACTCTAGCTCTTGTCATGGGACTCTTATGCAAACCATGATTAATATCTTGTATACTTGAAGAGATGGATGATGCACTAGTATCTAGGATGTCCTCGTCACATTATCCTCGGTTTAACTCTCTTTTCACATTATCAACAAACATCCGATATGCTGACTTGACTGAAAAAGGCCCTTCTGATCAAAATGTCATGCATAAAAACCTTCCATGTCTTCATTGAAAGGAATCGGTACGATGACAGCTGCATCATCAGCATTGAAGGTTTGTCCAACCAACAAAGAATCCCACTGCATGCCCAGCAGCAGGATCAATGAACTCACATACTGAAGCAGGGTATGACTAACATATGAGCTAGGTTTCCTCGTCAAACCCCTTGGGATCCACAGGTCTTCCTAGATCTTTATTGAGTGGTTGTTTGCCACTCTATATTAATCCCATGTTTAGTAGATCGAGGCCATTGAGAACACTCTGCCAAATGCATGACATGCCATCTAATAAACGCATTTACCTCAAGGAAAGTACCTCGCTCTGAGAATTTTTGCACAAGGAGACTCCGGATTTTGTAGTAGCTGCCAACTCTGCTTAGCTAACATAAGCATATTAAACACATGAAGATCCTGATGCCCCAAACCTCCTCCCTTCAGTCTCATTAATTTTTCCCATGCAATCCAATGCATTTTTTGCTTGTTGTCCTACTGACTCCACCAAAATTGACAGATCAAGGTGCTTATTTTATCATGGAAATTTAAAGGACCATGTGACAAGGTCTAGGTTTTACTTGTGATGAACCATTGCCAAGTTGGAGGAATTAGAATTAAAAGTTTGTAAATTTGCAGTTTTTCAGATCACCTTGTAGACCTACCGGTCCGAATGGCCAAAGAAGGCGGTCATAGTGGTTTGACCGCAAGCACTAGCGGTAAGACTAGCTAGAGCAAGCATTATGACCGGCCAGGTGGGTTGCTTTGGTCGAGATTTGGAATTTTGGGAATTCTAGTCGTAGTTTGATTTGGTTTGACCTGGGTCAGTGCATATGTGTTATATGAAGTATGTTTTGACTAATGTGCATCAAGTTGTGAAGAACTTATGCTCAAAAATGATCTTGGTCTTTGGATGTGGAGGGAGTTTTGGAGTTAACCATGGTCAATGGTGAGAATCAGAGCTACACTCATGAATGATCTGAGGCCCAGAATAATCAAGGATATAAAGCAAAATGGCTGAGGCTAGGTAGATCACAAGGTAGAAAATGTTGAAGAAAAATTCAAATGGTTGTACCATGTGGCTTAGTCGGTCCAAGTGATGCATGGTCCAGTGGAACTGGAATGGGAAAGACTTGTCAACACTTGGCAATCCAGAAGTACACCTACACATGGTAAGGAAAGATGTTTTGGTAAGATAGCCAAATACTTGAAACTATCTTAGATCAAAACTGTGATAATTGGGAAAGCTGTTTAGGTCAAAGAGTAGCTAAGAAGATCAAGTTGGATCAAAGGCTACGATCTTAGTGGATTAGAGCTCATGTGCTTCAAAAAATGTGCATGAGTGTAGTGTATGAGTAAAACCCGTATTGTTTGGGGTTAATGGTGTTCCCCCATATGTGCTAGTGGATAGTACCCGTTAGAGTTAGATAAGGGCTGGTTGCCTTATCTATTTAACATATTGGGATAGAGACTTGTCGGTTAACCCTCCAACCATCCATATGGTAGCCAAGTATTCTACGATTAGGGTTTGAGTATTGTGGTATGCTCTATTGTTCTCCAGGTGGAGTAGCTATAAAATCTTCATCCTCAAGTTGAAATAAATCAACTTTGTTCTTCACTCATGGAGTCTCCTTGATTTGGTTAATTTGCTCTTGTTCTTGTGGGTTTTGATCTCTTCTATCCCCTTTTTATCTTGTTGTATACTAAGGACATATAAGTGATCAAGATGATTCATGGAGATCAATCTAGGCATCAGATCTTGTAAGTTCTTGAAGTTTCCCCATTTTGCTTCAATTCGACCTTGACTTGAGATTTCTTGTTCGAAGGGTTTTTGCCTCAAATCTTCGGGAGTTCTTGCTTGCTATGATACTTGAAAATACATCTCCAGGAGATGGTTCTAGATGTATTTTCTTGCTTACTGTAACACGTAGAAATACATCTTCAGGAGATGGTTCCAGATGTAGTCTCACATATCAAGCAAGCAAAAATTCCCAATGATTCGAGGCAAAGACCCTTGGATCATGAAATATCATATTGAGGTCAAATCCAAGCAAAACCGATCAACTTCAAGAATTTGCAAGATCTGATACCTAGATGGATGGGGATTAATCTCTATAAGTCATCTCTATCACTTATACGTCCTTGGGACACAACAAGATCAAGAAGGAGAGAGAGAGAGAATCAAAACCAACGAGATTAAGAGCAAATCAACAAAAACAAGAGGACTCCATAAGGGATGAACAAAATTGATGTATTGTTACTTGAGAATGAAAGTTTTATAGTCATTCTACTTAGAGGACAAGAGAGACTACCACAACACTCACACTTCTTAAACCCTAACTTGAGAATACTTGGCTAGCATAATTGGATGGTTAACTAATAAGTCTCCATTCCAACCCATTAAATAGATAGGGCAACCAGCACCTATCTAACCATAATTGATACTATCCACTAGCACATATGTGAGAAACATGTTAACCCCTCACAACACAGGTTTTACTCACACACTACATTCACGCATGTTTTTCAAAAAATATGAGCCTGATTCCACTAAGTCCTTTGCCTTTGATCTAACTTGAACTTCTTAGCTTTCCTAAGCACCACTCAAAAGCTGTGGTTTTGATCCAATATAGTTTATGATATTTGGTCATCTTACCAAAATACATTTTCTTGAGACGGTCTTCATATTCCTTAATCAACATACTTGCCATGTGTAGGTGTACTACTGGTTTACCACACGTTGGCAAGTTTTCCCTATTTCAGTTCTACCAAACCACATCTCACTTCGATCAACCAAGCCATATGGTGCAACCCATTGCTTGAACTTCCCTTCAATATTTTCCCACCTTCCTTGTACCATGCTTGAGCTCAACCATCTAACTTGGCATTCTTTATTGTTTTGGGCCACAGGTCCTCAATGAGCGTGGCCCCAATCCTCTCCATTTACCATAGTTGACTCCAAGCCTCCCTATATATCTAAAGACTAAGAAATTATTTCTAAAAATAAGTTCTTTACAACTTAACCCACATTAGTCAAAACAAGCTTCATGCAATACATATGCACTAACCTAGATCAAAACAACCTAACCAAAAATCACATTTCCCAAATTTCTAAAACCTAGCTAAGGCAAGCACCTAGGTGTCACATGCTGAAATTATTGTTCATGCACATTGTTTACGCGCGTGAACGTACCGTGTTCTGTAGCAGCGCGTATGGTAGGCTTAGATTAATTACGATAGAGATAAGAATAGTTAGTTTTCTTTATGGATTTACTACCATATAGATATATTCTATTTATTAGATTTTGTAGGTCAAGTTGAGTTATTCCTATAAAAGGTCTAGCATGTATCTATTATCATCATGTAATGAATAATAAAAAGTGTTTCAGATCCCCAATTTCTAGCTCTGGTTTCTCTCCTAGACCAGCTACTCTAGCTCCATCGTTCTTCCCCAATCAGTGTCGTCCTTCTCCTAGCGCCGTTTTATCTCAAGTCGTCGTCTAACTTCTCTCTAATAGATGTTTATCCTGTTATGAACTAATATTCATGATAATTCGTATTAGAGCAGTCAATTCCTTCCCATGACTTTTGCTTACCATGAAGCATGCAACTACTATTCCACATTGCCTGCCCTCACGCCTTCGCCATTAATTATCATCAACACACTACTGATCTTCCATGATAGACATCACAATTGCTTGTCAGATTAGGTCTACCAAGGGCTACAACTATGGCCACCATCACAACTCAAGGACAAGCTATAGCCGAAGGGGGGAGAAGTTGTCACATGCTGAAATTGCTATTCATGCACATTGTTCATGTGTGTGAATAGTACTGTGTACTGTAGCAACACACATAGTAGGCTTAGATTGATTAGGACAGAGATAATAATAGTTAGTTTCATTATTAGATGGGTTTATTATCTTATAAATATGTTCTATTTATTAGAGATAAGTTTCCTTAGAGATAGAGATTATTTCTTGAAGGTCAAGTCGAGTTATTCTTATAAAAGGGCTAGCATGTATCTATTATCGTTAAGCAATGAATAATGAAGAAGTGTTCCAAGTCCTCAATTCCTAACTTTGGTCTCTCCTCTAAACTAGCTACTCTAAATCCATTTTTCTTCCCCAATGTTGCCCTTCTTCTCCTAGCGTCATTCTACCTAAAGTCGTTGTTGTCCGACTTATCTCCGACAGATGTTTATTGCATTATGAACTAATATTCATGACACTGGGCTAGTCTAACCGCTAGTGGCTATCAGCCAAACCGCTGGAACCAACCGGTCATATCACCATCTCTGGTTGGTCATATCACCAAGTCAGCAAGCTAATATAAAAAAATGTAAATTTGTGAGATCCAAATCCCACCTCCTTCAATTTGGCAATGGTTAATCACAACAAAACACTGAACCTTCTCAGGTGGTCCTTCAATCTCTCTACCCCTTGTATGGCTAACTAAATTTAAAATTTTGATTTGGTTTCATCAAGGGAACCCAAGTGTCAATGATAAGGCAACACCACATGCAAGTTCACTAAGGATACCTCTAATCCATCCTCTTTCTCAGCAAAATCATGTGTTGCTACATTTGCCATCAGTTGTCACCTTCTCCACTTGTTAATTTGAACAACCATGTTAGAGGGTCCAGGATTATGTTGTGATGAACCATTGTAATATGGGAAGGTCAAAATTTGAAATGCAATTTTAACAAAGATTTTTGGAAGTCAATAGGCTGGCCAGTCAGACCAGCTCAAGGGAGCAGTCTAACCAAAATTTATGACTAGTCTAACTGGTGCATTTTTGTGGTGCTACAAGGTGTGGTCAATCTAGCTGGAAGGTAAGCCTCAGCCAAGGTTTTGTTTCTTGTGGTTTTTAGTCATGGGAGGTTAGTGGTTATAGGTTGCATGTGTAACACTCCAGGACCCACATTACCATAGGATACCACTAAACCTCTCCACAACTAACCAGATTATAAGATAAAATAAACTGGTAACATCTTCTAAAACATAATAAGCTAAGCGGAAGCATAAATAAAGTAATGAAAAATATTGATTAAGGAACAACCACTAATAATTTTAACCAAATAAAATGAATCACAGTCTAACATTATTAATTTGAGTGAACATCAATGATGGAAATAAATCCATGACTAAGACTCCACACATTTATTACAGCATAAATCATAAGATATTGTGCCACTCTACCTTTCCTATGCATGCTCAAGGATCACCTGGAAGGGGACAAAAATAAGACTAAGATAAAAATCTCAGCAAGCAAACTATTTAACAAGCTAATTAAATTACAACAGTTTAAGTATCAACATTTATTTTGCACATTGACCCCAATTATAGCCTTAACCACCATTACTACCAAGAACTACAAAACATTAGCATTTAGGTTTTGATTGCCTACTTCATAAACGCAACCACCACTACTACCAATATCAATAAAGTATTAACATATTTTTCTCACTAACCTTATTCTTTTCCACAACCACAACTGCTAATAATAGTTGCCACAAAAGAAATACCTCATGCCACAACCACATCCCCTACTATACCACAAGGGGGTGAACCCCACTCCACGACCACAACCATATTCCTCGTACCACAAGGGACTCTCATGAGCCAATTCCACATAAAAACTAAGAAGTTGTATTTGTTTGCAAATCATTCATCCATAACGCATTCCATAAGTATGCAAATGATCCAACCACAATGAAAATACATATGATCTACTGCACCCTTACCCAACAAGGTAAGAGTGTGCATCGTATTACGGCAATGTACGATACTGTACCTGTACGATTGCGGCTATGTGCGGCGATATCCACGATGCAAATGTTATGACATGTTATGCATGATATGATCCAAATGATTCATAAGAATTTAACCACAAAGATCAGCAATATATTCATCAAGAATACTATCTTATAACTCACATATGATTCAATAAGGACAATACCACATAATCCACATTTGATTCACCATGATCATAATCAATCAATTCATAGGGAATACTACCCACATAGACCACAATATATTCATTAAGAATACTACCGCTAAAACCACTATATATTCACTAAAAATACTACCACTTAGACCACAATATATTCATTAAGAATACTACCACTTAGACCACAATATCTTTGTAAAGGATACTACCCCATAACCACATTTGTTTCATTAGGTATAATACCGAATAAACCATAATTAACCCATCAAGAGCATAAACAATTGATTATTAAATTGCTACCACATAGACCACATTAAGAAATCATGTAACAACGGCATCACATATCAAATTAAGAGAATTATCTAATGTGAATATAGTATGATTAACGAGTTAAACGGTAGCACATCCACTACGTTTACTTGCCTCTACCGATGAAGTGAAGCACTCACGCACGGTCAGGAGTGAAGCCACCTATCTAAAATTACCTCTCAGCATAAGACTATAGCAAGGTATCCACATCTTAAGAAAATAAAATTGCCGCTAAGCCCAAACCCGATAATACCCTCTCCACTCGACGATCCTATGCCCAGCCCACTGCAGCAGCACTGCTTTTTTTTGTATCTTTAAAACTACTAGGCTAGGCACAGCAAATGAGATATTTTTGGAATCTATAGAGAAAAAACCTATAATTTTCAAGTAGACATCTTATTTTTAATTTGCTACTAAAAGGGTGTAATATATCGCACAAAACAGACGACAGACTCTGCTTTGGCGATTTGGCCAACAATCTTCTAACGAATCCCACCTTCTGTATAATGCACTAAAATTCATGATTTTTTTATAGAAGCTATTTTACATGATTTTCTACAACTTTTGTTATTGTGAGCAAAATCATAAAATTCATCTACCCCTCTGAAACTACACCTAAATAGCAACTAGTTTTAGACTACTCCTCTGCCACACAGTGAATTTGCCGACTCTGTTGTGCCAAAACCCAACGTCTAAAAAATCTAAAGAAATTACAGAAGCTAGGTTTCGACGTCCTCTACAAATTTCATGTTGGCCAGATTGGTAGGAAAAATCGTCTTAATGCTCTAATCTAGATAAACAGTCGCGCTGCACAAATCAGCCTATGCGCAGACAGCAGAATAATTCTAATCGGCTAATTACCCTACTAGAACCCTACTAATCCCATGCCATGAACCCTAATTACACATAAAACAGGGAGAATTGAGATGGAGAAAATTACCTAGGGGATCCCTCAAGATCCCCCTCTTCTCTATTCTTCCTCTTTCCTCCCCTCCTTCTTCTCCCTTCTCTCCCTTCTCTTCTCCATCCTCTTCTTTTGTCTCTCCTTTGCAGCCAACAGTAGAGAGGAGGCATTGGGGGGGGGTGTGGAGGCACAGGGCACAGGGGGGTGGCGGCCAAAAGAGGGGAGAGGGGGCAGCCAAGGGAGGGGGGTTTTATAAGGGGGCGCTAGGGTTTGGGGGGTGCGACCCCCTTTGGGCTGGCTGGCCCAAAGTGGCAAGCCCACCCCTCCGGACAGTCCAAAACTCTTAATTTTAATTATTTAATTTATTTTTTAATTTTATACAATTTTGTAATTTTAATCCCGCCTCCCGCAATTCACCAAAAAAAATCAGGGAACTCCGCGATTCCGCTAAAACGTTCCTAGGGACGCCGTAAAGACGTTCAGGGCATTACAGCATGAGACATGTTACAGCTCACGTGGATCAAGTTATGAAGAACTTGTACCCAAAAATGATTTCTTTGATTTTAGATGTGCAGGGCGCTTGAAGTCAATCATAGTCAACGGCGAGGATCAAGACTATACTCATGGAGGAGCTGAGGCCAAGAAAGATGGTTGAGCTCAAGTATGACATGAAAAAGGCAGAAAATATTGAAGGGATGTTCAAATGACGAGTTGCCCCATGTGGCTTAGTTGCACCAAGTGAATCATGGTCCAGTGGAACTGAAACTGGAGAGAGTTGCAAATGCGTGGTAAGCCAGTGGTGCATATAGATGTGGTAAGCATGGTGATTTCTTGGGAAATGATCAGGTCAACAAGGGTATCTTGGTAGTTTGACCAAAATACTATAAAACTACATTGAAGTAAAACCACGACGCTTAGCTGACGCTTAGGAGAGCGGTTTAAGTCAAGGAGAAACTGAGAAATCAAGTTGGATCAAGGCTAAGAACTTAGTAGATTTGGGCTTATACACTTTGAAAGTGTGCATAAGTGTACGTAGTGCGTGAATTAAAACTCATGTGTGTGGGGTTATGAGATTTTTCTCAATATATTAAGTGGATAGCATCCACTAAGGGATAGATGTGGCTATCTAGCACATTTAGAATGGAGACTAGTTGTTAACCATGTAACCATCATCTCTTGAAACATTTTAGGGTTAGGGTTTGAAAGAAGTTGAGTGCGGTGGTGTGCTCTCTTATCCATCAGGTGGAGTAAGTGTAAAATTTCATACTTAAGTAGCAATATATCAA
The DNA here is from genome assembly GCA_036346265.1 of Melocanna baccifera. Lineage (NCBI taxonomy): Eukaryota > Viridiplantae > Streptophyta > Magnoliopsida > Poales > Poaceae > Melocanna > Melocanna baccifera. The sequence goes on along the minus strand of CM070705.1, from coordinate 11,013,176 downwards.
TATCTTTGATTATCTCCATATATTGCTCTTGTGTTAATTGATTTGCTCTTGACTTGTTTGATTTTTTTCTCTTTTCTCTTTTCTTCTTGATCTTGTTGTGTCAAGGATGTATAAGAGATGTAGATATTATCTAAAAATTAATCTTTATCCATCTAGACACTTTGATGGCAAGTTCTTGAAGAAACCCGGTTTTTCTTGATTTTGACCTCACTAAGTGATTTTGTGATATAAGGGTTTTAGGTTTGATTTCTTTGATGTGCTTGCTTGTTGTTATATCTGGAAATACATTTACAGTTATCTTGTCCATCCTTTACCCACAAGTAAGTCATATTCACCATTTTCATATTTCATCTAGTTTTGGTGCATACTTAATGAAATATAAAAAAGTCCGAACTTTGACATGGATTTCTGCAAGTCATGGATGGAATATGTTCCTGATACCTTAGACAAGATGCATGCAAAGTTTCATAGCATTTGGGCTTGTATTTTTGGTGTTTCATCAAAAGTGAACTTCATTGGCCTGTTCTGGAACAGTGGGCGGTTCAACCGCCACTACTGGTCAGACCGGCCCCTGTGCTGATGGTTTGACCGCTAGAGTTTAGATTGGCAACAACAAACTAGTCAGACCTCTATGGTTTGGATTTTTGCGGAGTTTGGTTCCTTGAGTTGTTTGATTTGAAATTTTAGCTATTATTCTTTGCTTGGTAACTCTATAGTTACTTGAGTCAAGGATAAAGAATACAAGGGGAAAAATTTTAGACGGGACCATTTAGCCCCCTCTATTGCCTGTTTGATCCTATAAGTGGTATGAGAGCTTGGTTAGCTCTTTTCATAGATCTTAACTGGTCTTAGGAGTCATGACATCATAGAAGTATTCAACCAAGCCACCCGCATTCGATGGAGTCGATTTTTCTTATTAGAAAGCATGCATGCATTCCTACAGCGAGGCTTAAGGGCACGTAATTTGACTCAAAGTCAGGAATTCTTATGCTGTGCCAACTAATGAAGATGTAATCACACTCGACGTGGAAGCAAACAACAAGGCTTGAATTTTCTGACTCAAGGGCTTAGTCGATTTGAGTTTGAGCATGTCTATCACTTGAGGTCTACTCACGAGATCTAGAAGACCCTCGCTGACTACCATGAAATTAAATGTGCTCTTGTTTTTGCTAAACAAAAACTAAAAACACAAACTAAAATAATTAAGAATTAGAACATTATAATTGATAATTTGAACCTAGAGGTTGTTATGCTCAAATCCATTAATCCTGATGATAATTGTGAATCTTGCTTGTGCTTACACGATGAAATGGCTAATCTAAAAATTGCTTATTCCTCTATTGCTAGCCAACTTAAAGATGCTCTAGATGAACTAGATTCTCTTAAATGAAGTAGTGATCATAATTGCTTGGATGCTATTGCCTTATATGTGATTCCTTCATCTTATTCAAATTGTGTTTAACTTGAATTGAACTTGTATAGTGCTACTAAGGAATTACATAAATTAAATCGCAATCATACTTGCTCTCATTATGAGGATAGCAAAATTAAAATGAAAGAAATAACTAAAATAATGCTTCATTTTATGATTGAATCATGTGAAAACTATTCTAAACTCACAATTTAGATTGACACTCTTAACAAGACACATGAGAAGAAATCTAAACTTAAAAATTCATGTCCATGAGTGCATTTAGAAAGTTATTGATTATATCTCTTGTGTATCTTGTGCTAAAATTAGGACTAATTTAGATGATATGCATATGGCTTTTAGAGTCAAATATAAGAAGTAGTTGGCTAGGGTTAGAAATTCCCCTTGTGCGTCTTGTGAGGCTTTGACGCTTGAGGTAGCTGTTCGTAAAGAGATATATGCTAGGGCAATAAAGACAAATAAGTGTGCTATATATAAGAACCTAGCCTAAGAAAATAACTACCTCAAAAAGACCCATAAGAGATTTTCTATTGGGAAGAAGAATCTCAATATGATAATTGACCAATCTAAGGTGATGTAAAGAAGAGAAGCCTAATATTTAATTTCCTAGAATATTCTAAGAAGCACCCATCTAAGGTTGCGAGGGTTGTTGAGAATGGCAATTTTGAGGTAAAACTCCCTGAGCCATCAAAGAGTGTCTTTACATCTGCAGGTTTTTTCTAAATCCCTTTTAGCAAGACAAGTGTTTCTACTTAATAGGTTAGAACTCTTAAAAGGTCAAATATCATTACACCTTCTGTAAGAAGGATGGCTATATAGTTAAGTTCTTCCGTAGAGTCAAGGCTGAGAGAAAGGAGAGGATACATGCTTTGAGATCTGTTAGAGGAGTTCCTTCACCCATGAGTATCCCTAAAGCTAGGCAGTCTATCTTTCCTTCTAGAAATAGGCCTAGGTTTGTAAATGACTTTTTTGGCTCTAGGCAGTGCTTTAGGTTAGGATATTATGAGAGTACATCACGTGTAGCATCTAGATAGAGGGAGTACCGGTCTTTTGGTCGGCTGATTTGGAGAGGTCTAGGTGATTCTTGTGTTCATTTTCATGATTATCTTTCTAACCATTTTATTCTTATTTCTACTGGTGTTCCTAGACATCATGTAGCTAATACTAAATTGCCAAGTACTTGCTTACTATAAATTCCCATGTACTTGCTTACTAACCCTCCGGGATTCAAGACTCGAGCATCTTGTTATTCTTATGTGTAGGTAGCGAGATGCAGGATGGAGAACATGAGCTTGATTAGGTTATGGTCTTTTACTTTATTGTTGATTGGAACACTTGATAGTTCCCACCCTCTTTAATAGCCACCAAGAGGTATGTGCTTTCACATTTAGCATTCTCACCTACTTTGTGAGCTATCATATTCCTTCATATCCTTATATTCATATTTGATCATAACTGACATGTTGTGCTTATCCATGTACTCACTTGTACAATATTAGCATGTATTTCTCATGTCACATTCTTGTAATATCTCTATGTGTATTTTGTATGTATATCCATGAGTTAGCGAATTGTTCATGTTTTATGGATATATTAGTTTTATTTTCATGAGCATGCATTATTCTTGCTATATTCTATTTCATGACTTTGTCATTGTGTGTAACACCCTAGGAACCACATTACCTTGAAATATTACTAAACTACACCACGACTAGCCAGGATATAAGCGAGTTCCATCAGCATCTTTCCAAAATAATGAAAACTACGCGGAAGTATAACAATACCGCAAGTAATGGAAGATATTTAAAGATTCAACTGCTAAGATCATAAACAATTAAAGCTAACCACTTTCTAGCATTATTTATTAATAGTGTTCAACAATGAGGGAATAGATAAACAACTAAAGACCCCTTATATTTATTACAACATAAATCATGAAATTATGTGTAATAGTGTTGTGCCGCTCTACCCCTCCTATGTATGCTCAAAGATCACCTAGAACGAGGAAAAACAAGAGTGAGATAAAAATCTCAACAAGCAAACTGTTTAACAAGCTAATTAAACTACAATTAACAATTATTTCCCACAATGACCGCATTTATAGCCTTAATCACAATTACTACCAACAACAGTAAAACATTAGCAATTAAGTCTCATTTGCCTACTTCATAACCGCAACCACCACTACTACCAACATCAGTAAAGCCTTAACATATATTCCTCACTAACCTTATTATTTTCCACAACTACATCCGCTAACAATAGTTACCACGAGAGAAATACCTTATGCCACAACCGCAACCCCTACCATACCCCAAGGGGGGTGAACCTTACTCCATGACCACAGCCACATTCCTCATACCACAAGTGACCCTCATGAGCCAATACAACATTAAAAAAACTAAGAAGTTGCATATGTATGCAAATAACTTATCCACAACAAATTGCATATGTATGCAAATGATCCATCCACAATGAAAATACATATGAATGCATATAATCCACTGCACCCTTACCCAATAAGATAAGAGTGTGCATCGCACTATGACAATGCATGATGCTGTACCGGTACGGTCGCGGCTATGTACGGCGACATCCACGATGCAAATAACATGTCATGATATGCATGATATGATAACAATGATTCATAAGAATTCAATCACATGGACCATAATATATTCATAAAGGATACTACCCCATAACGACATTTGTTTCATTAAGAGTAATAACACATAAACCATATTCGATTCATCAAGATCATAAACAATCGATTCATAAAGAATTCTACCACATAGAACACAATATATTCATAAAGAATACTATCCCATAACCATATTGAGAGACCATGTGGAGGTAACCCCAGTTGTGTGATGAGTAATCGACACGTGTCCTATAAAGTCTGAGTCTGTTCCGGGCATTATTATGATAATTACTGATGCGGATATTTAATTAAATCATCTGGTGCGGTGCTATGTAATGTGCTTTCTTGTCGGTGATGACTGCAGGACTTTGAGACGGAGTCGTGGCGAGACACGGGTGACCAGACTAGGCACAGGCGGTGCTGAGGTCAGAGCGGTCGGGATGTGTCGAAGACGGCGAGGACTCAAAGTGGCTGCGAGGCGTTCGCGGCAAGAAACGAGGAAGCTTTCAGGAAGGTGCAGGAGGGGCATTTTGGTAAATGCACAAGGCTGCACAAGGCAAGAAACGGACATTATGGCTAGCACATCCCGAAAGCAAAGAATTTAAATTACTGTTTATTGCCTGCTTTCCTTGGTCCTATTTGGTGCAGCAAGAAATTCCTATGTTCTTCTAGTTTTTGGTTCAGCACTAGTCAGTTTCTGTAGTAGGTTCGGTTGCTAGTGTCTCCTTCAATCTTGTTCTGCAGACAAGCCTCAATAGTAGTTTGTTGTATCTTTGCTGCTCTCTTTGTTGGGAAGATGCATCAAGGTAAATTGACCAGATCATTCCCGAGGGCAAAGATATAAACTTCTGTTATTTTTCTTGTCCCTCAAAGTTTCGGCCATCAGAGTTCTTGTGTAGTAGTCCTTTCTTTCGGCTAGTACTAAGAGCAGAAATTCGATTCTCGGTTCAAGCAATCAGTGCTGTTTTCTTCTTGTTGTGTTTGGCTAAGTAGCAGTTTGGTTCTTTTTGTTTGTGCAGCAACAATAGCAGTCTCTCCATGTTGTTTTGCTTTCGGCCAGAAGGGAGCAGGATCTGTCCTGGTTGCTGTTCGGCTGCAGTAGCCTTCCTGTGATATTGCTGTTTTTTCTTGCTGTGTTGCTGCTGTTTGGACAGTCCCTACTTGCTGTTTTTCCTGTGCTTTTCTCTGTTCTGCAGTAAGTGTTCCCTTGTGTGTGTTCGGCGGTTGGCAGGTGCAGATCCCCGGTTCGATTCTGCAGTCCTCTTTACCCCATCTCTATTCGGCCGATGATTTGGTTGGTTGCAAGTAGTGCGAGAAATTTCTTTGGGGCAGCGATTCGGTTTCTGTGGCTGCAGTGTGCCTCTTTTTTTAGTTGGAAATCTTGTTGAAAAGACAAGAGAAGTATAGCAGTAGTGATAATATTATTCGGCATCCCTAGTAGTATATGTTCTAGTCTTTTTCTTTGTGCTTCCTTGTTGCATTTCGGTCAGGATAGTACTTTTTTTAAGCTCTCAGGACCATCTCATTTCTCGGGTTGCAGCAAGCTGTTCGGATAGTCTTTATGGGTTTAAATACACTGTTTATTTTCTATTTGGTTAGTTCTCTGCTCTCTGATTTGCAGTCCTTTTGTTAAGACTTTGTCTGTTGTCAGGAGAGTTGGTTCGGATGGTTCCCTGTGCAGCTGGCTTAAAGAGGCTTGTATCTGTTAGTTTGGACAGGGTGCAGTCCCTCTGTTCTTGTGTTCGGCTTGGTCTTTTTGTGATGCATTCCTGCTGAACAGTTATAAAGTCCTGAACTATTTTCGGTATGCAGCACATACAGCTTTCGGCTATATGATTGTGGACAAAAATCAGGGTGCTTGCAATAGTCTTTGATCTGTTGATGTCTTGAGTCTCTCTGTTTAGCCCAGAATTATTTTCTTTTGCTGGTAGCCCTTTTTGTAGTTCTTGTTTTTAGGTTGATCTCATTTCTTTTTCAGTCTCCAACTAGCTGGTATTCTCCTCAATCTTCATAGCTACTATAGCTATCGGAGAGAAAGATTTGTGTGTGCATCCCAAGGAAGAATTTTTTAAAAAGGCACCATTCATCCCCCCTCTGTTGCCGTTTTCGATCCTTCAATTGGTATCAGAGCCGGTTAACTCTCGTCTATAGATCTTAACCGGTCTGCGAGCCATGGCAACGGACAGGTATTCCACCAAGCCACCTATCTTCGATGGGGTTGACTATCCCTTTTGGAAGAGTAGGATGGAGTCTTACATACAGGCTCAAGGCTATGCAATCTGGCAAAAAGTCAAAACCCGATTTGTTGTTCCTGCCGATGAACACATCAATATAAACAACATGCCTGATGTGGAGGCAAATGCTAAGGCAAGGAACATCATAATCCAGGGTCTGAGCAGGAGTGAATTTGATCGTATTTCTCATCTTTCGTCGGCCTATGACATCTGGGTGACTCTCGATGCATACCATGAGGGTACCACCCAGATTAAGACCGTACGACAGGACCAGCTCAAGCGAGAATACAACAAGTTTGAAATGCTCGCTGGCGAGTCCCTGGATGAGTGTTTTTCGAGATTTCACAAGATTTTGAGCAAGCACCGAGCCGTCGGTCTCACATACTCCGACTCGGACAATGCTCGTCAGATGCTCTCTGCTCTTGACTTGCGTGTTTGGGAGATTAAAGACACGACCGACCTCTCGACTCTCACTCTTGACGCGTTGTACTCACGCCTCAAGACTCACGAGATTGACATAGTCTCTCGAAAGTCAAAGTCGCAGTCGATGGCCCTAGTCACCGATCCCAGTTCGGCTTCTGGTCTTTCTTCTGATTTGCCGTGTGGATTCTCCTTTGCTGCTCTCTATGACATAACTGATGATCAGTTAGAGCAACTCGAGAATGAGCAACTGGCCCTCCTAGCTCGGAAGTTTTCCCATGCTTACAAGAGGAGGAGGGACAGAAAGAGGAGTGGGCCGATAATTTGTTTCGAGTGTGGTGGTCCCAACCACATTCGGGCAAATTGCCCCAAGCTGGTGAAAGGCAAGAACGACTACGGCGGTGTGAGCAAGAATGACTACATCGACAAGAACCGCAACAAGAAGCCCCCAGTTCACGCTCAAGGCAAGAAGAAGTTCCGCAACTTTGGCAAAGCCAAGAAGCTCTTCCACCGCGTCCTCACCGCCTTCGACGACATCGACTTCAGCGACGTGGAGGGGTGGAGCGACGACGACGACAAGGATGATCAAGATCCCAAGGACGGCGACGATTTCATCGGCATGTGCTTCATGGCCAATGACAATGACATCAGCGACAGCGAGCTCTACAGCGACTCCGATGAGGTAGGTCCCTCCTACGACCAGCTCTATGATGCATTTCTGAAGCTAGGAAAGTTTTATGCTAGATCTAGAGCTAGGGTTGTAGATCTTGAGAAGGAAGTAGAAAGATTATCACGGGAGCATACTTCGCTTATATCTGCTCCCTCCCGTGACGAATGTGATGTTTGTTCTTCTTTGCTTGGAGATATGGAGAAGCTAAGGACCTCGCATGATAGTTTGTCCTCTAAGCTTGATATTGTTAAGGAGGAGAATGTTAGTCTGCTTGCTGAGTTAGAATTGAGTAGGATGGTCATTGCCACGCTTACTATCGATCGGACTACTTCTCCCACCTCATGTGAGGTTAAGGACATTGCTGCTAGAGGACCTTATGCCATGCTTCTTGATCTGCCCGAGTCTTGTGAAAATTGCAATAACTTCAAAATGAACTTAAAATGGGCGGATTATAAAATTGCTGAATTACATGCTTTTTTGCTTGAGCCGATTGCTTCATGTTTGAACTGTCCCAAATTAACTGCTGAACTTGAATCTGTTTCAAAGCAGTTTCAAGAAATGGTTGATTATAACAAGAAAATGGTTAAATATGCTTCTAAGGACCCTGTTAGCTCACCATGCAAAAATTGTGATAAACTAAAATCTGACTTGATTGCTCTGGAAGAAAAATGTGTGAAGCTAACTAAGCATTTACTAGAGAAGCCACAATCTTGTTGTGATGTGTGTGCCGGTGTGGGGGAGAAGCCCAAGGGTAAGGTGGAGATGCCTAGCAACGTGAGCCAACCTGCTAGTAGTAGGACTGTCCCATCAGAGTTGGCTGTGCGTGCACAAGCCATTCTTTCCTCTACTGTTAGTTCTTCTTCTACTTCTTTACCCTCTGCTGTTCCCTCTTCTCCCTGCTCTTCTTGCACCTCTCTCTTTCGGGAGTGTCAGTATCTTATGAACACTCTCGAGAGATTTGTAGGAGGCAAGAAGAAGCTAAATCTTATTCTAGACCAATCTAAGATCTGCAGATTTAATTAGGGTCTAGGATATGATTTCTATAAGGACATGAGGAAGCATCTACCTGCCGTGCTCAGACCCATAGCACCAGGTGTAATCGAGACTGAGCCTAGGACTAAAAAAGTCCAATTTAAGTCTGCGGGCTTTGTCCAAGGGATTTCTGACAGCAAGGTGATTCCACCTGCAACTTCGACCTCTCAAAAGGCGAAGTTTCATTGCACCTTCTGTCAGAAGGATGGACATACGATTGATCGATGCTTCAAGCACGCCAGGATCGTGCAGAGAGACCGTGTTGCAGCTCTTAGGCGTATTCAGGGTCAGCCCCATACCCTGAGTGCACCTAGGACCAGCACGAGGTCTAGGGTTACTGCTGTTGATGGGTTTGGGCAGCATCGAGGACTTGGTTTTTCTGAGTCTTCTGTTTTTCGTCCTCATGCTACTCCTAGTTATGACTTCCGCCGTCCTGAGGTTAGATCTCATTTCCCCTGTCGAGATAACTACCTGCGACGTGATCAGCATGTTGTTGGTGTCTTGACTCGCTCCTCTGTAGCAGTCAAGCCCAATAACAGCTTCAGATCTACACTGAGACCATCTGCTTCTTTGAGTGACAGAGAGCGTAGGGTAGATAGAGGTCAGTTGTGTTTGACTACTTCATCTGCTCGACGTGTTATTCAGTATTGGGTGCCAAAATCACTATTGATTTACCCCAATACTGAGACTTTACTCTCTGTTTGACTCAGGTTCACCGGGCAGGGAAGGGAAAGGTTTGGCTCGTAGACTCCGGGTATTCACGACATATGATCGGAGATTCTCGTTGGTTTTCTTCCCTTGCTCGTGCTCCAGGTGATGAGACGATCACCTTCGGAGATGCTTCATCAGGGCGTGTCATCGCCAAAGGTACAGTGCGCATTAATGAGTCTTTTGTTTTAAAAGATGTTGCCTTGGTTAGTAAGCTGCAGTATAATTTGCTTTCCGTCTCTCATCTTACCGATGATGACTTCGAGGTGAGCTTTAAGAAAAACAATTGCAGAATTCTTGATTCTTCGGGTAGTCTGGTTTGCGGGATTTCTCGTTTTGGGAGGATCTTTCGTGCTGATTTTTCTGAGTGCTCTGGTAATCCTCTCAGGTGTTTAGTTGCTTCTGAGTCCCGCGACCTTTCCTTCTGGCATAGGAGACTTGGTCATATTGGATTTGACCATTTGACCCGAGTTAGCGGCCACGATCTCATTCGTGGTTTGCCGAAACTCAAGATGGTCAAAGATATTGTTTGCGCTCCTTGCCGGCACGACAAGATGGTCGCTGCTTCCCATCCTCCGGTCACAGTCACGATGACCGATGCACCAGGACAGCTGCTCCATATGGACACAGTTGGACCAGCTAGAGTACAGTCAGCAGGAGGGAAGTGGTATGTTCTTGTCGTAGTCGATGACTTCTTGAGGTACTCTTGCGTGTTTTTCTTAGCCTCAAAGGATGAGACGTTTACACATTTTTGAGGTCTTTTTAGTAGGCTTTCTGTTGAGCTCCCGGGTGCCTTACGAGCGATCCGTAGTGACAATGGCACGGAGTTCAAGAATTCCTACTTTGAGAGGTTTTGCGATGAGTCAGGTGTAGAGCACCAGTTCTCATCTCCATACGTCCCCCAGCAAAATGGCGTAGTGGTGAGAAAGAACCGTACCATGGTCGAGATGGCCTGGACGATGCTTAATGGGTATTCTACACCTAGGAAGCTTTAGGCTGAGGTGATAGCCACCGCGTGCCATGTTTCAAACAGAGTTTTTCTGATGGCACACTTGCATCGCACTTCTTTTGAGTTGAGATACGGGCGAAAGCCCAGCGTATCTCATTTTCGTGTTTTTGGTTGCAAGTGTTTTATTCTGGAGACCGGGAACCTAGATAAGTTCGAGTCACGTTCCTGTGATGGGATTTTTCTGGGTTACTCGACTTCTTCGCGGGCGTATAGGGTCTGGAACTGCGAGTCTAGCAAAATGGTAGAGACCTGCGAGGTGACCTTCGATGAGGCCAGTCCGGGACTAGGCCTGACATCTCAGGTTCAGTAGAGCAGTCCAAGCCCATCTTTGTGGATGGGGAGGAGGACGAAGATGAGAATTGTCTACCCGATCCAGTTTCTCCTCCCTTTGAGGTGCCTGCTTCTTCCACCGCACCTCAAGGAGATCAGCCCTTTCCTTCCGCATCCTCAGGAGCTAGTGGCTCTATTCCTACCTCATCAGCTCATGAGGTAGAGGCCACTACTTCTTCTCATCCAGGACCTCCCCATCATATCCAGAAAGCTCATACCTCAGAGCAGATAATTGGAGATCTCTTTGAGCGCGTTACACGCTCAAAGTCTGGCACGTCTCACTTCTGTCTCCACTCTGCCTTTGTTGCCTCTTTTGAGCCCTAGGATGTTTATCATGCTCTTTCTAATGAGTCTTGGGTCAATGCCATGCATGAGGAGTTGGAAAATTTCGAGAGAAACAAGGTCTGGTCACTTGTCGAGCCCCCGCGAGGTCACAATATTATTGGAACTAAGTGGGTGTTTAAGAACAAGCAGAGCGAGGATGGAGTGGTTATTCGGAACAAGGCTAGACTGGTAGCTCAGGGGTTCTCCCAGGTTGAGGATCTAGATTTCGAGGAGACCTTTGCCCTTGTAGCCAGACTTGAAGTCATTAGAATCCTGCTTGCCTTTACAGCTTCTAAGGGTTTCAAACTTTACCAAATAGACGTCAAGAGTGCCTTTCTCAATGGCTTTATTGAGGAAGAGGTCTACGTCCGACAGCCTCCTGGTTTCGAAAACCCCAAATACCCAAACCATGTCTTCAAGCTTTCCAAAGCTTTGTATGGACTTAAGCAAGCTCCTAGAGCCTGGTATGAGAGGCTTAAGTCCTACTTGTTAGGTCATGGTTTTGATATGGGTAAGGTAGACAAGACCTTGTTCATTCGTAGGCATGGCAATGATCTTCTACTCGTCCAGATTTATGTGGATGACATCATCTTTGGCGGTTCCTCACATGCTCTCGTTTCTTAGTTTTCCGATGTCATGAGCTCGGAGTTTGAGATGAGCATGATGGGCGAATTGAGCTTCTTTCTTGGCTTCCAGATCAAGCAGACTCGGGAGGGTACCTTCTTGCATCAGGGCAAGTACACTCGAGACCTCCTGAAACGCTTTGACATGAGTGATGGCAAGCCAGTATCTACTCCGATGGCGACAATAACTTCGCTTGATCCAGATGAGGATGGCGAGCCAGTTGATCAGAAGGAGTTCAGAAGCATGATCGGTTCCCTCTTATGCCTCACTGCCTCAAGACCAGACATACACTTCTCTGTGTGTCTGTGTGCTCGATTTCAGGCTTCACCTCGCGTATCTCACCGCCAGGCGGTGAAACGTATTTTCCGGTACCTTCGAGCTACCATAGACTATGGTATCTGGTACTCTTCATCTTCTTATCTTTCCCTTCGAGGCTACTCTGATGCAGACTTTGTTGGCTGTAGGATAGACAGGAAGAGCACTTCTGGCACCTGCCAATTCATTGGCACTTCTCTTGTTTCTTGGTCTTCTAGGAAGCAGTCCGGTGTTGCACAATCCACCGCAGAGGCCGAGTATGTTGCTACTGCCAGTTGTTGCAGCCAGATACTCTGGATGGCTTCGACCCTATGGGACTTTGTGTTAGTTATAGACAGTGTTTCACTCTTTTGTGATAACACTTCTGCTATTAATATTGCCAAGACACTACAACAGAAAAGCCTTGTAGAGACATCTTATTTATAGGTTAAAGACGTTTTAAGTCGTTACTAGAGGGTTATTGAGTCGTTTTTGTAAAGCGTCCTAGGAGCGTCTCCCTATGGACCGTGTCAAAAACTGTAGAGACGCATTGGTAAGCATGTATATAATATTTGAGATGCTCTATAGAGACGGTAAATTGCATGTTTACACTTGTAGAGACATTTTGATAGATGCAGTAAATTGCATGCTTACGCTCTATAGAGATGGTAAATTGCATGCTTACATTTTGTAGAGACGGTAAATTGCATGCTTACATTTTGAGAAAAATAAAGACTTCTTCTCTTTGTTCTTTTTTGTTATGTAAAAATAACATTTTTGCACATCGTTGTAATCAAACCGATTCATATGCAAAAATCACATTGTCGCTATCACAAACCACACAACAATAGAGCAAAACACTGAAATGTAGAAAAAAGTAATTATATTATTTAATAGCAAGTGGAGTTTACAACCGAACCGTACATGAATATAAACAAGTACAAACACACATGAAAAAAATTTCCCAATTTTCCCCTAAAATTGTTGGTATCTATAAGATTTCTATATGCAGTTACTAGTTCATCAGCTTTCTCATCTTCACCACATCTGTAGATTTTCTTTACATTCTTTCATTATCCTACAAAAAAATCATTGGAGGTAGTTCCATCAACAGATATATCATTGAAATCAGCTAGGATGGTTAGGGGACAATTTACTAACCTGCTCATCCTTCCTGTCAGCTGAAACAACAGGACATAATCAGATTAACCCAAAAAAGATGGATCATAACCCTCACAAGAAATTTACTAACCTGTTCATAGACCTGCTGCAAGTTATTGGACCAAAAACTAGCTCATTTAACTAGCAATCATGGCTCAAATATAGATGCCACAAGATGAAACGGGGGAATTAAGTTATCAAAAGAGCAGACTAAACTCAGGAATGAATATATCAACTTCTTTCGGTATTAACATTAGAGAACTGCAATGTATGCTGGTTAACAAACTTTATTACAAAAAAGCATGTTATTTCTTTGCACACGACTGCAACAGACCCTACAAAATCCATACAAATATAAACCAAGCCCTAGTGTTGCAGCTTGCAAATTTACAAAACACCTACATCTAGAGCAATCTAAGAGAATGGTTAGCATCTTTGCGTATCACATTCCTAAGACCGCATGGACTGATTTATGTACAATTGCATACCTATGGATGTACGCTAGTTTCTAAACTGATTAAGTACAACTACCCACTTCTGGATGCACCATAATTCCTGAACTCCTCTATGGACTAATGTCATGCATTAGATCAGATCAAAATTATGCATTTGTTTCATTCTTTATATCTCTGTACAAAAAAAAGGAACTTGATACCTCATATACTCTTTTACGCACAAATCGATGTCATCATTGGAATAGTACTCTGTGAATTGCAGGTTGCTAAACTACATATCTACAAATGAATGCAGCACATTTATCTTCTGAATTTCTACAGGTTCTAACTAATTTTTGTGTTCTATCATCAATGTGTTGGGTTATGGTTCATCATTCGTGCAACCAACAGCGGATAGAACCAACAAAATCAACCAATTATGTGCAGTTAAGTGTGTCTAATTGTATTGTGAAATCTGCTTAAATGATCATTGTGGATTTGTACTTACACAGAATAGATGAGCAGCTTCTTTGTAGTAATAACTAGAAAGATTACGAAGCATGCCAGCTATTCTAGCATTGTTTGTACCAGCACCAATCAAACCCAATGAGATGATAGATGCATTCTTAGCTGATATTTCAGAAACCATGTTAAGACGAAATATATAACCAATGTTTAGGTAACAGGACACAATAGAGAGACCAGATTTCCACCTCATCTTTCTGAGAACCTGCATATGCAATACCAAGACCCAAGATTGCCCCAATCCGTATGTTCAAGTCATCCTTGCTAATATACTCCATGAGAATAGCAAGTGCCTGGCAACAAATTTAATAAAATATCAAAAGACAAGAGTTTGCATAATGTCACACACAGACACACAGAGAGGACGAGAGGGAGGCGGCGGGCAGCTAATCTGATGGAGCACATACAGGGTCACATTCATTCTTCACACCGCAGGTGACAATTCCAATACCTAGCAAAGCTCCAGCAACAACATGAGTATCATTACTATGCAAGTACTTGTCAAGCTGAGCAAGTCCAGAATCAGTCCCTGAAAATAATAGTTTGTTTGTTATTATGTTTAGTTACAATTAACATCAGATCTTATGGTTACAAACATAAACAACGATGTAATTGTACCAGGCTAGCTGCTACACTGGCTTTTCCATGTTCCTTGTTCTTGAATAACCAGTTTCCAAAAGACCCACTACTGGAAGAATCAGATGGAGCATTCATCAGCTTATCCTGCACAAAGGATACGATCTTAAGATCCACTCTTTCCTCAGGAGGAGGCTGCAAGTAACAGATTTTTCTCACCTGGCCGGTGGAGAGGCGGGCGCCAGCGGCGCCAGTTTGCGGGGAAGGAGAGGCGGGCGGGCGGCGGTCCCAGTCTATGGGGGCGTAAAGGCGGGCGTGGGGGTGGGGGTGGAGCCAGTCTACGGGGGCGAAGAGGCGGGAGGCGGCGGTGCCAATCTGTCGGGGACTCGGGGCGGAGAGGCGGGAGGAAAGAGACGCCGGTACGGGGGGAGCGGAGAGGCTGGCATGCGTTGTGCGGCGGAGCTGGCCTATGGGGGCGGAGAGGCGGGCGGCGGTGGGCGCTGGTCTGTGCTGTGGGGGCGAAGCCGGCCTATAGGGGCGGATCTGGAAGATGGCAGTTGGGGAGGCGTAGGGTCGAGTGGAAGATGCATAGTGGAAATAGTGGAAGGTGCAGAGGTTTTTAACAAATTAAATAAATTATTTTTATTTTTTAATGTTTGTAGAGTTTAATTAAAATTCTAATTTTGTGACAACTTCTAAAACGCCTCAAGAAACGTCTTTATATGCTATATAGTTCTTAATGTAAAGACACTAAAAAAGCGCCTAAAGAAAAACGTCCTTATAAGACTATTTTGTTGTAGTGAGAACCTAGTGCAACATTCTCGGACCAAGCACATCGATATCAGATATCATTTTCTTAGAGACCATGTGGAGAAGGGTGATATAGTGCTCCAGTTTGTGGAAAGTGACCACCAGTTGGCTGATATCTTTACCAAGCCATTGGATAGCTCTAGGTTTTCAGCTCTGCGGGGAGAGCTTGGGGTGGTTTGTCCTTATGGACTATTGTGAGGGGGAGCTTTATGCTTTACTGCTTTTATTATATTGATTATGCTCTTACTCCTTTCTGTTGCATAGCATTCGGGGTGCATTGGGGTTAGTCCTTCTAGCATAGGTTAGAGTGGTCTTCTTGTCTAGTGTTCAGGCGTCTTGCTCTTATCTTGTGATTCTAGGATGCTACGTATTAGCTATCTCTCTTCTCACTAGGTCGAGTTTACTGACTTCTTATAGGTCTAGCGAGGGTTGGGCCACCCTTGGGTAGACAGGGAACGTGTTTACTCCCTAGTGTGTTAGAAGACCAGCTGATAGTCAGAGAGTCATATGGGGTAAATAAGAGTCAGTCTGAGCCATAGTATCCTCTATATCTTGTCTATGCTTTAAGGACTACCTTTTTGAGTTATTTGCCAGCTTCTCGTTTTATTGCTTTAGTTCAGGGGGAGTTCTTTTGGGAGCTTCTGGAGCTTAATGTTGACTTAACTCAACTTGAACTAAAAGTTGCATCTCATGTTGAGGGGGGCTGGATTTTCTTGCATTTCAGCTTTCTGCATTGTAATATAACTACATTGAGCCTTGGTTATTATCCTGTTATGACATGTTGACAATGCTATACACCTTGCCATGACTTGTGCTTATTTGCTAGATTTATCATGACTTCATATGTGTAGACTAGCTTTTGCCATGATAAGTTAATTCAAAATTGCTCAACTGAAATTAAAACTTATCATGCTAGCAATTAAGCTTAGTCTATCTTGAGTTATCCTTGTATGATTCATGCCATGTCAAATAGGCTGAGTTGAGTCTTGAATCTAGGTTGAATCTTAGATTGAGCTATTTTAGCATCTTGATACATCATGAGTTAACACAATCTGTTAAAAAGCAAAAGGATCTCTTTTTATGTGCGAAAAAACTGATTTCACCAATTCTTTCTCATGAGACAGCTTGCCATTGCACTAGGCATGAACTCAGGGGGAGTTTTTGGATGACCTAGACTATCTTCTTAAGCTTCTCGCTTGGAGTAGTCGCATAAGGCTTGAGATCTAGCACATGACAAAATTTTTGGTTGAAAACAACCATAAGCTTTAAAAGAAAATATGTCAAGTGTGCAAGATTTGCTTAATCACCTAAAGATAAAAAGTGCTTAACCAAATGATAAACTTTTGCGCTTGTAGCACTCTAATTGACTCAACGCTAGCTTCTTATTTCTGCTTAGCTTATTGACATGGCCTGCATCATCCTTGATATCTCTAGTTAGACTTTGCCTATTGATGACTTGACATGCTCATAAAATGCATTACATTTCAGTTCGTCATCTATGTACTCTATCTAGGATATACATATCCTGTCATGATCTAGATAGCTTTTTATTGAGTTACGGCTTGGTGTAGTTTATTGTGGTCATTATGAATAATTCTCATGGCTCTAAATGTTTAAATAAACAAACTTCAGCCATTTTCAACCATTAACATGTCATATTCTCTCTTTTGCATTCTTGCTGTGTTTATTGCCAAAAAGGGGGAGAATAGAGAAGAAAAAGCTAGTGTGGGATCATTTTAGAGCTTTGGAGAATAATTTTCTCTTTCAGTTGTTGCTCTAGTATTCCTTCTGTCGACATGGTCATTAGTTCCATTTTGTCTCTTTGGACCATGTTGGATTCTTCAAACTCAACTTTATATACTTTTTCTGTGTTTGTCAATATACTCATCAAGGGGAGATTGAGAGACCATGTGGAGGTAACCCCAGTTGTGTGATGAGTAATTAACACGTGTCCTATAAAATCTGAGTCTGTTCCGGGCATTATTATGATAATTACTGATGCGGATATTTAATTAAATCATCTGGTGCGGTGCTATGTAATGTGCTTTCTTGTCGGTGATGACTGCAGGACTTTGAGACGGAGTCATGGCGAGACATGGGTGACCGGACTAGGCACAGGCGGTGCTAAGGTCAGAGCGGTCGGGATGTGTCGAAGACGACGAGGACTCAAAGTGGCTGCGAGGCGTTCGCGGCAAGAAACGAGGAAGCTTCCAGGAAGGTGCAGGAGGGGCATTTTGGTAAATGCACAAGGCTGCACAAAAGAAAGCGGATATTATTTGGAAATGATCCATTAGTGGAGAGTTGGTGTGACCTAATGGGTAAAGAAGGCATGTAAACTCATTAGTGGAGAGTTGGTGTGACCTAATAGGTAAGAAGGCATGTAAACCCATTAGTGGTGAGTTGGTGTGACCTAATGGGTAAAGTAGGATTGTAAAACCCATTAGTGGAGGCTATAAATAGAGATGCTCTCTAGGTAGAGAAGTGCACTTGAGAGAGAGAGAAATAGAAATGGGTATGAGTATTAGGGTTTCCTAATGCTTGTGCTCTTGGGAGAGAAAATTTGTATGCAAGTTTTAGGGTTTTATTCTCTCCTTGTGGGTGTTCTTGAGTGAGACATGGAAGAGTTGATATAAACATTCATCGCTCTTCGTCTCAATATGAACATGCTTGTTTTATGTCTTATGCTATTTACTTGCTTTTCTTTTAATTAATGTTCTTGTTCTAGTGCTACTATATATATTTATTGATTTACTTTGAACAGGGAGTAATCTCAAGGCATTATGGCTAGCACATCCCGAAAGCAAAGAATTTAAATTACTGTTTATTGCCTGCTTTCCTTGGTCCTGTTTGGTGCAGCAAGAAATTCCTATGTTCTTCTAATTTTTGGTTCAGCACTAGTTAGTTTTGTAGGAACCAAATCTTTTTGTTTAAGTTCTTATGTCTTCTGTAGAAAACAGCAAGGATTTAAGCTCAGTTTCTGTAGTAGGTTCGGTTGCTAGTGTCTCCTTCAATCTTGTTCTGCAGACAAGCCTCAATAGTAGTTTGTTATATCTTTGCTGCTCTCTTTGTTGGGAAGATGCATCAAGGTAAATTGACCAGATCATTCCCGAGGGCAAAGATATAAACTTATTTTTCTTGTCCCTCAAAGTTTCGGCCATCAGAGTTCTTGTGTAGTAGTCCTTTCTTTCGGCTAGTACTAAGAGCAGAAATTCGGTTCTCGGTTCAAGCAATCAGTGCTGTTTTCTTCTTGTTGTGTTTGGCTAAGTAGCAGTTTGGTTCTTTTTGTTTGTGCAGCAACAATAGCAGTCTCTCCTTGTTGTTTTGCTTTCGGCCAGAAGGTAGCAGGATCTGTCCTGGTTGCTGTTCGGCTGCAGTAGCCTTCCTGTGATATTGCTGTTTTTTCTTGCTGTGTTGCTGCTGTTTGGACAGTCCCTACTTGCTGTTTTTCCTGTGCTTTTCTCTGTTCTGCAGTAAGTGTTCCCTTGTGTGTGTTCGGCGGTTGGCAGGTGCAGATCCCCTGGTTCGGTTCTGCAGTCCTCTTTACCCCATCTCTATTCGGCCAGTGATTTGGTTCGGTTGCAAGTAGCTGGCAGAAATTTCTTTGGGGGCAGCAGTATTCGGTTTCTGTGGCTGCAGTGTGCCTCTTTTTTTAGTTGGAAGTCTTGTTGAAAAGACAAGAGAAGTATAGCAGTAGTGATAATATTATTCGGCATCCCTAGTAGTATATGTTCTAGTCTTTTTCTTTGTGCTTCCTTGTTGCATTTCGGTCAGGATAGTACTTTTTTTAAGCTCTCAGGACCATCTCATTTCTCGGGTTGCAGCAAGCTGTTCGGATAGTCTTTATGGGTTTAAATACACTGTTTATTTTCTATTTGGTTAGTTCTCTGCTCTCTGATTTGCAGTCCTTTTGTTAAGACTTTGTCTGTTGTCAGGAGAGTTGGTTCGGATGGTTCCCTGTGCAGCTGGCTTAAAGATGCTTGTATCTGTTAGTTTGGACAGGGTGCAGTCCCTCTGTTCTTGTGTTCGGCTAGGTCTTTTTGTGATGCATTCCTGCTGAACAGTTATAAAGTCCTGAACTATTTTCGGTATGCAGCACATACAACTTTCGGCTATATGATTGTGGACAAAAATCAGGGTGCTTGCAATAGTCTTTGATCTGTTGATGTCTTGAGTCTCTCTGTTTAGCCCAGAATTATTTTCTTTTGCTGGTAGCCCTTTTTGTAGTTCTTGTTTTTAGGTTGATCTCATTTCTTTTTCAGTCTCCAACTAGCTGGTATTCTCCTCAATCTTCATAGCTACTATAGTTATCGGAGAGAAAGATTTGTGTGTGCATCCCAAGGAATAATTTTTTAAAAAGGCACCATTCACCCCCCTCTGTTGCCGTTTCTGATCCTTCACATATTCGTTTCATTAAGAGTAATACCACATAAACCACATTGTATAAAAGGAGCATGTAGCATGACAAAATATCTTGAATTAAAATGAATTAAGTAATACGAAGGTAGTAAAATTAACAAGTTAAACTGTAACAACAACCGCTACGTTTACTTGCCTTTACCGAAGGGTCGAAGCCATAAGCACGGTCGGGAGCAAAAACGCCTGTTCATAGGTCACCACTCAGCACAAATACACAGCATAACATCCACAACTGAAAATAAAGCGTCGCTAAGCCCAAAACCCAACAATTCCCTCTCAGCTCGTCGTTCCCACGCTCAGCCCACTACAGCAGCGCTGCTTGTTTTTTTCGTATATTTTAATCCACTAGGCCAATCACAGCAAACAATAATATTTCTGGAAACTAAAAAATACTACAACTTTCAAGGAGACACCCTATTTTTATTCTGCTGGTAAAGGGGTGTAAAACATCGCAAAAATCAGAGGGCAGACTTTGCATCGGTGATCTGGCCAGTAAGCTTCTACCGAACCCCACCCTCCGTATATTGATCTAAAAATCATGAAAATTTCACAGAAGCTAGTTCACATAGTTTTGTATGACTTTCATTAGGGAAAATTCATAAAATTCGTTAGCCCCCTCTGAAACTGCACCTGAACAGAAACTAGACTCTGACTACTCCTCTGCTACATAGCAGAGTTCCAATCCCTGTTGCACCCAAACCCTATGGCCAAAAATTCTACAAAATTTACAGTAGCTATTTTTCCATGTCCTCTACAACTTTCATGTTAATTTCCTCAGCAGAAAAAATCATCTTGATGCCCTAATATAGACAAACAAGCGATCTGCACGAATCAGCCTACGCGCAGACAACAATTAATTACTAATCGGTTGATTTACCCATAAGATCACCTCTAATTTCGAGCCAAAAACTCTAAATAAATCTAAAACAGAGGAGAATTGAGGTAAGAAAATATACCTAGGTGATCCCACAAGATCACCCCTCTCTTCTCTTCTTCTTCCTCTTTCCTTCCCTCCTTCTTCTCCCTGCTCTTCCTCCCCTTCTTCCCTTCTTCTTTTTCTTCCTTTCTTTTCAGCCATGGTAGCCATGGGGAGAGAAAGACAGGGCAGGGAGGGGCGCATGGGGGCAAGGGGAGCAGCCACAAGAGGTGGGAGAGGGGGGTGGCAGCTAGGGTTTAGAAATAGGGGGGAGAGGGGGAATAAAAGGGGGAGGGGCGGCTGGACCTGGTGGGCTGTTCTAGGCCCAAATGTGGGAGGCCTCCTTGCCTCTAAAATAGCCCACAACTTTTTTTATCATTAATAATATTATTTTTCTCTTTAGACAATTACCATCTCTCGCGATTCACCAAAAAAATGAAGAAACTTTGCGATTCCGCTAAATATTCCCAAGGATGCTGTAAAGATGTTCAGGGCATTACATTGTGAGCATATATTATATTGATATATCTACTATCTTATTTTTGTGATATCTTGCTCTAGGTATCAATGTATCTATTAGATATCTATGTTAGCACATCTTTTTCTTGATTCTTGTTAACATAATTTAGAGATGTTTTGTTCATTGACATGTTTTATTCTTATATGGTGTTAATAATACAAGTGGTATTGCTAATTATGGATAGATGAGCTTTACCATGCTATATTTTATCCTTGATCGTGTGTTTGCTATGCTATGTGTCTTTGTTGCTCATTTGCTTCATTGGCTACCATGGATATATATAGAGAGAGAGTGTGTGATTTATCTCTGTAGCATGTAGTGTTCTTGTTTTGCTCATTGTCATGCTTTGTACATTCATGTTCATGCTCAAAATTGTTTGCTTGTGCTTGTGTAAGCATTGAACTTTCATTACCTACCTCACATATTGGGTTATAGCATTCTTGCTTGCCATGTGTTTTGAAAGTGGATTTGCATATCATTCTTCACTAACCTAGATCGATGGCACAAACGACCTCTTTTATGAAGATACATGTTTTAAATGAGAAATGGAAGACCAAGTGTGCAACTTGGTTCAACTTCTACTATTTTGACTACATCTCACTGCCAAACGGTGCGACGCATTCAAGCAACTGAAAGAAATGACCTTCATTTATTCATGCAAGTACATAAAGGAAATTCTTCGGTGCTTAAACATGGGAAGCAGTAAGACAATGTCTACTCCCATTGTCACTTCTACTGTGCTAGATTCTAATAAGGATAGAGAGACCGTGGACCAGAAGGAGTATTCTAGCATGATCATTCCCCTCCTCTACCTTATAGCATCGAGGCTAGACATACAATTTGCTGTATATTTATGCACTCGATTTTAGACTTCCCATTGTGCCTCACATCGTCAAGCAGTGTGTCACATCTTTAGATACCTTCAGAACACTCTTAATTTTGGACTATGGTATTCTTCTGATTCTACTCTCTTCATTTGGGATTTTTTTGTTGTTGATTTTGTGGTGTGTAGAGTAGATAGGAAGAGTATTTTTGGTACTTATTATTTTTAGGCACATCTATTGTCTCTTGGTCATCTAGGAAGTAATTCTTTATTGCACAGTCCACTACTAAAGCAGAATATATAGCTGCAGCTAGTAGTTGCTCTCAAGTTCTACGGATATTATCTACTCTATGGGACTATGGGTTGGCATTCTCTATTCTGTGACAATACTAGTGCCTTAAACATTGCTAAAAATCCAGTAAAACACTCTAAGACCAAGACATTAACATTATTTACTATTTCTTTAGAGACCATATAGAGAAAGGTGATGTTGCACGTCACTTTGTAGAGTTGGAACAGTAGGTCACAAATATTTTTACTAAGTCTCTTGATTCTTCTCGTTTTGCTTCTTTGTGAGGGAGAGTTGGGGGTTATTAGTCCTTTTGGCTTGTTTTGAGAGGGAATTTGATTCTTTGGTATACATTATATCACATTGCATAATTAATTTGGTAACTTGCATATGTAATATAATTATATAGAGCTTTGACTATTATTTTTGTGTAACATGATTTCTTACTATACATCTTGCCATATATTTTACTAATTTGTAATATTTATCCTATTCTTCCAAGTGTAGCTTAGCTTTTTGCTATGCTATGTCTATTAAATGTGAAAACTTGAACTAAATCATGTTTTTTTTGGATCTCATAACTAGCTTTGCTCTACAGATCCTCTCATGATTCATACCATGTCAAATAAGCTAAATTGAGTCTTGAATCTAAATTGAGTTTCAGATTGAACTATACTAGTTCCTTGTTGTAGCATGAGTTAAGATTAACTCTGTATTCTTGAACTAAGTCAAGAAAATAAAAAATAATATCTTTTGTGTGAAAATACTAATATCACCAATTCTTTCTCATGAGACGATTTACCATTGGATGAGACATGAACTCAGAGAGAGTTTTAGATGACTTAGACTACCCTTTTAAGCTTCTTGAATTGCTTGAGATGATCATAGCAAGGATTGAGATCTAATACATAGCTTAGAAAGCCAAAAATGTGAGAAATGATTTAAGCTTAGGAGGTAATTGTAGATAGCTTCTAGTCTATGACTTGTTTTGCTGAGATAAAATCAATTATAAATTTTAGCAAGTGCTAAATATGATAATTATGCTCAATTATATGTGTTTGAATAAAATGATTCAACATTAAACTTATAGCACTATAAATTGATTCAATTATAGTTTCTTAGTTCTGTTTAGTATATTGAAGGGAAGCTGAAATGACAGGTTGCACTATATGGTTTGGTCGATCTATGTGAGACGTGGTCTAATGAAAATGGAAATAGAGAGACATGCTGATATGTTGCAAGCCAGTGGTGCACCTACACATGGCAAGTATGATGATTTCTTGCAATGGGAGGAGACGACCGGGTCAAGAAAGGGTATTTTAGTAGTTTGATTAAAATACCAAAAACTACCTTGAAGCATAACCGTAGCGCTTAGGTAACGCTTGAGAGAGCGGTTTAGGTCAAGGAGAAACTAAGAAGATCAAATTATATCAAGGCTAAGAACTTAGTTAATTCAGGCTTATGTGCTTTGAAAAGTATGCATAAGTATAGTGTGTGTGAGTTAAAACCCATGTATGGGGTTATCGAGTTTCCCCATATGCTAAGTGGATGGTATGCAATAAGAGTTAGATGTGACTAGCTAGCCCATCTATTTAACGGATTGGGATGGAGACTTGTAGTTAACTATCCAACCATCATCTCTTGAGACCAAGTATTCACATGTTAGGGTTAGAATTTGAGAGAAGTTGAATGATGTGGTGTACTCTCTTGTCCTCTAAGTAACAATATATCAATCTTTTTCATCTCTATGAATATCTATTGTGTTGATTAGTTTGCTCTTGACTTGTCTGGTCTTTTCTCTTCTCTCTTATTTTCTTGATCTTGTTGTGCCAAGGACGTATAAGAGATGGAGATATCCTCTAAAAATCAATCTCCACTTATCTAGGTACTTTGATGGCAAGTTCATGAAACAAACCTGATTTTGCTTGATTTTGACCTCACCAAGTGATTTCGTGATATGAGATTTTTGGCTTGATTTCTTCGGTACTCTTGCTTGCTATAACATGTAAAAATATATCTAGAGCCATCTTAATCATCCTTTGCCTACAAGCAAGTCATATTCACCATTTTTGTATTTTGCTCAGTTTTTATGCATACTTGCTCAAATGTGAAAAATGTCTAAATTTTGATATGGATGTCTACGATCAATGGATGGAATAGGTTACTGAGATCTTAGGCAAGATGTATGCAAAGTTTCATAGTATTTAGGCTTGTATTTTAGGAGTTGCATCAAAAGTGAACTTTGTCGGCTAGTTCTGGAACAGTGGTGGTTCAATCGCCATTGTCGGTTAGACCAGCCCCTATGTCGACGGTCTGATTGCTAGGGGTTAGACTGGCAATAGCAAGCCAGTCATACTTCTAGGATTTGGATTTTCATGGAGTTTGATTCCTTAAGCTATTTGATTTGTGATGTTGACTATTGATTCTTTGCTTGATAACTCTGTAGTTACTTGAGTTAAGGAAGAAGAATATTTAGAAAAAATTTTAGACAACACCATTCACCTCCCTCTTTTGCATGCTTGGTCCTACGTAATTTTTTCATTTGCTTCACTTAATGTCATCCATGGGATTCGATCGTGATAGAACCATATGTTGCGTTCAGGAACAGTTTGAATAGCCTGTCGAACAGGACAATAAAAAAGAGCAAAACACGGCACTGGTGAAGACATAAATCTGTACATGTGGGTTGTAATATATTTCTATACGACCTATTCTTCTAAAATTTATATGCTTTTTCCATATTCCCTGCATATAGTGGCCTTTTTTTTAGAACAAAATCTATGTGTTTCTGCCACTCACTGTTTGCATGGACTTCATGTTGTTTGCAATAGACATGAACAAAGATAACCTTATAGACTAATATCATTAGTCACTAGCCGGGCTATATGTGGACCTTTTGTAATTGCTTCAAAGTATTGTATAGGGGAAAGTTAGAATCTTAAACATCTTATAGGGAAAAAGTTAGAATTTTAAACATCTTTAGTCAGATTAGACCCTATAGTCAATAGCTTCTTCCAGTGTACAGGCCAAAGCATAGAAATATTCCACATAAGTTGTGTTTGAAGGTGAAAATTTTCATTCTGTAGTTGTGCTTCGATCTAGATGAAACTAATGGCTTGCGTGTAGTTGTCACTTTAAAAATACTAGCAGCGGAACCATAGCGCCATGCTGCGCTAGCTAACGTGGACCAAAGCGTAGGGGTTTATCTGGAAAAATCGAGGACATATATGTATTTAAAAAAAAGCGGAGGGCTTTTCTAGAAAAATAGAGGACATGTGCTTAGTTCCTAAAACTTTATCACGTAGAAAGAGGGTCACTCTGAAAAAAAATCAAGGACCCATGCGTAATTTTAAAAAGTGGAGGATCTTTTCAAAAAATAGATGGTCTTCTCGCGAAATGGTTGTGATCTTTTTGTAAGAAATTAGGGTCTATATGTAAATTTGGCAAACAGGAGGGTTTTTTCGCAAAAACTATGGTGTGAAATGAGGCTGGGAATCCCCAGCCTTAATACAGGGAGTATACTTCATCTATGTCCATATAAGTCTACGTCAATGTTATTTGGGAAAAAGTCTACTTTACTCCCTAAAGTATCATTTTGTCCGGTTAACCTTAACTACTTTTTTTGGTCTACTTAACCCATTGAATTTCCCGTACAGGCCACCTCACCCCTTAGGTCAGTTTTGCTTAGCAGCTTTGATGGGGCCATGGGTAGGGGTGAAAACGGATCGGATACATCCCGACCGACCGACCGCTGAATCTGAGTCGGATCGAATTCGGGTAGTCATGTCGGATAATTGTCGGATTCGGAGTAAAATTCGGATAGTTGTTTTCAGATACGAAATCGGAATCGGGAGAGGACTATCCGACGGATACGAATACTATCTATGATTTTATCGGATAACACCCGGATATATTTATCGGATATCCGGCCCATCAGCCAAATCATCATTTTCAGCCCATCAGCCTATTAGCAAATCCAAATAAATTTCAACAAATCCAATAAATGCAAATAACTCCAAAAAATTCCAGAAAATTCACAAAAATACTATAAATCTAAGAGAACTTGGCGAAATAACATAACCTATTTTTAGATTTTAGAAAATTGTTAAAAATAAGTTTTTTGCTCTTGGCTTTCAAATAAAATCTAGAAAAATCCAAATAAATTTCAACAAATCCAATAAAATGCAAATAACTCTAGAAAATTCCAAAAAATTTGACAGTCGTAGTAATTGAGGGAGCCGAGGTCATTGCGCATCCACCCTTGATTCACATGGCCACCGAAGTCGAAGCAGTCGTTACAGTCGTAGTGCCCTTGGTATTGCTACAGTTCACACAACAAAACTTCACATTTTCACGTTCTAACCTCTCGTTATTTTCTACTTATGGGACTTGAGTGGGTTTTACATTTTTGCTATAGAACAACTGATAAGATGTTACAAGTACTCTCTGTGACATGCATTACTATTTGCCTAATTCACATTCCCTTTCTGTTTGAGGCTATGTTGTCGTTTTAGTATAAACATGGATGACAGTAAATTTGACAGTATAGTGAAAATGCCTACTTCATGTACCAGTAGATGATTACTTGTGTTGAGGAACCGTCGCTGGAGACCAGTCCGATCGATTCCTCTGCTTAGAACAAGAACGAATCAATCACAGAATCACAAAAAGAATAGATTGAACACAGAGAGAGGTAGAGAGAACTCTTGATCTTTCTTTATTGCTTCAATTCAATAGGGTACAAAAGCAGCCATATGGCTCTCTATTTATAGGAGGGGGTGAGGTGCCCACTAGAGATAAGAAGGTTTAAACCAAGAGTCCTGGTTTCTTAACACTCCCCCTTGGGCACTCATCCGTCATGTTCATGCCTCGTTAAAACTCCATAAAAACCCAGTGGAAAAAATTTGGAGAAAGGGTACATGATACATGTTATGCTGCGATGCACGAATTGCCTCATTAAAAACCTTGATCGAGAAACTTCAGGAAAACTCGTCAAGGGAAAAAGAGTATAATTCACCCAACTTCATTCAGCCTTCAGGACTTTTATTCTTTGGGTACTTGATCTTCAGGATCAAGATTCACTAACGGACTTGAGATAATTCTCCCCCTGAATTCTGCACTTCTCTAAGTCTCATCATACCAATCCCTCGCACGCACCTTTTAAAGCTAGATGCGGGGAGAGACTTTGTGAATAAATCTGTTAGATTTTCACAAGACTTAGTGTGCAGTACTTTAATCTCGTCCATCTTTTGCAATTCATGAGCATAGAAGAATTTGGGGTTGATATGCTTTGTGAGATGACTCTTCACATAGCCCGTTTGTACTTGTGCAACGCAAGCGGCATTATCTTTATAGATAATAGTGGGGGTTTGCACAATGTTCATCCCACATGACTGCTGGATGTGGTGAACCATTCGGCGTAGCCAAGCGCATTCACGTGTGGCTTCATACAGCGCTATTATTTCTGAGTGGTTCGTCGAGGTAGCTACAAGACTTTGCTTAGACGATTTCCAGGAAATTGCAGTTCCACCACACAGGAATACATAGCCTGTTTGTTACTTTGCGGTATGAGGGTCAGACATGTACCCGGCATCTGCATAGCCAATCAAGTTCAGATCTTGATTCTTTCTGTAAAACAATCCAAGGTCCTTGCTTCCTTGGAGATATCGGAAGATGTCCTTTATGCCCTACCAATGCCTCTTGGTGGGCTCTGCACTATACCTTGCTAACAGGTTCATGGCAAATGCGATGTCCGGTCTAGTGCAGTTTGCTGAGTACATAAGTGCTCCAACTGCACTCAAGTATAGGAATTCTGGTCCCAGAACTTCCTTCCCCTCTTCCCTAGGTCGGAAAGGATCTTTTTCTTTCTGTAAAGATCTCCCAATCATCGGTACTTTTGATGAGAATGCTTTCTCAAAGCCGAATCTTTCTAGCACCTTCTGGGTGTAGGTCGACTGATGTACCAAGACTCCTCCAGGGATATGCTCAAGCTGCAGGCCTAAGAAGAACTTGGTCTTGCCCAAATCTTTCATTTCAAACTCTGACTCCAAGTAGGTGCTTGCTTCCTTTATATCTTCCATTGTCCCGATGATATTCAGATCATCTATATACACTGAGATTATACAGAATCCATTCTGGGATCGCCGTATAAATACACAAGGACAGTCTTCATTGTTCGTATAGCCTTTCTTGCAGAGAAAGTCGCTTAAGCGATTATACCACATTCATCGATTGCTTGATCCATACGAGAGACTTTCTAAGCTTCACACTGTACAGATTTATATTTGCTCTGTCTTGGTTCGGGAGAGGAATTCCTTCAAGGACTTTCATATAAATCTCCGAATCCAAGTTACCATAAAGGTATACAGTCACAACATCCATTAATTTCATTTCTAAATTCAAGTTCACTGCCATTGAGATCAAGTATCTAAAGGTAATTCCACTCATGACTGGGGAGTAGGTTTCTTCATAATCAATTCCAGGACGTTGAGTGAAACCTTGTGCTACCAGCCTTGCTTTATATCTCACTACTTCGTTTTTTTTCATTCCTCTTTCGAACAAATACCCACTTGTGCCCTATAGGGTGCACATGGAGAGGAGTGCGGCATACGGGCCCAAACATTTCTCTTTTGTTTAGAGATAGCAATTCGGTTGCTATTGTCTTCTTCCAATCTTCCCAATCTGATCTTTTCTTACATTCAGCGAGCGATGCGGGCTCGGGATCAAGATCAATGATTGTGATAATTTTCTTTGCGAAGTAGATATCAACATTGGCTGTTGTCCTATTCAGGGACTCTCCCGTGTGCATATAATTTATAGCTATTTCTTCATGAGTTGCTTCTTCTGGAGCTTCATCTCGCGCATCGCTTTTTTCAATTGCGGTGGCAAGTCCCTTTAGTTTTTCGGCTCCGATGTGTGCGCACACATCCATGTCGATGGGGATATTCAGATCCGGTATGTCCTTTTCAATAGGTGTCATACTTGTGTCAGGTCTCAACTGGCTCCCCTTCTCATTCTGGGGGACTTCAGTGATCGGCTGTGATAAGTCCTTCTTATCCTTTTTTGCCAGGCGTCCCCGGTTACTTTGGATTCGAGGGGCCGGAGTTCTCGTCCTTTTATTCTGAGGCCTCTGGACGGGATTAGGGATACCTTCAATTTTCTTTGGTATTTCAACTCTCTCCGGTGCATTGTGTGCAGGCACATACGACTTAGTCACGCTCTTCAAATCACTAAAATGATCGGGCAGTTGGTTTGCTAATGATTGCAAATCGATGATCTTCTGGACCTCTTTTTCAGTTTCACTAGAATGCGGGTCATGTGCAGGAATTCCCGTGGCTTCCTACGTAATTTCCCGATATTTTTAATCAAGGGGTTGATTTCCTCCCCCTAATGTCGGGAAAATATCCTCATCAAAAATGCGATCGTAAGCGGCGGTATGCAAATCTCCCGACATGGGTTCCAAATACCTGATTATGGATGCAATCTCATAACCAACGTATATCCCAGTCTTACGGAGAGGGCCCATTGCAGTTCGCTGCGGAGGGGGTATAGGTACATAAACCTTGCATCCAAACCTCTTGAGATGAGAAATTTTCGGTGGTGACCCTTGCGCTAGTTGCATAGGTGAATGGATGTTGTAGGCCGAAGGTCTGAAGTTGATGAGATTCGCTGCATGTAGGACTGCGTGTCCCCAACATGTAGCTGGTAAATTACGATTCTCCAAAAGGGGTCGGGCAATAAATTTAATTCTCTTGATTAATGCCTCTGCCAAACCATTCTGGGTATGGACATACGGTACCGAATGCTCAACTGCAATCCCCATCGCCTTTGAAGATTATTCTCCGGCATTGTCCATTCTGATGGATTTGATGCGATGATCAGGGAACACATTTCTAATGCGAATGATCTGCGAGATCAATTTGGCGAAAACATGGTTTCTTGTGGATAATAAACCCACATATGACCACTTTGAGGAAGCATCAATGAGCACTATGAAATACCTAAATGGCCCTGTTAGGGGCTGAATAGGACCGCAAATGTCTCCCTGGGTGTATTCCAGGAATGTAGGGACTTCATCCTTCACTTTTAGAGTGGAGGGTCTAATAATTAATTTCCCGGTGGCACATGCAGAGCATACAAAATCATCATGATTTGGGAAATTCTTCACATTAATATTATGCCCGTGAGAATTGTTAATTATATTTCTCATCATCCTAAGATCTGGGTGGCCTAATCTGTCATGCTAAAGATAGAATAGTTCAAAGCTTCTAAATACTATCTTCAGAACAGTGTACGCTGCAGGCGTCTTAATGTTGGTATAATATAGCCCAGTTTCTAATGAAGAAAGTTTTTCTAATACCCTTTTGCCATTCTCTTCGCGCTTCGTGATGAGTAGGCATTCCTTACCGTACTCTTCTTCAGTCTCAATGTGGAAACCATTTGCGCGAATATCTTTAAAGCTTAGGAGAGTTCTAGTCGATCCTGGGTACAATAATGCATCTTCAATGACCAAAGTTGTGCCCATGGGAAGTATAATTGTGGCTCTTCCGGAACCAATTATACATGCATCGCTTCCGACGATTATCGTAAGGCTGTCATTGCTCTTACGAATCGACTGAAAATACTTAGTCTCTCTTAAGATGGTATTCGTGGTACCACTGTCGGCAAGGCATACTTCCTCCACAGGGCGCCACACGTGCTCTAATATAAGGTATTTTATTAATATGTATTATAACATATATACATTACATAAATAAAACACATAAATATTAGAACATATCATGTCATTGTAAACTGAATAAATGAATGAATTATTTCAAAATCATCCAACCATCACGAGAAAATTAAAACTAAAGTACCATCCATGCAAGATCTAACTTGTCTATTTAATGCAAAATAAATGACAATTAACGTCTCATGCATTCTGTGCATCAGACGGAATCAACTAGAAAATCATTAACTTCTTCGGCTATCTTTTCAGGCGTGATGTTCTCTTCGAGAGAAATCATGGAGGTGGCTGCCTCTAGGTCGTAAGGGGGTGCTGCTGCCGGAATGGACTCAACCTCCATCATTTCCGGCAGTGGCTCATGATGCTCCCCCTCGACAGCTGCAAAGTGAGCTTCAGGCTGCCCTTTGCCATTGTTCTTCTGGGCTTGGTGGGCATCAATAACATGTTGCGGTGCTTTACAGATCCGCGACCAATGCCCCCACTTGCCACACTTGTAGCAACCTTAGTTCTGCTGACCATAGGTTTTGCCATTCTCCTTAGCCTTTCTGTCACTTGGAGCATCTGACTTGCCTTTCTGGGCAACGGTCTTATCCTTCTTCCCCCTTCTCTTCATCAAGGGCTTTCGCACCTTATAACTTGCAGCGTTGGCTTCACGGCCAGCGGAGCTGCCTGGTGGCTGAGTGACGTAATTCTTGCAGAGAAGTTCGTCCTGAGCCTCCGCAACCTGCATCATATCAATCAATTCGGCGTACTCCTTGTAGCCATCTTGACGATAGTTGCGGGCGGATTGTACAGCATTTGGGTGAAAGGTGGACAGGGACTTCTCAATCTTCTGCTCATCTGTGATCTGCTTGCCACAGAGTTGAAGATTGGTACAAATTCTGTGCAAGACAGAATTGTACTCCCCGACTGTCTTGAAATCGGCAAACCTCAGTCTGATCCACTCCTGCTCTGGCTGAGGAAGAATGGTGTACTTGAGCTTCTCAAACCGCTTCTTGAGTGCGGTCCAGAGTGCTAGCGCGCTTTTCTCCGCCATATACTCATTCTCGAGAGTAATGCAGAGATGATGCCTGAGGAAATGAAGTGCCTGATCATTCTCCTCAGGTGTGAGTTTAGCGTCATACCGTCCGCCAATCCCGATAGCTGCGCGGAGCTTCCTGGCTCCAAATACTATCTCGACATCAGATGCCCACGTCAGATAGTTCTTGCCATGCTGGGCAAGCTCCTCGAACTCCCGGTTCGTGATGCCAGTCATCTACATGTGTATGAATGAAAGAAATAAGTTTATTGTAGGTAAACTTGCATAGAAAATTTACTGCGGGTAAATAAATGGTACAATAGGTTCTCATGATGTTTCATAATTTTCTATGCATTTTCCATAATTTACTGTTATTTTCAGTGATTAAACGCAATTAAATAATTATAATTAATCAAAACAGTAAATAAATACAGAAAATATATAAAACAATGATGGCATAAATAAATAAGCTTCAAATGCTGAAAATAATGCAAAATTCGGGTTCCCGAGGCCCTTTTATGCTAGAATACAAATTTTCAGCAAATTCTATATTTTCTGGGGGTCTATACGCAAAATTTTCAATCCAAAGAAAATATGCGTAAATTTCTCCTTTTTCAAAGGGGTTTTCTACAAAATCCCTCTTCCGACCGCCCCCTTTTTTTTTGGAATTTTCGGCTGGCCCATTTGGGCCCATTTCGCCCAAGCCAAAGGGGCAGGGGTAGGGTTTCCTACCCTCATTCCTGGCGCGGTCGGCGTGAGGCGGCGCGCGCGCTGGCTCGAGGCGGCGCGCGGCGCAGCGCGGCGGCCGCGCGCGCGTGGGCAACCGACGGCGGCGCGGGTAGTGGCCGCGGCGGTGGCTGCAGTGTCGCGCGGCGGCGCGCGGCGTGCGAGCAAGCGCGCGCGCACGGTCGGCGGTGGCGTGCGAGCCAGCGAGCGGCGCGCGCGCGGCGGCGGCGGCGTGCGAGCGAGCGGGCGGCGCCGTCGCGGGCACGTGCACGGAAGCGCCAATGGCGCGCGCTTGTGCGGCCTTGCGCGCGAGGCGGCGGCGGCGCGCGCGGCGCGCGCGCGGAGACCGGCGGCGGCAATTGGCCAGCGGCGCCGGTCTACCTCGGGTGGCGCGCTCGTGCGGGAGCGAAGTGGCCGAAGGCCGGCGGTGCCCATACATTTTTTTTCAATCTGTGATGTCATTTTTTCGAACAAGAAGAACAGATGCAATTTTAATGTGCGGATCTACCGATCGACGGATTCGTCGGCGACTTCGGGTCTGCTTGCGGTAGATCAATCTACAGTGCAATCGACATCCACCTTTTCGTGCAATTTACCGATCGACATTGTGCCGGCGACTTCAGGTCGGCTCGCCGTAAATTACGGTGAATTTGCACTGTAGACAAAATAAATCTAGAACGCGAAGGAAAAGCAAATTCAAAAGCGATCTAAAAAATTCAATCTGTGCTTCGATGATTACCTTCGTTCACCGGAGCGTAACCGTGCTGATAACGTGTTGAGGAACCGTCGCTGGAGACCAGTCCGATCGATTCCTCTGCTTAGCACAAGAACGAATCAATCACAGAATCACAGAAAGAATAGATTGAACACAGAGAGAGGTATTGAGAACTCCTGGTCTTTCTTTATTGCTTCAATTCAATAGGGTACAAAAGTAACCATATGGCTCTCTATTTATAGGAGGGAGTGAGGTGCTCACTAGATATAAGAAGGTTTAAACCAAGAGTCCTGGTTTCTTAACAACTTGAACTACCAGTAAACTTTCTTGTCAGGAGCTCTTTGGCTCACAAGCTATTTTTTTTCTTTTCAGGAGCTCTTTTGCTGAATTTTCAGAGAGTGAGGTTTGCGCTAACGGCAGTTATGAAATTAGTTAAGGGTTAAACGGATAGACGTGATACTTAAAATGAACCTTTTTTTAAAAAAAATGGTGCCATCACTTCCAGTCCAGCGACCCAACAGCTAGCTGTCACACATATGTAAGCATATGTAAGCAGCAGCAGCAGCAGCCATCTCCTCCATCTTGGAGAAGAATCGGGAAATAACATATGTAAGCATCCGATACTCGTCTTTGGACACACCCAAAAAGAAAAGGCTGTCTATCCAGCAAACAGCAAAATGATACTATGAGCACCAAATTCTTGGTATCCATGAGTAAATCATTGCCATTTTTCATTCACTGGACCTGTTCGCAAAAAGTGTTCATTAACAGAATTTGGGTCAAAAATGTTGGTTCGATCTTTGCATATGTAGGATAACTCAGAGGCAATTATGATCTACGGTAATGACCAGAAGATAGCTTAATACAAAGTTATGATCCAGATGATTAAGGATGTTGGTGGAGATAATCGTGCTTGAGTTGAGATCTATAGAGATTAAAGACCAATGATCGATTTACACGCATGAACTACGTAACTTGAGTAAGCGGGTATGGAGATTAAAGCCTTGGTCCGGCGGCCATACTCCATGCAGGTCAGGCCTTTGCTTGGATTAATGTGCGTGCTTTCTCATCTCATTTTTTCAGATCAAGTCACTAAAGTGGTTTTCTTCTAAGATCAGAACAAGTGATTTTCTTTGAATGATAGGTCGCGATGGCTAATATGCATGTAGAGCAGAATAATAGAACAAGTGGTTTTCTTCGAAGGTGATCAACAACGCCATTGTCTGGCCGATCGTACGGTTTAAAACATCAGTGGCTTCATTTTTTTAATCTGTTTGGTACAGTACAGATATAAAAAATATATATTATTTTTGCTGTCTCTTTTTGTTTTTGGTTTTCTATTTTTGTGGATAGGTTGAAAGAAAAAAAAAGTGATTCCACTGCAATCATTTTCCCTTTTTAATTGCCATCGACAATTCTACACAAATCAATCCTGCATCTTTTGTCCGGCCATCTGTGTGGGAGAACATTGCAATCCCTTTATAAAATCCGCATCATCACTACACAGCGACAAAAGCACTGAAGCAAGAAATTAAATACTAGTAGCATCGAAGCAAACAAAGAGAACTCCGGAGAGTAACTAGCTTAAATTATTCATTCCCGTTTGTTCATGAGATTAACTAAAGACGTCATGAATTATTGATTCCCCTTCGATTATAGGCTTGATCACTCTCTGAGTCTCTGTAAGCATGAGGCTATAACTTAAGTGCTACTTGTCGCAAATATAACAGTAACAGTAGCTCTTTAGGGCTGGTCGCATGCACCTGGCTTGCTTGACACTGCCATGTGTCATTTTCCCGGCAATCCAGCACGTCGCCTTGCAAAGATAACTTACACAGATTGGACCCCCGGAAAGAGATTCCCAGCATTTTTCTGCAAGAAATTAAGAGACATGTTCACTTAATCTTACTCGCATGAAATTAACGTGTTATTTCGAAAAGAACCACAAGACTCAACACAAGGTTGGTACTGAATTGCTGCAAATCCATCATGGATCAGTTGATCATGAAACATACTTGAATACAACGAGAGCGAGCGTGTGTGTGAGAGAGAGAGAGAGAAGACGAGCACGAACCTGCAGCGAAAGTAGAATTCCCATGTAACACAAGTACTAAGAGAAAGCAAAGAGTAACATTTCTCCCATCCATTGTTGTGAGCCAAAACTTCAAGGATAGCCCTTTGCTTTCTGTCCTTTGTGACTTTGTCTATGCTATATATGGAGAAAATATGAAGTCTTAGCGGATATATATGATGATAGATTACTATATCTTTATATGTAGACTTTTTGAGAAAGACAAAAATTGGAAGTACAATTGCCGTCATATTGGCACAATGAACGTGTGGACACCTGATCAAGTTAATATCTACAAATTTTTTGTCCCGCTCCAAGTTCTATCCATTAAATTTTGGCTATAACTAATTAGTTAAATAAGCAAAATTATATATTTCAATTTTGTCTGCTAGGCAGATATTTATTCATTGAATATTGAGGTACAATCTGTCAAACATGCAAATCGTAGCTTTGACGTCTTTATAGCTTGCTCGAGAAAAATATGATGCATTTATACACGCATATTGAGTGCATGACAAAATGAAGCGTTGACAGGTAACCGCTAGCTAGTAGTTAGTATCCATGCCCTTTGCACTTGATAATGTTATTTATATAGCTAATTAATTAGCAGATAGAATCTAACACCTTGATATGGAATTTTGTACAATCTCCCGTGGCCATGGCTTTTGGTTCTTACTGTCAACCGGAAAGAAATATCACGAGATATGGATGGATCGGCCGTTGCCAGATTATGTACAGTACTAAGGGCCTGTTTGTTTCAGCTGTAGATTCTGAGAAGCAGCTGGTGAGTAGCTAGCTAGTCAGAATCTGGAGAAGCTGGATAACCCCAGCTTCTGGCTACTAGTTCATTTTCTAGATTCTGTAGCTTCTGGCTACTTAGAATCTGGATGAAAATCTGGACTGTTTGGAGGAGCTGCAGATTTTGGGAGTAGCTGCAGCTGCCAGAAACTAAAACAAACAGGCCCTAAGTATAGCAACTGTGTGTGTGACCGGATTGTATTAAGAGATACCACGTGTGTGTGTATATATATATATATATATATATATATATATATATATATATATATATATATATATATATATATATATATATATATATATATATATATATATATATATATATATATATATATATATATATGAAGCCTCTTTTCTACACCGGGTGTAATTACATCTATAGTATCTACCGTCCATCTATCTCGGGATATCATCAGATAATTTGGATTATTGGGTCGGATTGAAGAGTAATACCCGTTACATGCCGTAAGGAACTAATGGCGCCGTAAGAATCGCACCTTGCCGTATGAATCGCGTCTGGGCGTAAGCATCTCGTGCATGCTTTTTACAAATGCATGCATGCATGAAGCTTCTAAATGCACGAAGGAGTGTACAAGTATCCATACGCACGTAGGTAGGTATCGATACGCACGAAGAAGCGTCTCCTGAAAGCATCGATACGCACGTAGATATTACATAGTATCTATGTACTGGGGAAGTAGTGTATAAGTAATATGATACTTTGCAAGTATACTACCTCCGCGTAGAAAACAAAAATTGTATATTGATGCTGAGTTTCTCGCCAGCTCTCGTTCAGAGAGAAGTATCCGCATATGGTGAGCGAAAAAAAGTACGACAGTAGTATTTTTTCGATACTACTAGTATCCATGTATTGGGGAATTAGTGTACAAGTAGTATGATACTCTACGAGTATACTACCTCTACGTAGCAAACAAAAACTGTTCGGAGAGAAGTATCCGCATATGATAAGCGAAAAAAATACGGCAGTAGTTTTTTTTCGGATACTACTATATCTCATCACATACTTGGAATCGTTACTAACTTCGCATATGACACGATTTAAACATGGAGATGACTGGGAGTATTGAGGATGTTATCTTCCGTATTCTACGGATGATGTTTGTTAGCTGTCATCTGGAGTACGTGATAGTTGCGTATTCTACGTCGTATAGGTCGGCGTTTCCGCGTAGGTAGTTTTTTCATCATACGGCGTTTACGCGCACGTAGTTAGTTTGGCAAAAGATGAGATAACATCGTCGTCTTACCGTTTGTTTCTGCGTCTTATCCTCTGTAGTGAATAATGAGGTATGTTGTACAGAGCCACCACTAGCGAGGGGAGAAGAAGCGGCATTGGAGCAAGGAAGTTCAAATGAAAACGATACGATTGTAGTACGCAGTAGTATTCTTTTCACAACGGAAGAAGTAGTATGTAATACTAAACCCCAACGAGAGATGTAGTATGTATCGTAAATTTCTATTCTATGTACTAGTGCTGTATGCAGTAGTATATTTCCACAACGGGAGTAGTATTATTTAAATACAATGCCTATGGTTGGCAAAAGATAAACATGACTAGTATAGTGCTGTATGCGTTTATCAAGTATGTGCACTTGTTTTTATAAATGGGAGTATCTGTGTGGAGTGGAGTATCTGCATGGAGTAATCTTCATATTTGGATGGAGTATGTATACCACTTCTGCGTGGATGGAGGGGAGTATCTGCGTGGATGGAGTATGGAAAGAAACAGATCGCATGCACGCAAGGAACGGGTGGGGGTAGGTGTGCAATTGTTTGTGTCCGCGACCCGTTAAAGCATGCACTAATCTAAATACAATCGGATGGTAATAGGGATGGGTGTAATTACACCTAGGAGTAAAAGGATTTTCCTATATATATATATATATATATATATATATATATATATATATATATATATATATATATATATATATATATATATATATATAACTTTCAGTGTGATTAGTGCATAACTCAGTTAGTACGTAAATTTATGAATTATAGATGCTAACTTTTACATGAGATAGTAACTTTGCAAATATAAGTAGCTTGATAAATTAGTAATGATAATTTTATATTCAGGAGATAGTAACTTTCTATAGCATTGCAATATGAAAGTTATCACGTGAGAATTATAAGTAACTTCGTGAATTATAGATGATAACTTTTTGTACATGAGATAATAACTACGAGCGATTCTCTTGCGCCGGGTGGTTACGGTCTGACAAATGCATGCATGCAGCAGGAGAGATAAAGGAATAAGTGCACTTGATGTGTGATTTCATCGAAAGTCCGATTTGTGATCTGTTTGCACCATTGTGTTCAAAATTACGAGTTTAACAAAACAATGTCCAAGTTGAATATGTTTCGATGTTGCGAAATTTATGTCATTTTTACTACCTAGCTTCCTAGTGCATGAGATAGTAACTTCATAAATTATAGACGATAACTTTTTGTGTATAAGATAGTAACTTTGCCAATTATAAGTAACTTTATAAATTATAGATGATAACTTTATATGCATGAGATAGTAACACGTGTGAGAACTGTAAGTAACTTCATGAATTACAGATAATAACTTAATATGCACACGATAGTAAATTTACCATAATTAATAAACTCTAGCAATAGTCCGTGGGGTGCAATGGTGGGGCGATTAGCTGGTTGGGTTGGTCAGGATCGCACGTTTATTCTACACGTAGCTACTGAATAGTACTTCTACGTACGTACGTACGTACGTACGTATGTATGTATGTATGTATGTATGTATGTATGTATGTATGTATGTATGTATGTATGTATGTATGTATGTATGTATGTATGTATGTATGTATGTATGTATGTATGAGGAACACAATCTGCGAAGGTTGTGTTAAATCAAAATTCTTTGTGTCATGCTTTTTGACTTGGTATCAGAGCCAATCCTGGAGAGTTCATCCATGGCATCCTTAGCCGCAGCCGCGCAAAACATCATCGGCGCCATCGTTCTAGCATCCGACGGCAGCATCGCCATCCCCACCTTTGGGCACATCATCAGCGTTAAGCTCACCCACAAAAATTTCCTGCAATGGAAGGCTCAGGTGGAATCCCTACCTATGTGGGCAGAACTTGTATGGCTATGTCGATGGCAGTGTCACGCCACCTCCAGTGATGCTGACCAAAGGAATCAGATCATCTCAGTGCTGAGTGTTGATCCCTGCTTGTATGCACTGGTTCCAGCAAGATAAAATTGTACTAAGCGCTCTCCTCTCGTTGATGACAGAGGACATTCTCAGTCAAGTTGCCCACCTGTCCACTTCGATCGAAGTCTGGGAAGCACTGACAGCGATGTTCTCGTCATAGAATTAGGCAAGAGTCATGAAAGTTTGGTACCAATTATCAAACATGAAGAAGAAAGACCTAATTGCGTCTGAATACTTCCACAAGATGAAGTGACATGTCGATACCATGGTGTTGATCGGCAAGCCCCTCTTTGATGATGAAGTGATCGACTACATCTTGGCCAGTCTCGACTCGGAGTATTACCCCTTGGTCACCTCCATTACCACGAGGAACGATCCAGTGAGTCTTAACAACTTATATGCCTATCTTCTAAGCTTTGAGCTTCAACTCAAACATAATAGCTCATTTTGGGAGATACAATTCTCTACAAACACTGTTACTTGTCACCACAACGGCAATAGTAAAGGTGGAAACTGAGGCAGAGGAGGTCAAGGCCGTGGCCATGGTAAGAGCCAGAATCAGGGCCATTGCCAAGGCAGTGGTCATGTCAAATCCACATGCCAGGTGTACGGCAAATATAGGAACGACGCACTGCGGTGTCGATAGTGTTTTAATCATGCCTATCAACCAGATCATTGAGCCAGGAATGTTGCCACATTTGGAAACTATAACAGTGATCCAAACTAGTATATGGACATTAGCGCAATGGATCATCTTACTAGTGATCTAGACCGGCTCACGATGCATGAGTGCTACACTAGCAAGGATCAAGTCCAGGTCACCAATGGTGCAAGTTTGACAATTTCACACATTGGTAATTCCATTTTATCTGGCTCAAATAACTCTCTCATTCTTAATAATGTGCTCCATGTTCCTCTCATAAATAAAAACTTGTTATCTATTCACAATCTCATTTTTCATAATAACATGTTTGTTGAATTTCATCTCGATTCTTTTTTTGTCAAGGATAAGGTCACGAAGAAGGTTCTTCTTCAAGGTAGAAGCAGAGGGGGTCTCTACCCTGTGTTGATCAGCCATGCATCATCACCCTCCTCCCTACCCGATTGGCACGCTTGCTCTAGAGTCACTATTGCGATGGCGCAGTGGCATAGGAAGCTTAGTCATCCCTCCAGATCCATTGTTTAGTCCATTCTTCTCTCAAATCAAATTGCCTATCCTTCTAGTTCACAAGAGTCACTAGTCTGTGATGCATGTTCCCATTTAAAAATTCATACTAGTCTGTGATGCATGTTCCCATTTAAAAATTCATACTTTACCTTAACGTATGTCCAATCATGTCAGTACTTGTCTTGTAGTACTCATATATTCAGATGTCTGGGGGTTGACTCTTAAGTCTGTGGGTGGTTTCAAATATTATGCGAGTTTCCTGGATGATTTCAGTTCTTTTAGTTGGATTTATTTGCTCAAGCATAAATCTAAAGTAGAACATGAATTCTATAACTTTAAAAATTCATTGAACAATAATTGAGTGCTAAAATACAGTCTATTCAATCAGATTGGAGCAGTGAGTACCATCGGCTGCATCACTATTTTTTGAAAAATGGCATCTCTCACCATGAATTGTGCCCACATACATCTTGCCAAAAATGGTGTGGCGAAAAGGAATCATTGGCACATCATGGAAACTGGCCTTGTTTCTTGGCCCAACTTCACTTCCTTTACATTTTTGGGATGAGGCCTTTCTCGCCGCATGTTACCTCATTAATAGAATGCCAAGCCATGTTCTCTAAAACTCAAGTCCCCTTGCTCAGCTCATGAATATTGCCCAGACTACTTCTTCCTTCACATATTTGGTTGTGCTTGTTGGCTGAATTTGCGTCCATATAACTAGAGGAAACTTGAGTTTCATTCTAAGAGGTGCTTTTTCCTTGGCTATAGTACCTTACATAAAGGATACAAGTGTCTCTATCAGTCCACGGGTTATATCTACATATCTTGGGACGTAATCTTCGATGAATTAGTTTTTCCCTTTGCCAAGTCCACCGCTAGCACATGTTCATCCACCTCTCCAACCTTGTTTCCCATTCCTGAGCCAGTAATTCAAGATTATCGATCATGAAATTATGACTTCCAATTGTTGGAGACTGGCCATGATATTGCTGCATCATCTACTTCCACAAATGGGCTTCCCTTGTTGGGCATATCGTCTACGGTCACTGACCTGGAACATGCGAACCGGGCACCTATTGATGTTGCACTAGATGGCATGGCTCCAACATCAATCGAGACTGGTGCACCAATTGAGATAGGTGAATTAGCACAAGATGGCACAACACCGATCAAAATTGGTTTACTGGCACCAAATGGCATGACTCATGTTCCCTCGCCTAGTGGACCCAATAGGACTGCCGAGCCGTCTGATGTGATGACTTCAACTCATCTAATGCAAACTCGTCTTCATAACTAAATCACCAAACCCAAGCACTTCATTGATGGCACCATGCATTACTCATCTCATCGAAGAGCACTCTTGTAACATCCTAATTTTCAGAACATTTTTGAAGCTTTTAAAATAAAATTCACCATTTGAATTTTTCTAGAATTAATACAAGCTTAAAATGAATTTTTATTTATTCAAAGGATTTAATACTACTAAATTAAACATCAACCTATGCTGAAAATATTTTATTTGGGTTCCTTGTGTCCCAAGGAATTTTGTAGAATTTTTTGTCAATTTGTTTTGGATTTTTTTGCTATTTTCTAGAGCTCTTCTCTTTTTCTTCCAATTTTGGAAATTGGAAAATTTCCCTCCCGCACCGATCGGACTGGTCCGATCTGTCGCTGCCATGCATCGGCCATCCGTCGTATGACACACTTCCTTAGCCATTCGATCAAAGCTACCGTTCAGACTGTCCGAACATTCGCACCATCCGGACCGTCCGATCACTTTTGGACCGTCCGATTGGCCTTACCGTTTGCCCGGTTCAAACCTGCCCGCATTATTCATCTGTGCCATCTAGTCTCGGTCGCCTATTTGCTCCCCGAGCTATGTGTTAGTAATCCAGCCATCCTTGAACTGTTCATTGTCTTCGATCGGAACTCTGTCCGCCACTGTATTCGTGTCGATTTTCGTGCTCTAGATGAACTCCGTGCCGTCTTTGACCTGGCCTCCATGCCATGCGCGACCCAGCCATCCTCGACATCTGGCTATAAAGTTGTACCACTGCCATCGTCCTTTGCACCCCACAGTCAAGATTGCTCGTGCGCTGCCTCCTTCGCAGCCGTCGCCATCTTCTTTGTCTACGGCCATCAACCGTCATCACTATCTTCACTGAGCACCGCCGCTCGACCAGTCCATCCTTGCTGACGATCGTCATCTGCTGGTGAGACCCATCATTGCCTCGCCATATCGCTCCACTCTAACCATCGCTCCACCGCTCGATCCCCGTGCGCCGCTGCCTCACTCGGCCACCGAAGAGCCACTGTCCTTTCTCCTTCCACAGCTAACAGTCGAACGACGTGTGTCGTCAATCTTCGGATCGTCCGAACTCTCCACATCTCCTTAGTCGTCCGATCGATGCTAGACCATCTGATTGGCATCATCATCAGACAGTTCGAACATCTCTGCCTCCTCAACCATCTAGACATCGTCACTTCTCGATCGTCCGATCATTGTTGCATTTGGACAATCTAAACCTCTCCATGCACCTAGACTATTAGATCGTTTCTCTAACCGTCCGATCATTGTGTCAATCTGCCAAGTCAACCCCTGTCGAGTCAGCCTAGCTGAGTCGTTGCCACCTCAGCAGCCACCTTAGCCCTAAATCCGATGTGTCACCACA
This sequence comes from Melocanna baccifera, assembly GCA_036346265.1. Lineage (NCBI taxonomy): Eukaryota > Viridiplantae > Streptophyta > Magnoliopsida > Poales > Poaceae > Melocanna > Melocanna baccifera. The sequence continues at coordinate 10,969,889 of CM070705.1, read as the reverse complement.
TGTTAGTGCCATGTCAACACCAGAGCCGTCCCAGATGCCACATATCCACCACATCATCAGCCACGTCAGCCCTACCTACCACTTGTCAGCTACGTGTTTGCCATGTCAGCCCTAGATTGCCACATCAGCAGCTGAGTCACACCGTTAACTGTTCCCTGACACAAGTCCACTAAAAACTAGCCTTTCCATCTACCGAATTCACAACATAATAAAATTTTCGAATTTCCAGTATTTTCTTTGGATTAGATTTTCCAAGAGCATGTTCTCTTTCGTCTTAGCTCCGATTGACCCCGTTCTTTTTTCTAAATTTATCTAAAATTGAGCTCTATCATTTGATTCTATTTTTTAAGTTTTTGGAGTTTATTTGATTTTTATTTGATTTTATATTTGTACCTCATTTGTTTTCTCTCTCGTTAGATTGCGTCTTCGGAGGAGCAAAAGCACAACCAAAAGATCAAGAATTCATAACTGAGCAAAGCTGAGGCAAGTCGTGCTCTTTGATCATATTAAATCTAGTTTTAATCTATTATTTAATTATTTTATTTTTAATTGTCATGCATCACTATTTTATTACAAACCTTCGTATGAGATAGTTATTATCCAATTTGATTATTCCCACCTTGAAAATTTGAATATGATGCTACCATTGACACCTTAGGATGGAAAATTTATTTAGTAATGCAATATTGGTTGTTACATGGATTGTATGATTAATTTACTTAGCCATGCTTATAGTCTCGTGGATTCATCATTACATGTGATCAATTAATTAAGTTTGAATTAATGAAATATGAGAGCGTGGTTGGTGCTATAGTTATAAAATTAGTGTGTCATTGGTGTTGGCTATACAAAATTAGTTTTCACTTGGGCGAGTGATCATACAGTAAAAGGGGAAGTGCGGATTCACTTCAAGTGATGTGGAAGTCTCGCATTGATAATGTCTAAGGACTTAACTTTGTATGCTATTGATCTGAGTCTTACCGTGTAAACCTGTCGAGACCCGAATATGCAAATTTGGTCTCTCTGTGTAAACTGTACTAGTCCAGGATCACGCTAGTGCACACAGTCAAACATAGATGTCATCACAGTCATACACACGACAATAATAAAGGAAAACTCGAATATTGAATAAATATCAAAGGTACGACCTTATGGCCAAGCTTACAATATCTCTAGCCGGAAGGGCTTAACAAAATAGCAGCGGAAATCCAAAATAAAGCGTAGCGACCAATCGACAAGCCACAGGCTATCGAGTGGAGAACGAAGCCTAATCCGTGAAGTCGTCGTAGTACTCTCCTTCTGGAACCTCCTGCTAATAGTACTCCTCTCCCTCAACTGAGCAACATAGGCGTAAAGCCGTGAGTACATTGGTACTCAGTAAGTCGTTTGTAACAAATGAATGCAATATATAATATGCAAGGCTTACCAAAGAAGGGCTGAAAGGTTAATTTGCATAAAGGCATTTATCGATGAAATATAATAAATAATCTTGAAAGCGAAAGTTAACTAAAACAATAATAAGGAATAATCAAAGGAATAAACATAAACCACTTGTGAACACCAATCCACAAGTTAAACCAACAGTGAACTACCTGTCCACTACCAACATAAACCACCAAGTTATAAATGAAACACTAACCCTCGTGTGAAATCCCCGAGCAATGTCCATGACCGAGGACGCGGCTATTCGAATAGTTTTACACTCTGTAGAGGTTGCACAACTGTACCCACATGATGTGATTAACCTCGATCTCAGGAAATCACAACAAGACCTTTACAATGCTCTACCTCAACCCAATCCTGCCCGCTAGGGTTTCGCATCACGCCCCCCCTCGCGCCACATGAAAATCAGCAACCATGTCCATCACAACGGCAAAATTGAATTGAAATATTACAAATTAATCAGCCAGGTCCATCCCATAATAGACATGTGGTTTGCACGATTAAGCTCAGATCAATGGCGCACAAAGTTAAGTCCTTAACATTACCCGGGCGAGGCTACCACATCCCCAAAGTGCAACTGCACCTCCCCCTTTACTGCACGATCACTCGCCCGATTGAAAACCAATTTGTATAACCAAGCCAACGTCACACCAATGACGTGGCACAAATTTTAATACACGTGGCACCAACCACAGTTCCATATGTCATTAAGCCAAATTAATAATTAACATGTGCTGATGAGATCCATCGTAAATATAAGCCGACTAAGCGATCTAATCGTACCAACCCATGTGACAAATAATCTAGCATCACTAATAAATTACCCAACCTATGGTGACAATGGCATCATGGTATTCCAAAGTATCAAGGGTATAATCTCAATTGGGCGATAACTACGATGCAAAGGTTTGAATAAAAATAGCAATGCAATGTAATTTAAAACAAAATAATTAAATAATAGTTTGCAAAATTGGGTTCAACATGATCAAGGGACACGACTTGCATTCGTTATGCTCGTGGGTACTCTGGTCTTGAGCGCGAAACTGCTCCTCGGAATCGAATCTAACGAGAGAAAAGCGATCGAAAACAAAGAAACACATAAAATGATAAGCAAATGAACTCCAAAATTCACAAAACAGAACCAACAGCTAGAGCTCGATTTTAGATGAATTTAGAAAAAGAACGGATCAATCGGAGCTAGGACGGAGGAGAGCGGGCTCTCGGAAAATTAATTCTAAAATTAATTCAGGAAATTCGGAAAAGTTCTTGTCTTGTGAACCCGGTCCACGGGATTACGGTCCACTTGTGAACCCGGCGCACGGAGCGAATGCGAGGGCGCGGCGCGGCGCGGCGGGCGTGGCGACATGGCGGCGGCATGTCTTTGCCACGTGTCACCGGGTGCGTGGCGGTGGCGTGGCGCCACGTGGCTCGAGGACGGCTCGGTCTTGGCGTGGCGCGGTGGCGGCACGCGCGCGGCGCGGCGGCGGCGGCGGATCCGGCGATCGCGAGGGCGACGCGGCGAGATCGATCTCGATCCGGATCTGGGCGGCAGCGAGGATGGCGGCGCGGCGCGGGCTCGATCGGATCACCGGCGCGTGGCGGCTCGCCGCTGGCGTCGGCGCGCGCGTGGCGAGGCCGGATCGCGGCGGCAGGCGGCAGCGTGGCGCGCGGCGGATGCGCGGCGCGTGGCGGCGCGTGGCGCAGACGCGGCGAGGCGAGGCGCAGCGGAGGGTCCGACGATGGGAGGCGGCAGCGGCCGAGGCAACGCGGCGAAATAGCGGAGGGCTCACCGGCGGGGATGCGGCGCCGGCTGGTGCTCCGGCGACCTCGGGCGATGGTGGAGACGCGGCACGACGGCGGCGCGCGCGGCGCGGAACGAGCGAGGAGCGGCGCGGCGGAGGCGGCGGCGGCGAGGGCAAGGCACGCGAACCGAGGCGTCGGCGGGTTTTAACACGCGAACCGAGGAGCTCGAATCGATTCTGGCGGGCGGCGCGGCGCGCGGTTTGGACAGCTTCGGATCTGACCACGTGGCGCATCCAAGCGGTGGCGAGCAGCGGAGTTAGGGTTAGGGTTCTGTGGCGCGAGCGAAGCAGCGGAGATCGCGTGGGCGTCGCGTCAGGCGGTGAGGTGGCGAGGCGGGCGCGAGCGAAGCGGCGTTTGTGTGCCGCGCCAGCGTCGGCAGCGGATCTGTGATGCGTGGCGCGGGGTTGGATCGGGCGTAGCGGGCGCGAGCGGAAGCGAGAATCTGGTGCGGCGGCGCGCGCGCGGCGGATGGCCGACGTGTGGAGGAGAGAGGGAGATCGGGCGGCGGGGTTTATTTCTTTTTCTTTTCCTTTTCCAGAAATTCAAATAAACTTCTAAAAGCTCTAGAAAATAGCAAATAAATCCCAAAAATTCAACAAAAATACCAGAAAATTCCCCAAAAATACCAGAAAATTCCTTGAGACCTGAAGAACACAAATAAAATATTTTTAACTTATGTTAATGTTTATTTTAATCATATTAAATCTTTAAAAATTCTGAAAATTCATTTGAAGCTTGAATTAAATTCAGAAAATTCCAGAAAATTCATTTTTAAATTTCAGGCTTTAAAAATCTCAGAAAAACAGAATGTTACAAACCTTACCCCCTTAAACGAGATCTCGACCCCGAGATCTGGGCCAACTAAGAGGATAGGTTCGGGAACTCTGCTCTTAGATCCTCCTCGCGCTCCCAGGTTGCTTCCTCCTCGGAATGGTTGCTTCACTGGACTTTGCCGAAACAGACCACTTTATTCCGGGTGACTCGCTCTGACACTTCCAAGATTTTGGTGGGTGCTCTTTGTGCAGCAGATCCTCCTGCGCAGTCAACGGCCTCAAGCGGCACAACCTCCCTGGTACCGCAGCACTTCTTGGTGGGACACATGAAAGGCGTCATGTACCCCGAGAAGGCGAGTAGCTCAAGCGATAAGCAACCTCTCCCTGCGTTTCAGAATCCTGAACGGACCAACATATCTCGGTGCAAGCTTCCCTTTTAGCTGAAACATCTTCACACCCTTGAATGGTGTGATCCTGAGATACACAAAATCATCTGGCTCAAAACTCAACTCTCGGCGTCAGTATACGCATAGCTATTACATGCGGCACAGGCGGTTTTCAACTTTGTCTGTATCAAGCGGACCTTATCCTCAGCTTCTTTCAAACAGTCTAGACCAAAAACCTGACCTTCCCCTGTCTCTTTCCAATTGAGAGGGGTCCTACATTTCCTGCCATACAATGCCTCAAACGGTGACATCTGCAAATTGGCCTGATAACTGTTGTTGTATGAGAACTCTGCAAAAGGTAAACAACTGTCCCACTTAGACCCATGATCAAGCACACACGCTCTCAACATGTCCTCCAGAATCTGATTAACTCGCTCTGTCGACCATGCATGCAGGGGTGATATCTTTGTCTTGAAGTTCAGGTGAGTCCCCATAGCCTTATGGAAACTACCCCAAAACCGAAAGGTGAACTGCGATCCACGATCTGACACAATCTTCTTGGGCACACCATGCAAACTGACAATCCTGGACATATATAGCTCTGCCAATCTGTCACCACTGTAGGTTGTCTTAACTGGAATGAAATGAGCAATCTTGGTCAATCGGTCCACAATGACCCAAATCGAATCATAGCCCTCTCTGGTCTTAGGCAGACCGACTATGAAGTCCATACCAATTTCTTCCCACTTCCACTCGGGAACTCTCAATGGCTGTAGCAAACCTGCAGGTCTCTGATGCTCTGCCTTTACTCTCTGACATACATCACAAAGGGCTACATACTCAGCGATCTCACGCTTCATGCTTGGCCACCAATACTTATCCTTAATGTCCTGGTACATCTTGGTGCTGCTGGATGAATCGAATCTGACGACTCATGAGCCTCTTTTAACAACACATCCTTTAGTTCTTGCTTGTTGGGCACACACAAACGCTGCTTGAACCACAAGGTTCCCTGGTCGTCCACTGAAAATCCTGACTCTTTACCTTCACTTAAGTTCTTTTTGATCCGCTAAAATGCCTCATCATCAGTGAGAGCTGGCGAATCGACCAGTCAAAGTAGGTTTGCATCTCCATAGCTGCCAAAAATCCTGGCTCAACCAACTCAAGGCTAAGCTTCTGAAATTCCTTATGCAAAGTTGGCTGACTCTCTCGAACCATCACTGAATTGCAGTATACCTTTCTGCTCAAGGCATCTGCAACAACATTAACTTTCCCAGGATGATAATGTATGCCTACATTATAATCCTTTATCAGCTCTAACCACCTCCTCTGCCTGAGGTTAAGCTCGGATTGGGTAAAGATGTATTTCAGACTCTTATGATCCGGGTAAACCTCACATCTGTTACCCATCAGATAATGACGCCAAATCTTTAAAGCATGCACTACGGCTGCTAACTCCAAATCATGAGTAGGGTAGTTCTCCTCATGCGGTCTCAACTGGCGTGAGGCATAGGCTACCACTCTCTTGTCTTGCATCAAGACACAACCCAAACCTTTGCGAGAGGCATCGCAAAATATCTCAAAATCCTTATTAATATCAGGCAACACAAGCACTGGGGCTGTGGTCAAACTCTCTTTAAGTTTCTGAAAACTTTTCTCGCACTCTGGCGTCCAAGTGAATTTCTTTTTCTTTTTTGAGCAACTACGTGAGGGGTCTGGCCACACTGGAAAAACCCTCAATAAAACGACGGTAGTATCCTGCCATACCTAGAAAACTCCTGACCTGGGTAACTGAAGTGGGTGACTGCCAATCCAAAACGTCACTCACCTTCCCTGGGTCAACTGCGACTCCTTCTGCTATCAACACATGCCCTAGAAAGGCGACTTTCTTCATCCAAAACTCACATTTGCTGAACTTTGCATACAACTGATTATCCCTCAATTTCTGCAATGCTAATCTCAAGTGCTCCTGATGTTCCTCCTCATTCTTGGAATAAATCAAAATGTCGTCAATGAACACAACAACAAACTTGTCCAAATACTCCATAAACACCTTATTCATCAAATACATGAAATATGCTGGAGCATTGGTCAAACCAAATGACATCACTTTGAACTCGTATAGACCATAACGAGTCGAGAAGGCTGTCTTGGGTATGTCCTCCTTTCGAATCCTCATCTGATGATATCCGGATCTCAAATCAATCTTGGAGAACACTCCTGCTCCCTTAAGCTGATCAAATAGTCATCAATCCTGGGCAGAGGGTACTTATTCTTGACGGTGACCTCATTAAGTGCTCTGTAGTCCACACACATACACTGACTACCATCCTTCTTCTTGACGAACAACACTGGCGCTCCCCACGGGGATGAACTCGGTCTGATGTATCCCTTATCCAAAAGCTCCTGAATTTGCTTCTTCAACTCTGCTAAGTCATTGGCTGGCATCCGATAGGGTCTCTTGGAAATCGGAGCGGTACCTGGCACAAGCTCAATCAGAAACTCAACCTCCCTCTCTGGTGGCATACCTGGAAGATCATCTGGAAACACGTCGGGTACTCACGACAATGGTACATCCTCCAAGCTGGATCACCTTGCTCGGCAAACCATGGTAGCTCTGGTGACATTATTGGTGTAAATTGCACCTTAACCCCATCCCGAATTGGTTAAGGTCATCGCTCTGCTCCACGTCTAACAACGCTGCTTCAAGCCAATCCATTCCCAAAATTACATCTAGGGACTGCATATCCAACAAAATCAGGTCGGCCCTGAACTCAACTCCCTGAATGGTTATCCTAACTCCGGGACAACCTAGGTTGGATCTCAACTCGGATCCGGGGGATTGGATTAAAAGAACAGATCCAAGAGCAACAGTTTTTAATTGTTGCTTTAAAGCAAAACTCCGAGAAACAAACGAATGCGAAGCTCCAGAATCAAATAAAACTGTGGTAGGAACTGAATGTACTAGGAGCGTCATCGATCACAACGTGCGGTGCTGCTGGGCATCCTCTACGGTGGCGTGGTTCACGACTCTCACCACCGGCGCCCTGTGGCTCGTCACGATGCTGGGGTGCTCCTCGTCTTGCTCCTGGGGTAGGAGTACGACTGGGTGTAGCTCCCAAGTCGAAGCGAACTGGCGTCGGGGCCTGTCTCTGAGGGCAATTGCTAGCATAGTGTCCCACCTCATGACACTTGAAGCAAGTGACGGACGCTGCTGAATTATTGCTCTTCTGCTGCTGCTGACCACTGGAACCACCAGGACGCTGTCCCGATCAAAGCTGGGCGGTGTGCAGTGGGGTCGGAATCACGAGGCTGCTGCTGCTGCTGCCGATCTTCTTTGTGGCACTCGTGCAGGCTGGTAGGAACCAAAACGAGGCCTCTGGGACTGGTGCGACGTGATCCCTGCTGGATCAACCTCCTCTTGCGAGACTCCTCGAGCTCGCGGTGACTCTCCTCAATGAGAATGGCCTTATCCACCAACTGCTGAAAACTGGCATAGTCGTTGCCTATGACTTGCACCTTCAAAGTTGGATTCAAGCCTTTCTTGAACCTCTTCTGGCGAGCTGCATCTGACGCTACATCCTCTGGCGCGTAGCGAGCTAACTGAGTGAATTTATTGAGATATTCACTCACTGACAGGTTCCTCTGCTGGAACTCCCGAAACTCATTCTTCTTCATCTCGACCACTCCATCCATGACATGAGCAGTATGGAAAGCCTTGGCGAATTCCTTCCAAGTGATGTTGTTCTGGTTCTCATGAGCGGCACGATGGTTCTCCCACCACTCTGCTTCTTTGGTCCCTCAAGCCGATGTCTGCATACAATACCTTCTCTCTGCCGGTGCCGAGCCAAGTTGATTTCTTCTCAACCGAACGGACCCAATCGTCGGCCTCCAAAGGCTCGGTTTAACTGGAGAAAGCAGCGGTCTCGTCCTCATGAACTCTGTGATATTTGGATCGCTAACGAGGTCTTTGGTGGTGATGCGGCTCTGGTCTTTGTCATTGCATCATAGTCTGCATACTCTGCATCATGGTCTGCATCATCTAAGTCTGGGCCATCAAAAGCGATCGAGGCAGGATCAAGGTAGGTGGCCGCCGCGCAAAGACTGCTCTCTGGGTCCTGGTTCGCCTGATTGCGGCTGGAGGAGTTCCTGGTATCAACCATCTTGCTCTGAAAAGAAAACAACTGCTGGCTGACCAAAGGTAAAAGACAAGAGGGAAAAGCATAGATAAGTGGAGAACGAAGCCTAATCTGTGAAGTCGTCGTAGTACTCTCCTTCTGGAACCTCCTGCTGATAGTACTCCTCTCCCTCAACTGAGCAACATAGGCGTAAAGCCGTGAGTACATTGGTACTCAGCAAGTCGTTTGTAACAAATGAATGCAATATATAATATGCAAGGCTTACCAAAGAAGGGCTGAAAGGTTAATTTGCATAAAGGCATTTATCGATGAAATATAATAAATAATCTTGAAAGCGAAAGTTAACTAAAACAATAATAAGGAATAATCAAAGGAATAAACATAAACCACTTGTGAACACCAATCCACAAGTTAAACCAACAGTGAACTACCTGTCCACTACCAACATAAACCACCAAGTTATAAATGAAACACTAACCCTCGTGTGAAATCCCCGAGCAATGTCCATGACCGAGGATGCGGCTATTCGAATAGTTTTACACTCTGCAGAGGTTGCACAACTGTACCCAACGATGTGATTAACCTCGATCTCAGGAAATTACAACAAGACCTTTACAATGCTCTACCTCAACCCAATCCTGCCCGCTAGGGTTTCGCATCACGCCCCCCCTTGCGCCACATGGAAATCAGCAACCATGTCCATCACAACGGTAAAATTGAATTTAAATATTACAAATTAATCAGCCAGGTCCATCCCATAATAGACATGTGGTTTGCACGATTAAGCTCAGATCAATGGCGCACAAAGTTAAGTCCTTAACATTACCCGGGCGAGGCTACCACATCCCCGAAGTGCAACTGCACCTCCCTCTTTACTGCACGATCACTCGCCCGAGTGAAAACTAATTTGTATAACCAAGCCAACGTCAGACCAATGACGTGGCATAAATTTTAATACACGTGGCACCAACCACAGTTTCATATGTCATTAAGCCAAATTAATAATTAACATGTGCTGATGAGATCCATCGTAAATATAAGCCAGCTAAGCAGTCTAATCGTACCAACCCATGTGACAAATAATCTAGCACCACTAATAAATTACCCAACCTATGGTGATAATGGCATCATGGTATTCCAAAGTATCAAGGGGGTATAATCTCAATTGGGCGATAACTACCAGTGCAAAGGTTTGAATAAAAATAGCAATGCAATGTAATTTAAAACAAAATAATTAAATAATAGTTTGCAAAATTGGGTTCAACATGATCAAGGGACACGACTTGCCTTCGTTATGCTCAGCGGGGTACTCCCGGTCTTCGGGCGCGAAACCTGCTCCTCCGGAATCCGAATCTAACGAGAGAGAAAACGATCGAAAATAAAGAAACACATAAAATGATAAGCAAATGAACTCCAAAATTCACAAAACTAGAACCAACAGCTAGAGCTCGATTTTAGATGAGTTTAGAAAAAAGAACGGGGTCAATCGGAGCTAGGACGGAGGAGAACGGGCTCTCGGAAAATTAATTCTAAAATTAATTCGGGAAATTCAGAAAAGTTACTGTGCTATGAACCCGGTCCACGGGATTACCGGTCCACCGTGAACCCGGCGCACGGAACAGTAAACGCGAGGGGGCGGCTGCGCCGACGGCGCTGGCGCGCGGCGACGCGGCATGCATGTGCGCCACGTGTCACCCCGGCGGCGTGGCGGTGGCGTGGCGCCACGTGGCTCGGGGGACGGCTCGGTGCTGATGTGGCGCTGACGTGGCGGTGAGACGTGGCATGCCACGTCAGCTAGGGCTGACGTGGCACGGCTGATGCGGCACGGACGCGGGCGCGGGCGGCGGCGGCCGAATCCGACGGTCGCGAGGGCGACCGCGGCGAGATCGGATCTCGATCCGATCACGGGCGGCAGCGGGATGCAGCGGCGCGGCGCGGGCAACGGTCGGATCACCGGCGCGTGGCAGCGCGGCGGATGCGCGACGCGTGGTGGCGCGCGCGGCGCGAGGCGCGCGGCGTGGCGCGCGGCGCGACGCGACCGAGGCGAGGCGAGCGGAGGGGTCCGGCGACGGGAGGCGGCGGCGGCGGCCGAGGCGGCGCGGCGAAGCAGCGCGAAGGGCTCATCGGCGGGGATGCGGCGCCGGCTGGTGCTCCGGCGACCTCGGCGGCAGCGGAGACGCGCACGCGCGGCGGCGGAGCGCTCCGGCGGTGGCGCGCGCGGAACAGCGAGGAGCGCGGCGGCGGCGCGCGGCAGCGGCGAGGGCAAGGCACGTGAACCGAGGGCGTCGGCGAGTTTTAACACGCGAACCAAGGAGCTCGAATCGTTCTGGGCGCGGCGGCGTGGCACGCGGTTTGGGCGGCTCGGATCTGACCACGTGGCGCATCCGACGGCCGAGGGCGAGCGCGGGTTAGGGTTAGGGTTCTGTGGAGCGCGCGCAGCGCAACGGCGGAGATCGCGCGCGCGCGATCGGGCGGCCGAGGGCGAAGCGCGCGCGAGCGGAGCGGCGCGTTGGTGCCGCCAGCGTCAGCGCAGATCGCGACAGCGTGGCGCGAAGCGAGATCGGGCGGAGCTGGCGCGAAGCGGAAGCGGAGTACTGGTGCAGCTTGCGCGGATGGCCGACGCGTGGAGGAGAGAGGGAGATCGGGCGGCGGAGTTTATTTCTTTTTCTTTTCTTTTTCCAGAAATTCAAATAAACTTCTAAAAGCTTTAGAAAATAGCAAATAAATCCCAAAAATTCACCAAAAATACCAAAAAATTCCTTGAGACCTGAAGAACACAAATAAAATATTTTTAACTTATGTTAATTTTTATTTTAATCATATTAAATCTTTAAAAATTCTAAAAATTCATTTTAAGCTTGAATTAAATTCAGAAAATTCCAGAAAATTCATTTTTAAATTCCAGGCTTTAAAAATCTCAGAAAAACAGGATGTTACAAAACCACATGCTTAGTATGGGATAGACCTAACTGATTAATTTGTGATATTTTAATTTCAATCTCACCATTGTGATGGACATGGTTGTTGATTTCCATGAGGCGCAAAGGAGCTGTGATGCGGAACCCTAGCGGGCGAGATTGAATTGAGGATGAATATTGTAAAGGCTTTGTTGTGATTGTTTTTAACGTGAGGATGATCATATCGTGTGGGTACAATTGTGCAACCTCTGCAGAGTGTAAAACTATTCGAATAGCTGTATCCCCGGTTATGGACAATGCTCAGTGATTTCACATGAGGTGTAGTTATTTCATAAAATTATGTTGGAGAACTTTGAAAAGTGGATAGATAGTTCACTAGTGGTTTATTAAGTGGATGGTTAGTTCACTTATGGTCTACTTAATTCTTTTGGTTATTTATTTATTACTATTTTTCTTAAAGTCTGCTTTCAATGTATTTATTATATTTACTTTCAATTATTACTTTCTGCAAAATAACTTTTTAGCCATCTATTGGTAAGCCTTGTATATTATATTACACTTTTATTACAAACGACATGCTGAGTACCAATGTATTCACAGTTTTATGCATACTATTGCTCAATTGGAGAAGAACCATATCAGCAGGAGGTACAAGAAGGAGGATAATTTGATGACTTCACGGATTAAGACTTCGCTTTCTAGTTGATTGCCTCTGGGCATGTCGAATAGCTACCATGCATATTTCTGTTTTCTGCTTCTAGTTTCTTAAGCCCTTTAGGCTATTAATTGTAAACTTGGCCATAAGATCATATTCTGATAATTATTCAAATTTTAGTCTTTTTCTTTATTTTATCTTGCATATGGTCGATATTTTATCTATATTTACACTGTATATACTAGCATGATCCTGGACTAGTGTAGTATACACAGAGAGTCTAGATTTGCATATTCGGGTCTCAACAAATCTTTGCTAAGCCCGTGTCAAACAAAGCTATATTTGCTAATTCACAGTAGCGCACTATATAGCATCCTGATTTTTAGAATTTATTTAAAGCTTTCAAAAGAAAATTCACCATTTTAATTTTTTTGGATTTAATATAACCTTAAATGAATTTTTAGTAATTAAAAGGATTTAATATGAATAAATTAAACATTAACATTTGCTAAAAATATTTTATTTGGGTTCCTTATGTCTCAAGGATTTTTTTCTCAAATTTTCTATGAATATTTTGGGTTTATTTGCTATTTTCTAGAGGTCGTTTGATTTTATTTGAATTTCTGAAATAAAAAAACCCCCAAAAATCTTAAAATAGTAACGGCCTGAGCCTGTTACTATTCATCTAGCCCAGTGAGTCCCAGCTGTCTGATCCCATCAATGCCACATGCTGGCCATCCAGTCCATGACCATTTTAGCCACAGGATCCGACCTTGGGGACATGTGTCAGGCATTGGTGCAGCCCGGCACTGTTCGTCAGTGCCATCCAGACTCAATCGTCTGATTCTCTCTCCTTCCACGTGTCATCCATCTGAGATGCCAAGCATTGTTCATTGTCTTCCTCACTCCACCACCGCCGAGTCCGACACGAACTCCGCCACCACTGCTGTCGTCTCGTCCTTGGACTCTAAGCTGTGTCCACGTCAGCCTCTCAACATTCGCACCTTAAATAGTGTTGCCCCTTCATATATCAAGCCATCCCAAGCCACTGTTTCCCTAGCACTCATGCGCAGTCATCTCTATCACCATTGAGCCCGAACCCATGCATTGCCGTCAACCTTCGCCGCCATGCCTCGTCACTCCGTCGTCTTCATCGCCGGTGAGAGCTCGCCCACTGTTCGCACTACCGTCCCCTTCCTCGTTATCGTCTCCCTATCGGCCAGCCACTGTCCAGCCTTGCGAGTCAAACCCATCACATCGTCCATCCAGTTGTCGTCCCAATCCCCCCCGTTCGCCTCCTCGATTTGCGTGCCGACGTCAGCGCTAATGCCAGAGCACACGGTGCCCATGTGTTGATTCGTATTGTATGTGAACTGGGTCCATCGTGCGTCATCTCTCTGACGGCCGGGCCCCCATGACAACGCCTATTGTGCCGTAGACCCCGTGAGCCAGCCCATTGAGTCAGCCGCCACGCAAGCATGCCACATCAGCCCAAATCCAATGTGTCACCATGTGTCACGACACGTGTCTGCCACATCAGCACCTAAGCTATCCCAAGTGCCGCATCACATGCCACGTGTAATTCCCTGAACGTCTTTATAGCGTCCTTGGGAATATTTAGCGGAATCACGGAGTTTCTTGGGTTTTCAGTAAATTGCAGGAGACGGTAATTGTCTTAGGAGAAAAATAATATTAGTAATAATAATAATAAATTATGGGCTATTTTTAGAGGGAGGGAGGCCTCCCACATTTGGGGTCAGAGCAGCCCACTAGGCCCAGCTGCCCCCTCCCCCTTTTTATTCCCTCTCCCTCTTTTTCCCTAAACCCTAGCCGCCACCCCCTCCCACCCCTTGTGGCCGACCCCCCTGCCCCCATGCGCCCCTCCCTACCCTTTCTCTCTCCCCATGGCTACCATGGCTGAATAGGAAGGAAGAAAAGGAAGAAGGGAAGAAGGGGAGGAAGAGAAGGAAAAAGGAGGGAAGGAAGGAGGAAAAAGAAGAGAGAAGAGGGGTGATCTTGAGGGATCACCTTGTAATTAGGGTTCATGGCACGGGATTAGTGGGGTTCTAGCAGGGTAATTGGCCGATTAGCGTTATTCTGCTGTCTACGCGTAGGTTGATTCGTGCAACACGACTGTTCGCCTAGATTAGAGCATCAAGACAATTTTTCCTATAGATCTGGTCAACATGAAAGTTGTAGAGAACGTTGAAATCTAGCTTCTTTACTTTTTGTAGATTTTTTAGTTGTGGGGTTTGAGCGCAGTAGAGTCAGGAATTTCGCTGTGTAGTAGAGGAGTAGTCTAAAACAGATTGTTGTTCGGTGTAGTTTCAGAGGGGTAAATGAATTTTATAATTTTGGCCACAATAACAAAAATTGTAGGAAATCACATAAACTAGCTCCTGTAAAAAAAATCATGATTTTTATATCATTATACAGAAGGTGGGATTCGTTAGAAGTTTGCCAGCCAGATCGCCGAAGCAGAGTATGTCCTCTGTTTTGGGCATTATTTTACCCCCTTTTAGTAGCAGATTAAAAATAGGATGCCTACTTCAAAATTGTAGGTTTTTCTCTGTAGTTTCTAGAAATATCTCATTTTCTATGCCTGGCCTAGTTTTAAAGATACCAAAAAAACAAGGAGCACTGCTGCAGTGGGCTGGACGTAGGATCGTCGAGCGGAGAGGGTATTGTCGGGCTTGGGGCTTAGCGGTATTTTTATTTTCTTAAGATGTGGATGCCTTGCTGTAGTCTTGTACTGAGAGATGGTTTTTTGGACAGGTGGCTTCATTCCTAACCGTGCGTGAGCGCTTCACTTCATCAGTAGAGGCAAGTAAACGTAACGGATAATGCTACCATTTAACTCGTTAATTCTACTACTTTCACATTAGATAATTCTTTCAATCTAAAATGCTTTATCAATGCTACATGCTTTCTTAAATGTGATCTATGTGATAGCATCTTAAGAATCAATTGTTTATGATCTTGATGGATTAATTGTGGTTATGTGGTATTGCTCTTGATGAAACAAGTATGGGTGTGGGGTAGTATTCTTTACGAGAATATTGTGGTCTATGTGGTAGTATTCTTAATGAATATATTGTGGTCTAAGTGGTAGTATTCTTAAAGAATACATTGTGTTCTTTGTGGTAGTATTCTTAATGAATATATTGTCGTCTTAGTGGTAGTATTCTTAATGAATATATTGTGGTCTATGTGGTAGTATTCCCTATGAATCAATTGATTATGATCTTGGTGAATCGAATGTGGATTATGTGGTATTGTCTCTATTGAATCATATGTGGATTATGAGGTAGTATTCTTGATGAATATATTGCTGATATTTGTGGTTAAATTCTTATGAATCCTTGGTATCATATCATGTATAACATGACATGTCATTTACATCGTGGATGTCGCCGCACATAGCCGCTACCGTACCGGTACAGCATCGTACATTGCCGTAGTACGATGCACACTCTTACCTTGTTGGGTAAGGGTGCAGTGGATCATATGCATTTACATAGTGAATGGATCATTTGCATGCTTATGCAATGCATTTACTTCTTAGCTTTTGATGTAGAATTGGCTCATGATAGTCCCTTGTGGTATGAGGATTGTGGCTGTGGTCGTGGGTGGGGTTCACCCCCTTGTGATATTGTAGAGGATGTGATTGTGGCATGAGGTATTTCTTTTGTGGTAACTATTGTTAGCGGTTATGGTTGTGGGAAGGAATAAGATTAGTGAGGAAAATATGTTAATATTTTATTGATGTTGGTAGTAGTAGTGGTTACGGTTATGAAGTAGGCAATTGAGACTTAATTGCTAATGTTTTGTGGTTGTTGGTAGTAATGGTGGTTAAGGCTATAATTGTGGTCAATGTGAAAAATAATTGTTGATGCTTAAACTGTTGTAGTTTAATTAGCTTGTTAAACAGTTTTCTTGCTGAGATTTTTATCACACTCTTGTTTCTCCCCCCGTTCTAGGTGACCCTTGAGCATGCATGGGAAGGGCAGAGCAACACAACACTATTACACACCATTTCATGATTTATGCTGTAATGAATATGAGGAGTCTCTAGTTATTTATCTTTTTTCCTCATTGTTGATCACTTTTAATTAATAATGCTAGACTGTGGTTTACTTTATTTGGTTAAAACTATTAGTTGTTGTTCCTTAATTAATAGTTTTATAGCATTTGGGCTTGTATTTTAGGAGTTGCATCAAAAGTGAACTTTGTCGGCCAGTTTTGGAACAATGGTGGTTCAATCGCCACTACCTCGTCAGACTAGTTCCTATATCGGCGGTTTGACCACTAGGGGTTAGGCTAGCAATAGCAAGCCAGTCAGACTTCTAGGATTTGGATTTTCACGAAGTTTGATTTCTTATGCTATTTGGTTTGGGATTTTGACTATTGATTCTTTACTTGGTAACTCTACAGTTACTTAAGTTAAGGAACAAGAATATTTAGAAAAAAAATTTAGATGACACAATTCACCTCCCTCTTTTGCGTGCTCGATCCTACGTAATTTTTTCATTTGTTTCACTTAATGTCATCCATGGGATTCGGTCGTGATAGAACCATATGTTGCGTTCAGGAAGAATTTGAATAGCATGTCGAATTGGACAATAAAAAAAGAGCAAAACACGACACTGGTGAAGATATAAATCTGTACATGTGGGTTGTAATATATTTCTGTACAGTCTATTCTTCTAAAATTTATATGCTTTTTCCATATTCCCTGCGTATAGTGGCCTTTTTTTTCTTGCACAAAATATGTGTGCTGCCACTGGCTGTTTGCATGGACTTCATGTTGTTTGCAATAGACCTGAACAAAGATAACCTTATAGACTGATATCATTAGTCACTAGCAGGGCTATCTATGGACCTTTTGTAATTGTTTAAAAGTATTGTATAGGGAAAAAGTTAGAATCCTAAACATCTTATAGGGAAAAAGTAAGAATTTTAAACATCTTTAGACATATTAGACCCTATAGTCAAAGCATAGAAATATTCCATATAAGTTGTGTTTGAAGGTGAAAACTTTCATTATGTAGTTGTGCTTCGATCTAGATGAAAGTAATGGCTTGCGTGTAGTTGTCACTTTATAAATACTAGTAGTAGAACTATGGCGCTACGCCGCGCTAGCTACCACGTGGACCAAAGCAAGAGTCGCAATTCGTAGGGGTTTTTTCTGGAAAAATCGAGGACATATATGTATTTAAAAAAAGCAGAGGGTTTTTCTGGAAAAATAGAGGACCATTGCATAATTCATAAAAATTTATCACGTAGAAAGAGGGTCTCTCTGAAAAAGTCAAGGAC
Organism: Melocanna baccifera; assembly: GCA_036346265.1. Taxonomy (NCBI): domain Eukaryota; kingdom Viridiplantae; phylum Streptophyta; class Magnoliopsida; order Poales; family Poaceae; genus Melocanna; species Melocanna baccifera. Next base: position 10,952,456 of record CM070705.1, on the reverse strand, counting down.
CCATACGTATTTTTAAAAAGTGAAGGATCTTTTCAAAACATAGATGGTCTTCTCGCGAAATGATAAGGATCGTTTTGTAAGAAATTAGGGTCTATATGCAAATTTGGCAAATGGCGTGTTTTTTTTTTTGAAAAACTGTAACGTGGGATTAGGCTAGGAATCTCCGACCTTAATACAGGGAGTATTGTACTTCGTCTATGTCCATGTAAGTCTACATCCATGTTATTTGGAAAAATATCTACTTTACTCCCTAAAGTATCATTTTGTCCAGTTAACCTCAACTATTTTTTGGTCTACTTAACCCGCTGAATTTCCCATACAGATCACTTCACCCCTTAGGCGGTTTTGCTAAGCAGTTTTGATGGGGTCATGGGGCGGATGGTGGTATCGCAACATGGCTGACATGTCACCCGTTTTGCCACTTGCATCATATGTGAATGATGACATCACCATCTTCATCCTACAGCTCCCTGTCTCCCTCTCCTCCCCGTACCTCACTCTCTCCTCTGGCGACTAGGGAGGCAGCAACAGGAGCGGTGGTAATTTTCACATTGTGCTAGATGCAGCGCTCCACCTCGCATCCCGTAGGAGGTCTTGTTGCTGCTCCACATCCAGAGCATCGTCGGAGTAATTGAGGGAGCTGAGGTCATCGCGCATCGTGCCCTTGGTATTGCTACAGTCCACACAACAGAACTTCACATTTTCACGTTCTAACCTCTCCTTATTTTCTACTTTTGGGACTTGAGTGGGTTTTACATTTTCACTGTACAACAACTGATAAGATCTCTCTGTGACTTGCACTACTATTTGCCTAATTCACTTTCCCTTTCTGTTTGAGGCTATGTTGTCGTTTTAGTATAAACATGGATGACAGTAAATTTGACAGTACAGTGGAAATGCCTACTTCATGTACCCGTAGATGATTACTTGAAGTACCAGTAAACTTTCTTGTCAAGAGCTCTTTGGCTCACAAGCTATTTTTTTCTTGTCAGGAGCTCTTTTGCTGTATTTTCAGAGTGTGATATTTGCGCTAACGGCAATTATGAAAACAAGCCATCCAAATCTTCTAATGATTTGCTGGATCTTCATAAATTTTTTAGATCACTGTGATGCTGATTTATTATTTGTGAAGGATGATGATTGCTAGTGTTGGCTTGGTGTTTGTACTCTGTAGTCAAATATTTAGTTTTAGGGCATCTGATTATCTGAACTTCTCAGAGTTGTTTTTGTACCCTAGTCAAATGTTTAATTTTAGTTGTTTACGACAGAGATTACGGAGAGAGATACTCGTTTGCGATTTTGATTGGTACAGATGTTAGGCTTTTAACATGTACTATAATTAATTTGTAGACGTTGTCTTAAAAAATACTATATTTAAAAATTAGATACTATACAAAAAGTTAAAAATCGATTTTAAAAACCAAAAAGAACATGCCTTGTATCTCATGCATGTAACAGGGCATCTTTAGCCCATTGAAGCTGCATATAATATGCATCTTTACTTCTTTAGCCCATCTCCTTGCTCGCACCGCAACCATGGTTATTAGCCATTGCCGGTAACGGGCTGATCGAGAAGCATCTCACGGTCCAGCCTTGTTACCACGTGATAGAGAGTCGGGCCAACCCTTTACCCTCACTTTTCCCCACGGGCCACGGGGCCAGGTAACGGGCCAGCCCACCCCGCCCCCTTTACATCCTTAAACAGAAAGATGCAGAGAGTGAGAGGAAGAAAGAGATTAGGGAAGAGAGAGGAGGAAGAAGCGTTGCCTTACATGTCGACCAATTTAATTTGCTGTTGTGCGTGAGAGGTGATGTGGTGAACACGGTGGCAAAATCACTCTCAAAACCAACCTTAAGGGTGAAGTAATTCAATATTGAAAGTTCAGCGGTTATGTGAAAAAAATTAGTTAAGGGTTAAACGGATAGACGTGATACTTCAAATGAACCTTTTTTTTTAAAAAAAATAGTGCCATCACTTCCAGTCCAGCGACCCAACAGCTGGCTGTCACACCTCGTCCCACCGCCATCGAGCAAGCAGCAGCAGCAGCAGCAGCAGCAGCCATCTCCTCCATCTTGGAGAAGAATCGAGAAATAAAATATGTAAGCATCAAATACTTGTCTTTGGACACACCCAAAAAGAAAATGTTGTCTATATAGCAAACAGCAAAATGAACCTATAAGTACCAAATTCTTGGTATCCATGAGTAAATCATTGCCATTTTTTATTCACTGGACCTGTTCGCAAACAGTGTTCGTTAACAGAGTTCGGGTCAGAAATCAACAATTAAACTTGACATAATTAGTTCGGATGATGAACTGTTAGATCATGTGATTAGGTTTATGATTTTTATGATAATAAATAATTAACAATGCGAGACATGTTGTGTGTATGTGGACTAATGTCGATCAAGTTAGTAAGAACTTATACTGGGAAAAAATACTGGTTTGATCATTGCATGAGCAAGATAACTCAGAGACGATCGTGGTCTACGGCAAAGATCAGAAGATGGCTTTGTGCGAAGTCATGGTCTAAATGGTCAAGGATGTTAGTGGAGACAGTCATGCTTGAGTTAAGATGTATAAAGATTAAAGACGAATGATCGATTGACACGCATGAACTACGTAACGACCACCCGTTGTGCTTGAGTTAAAGGTGCATGGAGATTACTGTTTCGCTTATTTTGGTTTAAAGTCAGCTTTTGGCTTCTGCTTTTTTTCACTATTCAGTAATTTCGTCTTTTTCTATTTTTTTTAGATTTTTTGGGCTTCTTTCCTTTTCTTTTTTTCTTGTATTCCATTGCATTGTCTGTGATGGGCTAACATGTTTTTTCTATTTTTAAATTTAATTATGCCAAATAAGCGAACTTAGCTACAGTAAAAAATAAGCCAGCTACAGTAAAAAACTATAAAGCAATGCTATTCTGAATGCCCCTTAAAGCCTTGGTCCGGCGGCCATATTCCACACAAGTCAGGCCTTTGTTTGGATTAATGTGCGTGCTTTCTCATCTCATTTTTTCAGATCAAGCCAGTGGAAGGAAAATTGGAATCCAGTACCTCCATGTCACATCAAGTCAATAATCGTTTCGACTTTTTTTCGAGGGTGATCGGAATAGCGTTAGCTTTTGGCTTTTGGCTGAAAAACACTGTAGCTGGCTGAAAAAACACTGTAGCTGAGTTAGTGGATAGTGTAGTGAATAGTGAAAAAAAAGCTGAAGCCGAAAAAAGCCGAAACGATCAGGGCCTTCAGCTTCAGCTTCTAGCTTCAGTTTTTTTTTCACTATTCAGTATTTCGTCTTTTTCTGATTTTTTTAGATATTTTGGGATTTTTTGTATTTTCTTTTTTTTTCCGTATTCCTTTGCATTGTCCCTAATGGGTTAATATGTTTTTTCTATTTTTTTAAAATTTAATTATACCTAAAAAGCTAATTTAGCTACAGTAAAAAAAACCAGCTACAGTTAAATTTCAGCTAAAAATCAGAAACCATCGCTAAAACAAACACTACCTAATAAGAGCAGAACAAGTGATTTTCTTTGCATGATGAGTCACGATGGTTGATGCATGCATGTAGAGCAGAATAATAGAACAAGTGGTTTTCTTCGAAGGTGATCAACAACGCCATTGTCTGGCCGATCGTATGGTTTAAAACATCAGTGGCTTTATTTTTTTAATCTGTTTGGTACAGTACATATATAAAAAAAATATATTATTTTTGCTATCTCTTTTTATTTTTGGTTTTCTATTTTTGTGGATAGGTTGAAAGACAAAAAAAAAGATATTCCACTGCAATCATTTATCCTTTTAGTTACTATCGACAATCCTACACAAATCAATTCTGCATCTTTTATCCGGCCATCTGTGTGGGAGAACATTGCAATCCCTTTATAAAATCCGCATCACTACTACACAGCGACAATAGCACTGAAGCAAGAAATTAAATACTAGTAGCATCGAAGCAAACAAAGAGAACTCCGGAGAGTAACTACCTTAAATTATTCATTCCCGTTTGTTCATGAGACTAACTAAAGACGTCATGAATTATTGATTCCCCTTCGATTATAGGCTTGGTCACTCTCTGTAAACATAAGGCTTAACTTAAGTGCTACTTGTCGCAAATATAACAGTAACAGCAGTTCTGCAGGGCTGGTCCCATGCACCTGGCTTGCTGGACACTGCCATGAGTCATTTTCCCGCCAACCCAGCACGTCACCTTGCAAAGAAAACCTACACAGATTGGACCCCCGGAACAAGATTCCCAGCATTTCTCTGCAAGAAATTAAGTGACATATCCACTTAATCTTACTCGCATGAAACGTGTTATTTCGAAAAGAACCACAAGACTCAACATACTCGAATTGCTGCAAATCCATCATGGATCAGTTGATCATGAAACATACTTGAATACAACGAGAGTGAGCGTGTGTGAGTGAGAGAGAGGACGAGCACGAACCTTCAGCGAAAGTAGGATTCCCAAGTAACACAAGTACTACGAGAATGCAAAGAGTAACATTTCTCCCATCCATTGATGTGAGCCAAAACTTCAAGGATAGCCCTTTGCTTTCTGTACTTTGTGACTTTGTCTATGCTATGGAGAAAATATGATGTCTTAGAGGATATATATGATGATAGATTACTATATCTTTATATGTAGACTTTTTGAGAAAGACAAAAATTGCAAGTACAATTGCCGTCATATTGGTACAATGAACATGGACACCTGGTCAAGTTAATATCTACAAATTTTTTATTCTATCCATTAAATTTTGGCTATAATTAATTAGTTAAATAAGCAAGATCATATATTTCAATTTTGTCTGCTAGGGAGATATTTATTCATTGAATATTGAGGTACAATCTGTCAAACATGCAAATCTTAGCTTTGACGTCTTTATAGCTTGCTCGAGAAAAATATGATGCATGTATACACGCATATTGAGTGCATGACAAACTGAAGCGTTGACAAGGAACCGCTAGCTAGTAGTTAGTATCTATGACCTTTGCACTTGATAATGTTATTTATATAGCTAATTAATTAGCAGATAGAATCTAACACCTTGATAAGGAATGTTGTACAATCTCCCATGGCCATGGCTTTTGGTTCTTACTGTCAACCGGAAAGAAATATCACGAGATATGGATGGATCGGCTGTTGCCAGATTATGTACAGTACTAAGTATAGCAACTGTGTGTGACCGGATTGTATTAAGAGATACCATGTACGAATACATGTAATCTTCAATATACACTACTACATAAACACTAAAAGTAGACGTCAAATTACAGACAGTTTTGTAAAACCGTCTGTGATGTACACTATCACAGACGGTTTTAATTTGGACACCGTCTGTGTTGTTGGTGGCGGAAAAAGGAGTATCATAGACGGTTCTTACCGATGAACTATCTGTGATACTGGACTATCACAGACGGTTTTTAATCACAGACAATTTTTAATAAAAATCGTCTGTGATAATTCCAGATTATCACAAACAGTTTTTTAGTATTATAGACGGTTTTTATTAAAAACCGTCTGTAATAATCTAGAATTATCACAGATAGTTTTTTATTAAAAACCGTTTGTGATATTCTAGTACCACAGACGATTTTTGTTAAAAACTATCTGTGATAATCCGACTATGTATTTATTGCACCGCTCAGAACCGCATCTGCCTTCATTTCGATCCAGATCTAGCCGATGCTATTGCGCCGATGCAAGACTTTCAGGCCATTTAATTTGGTGGAAGAATGCTTATTTGGCAGGAGAGTTTTGAAGATTCATCAAGTTCTTGGTTGCTCTAGATATGGTTAGTAATGAAATTTATTTTTGATTGCATCAAAATTTAGATTTAGCTAATTTTTGGTGACTGTTATATATATACTTTGAAGATCTAGCAAATTTAGATTTAGCTAGCCTCAATGCATGTGGTATATATGTAGTAATACTAAGTTGTTATATATATGCATAATATAAGACCGAAACTAGATGTATACCTTGAACCGTGTGAGTAAAGAGTACATTAATAGGTGTCTACTTTTATAAGAGCTGCTGAGGAAGATATGTTGAATAAGGGGGTGAAATATATGTATTGTCCATGCACTGACTGCGAGAATTTAAAGATGTTTAAGAATCGAGGGTAGATTGAAGCGTACTTGATTCGAAGGGGTTTCAAAAAGGGCCATACATATTGGACTAGTCATGGCGAAGTCAATAATATGCCGCCGGATGACATCGCTGGTGAAGTCAATGATATGCTACCAGATGACATCGCCGGTGAAGTCAATGATATACCGCCAGATGATGTCAATTGTGGTTCGGATTCGGATAGGCTGCACGATGACAATCTGGATCAGATGCTTCGTGATGTAGAAGAGAACTATGATGAGATAGAGTATGTTAAATTTCGAGGCTTGATGGAGGACTCGGAGAAATATTTGTTCACGTGCTACAGGTCAAAGTACATAAAGTTGTCAACTGTGCTTGAACTGTTGAAATTGAAGGCAAGCAACGGTTGGTCTGATAAGAGTTTCACGGCGCTGCAAGATCTTTTAGCGGACATGCTTCTAGGGGGAAATGAGTTGCCTAAAATCATGTATAAAGCCAAGAAGATTCTTTGTCCATTGGGAATGGAAGTAGAAAGAATATATGTATGTCCGAACGACTGTATCATCTACTGTAAAAGAGTATGCAAATATGCATGTCTTCCGGTGTGCAACGCATCCTGATACAAACGTAACAATCAATCAGATGATGATGGCGAGAGAACAGAGGTGAAGAAAGGACCTCCTGCAAAAGTGGCATGGTATCTTCCTATAATTTTTTGTTTGAAGCGGTTTTTTGCGAATCCAAAGGAGGCAAAACTGCTGTGTTGGCACTCAAAGGAGCGCAAGAAGGATGGAATGCTGAGACACTTTGCTGATTCTGCCCAGTGAAGAAACATCGATAGGAGTTTTGCAGATTTTGGTGCAGAACCGAGGAATATAAGGTATGGTAATCACTATCTAAGTATTGCTTGTGCAGCCTGATAAGTTCGTTGATTATAGATCTGTTCCTTTCGCAAGACATCGATTCCGGAGTGATAGAATAATAAAAAATACAATGTTACCTTCTAATTAAGTGCAAATGCAATGTAGATCTTTTGTAAATGTGTATTTGTTAATGGATATTTTATTTTATTTCAATTAATTGATTTGCAAAGTGGATGTTTTATGTATGTGAAATGAATTGAGATGTGAATTGGATGTTTTATGTTTATGAAATGAATTGAGATGTGAATTGGATGTTTTATGTTTGTAAAATGAATTGAGATGTGAATTGGATATATACATGAACATGTTGATCTGTTTATTTCAGAGGGTATGGTTAGCATTTTCTGAGGCTAGCCAATAAACAGAATTAGATTTAGGGGTAGAAAAGAATATCGCAGATGGTTTTTAAGTAAAAACTGTCTGTGATAGCTGATAATCACGAACGATTTTTAATCAAAAACTATCTGTGATACTCACATATCACAGACGGTTCTATATATAGAACTGTCTATGATACTTTCCCATCACAAACGGTTCTATATATAGAACCGTCTGTGATATGTGAGTATCACAGATGACATATCACAAATAGTTTTTGATTAGAACCATCCGTGATAGTGTTTTTCACAGACGGTTATATATATAGAACCGTCTGTATTGTATTTATCACAGACAGCTCACAAACCGTCTATGATAACCTTCGATTATCACTGACCCATAAATTCAGACGGTTCAGAAAACCGTCCGTGATGACGATATTGAACCGTATGTGATGTACATTTCTGTAGTAGTGATATATATAACTCGGTGCGGTTAGTGCTTAACTCGATTGGTACATAAATTCATGAATTATAAATGCTAACTTTTGCATGAGATAATAACTTTGCAAATGTAAGTAACTTGATAAATTACTGATGATAACTTTATATTCAGGAGATAATAACTTTCCATAGCATTGCAATGTGAGAGTTATCACGTGAGAATTATAAGTAACTTCGTGAATTATAGATGATAACTTTTTGTTATGAGATAGTAACTACGAGTGATTCTCTTGCACGGGGTGGTTACAATCTGCCAATGCATGCATGCAGCAGGAGAGATAAGGGAATAAGTGCACTTGATGTGTGATTTCATCGAAAGTCCAATTTGCGATCCGTTTGCACCATTATGTTTGAAATTACGAGCTTAATAAAACAATGTCTAAGTTGAATATGTTTCGACATTGCGAAATTTATATCATTTTTACTACCTAGCTTCCTGGTGCATGAGATAGTAATTTCATAAATTATAGATGATAACTTTTTGTACATGAGATAGTAACTTTGCCAACTATAAGTAACTGAATGAATTATAGATAATAACTTTATATGCATGAGATAATAACACAAGTGAGAACTGTAAGTAACTTTATGAATTACAGATGATAACTTGATGTGCACACGATAGTAAGTTTACCATAATTAATAAACGCTAGCAACAGTCCGTGGGGTGCGATGGTAGGGCAATTAGCTGGTTGGGTTAGTCAGGATCGCATGATTATTCTATGCGTAGCTACTGAATAGTACTTCTATGTATGTATGTACGTACATACATATGTATGTATGAGGAACACAATCTGCGAAGGTTGTGTTACATCAAAATTCTTTGTGTCATACTTATCCTGGAGAGTTCATCCATGGCATCCTTAGCTGTAGCCGCGCAAAACATCATCGACGCCATCGTTCTGGCATCTGACGACATCATCGCCATCCCCACCATTGGGCACATCATCAGCGTTAAGCTCACCCACAAAAATTTCATGCTATGGAAGGCTCGGGTGGAATCCCTACCTATGTGGGCAGAACTTGTACGGCTACGTCGATGGCAGCGTCACACCACCTCCAGTGATGCTAACCAAAGGAACTGTGTCAACTCAGTGTTGAGTGCCAATCCCTGCATATCTGCACTGGTTCCAACAAGATAAAATTGTACTAAGCGCTTTCCTCTCGTCAATGACAGAGGACATTCTCAGTCAAGTTTCCCACCTCTCCATTTCGATCGAAGTCTGGGGAGCACTGATGGCGATGTTCTCATCACAGAATCGGGAAAGAGTCATGAATATTTGGTACCAATTATCAAACATGAAGAAGGACCTAACGGCATCTAAATACTTCCATAAGATGAAGTGTGTAACGCCCACGTCTCCAGGGGCGCCTAGGACACGACCTTTCGTACGAACCACGCATAGTCCAGTACGGAACGTCGCGCAAGAGTGAACCATCGCATGCTTACAACAAAAATCCAGCTTTTATTACAAGATAGGGGTTGTCAACCCAGTTTTAGTTGCAGCGGAGTGTGCAAGCCCAAAATATATTACATAACAAAAGACCAACTCTCAAGGAAAGCTCGAGCGCGGCAAGGACCTAAAGTCAGGGGTCTTCGTCGAAGAAGGGCTCCTCCGGGGCTTCCTCTACGAGGGAACTCACATCCGCGTCTTGATCTTCTGAATTTGTTATGCAAGCCGTGAGCTAACCAGCTCAGCAAATCACAAGGAATATCTAACTTAACTACATGCACGAATTATCAACGAAAGGGAATATACTGGTTGCATTATCTTATGTGGATGCAGTTTTATTTCGTAAGCAGTTTTAAAACACAAGAAATGACAATTACTTCTTAAGATTAGGGTTTCCACGAAGAGTTTAATTAATCCACTAGTCCAGTTAAAACATTTGCAAACACTACTTAAGCTTAGCAACTGGAATCACCCAAGTGACACAGCTCCGTTAACCGGGAGCACGGTGTATTCGAATACCATTTAATTGACTCTGCAGAGCTGCCCAACTTTACCCACACGCAACCTTAACCCTCATGACCGAGTTAAGGAACCGGGTACGTTCGCTGCTCAACCCTAGGCCAGGCCCGCAACCTGACTCTCTCGGAGCAGCACACTGCTTGAGTTGAGCAGGTACTAAACCAGGGTTGACACGTCAACACCTGTGGTCGAGCGGTTACTATGTCATTTGCTTGGCATAAGGGTCTAGTCCTTATATTTTCACGTGGTCCGCAACCACCAACGACAAGTAAAGCAGTAAGCGGGGGCCGCCTCGCGGTGTCCCACAACGTCTTTACCCTACACTGCACACTAGTAAAGGAATACGCGTAGGCTACGGAAGCAGAAAACAAAACTTTTCTACCGCGCACCCAAGAACATCATGCTAAGAAAGGATCATGGATCGTTACCACTTAGACGCGCAGCGCAGCGGAAGAAGAATTGGAAACCGATTCAATCACACGCGTCGAGGTAGTAGTGGAAGTAGCCGATCGTCCCGATGGATCGTCTCCTCCACGCACGCCGATCAGCACTGCAACGAGCAGCGCCTCCACCGGTATCCACACGTCCGGGGCTGGAACGCCGATCGCGAGTGTACTAGCACTCGTGAGCAGCTAGGGTTTGGCTCGGGAGGTGGCGGCTAGGGTTTTGCTAGATGTTAACAGGCACACCTCCCCTCCGCCCCTCGCCTCCATATATATAGACCTCCTCACGTGGGCCTCGTGGACCGAGGCCCAATAGGAGTCTATTCGGATCTCTATCTGAATTGAGCCCATATCCGAATCATATTCGAATTAGTGTTCCAACCCGTTAAGCGTGCGACCACAGAGGTTCACGTATACTTGGTCGTGACCCGAAACGCCTTTCCGGTTACCATGTTAATAGCGGTCTCTAGTAAGACATATTAACCCCAAAGTATATGTAAAGATCATATCAATTTGAACTGTAATGTTCTCTCATGTACGAATCCCTTTGCCTCACGATATAGATTGAGCTCAAGGCGAGACTGTGTCATCCTCTTAATAGCTCAATCACTCTCTCGATTCCGTGATGGATTATAAACTCGTGATTGACTCCTCAATCACCTTGGTATGGCCATGCACTTTCATAATCCATTACATCGAGGCCCAGAGATATCTCTTCCATAAGGAGGGCAAATTCTATCTTGATCATTCACATCCCACTACATATTTCATGGCAAACCCGAAGACTACTTTTATGACTACCCATTCACGGAGTAGTGTTTAGTAGTCCCAAAATAAGCTACTACTCATGTTGGGAACCATGATGACCTCAAGTCTAAGGACTCTACATAAACACTACTTGAGACCAAGCGATGACACATGGAATCTCTCAGAGTGTCTCATGGCAGTCTATCCAACATATGTTCACTAACACATGTCCATATTATTGATTTGGTATCACCATACCATGATCCATGAGACATGATCATCAATCAATACATATGCTGATCTTTGTCTTTGAATCATATTTGTTCCTCATATGATATACGATCAGGGATCATTTAGAAATAGCAACATCTTAGTATTTAAGAGTCTCATGAATAAGTCACATACTCATTGATCAATAATGATGATGTCTATTCCAAGGAACAAAGTAATGTATCATAAACATAGTATGTGATATATACAACATCTCCATGTTGCCTCTAGGGCATATCACTAACAACTAGTACGTCCATTCTAAGGCACGGTGTCCCATACCACCCTACCCTAGCCTGGGTTTCAATAATCTACCGGCCCGCGGCCACATCCTTATTAGTGTAAATAAATTGCATGAAATGATAGTAACCTACATGTGATACTAATACATTTCATTTAAACCTAGGGTTAGCAAGGGTGGGGCTACAAAATTAACATGGCATTTAGCGGTGGTAGGACGTATCTAGAATAGCATGTCATTCTAAACAATTTATTTTACGCAAACTAACATTTTAGAACTAACCATAATGAAAATATCGTAAATACATAATTTAATAACATGGGGGTACAATATGTTCAAAGCAATTGCGACTTGCCGTTAATCTGGATGATCTCTGCAAACTCGAACGAAGTAGCTCCGGAATCCTGTGCTTGCACTTGAACTTCTGGAATCCCCGACACTAGCGTAAACACACAAGAAAATAGAAACTAATCAAAAACAAATAAAAGAAAACATTTTATTTAAGAAAAAGAAAGCTTTAAAACTCATAAAGGAATTTTCACAATTTTTCTGGGATGAATCTGGAGGAATGGAGGCCAAAAATGGGTTAAGGACATTAAACTGAGCAAGAGGGTATATTTTGGTGATTTTTGGAATTTTCTGGAATTTTTTCCAGAATTTCTTTTTGATTTTTCTGGATTTTCAGTCTCTGGAAAAAGAAAAGGGGAACTGTTCACGTGAACAGTGCGGTCCAGCCCAGTGGACCACGTGGGAAAACGCGCGACGCGCGCGGCCTCAGAGGCGAGTGGGCCGGTTGCCTCGGCCCAGCAGGGCGCGTGTGCGGCCGAGACGTCCTGGAAGCGGTGCCCGCACCGAGGCCGTCGGATTACGCGGGGCGGCTGGATTCAAGCCACGTCGTCGGCCTCCTCGTCCCCCCTGGGGTTATCCCCCCCTCCGGCCACTCCTGGCGGCAGAAGTGGCGCGCGCCCGCCCCGGGCGACGCCGATCAAGGGGAGGGAGAGGAGGAGGGGTCGCCGCGGCCGGGGTGGCGCCGGAGAGCTCGGGGAAGAGAGGAGAGCTCCTCTTCGGCCTCAGAAGGACAAAGGAGGGTTCCAGGCAAAGGGGGCGGCGGCGACCAAGGAGGGAGCTCAAGGCGGGGCCAACCGGTGCATGCTAATGCCAAGGTGAGTGGGGTATTGGGAAGGGGAGGCTATGGGGGACTTGGGCTGCAATGAATTTAAGTGTTGTTGAGTGGAGGGGGAGATCGGGGGGCTTACCGGCTCGGGAAGGTGCTCGGCGGCGGAGCTAGGAAGGGAGAGGGCTCAAACGGCTTCCGGAGGAGGAAGATGGGGTGGTGCGGCGTCGCTTGATGCCGCATCCAGGCTTTTATAGAGGGGTGAGGGAGGGGGAAGCTTGCGGGGGAAGGGGGGTTAATGGTGCCCGGCGGGGAAGATGGCGAGGAGGACTGTACCGGGGCTGGGAGGCCATGTCTGCGGGACTACGGGGCTGCAGAGGGTTGGCGGGGAGGGAGACCGGTCGGGGGAGGGCGGTGACGCCTGCGCGGTCCGAAGGGGAGACGCAGGGCAGGACGGCACTGCGACCGCGGGGTGGAGGGAGGAGCGGGTGGTTGGGGCGCGGAGCTGGAGGCGTTGACACGGGCGCGAGGTGACGGGGCGCGGCCAGGTGGGCGCACGGGCGCACGGCACTGCCAGGCTGCTGACGCGAGCAGAGGGACGGGGCAGCGCAAGGGGGCACGGAGCAAGCAGCTCTCCGGGGCGAGGCGACGCGCGAGGGGACAGAGCGAGGAGGGGAGAAGGCGGGAGGGAGGGAGGCGCCTTCGGGCGGGAGAGGCGGGAGCCAACAGGAGGGGGATTAGAGAGAGATTAGGGGGAGGATTAGGAGCAAAACAAAGATCAAGAACAAATCAAAAATTCATTTTGATTTGAAATTTTTCTGGTTGTTTCAACCTACCCCCCTTAAAAGAATCTCGACCCCGAGATTAACTTGGTCTGACTCTCGACCCCAAGCAGGTTGGGGAAATCTCGACCCCGAGCAGGTTGGGGAAATCTCGCTGCAGGTCTGACTCTCTTTCCCAAGTGGACTCTTCTGCTGTGTGATTCTTCCATTGAACTCTGCAGAACCTGACGTTTTTGCTTCTGAGCTGTCTTTCTGATGTCTCAAGTATCTGTAAAGGCTCTTCAGGATAGGTCCAGTCGTCTTGTAGTTCAATATCTGACAATGGGACTTCATCTGTAGGTTGTCGTAGACATTTCCGAAGTTGCGATATGTGGAATACATTATGTATTCTAGATAAGTTGGGCGGGAGCTGCACTTGATAAGCTACCTCTCCAATTCTCCCGATTATTTGGAATGGTCCCATATATCTCGGAGCTAACTTCCCTTTCACTTGAAATCTCCAACTTCGAAGCTCAGATCTTTTCTGCGGTTGTCAGCATAGCTCTTCTGTCGGTCTTGTGCAATTTTGAGTCTATCTTGGATGATCTGGACATGTGCTTCAGCATCTTGAGCAATTTGGGGACCAATAAGCTGTCGTTCCCCTGTTTCTGACCAGTTTAAGGGTGTTCTGCATTTTCTGCCATACAGTGCTTCGAACGGGGCCATCTTAATGCTGGCTTGATAGCTATTGTTATATGAAAACTGAGTAAAGGGTAGGCAAGTGTTCCATGCTGCTCCATACACAATAGCACAGGCTCTTAACATATCCTCCAAAATCTGATTTGTTCTTTCTGTCTGTCCATCGGTCTGTGGGTGGTAGGCTGAACTGAAATTCAGATCGATACCCATAGCTTCATGTAGCTTCTCCCAAAACTTGGATGTAAATTGTGCTCCTCTGTCTGATATAATCTTCTTAGGAACTCCATGAAGTGTCACGATCTTTGTCAAATATAATTCAGCAAGTTTGTCTTTGCCATAGGTTTGCTTAATCGGAAGAAAATGAGCCACCTTGGTTAATCTATCGACGATAACCCAGATAGCGTCATATCCTTCACGAGTCCTGGGTAGTCCAGTGATGAAGTCCATACCAATGCTATCCCATTTCCATTCGGGAATAGGCAAGGGTTGCAATAGTCCTGCGGGTTTCTGATGGTCTATCTTGATTTGCTGACAAACATCACACTTGGCTACATACTCTGCCACTTCTTTCTTCATTTGATTCCACCAATACTTCTTCTTCAAGTCCTGGTACATCTTAGTACCTCCTGGATGAATTGAGAATTGGGATGAATGAGCTTCCGATAATATCAAATCTCTCAATTCCTTTTTGTTGGGTATGCAATAGCGACCACGAAAAGTGACAATCCCATGTTCGTCTATTGCATAATTTGTTAAACTCTCTTCTTGTATTTCCTTCTTAAGCTTCTGGATTTCCTCATCTTCATCCTGTGCTACTTTGATCTGATCCGTCAGTAGGGGTTGGACTTCTAGTGCTGCCATACTGCCTAGTATGTCCTTCTGTAATTCTGGCGGATGCTCTGTCAAACTGGCTTTGCTGTGTCGGGCCTTCCGACTAAGGGCATCGGCAACCACATTTGCCTTGCCTGGATGGTACTGGAGTTCTATATCATAGTCTTTAATTAACTCCAACCATCTTCGTTGCCTCATATTTAACTCCGGCTGGGTGAACAGATATTTCAAACTTTTGTGGTCAGAAAATATCTCACAATGGTTTCCTAGCAGGTAGTGTCTCCAAATTTTGAGTGCATGCACTACCGCTGCTAATTCCAAATCGTGTGTTGGATAATTCTCCTCATGTGGTTTTAGTTGTCTTGAGGCAT
Organism: Melocanna baccifera; assembly: GCA_036346265.1. Classification (NCBI taxonomy): domain Eukaryota; kingdom Viridiplantae; phylum Streptophyta; class Magnoliopsida; order Poales; family Poaceae; genus Melocanna; species Melocanna baccifera. The sequence goes on along the minus strand of CM070705.1, from coordinate 10,937,164 downwards.
AGGCCACAACCTTACTGTCTTGCATGAGCACACATCCCAAACCCTGCTTAGAAGCATCACAATAAATTTGGAATTCCTTCTCTGGGTTGGGTAGGGTCAAGACTGGTGTCGTTGTTAACTTGGTCTTCAACCGCTGAAAGCTTTCCTCACAAGCACCTGTCCATATGAAAGGCTTATCCTTCTTTAGTAGCTGAGTGAGTGGACGAGATATGCTTGAGAATCCTTCTATGAATCGGCGGTAATAACCCGCTAATCCAAGAAAACTTCTTACTTCTGTCACTGTCTTGGGCTGCTTCCATTCCATGACTGCGGTAATCTTTTCTAGATCCACCTTAACTCCATCTGCTGATATAATATGACCCAAGAAAGCAACTTCTCTTAGCCAAAAACTGCATTTATCAAACTTAGCATACAGCTGATGCTCTCTCAGTCTTGTCAATACCCTGTGGAGGTGCTGCTTATGTTCTTCCTCATTTTTGAAATAAATTAAGATATCATCTATGAAGATTATTACAAATCGGTCCAAATGGTCCATAAACACCAGATTCATAAGATTCATGAAATATGCTGGCGCATTAGTTAGACCAAAGGGCACGACTGTAAACTCATACAATCCATATCTGGTGATGAAGGCTGTCTTCTCTCGATCTTGCTCACGGATCTTGAGCTGATGATATCCTGAGCGCAGATCGATTTTGGAGAACACCTTGGCTCCTTTGAGTTGATCAAACAAATCGTCAATTCTCGGGAGTGGATATTTATTCTTGATGGTGACGGCATTTAATCCTCTGTAATCCACACACATTCTCAGTTCTCCACTCTTCTTTTTCACAAACAGAGCTGGAGCCGACCAAGGTGAAACACTTGGTCGAATAAACTCTTTTTCTTGCAGTTCATCTAACTGCCTCTTAAGTTCCTTTAACTCACTGGCTGACATCCTATATTGGTGTTTAGCAATTGGCTTGGTGCCTGGAACCAATTCGATGGCAAGTTCCACTTGTCTGTCAGGGGGCCTTCCTGGCAGTTCTTCTGGGAACACATCTGGGTACTCTTGCACTACTGGCACTTGGTCTGGTGTCACTGTTAGTGCGTTGAGTACGCGTTTCTTTGTATTCTTTATTAGCTCTCGGTCCGTTTTTACCACCACTTCCTGACCTTCAGGGCTAATCAATGTGACTGTCTTGACTTCACAATCCACCTTTCCTTTATTCCTGGCTAGCCAGTTAATGCCCAGAATGGCATCTAGTCCTTTCATATCTAGTTGCAGTAAATCTGCTTTAAACTCTACCCCTTGAATTTTGATACTAAGTCCACCACACCCACTGTGGGACTCCATCATAACCTCAGGGGTTTCAATCACATAGGGTTTTGGCAAGGAAACAGAAGGTAACTTATTTCTTGAAGTAAAACTCTTGGAAATAAATGAATGCGTTGCACCAAGGTCAAATAAAATTAGTGCGGGTATGGAATTGATTGGGAACATACCCGCTATGATGTCACTGGCTCCTGCTACATCCTCAGCTGTCACATGGTTCACCCTGGCTAAGAAAGTAGTTTTTGTACGGCCTCGACCTTTGCCTGTCGAGGTGTAGTTTCTTGTGCTCTTTGGTATTTGGGTCCTACTGGCTTTATTTGTAGAAAACCCCCTTTGGAAGAGCCAGAGCTGGTCTGTGATTTTGCTTCCTGCTGCTGACCTTGGACCTGTGGCTTTGCCGCATCAGATGGTAGATTCCTCCTGGGACATTGATCTCTGTAGTGACCAACTTCTCCACAATAAAAACAAGCATTTGTCTTCCGCGGATAGTTGCTGGCGAGGTGGTTGCCACCACAAGTGGGGCACTTGATGGCTAGTGGCAAGGGTGCTGCATAGTGCTGCGACTGGTTGGATTGCGTTTTTGGTAGTAGCACATACTGGCGTTGAGTTTGGGGTCGGGATGAGGATGACCCTGATGTGCGTCCTCGCTGGGCACCAGGCGAGGACGATTGTGATTTGCGCATTGCCTTGCGCTTCTTGTAGTCTTCCATCTTCCATCTCCCCTCTTGACTCTTCTGAGTTAATAAGACTATCCACCATTTCGGGGAGATCCTTGAACTTCAAAGCTGAAATGTGAAATTTGAGTGACTGCTGTAATCCTGCCCGGAACTTTTCCATCTTCTTCTCTTCCTTGTCGACATCTTCCGGAGCAAATCTTGAAAGGTGGTTGAATTGGTGTAGATACTCCATTATTGTACTTCCGCCTTGTTTAAGTGCCAAAAATTCTCGGCGCTTGGCTTCCATGACTCCATTGGGTATGTGGGCTTTGCGGAAAGCCTTCGTGAACTCTTCCCAACTAATTTCTTTATCTGGCTGTAGGCGCTGGAAGTTTATCCACCATGTTGCTGCAGGACCTTGCAACTGGTGGGACGCATACAAAACCTTCTCTTTATCTTCACATTGTACTGTCTGAAGCTTGAGCTCTACATCCAGCAGCCAATCCTCTGCTGCTAGAGGGTCTCCGCGTGAGAGTAGGTTGGAGCGGGTTTTACAAAGTCTGTCCATCGGGTGGTAATTGGGGCACCATCCCGATTGGCGTTGCTTCCACCTGGGAAACCTGGAGATCTGGCGGCAATTTGTTCAAGAAGCCGAGTATGCCGATCCAACATCTGTGCCATATTCTGTTCAGCTTGATATCTGTTATGTTCCATCATGGCAAGTACACTGGCAAGTGTTGTCTGATCTGTGGCAGGTGCACCCTGCCTAGTGGTCTGTCCGCTCTGCTGGCCTGTTTGCATCTTAGAAGTCTGCCAATTGGAAACTTGAAGTTAGCCTTGCAGCGGTTTTGGGTGAACAAGAGTAGATAAGTAAGATATTGAAATTTTCAAGGCAAATATAGGACGAAATAAGATAAGAGCAAGAGCGAAGGGGACAGGAGAAAATTTGAAGGTAGAGGAAGTACTGATAATTAAGCAAACAACATAAAGGATAATTAACATAATTTTACAATAAACAAGTGGTACACAGACCACTTAGGGTTCATGTTACAACTTGCATTACATTACAAAAGTACTACTACTACACAGGGTCAGTCTAAGCTAGCGGACTCCTGCCAGAAGACTACTCCTCCATAGCATCCGGGGCCGGCAAGGCGAGAGGGGCTGCAGGGCGAAACCGGGCACGGTACTCTCCCGCAGTCATCCTACGCCTCGGCCTGGGCTGCACAGAGGCGCACAAGGAGGAGACGTTGGGGGACTCTCCACAGACCGAAGCCTCGCCCGCTTCGACTGCCTCGAAGCGAACAAGGGCTGCACGAAGCTGCTGCACCTCCTGCTGAGCCTCCATCAGCTGCAACTGAAGGGTCCTGGACTCCTTCACGGCACGCTCATACTGGTACTCCTGCTGAGCCACAATGCCGGCGACACCCTGCAAGCGGGGGTCGTCATCCTCACGGAACTGAGGAACGGCGATAGATCTACTTCCGTGGAGTGATCTCGGAATCAGGTCGAAGGGCGACTCAGCCAGCTCAAGGTCGTAGTAGTCGTGGAGGTAGATTACAGCCTTTTTGGCTGCATCCTGGACTGCGTCGTCTCGATCAATCCTCCTGGCGACAAACTTCCTCTCGACATCCGGGCGGATAGGCAGAGGTGTCAGGGTCACCCATGCCTTCCACTCGTATCGCTTCCCCTCGAAGAAGCAACCAACAGCGTGGAAGATCGGCCGGTGATATCCTTTTCCTCCAAGGTATTGCTGAATCTCCCAAAGCTTAGAGGGCCATCCCTCCAAGCGCTCGGCGAGTGAAAACACGAAGCGAACCATCTGCCGAGAGACGAAATTTTGAAGTTAGACAAGTAAAGCAGTAAACATCTTGCATAAACAAAGTCTAAGCCAAAGTAAACTAAGATAGGTAAGGAAGCAATAAGAGAAGACAAGATAGCAGTAACACTTATATTTTTCAAAACTCCTTTTTAAAGTTTAAATTAGGATTTGCGACGAAATCGCTTCCTAGTTTGCCTTAGGTCTTAACCTACGGTCAAAGAGCCTGCTCTGATACCACTTCTTGTAACGCCCCCGTCTCCAGGGGCGCCTGGGACACGACCTTCCGTACGAACCACGCATAGTCCAGTACGGAACGTCGCGCAAGAGTGAACCATCGCATGCTTACAACAAAAATCCAGCTTTTATTACAAGATAGGGGTTGTCAACCCAGTTTTAGTTGCAGCGGGGTGTGCAAGCCCAAAATATATTACATAACAAAAGACCAACTCCCAAGGAAAGCTCGAGCGCGGCAAGGACCTAAAGTCAGGGGTCTTCGTCGAAGAAGGGCTCCTCCGGGGCTTCCTCTACGAGGGAACTCACATCCGCGTCTTGATCTTCTGAATTTGTTATGCAAGCCGTGAGCTAACCAGCTCAGCAAATCACAAGGAATATCTAACTTAACTACATGCACGAATTATCAACGGAAGGGAATATACTGGTTGCATTATCTTATGTGGATGCAGTTTTATTTCGTAAGCAGTTTTAAAACACAAGAAATGACAATTACTTCTTAAGATTAGGGTTTCCACGAAGAGTTTAATTAATCCACTAGTCTAGTTAAAACATTTGCAAACACTACTTAAGCTTAGCAACTGGAATCACCCAAGTGACACAGCTCCGTTAACCGGGAGCACGGTGTATTCGAATACCATTTAATTGACTCTGCAGAGCTGCCCAACTTTACCCACACGCAACCTTAACCCTCATGACCGAGTTAAGGAACCGATGCGTTCATTGCTCAACCTAGGCCGTGCCCGCAACTCGACTCTCTCGAGCGAAAGACACCGCTTGAGTTGGCGGTACTAAACGAGGTTGACACGTCAACACCTGTGGTCGAGCGGTTACTATGTCATTTGCTTGGCATAAGGGTCTAGTCCTTATATTTTCACGTGGTCCGCAACCACCAACGACAAGTAAAGCAGTAAGCGGGGACCGTCTCGCGGTGTCCCACAACGTCTTTACCCTACACTGCACACTAGTACGTCCATTCTAAGGCACGGTGTCCCATACCACCCTACCCTAGCCTGGGTTTCAATAATCTACCGGCCCGCGGCCACATCCTTATTAGTGTAAATAAATTGCATGAAATGATAGTAACCTACATGTGATACTAATACATTTCATTTAAACCTAGGGTTAGCAAGGGTGGGGCTACAAAATTAACATGGCATTTAGCGGTGGTAGGACGTATCTAGAATAGCATGTCATTATAAACAATTTATTTTACGCAAACTAACATTTTAGAACTAACCATAATGAAAATATCGTAAATACATAATTTAATAACATGGGGGTACAATATGTTCAAAGGAATTGTGACTTGCCGTTAATCTGGATGATCTCTGCAAACTCGAACGAAGTAGCTCCGGAATCCTGTGCTTGCACTTGAACTTCTGGAATCCCCGACACTAGCGTAAACACACAAGAAAACAGAAACTAATCAAAAACAAATAAAAGAAAACATTTTATTTGAGAAAAAGAAAGCTTTAAAACTCATAAAGGAATTTTCACAATTTTTCTGGGATGAATCTGGAGGAATGGAGGCCAAAAATGGGTTAAGGACATTAAACTGAGCAAGAGGGTATATTTTGGTGATTTTTGGAATATTCTGGAATTTTCTAGAATTTCTTTTTGATTTTTCTGGATTTTCAGTCTCTGGAAAAAGAAAAGGGGAACTGTTCACGTGAACAGTGCGGCCCAACCCAGTGGACCACGCAGGAAAACGCGCGACGCGCGCGGCCTCAGAGGCGAGTGGGCCGGTTGCCTCGGCCCAGCGGGACGCGTGCGCGGCCTAGACGGCCTGGAAGCGGTGCCCGCACCGGGGCCGTCGGATTACGCGGGGCGGCTGGATTCAATCCACGTCGTCGGCCTCCTCGTCCCCCCTGGGGTTATCCCCCCCTCCGGCCACTCCTGGCGGCAGAAGCGGCGCGCGCCCGCCCTGGGCGACGCCGATCAAGGGGAGGGAGAGGAGGAGGGGTCGCCGCGGCCGGGGTGGCGCCGGAGAGCTCGGGGAAGAGAGGAGAGCTCCTCTTCGGCCTCAGAAGGACAAAGGAGGGTTCCAGGCAAAGGGGGCGGCGGCGGCCAAGGAGGGAGCTCAAGGCGGGGCCAACCGGTGCATGCTAATGCCAAGGTGAGTGGGGTATTGGGAAGGGGAGGCTATGGGGGACTTGGGCTGCAATGAATTTGAGTGTTGTTGAGTGGAGGGGGAGATCGGGGGGGCTTACCGGCTCGAGAAGGTGCTCGGCGGCGGAGCTAGGAAGGGAGAGGGCTCAAACGGCTTCGGGAGGAGGAAGATGGGGTGGTGCGGCGTCGCTTGAGGCCGCATCCGGGCTTTATAGAGGTGAGGAGGGGAAGCTTGCGGGGAAGGGGTTAATGGTGCCGCGGGAAGACGGCGAGGAGGATCTGACGGGCTGGGAGGCCATGTCTGCGGGACTACGGGGCTGCAGAGGGTTGGCGGGAGGAGACCGGTCGGGAGGCGGTGGCGCTGCGCGGTCCGGGGGAGACGCAGCGGGCGGGGCAGCGCTGCGACCGCGAGGTGGAGGGAGGAGCGGGTGGTTGGGGCGCGAGCCGAGGCGTTAGCGGCGCGAGGTGACGAGGCACGGCAGGTGGCGCATGGCGCGCGGCGCGCCGCAGCTGCCGGCGCGGCGGAGGGCGGGCAGCGCAAGGGGCACGGAGCGAGCGGCTCTCCGGGGCGAGGCGACGCGCGAGGGGACAGAGCGAGGAGGGGAGAAGGCGGGAGGGAGGGAGGCGGCTTCGGGCGGGAGAGGCGGGAGCCAACAAGAGGGGGATTAGAGAGAGATTAGGGGGAGGATTAGGAGCAAAACGAAGATCAAGAACAAATCAAAAATTCATTTTGATTTGAAATTTTTCTGGTTGTTTCAAAGTGCCATGCCGATACATGGTGTCGATCGGTAAGCCCCTCTTTGATGATGAAATGATCGGCTACATCTTGGCCAGTATCTACCTTACTTCAAGAAAAGATAACTACCTCAGTTCGAGGATAGATAGATTCATTGAGGGAAGAATTGAGAGAAGTCTGCAACCACTTGCAACCCACCCCCATTATTGCGGTACCCAGTCCCCCTCAACTTCGAAGTAGCTGCACATCCACACCAATTTCTGAACATAGTGACGTCCACTTACCTATCGACGACATCTAGGTAATATACCTTTCTAGAATGCTATATAGATTGACCTGGTGGATGCCTTAACTCATCGTGTATCGTTATGTAGAAGCCCACATCGTGCATTCTCAACGTTAGAATTGTTGGCTCCATTCCCATTAAAGCTGGGCGGGGAATGGCATATTTATGCCTGCCAGGGACGCTGGTGCATAGTGCCCAGTTAGGAATCGGTTTCATGAAGGTCTAGGTGGACATAATTAACGATGTTTTTAGAGCCATATCTCTTAAAAAGCCCCTAAACAAATAGATTATGACACTAGAGGATGTCGTCCACACATTCATCCAATGGCCCAAGAGAGACATCTCCTTGGACCCTCCCATGCCACAATCTCTATAGGACCATCTCTATCAAACAGAACCCTCTACAACTCCACCTCAAGCTCCACTTCAAAAGCCATCACATCGGCTTCTGTGGATCTACCTCAAGTTTCGCTTCAGAAGCCCATCGCATCGGCTCCTGTGGAAACGATGACGAAGATATATCGCAAGCAAGATGCAAAGGCCCAAGCTAAGACCCAATAGAAGAATATTAAGGTGCCTTCCAGGACCTAGAAGTTCAAACTCAAAGTGTCGTTGGTCCTGGAGTCACAATTATCCAGCCTTAGACTGGTTTGTAGGGCTTTGCATTCCTGTACATGCAAAGGTCCAATAGGAAGCTAAACCATCAAAGTGGATTCACCGTGAAATGCATGGAGTCGTATTTCCTCTATGACCCAAGCTACTTTATCGTGGCCTTCGATGACTTATTCTTTCTATTCAATCTCGACGAACTCGATGTCTCACTTCTACGACTGTTCAATCAAGTTCTATATTCACATAATATTGATAAATATCATAACTTATTGCTTATGTGTAGATCCATAACCCAACAAGTCCGGCGATGGCGATAATCCATGGGATTCTTCGACCCACAGTTGGTCTCTGAGCAATGCATTAAGGACAATGCATCCTTCATCTAAAATTATATAACAAAGTGATTACTTGCTCAGAGTGACATGGACTACATTAGGGAACCCTTCAACCATAGGTAAGTGTTTCACTAGTTACCATACAATTTTCATTTGTACTTTATACGCAACATGAACTTAGAATTAATCACTATAGTGACATACATAACTAGAGGTCACTAGATTCTGATCGTGATTGTACTAAAGTGGAGTAACGTAATATATCTTGATTACTTATTTAGTGGCAACCACGACTTTACTCTTGTGCAATAAACAATTGACAGATAAACTTATTTCCTCCATGCATAACTCTATTGTACTCCTCCCTTCTTGTACAATGGCCGAGGCTAACTTTTTAGAATCACATAAGCCGTTCAGCGCTTACGTTGCCTAAGGAGGGAGGGAGATAGGGAATTCTGTGTCATACTGCGACACAGGATGCGATTTTCGGTACCCACTATAACACAACAATCCTATATTACACTTCATAATAATACCTCTAGAACTGATCATACCTATGTATGTAATTCTATTTTTGCAGTGCCACTAGCAGCTGCAGGGCAATATATATGGATTCTACGTTTGCAAACATACGCAGAAAATCATGGACGCTAAGATGAAAGATTCAGAGGTTTGTCAACCTACCAATATTTATTTCGTGATTATCAATTTATATATATGTGTGTGTGTACATATATATGCTAATGACTTTAACACTCCTAGTGACAGGGCATAGAGTGACATGGACTACATTAGGGAACTCTTCAACTATGGGTAAGTGTTTCACTAGTTACCATACAATTTTTCTTTGTACTTTATACGTAACATGAACTTAGAATTAATCACTATAGTGACATACATAACTAGAGGTCACTAGATTCTGATCGTGATTGTACTAAAGTGGAGCAACGTAATAGTGACAGGGCATAGAATTCGACTCAAGTACATACAATCTTGACAACCTCACCAAAGTTCGAGGACAGCTCTCCGAATTCTTGATGGTGGATGTCATTCACTAGAATGGAGAGTTCAACCCCGCCAGAGATGATAATTGGTTGTTCAAATATTTGATTCAATTGTAATTCACTCTGGATCATATTTACCGTTGATGGAAAGAATAGTAAACTTGATATTTCCCAAGGCGTCGTTGCCCCGGGCAACAACATGTATGTTGCCTCCTATGCCATAGCGATTGAAACACAATCGCTGATGTAGTTGTCCTTCTCTCGCATTGCAGTTCAGTGCAGCATCGTCGGCTTCCATAAGCAAACTCATCCTCCTAGGCTGCTACATTTGGAGGTGGGTACTGCTGGTGCAGTACAGTAGCACCTCCAGTGAGAACGTTGTGTCATGCTGTTGGTGTGGCCATCGCTCTCATCTAAAGCACCGTGATTGATGCCATGATGGGCTTCTCAAGACCCTACCATTGTTAGCACATGACAGTAGCAAAAATTCTACTAATTATATAGGCACTCAAATATCAGAATGTTACCAATTGAAACTTACCTTTCTCAAAGATTGCTTGCATATTTGCTGGTTCATCATAACTTTCAAAAGGGAGTTAGTAGAGCAATTGTAAAGTGCTAGAACACACTAATCAACAGCAAATTTTGTGGGGTTCTAGGTAGTGATATATTTGTAGCAAAGGAGTAAGCAATTAGTAATTCTAGAAATTGCACAAATTGAATAATAGTTTGTAACTAGCACTAGGCCCAGTTGCTAATAAAACGAAGGGTTTAGGCTATAAACAAGTGTATATGAGTGTAGGCATGATAAATGATCAATATATGCAATTCTATAACTCAAAGGATCAAGGAGATAATTTGTTGTTTTCATATCATAGCACCCCGCAAAAATAGAAAGTCGGTAATTGGTCTATCTTCTGCACGTAACTCTTTGATTTTTTTTGTTGACACCTTTATCTCTTTTTTTGTAATTTTTCCTTTTTGCTCCAATACCAGACTCGCAACAAGAAATTTTATGTCAAAAGCACAACTAGGGGCAAATCCTGGAATCAATACTACAGCTAGTCAAAATTCCAATGTGTGCATATCTCAACTTCTTTATCAAAAAATCACAAAAATTAACAAAAGGTGGTATTTTGAGTTAGGAAACAAATAAAAGTGGTTTGGATAGATTTAGATCTCGGGAGTGAAAGTTATTCAAATTTTGGCGAAGACTACACAGAGAAGATTTTTTAGTAAAAAAAATATTTTGAGTGATGGTGGCAATCTGACAACTAGGGCTTCAAGAACTCAATTTGTTTGGTCTTTTGGAATGCAAAAATGATGAGCAGCAACTAGACAAGGCTAGAATATTGGACATAAATTTAATTAAGCAAACCAAAATTAATAGATTGAATGCAACAATATGCTAAGAGTATGAAATTTTTGTAGGGCAATTTTTTGGACTATAAAGAAAATGAAATTAATCAAGTAAACTAGTGGATAGATGAATTCCTATACATATACTCTGATACCACCTGATATGCAGTGGCGGACCCACTCGGGGGTCAGGTGGGGCTGGCGCCCCCCTACGTCGACCGCTCCCCCTGGTCCCCGTACAGGCCGGAGCGCTGGGTGAACCTGAAAAGGATGGCTCTCCAAAATTGGCCCTCAAAACTGGATAAATGATGGCTGGAACTGCATTCTCACTGGACCTGTAAATGGTTCTCCAAAACTGTCGGTGTCCCAACTTTAGAATCTGTTACCTAATCAAAGATGGCACGCCCAAACTGCAACACCAGAATTGATTAAATTTTACTCGTTTAGTAGAATTGTGATATAAAAAGATCCAAAAATGTGTAATATAGCACTCCAGATCTCTTGTTGCAGTCCAATGCTACTTGTGCTATGGCAACCACGGCCCCTGCCCTTCCATAAGGCAATTGATAAAGAATAATTCTGACTAAATCTCAATTACTTAAGAAGTGAGTCTAAAAATAATGAATTTACTTCTGACTAATGAATTTCACTCGGGTAGAAATCCTTTTCAGACAGCTAAGTTCGAACTTACTAGTATGGTTTTAGTTCAGTTGTAGGCCAAACATGAGGTCCTATTACCCCCCCCCTAAATTTTGATTCTGGGTCCGTGTCGGGACCCGGAACAACAACTCCAAGTCTCTCTGTGTAAATCACACTATCCCAGAAAAAGCTAGTGCACACAGGGTCAACAGTAATGTATATCATGCAAAATCACCACAGAATATTATTAAACGAAAATACGGTCTTATGGCCAAGTCTTACAATAATGTGGCACAAGGCAAACAGAAAAATAAAAGCAGCGGAAAACAGTAAAGGTAGCAGAACAGCCCATCCAGCTAAAGATGGCAACGGGTACCCGAAACCCGAGTACCCGATGGGTCTTACCCGATAAGGAGGCGGGTATGGAAAGATATCTTCACCCGCGGGTATGCCAATGGGCAAAAACCTCTATCCATCGGGTATGCGGGTGCGGGTGCATACTACCCATACCCGCGGGTAAAATATACCCTAATCCCCAATCCCCCAATCCCCATTCCCATTCCCCCAATCCCCCAATCCCCCATTCCCTTGATCGCCTCGCGCGGTCGCGCCCCAGTGCCAGCGGCCGCCCTCTCCTCCTGCGGCTCCGCCTCCGGCCTCCTCCTCGTGGCCTCCAGCGCCGCCCTCGCCTCTCTGGCTTCGCCTCCTCCGACTCCGCTGTCTCTTCACGGCCTCCAACGTCGGCGCGCCACCCTCCGGTTCCGCCCTCGCCTCCTCAGCTCCGCTGCCTCCTCGCGGCGCCGCCCTCGCCTCTCTGGCTCCGCCTCCTCCTCCACCCTCCAGCTCCGTCCTTGCCTCCTCCGGCTCCGCCGTCTGCTCGCGGCCTCCGGCGCCGGCGCGCCGCCCTCCGGCTCCGCCCTCGCCTCCTCGCGTCCTCCGGCGCCGCCCTCGCCTCCGCCGGCTCCGCCTCCTCCTACAGCTCCACCTCCTCCAGTCCTCCTCCGCCCTCCGGCCCGGCTCCACCTCCTCCTCGCGGTCGCGGCCTCGCCTCCTCCTCTGGTATCGGGTATTGGTTACCCGTCGGGTACAAATACCCGTGCGGGTGCGGGTATGGGTAAGTTTCTATACCCGTATGCGGGTACGGGTATTCTGTCGGGTGCGGGTATGGGTTGGCTATACCTGGCGGGTATCTACCCGTTACCATATTTACATCTAGCCTCCCACAGGCAAATGACTATAAGACGCGCCCTAATCGCTAAAGTAGTCCTCACCGTCGTAGTCGCCGCCGAAGTCTGGCAAGAGATTTAGCAAGGTGAGCACATAAAGTACTCCCAAGGTAAGCACATAAAGTACTTACGCAAGTTACACTGGGAATTTAACAGAGTTCATGCATGCATAGGGATAACAAAAGAAGGCTTATTACGTTTATTTGCGCGAAAAGCAGTACTGAATTTAAATACAATAGCATAAGTGCAAAAGCTGAATTTTTAATACATCATACGAAATAATATTTTAACCAAAGTATTATCGTTAGTGTAGGCTCCGACCTACACTAACCTAACCACGGGTATCCCACCCGGACCATTGCCAAAACCACTGTTGTTTGCCCGAAAATCAAGTTTTATAAAAAAACCAAGTCTAATCTGTGAAAACTCTACTCAGCATGTCCATGACCGTGGACACGGCTATCCAGATAGTTTGTTACTCTGCAGAGGTGTACAACTTTACCCACAAGACATTCCCTCTCACTTGAGCCACGCGATAAACACACTACCTTAGGTGTGCGGCGGAGAGTTCATGACAAGGTTATTCCGATGATCCATAGCCAAAACAGTCACACCGCCACTAAGGTTTCACCACAACTCGAATCTACGAGTTGGAGCCCCCTCTGGTACCATGTGAGACTTCTCGCGGCCTACGCCACGCTCACATTTAGCCTATAGCAACACTATATTTAGAACTTCACAAGTTACTTAGCCAGGTCCGTCCCATACCGGACTTGTGGTAGTACGAAATGACTTCGCAAAATGAATCACAGAAACGGTCCTTAAGCTGACTTAGGCTCAACCACATACCCACACGCACGACAATCAACTAGGTATCACCAAACACAAGGCATGCCGGCACCCACCACCTAACCAATAGCCTAAGTCCAAATTATAAGTTTTCATTTTCATTTTTAAACCATTTTCATAAACCATCATTGACTCACCGAAGTCAAGATTTCAAAAGGAACTGTCATTTCATGTGAAATAGTTGATCCCACCTAATATTATACTAAGCCAGGCTAAGCATTTCTATAAAATTTCTAGTCAATACTATAGTACTAACTAGTTTTCAGCTAGGGTGACAAGGTATATGCATTCGAGATTCAAAATTGGCTATAGTCAAAAGATCAAGGGCATAACTAAAGATTAAACTGAATTTAAATTAAATTTGAATAGAAGTACGCATGCATATACAGTAAAACAACATAAATAAATTTGAAATATTATGTTCAACATGGTCAAAGGTGTAACTTGCCTTGATCAAAGTCTTGCTGAGAATCGTCGAACTCGAACTCTCCGGAATCGTCAAAATCTAACGTAAAGAGCCAATTCAAAGAAATTCAAAAAAGAAAATTCAAATAAACTCAAAAATTCAAAATGATGCCAGAAATGGATAGATCATGATTTTAGAAAAATTTAGAAATTTGAATGGGTCAATTTGGAGTTAAAATGAAGAAGTTATAGCCTTCCAAAGTTTTAATACAATTAAAAAGAAAATACCCAATTTCTGAAATTATTTTTAAACCGAAAAGCATTTATGACGTCAGCAAGAATTATTTTCCTAAAGGAAAATAAAAATTATGACGTCAGCTTAATAATTTAATTTCGGCCGATTTGTTTTTATATTGAAAAAATCGGATTTAATGCGACATCATGACGTCAGCAGGAAATTTCAGATTTATTTAAAATCGGTAGGGCTGACGTGGCCTCTACGTGGCTGCCACTTGGCACCACGTGGCCGCCTCGTGGCTGCCACGTCACGGCGATATGCCGACGTGGACAGGCACGCGCGAGGTGGCGAGGGGGTGCTCAGGTGGCGCTGGTGCGGCGCCCAACTGGCTGGCGGCGAGGGTCACAGCGATATGCCGACGTGGCCTGGCCGGCGGCGGCGGCGCTCGGGGCCCGATGGTTGCCGGAGCTCTGGTGAGCGGCGGCGCCGGCCGAGGGCACCAAAATGAGGAGGGGAGCGCGGGGAGTGCACCGGTACCTTGCGCAGCTAACGGGGACGGCCGGAACATATGAACGGCGGAGAGGGGCGGCGGTCGGAGGAGGGGTTCGCGGCGGCGGAGGAGCTTCGGTGGTGAAACGCCTCGGGAAGGGGTCATCGGGGTTCGCCAGGGCACGAGGAACGTCGGAGAGGCGTCGACGAGGAGCGAGGAAGCCCGAGGTGGCCGGAATCGCTCGCCAGAGCTATAGGGGGCCGGCGGAGAAATTTGGCACGGGGAGGAGCTCCGGTGCTTAAACACGTGAATTAGAGAGCGAGGGGGAGGCGGTGTGAGTAGAGGGTGCTCGGGGAGGCCCTTTTATAGGCGGGAGGGTGATAAGCGCGCGCGCCAACTTCGCCGATTTGGAAATGGCGGGAACTTAATGCAGCAGTGAAGGAGGCGTAATTGGGGATTATGCCCGCTGGGACGGTGGAAGGTAATTTCAATTCTGATTGGCGCGGGGCATCAATTGGGAAGGAAACCGAAGCTTTAAAAGCTTCGGTTTTCAGCATCAATGTCGGCAGCGGGCGGGGATCGCGCGGAGAAGAAAGGAAAGGGGGCAGCGACAAGGAGGGCCCATCAGTCAGCGAGAGAAAGAAAAGAGAAGGGGCGAGAGCAGTGGCAGGATTTGCACCGCGTGGCGCACGGGAGGGGCCTGAGCCGCTGGATGCTAAGCGAAGGGGTAAGTGAGGAGGTGCGGCCAAGATTTCATCTGACAAAAGAGACTTAATCTGAGCCGTTGGGGTTTCGGGTGAAGGGTTAAGTCGCTATGGATGCGTGGGATCGAATCCGGCAACAGCGGATGGCACGGATCGCTCCACGCATCGGCCAGAGAGAGAGGGAGGGTGGATGAAGCGGTAAGTTAGATCGGACGGCTGAGGTTAGTTCCAGCGGGCGGGTTCGGCCCGATGCTTGACACTTGGCAGCCGAGGGAAGGTTTTGGATTTTTATTTCTTTTTGATTTTCAGAAATGAGTAGGAGGCTTTAAAATACTCAGAAAAATACCAAATAAATTTTGAAAATTCCAAAAAAAATTCAGGGAATCTTCTGGGACTATTTTAGACTTAATAAAATATCTTCAACCCATTTTGGTAATTGATTTTCACACAGACACAAATTGACTTTAAAGGGAGGGTTTTTAAATCTTTATAATTTCCTAAAAATTTAAGTAATTACAGATTGACTTTAGAAAAAAGAAATACATTTATTTTGACTTTCATGAAATGCAATAAATTCATTTGGTTTTTAAATAAATAAGAATTTTAAATTTTCTCAATCAAAGGCTTGGAACAAAATCCAGGAAAATCTAATAAATTTCAGAAATTACCTTAATAAAGGATTAAAATTTTGGGATGTTACAGTCCGCCACTGCTGATATGCACACACCTCAACTTAAGATGCATGCATGCAAGTTGGTCCCGATCTTTCGTTATAGGAGAAATCCTTAGAGCGTTGAGTTGTGACTTTAATGAAGAGGAGGCTAACCACGATCCAAAGACATGAGCAATAATCTCACAATTGCTAAACCACTCCTCAATTGGTTATCAGCCGTGTCAAAGCATGACTGACCTCTACACAAAGAACGGCCTGAAAAATTCAATGAGAATTGAAAGAGCAACATCGAATAAATCACTTGACAATGAATGATTGAATTGAGACTTCAAGTTTACGGCAAAGTGCTTTTACAATAGCAGTAACTAAACAAAATCAAAGTCTACCTCCATGAGGGAGCACCGACAATCATATAAGAAAACAAAAGTAATTGTGCGCCATATTAATTGCATGCATGCATTGGGCAGAATTGCTTTGTTTGGTGCCACAAAAATAGGAAATGGAGAGACATCCTTCCCAGATGTGGCAACAAAATAGATATCGCACCTCTTGTTATTCTCTGTTGATTTGTTGGCATGTATTAACGCAGTTTCCCTCTATTCTTCATGCAGCCTTGACTCCTTCTCGCGACAGCAACAAATTCCTTCTATTCCTTATTTTTGACTCACTACTACAGAAAATCGTATCACAGACGGTTCAAAAACGTCATCACAGACGGTTTTCTGAACCATCTGAATTTATGGATCAGTGATAATTGAATGTTATCACAGACGGTTTTCGAACCATCTGTGAAGTAAATATCACAGACGGTTTGTAACTAAAAACCGTCTGCGATAGCTATCATCGCAAACGGTTTGTATGAAAAAACCGTCTGTGATATAGGCATATCACAGACGGTTTGTAACCAAAAACCGTCTGTGATATGCCTATATCACAGACGGTTTTTTCATACAAACCATCTGCGATGATAGCTATCACAGACGGTTTTTAGTTACAAACCGTCTGTGATATTCTTTCCTGTCCCTAAATCTATTTCTGTTAATTGGCTAGCCTCAGAAAATGCTAGACATGCCCTCTGAAACAAGCAGATCAACATGTACATGTATACAGACAATTGAAATCTCAATTCATTTCAGAAACATATAACATCCAATTCACATCTCAATTCATTTGACAAACATAAAACATCCATTTCGCAAATCAATTAATTGAAATGAAGTAAAATATCCATTAACAAATACACAATTACAAAAGATCTACATTGCATTCACAGATCAACATGTACATGTATACATTGCATTGTGATAAGAGCAATAAAAAAATCATTGTGGGTTGTGGAACTCTCCCTTTGGATTTAGGACTTGAGCCACCAAAAAGTACGCGGACTCCTAGAATTCCTTCAAGGTTGGCCTGTTTCAATGCAGTTTTCGGGATGGACGCAGCCTGTCGATAGGAATATCAATGTGCGTATATATATAACTTGATAAGTATGAAGTGATTATGGGAATATTGACAAACCTTTGAATTGGGATTGGTGATCCTCGAGAAATCGAGGAGTAGTCTCATATGGTGGCAAACGTAGAATCCACACGTGTTGCCCGGCTGCTGCTAGTGGCACTGCAAAAAATAGAATGTGTTAATTCAAGAGGCATTAATACTACCAACTGTTGCATAGGATTAATTAATATGTACTAGCGAATACCTTAAAGTTTCGATCATGTGTCAGGGCTTTGGCCCCTTGCGTCGAGAGCTTTGCCATTTTAACATACGTCGCGAACGCCCTACGTGATTCGAAAAAGTTGAGCTTAGTCATTCGGAAGGAAAGAAAGAGTACAATATAGGTATGTATGGAGAAAATGTACTTACCTATCGATGAGTTGACTGACAACTGTGTAGTCGACTTTATTCTTACTTAGGGAATCAATGTATATTACCTTATTCCACTTTGGTACAATTACTATTAAAATCCAATGAAACTCCTGATTGTAGGGCATCAGTACATATTCCTTATCGCAGTAAGACAGCAGTGATGCTGCAATGTACCTCTCGACGACGTCAGCATCCTCGTTGATGGTATAACTGGCGATCAAGTATGGGTCCAAGAAACCAACCGATGATTTGGATAATCTAGCTTCAGTCACCATGTATCTATATATATACACACGAAAGCAACAAATTATAGATGATATTTATCGGTATGACATGAACAGAGACTGTGATTGTACACATTCTGACGTCAAAGATCGAACGAGTGAGGCGTCGAGAGCGTTGAGCGTGAAAAAATCAAATAAATCCTCGAAGGTCACCACGAAGACACCATCTTGAAATTTGTGCTGGAAATGATGCTGCCTGAATTTGACAGTGATACCTGAGCACCGTTCTCTCTCTGGCTTATTGGATTGTTCTATATAGCAAATGTGTAATTTGTTGCAACTAATTGGTAGGAGTGGGAGGCGCTTCACCGGGTCGATCATCGGCTCGCCAAGCACAAATTTGCGGGCCAATGGCAGGTACGGGATATCATCATCGGTCTTCTTTGTTTTGCCCTTGCTGCCTTGACTGTCCTTGCTACCTCGGCTGTAGGTCGACTGTAAAGGTAGCACCGGTGGAAGTTGTTGCACTGGGAATAGCACCCGTGGACTCATCACCGGTGCAAGTAGCGGTGGTGGAGATAGACCTTATGGAGATGGCACTAGTGTAAGTCGCTCTGGTTCGTATTGCCCTTGTGAACCTACCACCTGTGAAGAAGCCTCCAGGCAAATGTCTCTTTTGGGCCACTGGATGAAAGTTCCAATGGCTTGCCCTAGAGTCACGATCTCATCGTTGGGGGGCTTCAGTAGCGGGACGACATCGAAATTGGCATACACACCATCCACAGACACTTTTCCGAAGCCTGGAGCTAAAGGTGCACGGTGCACCACAGCCCCTTCACCAGACGGATATGTCAGGCCCCAAGCAGCGCACAAGGCAACGGAGGCATATCTCACTTGGAGCTTGCACTTCATAGCTTGCAAGATGTCGTCCACAGGAAATCTGCTCTCACTTTCTGTCGTAGCATTGGACGCGTAGCTACTCCGACGGTTGGGGGGCTGGCTAGCACAGGAGCGGCGGTGGCCTGCTGATTTTCTTCTGTTTGTCTTCGCACCTCATCTCTGACGTAATCAGCAAGCTCCTCTCTAAGAGATGCCTTGATCTCCTCTCGTAGTCGTGCGTCACGCTCGGCTTTGTTTCTCTTCCTACTCCGATACAATTCGGGGTTATCTGAGAAACCTTGATTCCAAGGAACATAAAACCCAATGCCTCTCGTACGACCTGGGTGCTCCTTGTTTCTCAGTGCTGCGGAGAGTATATCTTTCTCCCTAATTGACTGGAATGATCCCTGGGAAGATTCGACCTCAGTGTATCCTGCAAGAGCCCGACATGTCATTTAGTTTTCAAGGAAGTTGTGGAGTAATTACAAGCTACGTAGTTCGATATCTTACTAGGCGGTGGGACAGTTCCTGGTCTGCAGGGTTCCGGAAGGAGATGTCCCTCGACGACGTGGTAGATGACCTCGCTCTAATCTAATTTCGAGCTCGCTCATCCGGGATCGTGGCAAATGGCGGGGCAGTGTTCCGCAGGATTGCCTGTTCGTCCTCCTGCCTCCACTGCGGGATTTTACCTGCATACCCAGCTGTGCCGAGTCTGTGGGGATGTGTGTTTTTTGCCTGGAGGGCCTTGTGCGCCGCGCTTGCACTTCTGAAAGCTTCGATCGTCTTCATCGCCTTAAACTCGTCCCATTGTAGTTCCAGGAATGGATACCTGTAAAAGGGCGTTAGATCCTTCTCCACATAGTTCTTCCATGCTTTGCACGCCGCTGCCAACGCATGTCGTTGCACAGAGTTGTGGTGTTCTTCTGGGATCTCGAACGATGCAAAAAATCTCTGTCAGCAGCTCACGTTTCCGAATCTCACTCACGCTCTTCCACGAATCGAATGTGATCTCAATTCGTTCTCGTGCAACTATTCCGATCGTTCTTCGAAATACCCTTGCTGCTTTGTGAGGAAGGAGAGGGGTCCCAGATCTATTGACTTCTGTGATGGTAAATCGGCCCTCAGGCTTTTTCGATAGTCCTCTTCCTTCGCGTGTTGATTTTGGAGCAGATGCTTCCGGCGATGATGCTGAAGAATGCGTGGATGATATGTTGGCCTTCTCATATATACGTAAATAGTACGGTATAAGCACATACTTAAATTTAATTCCAATATATGTATACATATATTCAAGTATACATATTATTATCTAAGTTCATTAGCAACATATATATACATATACATATGCATATGCATAACAGTAAGATTTAACAACAATAAGATTTATGAAATAACAAGAATATATGTTCAAGTACCTATTCTTTCCTAGATATACAACATGCATGGTACCAGAGGCATAAAAATGACATAATCAACATATACACATATAAACATTTTAACTTATTCAAGTAGAAATTTATGCCCAACATAAATATCATGTATCTAAAATCAGCATAATGCTATGCAACAGTTATATGACAACTATATATTAGATCTTGAGCTTAAATCAAGATTTTCTATTAAAAGAAACTAACAGATCATAAATATAACTTACTGGACAACAGAAAAGATCATCATAATCAATCTAACATTCATTTGATATGAACAATATTGATTATAACAGAAAAGATCAATATGTAGAATTGAAGATGGACTCACCGAGGGGATTCTGGCGAT
Source organism: Melocanna baccifera (assembly GCA_036346265.1). NCBI lineage: Eukaryota > Viridiplantae > Streptophyta > Magnoliopsida > Poales > Poaceae > Melocanna > Melocanna baccifera. The sequence continues at coordinate 10,916,724 of CM070705.1, read as the reverse complement.
GTGAGAGGAGCTGAGCGTGGACGGAGGCGGCCAACAGGCTCGACCGTCGACGGAGGCGGACGGCGACGGGCTTAGGGGGACGGAGGCGGCCGGCGACGGGCCCGAAGGAGGAGGAGGGAGACCGGCTCGGGGGACGGCGACGAGCTCAGGGGCTTGACGGAGGTAGCTGGCGACGGGCTCGAGGACGGCGACGGCCTCGGGGGGATGGAGGCGGCTGGTGACGGGCTCAGGTACCGGAGGCGGCCGACGACGGGCTCGGGGGATCGGGAGAGCGACTATGCGCAAAACCCTAGCTGGAGACTTTAAATAAAGGCTTATTACGGACGGTTCTAAGATTACAACTATCTGTGATAATAAATATCACAGACGGTTATGAGATAAGAATCGTCAGTGATATCTATGATATCACTGACGGTTCTGAGTTTAGAACCGTCTGTGATACTAACTATCACAGATGGTTCTAAGCTTAGAACCGTCCATGATAATAATTACAGATAGTTTTAAATTTACAACCGTCTGTAATAAGCCTTTGCCTGGCTGTAGTTAATAATTAATATAACTACACCAACCAGCATTCAATAAGCCTTTGCCCAGCTATAGTTATTTCTTTACAACAACCTAGTATATTTTTTTACAACATCCCAATGAATATAGAGATACATTTGTATGACTCATACATTCTCAAAATTCACCTATATATCACATATTTTCACTTATACATAAATGCCAATTCACGTATACATCCCATACATGCATTGTTATATACATTAATGCAAATGCCCACATATATATCGCCATTCTCATTCCACTTGCTTATTTTCTTTAAAAATTAACCCTTCATGATGATCAATGCGTACGTAACTAGTTTCGTCACGTTGTTCGTCGTCGACCCTTATGGCATTTCCAAAAGGAGGTAACTCGTCAAATTGATTGTATTTTTCCTCGTCCACTACATTCTCTACTCCGATAATTCTCCTTTTTCCATGAAGAACTACATGGCGCTTCTTATTTGCCGGATCGGTTATATAGAAAATTTGAACAACTTGGTTGGCGAGTACGAATGGTTCATCTTTGTACACGACACGTTGGTTGGCGATGTCATCCGGCGGCATATCATTGACTTCACCGGCGATGTCATCCGGCGGCATATCATTGACTTCGCCATGATTGATCCAACACGTATACCCCTTTATGAAATCCCTCCGAATCAAGTGCACTTCAATCTGCTCTCGTTTCTTAAACATTTTTAAATTCTCGCAGTCAGTGCATGGACAATACATATATTTCACCCCCTTATTCAACATATCTTCCTCAGCAGCTCTTGTAAAAGCAGAAACACCATTAATGTACTCTTCACTCACATGGTTTGTGGTATACATCCAGCTTCGGTCCTATATTATGCACATATATAACAACTTAGTATTAAAATTAATTTAATTAATTATTACTACATATATACCACATGCATTGAGGCTAGCTAAATCTAAATTAACTAGATCTTTAAAGTATATATATAACAGTTCACCGAAAATTAATTAGCTAGATCAAACTTATTTTGATATTACAACCAAAAATAAATTTCATTACTAACCATATCTAGGGCAACCAAGAACTCAATAAATCTTCAAAGCTCTCCTGCCAAATAAGCCTCCTTCCACCAAAAAAATGACCTGAAAGCCTTGCCGCCTCCAGCTGCAGCAGGCTAGATCTGGATCGAAATGAAGACAGATGCAGTCTGAGCGGCACAATAAATACATAGTAGCATTATCACAGACGGTTTTTAACAAAAATCGTCTGTGATACTTGACTATCACAGATGGTTTTTAGTTACAAACCGTATGTGATAAGAACCGTCTGTGATGGTTGACTATCACAGACGGTTCATTGGTAAGAACCATCTGTGATACTCAGCATAGACGGTCTCCAAAATAAAATCGTCTGTGATAGCTCGATCGGGACTCGGGAGAGCGACTATCGAAGCGTCTATATCGGCATACAAACCGTCTATATCATTACTGTTTGGTATACGAACCGTTTCTGCTAAAGATTAAATATGCGCGCCTAATCCTCAACACAACGTACAATATGGCTTCTATGATCTCCTTCCTCTCATTTGTTCATCAAGAGTTGTTCGGCCGGAACCTTACACAGGCGGCCAGCAATTACATCTGGAGCAACTTCTCCGCACACGCCCTGCTCTCATTCTCCAACTTTCTTGTATTTGTCAGCTCGACCTGATCATCCGTCGTCGACGGAGGCGTCTCGCTGCCGCTCAAGAAAGGGAAACAACCCTCACCCTGGTTCTTCTCAACAATGTGCACAGAGCGGAAGAAGCTCTTGTGGCATTGGAGAGACTAATGGATAGCATTGCCAATCAAGCAAAAACGGCAGATTCTGAGGAATCTTATAATGCTATCCTCTACGAGATTATAGGCTATGCTAATCATTTGCCCAGGCTGGAGGAGAAAGTGCTGAGGGTAAGGACAATCTTAACGGCGTTCGAGAACTCAGCGGCTGATCCAACTCCCAAAGTTGAAGAAAAAGCGTACGAAGCCTTTAATTTATGATATCTTGTCTCAGTAGTTCTGTAGGTAAGTTATTAAAAGCAATGTGTACTTATATATTAACTAGTTCTATAGTTAAGTTATTAGAAGCAATGTGTACGTACTTATATATTAACCTCTGACAGAAAAATATCACAGACGATTTTGTATTACAAACCGTCTATGATAATTCTAAGATTATCACAGACGGTTTGTAATACAAACCGTCTGTGATAATCAGCTTATTACAGACGGTTTTAAATAAAAAACGTCTGTGATAATTCCAGATTATCACAGACGGTTTTTAATAAAAACCATCTGTGATACGAAATATCACAGACGGTTCATTGGTAAGAACGGTCTGTGATACTCGTTTTCTCTGACGCCATCAACACAAACGGTGTCCAAATTAAAACCGTCTGTGTTAATGTCGGTCACAGACGGTTTTGTCAAACCGTCTGTGATTTGGCGTCTAGTATTAGGCTTTCTGTAGTAGTGATAAAAATATTACAGCCATCAATTAGTAGTATATGTTTTTTTTTTTTTTTGAAACGTAGGCATGAGAGCTGCCTCAATTAATTAAAAGGAGGAAGCAAAGTTTGAGTTAGAAAGGGGAGCCCTGAGCGAGCTCCAGCAAGATGAACAAAATTACAGACTAAGCGGAAGTTCTGCAAGGTTCTTGGCTCCCACGAGTACCCAGGTGCCGGCCTCCTCTTTCACACGGGCTATGAGGGACTCCGAGGTGGATGCCAACAATAGGAAAATTCGAGCATTACGTTCCTTCTAAATTTTCCATGTCACAAGCATTAAAAGTATCACCGTCGCTTTCGGTGGGACTCCAGGCGTATAGATAATCGACTCCCACCAGAGTCAGACGGAGGACAGGTTTCCACTACGTTGCTGGGGACAGGGAACCGCAAGCTGTCCATCGCACAATGGCAGTCCAAATTGTAGTATATGTTACTGAACTATACTTTGCCATTGATTGTTCAGAGTATGGAATGGTGAGTCAAGCATCGGTGGAAGGTGACGTTTACAGCTACGGCATTCTCCTACTCGAGACCTTCACCGGAGACCGGAGTGAGCCCTACCGACGAGAGATTCGCAGACGGGTGGAGCCTTTGCACGTACGCACGTCGAAATGGCTTCCCCTGACAGATTCATGGATATAGCCGACACAGAATTGTTCTCGGACAATCACTGGCCAGGCGACCGAAATACGTATGCACCAGACAGCGTCCATGCCGGCCTCCTTTCAGGATGAAACAGGTCGCCAAGGAGTTGCATTCAGCACGAATCCTCTGCTTCGGGCGAAAGAATGAGGCGAGGGATGGAACACAAAACAAGGATTTTTACTATCGCTACGTGCAGAATCTACAAGTTTTGATGATTGTTGTGTCCTTTTTGTTAACCCATTTTCTTGCAATTTATGCTCGAGTATCCTGCATCGAAAGATCTTGTAAGCTCGAGCCACGAACAGTTACTATACAGTATACTCTCTTTAACTAGTGATTTTTCTACAGTGGTTTTGTGCTTGAAACTATATACTGTTTTTGTTAGAAAAGTTGGCAAATTACGGTATATTTTAATCTAGAAATTAACAATTAAGATCATGACAAGTATTGTGCTAGTACTGCTCATTTTTAGAACACTGAACAGTGCAACTATCTCTAAAAACAGTACTGAAAAGATCAGAGACAAAGTGTTATACCCAGAGGCGGGGCCAGTGCCAGAGGCACCGGATGCGCCGTTCTGCTCAGTTGACATGAGCAGCTGTTCGATGTAGTCGATCTCGGTTAGTGCGGGGCGAGTGCGAGTGCAGTCCCTCGAATGGCCTTCTGGAATTTGTCGTACTTGCCGTGTCTTTGGAATGCCACGGAAATAGCCGATCACGTCGTGTCTGAGCGGCGATCGCGCTGAGCGCTCCCCAAAAACCTGATCGCCCGCCTATCCGTGCAGATATCGCAGCTGGACGTGGTTCCGGAGGCCTGCTCTCCAAAACGCCTGTGCGCGCAGGAGCTAGGACGGGAAAGCAGAAAAGCAGCGCCTTTTATGGAACAATGGAGAATAGCTCACGTATGAATCGCACAAGGGAGGAAGCCATTATGTGCCATCAATCACTAGTAACATCCACCATCAAAGCATCAGTTACTAGAGAATAGCTCACGTATGAATCGCACAAGAAAGGAAGCCGTCATGTGCCATCAATCACCAGTAACATCCACCATCAAAGCATCAGTTACTAGTAACGGAAAAGTCACTGAATGCATATTCAACTCACGTGTAGCACATCTTCCACCCTTTTCAACTTCTCAACAGGTGTAACTAGGTTCCACCCATTTAAGTTGAGTTAATCTCCTCTTAATTTTCCATGTGGGATTGCCTTGGAATTTATTAGATTTAATTGAAATAAAATTGGGCCAACCCAATATACTCCAATAGTTTTGTGCTTGAAACTACATATCTCTTTTGAGGTGTTCAGAAAAATAGCTTGTCGATCTCCTTGGAAGGGTTATTACTTGAGCAGGTTTTCTGAAATTCTCAGTGAATTTCTGAACAAGTAGGGTTGTTCTATCATCTGAGCAAGTCAAGAGTAAGACAGATTAGCTTTGTCTGCGTCCATGTATGTTCTCTATATAATAGTATGACTATGACCACTATGATCTAAAAAAATACTTTCCCAATACCATGGAGACACACGGAGGGAATATTTGGTCAGGCTCAGCAGAGTCTAGTGTTAGAATGGCTCTTCTGTATTAATGAATGCCTGAAGAGTCAAAGCACACGATGAAGTCCAAAAAATGTAGCTAAGTAGTAGGTAGGGAGCTCTTCGCATATCTAACACTGTAGCCATTTTGCACGATTATACGAAATTAAAATACTATGTTGCATCCAGATCAAAATAATCTCAAAGTATACGGGTTGAGATACTGACAACCCCGGTTGTACATGTAACATGTAAAGCAAATTGACAGTAATTTACAAGTTGTATGCATCTGGACCTGCCAAAGATTCCATCCGTTTGGGCAATGTCGCATGTTAGAAGTGTTGACCTACCTGGCACTGAATTAAGCAGGCATTTCTCACGCGTCACTCGTCCGAGCTCGTTTCTCATGTGCGTGTTTCTAGCTAGATCAAATCCTTATTATAGCTTATTCGTGGGTTAGGTAGTAGGTACTCCTGTGGCCAGTCAGCTGCCAATTACTTTGTTTAGCTCAGCTCATGCTCGGTTTCAGATAATTTAGTCAGTTCTCAACTGCCCAGCAAGACTGCCGTTGCCAAGTTTTAGCAAAGGTACGCAGTAATATCATTTCCTATTTTTTTTCCCAAAAGAGAAGAGGTTTTAGCAAAGGTTACCCAAATGTGGCACGAAACAAAGTGAAAATGGTGCGGATATTATCCACCTAATCTAGCCTAAAATTTATACAAATTATTATTATTTAGATCTGCCCTGTACTACTGAATACACAAGGTGTTCCACCGAAATGTTATTGCAGACAGTAGTTTTGTAGTTTGACACATCTATTAGTCTCCTTTTCAGTTTATGATTTATGACTTATGCTTTCTCCTAAACAAACAAATGGGATGGCTTCTTTGCTGTTTGTTCAAAACGGTTTATCGGAATAGCTTTTTCGAAGCCGTTTATCGGTATTCGATCTGTTCACATAAACGTTCATACTAGGACTAAAAGCAATCAGCCACAACTATAAACCATTAACTGTAGTTGAAAAGACATACCTATTAACTACAAAAGTTTCCCATTGTCAACTACCCAGTGCTATTGTTTGAGACTCCACCCTTAGTCCACTACCATATTGCCATACCCCAGTATAAGCTACTTCACCACCACCACTACCCCACCATTGGTGTGACAATAATGACCTCCATGTTGGTTAGATCTAAAATGGTTTATGATGTTGTAAATAATATAGTATGAGCATATATTTAGTTTTAATTCCAATACATTTGATAGGACGCAAGCATGATATAAAAGAGCATATAAATGACTTAATCAAAATATAAACATATCAACTCTTTAAACCATTGAAATAGTAACATATGCCCAACATATATACCGTGTAAGAGTCAGAAAACAACATATGCATATGTAGATAAATTAAGTCATATCAACTGAATGTTGATAATAATATGAATATAACATATATGACCAAATTCGACATGTTATAAGATTTTGATTGTTATGTATTGCTCTCAGAAGGCTAGTTGCATAAGATTTACGTTTGGCCATCTCCGCCATGACAAATTTTACTCTTGATTATATATGATAGTTATAGATCAGATCTTGAGCTCTAAAACAAGATTTGCTATTTAAAGAAGACTATCAGATCATAAACAAGACGGCTTAACAATATTATTGATCCTAAAAATCAATCTAGCATTCAACTAACATGAATTTTATTGATTAAATAGGGTTCGACAATTGTTAAAGAATCGAAACTCACTAACAAATCATAGAGATGATACAACACAGTGAGCACCTAGCAGAGTAAAGCAATTTCAATGATTAGTATATATACATAAACAGCAAGCTAGCCGAAGGCTCAATATCTATCTACCTTCACATTCACATATAATCTTATGAATATGTAATTTCATCATAGAGCATGTAACCCACATAAATAGCATGCAATTTCTAATTAGAGACGAGTCACAGATATCTAATATAGATCAATCAAAGAAGGGCAGCAACCGATATACTCACAACACCGGTGATACTTAGAATCACCATGAAGAAACCAAAGAAGGCAAGGCATGTAGGCTGCACTATCCTAGAAAACCAAACACTCTGCTACACCGAGCAAGAAGACGATGGCAATCGAAGATACAATGCCACACTTCCAGCTCAGATAGCTGATGTAGAAGCTTAGGGTCAGGTGTATGCCGCACAAGACCAACGAGAGCTTCGGCCACAAAGCACTTGTGAACACCAAAGGTCAAGCCTCGGTTATTCTCCTCAACTAGCCATAAATCCAACTTGAATCGGCCTTCTAAAGGAAAATCCCCCCAAATCTCCTTACTGCTAGTTCTTGGATGAGAACGCACAATGAACCCGCATGGGGAAATCACAAAGAAGATGATTCAGGATCCTTGGTCACTAGCGCCAGTGAAGATCACCACAGATCGGTACCCCAAAACCAGATCAAGGACCAACCGAGAGAAGAAGATCAAGGGAACAATGAACTCACTGCCCCGGGTGTCTTAAGGAGAAGAAGAGGGCCACCTTTTATAGAGGAGCGAAGGGGCGGAGGCCGGTGGGTTGCTACCACAGCCGGTGCCCAAGCACTTGAGCTGGTGGCGCCGCCGCCGCCATATCAAATCACCCGAATGAATCAGTTAAGGCGAGCTCCTCAGCCACATGGAGAAAAATGGCCGAAAGTCTCCATCTCCTTTGTCCCACTGACAGGTGGTGCCCTCTTTTTTTCTTTTATAAATTGAAAAATTCTCAAAATGCCCTCAGGAGTCCAACAGTCCCCATCAATTTGTCAATTTGATAAAATATGTTCAAAAGTCTTGTTTAGTATACAGCTGTTCGACGATGGGTATCTTGCGGGTTTGAACCCAAAGTCTAGCAATAAGGACTACAACTCTACACAAACAAATAACGACTTTACCTTGATCTAATGCCTTGGTGTGAGAGTATTCGCCCAAGCCACCTTCTGTACTGGGCGACTTGCCCTTTCCCTCTCAAGTTGGGATGTTACGGTCATGTCCCCGTATCTTTCTCATGAGTACATTAAGAAAGTATACCCTTATCTTCCTTTGATCACAATCTCATGATCATACTCAAGTAGGTGAATTCTTCTAGGAATCCTGTAGGATGATTCCTAAAACAATATAGGTATCGAATTCATTAAGAGCTTATTGCTCAGCCTTCCATACATAAAGAGCACTACAGCTAATGGGACTCATTAGATATGATCTCTCACCCACACAGTTTGTTGTCCTAGAGCCTAGTTCACATGATCTTCAATCTTCTAGAATAGATTGCCACCAATGTGAGCCTTTATATGGGTAGAGGTCCCATTCTCTCAGACACTTCAAGGATAGCCTTCTGCACTGATCCTTTCAGACTGATGTATTCTACAAAAATAACACCCGTCTCTCTGGCATGTCTTATCGATTTAAGTCGTCTCTATTATGCTTTAATGACTTCATATTATACTTCCTACTCTTCATCTTAACCAGAATGGTTTAGTTATTATAGTAGATCAATATTGCTAGAATCGGCTTTTCCAATACAGGTAGGTCAAAAAGGAGTTCTCTAATCCATTCTACCTCTATAGCCACTGAGTCAAGTGCTACTAACTCAGCCTCCATGGTGAACTGTGTAAGTATAGTCTGTTTTGAAGACTACCACGAAACGGACCCCTCTACTAGAGTAAATACATAGCCACTTGTAACCTTTGTGTCATCCTAGTCACTGATCTAGTTTGAATCACTGAATCCCTCCAAAACTGCCGGATGGCCAGAATAATGTATTCCTAGATTTGACATTCCCTTTAAATATCTTAGTACTCTCTAGTGCTATCTAATAACTATCTCCTAGATTGGACATATAACGACTCAATCTGTTTACAACATATGAGATGTCTGGTCTCGTCGCACTAGTTAGATACATCAAGGATACAGTTATTTGAGAATATTTAAGCTGGTATTTTTCATGTCCAGTGTTTTTATGAATCTTAGCATTTGGATCATATGGTGTGACAGTTGGCTTACAGTCTATAAATCTAAATCTAGTTAGAACCTTATCCATATAATGGTATTTTGAAAGAGTAATCCCATTCACCCTTTATAAGCTTGATGTTTAAAATAATATCCACTTCACCCAGATATTTCATATCAAAATTCTGGGAGAGAAAAGATTTGTTGTATTGATTACATCCATGTTGGTCCTAAAAAGCAATATGTCATCTACGTATAGACATAGAATGATACCTTCGCCCCCACTGAACCGATAGTAGATATATTTATTGGCTTTGTTTACATAAAAGCCGATCGAGGTCATTGTACTATCAAATTTCTCATGCCATTGTGTGGAAGTTTGTTTTAGGCCATACAAGGATTTAATTAATCGACATACTTTCATTTTTTTTACCCTTTAACCACAAAACCATTAAACTGTTGCATATAAATATGCTCATTCAACTCTCCATTTAAGAAAGCAATCTTTATATCCATTTGATATACTTGGAGTTTACATGCGGTAGCTAGTGCTAAAAGCAATCTAAATTATGGGTAAACAAGCCACAGGAGAGTGTGTATCAAAATAGTCTTCTATTTCCTTTTGCGTGAAACATTTAACCACTAAGCGGGCTTTGTACTTTTCTATAGTACCATCATATCTACGTTTTCTCCTAAAGATCTATTTGCAGCCCACTAGTTTACATCTAGGTGGAAGATCTGTAATCTTCCATGTTCCATTAGCTATGATGGAATTCATCTCGCTGTAGACTGTCTCCTTCCAATAATCTACATCCGGGGTTGCGTATGCATCTAAAAGGGTTCATGGTTCGACATAGATGACATAGCCATCATCAAGTGACTTTTGAGTCCTCTACCTCTTACTCCTCCTCAACTCCAACTCTGGAGCGGTGTCATCTACACTAGGAAGAATAGAGTGTTCATCTGAACTAGTATGGTCAATGACTTCATTTGGTCTCATAGGAAACACATGCTCAAAAAAAATATCGCATCGCAAGACTCCATCACTATATTTGTAGCGATGTCACTCACCTTAGATTTAACCACTAGAAATCTATAAGCCATACTATTTATAGCATACTTTAGAAAGAGACAATCAACAATCTTCGGACCAAGCTTTCTTTTCTTTCGTAACGGCACATGCACTTTTGCAATGCATCCCCATGTCTGAAGAAATAACAAATTAGGTTTTCTCCCTTTCCATCCTTCATAGGGTGTTTCCTCCTGATTACAAGGTGTAACCCTATTCAAGATATAATTAGCAGTGAGAACTGCTTCACTCTACTAATAGTCCAGCATACCTAAACTCTGAAGCATGACGTTAACTAAGTCATAAAGATTTCGGTTTTTTCTTTTGGCTATTCCATTCGATTGGGGTAAGTATGGTGGAGTAATATCATGAATTATTCCACTTTCTTCATAGAATTGAAAGAATTCATTTGAGATGTATTCACTGCCTCAGTCTGATCTCAACCGTTTGATTTTCTTTTCTATCTGATTTTTAACTTCGACTTTATAGACTTTAAAATGTTCAAGTGTTTCATCTTTCGATTTAAGTAAATAAATATAGCAAAACTTAGTCGCATCATTTATGAGAGTCAAAAAGTAATATTTGCCACTTTTAGTTAATATTCCATTCGTTTCACAAAAATCAGAATGGATTAGTTCAAGTGGAGAGGTGCATTACCCTTCAACGCTATGAAAAGATTTTTGAGATTGCTTTGCTTACATACATACTTCACACTTTGAATTCTTCTCATAATTATAGCTTAAAATTAAACTTATTTTGCTCAACCACATAATGTCTTCAAAGTTAACATGGCACAAATATGAATGTCAAATATCATAAATTTTATTACAATGAAAAACATTGTAAATGTTTAGATTATTGAATCAAGAATGGATAAACGGAACATACCTCCACGATCATAGTTTTTGCCCACAAAATTACCAAATTTGGTCAATACAACCTTATTGGAATAAAAAATGCTTTATTATTTGCCTACATAGCATCGATCCGCTTAGGAGGTTGCGAGTCATCGTAGGCATGTACAATATATCTTTGAGGATGAGTGTTTTGTCCAGGTAAGCTTTAGACAAACTTGTCCAATCTCACATACTATCGTAGTGGCTCCGTTCCTCATTAAGACAAATCCACCACCTTCACCCTAAAATAGAAAAACAAGATCGATCAGCATATATATGTCTAGTAGCACCTGTATCAATCTACCAATCAATTGATAACCTTGCCATAAAGGCCTTAGGTACATACTCTTTTGAATTGGAGTTGGCCAGTGTGACATTTACTTCAGCCTTGCAGCCTTTATACTAACTAGGAGAGGGACCCCTACCTTTGATTGCGACAATGGTTGGCCTTGTGGCTAGCCTCCCTGCAAATAAGGTAGACGATGTCCTCCTTTTTCTTCTTCATTTTCTTTGGTTGGAACTTGACTTAGGGCTGGTTCTTGAATTCTGATTTCTTAGAGTCTCCAGTACTCTTGACCTGCATTTAATGATCTTGGACTTGAGCCTTTCCTACACCATCACCGACTCTAGCACACTCTTCGATATTAATAACTGTTGACAACTCACTGAGAATTAAGCACTCCTTCATATGTTTACGAGCGGTCACGAAGTCACGACACGAGGGCGATAACTTAGTCAGGATGATGTTCACATAGAACTTTCATAGGACTCAATCGTACTGACTTTGGTCACGTACATGGAGTTGTAGCTTATGGAGCTACTCCATCACTTACTGTCCCTCAACCATCTTATAGTTCAAGTAATTAGCAGTTACAAATGATTCAATCCCGTTATCCTTTTCGAAATACTTCTCCTCAAATTCATCCCAATGTGTCTTGGAATTTGTGAAGTTAATTAACGTAGACATCGAATAATCGGTTGGATAAGATGGCTAACAAATAGGTTAAGACTGAATTGTTCACATCCTCTCACCACGTCATTTTAATGATTTCCAATGGAAACGACTGATGATTTGAAATTATCTAGAATAATTTATGATCAGTTAGCCAAAGTTTCGTTTTAACCTGTCAATGCTTAAAGTTGGCACTGTCAAATACTTCCAGCTTAATGACGTCAGACGATAAAGCCATTTTTTTTAAGTGTTGATTTTCTGGATTGTTGTAAATAATATAGTATGAGTATACATTTAGTTTTAGTTCTAATATATTTATTTGATAATGACACAAGCATAATATAAAGACCAAATAATAACTTAATCAACATATGAATATATGAACTCTTTAAGCCATTGAAATAGTAAATATGCCCAACATATATACTATGTAAGAGTCCAAAAACAGCATATACACATGTAAACAAATTAAGTCATACCAACTGAATGCTGATAACAATATGAATATAACATCTATGACCAAATTCGACATGTTATTAAGATTTTGAATGTTATATATTGCTCTCAGAAGGCTAATTACATAAGATTTACTCTTGGCCATCTCCGCCATGCAAATTTTACTCTTGATTGTATTGACAGTTATAGATTAGATCTAAAGCTCTAAAATAAGTTTTTCTATTTAAAGAAGACTATCAGATTATAAACAAGACTGCTTGATAATATTATTGATCCCAAAAATCAATCTAACATTCAACTAATACGAATTTTATTGATTAAACAGGGTTCGGCAAAAATCAATCTAACATTCAATTAACATGAATTTTATCAATTTGATCCCAAAAAACTGTAGTAGCTATTAGTTTTTTCTGAAATATTCAATTAAAAAATAAATAAATATTATTATTATATATCTATAAATAATAAAAAAATTAAAAAGCCATCACGTTACAAAAGGCCTTAACATAAATATAAGATAAGATAACGTAACGAAGCATGTGTTCATACTTTGGTACCCATAGCAGATTAGCAGTTGCTGCGAGTCTCCCGCGCCGCGCCCACACGGCGCGACGCTTCCACGCAAGCGCGCGTGCGTGTGAATGTCGGCCACTCGGCCTTTATTAATAGCACCCACCAAAAATAATGGCCACGAAAAAGAGGGGAAAAAAGTTTCGCTGTTTCTTCGCTGCTTTTGCCTGCCTCCGCCTCCTTTCCGTCCGCATATCGCTCGCGCCTCCACGAATTTCCTCTTCCTCCCACCGATTCTCGCCTCCGTTCGGCCGGCGGCCGCAGCTCGCGGACGAGATGGCCACGTCGTTCGACCGCTGGGAGAAGGACCCCTTCTTCCCCGCCGCCGAGGAGGTCCAGGAGTCCGCCGACCGGTGCGTTCTCCTCTTGCCTCTTCTTTCTCCCATCGATTTTGTCCCGTTTCTTTTTGGTGATTTTTGGGCTTTGCTTGTGGAATTTGTAGGATGGAGTCGGTGTACAGGAGATGGATTCAGGAGAGGAAAGTAGGCGGCGCTCCGGAGGCGGCCGCGGCCGGCGAAGGATGGGGGCGAGGCGCCGGCGAGCTGCGCCGCGAGCTGCACATGGCCCTCGGTACCGCTAAGTGGCAGGTGAATTGGCTGGCCCCGTCGTCACTTGCTGCCTTAGTGCCTTTTTATATAGAATCCTGTTTAATGAGTAGCCTGTGAAAGATGGGATTTGGTTGACTCCTTGCCTTTCTTGGATTGCTCCATTAGGGATTATTTTGCTTGGAAAGATTGGATGTGTTGGCATATGAATTTAGAGAAGGCTTCCATTTGCATGTATATAATCCTGCATATTTCTGGTTCTTTTATCGGAGTACTTGTTCATATACTTTGCTTCTTCTTGACAAGCTACATAGTGTGATGGCTGGTTTAGTCTTAGATATGGGGTTTGCTCCATGTCTTATGTGCTAGCATTCATGAAACTTTCAAAAGATCGTATGCGGTACACATGGATGTATTTGAGCTATGACTTATCAGGTATTGAGCAGTACAATACTTGATCTTGGCTTCTTGTTTACAAAAGTGCCATTTTGTTGAGATTTGAGGAAAAAAAGTAGTGCAATCAAATATCCCGTTGGATTGCGCGAAAGGAGATGAGTTTGCTAAAATGAAGATTTGGTGTCTTAGTATGGAAGAATAATTTAACGGTTCTCTGAATGCAAAGTTAGAAATTAGTGATTCTTACGAGGAAGAAATTAGTGATTCTTAGGAGGAAAGGCTTGGATCGTTATACGTATTTCCTGCATCATTACTGGTTTGGGTGTCGAGTATTTGTTCATGGTTTGTTCCTTGTTGACAAGCTGGAGTGCATGTTGATTGGTTTCGATATGGGGTTTGCTCCCTTTTTGTGTGTGCTTGCATGCAGGAACCATTTGAAAGATTGTGTTTGGTACACAAGGATGTGTCATTGTTTGTTGGCAAGTCCAACTGGACCTTAGCTTCTTGTTGACAAAAGTGCCATTTTGTTTTCTTGTGTTGTTGAGAAAAAAGGTGACATCTAATGTCAGTAACATGACATAAATCTAAGATAACTAGTGAAAAGATTTATTTAAATACATGTTCTGGTTGTGACTTTTGATTTCTTCTGTCAGCTTGATGAGTTGGAGCGGTCTGTTAAATCGAATGATAATGCTGTATTGGCTGGGAAAGATACTAGAGCGCGGCATAATGACTTTGTTTCAGCCATTGGGCATCGTATCCTTGAGGTGGAGAACTTCTTGAAAGAATCCAATACTGCTGAAGGGTGTGACCCTCTTAGCTGGGTTCACTTGGATGAGGGTGAACGGGATGAGCTTGCTCTTTTCCTGTATGCAGACCCTCTTCAAAAACAAGATGAGGTAGTTACAATTCCAGCTGTTGGTGATATTGAAGTGGGTAGCAATGCCAGAAGGGTTAAAAAAGATGTTTCAGTTGACAGCTTGAATGATTCATCTGGCTCAGCGGAGTCAAGTTTAGCTTTAGTGAAGGAGTATACAACACCTGGGCATAGGAGAGCAGCTAGTGCGTATGCTGATATTGGATTGTGGAGTATTTCGATTCCCAATGAGGGCCATGGCCTGACTGAGCAATCTTCTGTTGATCAGTACATTGCACCTTTTGCAAAGAGCCCTAGCTCTTCTGTATTAATGAATGCCTTGCAATCAAAGCCTAGAATGAAGTACAAAAATGGAGCTAAGTGGGCAGGTGTTGATCAACAGGGTTCTGAGGAATCACTTCCTCTGACAAATTCACAGTCGGACCAGGTACATGAATAGATCTTTAAATTGCAATTTGATCTTTAAATTGCAATTTTTCTTCTTGCAATATAATATTTGTTTATTTACTTCTAAAGCTATGGTGGTGCTTAATTCCTATGTTGCCTTAATATTTTAGGCATATGGTGGATGCTTTCAAAGAAGCAATAGTTGCTTGAGTACCTGCGATGAGGATGCATACAATAAGAAACTTTATGGTTGCCTTGGGGCATTCCGCAGGCTTCTTCAGAGGTCTCAATATCAATTTCAATATGGACGCCCTGTTCAACTTATTGTCCTAGCACTTGCTGTTTTCTTAATCTGTAAGTTCTTTTGTCTAATATTGTTTTTATTTTGTGGTTTCTTAAGCAAGAAGAAATTAACCATATAACCATTATTTACAATAATATGATATTGTGTATTCCAAGTGTCTTGTTGTACATTACAATACCGTGATTTTACTGTTAGTCTGAACTTCATTTGTAAACAAAAAAAAAATCATGGTAAATATAATTGTTTATGTGTGCGCTGTGTGCTTTTCAATTATCATATTCTCTCTTGTTTCTGATTGTTATCTTTTCCAAACCAACTATATAATTTAGTTTTCTAATTGAGAAGCTTGGATTTGAATCCGTCATGATTAGTTTTTCTTTGCTCAAATTTGAATCCATTATGATTAGTTTTTCTTTCTTTTCAGTAGTTTATGCCTTCAGGACATTTTGGTGACTATTTTTTGATCAACTAGTGGTTGAGGATGGAGTTGCACTGCTTCAGCAGTTTGCAAGGTATGCTGATGAATTACTATATTTTATATCTGTATTTTGCAATACAATGACTAGCTATGTTACACTGTTTTACCAACCTTTTTTTATTACCATAATTTTCTGCCTTTTCTTTTGTCCCATATGTTGGCCAGTTCATGTCTTGACTAGTTGACTACTTGGATTAAACAACTGTTATTGTATAGTAGTCCAATTCTGTGCTTGCCCTATGTTGGTACTTTTGTTCTGTATGAATTTATATTTCAAAACATGTAGTGAATAGGCCTAGTGAATCCCTTACAAGAAAGATCTACTGTATAATCGAAGTGGGGAGCATTGATTTATTATCCTTAAATGCAATTGGCCTTCAGCTGTAAGAACATATTTTCCTTACATTTCAGGAATGTGGTGATACATAGCTGATGAAATTAAATTGGAGGTCTATCATCTAGCTTGGTGAACACTAAGCCGTGGCATCCTGTATGTATGGCGGGATTCTGACAAACAACTGGCAGAAAACAGTGTCTGATTATGTCATGAATGATCTGATAGGGGAGCTCAGCGATTACAAACACCATAGAGCAAAGCATCGTTGGTTGATTACATGAAATGGGCAGTTTATTGTGTGCACCACTGCACCTCAAGTTGGCTCGTTGATGTGAGCAACTGTTCTGGCATGCATGGCATCGTCTGCATTGCTGATGCTGCAACTATCACCTTATAAGCAAACACATCTATGTCTGAATTGGTGATGCTGCGACTGACTACCAAATACCATTCCATCCTTGGGTTCATACGGGACGAACCGCAGAGAGAGGGAAGGGGGGGGGGGGGGTGTTCAAATAACTTCGCATCATCTCCCTGCATTGTGTTCCAGTTATAGAAGAATTAGAAGTCTGATAGTCTCATATCAGAGGACTTCAAAGCACATTTGCACTATGGCGGCTACTGTAGTTTGATGCTATGGTGGCTTGAAGGCGCCTAGCTTCTTCTTTTTTTTTTTTAATGTTATACAGGTATTGGAAGAGTTGCCAGCCTCTAGGTCTTGCAGCCTGTACAGGTTGCTGTACTTTGTACACTACTGAGAGCTGCAGTTTCGAAAACTAGAAAGTTCTTCAGTTTCTAGAAAATGTGACATTGGCTAATTTGACAACGCTAACTCTTGCGACGTGCAAATGCCCCCAGGCCCCTGTGTGTGTCCATTGCAGCATCGATTTTGTGTTCATCATTGCCCCTTACAGTTTTGATTCACCATTTCGAATGGTCCCCGTTACAGATATGACGGTAAGAGGTCCCCCAGAACAAAAATTGTACCAGGTATTTTCTTAGACAAGGAAACATTAGCGTATAAGTGTTAACCACTTCAAACTTAGAATTTGCATTCGCTGAAGCTGCGTTCAAATCCCACTTGGTTTGCATC
Source organism: Melocanna baccifera (assembly GCA_036346265.1). NCBI lineage: Eukaryota > Viridiplantae > Streptophyta > Magnoliopsida > Poales > Poaceae > Melocanna > Melocanna baccifera. Next base: position 10,899,134 of record CM070705.1, on the reverse strand, counting down.
ACTGTTAACAAGACATGCAAATGTCTGGTAACATGGTTTCAACTGAAACCTGCGGTCAGTAGTAGGATAGTAGCTTTACAGTTTCCTGGTACTCACAAGTCAAAATCCTGGTAGTGTGATATAGACAAGTTATAACCGCACTACTCTCTGGGGATGTAAGATTAGAATACTGAGAGTAAAAATCTGGAAGTGACAAAATAAAAAAGTTATAGCATATCAGCACCTTGAGCTCTACATGCATAATTCATTACCAGATAACAAGCAGACTCATACAACAAACATATACTTAAAAAAATGCTGAGCTTGACAACCACCCTCTTGCACAACAAACTCTTCCCCCATTTTGTACAGACAAATATAACACACTGCATTCCACAGGCATTCATTGCTTCTAGGTTGTATAATTATCTGCACCACGCTGTGTCCTAGTAGTTACAAAGAGCGATCTGGTGCACAAACAGCCCAAAATTATGTTTTTATAACTCCTACGCTCTCATCTGGAGGCCATTGACCAGAAGTTCAAGATACAGGATGGTGCAAGTGCAAACCAGCTAATGAAAGCCATTGCAGTCGCAGTCTCGAAACTTGCACAGTGATTGCCTGCGCACATGTTCAGATCATTACCGATTAGAACAGTGATGCCTGCCGATGCACATGCTGCACCCAAGGTTAGTGTTCCTGTGATCTACAAAAAAAAACATCAAGGTCATTAGCTAGGTATTTCATGTACGAAAAAAACATTGTTAGAAAAGGTGGCTCCTTTTTAGTGGAAAGAAACAAATGCACATGATCATGTATTTATACTGCCTTAATCTACAACAAATAAGAGATGATTGTCTTATTGAGTAGCCTGGAAAGACATGACTCACCCCATCTCCGATGGTAAATATACATACAGCCCTTGAATTTCGCAAAGAACGTTTGACAAGAAGTGCATAAATATCCACAATGGCCAGTGAAAGGCTCCACAAGCATTGCAAAATGGCTGCTGCCACAAGGTAGCTGGTCAAAGGAACAACCATCAGTTAATCTTTTAGTAAAACAAAGAAAGAAAGAAAATCCAGTGTTCTAAGTTCTAACAATAACATCCTGAGTGACAAATCTTGGATTTTGTTGCTACTTAAGTACATCTCAAAAATAAGATAAATGAACCTAGTTTTTTTTTATGTAGTTGTCAATACTAGCCCAAATGCTGAATACTGTTCCTGGTGCTAAATGTAGATTTCAAAATGTTCTCCAAGACAATGTGGGTTGATATAATTGCCCATTTCAATCAAAATGTTCTGAACTCCGATAACCAGGATGTTAAACAATGTTGTCAATGTAAACAGAGAAATGCTTTAGCAAATAATGCATGCAAAAATCAAATTCCTATTTTCACAAGCATGTTTATGATCAGAGATTACTGTTCCAAGAAGACAACTTAACTGACTCAGAAATGCTCCAAGAATAACTGAGATAATATCACAAAGAACAGTTTTGTCATGTTACCATCAAATTACATTTCCTCTTTCAGGATGCCAAACCAATTCAAACGGCATATAATATTTAATTGCACAGATCAATATCAATACTTCTCTTTGGAGAATTAAGCAAGCATAATAATTTCTTCTGGAAATTTGCCATCTTATAGAGTGTGGGGAAAGTTGGATGATGTTTTCATCCTAAGGCCCACAATCCACATGATCAAATCCCGGAAATCACAAACGAAAGCCCACAATTAACCCATCTAACATGTAGTTGGTGGAAATCGAACTTTGTCCATCATTGAGAAAACTGAGGTGCCACACCAGTTGGGATATTCAACAGTTTGCATTTGTTCCATTTATCTATGTTTTTATTTAGTTAACATTTGAACTCTACGCTCTAGCCAAAACATGACAACAGATCTCTCACCTGAACCTCTTAGCATCTCTGCCACCTCCTTCAATCAGAAAATAGCTGACTATTCAAGGTGCATATCATTTTGGCCTGCCCCATCCTCATCAATTCTACACAAGGCGTGGTTGGAACTTTGTCGAAGCAAGGTTGGGCACTCATGGACCACAAAATCTGGATTAAATACCACCTAGATTCCCAACAAAGGAACATGGATGCACAGAATCCATCAGAACTGATAATGTAATACCAATTCTATAATCCAATTTCCAATGATAATTTTAACTTGGCTTGGCCAACAAGGGTTCAGGATTGATTGAAGGCAATGCTTACTAAGCAAATTCATAAAACTTTGTGCACGTGAATTCTTATACATTTGTGCGCACTAGTTGAAATTGGTGCAATCCTTAACTAAGTGGTGTTAGAAGGTAAGGAAAAATGGTATTTCTTAAGTTTCCTTTTCTTTATTTAAACATAACTTGGTCAAGCTTTTCCGAGTTATAACATTTAATCTCATGTAATTCAACCAAACACATCAGGTCATTACCGAATCCGTTGTACCATAGTTACCAATGCTACTAAGCTATTCAAATTGAGGAGCCCCAAGAATTGACAAATCTCACAAGCCAAGAACTGTACACAACCATTCCTGTTCCAGGACAAAAACTGTACAAACAACTAAGGCACTTCAAATCCTAAGAAGCAAGATTCAAAGAGGCAGGAAACCGAGATAAACGCAGAAGGGAGAAGGGGATCCAAGAAACGAGGCACCACGTACCGGAAGGCGGAGACGGAGGGGAACTCGTTGGTGGAGGCCATGACAGCGAGCGCGGCGGCGGCGAAGAAGGCCTGCACGAGGCGAAGGCCGAGGCCGCCGGTCGTCCCCGGCGCCCCCGGCGGGTCTTTCATCCGCACCCCGCGCGGGGGGTGCACGTTCTCCCCCTGCTGCGCCGGCGCTGGTGCCGCCGGCGGCGCCTCCACCGGGTGCACCGCAGGCTGGCACGCCCGCATCTGCCCCCTTCCGTCTCTCCCTCCCTCCTCAATCCAAGGTAATACCGCGATTAACACCTCGTTGGCGTCCGATCTTGCCGAGCCGGGATGGGAATTGGACCGAGGGTTTGGGAGATTTAGATGGGGGTTGGGAGGAAGAAAAGGAGAGGAACTCGAGGAATGCGGGAGCGCGAGGTGTCTCTCTCTGTCCGTCTCATTTTTTCTTGTTTCCTTGGTCACGCGGATAGTGTGTGGGCCCAACCAGTAGAATTCACGGACCAGACTCGTGCAGGATGGAAGAGACAGACATGACCATATATGGCTGCGCCCAACCCGTCCCACCAAAGTTTCCATGGTTGCCGCCTCTCCCTCTCGCTCTTTGTTGAAAAACGAAGAGATGAACCCCTTGTGTGGGCTCCAAGTAGGGCGGGTTCGATATTGGTAGAAAGTCTAATTAGGCCTAGCTAAAGTTGTATCTCTATACCATACGGGCCTACCCTTTAAGGGTCTGTTTAGAACATGGGAATGAAAAACAAAGAAATGGGAAAAAACATAGAAAAGTTATAGGAATGCAGTGGCAAATCAGAGGATTGGAAAACACTAAAATTTTATAGGAAATAGTATTTGGAACACAGAAATAGAAAGTATAGGAATTCCAATAGAAAAATGGTATTCATCTGAATATTATATCTAATTTTAATATCCTGGGGATAAAACTACCAATCATACCGTTTGTCTCCTCTTTCTTTCTAATTGCCTCGGTCCTACGCAAAAACGGAGCTCGGAGTGGATGTCTGATTTCCTATGTTTTGTGGAGGAAAGTGATCTGTTGTAGGGGTGGCCCCCATCTAAACCAAGCTAGCCTGTTGGAAGGTTGTAAGTCATGTAAATAACATACTTGTCCTCGGTGAGGGACTCCGTGTAAGGCTACGATGGTAAAGTCGCCCCTTGCGAGGGGGAATACTTATGTATCGTGGCTGGTCCTTGGGAAAGCAAGAGAGGTCATTTGTTTACCTATCTCTCCACCACCATACTCTCTCTGTTTGGTCTGTAGCCACAACAGTTGGCGCCGTCCGTGGGAACGACGGAAGCAATAAGACCTCAAGAAGGATGACACCAATATCGTCGGCGGCAAGGAGGAAAGGGGTCGCGGAGGCGACACCTCGCGTCAGCGTCGGCACCGCAGCGTCGGCAGGGGTGGCCGTAGGAGTGAACGATAACGCTCGCGACGCAGCCCTCGACTCCAACCCCGCCTCCGCCGACGCAGCCGTCGACACCCAAGGCGACACAGAAATGTCCAACGGCCACGGTCATACTGCGACTCGGGCGATGGCGCGAGAATCCACCACGCGGATGGAGCGGACAATCCGCGGCGCGGCGCTAGCGCGGCGCCAAACCAGCGCGACCAGTGCGCGCCGTCCGTTCGTCTCGCCCATAGCGCAAAGATCCTTGCGGCGCCCTCCATGCGCTCCGCCGAGCGCGGATCTCGTGACTTATAGCGCCATGCAAGAGGCTTGAGCTGCAGATCCGATGGCCGTCGCGCGGAGCCCGTCCACGACACTCGCCGCGAGTCCCGCGCGATTTAGGCCGTCAACGTCATCTCGGGGTTCGTCGTCGAGAGCCTCGCGGCGACCACGGTACCAAGTAGCTCGGCGAAATCACCTTCGCGTCGCCGATGCGAGGCATCGAGTTTCCTCACCACGACCCTGCGCTCGTCCGGTCGACATTGCGAGTGCGAGTGCGGCGTGTCCTCATCGGCGGAGGCGATTCGCGACGTGCTTTCGCGAAGGCCCTCGGCCGCATGAGAATCCCTCACGATCGATTGCAACCATCCGGGACCCTATTATGTGGCCTCGGCTGCCAACCCATAAGTACATTAGGCCAAATACACCTCCAAGTCTCCTTCTATCAAGGCAATAATGTTAGGACCAAGGGCGTCGTCTTTGACGTCGCGAACACTAAGCCGTACAATGCCATTCAGGCCACCCGCCCTCATATTCTTGAGCGGTCCCACATCATGGCTTCACGTGCACAAGCTCCCGGGCCGGGGCGTCATCACGGTCTTCGGTGACCAGGACCTCGCCCGACGCACGGAGTTCACAAGTCCCCGCCGTCGGGTGCACGCCCTCGTAGCCAAGCATAAGGCGGACACACCATCCGCCCCGGGGTGGACTCCTAAGCCTCGACCAGAGGGTGAAGTCAAGAGGGTCCCCCTCCAGGCCGACGGCCGAGTCGTCTCCATAAGCGGCGATTTCCCCGGAGATGGGCGAGCTCCTCCAAGTTCTCTGGAACAACGCAGAGCGTCTTCGCTTTGGTCCGGGGACCTCACGGGTGTGGACCGCTCCTCATCGAGCACAACCTCGCGGTCGTCGGGCGCCAAGCCGGTCAAGCAAAGGCTTGGCGCATGTCGCGGACCGGCAGCGGCGGCCAAGGTGGAAGTAATGAAGCTCACGCATGCGGCGTCATTCGCGGTTCAGCACCGGATTGGCTCGCCAATCGGTGCTGAAGAAAGCCGGTGCACTGGCGCATGTGCATCGATTTCACCGCCCTCAACAAGGCGTGCGAAGGATGACTACCCCCTCCCGCGTCGACCAACTAGTCGGCGCCCGCTGCCGGCTGCGAACTCATGAGCTTCTTGGGCGCCTACTCGGTTATCATCAAATCTACATGGCCAAGGTGATGAAGACAAAACCGACTTTATCACTCCAATAGGAACATCTTGCTTTGTCGAATGCCCTTCGGCTGAAGAATGCCGGCGCAACTTTCACCCGCCTAATCACGCTGGCGCTGGCCTCCCAGCTAGGGAGGAATGTCGAAGCGTACGTGGATGACGTGGTAGTCAAAAACCAAGCAATTAGCGGCTCACGGCCACGATTTCCAAGAGACCTTCGGCTCAACCCGGACAAGTGCGTTTTCGGTGTGCGGGCAGGCAAGCTTTTGGGCTTCTTGGTGTTCGGGCGTGGTATCCAAGCCAACCCCGACAAAGTCGACGCAATCCTTGCCATGGAACCGCCAAAAACAACACGGGAGGTCCAGAGGCTCGCCGGCCGCATGGCCGCACTAAGCCGCTTTTTGTCCAGGGCAGCGGAGCGCGGCCTACCCTTCTTCAAAACCCTGCGTGGTTGCGACGGGTTTCGATGGGACGCCGACTGCGCCAGCGCCTTCGATGACCTCAAGAAGCACCATGCAAGCCTACCCACATTGGTAGCCCCGGCACCAGATGCTCCCCTTTTACTTTACCTTGCCGCCTCGCGGCGGCCGTCGCGCCGTTCGTTCTTGAGGAGGCGTCCGCCAACGCCGATCTACTTTGTCTCGAAGCCCTCCAAGGCACCAAGACGCGGTACACGGAGCTTGAGAAATTGGCTTATGCCTTACTCATGGCCTCGAGAAAGCTCCGGCATTACTTCCTCGCCCATCCAATCACTGTGCCGTCCTCGTTCCCTCTGGCGGAGATGTTGCACAATAAAGAGGCCACGGGACGCATCGGCAAGTGGGCAGCCGAACTCGCCCCTTTTTCCCTGACATATGCTTCGCGCACGGCAATCAAGTCCTAAATCCTTGCGGACTTCCTTGCGGAGTGGACGCGCGATCCGGCCCAAAGCGACTGAGGACCGGTATGGGCCTTTCGACACCGATGGCGCATACTGCGCCTCCGGCGCTGGCGTGGGGGCAGTGGTCACTACCCCGGAGCGACGCCGCTTGTTATACTCGGCGCGCCTCGCATTTCCTACCACCAACAATAGCGCGGAGTACGAGGCGCTACTCTTCGGCCTAGTAAAGCTCAAAGCCCTGGGGGCGCGGTGAGTCCTCGTCGCCTGGACTCGGTGGTGGCGGGCGGTCGACAAGTCTTACGGGCCAAGGACCACGACTGGCCAAGTACTTAGCGGCCGTGCGAGCCAAGGCGGCATTTCTGGGTGTCACGGTCAAGGCTATCCCCCGCGCAGAAAACGAGTAAGCGGACATTCTTACCAAGGCCGCCAGCCAGCAGCTCCCCACCCCGAAGGCGCATTCTACGAGGTCCTGCACGCGGCGGCCATCGCGCAGGACAATCGCGACCCGGCCCTAGTCACGGATCACCCATCAGGCGTGGCGAGAACCAATTCACGCCTTCTTACGAGGGCATCGCCCGGCCGGACGACCCCGACCGACCGCGCCTCGATCGCGCCCGATCCTTCCAGCTCCTCGACGAAGTGCTCTACAAAAAAGGAGTCTGTGCACCGCTCCTACGGTGCCTCTCACGCGAAGAAGGACAGCACCTCCTGGAAGAAATCCACGCGGGCCTTTGCGGCTCGCATCTGGCGCCACGATCGCTCGTCGGCAAAGCGTTCAGGCAGGGCTTCTATTGGCCAACCGCCGTCACTGATGCCCAAGAACTGGTGCGCCGGTGCTAAGGCTGCCAATGGATGGGGCGGGTAATTCATAGACCCCCCACCGGCCTTAACCCCATCCCCCCTGTATGGCCGTTGGTGCGGTGGGGCATCGACGTGGTCGGACCTTTGCCCCGAGCGCCAGGAGATTTGCGCTTCATCGTGGTCGCTTTGGAATATTTTTCCAGGTGGCTAGAGGCTGTGGCGCTAGCCAAGATCACCTCGATAGCCATGCAGCGCTTCCTTTGACAGAACATCATATGCCGCTTCGGAGTGCCCAAGGAGATCACTGCCGACAATGGTTTGCAGTTCGACTCTGCTCCGTTTAGGGAGTTCTGCGACGACATGGGAATTATGCTTCGGTTCGCCTCGGTCGGACACCCACAGTCCAATGGGGCGGTCGGCGGCGACAGCGCCATCTCCGCGGAATCAAAAAGCGCCTTGTCGGGCTACCAAAGGCAAGTGGCGGCGAGCTCCTGGCGTCCTCGGTAAGCCGCTGCAGCGACACGTCCGACGGGGTTCACGCCGCTCAAACTCCTCTTCGGTGATGAGGCAATGACGCTCGAGGAGATCAAGACCGGCTCACAAAGGGTCCTCGCCTAGGCACCAGATGAAGAGCGCCAGTTGTCCCTCGACCTCCTCGATGGAGAGCGCGTCAAGGCCACCCAACACGTCGCCAAGTACACCCGTCAAATGGCCCGCAGCCAGGACCGCTCCATGAATCCGCGAGCATTCCGGTAGGGGACCTTGTCTCGGAGGCGCCGCGCGGATCGATCGGCAAGCTGGAGTCCAAGTGGGAAGGCCCGTATATTGTCGCAACGGCACTGCAGCGAGGAGCTTATCACCTCGCCACACTGGAAGGCCAGACGCTCCACCACACATGGAATGCGGACAGGTTGCGGAAGTATTATGTCTAAGCCCAATCCAACGGTTAGTCCCTGGTTGCTTGTACTCGCTCACCCAGGCAAACGGGAATTTAATAAAGTTCGCCGTTTGCGAGGCTATTTCATGCCCCCCACCATCAGCAGTGTGCGGAGGCTTGCCTCCACACGCACTCTACGGAGTATAAATAAGACGTAGCGATGAGGTCCGCCTCCGCACGCACTCTACGGAGTATAAATAAGACGTAACGATGAGGTCCGTCTCCGCACGCACTCTACGGAGTATAAATAAGACGTAGCGATGAGGTCCGCCTCCGCACGCACTCTACGGAGTATAAATAAGACGTAGCGATGAGGTCCGCCTCCGCACGCATTCTACGGAGTATAAATAAGATGCAGTGGGGGGACGCCTCCGCGCGCACTCTGCGGAGTATAAATAAGACGCGGATGTTTTCCTTGCGCACTCTACTGAGTCTAATCAAGACGCGGATGTCCCGCGCACGCGTTGGCGTACCCTCCGGAGCCTAACTAAGCCGTGGTTGATATTCCCACGCACACTCCGGAGTATAAACTAGACGCGGATGTTTTCCCTGCGCACTCTACTGAGTCTAAACAAGACGCGAATGTCCCGTGCATGCGTTGGCGTACCCTCCGGAGCCTAACTAAGCTGTGGTTGATAGTCCCAAGCACGCTCCGGAGTATAAACTAGATGTGGATGTTTTCCCTGCGCACTCTACTGAGTCTAAACAAGATGCGGATGTCCCGCGCACGCGTTGGCGTACCCTCCAAAGCCTAACTAAGCCGTGGTTGATGTCCCACGCACGCTCCGGAGCATAAACTAGACGCGGACATCCCGCGCACCCCTACGCGACAGCTTCGCTGCCACCACTCCGAAGGGTAGGGGACGGAGCGCGGTCGCGTCTACTTCAATTAGGCGCCAGCTCCGCTGCCACCACTCCGAAGGGTAGGGGACGGAGCGCGATCGCGTCTACTTCAACTAGGCGCCAGCTCCGCTGCCACCACTCCGAAGGGTAGGGGACGGAGCGCGGTCGCGTCTACTTCAACTAGGCGCCAGCTCCGCTGCCACCACTCTGAAGGGTAGGGGACGGAGCGTGATCGTGTCTACTTTAACTAGGCGCCAGCTCTGCTGCCACCACTCCGAAGGGTAGGGGACGGAGCGCGATCGCGTCTACCCCAACTGCACCATTGCCTCTACAGCAAACGAACGCAGGGGGGAGGTGCCCACCTCCGCCATATTAACCATCAACCGTACAAGCAGCATGCAATTGTGCAGTACTCGACATAACGGCCCTCTTTTCCGTTAATAAGCAAAAGAACACAGCAACAAAAGTAAAAGTCACACCACACCACCAGCTCCGGGAAGACATTAGGAGTCGGCACCTTCTTTGGCGCGCTGATGAGCCTCCTCCAGCCACTCAAGGAAGTTGCCCTCCCGGTGTAGTGTCCGCCTCAACAACGCCTTGGCCGCCTCCTCTCCAAAGTGGCGCCAGATCCCCTCGTAGAAGCTCTGTACGGCGGGTATGGTGGTGCGGACTGCGCCGGACCATACCCCGGCCCCGGCCGGAGCGCTCAAGCCGGGGGACACCAGCCCCTCCACGTGCTCGCACCCCCGGGCGTGGAGCGTGGCAAAGGCAAGGCACGCGCTGGCGTAGCCGCAGTGATCGCCGAAGGCTTTCGCACCGTCAAGTGCCAAGCTCGAGCCCTCCTCAATCTGCGCCAACGACTGCATCACGTCCGCGGCGTCGTGGGTGAGGTCTGGCACGACGACGGAAAGGCCCGCAGGCCCTCAAAGACCCCATGGCCCTCCAGGCGCGCGGACACGTCGCAGAGCACGCTCTTCTCCTCTAGAGGCGGCGGTAAGCCGGGCCTTCTCCTCCTCCAGCGATTCGCCCAAGTAGCGGCACGATCTCGACCGCGACCGCGCTGGGCCTCTTCGGCGACGCGTTGTAGCGCCCCGCTGCGCGAACTTCCGCCTCCAGCACACAGATGCGGTCGTCCTTCGTGGCATGAGCCTCGTCGGCAGCACGAAGCTGCTCCTCCAGCGCCCTCCGTTCGTGGAGGCGCGCCTCATCCAGAGCCCGGCCGATGGCGACCGCGTAACGATAGGACATGGCTGCTTAACATGCACGCGGCGGTAATGTCAATGGCGGGCTCAAGAGCTTACCTTTATCCCCGCGGCACCCAGTGCAAGTGCAAGCAGGTCCGCCCCACATGACGACAGCGCTCGCCGATCCAGCCTGCCGTCACCACATTCCGTAGCTCCGTTGAGGCGCGGGCGCCTCGGCGTGTGCACGAAGTCGGACACGGTGAGCCGTGCGGGCCTCGCGGTAGCATCGGTGTCCGTCTTTGCGTTGCGCGCAGCGTCTGCCCGACCGCGGACACCACCGCTGCTTGATCCTTGCCCGCGCCCGGGCGACCTCCTCTCTCCTGACGTCGATGACGGCATAAGAGAGCAAATCGGAGAGAGCTTCGCGAAGTCACAAGGAGAAAAGGAGCTACGCCTACCTCCGCCACCCCCCACTATGGCGTGGGGAGGTGTCGGCTCAACCCCTGCCTGGGAAGTAATAACCCCCTCCTCAGTCGGGGTGGCCTCGCGGTCGAATCCCAGGTCACCGCCGACCGTGCCCGCCACATGGAACTGCCCCACCCGCGAAGGCGATTGCACCCGGCGGCGTTTCACCACCGGAGAGCCAGAGGAGGCACACCCGACCGCCTCAGTACCTGCACCCTCCGGTGCGGGCAGCATGATCACGGCGGCCGTAGTAGGTGACGACGACGAATGCTCCGCTGCTCCAGTCGTCGCCAAGCCTGGCGCCGGTGGAGGGCTTGTGGCAGCCATCACGGGCGACGGCGGCGCGGGAGCCAAGTCCTCACCGACTGGCATCGGCGACAAAGTGTTGTCTCCAGCGGCGTCGCCGCCAAGGCCCGTCTCGCCACCCAGGTCCTCGCTGGCCGCAGCGTGACCCTCCGCGCTGCCATGCTCGGACCCACCCCCAGACACGTCGTCCGGATCAGCGGCCTCTACCGCCAAGCCGGCGGACGGGTCAGAAATAGCAGCTTGGGACCGGGACCTTTGCCGCCGGAAAGCGCCTGCCTGCCCGCCGCACCGTCACGGCAGCGGGTGAACTCGCGACTGCGCTGGCGCTCGGGCCTGGCGAGGCCTAGGACCTCGCATACCCGGTTTATCCGCCCCAACCCCGTAGGCCTAGTCGCGGCTTCACGTGAGGTGTGCTCCTTCCACGTGTATGACCCTAGGAAGGCATCGACCGCGCGCTCAGCATCCCGCAACGAAAGCACTACGCACCCGGTGGGCTCCTACAGCGACGACACCGAGGGGCGGACGCCATCCCTCCGCGTATCATGTCATTTGTATTTCCACAGGCCGGAGAGCGGAGACACCCCGTACATGGTAAATTCTTTAGCAAGATCGCGCATGTTGAACCGAAGGGTCACACCGCTGAGTCTCCGCGCCTGCCGCTGATCCTCGCCCTTCGGCTTCAGCCCGGGGCAGCAGTCGAAGGCTATCGGTTGACCCCAGCACTGCAGATTGCTGGTCGGTGTCACGCGGCAGTAGAACCACTACCGCATCCACCCCTCCCACTTCTCCTTCGTCGCCAGAGCAGGGACCAGATGCGCGTAGCCCGACCGCACCACAAAGTGAACGTTGCCAAAATTGGACAGCGCCCCTTCTCCGACTCTCTTTGGCTGGCAGCGCGCATCATGAAGAAGGGCGAATAAGCTCGCGCACGGATGACCGCCTTCCACGCGGAGGGCCCAAGCAAACATCGCCAAACGGACTATTGCATTCGGGGTCAACTGCGCCAACTCCAATCCATAAGCCTTTAGGACCTCACCGACAAAGAGCGTCGACGGCATCCGGAGTCCCACCTCGAAGAACGCGGTGAAGACAATCGCCTCTGAGAGGCTCCACTTCGTCGCGAGCGGGCAGGCGGTCTACATGACGGTCGTCTATCTTCTTCTCCCGCACGAGAGCTTCGATCATCTCTTCGGTGGCATGGCCGCCCGACCGCGAGCACCGCCCTGCGAGCTCGCCAGCGTTGTACACCTTTCGGGTGCATTGGCTCACGAGCCACCACGAATATTCCGCTTTGGCGGCGTCGAGCCGCGCTGGCCCGGCGAAGCAGCGCCACTCGGCCGCGGCCGGAATCTCCGTGGCTGCCATCTTTCTTTCCGTCGCGACGGAAGGGCGGGCAGCGGCGAGTGGATTCGCGCGCAACGAGGAACAAGTTGGGCGACGCGAATGGGATGCGCGCGTGTGCCAATAGAGCACCTCTTATACAGCCCCTTCCGCGCCCCGCCATCGGAGGGCAACCGGCGGAGGCGTCGATTAAATCCGCCCACGGTCGGGAAGCGTAGCGACCACGGATGGCTCGCCGCGTGTCTTGCTTCCCTTGGGAACAGACGTGGGCACGTGGTCGCAAGACCCCTGACATCCCATGGCGCACCAACCAGGCAGCGCCGCGTGTACCGCTACCTCGGGACCATGCGTCACGGCGGTGCGCAAACCGCCCCGCCTTCCCAACGCCGCGGCATAGCAACTCCTGCGCCAAACAAAGTTTCGGCCCGGCAACGGTAGCCCAGCGGAGCGAACACTATGCGACTTCCCCGAAGCCTCTACACCCGCGGGACCGGCCCGGGTCACACAAAGTGCTTGTGCAACGGGTCACCGGGCGGCGACTCTGACTCCGCCTTTGATGCAGTTTCTACCTCCGCACCTTCGCGAGGTCCCCACCTCCATAGCCGACTTCGAGCCCGACCTCGGCTTCACCCCCTACGAAAAGACACCTCACTAGGCACCCGTATGCCGGCACTGTGCGCCCGCAGATGCCCCCGCTTCAGTACCTTTGGGGCAGCCCAGCCGCCTACCGCATCCCACACTCCCTTACCTTTCGCGGTACTATTCCGCCCCTTGACCCTCACGCTTCCCTTTGTTTTCTTTGGTGCCGGGTCCCACATCATCAACACGACCAATTGGCGGCCGATGATGCGTCACGGGCAAAATGAGCACGCGGCGCACTCACCAGGATGCGGACGCGTCAGAGTCGACTCCTTGGCTCGCGCAACCGGCGGAAGTCGAACCGGCGCAGTTTCTTGCGCGTACGTGCGCCGTTCCGGCTTGCCGCCCCTACGTATCCGACCCGCATAGGCGAAATCTTTGCCTTCGCGGAGCAGCTCAGTTTTGCCTTCGGCGAAGTCTTCGCGCCCCTGGAGCAGACCAGCTCCGCTTTTGGCAAGGTCTTCGCCCCCCGCGCAACAGCTCGTCTCCAACGTCACCCTCGTCCAATATCACACAACGTCATAGGCCGCAGGGACGGAGGGGGCGAAAGGGCTCGGCAACATGGTTTCGGCCTGTGAAGCCCTTCACCATGAGAGGCTCCTGTTGTAGGGGTGGCCCCCACCTAAACCCAGCTAGCCTGTTGGAAGGTTGTAAGTCATGTAAATGACATACTTGTCCTCAGTGAGGGACTCCGTGTAAGGCTACGATGGTAAAGTCGCCCCTTGCGAGGGGGAATACTTATGTATCGTGGCTGGTCCTTGGGAAAGCAAGAGAGGTCATTTGTTTACCTAACTCTCCACCACCATACTCTCTCTATTTGGTCTGTAGCCACAACACGATCCTTTCCTGTGGAATTGGCAAGGGCATTCCTCCGTTCCAAATGGCGTTCTCCTGAACTTTCTTCTGGAACTCATTTCCTTCACTTTTCCCATGGTTTCCTTCATTCCAAACGGGCCCTAAAGCACTTCATGCAAAACTAGTCTGTAGACTATATGTAATATCCTGAAATTTACCCACTTGAGGACCTATAAAGAATTAGAGAAATAGGGATAGGAGAAAATGGGATGTTTGGAATTTAGGAGAGGAAGAGTTGTTCTTGGACCAAATCAAGTGAAGGGAAATAAAACCAACCATGGTTGTGCCGTGATAAATAGGGATGGGGGGAGTTGGACTCAAAAGAACCCAACCCAAACCACCTCCATCTCCTGGGCGCACCCCTCCTGATCCCTAGCGCTACCTCCATGCCCTGCTCACCACCGCTATCGAATCGTGTGCTACTAGTGCTGCTACTGCTGGGGATCACTGTCATGCTACTGGGGATCAGTTAATTCCCTAGGAGCTGGGCTAATTTCGAAGGCAGGGTTGCTATTGTTCTAGATTTGCATCCTATAGAATAAACCAAATTGAGACAGTGTTAAAGATCTCGAATGGAGTTAGTGTTGTTACAAAGGTTATAGACAATTTTGTTAATTTACTACAGAGTGCTTAACCATGTCAATTGATTGGTTAGATTAAGAGTTATAATTTTTGTAAGCTTTGCTGTCTGTAGAGTTGTCGTCATTTGGCAGCATTATGGTAAACTGTAGATTAAAATTATTATATGGATTAATTAGGGTTTTCTCTACATGAAAAGTGTAGATAATCATTTGTGGATTCCATAGAGTCTAATAACATGAATTTTGGTTGGGTAGATTAGAAGATATGGCTATGGGAAGACTGTTGTCTAGAAAATAGTTGCTGCTAGACGTAGTTGTGGAAAACTACTAAATTAACTTCATAGATGCCAAAATTGAATTTTGGGCATGACTAGAAAGACGTAGACAACTTTTGATAGATTCTTAAAATGCTATGGTTTAAAATTGTTAAGTGTGATGTCCAGTAAGATGACAAAAAATGTCTTCTGTGTTAAAAACGAAGTGTTAAATGGTTTAATTAGGAATTGTGGCCAATTGGGAAATTGTAGTGAATTTTGTGTAGATCACAGAATTGGTGTGGTTTGCCGTGTTAGGGCTTGAGAGTTGAAAGTTACGCTTTTTATTACCATGACAGTAGGGGTGACTGTCGGACAGCAGGGGGTGACTATCATATTAAAAAGGAGAGTAATGCGGAATTGGGAAACATATAGGTGTGATGTTGTTAAATTAATATTTTTATACTGTTGTGGCTTGTTATTGAAGGTTGTGTGCTTATTGTAGGAGGGTACCATTGGGTTTGGTGTCATCTTCTAATTAACCAGTTCCTCACAACTAGAAAAGACAAGAGCATAGTAGAATGATATTCGAGTGATTTGATCTTGTTGTTATGTTGAATAAATACTTGACATGATGATTCACATGATTATACTTATTCCTTGTAATGCTCATATGTTTATGGTAGATGATGATGATGTTTATGATAGAATGATGATGGTGTCTGTGGTAGAATGATGACGATGATTATAGTTAAAATGATGACGATGTCAAATGGTTAATGTTGATAATTGACTAATGAATGATATAATCATTACATTGCATATTGAGCATTTATATTGCAAAGAGATGACCTATGTAGCCCTCTAGATTCTACTTTGTGTGGCAACCCACTGGGGTGGGTTGAGAAAATACCTACTTCGGTAGAACAGGGAAGAGTGATTTATCGACGGAAATATTTTGATAGACACTCCACGGAAGTGAAGTTGAGACCCTATATGAAAAGAACAGGGAAGAGTGATTTATCGACGGGTGATCACTTCGCCATACCGGTATAAGCAAGAGAAATAGAAACATGTGCATTGCATTCATAAAAAGAGAAAAGAGACGATGAGATACATGTGTTGAACATAATGAGAATGAATATGTAAAAATTGTGATAATCATGAATGGACATGAATAATTGATATAATGTTTATCTCGTTTATTATTTTATTGTGTATTTGCTGAGTAGTGGACTCACCCTTACTTTGTTGTTGTTTTTAGGTGAACATTGATGATGACATACATAGATGGGAAGTAACACACGATTGTTATTACACTTTATAGTTATTGCTTTCACCTAGTGACCAATCATTTATTGTTATAAATAAATCATTTTATTCACAAAAATTGTTAGATGAATAATGATTCCCTTTAGCATGCAATAGTTTTATATTGTCATTACTTGTGAATTCCCTTTGGTTAAATTTATTATCGATTCACCTTATTGTCAACTGGTTCATTTTAATGCCAATTATTTTATTTTTGTATTGCTAAAATTTCTATGTACATGGTTATGTTAAGGAATTATATTTAAAGCTTAGCTGTAGGTAATGTGAAATAAATGGTTTAAATTAGTAGCAATTGTAGTTGTGGATGACATTCTGGACTTTTGCTAAGTCAGAGTGTTACACTATATCCGCTAACATGTGGAGCAACTCAACCTTCCTGGTTCAATCAAACAAGGAAGGGTCAGGGGCATTGATATGGGATGGCCCGATTTTGTGATGATAATTGATGAATAAAGATAACTCAAAGATAACAACTCAGCTTGAAATTACAGCAACCTTGCATCTAGCATAAGACCTTAGTAATAGCAATTGAATCAAAACCTTTCCAAGAAAATCAATCCACACAACCAGCACATAGTTAGAGAACAAATTGATTGATCATGATCGATGAATTCTAGCAATTCTCTCGAGAAGCAACAAGAACTAGAAACTAAGCAAACTCTCAATGAATAAAAGGTCAATTTTCTATATAAAATCTAAAATAACTTTGTTCCTAATACATGGGACACACCCCTTGGTTATATAGCCCTCCTAAGACATCTAACAAGACTTGAACATTAATACAAACACAAAAAGAAAATCTAATTTTTTGGCCGACACTTTATTTCAGGGATAGTAGTTGCTTTGTGAGGTTTTTGAATCTAAGACCTTATCCATTGTGTGGACCTTGAAATAAGTTTTCCAACGAGTATAGGAGCACTCAAATCGAACTCCATTTGTGAAAGTTATGGGCTTTTTAACAATGACCCTGCTAGCTGTTCCGAACCGAATTCCAAATTGGAATTGAATTTGGATTGGCTTGGAGTGGATTCGAGTTGAGCATTGGAAAGAGCTTATACCTTTCTTGGACTTTCTTGGTTCTCCAAACTCTTTCCCAATATCCTTCTTCCTTTATTCCTCCTTTCTCTTCCAACCCATGCAGTTTCTCACCTCTCTTCTTCTTTGGCCGCATGGCTCTTATCTCCTCTAGCCACATGCATCCTTTCCTTCTTTAGTTCTTGTATTGCCATGGCCTTCCTCCCTCGCCTCCCACTGGTCATGCATATTATTTTGGTGTCCTCCTTCGTCCCTCACCTCCCATTGAACACCATGCTTCCTACATGCACAATCACAAGAACACAAAACAAGTGGAGATTGGTTAGGCGTTAGTATTGTCGTTGGGATGTCCTCATCAGGCATCATAAGTAATTTCCTAAAATCTCTCTCTCCTCAAAGACAAGAAATCATATTTTATTGGCCTCAGTGCCCTACAGCAATTGGCCACCTTTTAATAGTACATTTTGGCAAAATCATTAAAAACTAGTGTCCTAGAGTAAATGGCACAAAACATGAATGCCCTATAGACATTTTTTGGTAAAAAATGGTTGAAAACTTGCCCAAGCAAGGGAGTTCTTCAGGACTTAAACACCTTTCTTAATTGCGTAGGGCTTATCTAATGTGTGTTTCATTACTTAATGCTTGATCAACTCTCCCTCGAGTAAAAAAAAGTAACGTCCTAGATTATATGTAGTCAAAACCATATTAATTTTCATCAAAGATATCGTACACAATATATAATTTTGATATATGCAAATTATATGAGTAAATTACTCTTCAAAAAGTACTCTCATAGTATAGTATTTTATAACTTTTTTTCAAATACATGACAAAATCTAGTGGTTGATGATCCGAAAGTGTACAATGTCATTTGCAGCAATTTCTCTTAAAGTATTCCAAGGTTTATAACAATCCATCGTGGACACATCGAATAATCTATTACCTTTGAACAACTATAAAATTAAATACAATTAAAATAACAGTGAGGGAGGTAATTATGATGATAATAATGAAAAACTAATTTACTACTAAAAGCAATAATAATTCTAATATTAAAGTGGTTGTGATTCGTATTATTGAGAATAGGTCTTATGGTATTAAGATCACCTGCAACATTAGTAAATATTAAGGATGATAATAATAATGACCTAATAAATCAAAGAAGTTGTGATAACCATGTTTTCATTGAGGCGGCACACCTTATATGTATCTCCCTTGGACAAATATTGTATAAGAGAATCAATTGTTCCACTCATGTGCATGCGGTAGTATGTCACGCTCGCAATTAATGAATTACCGCATAGACCAACTGACTTACAACTGGAGCAGCGCACTAAGTGTCATGGTTATGCCCTGCTTCCTCAAGTGGATTGCTTCCGAAAGGCGATCTTTGCTGCTTTCATTCTCACTGACTTTTCCACTCAATCTTCCGCTCACCATCTGTTGTCACCTTTCCTTTCATCAACTTATGGAGCATTGGGGCAATCAAGTCCTAGTATTGAGGAAAGATGTATAAACACTAATAGCAATGATAACACAAAAAGCATACATGAAAGTTAAATCATCTCTTAATTACTTAGTCCTACATGGCTACCTTAACCCCTAGTCCTTCGAAATTACTCACTCATATATATGGAAACCAGGAACAATAGATGAATACCGAAGAACATGATAACAACAATATGAAAATAACAAGATATATTAATAAAGATGTTGCCAATTATCCGGTTACACTAATGGATGAATAGTTACAAGGATGGATGAATGGAGGATGAATGGTGTGGTGGTTCTCTCTTCTTGCCTCCTTTTGTTGTATATGCAATTTATCTCTTTTAAATAGCCAATCTTACGGTTGTAGCACTGCAAAGGGGTTTGCACCGCTAGGAAGCCAAATACCACATTGGAGCCTTCACAAATCATGATCCCTTTGACATGACTATCACGTTGGAGGATGATACGGTCACTGGTGACCATATCATTAGTTGTCTTCCTCTCTGGAGGGTCAGTTCGTGGTGATCTAAATTGGGTTTCCGTCCTCTTGACATCTATTTTCTACTTTTTGTTTTAAAAGTGTGTGATTCCCTTCGGATCCTGCAGATAACGTCAACCAAAACATATTTTGTGCAATTGGCAATTAATTAATAATAACCAAGCACTAATGATGAAATCAACGAATTAATGCAATACACTACAGAGAAATGATGTGTTATTTTAGGTGCATCAGTGGTCAGAGTGACATTTTATTTACTTTCAAAATTTTAAAACTCACTTTTTTTACTAGAGGGGTATTTAATTGGATTTTTTTGCTAATTGTGTAGTTAATTGGTTATTAGACTAAGAATATGTTGTTTGAGATGAAAAAGTAATACGGTAACAAAAGAAACAAATTGATCTAATTGGGATATGGCAGTCGTGCTGCACCTCATCCAAATGTGTCTCAAAATTTTAAAACGTTATTACTATTTCTTCGAGGACAATGTTTTATTTGATATACATGTAAGGAGCAAGGAGAGGTTGACTTTGGCAAATTCCTTTGGTTACAATGGAGCTTTCGATTTTGAAACCCAAGGGTTACTATTTGCACCAGAAAGATGGGCTTTCATTTCGATGCTTGTGGTGGATGACTTTTGAGGATGCTTTGATGCACAATTAACGGTTGAAAATCTTGTAGGTACGTGTGGTGAATTAATGGTTGGTCCAAAATTATCTTGTGTACCATCACTAAATTTCACCATTGCCATGGAACTCTCTTGATCAGCATCAAGTTGTGGACATCCTCTACCAACACTACTAAGACTAATCTATGCCACGGTGTTATCGCGTATCCTTATGTCTAAAACAAGTAGCCGAAATATATTTCTTTCAGAATATGACTTTAAGAGTACAAATTTTTGTTTACGTGTTGTCTAAAAATTCATCGCCACATTAAGTTCCTCTTATAGGGAAAATTTATGTCAATTATGAGGATTTAATGAACCTTTAGTACTGAAAATATATGCTTGCTTAGGTTACAAGTTAAATAAATTAAGAAAGGAATGCTTTTTTAGATTACAATGCACACTCACTCAAACCACACACACCCACACACATATGTGCATGAGTGTCCTACTAATACATAGGCTAGATCTTAAGCTGAATAAATCTTGAATTTATTTAGTACCTCGTGGAGCATGGACATGTGTTTTTCCATTGATGCACACATATGTGTAAGGTGAGATGCACCAGGTTCAACCATCAAACCCAAGTGAGCTACCTGTACAATAGCAGAGCTAACCACCCGAGCGCAACTCGGTCCTCCGAAATGCTTACATATGTATCAAACAAAGTGATATTTTAAAAACTTTAATGTGTTAAAGAATTATGTGCTTAGTTCATTAGTGTAATCTGGGTTATTATGTTATTTTACCTAATTGTTTTATTTTAATATAAGCAACTATTATCACCATGTTTCTTCTCCCCCGACTTACGGTTTGGGGCCGACAAGAATTCCTATACCCATCGGCAAAACCCATTTTTTTTGTAGTGCTGGCGAATATTGGTGATGCTCCCATGCTTCCACTCTTTTGTGTTCTGACTTGCTGACCTTTTTTTCTGAAACTTTTGACTTTAGATAAATACAAACATAGTCAAATTATAATGACACATCCAAAACATGGCAAAATCATAGACTCATCCATGTCATGTCGATAAATGCCATGATTTAAATCCCAATAGCTACATGTTAGGTGAGTTTATACATGGATTTTTCATTTCACAATGTTTGTTCATTGAGGAAATCAAGAGTGTGTGTAACACAATATTTTCACTCTCTATCCTACGTATATTATTGTTGTAGAAGATGTTACCTTGTTGTAATATGTCAGTTAACAAGGTCATGCATGGTCCATCGGAAATATGGGGAAATATTTTTAATTTCAAATGCAAATATTGCAAAGTTTAATGATGCAAAACTCACATTTAAAAGAAGACAAAGTCAACATTGTACTTCAAAATGTAAACATAATACAATTCACTTGAAGGTCTTACAACAAGGTTGATGGAGAATATGGAAGTAGTGCAAAAATGATCATCAAGCGGTTGTGTGGAAGACGTTGCCCAAAAAAATCATATTGTCGCCTCATGTAGATGAACTCTACGACAATGATCCAGAGATAACCACTCACCCTCTTCCTCGGTGCACGCCGAGGAGAAGGGCTGGTGGGGTTCGCCAGTTCAACACATCATCTCGAAATCACTAAATATGAGGAAGAAGAGTGGGAGAAAGTAGGGGGGTTTGATTACCTGATTCTGGACATCTTCAAGTCTTTTAAGGACATGACAATTGCTCATAGGTAATTGACACAAATTAGTGCAATTAAACCATGCAATAGTCCTTCCCATGCTATCTCATACTATGTGTCACATGTTTTAAGGGGTAGTAAGGATTTCACCTTATAAATTGTTCTTCTCCACTTGCCCAAGCAATATGATACTAAACCATGCCATGTTTTGAAATTTATGAATGGGCCTTAACCTATAGGCCCAATTTTGAACATGGTATGCATTTAATGTTTCTTAGATCTCATGTTTCTTTGGTCTCCAATGCATAGGATATACTTAAACAAAAGTTGTGAAGTGAAGGAGGCTGGCTTGTGGCTAGATGGCTAGATGTGTGGGCATGAGCCTAGCCTACCACAGTTCACTAATTATTTAACTAGTTAGCAATTTCCTT
This sequence comes from Melocanna baccifera, assembly GCA_036346265.1. Classification (NCBI taxonomy): domain Eukaryota; kingdom Viridiplantae; phylum Streptophyta; class Magnoliopsida; order Poales; family Poaceae; genus Melocanna; species Melocanna baccifera. The sequence goes on along the minus strand of CM070705.1, from coordinate 10,877,431 downwards.
ACTAGTAAACAATTTCCTTTTCAATTATTACTAAGTTAAAATTTGGAGATGGCGAGTTGAAAGTTGGAATTTGCCGAGTTGAAACTTTGTTTTTGAGTTAAAAGTTTCACTAATACCAGATGTTCCTTTAAACTACTAAGTTGAAAGTTAGAAATTTTGATTTGCATCTTGAATGTTTAAATCTTCAAGCTAAATGTTTTGAAATTCGTGTTGAAGGCTTAAATTTTCAATTGAAAGTTAAAATATTTTACTTGAATTTTTTTGCTATTTAAGAAATTGATCGCTAGTTAGTTAACTAGCGAATGCTCACTAGATAAAGGCTCTTAATGTGTATTTGTTGAGGGAACTGTTGTCACAATATGATTTTGCTTTGACACACACATTGTGTTAGGATGGTAGGGCCCACCTTCCTTATCTTCATAAAGGTGGAAGTAGGGGTGCTAATGGGTGAGAACCCAACCCAAATCCACGCCAACCTACACAAGAAAATAAAGGAAGACTAAACCCACCCAACCCAAATAACCTCACAACCCAACCCAAACCCAACGCACACAATATTTCCACCCAACCCAACCCAACCAACATCACATAAATGGGTCTAACCCATCTCCCAACCCATCTATCCTACTCATGAAGTCCACCTCGTCGGCCTCATCACTAATTACCTACCTAGCTGCCCCCATGGACACTTTAATCATCGTCGGAGTTGTCTGAGCTGGGCTCGTGGTTGAGGTCAGGGGTCTTGGCTTGAAGGTGCGAGGGTGACGGTGGAGGGGCGTCGACGTAGGCACCAACCTTGGAAGCTCTGACACAAGGATGCATGCTGCTACAACAAGGTTGCTTCCATCGATGCTGTGCCACCTCCTTCGCAGCACCTACTTTGTCACTTGCGGCACCGTCCTTTTCATAATCCTCCTTGCCGCTACTGTAACACCCCAGGATCCACATTATCCTAGGATGCCACTAAACCACTCTACAAGCTAGCTAATTTACAATAAGCTGGCAACAACTTCTAAATCATGATAAACTAAGCGAAAACATACTAAAACAAAGGTAATGGAACACTAATAGTCAAGAAACAACCACTATTAATTTTAACCAATTAAAGCGAACCACAGCCTAACATTAATAATTATACATGATCTCAACGCTGTCACCCAATCCTCCTCCTCTGCATAGCTATCAGCATTTAACAAGCACCATGTGGGAGGAAGCAGCAGCTATAACTCCACGTGGGAGGAAGCATCAATTTCTACATTGGGTTGGAGGGAGGGGTGGATACATTGGCACCACTGGGGACCTCAACAAGCACCAGATCGGTGACCTTGACAAGCACTAGTCCAGCAACCTCATGGATGGATTGCTGTCGGCAACCTTGATGAGTGTATGGCCAACCTCGATGATAGGGGATGCTACTGGGGAGGGAGTGCATGAGGAGCATAGCCATGGAGGCAATGGGATGGAGAGCTCAACTAGGAGCAAGAGGACACCTCTAGATCTAATTTTTGCTACCCATGGGTGATAGCTATTGCAGCATCACAGGTTGAACCCGTTTTCAACCCAATCTCGACTTGAAATTTTCTGAACCCACCCCACCCCAACCAATTAAAGCGAACCACAGCCTAACATTAATAATTATACATGATCAACAATGAGAGTAAAGATGAATGACCGGAGGCTACACTTATTTATTACAATATGAAACATCATATGGTGTGTGACAGTGATGTGCCGCTCTACCCTTCCCATGCATGCTCGAGAAGTCACTTGGAAGGGGGGAAGCAAGAGTGAGTTAAAAATCTCAGCAAGCAAATTGTTTAACAAGCTAATTAAACTACAATGTTGTTAAGCATCAACATTTATTTTCCACAGTGACCACAAATATAGCTTTAACCACGATTACTACCAACAATAATAAAACATTAGCAATAAATCTTATTTGACTACATCATAATCTCAACTAACTATCACTACCATTGACAGGAAAGCATTAACAGTTTTACCTCATTATCTTTATTATTTCTCGCATCCACAACTACCATCAATAGTTTCTACAAGAGAAAGGAATCTCATGTCACAATTTCAACCCCTACCATACCGAAAGGGGTGAACCTCATTCCATGACCACAACCACATTCCTCATACCGCAAGTGACTCTCATGAGCCAAATTCACATCACAACTATGAAGTTGCTTTTATTTGCAAAATAATTTCACCACAATACATTGCATAAAAATGCATATGATCTTCCCACAATGCAATGCATATGAATGCTCATACTCCACTTTACCCTTACCCAACAAGGTAAGAGTGTGCATCGTACTATGGCAATGTACGATGCTGTACCGGTACGATCGCGGCTATAAGCGGCGACATCCACAATACAAATGTCATGACATGTTATAAATGATATGATAATCATAAACCACAAGAATCTAACCACGAAGATTAGCAACATAATCATCATAAATACTTTCTCAATATCCACATGCATCTCATTAAGCACAATGCCAAAGCTTCGTAAGATCATTACCACATGACCCACAATTTACTTATCAAGAATACTACCACCACAACCACAAATATTCACTAAGAATACTACCACTTAAGCCACAATATATTCATAAAGATTACTACCCCACAACTACATTTGTTTCATCAAGAACAATTCCACATATCCACTATTAACCATCAAGATCATAAACTATTGAATTCTTAAAGCACTTCCACATGAACCACATTAAGAAGGCATGTAACAATAACATGGCAACTCAAATTAAGAGAAATACTTAATGTGAAGGTAGAATAATTAACAAGTTAAACATGTAGCACAACCGCTACGTTTACTTGCCTCTACCGGTGAAACGACGAAATCACGCGCGTTCAGAAGCAAAACCGCCTGTCCAAAAAATTATCTCTCAGCATACATTACAACAATGAAAACGCGACTCTCGAAGACAAGATATCGCTAAGCCCCAAAATCCCACAACATCCGTCCCCGCGTAACGGTTCTAGAATCTTCCTATTGCAGCGGCGCTGCTTAACATTTTCCTATCTTTAAAAATATAAAACTAATCACAGCAAAAGATATATATCTGAATTTCTCACTTAAATACCCACACTTTTCATGTAGATCATTTAATTTTATCTTGTCATTAACAAGGTGATATCTCATGCACAAAACAGAGGACGTCCTCTGTTCTAAAAGTCTGGACAGCCGACTTGTAACGCATCCCTAGAACAGATCAAGTCTCTAAAAATTCTGGTTCTTTTACAGAATCTAGATTACTGAATTCCCTACCTTTTTCTCAATTATGACCAAAAATTTAAAAATCATCTTCTACCCCTAATTCCCATCTGTACAGCGGTCTGTCCCTGTGTATAACCCTGACGGACAGCAAGATTCCAGACCCTGGTACGTCTAAATTATGAGGCCAAAAAATCTGAAAAAAAATAGAATACATGTGTATCGTCGTCCTCTACGTTTTTTCTTTTGGGGTGACCCTCGGGAAAAATCGTTTTAGGGGTCTAAACCGCATGAACAGTAACACTGCGGGAATCAATCTACAGGCAGCCAGCAGGGATTCTCTAATTGGAGGTTCTAAATCCTAATTCCCACAAAAAATCTTAGGCTAAGAACCCTAAAATAGCAAAAATCAGAGGGATTGGGATGAGAGAGAATTACCTAGGGATTTGAGATTACCCCTCTTCTTCCTCTTCTTCTCCTTCCCTTCTTCTCCTCCTTCTCATCCTCTCCTCCATCTTCTCCTTCCTCTTCTCCTTCTTCTCCTTGCACAAGGGCAGCACCAAAGGGGAGGGAGAGGGCGCAAGGAGGGTGGGGGGGTGGCGGCTTGGGGTGGGAAAAGGGGGAGGAAGGGCTCCCCAAGGGGTTTGTAAAGGGGATGCTAGGGTTTGGGAGGGGGTATGGGCCCCCATTTTGGCTAGCTGGCCCACCCATCCGGACAGTCCAAATCTCTAAATTAATTATTTTAATTCTTTTTTTATTATTTTAGTCTATTTTAAAGAATTTATTTTCACCTCCCGCGATTTACCAAAAATCCGGGCGACTCCGCGATCAATTTAAAAAAACCGACGCCGAAATGACGTTCAGGATATTACATTCTCCCCACCTAAAAAGGATTCATTCTCGAATCTAACTCCTCAATCCACGAGACAAAGAACAATCAAGAAAAGAACATCCCAAGGGAACAACAACTACGGGTACTCTTCCGCCTCACAAAGCTCAGGCTCTTCTTATGTATCCGATCTTCAAGCTTCCACGTCGCTTCCTGCTCGGCCTGATTCGTCCAGAGGGCCTTCACATACCTGGTGGCCAGCTCCGACGAGTCCACGATACACGCTGATCGACGCTGAGCACCCGCAGCCCTTCGGTCGGCTCTGAGCGGCCAACAGGTCCTGCCGTTCTCACCAGAATTCACCGCCACAACTATTAAACCTCTTATTAAATATAATCGGGATAATACATTTTACCCCTTCAAAAGAATTTGATCGCAAATTCCACTCAAATCATTCTACTCGAAGCACAAACATTATTTTTTACAAATAGAACCCAACAAAAGAAGAATAAAAGATTCTCAAGCAACATACCAGCAACCAGCTTTCCTTCAAAGGACCACGATCTAATTCAAAGGATTCACCACAAAATATTTTTCACTCTCCAAGTAGACAATTGGAGAAACCACATCGCATAAGTCAAGAATGAAAATCACTCGAAAGTCCAAAACAATCATTTTCTTTTCCCAACTAGAAAAGACTACGCGTCAACAATAAACAACTCAATTTGCAGATGACCTCTGCCAAAACACACAGCATAAACAAGAATCAAGCGAGCATTTTTCTACTCGAGATATCATTAATTTCCCAATCTATTCCCTTTCAAAATTTTAACTTTCTTGAACAAAGTATTTCCAACTCATCGCCCAACATACCCTCTCATTTAACTCAAGTTGGCTACCTCAACAATAAGCCCAAACTGAGTACATCATCTACACCCTTGTAGAGAGACTCACTGCTCCCAAAAAAACATACTCTAGTCAAGACCTCGACCAACAGAATTATTTTCACAAATAATTCCTAACGCACCTTAGTCCCTCAAGGATAATAATTCGAAATTCTTATCACACCCACACATACTCCCTTACTGCACCTCGAGGATGCTATCCCGATCATCACACTATTTGGATTCCACTCTGATCCACTATTCCTACACAGCAACACAGGGTCTCTAAGGTTCTAGCATAACAAAAGGTAAAGCCCAGACTTAACTTCAAGACTCCTACAACAAACTTCCCGTATAAGATAGGGAAATCCTCAGGTAAAAACCTTACTATTCCACAGTTAACATACGCTCAATTATTAATATCAACAAATTATTTGACTCCAAGACAAACATTCTATTTAAATCAAATCCTTCCCAAGGATTATTCCACGAAAACAATATATCATCCAATGTACCATAAACATCGTGATATTTAAAGCTCCCACAAAAAAACATCTACTAGACCACCACTATCCAGTCGCCATCATGCAACATAAAGGCTTCGCAACCCACAACAATTACCCTGATCTTAGAAGAAGAGGTAAGAAGAAATAAATTTCAACATACAGAAAATCGCTATCATTCACAGTAGCCAAAAGACCAAGAGAAAATCAAATAGCAATGAGGTTGGAAAACACAAGATGAGACCATTTGTACCTCAAATACTTCAATTCCAATAAAGGAATAATTTTTCTTTAATAACAGCATCCCGCCAATTCCAACAAAGGATGCTTGAAGACCACAACACAAGGTTCAGATAAAACCAATAAAAGCATTCATCACACAACTTTGCTCAAAAATAATTTTCAGCTACCACATAAGTCTTAAGGTCCAAAAAGAAGACCCCAACCGCGAAACTCAAATCCTTAAATTCAATTAGTAACATGAAACTAACAAATTCCTTTATTTGTAAAGCATTCAACACCATAAGCACAAATATATACTATCAATTGTATTAACAACATGATAAAACATTCTTTGCAAGAATCATCATATCCTCTTATTCCTTATTTTTCCAAAAGGAGCACCATAAATAACTTCATCATGTTCTTATTATCTAAATAAGATTCCAACTACTTAATCTAGGAAAACCCTAGTGCATAAGCCACCATATTAAAACAAAGCTCTTTAATAAGATGATATTAGAACATGACATCCTCGCAAACATGCTAGTATAAATCTCTTATTAGATTTTATACATTTAACTTCTTTCTGATGCTCAACTCTAATTTAGCAAAAACATTAGGTGCACTCTAGCTATTACTGTCAATAATGGATCATTATTCTTCATCATCGTATCATTAATGATCCTATATCTGTTTTGCAATCGCAAAACAATTATGAACACAGATTCAATATTCCGCCTAATGTTCAGAAATTAGAACAAAATAAATTTAAACCTCAATAATACCAGCTTAATAAGATAAGGTTCCACAAGTCAATTCATTAATCTTCATCTATTCCTTTATGCATGTTTCAACATTTTAGCATGGCAAAAGTTACATGAATTTAGCAATTATACATGCTCATCAGATAAGTAAAGAGAGGACATATTAAAGATTAATATTACTAAATCAATATTCCAACACCTCTTTACTTAACCATATTGAATGATCAGATCAATTACTTAAAAACGAATATCCAATTTACAAAAACAAGTTGGAAATTTAAATAATCACAATAATCAAACCAATCCTATTTTCTTTCATATTCCTCAATAATTGCATAAGTTCTAAACATACATAGACAAATTCTTAGCCACAATTCTTCAAGAAACTATAACAGGACAATATCATATTAATCAACCTCACTTCTAAGGATATTGGTAGAAATTAATTATGTACCACGCTAGCATCTCAACTTGATAATTCACAACTTATCAATTACTTGCATAATTGCCACCTCCTACTCAGACACAACAAAACATCACAAAGAGTTTTAACACTTCCTTTTAGAAAAGAGAGGATTCAAACATCAATACCCAAAATAACTCAAAAGAAATGCATAGAGCCAAGACTTCCATAAGTTAACGAACTTCCAACATAAAACTTTGATTTCTTTTCAAAATATCAACGAATTAGTGAGTCACATTTTCCAGTAAGAAAAATGGGACAACATGAAAAAACCAATCTCATCAATTAACAGCGCTCATGAGTAGCAAAAGCAACTCATCAATCAGAAGAAACAATATTTGGTCTCAAGAACAATTAGAGGCCTATTGGCATCCAACAATTGCATTGAACCACTAACCCGAGAGAAAACTCATTAACCGCAATAGGCCAAGAATTGGCAAAATCAACTCCAAGGGAATAACACCTTTTCTAAGAAACTCACCCTCGACATCTGCAACTAAGTTACCTGAGGTAACTACACAACTATCTCTATACCACGAACGGTGGTATAAATTATCAATGCCCAAGGCAACAGCTACAACCTCTATCTCTTATCAAAAGCTATCCTCACTCATAGCAGTCATAGAAGCAAATCATAATCATGCAAGATCATATCATAACATAAATCATCAATACAACATGTCAAAAGTATAAATGCAATGCTTGACCCATCCCATCCTACTGTGCACCAGTGTGTCAATTTAATAATTTAATTACCACGGACCTAACGCCCTCTCTGATACCAACTGTAACACCCCAGGACCCACATTATCCTGGGATGCCACTAAACCACTCTACAAGCTAGCTAATTTACAATAAACTGGCAACAACTTCTAAATCATGATAAACTAAGCGGAAGTATACTAAAACAAAGGTAATGGAACACTAATAGTCAAGAAACAACTGCTATTAATTTTAACCAATTAAAGCGAACAACAGCCTAACATTAATAATTATACATGATCTCGACGCTGTCACCCAATCCTCCTCCTCTGCATAGCTATCAGCATTTAACAAACACCATGTGGGAGGAAGCAGCAGTTATAACTCCACGTGGGAGGAAGCATCAATTTCTACATTGGGTTGGAGGGAGGGGTGGATACATTGGCACCACTGGGGACCTCAACAAGCACCAGATCGGTGACCTTGACGAGCACTAGTCCAGCAACCTCATGGATGGATTGCTGTCGGCAACCTTGATGAGTGTATGGCCAACCTCGATGATAGGGGATGCTACTGGGGAGGGAGTGCATGAGGATTATAGCCATGGAGGCAATGGGATGGAGAGCTCAACTAGGAGCAAGAGGACACCTCTAGATCTAATTTTTGCTACCCATGGGTGATAGCTATTGCAGCATCACAGGTTGAACCCGTTTTCAACCCAATCTCGACTTGAAATTTTCTGAACCCACCCCACCCCAACCCAACCCTTCGTATAAGGTAACCCAACCTGACCGAACCCGTTTGCTCTTCTAACCCATTTTCACCTATCCAAAGATAACCCGATCAAGGACCCAACCCATTTAATCATTTGAACCCAATACATTAGCATCCCTAGGTGGAAGGAGAGCAGTCGAGTAGCACTCTCTTGTTACTCTTGTTCTCACGTTTCTTCTGACCAAACTGGCACACATGCCCTCCATGATGTGCTTGCTCAAGGGCTTGCCGACGCCAACGGTGATGCCCTATAAGATGGCTTCTGCCTTTGCCTCTCCCTAGACTTCTTCAATTCTTCCCTACCCCAAATCCTAAATCGTGGAGAGCCACCATGGTCTTCAACCACTAGGCCCGCTGTCGTGGATGCTCGCACGCTACTGCTGATGACTTGGTTTGGCCTCAGATCAACAATGGCTTGACATTCCCCCCTAGTTTCTTAGTTGAATGCTTCACATCTCTTGTAAATCTTTTGAGTGAAATTGATAGTATTGAGTTGTTTCGAGTTGTATGTTTCATGTATTGTATTTGCATTGATTGTTTTGTTTTAGTTTAAATTTTTTGTATCAAGAGTTGAAATCTGTCGGGACCCGGAACAACAACTCCGAGCCCCTCTGTGTAAATCGCACTATCCCAGGAAAAGCTAGTGCACACAGGTTTAACAGCAATGTATATCATGCAAAAATAACCACGAGATATTATTAAACGAAAATACGGCTTTAAGGCCAAGTCTTACAATAAGGCACCAGGCCAACAAAATAAACAAAAACAGCGGAAAGAAAGTAAAGGTGGCAGCACAGCCCATCCAGCCTCCCACAGGCGAACGACTGTAAGACGCATCCTACTCGCTGAAGTAGTCCTCACCGTCGTAGTCACCCTCGAAGTCTGGCAACAGATTTAGCAAGGTGAGTACAGAAGTACTCCCAAGGTAAGCAAGTAAATGCTTACGCAAGTTACACCAGAAATATAATGAGTTGATGCATGCATAAGGGATTTCAAAAGAAGCTTAATAGGGTAATGTGCGGAAAGCAATACTTGAATTTAAATACAATAACGTAAGTACGAAAAGCTGAATTTAAATACAGTATATGAAACATTGTTTTTAACAAGTAATATCGTTAGTGTAGGCTCCAACCCACACTAAGCTATCCACGGGAATCCACCCGGACCATTACCAAATCCAACGTTTGTTTGCCAAAACCAAGTTTTATGAAAATTCAAGTCTAATCTGTGAAGACTCTACTCGGCATGTCCATGACCGTGGACACGGCTATCGAGATAGTTTGTTACTCTGCAGAGGTGTACAACTTTACCCACAAGACATTCCCTCTCACTTGAGCCACGCGATCAACACTTGCCTTAGGTGTGCGGCGGAGAGTTCATGACAAGGCTGTTAGATGATTCATAGCCAACATAATCACGCCGCCACTAAGGTTTCACCACAACTCGAATCCACGAGTTGGAGCCCCCTCTGGTGCCATGTGAGACTTCCCACGACCTACGCGCGCTCACATTCACCTATAGCGAGACTATAGTTGGAACTTCACAAATTACTTAGCCAGTCCGTCCCATACCGGACTTGTGGTAGTCTGAAGTGACCGTAAAATAATTCACGAAACGGTCCTTAAGTTGATTTAGGCTCAACCACATACCCTCGTGCACGATAATCAACAGTGTCACCAAACACGAGGCATCTGGCACCCACCACCTAACCATTAGCCTAAGTCCAAAACATGTTTTCTATTTTCATTTTTAAATAATTTCCGTAAAACCACCCTTGACTCACCGAAGTCAAGATATCGATTTTCAAAGTCCGTCATTTCATGTGAAATATCGATCCCACCTAAAATTATACTAAGCCGAGCTAAGCATTGCTACAAAAATTTCTAGCTAATACTATAGTACTAACTAGTTTTCAGCTAGGGTGACAAGGTATATGAATTCAAGATTCAAATTGGCCATATACAAAGGATCATGGGTATATCTAAAATTCAAATCAAATTTGAATTACATTTGAATAAAGATACGCATGCATATACAGTAAAACAATATAAATAATTTAAAATATTAGGTTCAACATGGTCAAAGGTGTAACTTGCCTTGATCGTAGTCTGCTGCGATTAAGTCAATTCAAACTCTCCGGAATCGTCAATATCTAACGAGATAATCAAATCAAAGCAAAATCAAGACAAAAATTCAAACGAAATCCAAATAACTTCCAAAAACTATAAAATAAACTGGGAGACAGAATTTTGAATTTTGGATGTGGGTCAACCATTTTTTTTAAAAGAAATTGAGGCTTTTAAAAGAAGTTGGAATTTTTAATTAAATTTAAACCTTGGAATTACAAAATATATTCAAATCAAATTTAAATAAATTTCCAAATTTCCAAATTATTCCAGAAATGGATAGATCATGATTTTAGAAAAATTTAGAAATTTGAATGGGTCAATTTGGAGTTAAAATGCAAAAGTTATAGCTCTCCAAAGTTTGAATTCAAAATAAAAGAAAATGGGTATTTTCTGGATTTATTTTTAAACCGAAAAGGATTTATGACGTCAGCACGAATTATTTTTCGAAAGAACATTATAGATTATGACATCAGCCCTAGGATTAATATAATCGGGCAGAGGCTGACAGGTGGGGCCCGGGTGTCATGGACCGAGTCCATGGACCCGAGGGAAGGGTGAGGTGGCAGGCGGGCGCGCGGGGAGCGGGGCGGCGGCGTGGCGCCACGGGGCTGCCGCGTGGTCGCCACGTGGCTGCCACGTCATCGCCAACTCGCCCGACGGCGACGCGGCTTTGCCGGCGGCGGCGCTCGGGGCCCGATGGTCGCCGAGCTCGGTGGCGGCGCGCCGCCGAGGGTACCAAAATGACGAGGAGGACGCAGGAGTGCATCGGTACCTTGCGCGAGGCCGAGATGACCCGAGAGGGAAATCGGCGAGAGGGGCGGTGGTCGGAGAAGGGTTCACGGCGGCGGAGCAGCTCCGTGACGCAGCGGCTTCGGGAAGTGGTCGCGAGGATCGCTGGGCACCAGCAAGGTCGGGAGGCACCGGCGAGGAGCGGGAAGCTCGAGGCGCGGCGATTGCTCGCCGGAGTTCTTGGTGGCGGCGGGAGAAACAAGCGCGGGGGCTCAAGCTCAATTTCGCGAGTGGAGGCACGGCGGTGGCGGTGTGGGCGAGGAACCTCGGGTGCGGGTTTTATAGGTCGGGAGGGGTAACGCGACGCGTACACTCCGCCGGTTTTGAAACGGACGGGAGGTTGAATGCGCCGCGAATGGGGCGTAATTGGGGGTTTATGCCCGCAACGATCGGGAGGGGTTAATTTAAATCTGCAGTGATGTGGGGGAATGAATTGGCAAGAAACCGAAGCTTTCAAAGCTTCGGTTTTCAATCAATGGCGGCGGCAGCGGCGGCGATCGCGCGAGGAAGAAAGGAAAGGGGCGGGGCGAAGGGCACGACAGTGGGGCCCGCACGCGTCGAGAGAAGAAAACGGAAAGGACGAGGGGCGATGGTCGGATGAGCGACAGGTGGCAAAGGGGAGGGGCGGCGGTCGTTGGATCCGAGCGAACCGGTAAGTGAGAGGGGAAGGCCACGATTCAATCCGGCAATGGGGAAACATCCGGCTGGGTCTTGGCGAGGATTAAGTGACTACGGGCGGGCGGGATGTAATCCGACAACGGCGAACGGCCCGATCAAACCACGTGGCGGCAGGAGGAGAGAGGAGCGGTGAAGCGGTAAGTTGGTGTGGCGGCGAGGATTAAATCCGCGCTGGAGTGGAGCGGTCCGATCACGCGACACGCGCGTCGCACGCGGAGGGAGGGAAGGCGGGGAGAGGGTTTAAGTTAGATCGGACGGCTGAGGGGGAGTCCGGCGGCGGAGGGGACGCCGATGCTTGACACCTGGCGGCCAGGAGAGGTTTTTGGGATTTTCTTTCTTTTTTGATTTTCCAGAAATGCTATTAAGCTTTAGAAAACTCAGAAAAATACCAAATAAATTTTGAAAACTCCAGAAAAATTCAGAGAACTATCTGGAGCTATTCTAGACTTAATAAAAATATGTCCCACTCATTTTAACAAGTATAATTTGCAAAGGTACAATTTGATTTTGTAGGGAAGGTTTTAATTCCTTCTAAAATCTAGAAAAATTAATATAATCTCATATTTGACTTAAGGAAGCTGAAATACATTTGTTTTAACTTTTAGTAATGCAATAATTTATTTTTGACTTTTATAAATTAAAGTTTATAATTTTTCTCGAATCAGGACTTTAACATAACTCCAGATTAACTTTTCAATAAAGGGACAAAATTTTGGGATGTTACAAACCTACCCCCCTTAAAGGAAATCTCGCCCTCGAGATTTGCACTGGCTAGCAAAAGAGATGGGGATGGCTGATCTTTAAATCTTCTTCTCGCTCCCAGGTGGCTTCGTCTTCGGTGTGGTTGCTCCACTGAACTTTGCAGAATCTGATGGTTTTTCTTCTGGTCTGACGCTCGGCTGTCTCGAGAATCTTGATTGGTTGCTCCTGATAGGTGAGGTCATCCTGGAGGTCCAAGGTTTCCAATGCGGCTTGCTCTGTGGGTACTCGGAGGCACTTCTTTAACTGTGAGATATGAAAGACATTGTGCACACCTGACATGCTTGGCGGCAAGTCTAACTGATATGCGACTGCACCTCTTCGGTCCAGAATCTTGAAAGGGCCCACATATCGTGGTGCTAGCTTCCCTCTAACTTGAAACCTTTTCACACCTCTGAGTGGGGATACTCTAAGATAGACGTAGTCGCCGACCTCGAAGGTCAGGTCTCGACGACGGTTGTCCGCATAGCTCTTCTGTCGAGACTGGGCTATCTTTAGTCTGTCTCTGATCTTCTTCACTTGATCTTCTGTGTCTTGCAGCAGGTTTGGTCCAGTTCTTGGGGTTCACCTTGCTGATCCCAAAGCAAGGGGTCTGCACTTTCGACCATACAAGGCTTGAAGGGTGCCATCTGCGCATCGGCTTGGTAGTTGTTATTGTACGAGAATTCCGCATAGAGGCGGTGAAGCGGTCCCAAGCTGTTCCGAAATCCAGCGTACAAGCCCTTAGCATATCCTCGAGTATCGATTAACTCTTTCTGTTTGACCGTGCATGCGGGGATGGTAAGCGGTGCTGGCGAGCTTACTACCCAATTCTTCATGCGACCTTTGCCAAAATCGAAGTAAAGCGACTACCTCGATCGACACTATCTTCTTGGGTACGCCATATAGGCACACAATTCGAGACATGTCTGATTTCACCAACTTGCTTCTGAATAAGTGGTCTTGGTGGTATGAAGTGAGCCACTTTAGTCAATCTGTCTATGATTACCCAAATTGAATCATAACCCGATTGCGTCCTTGGGAGTCCGGTTATGAAATCCATACCGATTTCTTCCCACTTCCATTCTGGAATCGGCAATGGTTGCAAGAGTCCTGCGGCCTCGATGTTCAGCTTTGACTCGTTGGTGTGTGTCATGAGCTTCAATGAACTCTGCGATTTCCCTTTTCATACTAACCCACCAATATCTTTCCCTCAGATCCTGGTACATCTTGGTACGACCTGGGTGGATTGAGTATGGGGTATCATGAGCTTCTTTCAGAATCAGGTTTTTGATTTCCTGATTATTCGGCACACAGATGCGGTTCTCGAACCAAACCGTGCCATGTTCATCTTATTTGAATCTGGTGCTTTGCCTCTTCTCATATTCTTCTTGATTTCTTGGATATCCTCGTCCACAACTGAGCTTCCTTAATTTGATCAGCAAGCAGTCGCACTTCGATGTGGTGAGGTGCTTGGTCCCGTTGGGTTTAGACTTAGGCAGGCGACTCCTCCGAAGTCGGGTCCGGTCTTCTTCCGATATCACCATGTTTGCATAAGACTTCCTGCTTAAGGCATCGGCTACCACATTCGCTTTTCCGGGGTGGTAATGTATACCGATGTCGTAGTCCTTTATCAACTCCAACCATCTTCGCTGCCTCAGGTTGAGTTCTGCCTGGGTGAAGATATATTTCAAACTCTTATGGTCCGTGTATACTTCACAACGGTTACCAATAAGATAGTGGCGCCAGATTTTTAAGGCGTGCACTACTGCGGCTAACTCCAAGTCATGAGTAGGATAATTGCACTCATGAGGCTTGAGTTGACGCGATGCATAAACTACCACTTTGCCTTCTTGCATCAGAACACAGCCTAAGCCTAGGCGAGAGGCGTCACAGAAAACCTCGAAGCCTTTATGCACGTCTGGCAAGACAAGCACGGGTGCTGAGACTAGTCTCTTCTTAAGGGTTTGGAAACTCTGCTCACAAGCCTTCGTCCATTCGAACTTCTTTTCCTTTTTCAGCAATTGGGTCATTGGTTTGGCTATCTCGGAGAATCTGCTATGAACCGAGCGGTAATAACCCGCCAGTCCAAGAAAGCTCGACTTATTACGGACTTTGGTAGCTTCCACTCCATTATCGCTTCTACCTTGGAAGGATCTCTGGCGATTCCTTGGTACATTACGATATGTCCGAGGAAGGCAACCTCTTTAGCCGAATTCACACTTATCGAATTTGGCGAAAAGTCGATGCTCTCTAAGCTTTTCTAGAGTGATCTGAGGTCTTTGCTCGTGCTCTTCTTCATTCTTGGAGTAGATGAGGATGTCGTCGATGAAGATTACTACGAACTTGTCCAAGTATTTCATGAACACACTGTTCATCATGCTCATGAAGTAGGCTGGTGCATTGGTCAGTCCAAATGACATGACCGTGAACTCATAATGTCCATATCTGGTGGAGAAGGCAGTCTTGGGAATGTCTTCTTCACGAATCTTCAGCTGATGGTATCCTGATCGCAGATCAATCTTGGAGAAGATACCGGCTCCTTTCAACTGATCGAACAGGTCATCGATCCTGGGGAGGGGGTATTTATTCTTGATGGTGACGTCATTGAGTGCTCTGTAGTCCACACATAGCCTCAGACTCTCATCCTTCTTCTTGACGAACAGGACGGGTGCTCCCCAAGGCGACGAACTGGGTCGGATGTACCCTTTGTCTTCTAACTCCTTGAGTTGATTCTTCAATTCTGCTAACTCGTTAGCAGGCATCCGATATGGTCTCTTGGAAATCGGGGCGGTGCCTGGGACTAGGTCAATCACAAATTCGATCTCCCTATCCGGTGGCATCCCTGGCAGTTCCTCGGGAAAAACGTCTGGGTATTCCCGTACGATCGGCACTTCCTCCAAGACTTGGAGGTGGAAGAGGGCGCATTCTTCTGCCTTCGGAATCTGGGGAGAGAAGATTACTTCCACGCCTTGGTCATTGGTGAGGGTGATGGATCTGGTAGCACAATCGATCCGACCTCGATTCTTGGCTAACCAGTTCATCCCAAGAATGACATCTAATCCTTGCGATTCCAAAACCAAAAGATCGGCGAGGAATCGGGTCCCATCTATGAGCAATTCCACTTTGGGGCACAAGGTCCCTGCTCTCATTTCTGCTCCAGGGGAGTGAACTATCATAGGGTTGCTAAGGGTTACCCTGCCCAACCCATGCTTATCCGTAAAAGTTTTTGACACAAAGGAATGCGATGCTCCAGAATCGAAAAGAACTGATGCTGGTACTGAATTGACAAGGAACATACCCAACACGACATCTGGTGCAGCCTGGGCCTCTTCCGTTGTCACGTGGTTCACTCGCCCCTTGATGAAGGTCTGCGGCTTCTGCTGGCCCTGGTTCTGACTTCCAGAGGCTCCTGAAGTTGCTGCCGCTTGAGTCTTCTTAGGGCATGCCTTGGCAAAGTGCCCCGTTCCTTGCGATAGTAATGAGTCAATCCGTCGGCGGACTGCTCTTACGTGTCCGCCACCGATTCTTTGAGAGTGCGGTTGCTTGGGAAGCTGCTGGCGGTTGGCACAAAAGCAGTGGCGGTGGTTGAGGACTTGAACTCGCTGGGTCGTTCTTGAAGTTTCTTGCCACGGGTGCGAACTTGTTTGAGTGAGGAGGGGTACTGCGATTCTTGAAAGAACTTCAAGAGTTGTTCCTCTGGTCCGCCATCCTTTTCTTCCGGGTCTCCATTTCCATGTGTTTGCCCTCCTGGCGGATGGCCTTACTGATTAGCTGGTGGAAGTCAGTATAGTCACCCGATATCAGTTGTACTGATATGTTGTCATTCAGGCCCTCCATGAACCTTTCTTGCTTGGCTTCATCGGAAGCCACATCCTCTGGCGTATAGCGGGCCAGTTGGTTAAACTTCATGCGTACTCATTGTGACGACTTCCTTGGCGCAGAGATCTGAACTCCTTCTTCTTCAATGCCATGGTGCCGGTGGGGATATGAGCTTTGCGAAAGCTTTGCTCGAACTCGATCCACGTCACCGTCTGCGGATTGGTGTGCGAAGCGGTGAAAGTGTCCCACCATTGAGATGCGGGCCCATTCAGCTGATGGGAGGCGAACAGGACTCGCTCCTGATCAGTGCACTGCAGAATGTCGACTTCTTGCCAATCGACTGAGCGATCGTGGCGTCCATCGGTTCAAGATCTGCCGCGAAGGTGGGTGGCTTGATCTCGTGAACTTCGAGAGACGATTGGGAGGTACTTGGGCAGGTTGATGATGAGCCTGAGGGTTGTTGATCGTCTGGGCTAATAGCTGGATCAACTGGTTTTGATTGGCCATCAATTGTGCCCAATCCGGTCCTGCCGCTAGCGGGGGTGGTGGAATCGGAGCTGACTGGCTTCCTTGTACTCCGGGGTTGGCGTTGTCCATGTTGGAGTTTCTTCTTGTGTTCACCATCTATTGAGACTTTCAGATTTAGAGAGAGAACTAAAGGAAAGGTTCTAGTAACAATCCCACCAAAACAACACACAAGAGCAAGGAAAACACGAATAAGAGCCAAACAAAACTTTTTATTTTATTATAATAGTCTCGTGGCTGTTTACAAAGGTCCACAGCTCACGGGTAGCGTTCTAAGACTCGGGGTTGTCTACACACTAGCGCTGCGCTCGAGTCTCCTCGGAAAAGGCCCGGAATCAGTGGAACCTGCATCTTCTGCACGGAGCTCGGCAAGTTCCTCTTGGCGCGCGCGCGAGCTTGGCATGCGCGTGTGCAGGCTCGTCGAGGTGGTCGGTACATGTGATCCATGGACTTGGTGTACTCCACCAGTCGTATGAGGCGGGGGTTGCTCTCATACTCTGTAGACGAGAAGTCGCTGGCAGCCCACAGGGGAGTCTTCATGGGGAAGTAGCGGAAGTCGGTGCGCAGCAAGTCTCGAGCGTAGATGTTCCGCAGCTGGCGAATGGCCTCTCGGGCTGCATCCTGAACTCCATCGAAGAAGGTGGCTCGAGGTAGGGGTGTGTCGAACACGTAAATGGCTCCGTGTGCTCCGAAATCCTTGAAAATCTTCACTTCCACCCTCCAGCGTTCCTCGTCTCCATACATGCCAACATATCCCCGGTAGAGAGTGCAGGCGGAAGTTGAGCTCTTGCATGAGGTTGTACAGATCGTCGGCGAAGAGTCCAGCAAGGGTCCCATGGGAGACGCGGGTGGGTTGCTCCATCTAAAATTTGGAAGGGGAGAGGAGTTAGTAATCGGTTTTGGTAAAGAGACTTGAGAAAAGGGCGAGATAATTTAAAAGGGCATTTCTTATTAAAATATATCCTTAAAGCTGGTCTCTTGCTAAGGTCACGTCTTAGAGTCATCGTTGCTCTGATACCATTTCTGTCGGGACCCGGAACAACAACTCAGAGCCCTCTGTAAATCGCACTATCCGGGAAAAGCTAGTGTACACAGATTTAACAGCAATGTATATCATGCAAAAATAACCACGAGATATTATTAAACGAAAATACGGCTTTAAGGCCAAGTCTTACAATAAGGCACCAGGCCAACAAAATAAACAAAAACAGCGGAAAGAAAGTAAAGGTGGTAGCACAGCCCATCCAGCCTCCCACAGGCGAACGACTGTAAGACGCATCCTACTCGCTGAAGTAGTCCTCACCGTCGTAGTCACCCTCGAAGTCTGGCAACAGATTTAGCAAGGTGAGTACAGAAGTACTCCCAAGGTAAGCAAGTAAATGCTTACGCAAGTTACACCAGGAAATATAACAGAGTTGATGCATGCATAAGGGATTTCAAAAGAAGCTTAATAGGGTAATGTGCGGAAAGCAATACTTGAATTTAAATACAATAACGTAAGTACGAAAAGCTGAATTTAAATACAGTATATGAAACATTGTTTTTAACAAGTAATATCGTTAGTGTAGGCTCCAACCCACACTAACCTATCCACGGGAATCCACCCGGACCATTACCAAATCCAACGTTTGTTTGCCAAAACCAAGTTTTATGAAAATTCAAGTCTAATCTGAAGACTCTACTCGGCATGTCCATGACCGTGGACACGGCTATCCGAGATAGTTTGTTACTCTGCAGAGGTGTACAACTTTACCCACAAGACATTCCCTCTCACTTGAGCCACGCGATCAACACCTTTGCCTTAGGTGTGCGGCGGAGAGTTCATGACAAGGCTGTTCGATGATTCATAGCCAACATAATCACGCCGCCACTAAGGTTTCACCACAACTCAAATCCACGAGTTGGAGCCCTCTCTGGTGCCATGTGAGACTTCCCACACCTACGCGCGCTCACATTGACCTATAGCGAGACTATAGTTGGAACTTCACAAATTACTTAGCGAGTCCGTCCCATACCGGACTTGTGGTAGTCTGAAGTGACCGTAAAATAATTCACGTAAACGGTCCTTAAGTTGATTTAGGCTCAACCACATACCCCGTGCACGATAATCAACCAGTGTCACCAAACACGAGGCATCTGGCACCCACCACCTAACCATTAGCCTAAGTCCAAAACATGTTTTCTATTTTCATTTTTAAATAATTTCCGTAAAACCACCCTTGACTCACCGAAGTCAAGATATCGATTTTCAAAGTCCGTTATTTCATGTGAAAGATCGATCCCACCTAAAATTATACTAAGCCAGGCTAAGCATTGCTACAAAAATTTCTAGCTAATACTATAGTACTAACTAGTTTTCAGCTAGGGTGACAAGGTATATGAATTCAAGATTCAAATTGGCCATATACAAAGGATCATGGGTATATCTAAAATTCAAATCAAATTTGAATTACATTTGAATAAAGATACGCATGCATATCTGATAAAACAATATAAATAATTTAAAATATTAGGTTCAACATGGTCAAAGGTGTAACTTGCCTTGATCGTAGTCCTGCTGCGATTAAATCAATTCAAACTCTCCGGAATCGTCAATATCTAACGAGATAATCAAATCAAAGCAAAATCAAGACAAAAATTCAAACGAAATCCAAATAACTTCCAAAAACTATAAAATAAACTGGGAGACAGAATTTTGAATTTTGGATGTGGGTCAACCATTTTTTAAAAAGAAATTGAGGCTTTTAAAAGAAGTTGGAATTTTTAATTAAATTTAAACCTTGGAATTACAAAATATATTCAAATCAAATTTAAATAAATTTCAAAATTTCCAAATTATTCCAGAAATGGATAGATCATGATTTTAGAAAAATTTAGAAATTTGAATGGGTCAATTTGGAGTTAAAATGCAAAAGTTATAGCCCTCCAAAGTTTGAATTCAAAATAAAAGAAAATGGGTATTTTCTGGATTTATTTTTAAACCGAAAAGGATTTATGACGTCAGCACGAATTATTTTTCTAAAGGAAATTATAGATTATGACGTCAGCCCTAGGATTAATATAATCGGGCAGAGGCTGACAGGTGGGGCCCGGGTGTCATGGACCGAGTCCATGGACCCGAGGGAAGGGTGAGGTGGCGGCGAGCGCGCGGAGCGGGTGGCGGCGGCGTGGCGCCACGGGGCTGCCGCGTGGTCGCCACGCGGGCGCTGCGTTACGGCTTTATGCCGGCGTGGCGGCACGCGCGAGGTGGCGAGCGGCGCGGGTGGCGGCGTGGCGTGGCGCCGACCGCCGCCACTGGCTGCCACGCCATCGCCAACTCGCCCGACGGCACGACGCGTGCCGGCGGCGGCGCTCGGGGCCCGATGGTCGCCGGAGCTCCGGTGAGCGGCGGCGCCGGCCGAGGGTACCAAAATGACGAGGAGGACGCGGGGAGTGCATCGGTACTTTGCGCGGAGGCCGAGGATGACCGGAGAGGGAAATCGGCGGAGAGCGGCGGTGGTCGGAGAAGGGTTCACGGCGGCAGAGCAGCTCCGGTGACGCAGCAGCTCGGGGAAGTGGTCGCCGAGGATCGCCTGGGCACAAGCAAGGTCGGGGAGGCACCAGCGAGGAGCGGGGAAGCTCGAGGCGGCGGCGATTGCTCGCCGGAGTTGCTGGTGGCCGGTGGGGAGAAACAAGCGCAGGGGGGCTCCGAAGCTCAATTTCGCGAATTGGAGGCATGAGGGGTGGCGGTGTGGGCAGAGGAACCTCGGGGTGCGGGTTTTATAGGTCGGGGAGGGGGTAACGGCCGCGTACACTCCGCCGGTTCTGAAACGGACGGGGAGGTTGAATGCGCCGGCGAATGGGGGCGTAATTGGGGGTTTATGCCCGCAACGGATCGGGGAGGGGTTAATTTAAATCTGCATGATGTGGGGAATGAATTGGCAAAAACGAAGCTTTCAAAGCCGGTTTTCAATCAATGGCGGCGCGCGCGCGATCGCGCGAGGAAGAAAGGAAAGGGGCGGGGGCGAAGGGCACGACAGTGGGCCCGCACGCGTCGGCGAGAAGAAAAGCGGAAAGGGCGGGGCGATGGTCGGATGAGCGACTGGTGGCAAAGGGGAGGGGCGGCGGTCGTTGGATCCGAGCGAACCGGTAAGTGAGAGGGGAAGGCCACGATTCAATCCGGCAATGGGGGAAACATCTGGGCCGCTAGGTCTTGGGCGAGGGATTAAGTGACTACGGGCGGGCGGGATGTAATCCGACAACGGCGAACGGCCCCGATCAAACCACGTGGCGGCAGGAGCGGAGAGGGGAGCGGTGAAGCGGTAAGTTGGTGCGGGCGGCAAGGATTAAATCCGGCGCGGGAGTGGACGGTCCGATGCGCGACACGCGTCGCGCGCGAGGAGGAAGGCGGGGAGGGTTTAAGTTAGATCGGACGGTGAGGGGAGTCCGCAGCAGAGGGGACGCCGATGCTTGACACTGGCGGCGGGAGGGTTTTGGGATTTTCTTTCTTTTGATTTTCCGAAATGCTATTAAGCTTTAGAAAACTCAGAAAAATACCAAATAAATTTTGAAAACTCCAGAAAAATTTAGAGAACTATCTGGAGCTATTCTAGACTTAATAAAAATATGTCCCACTCATTTTAACAAGTATAATTTGCAAAGGTACAATTTGATTTTGTAGGGAAGGTTTTAATTCCTTCTAAAATCTAGAAAAATTAATATAATCTCATATTTGACTTAAGGAAGCTGAAATACATTTGTTTTAACTTTTAGTAATGCAATAATTTATTTTTGACTTTTATAAATTAAAGTTTATAATTTTTCTCGAATCAGGACTTTAACATAACTCCAAAAAATCCAATAAACTCCAGATTAACTTTTCAATAAAGGGACAAAATTTTGGGATGTTACAAAATCTTAGCTTTTTAAGTTGCAAATGGTGAATGTTGAGTTGAAAGTTCAAAAAAATCAATATTGAAAGTTTGAATCTAGTTTAAAGTTTTCAAATTTGAGATTTAAATGTTATTCTTTTATGGAGTTGAATGCTCATGGTTTTGTGAGTTGAAAGCTAGATGATTCTAGTTGAAGGAGAATGGAAGCATGGCCGAAAAGGTCTCTGGAGGGTGGTGGCTTACCGTGACTTGTCCATCTAGCAAGCTTTCGTAAATTAGATGCATCCTGTCACAATATATGTGTATATGAATTTTGGACCTATATAAGAAACAGAGGGTTGTAACTCAAAGGAACAGGGAATTCCACACAAATTTGAAACCCTAGTCTGTCTCTAGTGTTGCATGGCTGCGTGGATTTCTCCTAGACTGGTGAGCCCGATGCCACCCCCACCTTCTTGCCCTTGTCGACTTCTCCCTCCATGTCCCCTTCGCTCCCGCCTGACCACCCTAGCCTCTATTGCTGTGCACCCTTCTCCTATGGACTCGCCACCCACAATTACATTTTTACACATCCTCCCCTCCCACCTTACGAGCCAATCAAGGACCACAAGATAAACCCTAAATCCCTAACCCCCTCCCTCCACAGCATCCTCCATCATCGTCGCTCTCTGGTGCTGGCTGCCAACTTGTTCCTTGGCCTACAGCTCCTCTTCTTTGTAAGATTCACAAAGTTCAACCTCAATTTAATCCCGCCTGTTAGGGTTTTGCATCACACCCCCCTTGCGCCACATAGAAATCAGCAACCATGTTTATCACAATAGCGAAATTAAAATTGAAATATCCCAAATTAATCAGTCAGGTATATCCCATACTAGACATGTAGTTTGTATGGTAAGACTCAGATCAATAGCGTACAAAGTTAAGTCTTTAACATTACTTAGGTGAAACTTCCACATCTTTCGAAGTGAATCCACACTTCCCCCTTTACTGCACAATCACTCACCCAAGTGAAAATTAATTTTGTATAATTAACACCATTGACACACCAATATCATGACACACAAATTTTATAACTGTGACTCCAACCATAATTCTATATCTCATTAAGTCAAATTAATTAATTGATCAGATGTGGTGATGAACCCATTGAGACTATAAGAATGGCTAAGGAAATTTTATCGTACAACCCATGTGACAACTAGTATAGTATCACTAAATAATTTTTCATCCCGGTGACAATGGAATCATGGTATTTAACTTATCAAGTGAGGGATTAATCAAGTAGGACAATAACTACCACATATGAAGGTTTGTATTAAAATAGCGATGCGTGATAATTTAAACACAAAATAGATAATTAATAGATTAAAAACTAAATTCAACATGATCAAAGAACATGACTTGTCTTGGTCTTACTTAGTTATGAACTCTTGATCCTCTGGTGGTGCTTCCATTCCTTCAAAGGCGCAATCTAACGAGAGAGCAAACAAATAAGGTAAAAAATAAAATCAAATAAAATTCAAATGAACTCGAAAAACTTCAAAACTAAAACCAAAAGATGGAGCTTGATTTTAGATGAAATTTAGAAAAAAATGAATGGGATCAATTGGAGCTAGAACGAAGAAGAACAAGTTATTGGAATATAAACCCTAAAGAAAAATATGGGGAATTTAGAAAATGTACTATGTTGTGGACTCGGCTCGTGGAAAGACTAGTCTATGGTTGGCTCAGCTCATGAAATAGTGCTCGGTCGACTGGGCTGGCTGACGTGGTGGCTAGGGCTAACATGGCAAACACGTGGCCAACATGTGGCAACAGGTGGCAGGTAGGGCTGATGTGGCAGCTGAGTTGGTAGGGTGATGTGGCATGCTGATGTGGCATCTGAGATGGCTGGGGTGCTGATGTTGCACTGACATGTGGTGACACGTCGGACCTAGTCTTTGAGCTGCTCACGACATTACAATCTTGACACGGCTCGGTTCACTGTCTCACGCAATGATGCTCGACAAGGGGACCCATCATCGAACACTCGGTGCATGTGGCTAGCATGGTGCGAGGTGACATCGGCATGATCCGACGGTAAAGCGTGTAGCGCATGGCCAAATCCTGACGGTTGACCTAGATTGACGGCACGGATCCAATCGGATGGCCAGGACGATGACGTGTGGCGGCGGAAGTCCCAAGGTGACCCTTCGGTGGGTGAATGGGCACAAGTGCATGATGGGCAAGGCAGTGGTGCATAGGAACCGAGGCACAACATGAGCGGTGACTACATGGCGGTTGGAGAAGTGTCGTTCGATTGGATAGAGATGGCGGTGGTTGGCTAGATGGCAAGGTCGGGGGTGGCGGTGCCTCACCAATGGCAGGACAGACAGTGATGGCAACTGGACGACTGGTGGTGTAGACAAAAACATCGATGACACGAGCTCTGGTGAGAATTGCAACACACAGACAGGGGCGAGTGGCGGCTCTGGGATGCGGGGAACGAGGCGGTGGCTCAGCCTTTTAAGCACAGAGGTCAAGGAAACTGACACAAAGATAGCGCGGAGTCCATCTCGGGCACAAACACCAAGGCAAAGGCAGCGAGAGCTCGAGCGAAACATAGTGGTGGTGAGACTGGCTTAGAGACGATGATGAATAGTGCACGCACCATTGGATGAGCAACACGGGACTTAGGGTTGGATCAGACGATCAACTGAGAAATTATAGATGAACAATGCTCAGTCCTTCTAATGGTTGACACATGTCATTAGACGAGATCCGATGGCTACCTTCGGGGGACATCTAGATGGGTGACACATGGCCGAAAGGGGATCAGACAGCTGAAACTAAATGGATCGGGATGAACCGTAATTGGGCTCGGAATGAGCTCTAGAAAATAGCAAATAAAGCCAAAAATTATGGAAAATTCCAGAAAATTCCTTGAGACACAAGAAACCCAAATAAAATACTTCCAGCAAATGTTATTATTTATTTTAGTCATATTAAATCCTTTTAATTATTAAACATTTATTTGAAGCTTTAATTAATTCAAGAAAAATCCAAATGGTGAATTTTATTTTAAAAGCTTCAAATAACCTCTGAAAATCAGGATGTTACAAACCTCCCCCCTTAAATGGGATATCGACCCCGAGATGTGGGCTCACTAAGAGAATAGGTTTGGGAACTCTGCTCTGAGATCCTCCTCACGCTCCTAGGTGGCTTCCTCCTCAGAATGGTTGCTCCACTGGACTTTGCAAAAATAAATAACTTTGCTCTTAGTTACACGCTCGGACAGTTCCAAGATTTTGATTGGATGCTCCTTGTACGATAGATCCTCCTAGAGTTCAACGGCTTCCACTGATACTGCTTTCTCTGGCATATGTAGACACTTCTTCAATTGGGATAGATGGTAGATGTCATGTATCCTACCAAAGGACGTAGGTAGCTTCAACTGATATGCAATTTCTCCCCTGCGCTTTAAGATCTTGAATGGCCCAACACATCTTGGTTCATGTTTTTCTTTCATTTGGAACCTCTTAACACCTTTGAATGGTGTAATCCTTGAGATCCACGTGGTCACCAGGCTCAAAACTCAACTCTCGACGACAAGTATTCGCATAACTTTTCTGCCTCCCTTGGGTAGTTCTTAGTCTCTCCTAGATTAATCGAACTTTTTTTTTCAACTTCTTTTAGACAATCTGGCCCAAACACTTGGCCTTCCCCCGTCTCTTTCCAATTAAGAGGGGTTCTACACTTTCTGTCATATAGAGTTTTAAATTGTGGCATTTGCAAACTGGCTTGGTAACTGTTATTGTAAGAGAACTCTGCAAAAAGCAAACAACTGTCCCACTTGACTCCATGATCTAGCACACAAGCACTCAACTTGTCCTCAAGAATCTGATTCACACGCTTAGTCTGTCCATTAGTTTAGGGATGATACGATTACTGAAATTTAAATGAGTGCCTATAGCTTCATGGAAACTCCCCCAAAATCGTGAAGTAAACTGCTATCCATGATCTGGTACTATTTCTTAG
The DNA here is from genome assembly GCA_036346265.1 of Melocanna baccifera. Taxonomy (NCBI): domain Eukaryota; kingdom Viridiplantae; phylum Streptophyta; class Magnoliopsida; order Poales; family Poaceae; genus Melocanna; species Melocanna baccifera. Next base: position 10,851,474 of record CM070705.1, on the reverse strand, counting down.
GTACTCCAAGGAGATTCATAATCCTCGACATGTATAACTCTGCCAATTTATCACCTGTATAGGTTGTTCTGACTAGAATAAAATGAGCAACCTTTGTCAAACGATCCACAATTACCCAAATTGAATCATAACCATCCTTGGTCTTTGGTAATCCTGTGATAAAATCCATACCAACCTCTTCCCACTTTTACTCAGGAATCTTCAATGGCTGTAGCAAACCTGCTGGTCCCTGATGCTCAGCTTTCACTCTCTGACACACATCACAAAGTGCAACATACTCTGCTATCTCATACTTCATGCTTGGCCACCAATATTTATCCTTAATATCTTAGTACATCTTGGTGCTGCCGGGATAAATCGAATACAATGACTCATGAGCTTCCTTGAGTAACAACTATTTTAATTCCTTTCTATTTGGTACACACAATCCCTTCTTAAACCACAAGGTTTCTTTTTCATCCTCTATAAAATCTGCTGCTTTACCCTTTCTTATGTTAATCTTGATATGCTGAATATTCTCGTCCGCTAACTGAGCTTGGCGGATCTAATCATCCAAGGTTGGCTGCAATTCCATTGTGGCTAAAAATCCTTCCTCGATCAACTCCAAGCTAAGCTTATGAAATTTCTCATGCAAAGTGGCTGACTTTTCTTAATCATCATTGTATTACAATAAACTTTTCTGCTCAAAGCATCTGCTACCACATTGGTCTTTCCTAGGTGATAATGTATTCCAATATTATAATTCTTTATTAGCTCCAACCATCTCCTTTACCTGTGATTAAGGTCGACCTGAGTGAAAATATAGTTCAAACTCTTATGATATGTGTAAATCTCACAACGATTACCTCTGAGATAATGATGCCAAATTTTTAAAACATGCACTACGGCTGCTAACTCCAAATCATGTGTGAAACAATTCTCCTCATGTGGTCTCAACTGACGCGAAACATAAGCTACCATTATTTTGTCTTGCATCATCACACATCTTAAACCTTTGCAGGAAGCATCGCAATAAATCTCAAAGTACTTGTTTACATCTGGCAACACTAGCATTAGGGCTGTGGTCAAACACTCCTTCAGCTTCTAAAAACTCTTCTCACACTCTGGCATCCAAATAATTTTTTTCTTTTTTAACAACTGTGTAAGCGACCTAGCTACACTAGATAATCTTCAATGAAGTGGTGGTAATACCCCGCCATCCCAAAAAAACTCCTGACCTACATCACTGATGATGGTGACTTCCAATCCAACAAATCCTTCACTTTTCAGGGGTCAATTGCAACTCCCTCTACTGACATAATATGGCCTAAGAAAGCAAATTCCTTCATCCAAAACTTGGCATACAATTGATGCTCTTTTAGTTTCTGCAAAACCATCCTCAAATGCTCATCATGTTTTTTCTCATCCTTGGAGTAAATCAGAATATCGTTATTGAACACAACGACGAACTTGTCTAAATACTCCATGAACACCTTATTCATCAAGTACATGAAATAAGCTGGGGCATTGGTCAAACCAAAGGACATCACTGTGAACTCGTACAGATCATGATGAGTTGAGAAAGCTGTCTTGGGTATATCCTCCTGACAAATCTTCATTTGATGGTATCCTAATCTCAAATCAATCTTGGAGAATACTTCTGCTCCTTTAAACTGATCAAACAAATCATCAATCCTAGACAAATGATACTTATTCTTGATAGTGACCTCATTAAGTGCTCGGTAATCCACACACATGCACTGACTACCATTCTTCTTCTTGACAAATAACACTAGCACTCCCCATGGGGATGAGCTCGATCTGACATAACCTTTGTCCAAAAGCTCTTGAATTTGCTTCTTCAATTCCACTAACTGATTAGTAGGCATCTGGTACGGTCTCTTGGAAATTGGGGGAGTACCAGGTATTAGCTCAATTGAAAACTTAACCTCTTGATTAGGTGGCATTCTAGGAAGAAACACATCGGGATATTCTCTAACATTTGGCATATCCTCTAACATGATCCCTTTGCTCAAGCAAACATCGGGATATTCTTTGACATTTGGCTTACCCTCTAACATGATCCCTTTGCTCTAACATGATCTCTAGCTAACTCATGCTAGCTATAAATTTTGCTTTTCTTCCATCTGAACAGGTTAAGTTAACAACTCTGTTTCCATAATCCAACATTGCTTGGTACTTCTTAAGCCAATCCATTCTCAAAATTACATCAAAGACTGGATATCCAATGTGATAAGATCGGCGACAAACTCCACTCCTTGAATGGCTATCTTGACTCCTAGACAACCTAGGTTTGTACTCAACTCAGAGCCCAGGGATTGAACCAAAAGAACAGATCCAAGAATAATAGTTTTCAACCATTGCTTTAAAGCAAAACTCTGAGAAACAAATGAATGCGAAACTCCAGAATCAAACAAAATTGTAGCAGGAAATTACCAATCACAACCTCTCGCGCTGCTTGGGCCTCCTCTGTGGTGACATGGTTCACCTGTCCTCGCACGACTGATGGTGGCGCTCGACTGGCCTGGCCTGGCACTTGGAGTGCTCCACATTCTAATTTTGAAGCAGGAATCCGATCTGGTGTGGCTTCTAGATTAAAACGGACTGGCGTCAAAGCATGCCTTTAAGGGCACTTGCTAGCATAGTGTCATAGCTCATGACACTTGTAGCATGTAACTAATGCTGCCAGGTTGGTATTCCTCTATTGCTAGCTACTTAATCCAATAGGATGCGGTCCTGAATGGAATTGGCGCGGCACTAAGGCTGGCGTGCTGAAACCGAGCTGCGATGGCACATGTGCGGGTTGGTATGTGCTGAGATGAGCCTTCTAAGGCTGATGAAGGTGAGCTCCTTGTTCCATCATTCTTCTCTTGCGGGACTCCTCTAGCTCGTGGTGACTTTTCTTAATGAGCATTGCTTTATCCACCATGTGCTGAAAACTGACATAGTCATTACCCACAACCTAAACCTTTAATCTTGGATTCAATCCTTTCTTGAACCTCTTCTGACGAGTATCATCCATGGCAACATCCCCTAGTGCATAGCGAGCTAACTGAGTGAACTTGTTAAGATACTCACTCACTGACATGCTTTTCTGCTGCAACTCACGAAATTCCTCCTTCATTTCAATCACCCCATCTAAGATATGGGCATGATGAAATGCTACGGTGAGCTCTGTCCAAGAGATGTCATCCTGATTTTCATGAGCGACGCAGTAGTTCTCCTACCACTCTACTGCAGCTCCCTCCAACTAATGAGCGGCGTGAAGCACTTTCTTTCGATCCTTACACTGAGCAAGGTTCAGTTTCTTCTCAACTAAATGAATCCAGTCATCTACATGCAAAGGCTCTAAGGACGGGGAATAGGTGGGCGATCTTGCACTTGGACTGCTGGCGAGCTGGCTAAGGTGCAATTGCTTCCTAGTTCTACCGATTCATCATGGTATTCATATTCTGCATCATGGTCGTGCCTACCAGGCGGATGACGAAGCCGTCGCCGCCCCGTCGAGGCAATGCCTACGGGGCGGGCGACGAGGCGCTGCTTTGAAACCAGGTCATCCCGCTGAGGCCGTGCCTACCAGGCGGACGACGAAGTCGTCGCCGCCCCGCCGAGGCAGTGCCTACGAGGCGGGCGGCGAGGCGCCGCTCGGCCGGTCGCCCCGCCGAGGCCGTGCCTACCAGCGGCGGCGGTCTGCCGAGACGAGCCATCGCGCTGAGGCCTTGCCTACGAGGCGAACGGCGAAGATGTCGCCACCCCGCCGAGGCAATGCCTACGAGGCGGGTGGCGAGGCACTGCTCCGAAGCTGGGTCGTCCCGTCGAGGCTGTGCCTACCAGGCGGACGACGAAGCCGTCGCCGCCGAGGCAGTGCCTACGAGGCAGGCGACGAGGTGCTGCTCCGAGGCTGGTCGTCCCGCCGAGGCCGTACCTACCAGGCGGACGACGAAGTCATCGCCGCCCCGTCGAGGCAATGCCTACGAGACGGGCGACGAGGCGCTGCTCCGAAGCCGGGTCTCCCGCCGAGGCCGTGCCTACCAGGCGGGCGACGAAGTCCTGCTTCAGAGACGAGCCGTCGCGCCGAGGCGTTGCCTACGAGGCGGACGACGAAGACGTCGTCACCCCGTCGAGGCAATGCCTACGAGGGGGCGGCGAGGCGCTGCTCCGAAGCCGGGTTGTCCCGCCGAGGCTGTGCCTACCAGGCGGACGACGAAGCCGTCGTCGCCCCGTCGAGGCAATGCCTACGAGACGGGCGGTGAGGCCCTGCTCCGAAGCCGGGTCGTCCCGCTGAGGCCGTGCCTACCAGGCGAACGACGAAGTCGTCGCCGCCCCGCCGAGGCAGTGCCTACGAGGCGGCGGCGAGGCGCCGCTCGGCCGGTCGCCCCACCGAGGCCGTGTTTACCAGCGAGCGACGGCCTCGTCTGCCGGAGATGAGCCGTCGCGCCGAGGCCTTGCCTACGAGGTGGACGGCGAAGACGTCTTCACCCCGCTGAGGCAATGCCTACGAGGCGGGCGGCAAGGCATTGCTCCGAAGCCGGGTCGTCCCGCCGAGGCCGTGCCTACCAGGCGGACGACGAAGCCGTCGCCGCCCTGCCGAGGCAGTGCCTATGAGGAGGGCGGCGAGGCGCTGCTCCGAAGCTGGGTCGTTCCGCCGAGGCTGTACCTACCAGGCGGACGACGAAGTCATCGCCGCCCCGTCGAGGCAATGCCTACGAGATGGGCGACGAGGCACTACTCCGAAGCCGGGTCGTCCCGCCGAGGCTGTGCCTACCAGGCGGGCGACAAAGTCCTGCTTCGGAGACGAGCCGTCGCGCCGAGGCCTTGCCTACGAGGCGGACGACGAAGACGTCGCCACCCCGCCGAGGCAATGCCTACGAGGCGGGTGGCGAGGCGCTGATCCGAAGTCGGGTCATCCCGCCGAGGCCGTGCCTACCAGGCGGACGACGAAGCCATCGTCGCCCCGTCGAAGCAATTCCTACGAGACGGGCGGCAAGGCCCTGCTCCGAAGCCGGGTCGTCCTGCCGAGGCCGTGCCTACCAGGCGGGCGACGAAGTCATCGCCGCCCGCCGAGGTGGTTTGGAGGCGGCAGCGAGGCGCCGCTCGGCCGGTCGTCCCGCCGAGGCTGTGCCTACCGAGCGGCGACGGTCTCGCCGAGACAAGCCGCCATGGCCGAGGCATTGCCTACGAGGCGGACGGCGAAGACGTCGCCACCCCGCCGAGGCCGTGCCTACCAGGCGGGCGACGAAGTCCTGCTTCCGAGACGAGCCGTCATGCCGAGGCCTTGCCTACGAGGCGGACGACGAAGACATCGCCACCCCGCCGAGGCACTGCCTACGAGGCGGGCGGCGAGGCGCTGGTCTGAAGCTAAGTCATCCCGCCGAGGCCGTGCCTACCAGGCGGACGACGAAGCCATTGTCGCCCCATCGAGGCAATGCCTACGAGACGGGCGGCGAGGCCCTGCTCCGAAGTTGGGTCGTCCCGCCGAGGCCGTGCCTACCAGGCGGACGACGAAGTCATCGCCGCCCCGCCGAGGCAGTGCCTACGAGGCGGGCGCCGAGGCGCTGCTCCGAAGTCAGGTCACCCCGCCGAGGCCGTGCCTACGAGGCAGACGACGAAGATCTGCGTCGGAGAGTCCGCCTACCTGCAAAAACAGTGACCGCGGAAAGCGGGCGCGGGCGGCGTGGGCCGAGGGCGCTATGCACGCGGAGGTAGGGAGGCGAAGCTGCCGTTCCCCTACCTTCAAAAGGAGTGTCCGCGGAGGGCGGGCGCTTACAGCGTAGGCCAAGGGCACTACGCACGCGCAGGGAGGAAGGTGAAGACGTCGTTCCCCTACCTTCGAAAAGAATGCCCACGGAGGGCGGGCGCTTAGAACGTAGGCTGAGGGCACTATGCACGCGAAGGCAGAAAGGCGAAGACGCCGTTCCCCTACCTTCAAAAAGAGTGCCCGCGGAGGGCGGGCGCACTGGCAGAGGTCGAGGAACTACGCAGCAGGAGCGAGAAGGCGAAGACGCTGCCCCTACCTTAGAAAAGAGTGCCCGCGAGGGCGGGCGCTCTGGCGAGGCCGAGGGTACTACGCAGCGGAGGCGTGAAGGCGAAGACGCTGCCTCTACCTTCAAAAGAGTGCCCGCGAGGGCGGGCGCTCTGGCGAAGCCGAGGGCACTACGCACCCGGAGGTAAAAAGGCGAAGACGCCGTTCCCCTACCTTCGAAAAGAGTGCCTGCGGAGGGCGGGCGCTTACAGCGTAAGCCGAGGGTACTACCCAGGCCGAGGTAGGAAGGCGAAGATGCCGTTCCCCTACCTTCAAAAAGAGTGCCCACGGAGGGCGGGCGCTTACAGCGTAGGCCGAGGGTACTACGCAGGTGGAGGCAGGAAGGCGAAGACGCCGTTCCCCTACCTTCGAAAAGAGTGCCCGCGGAGGGCGGGGGCTTACAGCGTAGGCCGAGGGTACTACGCAGGCGGAGGCAGGAAGGCGAAGACGCCGTTCCCCTACCTTCGAAAAGAGTGCCCGCGGAGGGCGGGCGCTTACAGCGTAGGCTGAGGGCACTATGCAAGCGGAGGCAGGAAGGCGAAGACGCCGTTCCCCTACATTCGAAAAGAGTGCCCGCGGAGGACGGGTGGTTACAGCGTAGGCCGAGGGTACTACGTAGGGGGAGGCAGGAAGGCGAAGACGCCATTCGCCTACCTTCGAAAAGAGTGCCCGCGGAGGGCGGGCACTTACAGCGTAGGCCAGGGGCACTACGCACGCGGAGGCAAAAAGGCGAAGACGCCGTTCCCCTACCTTCGAAAAGAGTGCCCGCGGAGGGCGGGCGCTTAAAACGTAGGCCGAGGGTACTACGCAGGCGGAGGCAGGAAGGCGAAGATGCCGTTCCCCTACCTTCGAAAAGAGTGCCCGCGGAGGGCGGGCGCTTACAGCGTAGGCCGAGGGGACTACGCAGGCGGAGGCAGGAAGGCGAAGACGCCGTTCCCCTACCTTCAAAAACAGTGCCCGCGGAGGGCGGGCGCTTACAGCGTAGGCCGAGGGCACTACGCAGGCGGGGGCAGGAAGGTGAAGACGCCGTTCCCCTACCTTCAAAAATAGTGCCTTCAAAAAGACAATGCACTCCCTGGTGCAACGCGCACGAAGATGCGATACCCAGGCAATGCGCCACAACAGCGAGGCACTCCCTGGTGTCTCGGCCATCATGTAGCTTTTATACTCCATAGAGTGCGTGGGAACATTAACCACATCTGTTTATACTCCTAAAGAGTACACGCAGTGGCAGCACTAGCGCATACACGAAAGAATATGCGGAGTGATACCATCAGCGCGTGCGCGGGACATCCGCGTCTTATTTATACTCAAGTAGAGTGCGCAGGGACAGCATCCACTGCGTCTCGTTTGTACTCCGGAGGGGGCGTGATTCTTCAATCACAACTTACCGGTCACTCACGGAGGGTACGCCATCGCATGCGCGGGACATCCGCGTCTTGTTTAGACTCAGTAGAGTGCGCAGGGAGAACATCCGCGTCTAATTTGTTCTCCGGAGTATGCGTGGGACTATCGACCATGGCTTAGCTATGCTCCGGAGGGTACGCCAACGCGCGTGCGGGACACCCGCGTCTTGTTTATACTCAGTAGAGTGCGTGCGGAGGCAAGCCTCGACGCTACGTCTTATTTATACTCCGTAGAGTGCGTGCGGAGGCGTCCCCCGCTACATCTTATTTATACTCCGTAGAGTGCGTGCGGAGGCAAGCCTCGACGCTACGTCTTATTTATACTCCGTAGAGTGCGTACGTAGGCAAGCCTCGACGCTATGTCTTATTTATACTCCGTAGAGTGCGTGCGGAGGCAAGCCTCGACGCTACGTCTTATTTATACTCCGTAGAGTGCGTACGTGAATCCGGGAGGCGGAGACCGTACGTCTTATTCTAATTTAGACTCCGCAGAGTGCGTGTGGAGGTAAGCCTCAACGCAACGTCTTATTTATACTCTGTAGAGTGCGTACGTGAATCCGGGAGGCAGAGACCGTGCGTCTTATTCTAATTTAGACTCCGCAGAGTGCGTGCGGAGGCAAGCCTCAACGCGATATCTTATTTATACTCCGTAGAGTGCGTACATGAATCCGGGAGGTGGAGACCGTGCGTCTTATTCTAATTTAGACTCCGCAGAGTGCGTGCGGAGGCAAGCCTCAACGTGACGTCTTATTTATACTCCGTAGAGTGCTCGATGTAGAGTCGAATGTCCACCTCGTGGAATCTGGATCGGAGACTCGTGTTGCAGGGTCCTGTTAGTGATATGCCCTAGAGGCAACATGGAGATGTTGTATATATCACATACTATGTTTATGATACATTACTTTGTTCCTTGGAATAGACATCATCATTATTGATCAATGAGTATGTGACTTATTCATGAGACTCTTAAATACTAAGATGTTGCTATTTCTAAATGATCCCTGATCGTATATCATATGAGGAACAAATATGATTCAAAGACAAAGATCAGCATATGTATTGATTGATGATCATGTCTCATGGATCATGGTATGGTGATACCAAATCAATAATATGGACATGTGTTAGTGAACATATGTTGGATAGACTGCCATGAGACAACGCAGAGATTCCATGTGTCATCGTTGGTCTCAAGTAGTGTTTATGTAGAGTCCTTAGACTTGAGATCATCATGGTTCCCAACATGAGTAGTAGCTTATTTTGGGACTACCAAACACTACTCCGTGAATCGGGTAGTCATAAAAGTAGTCTTGGGTTTGCCATGAAACATGTAGTGGGATGTGAATGATCAAGATAGAATTTGCCCTCCTTATGGGAGAGATATTTCGGCCCTCGATGTAATGGATTATGAAAGTGCATGGCCATGCCAAGGTGATTGAGGAGTCAATCACGAGTTTATAATCCATCACGGAATCGAGAGAGTGATTGAGCTATTAAGAGGATGACACAGTCTCGCCTTGAGCTCAATCTATATCGTGAGGCAAAGGGATTCGTACATGAGAGAACATTACAGTTCAGCCGATATGATCTTTACATATACTTTGGGGTTAATATGTCTTACTAGAGGCCGCTATTAACATGGTAACCGGAAAGGCGTTTCGGTCACGACCAAGTATACGTGAACCTGCTGTGGTCGCACGCTTAACGGGTTGGAACACTAATTCGAATATGATTCGGATATGGGCTCAATTCGGATAGAGATCCGAATAGACTCCTATTGGGCCTCGGTCCACGAGGCCCACGTGAGGAGGTCTATATATATGGAGGCGAGGGGCGGAGGGGATTCATCCCTGTTAACATCTAGCAAAACCCTAGCCGCCTCCTCCCGAGCCAAACCCTAGCTGCTCACGAGTGCTAGTACACTCGCGATCGGCGTTCCAGCCCCGGACGTGTGGATACCGGTGGAGGCGCTGCTCGTTGCGATCTTGATCGGCGTGCGTGGAGAGACGATCTGTTCGGGACGATCGGCTACTTCCACTACTACCTCGACGCGCGTGATTGGATCGGTTTCAATTCTTCTTCACTGCATTGCGCGTCTAAGTGGTAACGATCCATGATCCTTCTTTAGCATGATGTTCTTGGGTGCGCGGTAGAAAAGTTTTGTTTTCTGCTTCCGTAGCCTACGTGTATTCCAATAGTGGTATCAGAGCCATCTTGCTTAATTTGCAATCTGGATCAGCGCATATGTTGATATGCGATAGTAGTAGATTGGATCTATTACAGTCTAAATCAGGTAGCACGGGTTGATGAGATCAATCGGTCATAAGGGGTTGAAATAGGTATGAGTTATAGCATCATAAGGCCAAAAAGATTAGTTCGTGCTCCTTCTTTGATGTACGCGCGACTTGCTCCTACCGACTGGAATCACCATCGGGCTAATCAGCTGCGCACAATCGAGAGATCGAGCCAACGGATCGAGGTCTTGTGTTGTGGTCTCCTCAAGTATACCGATCGCGATGATCAATATGATTGATCTAATGAAAATTGAGACATTTTGAATGGCTCGGATTTGGGTTGATTTGATCGGCTCGATAAGATTTTCATAGCGATTTCATAGATGCGATCTATGTAATTCTGTGAGGTTTGGGACCGCCGTGTGTATCCCCCCTTGTATAGCGTCGTGGGTTCACATCGTTAGGTAGAATGCGCTTCTACGTCTAACTTGTTTTTGCAGAGAATGATGTGAATAGTATGGCCCTATAGCTTATTTGAATATATGAGATGTATGTGATGCATGTAACATTCGTTCATGGCCTGCGTGTCATGATTATTTCAGCTATTGTTAGCTGTATATATTGTATTTAACGACCTGCGTGTCGACCTTAATGCTTGAATCTATCTTTGTAATCTTCAATTTCTAGCTATTATAGGTAGTAGCCTAGTTTTGAGGTTACAAGCTTTTAAGCATGGTGGCCTAAAGGAGTGATGTGGAGGATGGAGATCGTCTACACCTACTTGGAGATGGATATCACCATTTTTGGGCCATACTACTTCACAGTTAAATGTGTTTATCTATGATGTTATCTATCTTATTCTTATGCAATGATATATGTGATATGTTACTTTGGTAGGATAGAATCCCTCTTAAAATTAGGTGTTAATGCCCTTCCATATGTTGCACCAAAGATAATGATCACCGCATGGTAGGTCTACCAAAGTAGAGTGCCATCGGTTATCATCATCATTTGGGGTAGATGTCGGACATCTACATGCGGAAGCATTTGGTTTACTTAACAAGGTTATCAAAATAGTTTTGGACCTTGAGGTATAGATTGGGGCCGAGGCATACTAATGTCACCCAAAGTAGAGTCACATAGGGATGTGATTAGCAAAGTGTTGCTTACCCATGTCACTAGTTTTCTAGCCGTGATGCCAAAGCTCACTAGGAATTAGTGAAATGAGGATCTTTACCCACTATGTAACTTAGAGGAGTTTTGTTGCAAAACTCATAGTGGGAGTCTTTTGCTAAATAGTTTAATAAAAGATGAACATAAACATAGTGCTAAACTTTGCATATTCTTGTGTTGTAGATCATGTCACTAACGCGCATCCAAGACTTTTAATTTGCGATCTGTTCTTGAGAAAGAAAACTCAATGGAACAAATTTTTGGATTGGTATCGCAACTTGAGAATTGTTCTCAAGCAAGAGCGCAAGGAGTATGTCCTTGAGTCTCCTTACCCGAAGACTTGCTCGATAATGCTACCGTGGCTGCACGGAGAGCTTATGAGAAGCAAACGAATGATTGCCTTGATGTGAGCTGTCTCATGCTTGCCACAATGTCCTCTCGAGCTTCGAAGCAATATGAGAACACAGATGCCTACAATATCATTGTGGGGCTACGTGGTATGTTTGAGAACCAAGTAAGGGCTGAGAGGTTCAATACTTCAAAGTCCTTATTTGCGTGCGAGAGCTTGCGAGAAGGAATCCGTCACCCTCATGTCATTAAGATGATTGGCTACATTGAGAGTTTGGAAAAGCTTGGTTTTCCCCTTAGCCAAGAGTTGGCTACTGATGTGATTCTCCAGTCGCTCCCCCCGAGCTTTGAGCCATTCATAATGAACTTTAACATGAACAACCTGGACAAGACCTTGGCTGAGTTGCATGGGATGCTAAAATCTGCCGAGGATAGCATTAAGAAAAGCAGCAATCATGTGATGATGATGCAGAAAGGCAAGGGCAAGCCCTATGTCAAGAGAAGCGCGGTCAAAAGAAAGAAAGCTCCTGATGCGATCGCGAGCAGTTCTAAGGCCAAGAAAGGCAAGAAGGGCGATGCTCATCCCGATGCGATTGTTACTATCGTAAGCAATCGTGACATTGGAAAAGGAACCGCCCAAAGTACTTGGAGGATCTTGAGAAGAAGAAGGAAGTATGACTTCCACTCTGTATAAATGTTATAGAAATCAATCTTGCTACTTCTTCCACTAATTCTTGGGTATTTGATACCGGATCGGTTGCTCACATCTGCAAATCGTTGCAGGGGCTAATAAGAAGTAGAAGTTTGAGGAGGAGCGAAGTGGATCTTCGCATTGGCAATGGAGCAAAAGTTGCTGCGGTAGCTGTTGGCACCATGCCATTGTCTTTACCTTCGAGGATTAGTTTTGGAATTGAATAATTGTTATTGTGTTCCATCTCTTTCAAAGAACATTATTTCGCTTCATATTTGCAAGCGAAGGTTATGACTTTAAATCTATGGACAATGGTTGTTCTCTTTATTTCAAAGATATGTTCTATTGTCATACTCCATTGGTGAATGGGTTATACGTTCTTACTCTTGAAGGGTCACGGTCTATAACATTAATGCAAAGAGGCAACGTCCAATGATTTGAATCCCACGTTTATTTGGCATCGCCGCTAGGTCACATAAATGAGAAACGCATGCGTAAGCTCCATAGAGATGGTATTCTGCACTCATTTGATTTTGAATCATTAGAGACATGCGAATCTTGTTTACTTGGCAAGATGACAAAGGCACCTTTCACCGGTCAAGGTGAACGGGCAAATGACTTATTGGCACTCGTACATACTGATGTATGTGGACCAATGAGCTTAACAGCCAGATGTGGTTTTCAGTACTTCATAACTTTTACTGATGACTTTAGTAGATATGGTATATCTACCTGATGAAGCATAAGTCCGAATCCTTTGAAAAGTTCAAGGAATTCCAAAATGAAGTGCAAAATCATTTAGGCAAGACAATCAAGTTTCTACGACCATGAGTTTGGCAATCATCTAAAGGATTGTGGAATTGTTCCACAATTGACTCCGCCAGGAACACCTCAATGGAATGGGGTATCTGAACGGAGAAATCGCACCTTATTAGATATGGTGCGCTCCATGATGAGCCAAAGTGATCTTCCGTTGTCTTTTTGGGGGTACGCTCTTGAAACAGCCGTGTTCACACTAAACAGGATTCCATCAAAATTAGTAGAAAAGACACCATATGAGATGTGGACAGGACAACGTCCTAGCTTGTCTTTTCTTAAGATTTGGGGATGTGAGGCTTATGTAAAACGTTTACAATCTGATAAGCTCACTCCTAAATCTGATAAATGCTTCTTTATCGGGTATCCTAAGGAAACAAAAGGATATTACTTTTATAATCGAGGAGAAGGCAAAGTGTTTGTCGCCCGGCATGGTGTCTTCTTAGAGAAAGAGTTTCTCTCAAGAAGGGATAGTGGGAGCACAAAGTGCAACTTGAAGAAATTCAAGAAACACTGATAACGTTTCAGCTCCTACAGTAACCACAACAGATGAACAAACTGTTGAAGAACTGTTGTGGACACACCAGCACCACGTAGGTCAGAAAGGTCACGTCGTGCACCTGAGAGGTACATGTTCTTGACTACTCAACAACGGGACATATTGTTGTTAGACAACGATGAGCCTAAGACCTATGAAGAAGTGATGGTGGGACCAGACTTTGAGAAATGGCTTGAAGCCATGAGATCCGAAATTGAATCCATGCACAGTAATCAAGTTTGGAACTTGGTTGATCCACCTGATGGTGTTAAAACCATTGAGTGCAAATGGGTTTTCAAGAAAAAGATAGACATTGATGGAAATGTTCACATCTATAAAGCGCGATTGGTGGCCAAAGGTTTCAAACAAATTCAAGGTATTGATTATGATGAAACTTTTTCGCCCGTCGCAATGCTAAAGTCTATTCGGATCATTCTAGCGATTGCTGCATATTTCGACTATGAAATATGGCAAATGGATGTCAAAACAGCTTTCCTTAATGGAAATCTGAGTGAGGATGTGTACATGATACAGCCCACGGGTTTTGTCGATTCACAATCAGTTGGAAAGATATGCAAGCTCCAAAGATCCATTTATGGATTAAAGCAGGCATCTCGGAGTTGGAACATTCGTTTTGATGAAGTAATCAAAGGGTTTAGTTTCATCAAGAACGAAGAAGAGCCTTGTGTTTACAAAAAGGCTAGTGGGAGCGCACTCGTATTTACGGTCTTATATGTGGATGACATATTACCGATCGGAAATGACATTCCTTTCTTTCGAATCATAAGTCTTCATTAAAAAATAGTTTCTCTATGAAAGACTTAGGAGATGCAGCATATATTCTGGGCATCAAGATCTATAGAGATAGATCAAAAAGACTAATTGGATTAAGCCAAAATACGTACATTGACAAGGTGTTGAAAAGGTTCAACATGCATGATTCCAAGAAAGGTTTTCTACCTATGTCACATGGTATAAATCTTAGTAAGAATCAGTGTCCTAGTACACCTGATGAGCGGGATAAAATGAATGCGATTCCATATGCTTGGCTATTGGGTCCATTATGTATGCCATGCTTTGTACACGCCCGGATGTTTCAGATGCTTTAAGTGCTACGAGTAGATACCATCGATCCGGTGAAAGTCACTGGATTGCCGTAAAGAACATCTTGAAGTACTTGAGAAGAACTAAAGATGTGTTCCTTGTCTATGGAGGTGAGGAAGAGCTCGTTGTAAATGGTTACACCGATGCTAGCTTCCAAACTGACAAAGATGATTTTAGATCGCAATCTGGATTTGTGTTTCGCTGAATGGCGGTGCGGTAAGTGGAAGAGTTCCAAGCGCAGACGGTTGCCGATTCTACAAGGTTAGTACATAGCAGCTTCAAGCCGCCAAAGAGGCCGTTTGGATCAAAAATTTATTTCGAGCTTGGTGTGATGGCTAGTGCTGCAGCCCAATGGACCTCTCTTGTGACAATAGTGGGGCCATTGCACAAGCCAAGGAGCCTAGATCGCACCAGAAGTCCAAACACATTTTACGGCGATTTCATCTCATCCGTGAGATAGTGGAGAGAGGCGATGTGAAGATATGCAAAGTACAAACGGATTTGAACATTGCAGATCCGTTGACAAAGCCGCTTCCCCAGCCAAAGCATGAGGCTCACACTAGGGCAATGGGTATTAGATACCTACATGGTTGATTCTAGTGCAAGTGGGAGACTGTTAGTGATATGCCTTAAAGGCAACAGGGAGATGTTGTATATATCACATACTATGTTTATGATACATTACTTTGTTCCTTGGAATAGACATCATCATTATTGATCAATGAGTATGTGACTTATTCATGAGACTCTTAAATACTAAGATGTTGCTATTTCTAAATGATCCCTGATCGTATATCATATGAGGAACAAATATGATTCAAAGACAAAGATCAGCATATGTATTGATTGATGATCATGTCTCATGGATCATGGTATGGTGATACCAAATCAATAATATGGACATGTGTTAGTGAACATATGTTGGATAGACCTGCCAATGAGACACTGCAGAGATTCCATGTGTCATCAGTTGGTCTCAAGTAGTGTTTATGTAGAGTCCTTAGACTTGAGATCATCATGGTTCCCAACATGAGTAGTAGCTTATTTTGGGACTACCAAACACTACTCCGTAACTGGGTAGTCATAAAAGTAGTCTTCGGGTTTGCCATGAAACATGTAGTAGGATGTGAATGATCAAGATAGAATTTGCCCCTCCTTATGGGAGAGATATCTCTGGGCCCCTCGATGTAATGGATTATGAAAGTGCATGGCTATGCCAAGGTGATTGAGGAGTCAATCACGAGTTTATAATCCATCACGGAATCGAGAGAGTGATTGAGCTATTAAGAGGATGACACAGGTCTCGCCTTGAGCTCAATCTATATCGTGAGGCAAAGGGATTCGTACATGAGAGAACATTACAGGTTCAGCCGATATGATCTTACATATACTTTGGGGTTAATATGTCTTACTAGAGGCCGCTATTAACATGGTAACCGGAAAGGCGTTTCCGGGTCACGACCAAGTATACGTGAACCTACAGGGTCGCACGCTTAACGGGTTGGAACACTAATTCGAATATGATTCGGATATGGGCTCAATTCGGATAGAGATCCGAATAGACTCCTATTGGGCCTCGGTCCACGAGGCCCACGTGAGGAGGTCTATATATATGGAGGCGAGGGGCGGAGGGGACTCATCCCTGTTAACATCTAGCAAAACCCTAGCCGCCTCCTCCCGAGCCAAACCCTAGCTGCTCACGAGTGCTAGTACACTCGCGATAGGCGTTCCAGCCCCGGACGTGTGGATACCGGTGGAGGCGCTGCTCGTTGCAGTGCTGATCGGCGTGCGTGGAGGAGACGATCTGTTCGGGACGATCGGCTACTTCCACTACTACCTCGACGCGCGTGATTGGATCGGTTTCCAATTCTTCTTCCGCTGCGCTGCGCGTCTAAGTGGTAACGATCCATGATCCTTCCTTAGCATGATGTTCTTGGGTGCGCGGTAGAAAAGTTTTGTTTTCTGCTTCCGTAGCCTACGTGTATTCCAATAGGTCCTGCATGTGAGCGAGGTAGTCTCCGATGCTGAGGGTGCTAGGCTCCGAAGACACCAGCGGAGACTTCGAAGAGCTTGGTGAAGACTCTGGAGAGGTTGGCGCCAACTCCGAATGGCCCGCCGGACACTGTCGGGGACTCCAAAGAGCTTGGCGGAGACCTCGAGTAGTTCGGCGGCGAAGAAGTCAGGCGGAGTCTGTCATACCAGGCGCGAAGGCTTGGCGAAGTCCAAATGTAAGCCGGCCCTGGGCATGATGATGTCCGCAACGCCGCGCTCTGCAAGATACGTACACGTACACACAAACATGCATCATGCCTGCATGCATACACACTACTAGCTACATGCATTATGGCATGCACGTAGTGCTTCCTCGTATCCATGCATGCAAACTTTGGGATGGCATGCATGCCTACGTATAGCTACACGTCAACGTGTTGCTCGACGAAGTGCCTGATTGACGCGGCGTGTCCTGGAGCGCGGTCGGACGCTTCCTTGACGTCGGCAAAGGCCTCGACAGGATCGACGCGGAGATTGGCGGAGTTGCCGCGGAGCTCAGCGGAGTCGACGTGGAGATTGTCGGAGTTGCCGTGGAGCTCGGCGCGAGGTCTCGGAGACGTGCGCAGGCTTGGCGCGGAGGCTCGTCATCATGCGGAGGCCTTGGCGGAGAGGACGCGGAGCCACTGGTGGGGTGAAGCCCCTTCGAGGACGCTACTTCAAAGCCTGAGCGGGCGTGGTTGCTGGTGCGCGGAGGCCGCAGAGCGTCGCGCGGAGTCCCGCGGGTTCTCCGAGGAGGCCTTCGGCGATGCGGAGGCCACTTTATATGCGTGAAATCCCCGATCGAGATAATCTTCGGCTGCGCGGGGTTCACGCCTCATCTGCGCGGATGCCGCTGCCCAACCTGTGCACTGCTACTTGGGTTGGGAGCTCGACGGGGTTAATAGGCCAGGTCGGAGATATGGGCCGCGAAGCTCGACGTCGGAGGCTCGAAGTCACGCGAAATCTGTGAAGCAGAGGCTCGACATTGGCTTCGCGCGGAGGGGTCCCGCGGCACGCCATGAGGGGCCTGCTCTGAGGGGCGCCTGTCGTCGCCGGCGCGGTGGACTTTCCCGTGGATGGCTCCGCCAACCCGTCCAGGAGGCTGCGCGTAGGAGGGCGAAGTTATTATCACATGCACGGATGGGTACGCAAATGAACACTTGAGTGCATGCATGGATGAGTTTCGCGGACGGGTGTTTCATGCATGCATGGATGGATACGTGGGTGGGTATTTCATGCATGCATGTAGTTTGTGTATGCATGGAATGTGGCCGTGCGGAGGCAGCGCCAGTGCGAAGACGAGGCTCCGCTCGCCACGCCATGCAACGTTGGGAGGCCGCGGGCACGGAGGCCGCCTAAGCGGAGGCCACGGCGACCCCAGCGCCCGGGCGCAGACTTGGGCGAGGGCCAGTGCGGAGACACGCTGGCGGAGGCCCGACAAATTCACTGGGTCTCACTACACCCAAGGACCCTATACGCTTGTACATGTATTGAATGCGGTCGCATGCCGCGGGGATGCTCTCACGCACATATATATATATATATATATATATATATATATATATATATGCATATATATATATATACCCCGAAACAAACAGGCTAGCGTCAAGATGGACTTATCTGCGGCGCTCGTGACGATGGATCGATGGCATCCTAATTACATGTTACTCCGCGAATTCATGCCTGCACACGTGTGGCGACAGCGGGGTCTGGCAATGCTTTGCGGAGGCTTGACGCGGAGACCATGACTTGGAGACGCAATGTAGCGCGGAGATTCTCGGGAGCCTTGCCGCCAAGTCCTCCCAGACACCACTTCCCCGATCAGCTCCGCCAGATCTGGATCTGGAAAAGAAATGAAAGCTCACCACAGATCTGTGTGCTCGCAACACCTCTACCATATTTAATGAGGTGCATATATATTCTGAAGCGAACAGGCTAGCGACAAGATGAACTTATCTGCGATGCCTCACGATACGAGCAACCTGAGATACTTCCGTTCCGCGCTAGGCAGCTCCTTCGGTGGTAGCCACCCCTAGCGCCCTCGCGCAGCTTCTCGCTTAGCCCCCACGGATGGCACCATCTGTTGTGGCTACGGGCCAAACAGTAAAGAAGGAGACTCGTAGGAGAGGAAGATGAGAGCCAGATCTGGGGAAGAGTCGGTAAGAATGAGGGAGTCATCCCTCCTCCCGCCCCTCCTGGGGGTTTATATACATGAGTGGGGTAGAATGGGAAATCCCCATTCTACCCCCTAGTATTTACAAAGGGTGAGGGTACATTGGTATATTTACACCTCTATACTATTGAGCCTATTACATATTATGCCCATTGCGAGGCCTAGTCACGGGGGGTTGGGCCACCCCCACAACAGTGCGCATCAACTGAGTCTGGTCTACCATGAACTAACTGAGTACTAGATCTAATCCCATTGGGACTGCATGTGGTCCCTGAGTCGACAGATTTGCATTGCTGCTTTCTGGATCCTGGTTCGTCTAACCATGTTTAACTGAGTTCCGGGTGTCAACCATCTTTTAATGCTCTAAAAGGAAACAGCTGCTGACTTCTCAAGGCTCAAAAGGTGAGAGGGAAAAGTACAGATAAAAGGTAAACTCGTCTAAAGCAATTTGCAAATGGCAACTTTAAACTAAATAAACACTTAGCTGGGAGGCTAACTAAAGAACCAAATAAAATACTCAAATGAAAGGGGGATTTGACATGACTGCAACATAGTGCTTTTAAGGGCAAAACTACAGCTCACGTCACAAGCAACTACAAATAAAAACCAAAACGTTCTACTCGTACTCTTAAACTATACAAGGGTTAAATCTAAGGGCTCCCACTCGGATCCTGTCAAGTAGGGCTTACTCAAATCCTCATCTGAGTCACTGTAAACCACCAACGAGTTGCGAACTCACGGTGACTCCTCTCCTGATCTGGCTGGAATGAAGTGCTGAAGGTACTCTTGCCAATTGCCTGCTATGCATCGTTTGTCCTCCGAGCTTGGTGGCGTAGGCGAGTGTAGATGCATTGGCAGCTGCAGTTGAGGTTCCTCCATGGCTTCCTCCTACTGTGCTACACTAGGGGTAGCTACATATTGCTCCTTGAACTTCCGAATGAGCTTAGACATGCTAATCTTGTATAACTTGCAAAGGCGTCGAATGGCCTTGTGCACAGCTCCTTGCGCGGACCACTCTCCACAAGCACTGGTGCTCTTGAAGCTATAGTGTAGAACTTGGTTGCCCATTCTTATGGTGAAGTACAACCTGGTGATGCATCTAATATGTTGGCCTTTTGCATTCTCATCCTTGGTGAAGTAAATTGGCGATCTCTTTAATCCAAGACTCTGCAACAAAACTCGGAGAAGTCCTCGCCATCCTCCAATTTGGTTGTAGGAAACCTGAGACATCTAGGACATTATAAGGGAGAGAAGTCAGTTTAAGGATTTGGAAAAACAATTTTTTGGAATGAGGCGAAGAGCGACAACCTTAGGAAAGAGATAAGGGAATAGGGATATTACTAAATATCCAATTTGGTTAGTTTGATTTAGAAAATAAGTTTTAAAATTAGGCTAATGCGACCACTCTAACTAGGGTTTCGTCCTACAGTCGATATGGCTCTGATACCACCTCTATCGAGACCTGAATATGCAAATCTGGACATATGCAATCATGTCCACTCTAATGCGACCACTCTAACTAGGGTTTCGTCCTACACTCTAACTAGTGTATACCACATTAGTCCAGGATCTTGCTAGTACATATAATGTAAAAATAAATGAAATATCGACCATATGCAATATTAACAAAGAAAACCAAGACTCAAATATTAACAATTATTAGAGTACGACCTTATCGCCAAGCTTACAACTTACTAGCCTGAAGGGCTTAAGAAAATAGTAGTGTAAAATAGAAATAAGTGTTGTAACTATTCGACATGCCCGTAGGCAATAGACAGGAAAGCGAAGTCCTAATCCACGAAGTCGTCGAAATATATTCCTTCTGGTATCTCCTGCTAATATAGCTCCTCTTCTTCAACTGAGCAACAGTGGACATAAAGCCGTGAGTACATTGGTACTCAGTAAGTCGTTTGTAACAAAGATGCAATATAATATGCAAGGCTTACTAATGGATGACTGAAAGGTTAATTTGCAGAAAGTAACAATTTAATGTAAATACAGTAAATAGATTGAAAGCAAACTTTAAAGAAAAATGATAATAAGTAAATAATCAACGAAATTGAATAAACCACTTGTGAACTACCTATTCATGAGCTAAATCACCAGTGAACTAACTATTCACTTTCTAAATATAACTAACTAAGTTTTTATAAAAACTCTACCCCTGGTGTGAAATCATCGAGCATTGTCCATAACTAAGGACATGGCTATTCAAATAGTTTTACACTCTACAAAGGTTACACAACTATACCCACACGATATGATTAGCCTCGCGCTAAGGAAATCACAACAAGATCTTTACAAAGTTTAACCTCAACTCAATCTCACCTACTAGGGTTTCGCATCACAGCTCCCCTTGTGCCACATAGAAATCAGTAACCAAGTTCATCACAATGGCAAAATTGAAATTGAAATATCCCAAATTAATCAGCTAGATCTATCTCATACTATATATGTAGTTTGCACGATAAGGCTCAGATCAATAGCATACAATGTTAAGTCTTTAACATTATTCAGGCGAGACTTACTGCACAATCACTCGCCCAAAGTGAAAACTAATTTTATGTAACCAACACTAATGACACACCAATATCATGGCACACAAATTTTATAACCGTGGCTCCAACCATGGTTCAATATCTTATTAAGTTAAATTAATTAATTAATCTCTGGTGATGATCCATCGAGACTACAAGCATGACTAAGGGAATTTTATCATACAACCCTTGTGACAATTAGTATGGTGTCACTAAATAATTTTCTGTCCTATGGTGATAATGGAATCATGGCATTCAACTTATCAAGTGAGGGATTATGTAACATTCCAAATTTTGGAAAACATAAATATTGTGAAAATTGTGGCATTTTGAATTTTTTTGGCATTTCAAATTTCTAGATCTTATTGGTTTTGATTGAGGTTCTATTAAGTAAAAAAGAAATAATATAAATAATGTTAAAGTATAAAAGTGAATAAGGAACACTCAAAATTAAAGAATGTATTTATGAAAGAAAATTATAAATGGAATTACGAATCTGAAAAGATGATCCAAATCTTTACCCCAAAAATTCACAAATGTAAGTTAGCAAACATATGTAAAATCTTCCATACTTCCAAAATGCCAAAATCATTTGAATTCAAAAAGAGACATGAAAAATGTAGGAAGTATAAAAAGAAAATTAGGGAATGTTGAAATAACATTATGAGAATTTATGCATAAAATATATGTGAAAATATGTGCACACCCAAGCCTCAAAATACAAGTAGTATTTAAAATAAAAATGAAAATGAAATATAAAAGAAAAGAAAATGAAAGAGGGGAGAGCCAGCCGGCCTTCGGCCCAGCCCGACCAGCCCCCTTCTCCTTCGCTCCTCCCCTCTCTAGCGCCCGCTTGCTCCTTGCTCCCCTCCTCGTGCTGCAATCGGCCCCACACTTGAGCTCCTCTTCGGACCGGCGGTTGCTGAAGTGTCCCGCCGCCCCATACCGCCGCCTCCCCACTCCATGGTACCGTCACCAAATCCCCGTCCCCTCTGCGCACGACCGGCTGTGCCGACGCCGCCGAGCCATGCCACCTTGTCAACCACAGCCACCCCACGTCACTAAGGACGCTTGCTCTCGCTAGCATTGCCATCTCCTGTTGCTAATCAGCTCATATCGTGACTCGAACAGCAGTACTGTGGCCACACTTCCCCCACCGTCACCCGCCATGGCCGTCGCCATCCCCTCCTCGCGAACAGTCCTCTATGCCGGCTATAAAATCCTGCCGAGGCTCCCAACAGACTCCCCACACCCCCCCTTTCACCCTCACTGAGCTTAATCGAACTCCCGTGCGCTATAGTTCACCGGAGCTCCTTTCTTCCCCGAATCTAGCCATCAAGATCATCGACGACTTAGGCCTCCTCCGTCCAATTCCTCAGGCTAGTAGCATCTCCAGTACTCGGCGAAGCTGTTCCGAGCATTCCCCGAAGCTCCCCTAGCCTGAGCTGCCCCGTCACCGTGCACCTCCTCGGAACACCGCCGTCGCACACTGCTAGACCATCATAGCCCACCCTGAGCTCAGCTGACCCCTGAGGTAGCCTCATGACATCCCGTATATGCTTCCTCCATGTTTAACTGAATGTTAATGCAGTAGATCGCTGTAGCCACCGCTGCCCTGTTCTGCCGCCCGAGCTCGCCGCTGGCCAGTGCTCCAACCAAATCAGCTGACGAGAGCTTGGCCAGAGGTGGGCGCGGGCATGAGCACTCCACTTTGCAAATCCTCATGGCCGGCTGCCACCCTCACCACCGACGACGAGCCTCGCTAGCAGCGGCCGGAGGAAGAAGCCACTGTTCACTGTTGGGATTTAATTAGCGTGTGCTTAATTAAATGCTAATAACCGTCAATAATGGTAATGAGTCTCTGGTAAGTGGGCCCGAGTTAATTTAAATGGTTGCGCGGCCCCACCTGTCAGTGTCACTTAAAATATTAAAATTTCGTAGGCCCCACCTGTCAGTGACACAAAAGAAAAGATTAATAACTCTCAGTGGAACCCACGTGTCAGTCACTGGCGCATTAAGAAATTTAAAGAGATAATAAAAACCAGTGAGCCCCACAAGTCAGTCTCTAAGAGTTTAAAGAGATAATAAAAGCCAGTGGGTCCCACCTATCAGTGTAAGAAACAAAAAATAAAATAACCAGTGGACCCCACCTGTCAGTCTGATGTACTCTCTCTCCTCAAGATTAAATAATGATTTTGTTTTTGTTTTTGGAATTAAATCGGCTGATAACTTTAAAAATTCATAACTAATTCATTTTAACTCCAAATTTAGTGAGAAAAATTGCTAAATTCATGTAAATTCACCCTCTTCCAATGGAACCAAAATCATGAATTTTTGAGATTTTTTGAATTTTTGATGGAGATTTATTTGGTTATGTTGATTATTTTTATTTCTTTTTAAATGTACGTTCGATGTAAAATTAGCGTACGAGGCCCAAGAAGAAGAATCCGAAGCAAAAGCGAGGTAAGATCAGCAAGACTAGGATAATTGCGAACCAGGCGAGTCAATACTTTGATTATTTTGAATTCGTTTAGCAAATTATTTATATTTAAATTAGCAAATGCATGCTGTTATTTCATGTGTTATATTATGTTGTTTCCATGCTGTAGCTAGCTGCCCTTTTATTATGTGCCACTATTATACCTTCCCGGTACATTATCCCGTGAACCTTGTATCCTTAGGAAAATTTATAAATGTAAGTGTTTCAAAAATTAATTACATTTATATCTAGTGGCCTAGCATTGCTTAGTTACCAGGGTGTTGAAATACCCCAACATCATATGCAAATACAAAGAGAAAGTTTTTGGAGAAAGTTATAATTGGAAGTGGTCGTGTATTTTGAAATGATCGTTAAATTATTTCCCAAAAAATCCCCCATATTATCCTCTATTCAAAGTGGGGGGAGTTCCCGTTCGCTCACCGCGTCCACGTCGCCTGAGCGCTCTCCGCGCCTGACGCGTGCGCACGCGCTCGCCTCTGCTCCGTCTGCCGCGTGTGTGCGCTCGATAGCAAGCCGCGGCTTCTTCCTTCCATGCTTAGCGAGCCGTAGATCTCTTCCTGGTTACCAAACTGCACTGTGGAATATAGCTTCTTGCTCTCATTCCCCAGACCTGAGCCGCCCCCAGCTTCCTCGGCCCCTCCTCCTCCCCCGTCTGGCGCCCCTTCTCCCTCCCCCATCCGGCGTCCCCCTCGCCCCTCCCCCCCGGCGCATCTCCTCTCCCCCGCCGGCGCCCTTCCTCTCTCGGTCTCCCCTGCCACCGCCGTCAACTCCCCCTCGACCTTCTGGCGCCGCCCCCGGCTTCCTCGACCCGGAGCCGACCGGATCCGGCCAGATCCATGGTTGGCCCGCTCCCCACAGCTCGGTACACCCTCCTCGACCTTCGAGCGCCACCCCCAACCGCCAAGGCAAGCGGGACTTGGTCGTCTTCGCCGAGACCCACCTCGCCAGTCCTTTTGCAGAGGTCGAGATCCCAGCCGGACAGGTCGGAGCGCACCCCGCCGCCGCCACCCTGCCCCGCCTGGTGGTCACGACGCTCCGCATGCCGCTCCTCCAGCTCTGGCAAGAAGTGCTCCTCCTCCGACCGCTACGACGACCTACCGCCGTTGCTGACCCCTTCTCCCGCAAACCATGGGTTCTTGGGTTCTTGCCTTGGTCCTTGGTTTCTTGGTGGGAGCAGTGCATAGCTCTGAACCGTGGTGGAACGAGACGCGGGTCTACGCCACCAATGCCAACTCGCGGCATTTCTTCATCCATCTTCACGACAATGAAGGGGCCAGAATTTACAAAATTTCCTCTTTACATCATTGTTTTGACATTTTACAAGTAATCTATAATCTATTATGATTAGCAATATACATTATACGTTGTTAAAATGTATATACACTGTTATAATCATCTGCATATTAGGGATTGTGATTGCTCGTGTTTTCTTCAGTACCCCCTTTTATATAGGTGATTTTTGATTGAGTGATCATGCAGTCTTATCCTTTTATTGTTTGGTAGTAACATGCATATCATGTGTGGAGCATATATGTATGTGGATCTAACCTTACCATTGTTGGTGGTTGCCATGATGAATACCACCTATTGCATGTGAATTGGCAAATTGATATGTATAATTGCTCAATAATTCGGCACCCGAGTACTCCATTTGTTTATAGGCAGTCAATTACTCATGACTTAACTTGCCTTAGGGTGGAGCTAATTTGTGGATCTATGTTATGATGATTCTCTTTGTGTTAATTTAATCAAAGTAGGTTTGGTGAGCAGCAATTACTTTCGATTTTAATGTAATAGAATAGTTTAAGTAGTTCACGAGTAATTCGACTAATTATTTCCGTTTAGATTAGAGTTTGAGTTTGAATGGAATTTTTCTAGCTTACAGCATGGTAGGGTGGTAAACATTGATGTTTATTTCCTTTGAAAACTATTACAGTGTGCTTGGATGGAAGCTTATCGGGTTACCACCTACACTGAGGGTTTGGATCAGGAGCTAACAATTGGCTTGTCAATCTGCAGGTCAGTAATACTTCACGATCCACATATATATGAACTGCGCTAGCTTTGAGCAAATTGCACTCAGTCCTATTAGGGATGGTATATGTCCTTTTAGGATTAATAGCTTATGGTGATTCATATGGAATTCCAGGGTGGAGGTACTGAGATTTTAGAATGATTAAATTCTGTTGAGATTTATCCGCCATTGTTGATAAGGTTACTAACAAATGGCTAAATTCTGTTGTGATTTATTCACCATTATTGATAAGGTTACATGGGTTGCATCTTAATGAAATCTACTAGCGTTTATCATACTGTTTTATGGTCACAGTCACATAGGGCTATTTCATCCTAACACTATGTTATATCTTAAGTGGTCCTAGGGACGATGGTGAGAAAGGAGTCTTAAATGTGCTTTGGTAGAAGTACGAGAATGCCATCGATAAGGTACTCATCTGAGCATGCTGGTTTGCCTTTACAGCCTTTTGCTTAGACTATATCGAAGATAGTGTCACAGAGTCCTTAAGTTAGCAATTGAAAATCTTGAGTAAGTGTAGATTGTAGCTTTAAAATCTCGGCAGCCTCCTGATTTTGATGCAACATGATAGGTCCATACATATTTTCTAACACTTCATCTTTTCTGGTCTGCTCTTGTCCATGATATAGCTTTATCGATGAGTAATTAGATTAGCTTCCTCATTGGGAATCCTGTATTAGAGAGGAGATGTCCAAAATCACGATGAATCAACAAACTTCTCTTCTCAGACCATATAGCTCACTTTAAGAATGGAACTGCACACTTTTGTGTTTCGTTCAATAAGACAATAACATAGCATAGTTACCTATGACAGTATTTAAGTTCTGTAGTTTTATTATGGCATGCGCTATGTTTTCATTTCATAATTTGTGATCATGTTTCCTCATTTCTCTCATCAACAATTTCATAGGCTGAAAAGAAGAAATCCCTACAAATATTTGTTCTGCATTTTTATACAAGGATTTAGAGATTGGGAGCCACACCATATTGAACAATCAGTTGATTGAGAATCAGTATCGGATGATACTGCTTTAGGATGCTTTAGTGGGCATCCATCTGAGGTCATCCTTATTCTCCATCAGGAGATTTCTCAAATAGCTACGTTTATCACTAAGAGTAAGTGGGTCTACTGAACAAATGATTTCTTTCTTGACTATGCACCCCCGCCCCTCATTCGCTTTTCTTATATTATAGCATATGACTTTTGAGGATTGCACCCACTATTAATCCTGTACCTTTTCAAGCTGCCATTCATATGTCTGTCAGAAAATATAACATCTTTGTATACTATTGTGACTGAGTAATTTAAGGCTATGCCTGTGCCAAAAAAAGGAACACAACAACTGCAGACTTTAGATATATATGACTTAGGCAGCAGCTGTATCCACTAATCACATCAGTGCTATAGACAGTTTATTGTTAATCAGAGGTGATTACGACAGGGAAACTGTTTGACACCTACTATTTTAAAAAGCTACCATTGATTTGCCGTTCCCATTTACCCAAATGAGAGTTAATATTGCACTATAATTTGTAGCTGATTCTGTGCACCAAAATATTAATGTGTGATTTTGAAGTTAGCAATTGATGTTTGGTTGTGGAGGATTTAAGTTTCGTAGGATACACCATAAGATACTACATTTCTAGGTCGTGGAGGATATGAACTTGATTTATTAATATTTGTGATGATTGTTTGTTGATTTTTTAAGTGTGAAAGCATACCACATTTAGAGAAGCATGATGGTTCGTCTTTGTTGATAGGATAGTATTTTCATACTCTTATTGCACTTGGCACAATTGCCTTGAGATCTACTCATAGTTCTTTCATTGCTTCATTTTCAGAAGATCCATTTTCTATGGCACTTCGAAGAGCCCTTGAAACTATTGGAAAAACATTATACTCACAATCTGAGCAATGGCAGCCTAAGGTGAGCCACTTATTTTTCCTGTTTAACTCATCTGATATTGTGATAATCGTTACTTACATCTTCATGTCCTAATGATGCTTGCAGGCTCGTTACAAGCTTTAGTTGGATCCAACAGTGGAGGAAGTTAAGAAGCTTTGTAATACTTGCCGCAAATATGCCAGATCTGAGAGAGTCCTTTTTCATTACAATGGTCACGGTGTGCCAAAGCCTACAGCTAATGGAGAGATTTGGGTGTTTAATAAGGTGAGTGTTATTTAGACACTGCATAGGTTGCTGCATTATTTATCTGTAGATGTCTTTGATGAAGTGGCCTTTGTATTTTGGTGCAGAGTTACACACATTATATTCCGCTTCCAATTACTGATCTTGATTCATGGCTGAAAACACCTTCTATTTATGTTTTTGACTGCTCAGCGGCCGGAATGATTGTAAAAGCTTCTTGCTTTTGCCTTTGATGTGTGTCCCCTCTGTGCCATCTTGAATCGATTTGCGATACATGGTAGCTGCTTGCTGTGAGGTACTCTTTAATTGCCGCTCTTTCTTACTATTAGTTTTTAAATGCTGTGCTTACTAACTTTCTCCTGATTTATTCTCCCCATGAGTAGATGGCTTGTTTGGCCTACTGAGCAGAAATCGCATCCTTTGTCAAGAAAGCTTCTGTTTGACCTTTCAGTTTACCGGCCGTCGTTACCTCTTTTACTTCCTGGATTGGTCTGCGATCCGCATTCCTTGTGTGTCACCTTGGTTGAACCATCGCTATATATCTATCTATCCATCTATATCTACCACAGATGTCATTCTTCTTTTGTTATTTATTTATGTATACCACCTGTGTTATTCAGATTCTGCTATACTCTTTCCCTTTTCATATGTACTTGAGTTTTCACTAGCGTAGCCCATGCCATTTTGATTGTGCTAGATAGGAGTATTCACCCAATGCACAACACACCAAACTTATTGTTACGATACTTGCTCTCTAGCTCTTCATGCTATGTAGATTCAGCATGGCGTATACATCTTAATAAAAGGTTACCAATACGCTTTTTATGAAGCATTGTTAGCCTTGCCCATTCTTCATAATTACTGACCAGTTCATCAGTACTAGGTAATTTTTTGATTCCAAATCTGGGTAGTTTCACCTATTAGTTAGACATTCTTTTACCGTACGGTGATTGCTTACAACATAAATGAAAGGTACCTATGCTTGTATGCAATATATGGAAACATATCAAATGAGAATAGTCTTCTGATTGGATTGAGAACTAGCAGCCTTACCCATTGGATCAAATCTACAAGGCTCAGATTAAATATAAACTCTAAAAAACATTGATGACACTTTTCAAATCCCTCCTCCTAAAACATTTAGACTTAATATAGTAGCTAAGATTAGAGTTCTCGCAATCCCATTCTAAGGACTTATATATGCTCTCTGAAAACTGTGTCAAATTGTCAATGATTATTTTAATAATAATTTGGTGATTTGTGTCCTTTTTTTATGCAGGGAATACCCCCAGCTAAAAGGAAGACTGTATATTTTGCTACTATCAAAACTTTTTCTGCTATACACAAAATTGATGTAGCTGCAGTTGTATTGCAAAAATATAGGAGAAGAGACAATTATTGTAAAAAACAAGTAGGTGTCATGTAATGTTTATCTTGTTGCTTTATAAGACTGAAACTCAATACCAAATATTTTCATCATCATTGAGTTGCATGTCTATGACTTTTGGACCTATATACTATCCCACTATGATATTGTTTGTAGTCCACTGACACATATATTGGTATTGCTGTAGCCAACTCAACCTATGAAGTGTTGTTTAATAGTTATATTGAAAAACAAAAAAAAACTACAGTCTACAAACAAATATGCTCTCTTTTTTTCCTTAGGTTACAACTATTGTTTTCTTCTTAGTTTATAGGTGATATATACATAAATTCTTGTGAATTGTGACTAAGACTGCCTACTCCCAAATGTTACAGCTTGTGACTTGATTGCTCAAATTCACAAAATGAAAAAGAATTATAATTGCCATGTTATAAATGTTGAATAATGATAGCTATGATATTCCATTTGCGTTTAAAGATGATTATTGTTTCCTCGTTTAGGCAGAAAAATGGGAAAGGCAACATCTTTCTTCCACTGGCGAAGGGAGGCCTGCACGTTATCAGAAGATGCTTGATTTAGCTCGTTGGTTGAAAGAACATCTACCAGAAGAAGATTCATTGGCGGGATTAGGAACTGGCCTTGTTCATGGTGATTACCGTGTTGCCAATCTTGTTTTTCACTCAACAAAGGTTTGTATTTTTAGCGTGGCAAGTATTTATGTAATCTTCTGACTGCTGTACATAGTATTGATTCTTGTGTTTTTAGTCTGCTATTTACAAAAACTCAAATATGTTTTCTATTGTGCACTTTGCTTTACCTATAGCTATTTCCATTTTTTCTTTCTACATCTTGTTTGCTTACATATGATGTAACAATTACTAGCTTTATTTCATTATAGTACTGTTACTCTTTTTGCGTTCCTAATTAGCTAATACACCATTTAGATTTCGGTATTAGAATGCTATGATTATTAGTGTTGCTTTCTTATATTTTATTCTTTCTATATTTACCTTTATAATAGAGCTCTTGTAGTGACCTCTATATACTTTTGTGTTTCATATGCTTGCATAACCAATTCTATTCTAGCTATAGCACTTTTCATTACTATCAGTTTTTTGTTTAACAGATCTTATAGATGTTTCTTGTATGTGTTGCTTGCATATGTTTTCACCTTCTCATGTTGGTAAATTTAGTTTCGCCTTTTTTGCGCTCTCTATTCCATATTTCCATTCCTATGGTGATATTACTCTGGCTTAATTATTTATTTCTCTCCTATTTCTACTTTTTGTGCCCTTTCCATTTCTTCCTTTTCAGTATTAATCTTCTGACTTGATTGCTGACCTATTGCTTATTCTTATTAGCCTTTATGGATTCATCACGCTCTGCTATAGCCCGCTGCTAAGAAATTCTATATGAAAAATGGCCAGCTAACTTAGCAGCGTCGTAACTATCGTCCATACATACTTTACCTAATGTCTTTACGCCAGCCCTTTCACAACCAATGGCACAGCCATGTATAATTATTATCGAAGCTATATACCTTATACAAACCAAACTCTCCCTCTTTTCCATCCTTCAGAAACAAAGCTTCAATTTCCTGCTATTTTTTTGTTTCTGTTTGCTCTATTGACAGCACAACATAAAAAGCTGAAAACATATGTGAGCAACAAAGAGCCAACCACAACAAAGAGCCTTTATATTACCTTTGCACGATAAAAAATCATTTATACAACCTTGGCTGCGTGGCGTGGCGCCACGCACACGAATCTAGTTGCTTATACGTCTGGGCGGCTGGATCGGGGCATGGTGCATTGGAGTGCATGAGTGTTTGGATTGTGGTAGAACTGCTCAGATAACCTAAGGACCTAATCGGGTCATGACCTCCCATCGTAAAATAGTACAACCGCAAGTCTGTAAAGTGCAACTTGACCAAGTAAACCTAGCGAACCTCGGACTCATCTCATAGGTTGGGGAAAGAAGTGCTGAAATGCCAGGGCCTGTTGTGGCTAGAGGGACACCAACAGGAAGGGTGATTTATTTCTCTGTCTTACTAGCACTGTGGAGAGTGGAGCCTAGAGGTACTAGTAATAGTGATTAACATCCCGCGCAACGTGTGGGACCCACCGCAAGTGGGAACGGCCCATAGGGTGAGATGAGATCCTGAGGTCAGGTAGTTTTGAAAGGTTATTGTGACGGTCTACTCAACTACGTGACTAAGGAATCATGTGGGGCAATGACTGGATTGTCTCTTGTGGAGAAAGTGTACAAGCTCTGCAGAGTTAAAACTATTCGAATAGTTGTGCCCACGGTCAAGGGCGGACATGGGAACTTAACTCAGATATAGTTCTATTTTACAAACAATTTTTATGGTTGGGACTTGGAAAAGGAAAATGAAGGATAATGGACTGTCCTGGTTTGTGTTACCCTAGGGTGTCGTCCCAATGATAATGTAAGTGGCTATAACACTGAAAGGTTATTAGTGCGGTGCAGGTGACATGTAAAGGTGGATGTAATCTGTACCAATACTATCATCACACGTCATTTTTCAAATATTATGGTTTTAGTCCAAATGGCTAGGTCTAGGAAGTTTTATGTAAATATCTTATGTCTTTTAAAAGCGGAGTTCCGGCAAATAAAATATCTCGAGCCTATCCTTTGACAAGCCATGCATGTTAAATATTTGCATTCTGTGTATTGGCTCACGGAGACGGTGGTTAGTGTGCTTACCCTCGCATAATCATATCCAGAAGCAGGAGGATAAGACCATTATGCCTACGAGGATGCACTAAGTTAAGGAGCCGACGATGGCAACTAGGGCAAATTTTAAAATGCTTGGTCATTGGCAAGCTAGTTTTCCGTAAGGGTGTCCACCCATATTACCTAGGGTTAGGTAATCTAGTTGCACACATTTACCCCTGCCTGTGGCTTATGGTTCTGCTGATGTTTCTATCTTCCGCTGCTATATTTTGGTTGTAAGTATTTGGCCTGAGAGGCCCACTTTGTAAAACAGTCGCCCGACGTGGCATATTTTAAACTCTGATGTAAATTATATTTTGACTATATGATCATCATGCGATGTATGAGATGACAACAACAATGTATTGTGAACACTATCTACCGATCTAGGGAATAGTGTGATGGAATCACAGAGGATTCTGGATTTCCAATCCGGGTCCGATAGATTAATCAAGTAGAACAATAACTAACCATACGAAGGTTTGTAATAAAATTGCGATGCATGATAATTTATAACAAAATAGATAGTTAATAGATTGAAAATTAGGTTCAACATGATCAAAGGACATAACTTGCCTTGGCCTTGCTCAGTTATAAACTCTTGATCTTCTAGTGGTGCTCCCGCTCCTTCGATAGCGCGATCTAACGAAAAAGAAAACGAACAAGGCAGAAAATAAAATCAAATAATGGTGCCATTCCCACCGAGGTACGGGACAAGAAATAACTCTTCCATGGTTGCCTTGTCTCCCATGCCACTCGGTCACTAATGGCGTCATGTTTTAGCTGAGGTGGAAGGTGACGCAGTAGTGTGGAGTAATGTTATGTATTGTAGGGAGTTATAAGGGCAGTCCTAATGAGTAGTTTCCATAGCAATGTCTATGAGTAGAAAGTATGTATTAAATGAGTGTTTAGATATAGCTATCCTAACGGATACTGTCTATGTGTTTTATTCCAATATCATTATTATTACATGTATTGTGATCTACTCTATCTTTTAATCTTGTAGGCCACATGTTTTGCAGTGCATAAAATCTAGTTGGACCCACAAAACGTGTGCTATGGACATATAATTCATCCCCGTAGGGTTTCTTCCAGTGTCTATACGCCTTGGTTCTCTAAAAAAGTTGATGTCTTGCATAAAACATTGCTCTCACATCTCTCCTCCTTAACTATGCTTCCATAGCAGAATTTTGCTTATATAGTAGGCTAATTAAAGTTATGGATATTAGCTGATGTGCATCATTGGAAGTGTCCTAAGTGAAATAACCCTCATTTGTTAATTAACTTCTAAGAGTGATTAATAGTAATCGCGGGGATTAATTAATTATTTTTTTAGCGAAACCTAACTGTTGGTGTAAAGCGGAAATAGGATTAAGTATTTCGTAAGCTTAACAACTTAGCACACACAAGCACAAGAGAATTAATTTCTGAATCATCTCAGGTTTTATTGAAACTCTGCATTTACATTCATCTGAAACGTATTACATACAAAGACCATTTCATACATTCATGCATACACTAGGAAGTTCACACACACGCACGCTAGTACATTGTCCTGAGATTACACGTTAGTACACACTTTTGCCTTGCATCCGTAATTGCCGTCGAGCCACACCGTTGTTCAATTAATAGCAGCCAATAGGTTAAATACCAAAAAAGACCGAACAAAAGAATAGAAATCACAAAAGCCCGTGAAGAAAAGAAAGAAGTACCGTCAGAGCCCTCGAGGTTATCTCGGGCGGGGCATTCCGTTCACGGAGATACCTGACCGTCCGGGGGCCAGTCGGCACCTCTCACAACCATAGGGTTCATCATTCGGATTTAAACAAACCTGTTTCGCAGCACATACACTGCAGCACCAACAGCCCAACAAGTGTCAAGAGCCAAACAAATAAACCAACCTGCCAGGAAACTGCCCAACACCCATCGGCCAGCAGGACCCCCTCCCAGGTGAAAATATCTAGCACAGGAGGGAGCAACAGAGACCTCCATGCCAACCTTTTTCTCTCAGGCAAACAAACCTATTTATGCAAAATAAACACGCATCAGTACAGCATCATCCACTAGGATCCAAAAGGATTCATGAGGGAGGTAGAGATTGGGCCCAATCGGGCCGGATCCAGGCCGAAGGCCATGGATCCGGCGACCGGGTGGTCGACGCGGCGTAGTGGGCTGAGAGGAGGCGGCGCGGACCGGCGAACCAGAGTAGAGAGGCGGCGGTGCGACGTAGAGAGGAAGAGGCGGGGCAGCACAGAGGGGAGTAGCGGCGGCGGGGTAGGCGCGCAAGGGGCGCGAGAGAGAGAGAGAGAGGAGAGGGGAGGCGGCGGGACGCGAGAGAGAAGGAGGGAGAGAGGCGGCGCGACGCAGAGAAGGAGGGGAGAGAGGGAGTAGGCGGCACGGCGCAAGAAGAGAGAAGGAGGAGGCGGCGGCGGGAGCAAATGAGAAGGGATGAGGAGGGGGATCGGTAGAAGAAGAAAAGGGCAAGGGAGCGAGTGGGCCGACGCAAGAAGAGGAGGAGTTGGGCTGGCCAGATGGAGTATAGGCATATATATGTGTGTGTGTATATATATATGTATATATATATAGTTAAATGAAAATAAAGTTTTATAACTAAATAATTGGAATGAGAATAAAGTTTGTAGAAGAGAGAAAGTTGAGGCAATTAGTTAATTGTAGCACCCACATTTAGACCTTCTTGCCGCGTAATAGAAAAAGGCGTAGATTTTATTATCGCGTCCTTTGTCATAGCGTAAATCGTTGTTGCAGGAATATATTAATATTAATTATCGCCAACTGTATTTAGCGTAAATTAAACCTATCATCGATAAACAACTGAAGTAGGATTTCAGCCATACATAAAAACCCGGTAGCAATCGAACCCAGATCGTACAGGCCTCACGGCAATATTAATACATATTAATGAATTTAGTACTTTCCGCCGAAACCGTAGTGTTGAAAGCCACACTTTTATTGCAGAAGGCATTCCGATCTCGCAGGAGAAAAAGTACCTGGGTAGAACAGAGGCTCAGGACTTGTTGGACAACTCAGGCAAGCATTCCCTTGTTTAATCCCGAGTATTTTAATATCTCAGTATTTTGATAATATTCTATTATCACCCCTGCATTTAAATGAAAAGTCTTAAACCGAGACGGTTGAAAATGATAGAACGGCGACTGACGGAGCAGTCGACCGTATAGAATATTATAAAGGTGGGCAAAGGTTGCCTTGGCAGGATCAGAAGGACAGGATGGGGACCTCTGCATAAGTTATAACATAAGTAACCACCCGCTTCATCTGTATGAGTGGACCGTATTTTATCGTATCAACCGACATTTCGTCTACGGGCGGACAAGACTAGTAGTGCTATTAAAGTTATTATATCCTCCACACGGGTAAGTATTTTATTCAGGGGAGAACCCAGAGCCGGTAGGAACCGGAGTGGGGGATCCACAGCCGCATGGTCCTGCATCGCGAGTAGGCCGTAGTGGGGATGCGGATCGCAAGAACCCGAGCGTGGGGTACGCGAAGGCGATATATTACGCAGTGGGGTGATGGGCGCTGGTCAGAAACCGCCCCAGCCAACGACTATGTCTCTTTTGGTTGAGTTGGTCGAGGTGATTCCGCCGGACCGCCAACCGAGAATAGTCGGTGGAGATATAATATACCGAGATAGTTACAAAGTTTCGTTTCGATCCGGGCACCGCATCTTAGGAAATGCGGAAATCCTCGTGCAAGAAGATCGAATGATGTTGGGTAAAGTGATACAAAGCTTGCGCAATGCTTTTCAAATCATGGATTCATGCCCATCTCCGGGAAAGAAGATTACGGGAACCCAGGGAGGTTCTTCGCTATTCATACAAATGTTCAGTAGATTTTAAAAAGTAATAAAAATCGAATCTTTGCAACCACAAATCTTATTTTCTCATATAAGCATAAATGGACTCAGGAGTACAAGATTAAAGAAAAGAGAAAGAATGAAAGAGAAAGAAAAGATAAAGGCTTTTGATGCATATTTGTTATATAAGCTTGCTGAGTACTCTGTACTCATCCTTGTATTATTTCTTTTGTTAGAGGATAGCCCATACACCGCCGAGGAGATGAGGCCAGACAGAGGAGCCCTACTCCCCTGGAGAGGGCATTGGCTTTGAGGCGGAGCCGTATGGGGGCTACACCTCGCTGGACGACTGGGAGGACTAGGGTTGTAGGAGCAGTCCAGGCTCCACGCCTTCGGTACTGGCACCACTAGCATACCGTACTTTTGGGACATTCTCATCTTGTATCATCAGTTTGCTACCAGACTTCTGTATTAGAGTTGTAGTAGTTGGACTTATCTCGTCAGTATGATATTTAGCCCTGCGTGGCAATATGATTGTATGGATTGTATTAGCTCTAATTGTTGTTCTGCTGTATTAACTCTGATGGGCTTATTATTCGTTAGAGCGGTGTTATATCGGCTAAAACGAATAATAATCCGTTGACTAGCGTAATTACCCCGTGGTAATTATGCGAGTCGTTTCACTAAGTGACTTGTACAGAATTCTAATAGTTGACCACTTTGCAAAAAAAAAATAAAAAAAGTTGGCCTCATCGAACTTTGTGATGTCTTTGCAACCGAGCTAGGAAACGGCGACACACCTCTGCCTCACCTGTCCGTACGCTGCGGAAACTTGGTCCATGGTGCTCGACCGGTAAATTGCAACATTAGGAGCCGAGTTCAGCAGTATGGAGCGGTGAAGACAAGCTAGTATGCAACCACCAAAAATAAATATACGAAAATTCAATGGGCTAGTCATCTACGTAGCGCGGAAAATTTAGGAGAGAAATAGAAGGATACTCCACAAGAAGGCGTTGAACCCGCAGTACCTCGCCTTCCAGTAGTTAGCTTCTACTAGTCATTTCTCTTAGCTGTTTGTAAGTGTACTCGCTTTCCCTTCCTTGAAATGAAATGATGGAGCTCCTTCCTTCCCCTTCAAAAAAAAAAGTGTTTGGATGGATTCAGTGGAAGGATCCAAGCAACTTACCACTTCAGATTTTTGTGTTTAGCTATCCTGGTGATGTGTTGCTTTGTTTTGTTTATGCCAAACAAAGCGTGGCCGCGAGGCTATTTTTGCGTCACTGTCTGCTTGGGACATTCGCAATTCTCGATTTCAGAGTCACGGGCAAATGTGGTCGGAGACCAGTCAGCAATTTTGACCGAGAGAAGCCAGTCATTGTAACTTGGACTGCAAGTCTAGACCTGTAACATCCCAAATTTGGTTCCATTTTAAAAGTACATGATTTTCATGTGTTTCAAAAACTTTTATTTGCATACCAAAAACTTCTGCAAAACAATTGCCTTGTAATTAAATTTTAAAACAATTTCCTTGGCTCAAAAATCAGATTTGCAAAAACTTAAAAATTCAATTGTGTACAAACTAAAAATATTTAAAACTTTGTATTGCAAACCTCAAAATTCAAATTCAAACCCAAATCAAATGTTGCCGTGCAAGAAAATTTCTGACCCTATTTCCTTGCCCTTGGGCCAAAATTCAATTGATGACTTGGCCTCTTCCTTCTTCCCCTCTTCTTTCCTTGGCATGCACTGCCCAGCCACCACCCTATTTTTTCCCCTTCTTGTCTCTTCTCCTGCCCTCCCTAATTCTCCCTCTGTTCTCCGCCCTGCACCACAGATGACAAAATGCCTTCATCACCGTCATGTGGGCCATTGGTAATTAGAAAATATAATTAAGAGCTAGTTTAGTGTCTGTATGTATGACATGTGAGCCCCACTACTTAAATACTCTGTATAGACCTGGTCCATAGACTATAGCCACTGACATGTGGGCCCACGGTCCTTGACTGTCGCATGGATCGAGTCCGTGGGACCATGGCCCCATATGTTAGTCTCTCAAGTTTTCCTAATAAAATAAACTAAAATCCTACTGGAGCTCACCTATCAGCTACAAAGGCTTTTCTTAACAAAAGTAATTGAAAAAGAAAATAAAAACCCGACTAAACCACACCTATCAGAAATTTTGGATTTTCTAAAATTTCCACTCTAGTCAAACTTTGGATAGCTTGTTCTCCCTCATTTTAAATCCAAATGAGTTAATTTTTATTTATAAATTCAAAATATTTCCAATAGTACTAAAATCATAATTTTTGGACTTATTTAAATTTATTTGAATTTGTGTTGAAATTGGATGTTTTCACGATTATTACTGTGACACTTCGAACGCTATCGATGCTGCCAATCAAGGACCAGCCCTATCCATGTTGAGCATGTTGCTTCTAGTTTTCAAATCCAATGATTTTTCTTTGAAAATTACTTGTGTGCCTATTTATTTATTAAATTCTATGTTAAATATTAATGCTTAGCTATACCATGAATTAATACTTGTTATTCCCTTCTTTGATTGTTGATATTACATCTACCTTGTGACCTTAGGCTAATTATCATATCAATTTGCCCTTGGTTAATCAATGATGAACAAATGTTATGCTTAGAGATGCTTAGTGGTTATTTTTGAATATGGCACAAATATTGCCATTACAACCCTTGTGATACTATATGAAACTTGGTGTAGTAGCATGGGTTACCAGTGGAAACAAAAAAAATATTTTATAAAATACTGGAGACTTGGGTGGGTGAATGGTATGATGCTAGTGCAGGGATTGCATGAGAGTTGGGTTTATGGATTGCCTCATCTGAGTCGATTAAGGATCGAATTACGACATATTTCTAAACTTTCAATCATGCAATCACAAGACAAGTATGGGCACAACCTAGCCAAGTAATTTATTTAGTTTCGGCGTGACTCTCGCATGCAATTAATGGTAGGTTGGCATTTTATGGTCGAAAAGGGATGCTAATTTCCCTCACAATGATGGGTCCCTCATTGAAAATCTAGCCTATTGAATGGAGTGTTTTGGGTGTGTCTCGTAACAGTCATGTCGTTCAGGGGTTTCACTCACCAGACAAGAGAAGTGTTGGGAATAGGTATTGTTAAGGCCTAGTGATGACTTCTCACTCACTATCTCCAACGAAAGCGTGAATGGCAACATGAGCTAAATATCTCTTGTGGATAAAACTGTACAATCTCTGTAGTCTATAATCTATTCTAATAACCATGCCTCTGGTTACAAGCATCGTGAAGAAATTCTCACTGGGTTAGTTTTCATAAAATAATGGTAACGGTGGCTATGGTACTGTATAGGTGGAGGGATTCCACTAATGATGGTGAAGGGATTCCACTAGTGTTGGTGAAGGTATTCCCTAGCATAGATGGAGTGATTCCATTACTATGATAAACTTAATTAAATTGGACATTTTGGTTTTAAGTTAACAAGGGACCTAAGTCTTAGGCTTTCGTGATGAAGAGAAATAAAACTTGCTTTTTAAAAAACCCTATGACCTTCACTTGGCAAGCATTGCATCTATGCGTTCTTTTTGACCCTAACGCGAACATTTGTGTGAATGAACTAAATATCAATAAACCACTTCAAAAAAGATATTCCAATAAGCCATTTCAAAAAGGTGGTGGAGAAGCCGTACTTTCTATTTGTTTATTCAAGGGAAGCCATAAGTCGTAAGTTGTAAAATGAAACGAATGGGGTCATAATACTCCTACATTTGGCATAAGGGCTTGTTGAGTACTTTTGTACACATGGTTGCTTGTTGTAAGATTACGAATGACCGACTAGAGGGAGGGTGAATAGGAGGTAATAAAATTTTTGCAAGATAAAGATAATTTAACAATCTTGAAGCACAATTTAAACCTACACAATTCTAGTAACTCTAAGGTACCTTAAGAATAATAACTACAAATAACTCTAATACAATTAATTGCACAATAAACTGAATATATAAGAGTCAAAGAGAGGCAAAAAATAATATCAAAGTGACACATGATGTTTTACCGTAGTAATCGAAAACTTGCCGATTTCCCCCAATCTACGTTGAGGTAAGCCCAAAAAAATTAGACTGGCTCCATGAATTAAGCCTTCCATTTCAAATACACTAGTGGTTGTCCTTTCTTTGCTCCGGATAT
Organism: Melocanna baccifera; assembly: GCA_036346265.1. Classification (NCBI taxonomy): domain Eukaryota; kingdom Viridiplantae; phylum Streptophyta; class Magnoliopsida; order Poales; family Poaceae; genus Melocanna; species Melocanna baccifera. The sequence goes on along the minus strand of CM070705.1, from coordinate 10,811,560 downwards.
GATGGACACCGAACCACTCACAAATAGGTGTCGGGTCTCTTCATAAGCTTTTTGAAGAGATAACCTTGCAATCTTTTGCCCAGCCGTCTAGGTGCTAGCAAGCACCAAGAGTAATGAATCGTAACTTCACTTGACAACAATCAAGTGTCAAGGATCAATCTAAAATGGAAATGCACTTGATATGGCTCAACCACCTCAAAATAAATGCACAATGAGAAATGAGATGTGGACTGAATGCTCAAGGCTCAAGGATATTCAATGCAAGATCTTCTACCTGTCCTTGAGCTGGTGAGGGAGTATTTATACCCTCACTAACCAAAACTAATCATTGCATAAAATAATCCTGAAAAATCAGGGAAATTGGTAGTTCCACTATGTAAACTACAGTACTACCGCAGTGCATTGTAGCACATAGTAACGGTTATGTCAAAACATCAGAACTGGCTATTTGAAAGTCGGTGTGGTAGTACCACCGTTGAAAACCCGGTAGTTTCAATTTTCTGATGCGGTACTACCATTTGTGTCGGTCCCGGATTTTCCAAATTCGAATCCTCTGTGATTAAGCTACATCATTTCCTGGATTAGTAGATAGTGCTCACAGATACATGACTAGATCATTTCATACATGATACATTTTATTATTACAATATCAGAGTTTAGCTAGATCCATTTGGGGAGAAGTCCTTACATATGGTCGTCAGGCCAAATAGTTACAATACAGAAAATGCAGTGGAATCGGGAAGCAAGAAGGCACACTCCATCACAGGCAGTGACTGGGGATAACCCTAATGAATTTGATATTAGTTAAGGCATAGCTAATATTGGGCTCACTTGTCAGCCAGAAAGATCGACTGTACTGTGGGAGGAGAGGCGAGAATACTACTCGTTAAGCCTAGTTGCCATCGTTCTCCTCCATCATGGCCTTGTTCTTCATAAAAAGCGTATTGGTCTTGATTCTCAAACTCTGGGGGGAATTGAGAACGAGGGTGAGCACACACAACAGTGCTCCGTGAGCCAACACACAGAATGTAGTAGTATAAGATGCATGTCTTAACAAATGGTGGCTCGGGTTCCTTTATTTTGTAGAAAGCAACATTTGCAAATATTATTATTAAAAGACTTATGACTTGGCATTTTAGTAAATAAAGCATATAATTTGAAACTATGCAATAAATATATTATAGACGGTTCCATCCACCAATGCTAAATTTTTTTACTGGGTTATATCCACCCTATTTAACAATCGCTGGAGTACATCCCTCCAGGAAAAATTAAAAGTGAAGTACATCCCTTCAACTTATTTTTCTCCCATCCATAAAAGTTTTTGTAAATAGAATTATCTCGAGGAAGTTCCCATGTACGCCCTTGACCGTGAGCACGGCTGTTTAAACAGTTTATACTCTACAGAGACTGTACATCTTTACCCACAAGAAGTAACCCCATTGCTATACTCCACATGTTTCCTTAGACATGTAGATCAAGAGAATTACCATATGACCTTTACAATGCACCTAGTAAAGGATTTCACTCACTAAGGTTTCATCTGGGGAGAAGTTGTATTTGCTCTACCCAGACCCCCTCTTGCGCCACACGGCGGTTTAAACCAGTGACACGACCCATGTCCATAATGGCTAAAATGAACACCATGACCTGTGGGTCACTCCGAAGTGCTTTCCTTTTCTGGCGATGCAAATTAGTTAGTCATGCCTACATTTTGCCAGCATGTGATTTGTAGTGTTTTACATGAAGAGGTCAACACAGGATTAAGTCCTTCATTCGTCCAGGCGGTGCATACCTCCAACCACAAGTTCTCGTGTTACTTCCACACCCACCATTCTTACCCTTCGCCCAGGCAGGTTAAGCAAGCTTTTAGGGTTTTAAGAAGCATAAGATAAGTTGTATCAAATTATCAGTCACTTACTTTCCATGACTGTCCCAAACAAAATTTTATGTTTTGAAAGAGATGATGTTGTTCGGGGTAGCAAAGACCCTGGTTTTGACTTGACTTAGCGTAGCTTGTGATTAGATTCACTAACTATTTTAGACATAGCTCCTAGGGCAACAATGGCATTAGGTTTACCAAGTTAGCAAGGAGGACGTAGCAATGTATCGCTATATTAACAATTTAGGTAATAGCTAGCTTACGTAACATATGGTTGTATATAAAATAATGCATGCATGTTGGTTAATATTAAATGAACATAATTTGTATAAACGTAGGATAAAAATGATCAAAGTGCTGACTCGCCTGGGTCTGTAGCTGGAAAGTCTTGCGGTGCCGGTGTTGTGTCAAACTGTTGGTCGGGGATGTCCTCGAACTCTACTCGAACGGAAACGCCGGAAAGAAAACAACAAGTTTAGAAAGATTAAAAAAATCACCACTAATAGAAAGATTTCAAATAAAAGTTTAGAAAGATTTCAAATTAAAAATTAAAAAAATTAAAAGTTTAGAAAATTCCAAATTAATACCCAAATAAGTTTAGAAATACCCAAATAATAGAAAGATTTCAAATTTATAAAAGTTTAGAAATAAGTTTCACTCAAATCAGAGTTACAGTGAGGAAGAATGAGCTCTCCAAAGTTTATTTTCAGGAAAAGTCCCAAAACTAAAAAGAGGAGAGAGAGTCCTCTCTCTGACATGTGGGTCCCACTAGTTTATTTTAAATTTTTAATTAAAATTTGGATTTTAAATACTAAGAGTATGACAAGTGGGGTCCACTAGTTTATTTAGATTCTTAAAATTTATTTAATCGTTAGAGACTGACATGTGGGCCATAGTACGGTTCAACAGTAAAGTGGGGTCCACCTGTCAGTGTAACAAATTTTAAATCTGGTTTTAACAGATTATTAACTGAGGTGAGGCCCATCTAATAGCCTGATATTAATGATAAACCATTACGGGGCCCACCAGTCAGTGACTCATTAGTATTAACTAATCCCAATCATTAGTCATTAATGTGAGATTACGCTTTTATGATGTCAGAATAGTGCGCGGCTTCAGCCGAGTGGTGCCACGGGTTGCCGACAGCGAAGGGAGGCCGGACCTCACTAGAGCGTGCCAAAAAGGGTCTCACGGGGCCCGTGCGCACCTTTGGGTGAGGTGGTGCGGTCTCAATCAATTCGAGCAATCGACGGTGGTGACTCTGGCGGCGGCTGGAATAGGGCAGAGGGCGCGACGGCCATGCCAGCAATAGGTGCTCAATTAAATGAAAGGGGAGCTTCTAGGGGCCGGCAGTAGCTCACCGGGAAAGGTAGGTGAGCTCGAGGTGGTCTGGAACGAGCTGGCGACGGTGATGGCCTGGCAGCGGAATGGGGTGATCATTACTGGAGAAGAGGGGTCGACAGACCTTCGAATTGGCGCCGGGACTAATTTCGCCAAACCACAAGGAAGCTTCCAGCGAATGGAATTAGCCAACGGTAGTCGGATTCGCTAGCGAGGCGAAGTGGCCAGAGTTGGGGAACAAGGTCGGGTCGATGAGCTGCGAGGGAAGAGGGACCAATTAGACGTCACTGGAGCACCAGAGGTGTTTAAGAAGTACAATGGAGTGGTTGAAGTGGCTTGCTAGGCTCCTAGGGCGGTTGGCGTCGGAGATGGCCGAGGAGGGGCAGAGCAACGGCGAATTCAAGCTTTGGAAGTGATGAGCAAGCAAAGTATGAACTGAAATGGGGAAATTACTGTGAATTTATACAGGAATTTTGAGTGGGGAGTGTTGGCTTGATTTATGGCAGATGACGTTGGGGTGGCGCGTGTGCTCGAGCGCCTCTACAGCAACTAGGCAGGAGAGGGGGGAGGCATGTGCGCAGCGACCACGGGAGCTTCAATGCTCAATAGTGGCGGGGGTGGTGCTGAAGCAATGGGCGCATGTACGAATGGGTAGCGGCGTTGCCACAAAGCGAAGCTACGAGCCTGGAGGGGGCGAGGCCGGTGCAGGCGAAGCAATTGAGGGAGCGAGCTCAGATGTGACAGCTAGCCTTCGGAAGGTGAGCAATGACTGCGACAGGGTATAGTGGGAAGCACAAGCAGCGAGGCTAAGAAGGGAGGTGGGGATCTAGCTCGACGAAGAGGGTACGGGAAGGCTGCGTCGGTGCCACGGGGAGGCCTTGCGTCGGTGTAGGGAGGGAAAGGCCGGGGTGGCGCGTGCGCGGGGAAAGCAGGGGGCGCAGACGGCGTGGGCCGAAGAAGGAAGGAAGGGGGGAAGAAAGCGGAATGTGGGCAGGCCGGCTGGGCCACTGAACTAGATGGGCCACGCGCTGGTGGGTTTTCCCCTTTTATTTCTCTTTTCTTTTCTTCTTTCTTTTTTTATTTTTTTGTACTTTTGGAAAATAGAAGAAGGAAATTTTAACAAATCACAAGACCTCAAATAAACTCAATTACTGAAAACTTAAAGAAACCTAAATTTCTAATTAAAAGTTTTAAATTTTTGCAAAACAGGAAACCACAATGAAAACCAAAATTGGGATGTTACAAATCCTACCCCTCTTAAACAGAATCTCGACCCCAAGATTCTCGCCAAGCTGGGAACAAGTGGGGAAAATCGACTCTGAGCTGGTCTTCACGCTCCCAGGTAGCTTCTCGTTCTGAGTGGTTGCTCCACTGAACCTTGCGAAGGCGGATGGTCTGGCGTCTGGTTTGCTTTTCCAAAGTGTTGAGAATCTTGATTGGATGCTCTGGATATGTGAGGTCTTGTCTAAGATCAATGGTTTCTGTTGGCGCTTTCTCTTCAAGAACTCTAAGGCACTTCTTGAGTTGCGAGATGTGAAACACATCATGCACCTCAGTTAGACAAGTAGGTAGTTCTAGCTTGTAGGTGACCTCTCCGTACTTGGCGAGGATTGGAAAGGGGCCTATATACCGGGGTACTAGATTTCCTTTTACTATGAACCTTCGAACTCCCTGGAGGGGTGATACCTTGAGGTAGACATGATCCCCTATTTGGAAGGTCAATTCTCGGCGACGGTTGTCAGCGTAGCTCTTTTGCCTAGACTGGGCAGCTTGTAGGTGGTCCTTGATTAATCTGACTTTTCTTCTGCCTGCTTGAGGGTTTCTGGCCCAAAGATAATACCTTTGCCGGTCTCTAACCAATGTAGAGGAGTTCTATACTTTTGACCATAGAGAGCTTCAAAAGGTGAAATCTTAAGGCTAGATTGATAGCTATTGTTGTAGGAGAATTCAGCATAGGGCAGGCATTTCTCCTAATCTGAAGCGAATTCCAGGGCACAAGCTCGAATCATGTCCTCTAGGATCTGAATGATCCTCTCAGTTTGTCCATCGGTCTAAGGGTGGTAGGCAGTGCTGAAATTCAGGTGAGTCCTAAGAGCATAATGCAAACTAGCCCAAAAATGCGAGGTAAATTGGGAACCTCGATCCGACACTATCTTCTTAGGTACTCAATGCAAGCATACAATGCGGGCCATATATAATTCTGCCAGCTTATCTCCCTTATAGGTGGTCATTACAGGAACGAAGTGAGCCACTTTTGTTAGCCGATCTACTACGACCCATATGGAACCATATCCCGACGTGGTACGGGGAAGACCGGTTATGAAATCCATCCCCATTTCTTCCCACTTCTATTGGGGAATTTGTAAGGGTTGAATAAATCCGACAGGCTTCTGATATTCAGCTTTGACTTGCTGACACACATCACAATATGCTACATATTCCGCAACATCCCGCTTCATACGTGGCCACCAATACAGGGTTTTCAGGTCTTGGTACATTTTTGTATTGCCGGGATGCAGGGTGTAGGCTGAGCTATGGGCTTCTTTAAGCAATAACTCTTTGAGCTCCTTTTGGTGGGGAACGACTAGACGATTTCCAAACCGTAAGATTCCTTGGGGGTCTTCCACCATTTTCAATGCTTTTCCCTTAGCTACGAGGCTTTTGAACCTCTGTACTCCTGGGTTTCAATTTTGAGCAGCCTTGATTTGCTCTTCTAGAGTTGGGTGTACTTCTATTGTTGCTAAGGTACCCCGCTCTATTATTCCTAAATTGAGTGAGGCCATTTCCTTGTAAAGCTTAGGTGGGGCCTCTTGAATCAAGATGTGATTACAATAGGGTTTACGACTTAAGGCGTCAGCTACCACATTGGCCTTGCCGAGGTGGTAATGGACTTCCAGGTTGTAATCTTTGATTAATTCCAACCATCTCCTTTGTCTGAGGATGAGATTGGTGTGGGTAAAAAAATACTTGAGACTTTTATGATCTGTGTATATATTGCAATGGTTTCCAATCAAATAGTGTCGCCAAATTTTTAATGTGTGCACCACGGCTACTAGCTCCAAATCATGTGTGGGGTAATTGTCCTCATGGGGTCGAAGTTGTCTCGAGGTGTAGGCCACGACTTTTCCCCCTTGCATAAGCACACATCCGAGGCCCTGGCAGGAGGCGTCATAGTATACCTCGAAGTCCTTATGGATGTCAGGCAAAACTAGTACTAGAAACTCTTTTCAGTTAATCTCTTTTCAGTTCTTGGAAACTCTGCTAACAAGCATTCATCCATTCATACTTCTTTTCCTTCTTGAGGAGATGAGTCATGGGCTTGGATATCTTGGAAAAGCCCACTATGAAGCGTCTGTAGTACCCGGCTAACCCAAGGAAACTACGCACTTCAGTGACTGAGGTTGGCTGTTTCCATTCTAGGACTGTGCCAACCTTGGAGGGGTCAATGGCTACGCCTCCAGAGGAAATGACGTGCCCAAAGAAACTGATCTCTTGTAACCAAGAGGCACACTTGCTATATTTTGCATATAGCTGGAGTTTTCTAGGCGTCTCTAGGACTGCTCACCGATGCCTTGCATGCTCATCTGCCATCTTGGAATAGATCAAAATGTCGTCTATAAATACAACCACAAACTTATCCAAGTATTTCATGAATACTTTATTCATTAAGTTCATGAAATATGCAGGGGTATTGGTAAGTCCAAATAATATAACTGTGTACTCAAATAGGCCATACCGAGTGGTAAAAGCCGTCTTGGGATATCTTCTGTCCTGATCTTAAGTTGATGATATCCAGACTTCAAGTCTATCTTAGAGAATATTGTATCTCCAGATAGCTGGTCAAATAGGTCATCTATTCTTGGCAGGGGATATTTATTTTTGATAGTCACCTCACTGAGAGACCGGTAGTCCACTATAACCTAGCGGTGCTGTCCTTTTTTCTGACGAAGAGTACGAGAAACCCCAGGGGAATGAGCTAGGCCTGATGAAACCTTTGTAATGCCCTGAAACGCCGTTCCGGCGTCCCTGGGAAGGTTTTAGCGTAATCGCGGAGAAGCCCGGATTTTTGGTAGATCGTGGGTGGTAAAATAATTTTTTTGCTTAATAGTATAAAAGAGAAAATGAATTAAAATTAATATATATAAATAAAACCTATTAGTGGGATGTCTCCTCCTTCTTCTGCCTCGTCACTATCCTGATCTAGCTGGCCTGACTGCTGAGTATCAGCAACGGGGGTTTCGGCTACCTCTTCCTCTTCCTCTTCAGCCTCACTATCCGAAGATTTCCTTTTACTAGAACTTCAAGGAAGTTCTACCACCATGTGGCGACGGCGCCCTTAAACTAGTGGGTGGCAAAGTCAACCTTGTCCTCATCGGTGTAGTGGGCTAGGTGGAGCTTCTTTTCTGTGTCTCATAGCCAGTCGTTACCTTCCAATGGCTTGTTAGCTGAAGAGAAAGTCTGCGGTCGAGTCCTTAGGAAATCTGCCGGTTTTGAACTTCTGTTGGCTGATCCCGCTTGTTGGTTGGCCAACATGGCATGGAGGATTTGTGTCTGCTGGGCCATAATCTGTGCCATGGTTGGAAGTGCAGGAGGTGGAGGTGGCAGGCCTCGACCACAACCTTGACCTCTACCACGGTCTCTGCTGTGGCCCCTACATTGGGTAGTGGCTCTCCTTTGTGGTGCCATCTACAACCATAGTAGACGTTACAAATGAAAGGGGGAGGGAGCATATAGGAGGGTTTACTAGCCCTCTAGTAACACAACAAAAAAGTCAACAAAACTCAGACAAGCAATGCAATAAAAAGTATAAAATTGTAGTTCTAGATCATTACAAAAGAGGGTCACATAACCCAAGGGAAGCTTTGCAGGCCTCCACTTGGGCATGACACAAATACATTGTCTATGTAGTGGGGTTCATACAAAATAACAAAAGCATGGTTGCGTAATATCTGACAATAACAAGCACTGACTACCCTATCCCTACTACCTATTCTGCCTAGGGGTGGTCGCCTCCACACGTGGAGCATCCTTGCGAGCGGGAGCGACTGCGGCTAGCTCTCGGTGATGGACTGGCGGTGCGAGAGCTGGAGCTAGCTGGCAATCGAGAGCGACGTAAACCCCTACTGGATCCTCCGGTGTCGGCCACAGTGAACCCTAGGGGTGGGCGCACGCTCTTTCGAGCAGTGAGCCTAGTGTGGGGTCCCTGAGAACAGGAGGGTGCGGAGCGTCTAGCGGTAGGGGCAGGTAGGGGAAGAAGACGACTGAAGATCGCTGATACTTGCACAAGGGCCAATATCACTGCTGTTGGTGCTGGTGTTACCGTATCGCTTTGGTCTTTGTACGCCGTGTTGGTGGGCCGGCATCTACTTTGGTGCTAGTCTTTGTACTGGTGCCGCTTCTTCTTTGGAGGGAGCGGTGCTGAGACCCAGACGGGTGAGGAGGGCATGTAAGACGGTGAGGATGGCATGTAGTCCACCTGGGATCGGAGCCGTTCTAGCTCGGTCTTGGCGGCAATACGTTCTCGCTCTGCAAAGGCAAGGGCGGCGTCCATCCCTAGCACCTGAGCCCAGAGGATATCGACGCTCCTGTAGCTGGACGTCAGAAGGAGGTGGAGCTGTCTGATCTCCCGCAGGGCTCTGTTGTGGGAGTCAACCAAGGTCTGCGTAAGCAGTACCTGGTGCGAAAGCCATGGGTCGTTAATCGGCTCTTCCAGCGGCTCAGGCTCAGTTTCCCCGTGCGGAGGGTGGGAAAAAAGCAAAATGGTGACTAGATCAACTCCTCCCCATGCACCTGCATCAGTCGAGCTGACGCAAAGTGTGCTATATCCTGCACCGCGTCGGATATGTTTGTACATTAACAATTTAGGTAATACCTAGCTTATGTAACATATGTTTGTACATAAAATAACGCATGCATGTTGATTAATATTAAATGAACATAATTTATATAAACGTAGGATCAAAAATGATCAAAGTGCTGATTTGCCTGGGTCTGTAGTTGGAAAGTCTTGCGGTGCCGGTATTGCGTCGAACTGTCGGTCGGGGATATCCTTGAACTCTACTCGAACGGAAACGCCGGAAAGAAAACAACAAGCAAGGGAGCAAATAAATACCCAAATAAAATTCAAATAAATTCCAAATTAAACAAAATCACCACTAACAAAAAGATTTCAAATTTAGAAAATTTTAGAAACAAGTTTCACTCGAATAGGAGTTACGGTGAGGAAGAATGAGCTCTCCAAAGTTTATTTTCAGGAAAAATCCCAAAAATAAAAAGAGGAGTGAGAGTCCTCTCTCTAACATGTGGGTTCCATCGGTTTATTTTAAATTTTAATTAAAATTCAAAATTTAAATACTGAGAGTATGACATGTGGGGTCCACTGGTTTATATAAATTCTTAAAATTTATTTAATCGTCAGAGATTGACATGTCGGCCATAGTACAGTTCAACACTAAAGTGGGGTTCACCTGTAAGTGTGACAAATTTTAAATCCTATTTTAACAGATTATTAACTGCGGTGGGGCCCCTCTGACAATCTGATATTAATGATAAACCGTTACAGGGCCCACCGGTCAGTGACTCATTAGTATTAACTAATCCCAATCATTAGTGATTAATGCAAGATTACACTTTAATGATGTCAGAACATTACGCGACTTCAGTCGAGCGGTGGCACGAGCTGCTGGTGGCGAAGGAAGGCCGAACCTCACCGGAGCATGCCAACAACGGTCTCACGGGGCCCGTGCGCACCTTCGGGTGAGGTGGTGCGGTCTCAATCAACTCGAGCAGTCATCGATGGTGACTGGCGGTAGCAGGAATAGGGCAGAGGGTGCGACGGCCGTGCCAGCAACGGGAGCTCAATTAAATGAAAGGGGAGCTTCTAGGGGTCGGCAGTGGCTCACCGGGAAAGGTAGGCGAGCTCGAGGTGGTCTGAAACGAGCTGGCAACGATGATGGTTGGGTGGCAGAATGGGGCGATCGATGCTGGAGATGAGGGGTCAACGGACCTTCAAATTGGCGCTGGGACTGACTTGGCCTAACCACAAGGAAGCTTCCGACGAAAGGAATTGGTCGGCGGTAGTCGGATTCGCCGGTGAGGCGAAGTGGCTGGAGTTGGGGAAGAAGGTCGGGTCGGCAAGCTGCGAGGGAACAGGGACCAATTAGACATCACTGGAGCACCGGAGGGGTTCAAGAAGTACAATGGAGGGGTTGAAGTGGCTTGCTAGGCTCCCGGGGCGGCTGGTGTCGGAGATGGCCGAGGAGGGGCGAAGCGACGATGAATTCGAGCTTCGAAAGTGAGGAGCAAGCGAAGTATGAACTGAAATAGGAAAATTACCGTGAATTTATATAGGAATTTTGAGTGGGGAGCGTTGGCTTGATTTATGGCAGATGACGTTGGGGTGAGTGCGCGCTCGAGTGCCTCTACAGCAGCTAGGGGGAAGAGAGGGGAAGGCGCGTGCGCGGCGGCCACGGGAGTGGTGGGGGTGGTGCTGAAGCAACGGGTGCGCATGCGGCTGGGCGGTGGCGTTGCCGCGAAGCGAAGCTACGGGCCAGGGGGTGAGGTCGGTGCAGCCAAGCAATTGAGGGGAAAGGCTCAAGGCGTCCCCTCGGGCGTGGCAGCTCAGATGCGACGGCGAGCCTTGGGAAGCTGAGCGGTCACTGCGACGGGGTACGGTGGGAAGCGCGGGCAGTGGGGCTAAGAAGGGGGGTTTGGATCTAGCTCGGCGAAGAGGGTATAGGGAGACTGCATCGGTGCCACGGGGAGGTCTTGCGCCGGCGTAGGGAGGGGAAGTCCGGGGTGGTGACACGAGCGGCTTTAGCAGCGCGAGCGCGAGGAAAGCAGGGGGCGTGGACGGTGACCACCGAAGAAGAAAGGAAGGGGGGAAGAAAGAGGAATGTGGGCGGGCCGGCTGGGCCACTGGGCTGATTAGGCCGCGTGTTGGGGGTTTCCCCCTTTTTTTCTTTCTCTTTTCTTTTCTTCTTTCTTTTTTTGTACTTTTGGAAAATAGGAGAAGGAAATTTTAACAAATCACAAGACCTCAAATAAACTCAATTACTGAAAACAGAAACCAAATTTCCCATTAAAAGTTTTAAATTTTTATAAAATAGGAAACCGCAATGAAAACCAAAATCAGGATGTTACAATTTGCCTTGAAGCCAAAAATCGGCCCTCTCTGAAAAAATGTACTGCTAGTTTTTTCCGGTGCTTCCGACTTCCAATAGTTCCAATTTGGGGTACGGTCTTACCGTTCTGCAGTAGTTCCACCGTTCAATTTCCGGTACTACTGATATCGACAAGCCTAAGTCTCAAAGAGTGTGCTCTCTGGAAAAAAATGTACCACTTAGGATGTCGGTGCTACTGAGTTTCGGTAGTACCACAGTTAACACATCGGTACTTCCGGGCTCCAGTAGTTTCATAAAATATACTCTGGTACTTCTGATTTTTCTGATAGAGCACAGTTGGTTTTTCAACTTAATTTTAAGTGCATGCATGATCCTAGATTGATACAAATGGCACAAGAACATGCTATTAAGTTACTTTCTATGATCTCTTTTAATAATACGACAACTATCCTATAATCCTGTCTTCCAACCTTTCTCCTAAAATAGGTAAAATTTAAAAATGGATCCTATATTATCTGTACCTTTGTCTTGAACCATTGTGATCCTCATTTTGTCCTTTAATATACACTTTGCCTTTGACATGCTCAATTTGGGACTTAAGCTATGCGATACTCAACAAATATATTAGTCCCATATTCACATATTGTTATTAATTATCAAAACCATTTTTAGGGGTCCGGTGTATGGATACTTGCATGTGGCTTTGGTGACGAAGATAATAGTGAGAACTAGGTCTTAGCTCCAATCAATTGCTTGTGGCAAATCATGGAGGCCCTTTTGATTTGTTTTTCTTTCTACTACTACTTCTGAGCAAATCCATTTGGTCTGTTGGCTCGTTATGTAATACCCGGACATAAGGTCTAATAATGTCCGTTTATGTAATATCAAGTATAGTATCTCTTTCATTTCTGCGCATATATGGCTGTGACATTCATCAATTTTGTACTGTGTGAGCTGGCATTGGTCATGAAAATAGCTCAACATACATAGAGGGTGATCTAGATGTAAATCCTTGTCCCGACAAGATCTCAATGGTAATTTGCAAAATAGGGATAAATTTTTTACCTCCATCATTCTAAAAACTAGTAGGCACTATTGACTTTGACAAATCAACTTCTGTAGTAAATTTATATTGGAATGATCGGATTAGAATGAAATTGTTATATTTAGCACAAAAACAATATAATAGTATTATATCCTCCAAACTCTTTACAGATACAGTGGTATAAAAACTATTAGTCAAAATTAAACTTTGGTTATTGCGAAAAGTTATGCCAACTATTTATCAATGGATGGAATATATTTCTATAATTAAAACATTTGAAACTAGGCAAAATTGACTCTAGGACAATGCAAAAGTGTGGCATTTGCTGTAGGACAACGGAAAATTGATTATTCCGTGATGAACACTACAAAAATTTGGTCATTTGCAAAAACACATTGCTTATTAAAATAGTTTTATTATAAATTTTATGAAAGTGGAGGGGCATGAAAAGTTCCATTTAAAAAATGGCCATCCAAACATGAAAATTTGACCATCCATAATTCAACCGTCAAGACTTTAAAAGTTGTTTGGTAAATACAACTTTTTCGTGCCCCTATTTTAAAACAGTATTATTTTAATGGCATAGTTTGTTCTATCAAATTACAACCATTTTGTAGTGTCTATCAGCAAAGTGTGACATGGCGAGGTTATTGGTTCCTACCGACTTAGTTTGTATATCTAGGATGGGTATTGTGTATCGTATATAATCAGAGTACACACATAATACTTGGCGTATGTAGTGGTAAGCACACGTCTGTACTGCATGTGGTGTGCGTGCTGCGCATATTTTGTACCCAGAATTTTGCATGTAACAATACACAGCCCTTCAGCTAGCATAGTAGCATATGCCTAGTACGACCAGTTCTAATACTTGGCAGCCACGTCTCACCACGTGCAGAACAACAAAGTTAAAACAACTAAAATCTGCTGGCTACTTGCCACGAAGCTTCCAAACATTCCGGTGCCGCTCAGCTCAGCTCCATATAAATTGGGCTCCGTGCTTCTCCGCTTCACCATTTCGCTATTCTAGCTAGCTAGCTGATCAACATGGAGAACAGGGCAAGCACAGAGGAGCCCCTGCTCGTCGCGCGCTCGGAGAATGTGGCGGCGGCGGCTGTGGAGGAGGCCAAGAGGTTGCTGAGGCTGGCGGGGCCGCTGGTGGCCAGCTGCATCCTGCAGAACGTGGTCGAGATGGTGTCCGTCATGTTCGTCGGCCACCTCGGCGAGCTCCCCCTCGCTGGCGCTTCCCTTGCCACCTCCCTCGTCAACGTGACCGGCTTCAGCTTGCTCACCGGCATGGCGAGCGCGCTGGACACGCTATGCGGGCAGGCCTACGGCGCGCGGCAGTACCACCTCCTCGTCGTCTACAAGCAGCGCGCCATGCTGGTTCTCGCGCTTGCGTGCGTCCCGATCGCCATCGTCTGGGCGAACGCCGGCCAGATCCTCCTCCTCATCGGCCAGGACATGGACATCGCCGTGGAGGCCGGCGCGTATGCGCGGTGGACGATCCCTTCCCTTGTCCCCTACGTCCCGCTCGTGTGCCTCGTCCGGTTCCTGCAGGCGCAGAGCATAGTCGTGCCGGTGATGTTCAGCTCCGGCGTCACGGCCCTTAGCCATGCCTTCGTGTGCTGGGCGCTAGTGTACAAGGTCGGCTTGGGGAGCAAAGGCGCTGCGTTGAGCACCGCCATCTCGTACTGCACTAATCTGGTTATACTAACTCTCTACGTGAGGCTGTCGAGCGCTTGCAAGAGGACATGGACTGGGTTCTCCATGGCGGCTTTCAAGGAGCTGCGCCGGTTCACGGAGCTCGCCGTCCCATCGGCGATGATGGGCTGGTAAGACAAACCTGAGTAATAAGTGAGGAATATTTATAGTATGTTCTACTAATAGTAAGAGAATGATAGTAGAAATTAAATCTGACTATTGATTTATGAGGATATATTAGACTTTTTTATAAATATATTTTTTTATTGAGGGTATTATAGATTTTTCTTCTAAATCTATTATTAATCCTTTCTATCACCGCTGCCCTAGCCTCTCACCCATTCCATTGTGTTGCCGTCACCATCTCTCGTACGCATAGGCGTATTACCATTACGCTTGTAGAAATTACTCTTACGCCATACATTTTACAATTTTATCTTTCTTAGGATTCTACTGTTAATTTTGTTAATGGTAGTATAACCAAATTCTAACTAGTCTAGTCCATTAAATAAAAAAGAATAAACGGCTCATTTTTATTTTAGGTACCGTAAAATAACCCAATAAGTGTTCTCGAATACTACAAGTATGCTTCCATCGTATATTACTTGACCAATGACTAATTTCTTTTTGTATATGCAGCTTGGAGTGGTGGTCGTTTGAACTACTTGTGCTTCTCTCTGGTCTTCTGCCCAATCCTAAACTCGAGACTTCCGTCTTGTCAATATGGTAATTTACCACAAGATTAGTTCTTGAATGTATTACAGGACAACAAATCTCTTCGTTTTTCATCTTTCTAATTAATTTGTGTGTTGAACTCTGCAGTCTCAACACCGGTTCTCTGATGTTCATGGTGCCACTTGGTCTCTGCACAGCCATAAGGTGTGCGATTCTTCTAAACAATGCTGAATGTTCGTACGCTCTGTAGCGCCGTAGAGGCTGATTGGTGCCTTTGCTTTCTCCCCTGTAGCACTCGTGTTTCGAACGAACTTGGTGCCGGGCAGCCTCAAGCAGCAAAGCTGGCAACTCGAGTAGTCATATGCATGGCCTTGTCTGAAGGCTTGGTGATAGCCTTAACGATGATTTTGCTACGCAATTTCTGGGGGTTCATGTACAGCAATGAGGCTGAAGTCATCACCTACATTGCTCGAATGATACCTGTTCTCGCGATATCGTTCTTCATCGATGGGATCCACAGTTCTCTTTCAGGTAAAACCTCCTCTGTGATACATACCATCTTGCTAATGAGTACTTCGAAGTCCTAAATTCCTAACCAAATTAGAAGCAAAGTGAGGTGACCCAATGAGCATTCGGGAACAGGGTGACATGATCCATGCCTAAACATTTCAGGAGTGCTGACCGGCTGCGGTAAGCAGAAAATTGGCGCACGTGTTAACCTCGGCGCGTTCTACTTGGCTGGCATTCCCATGGCCGTGTTGCTTGCATTTGTCCTCCATCTGAATGGAATGGTACTAAAAACACTTCAGCATCTTCCCTGCAAATTTTGTACAGCGTTTCAGTGATTTGAACCACACGGATATATCTGAATGACTGGAACCATTTTGGTTTCAACAGGGGCTTTGGCTTGGCATCGTTTGCGGCAGCCTCACCAAGCTTGCGTTGCTCCTGTGGATCACACTGCGTGTAAACTGGGAAAATGAAGTAAGTAAATTAAGGAGGCATGTCACTGTATATCAGGGTAGTAATCCCTTTTTCTTAGGACAGTCAATGTGATGCATCTTGTTGCTCTGTAATTTGATTTCAGGCAATCAAGGCAAAAGAAATGGTTTGTACATCATCTCTTCCGGTAGCATGAAGATGATACGTTGTAACGCAATCCCATGTTATGATGCAATTGATGACGCAAGCGACAGGAAGCCAGTTGACATGAAGTTAGCCCTTCAGCTCTGAGCAGCAACAAAATATGAGCAAGTTGGTGAAAAGAAAATAAAGTGATGAATAGCTTGATAGATCCAACTATTGATTTTTATCATTGAATGATTTGTATGATCTATCTCCCTTCCCACACGAACCAGTCAGATTTGCGGATTCTGTTTAAGGAACCTTGTGAGAAGGTCAAGAATGTACCATTGTCAATGTTTATGGAGTTAAATTTTAAATTTATGAATAATTTGATTTCAGTCAGCTGTTTAGTTTCTGGCGGTCTGCCCGGCTGCCCTCTGGTTTTAGCATTGAGTTCTGAAATTTGGAAATTGGTTGAGGATTGGGTAATTTGGTCCTAGGTCAATATATTCATGTTGCATAAAGTATGTCTTAGCTAACGTGGGTCAAGTTGTAAAGAACTTGTACCTAAAAATAATCTCTTTGTCTTTAGAAGTGCAAGGAAAGTTGAAGTCAACTATAGTCAACAGTGAGGACTGAGACTACGCTCATAGAGAAGCCAAGGTCCAAAACGGTCAAGAATACTAGGTGAGATTGTTAGCTCAAATGTAGTACTAGGAAGGCAAGGAAGGTTAAAGGGAAGGTTTGAGTGACAAGTTACATCAAGTGGCATAGTCTATCTAAGTGAGGTGTGGTCTAGTGGAATCGGAGCGGGAGAGACTTGCTGACACATGACAAGCCATTGGTGTACCTACACATAGCAAGCATGATGATTGCTTACAATAGAAGATAAAAACTAGGTCAAAGCAAGAGTACTTTTGAAGTACTTTTTACAATGAAAGACTGTGAATAACTTGATGCGCAAGCTCAACACTGTGTGGTGCATACGAAGTTGGAACACGTGTTCAACAATCTCTATCTAGATGGCGACGAAGGCAGTTAAGACGCCGACGACACTGACGATTCTTAGAGTATCCATGTAGGGTTTAAGGTACTTTTTTTCTAACTTTTTTTATACCTTTTCTGGCTTTTTACCTGTAATGCTTGGCCACAAGCTGTACTCTTTTTTCTTTGTAAAAGTTTTTTCAAGTTAAATCTTTACTTAACAAAGTTTTTAATGAGTCAGCCATTTTAACATTAATAAAGCTCATTATTAAATTTCTATAAATTATTGTGTCTTTTTCTACAATTTTTGCAATTAATTGTTGCTTTTTTATAATTTCTATAATTCATTGTGTCTTTTTCGAATTCTGCTTATTTTTTTTTTGAACTATTACTTTTTTTCCAATTTTTTCTGGCCAGTTGGCCCCAAACAGGTTAGGTGTACCTGCTAGCCCGTCAGGCCAAACGGGTGCGTGTTGGCCTGACACGAACCCCCTTTAGGTCATACCTAGGCCGCCGCCGTTATGGCATAGCTTGTTTAGTTTGACGAGCTAAATAAACCATGGCTAATGAGCCTATGCCAAATCGGGCCATGCCACACATTTAGCCACGACTGTGGCGCAGTAAGAAAAAGAATGGAGTGAAAAAGGGACGAGGATTGGGCAAAAGTAGGCCCAATTAACCAGTTTTGGCAGGCCGAAGAAGGCCCATTTACGGATGAGAGAAGTAATAGTATTCAAAAGCCCATTCAGTAGCTTTTGACAGTGTGTGCACAGACCACGGATGGAGGGAATCCCAGATCTAGCACTGGTCACCGGTTCGATGATCTCACGACCATGATGGTGTGCAACACAACCTTTCCTAATATGAAAGAACTTTGTTTTTTTAAAAGCAGCAACATGACACCAAGCCACGCAAAGAACCTTGAGTTATTTTTACTACTTGAAAGAAGCTTCTATGATTGGTTTTCAGCTATGACACTTTTGACTTGTCTCTCACTGTCTAGGCACGTGATATTGCTATTCATAGGAATTGACAGGTGAAAGTATTAGGTGTTTCTTTGTGTAGTATACATCGTGTCTATTGTTTTTCTGCTATGCTAACCATGATAGGGGATAGATCAGCTGAGGAGCACCCATCAGGGGATAACTTTTCTAACATTTTTTTCTCTCGAACCCGCAGGAAAGCTACGCATCATTATATTAAGAAAGAGTCTAAGAGGACTCATACAAACCCTCGCCAATTAGGCGAAGTTAATTACAAAACATCTCACCGAAACAAAACTAGTATACAACCATTGACCAAAAGCAAAACACAACACTTATGGCCATATGCTACTAAGGCCTTTGGCCCCTGCCATACACCACAATTTGGCCTCATTTATAATGTCTTGCAAGACAATACTGACATTAGGTGAGGCGCCGTCAAAGACACAACCATTTCTATGCTTCCATATCCACCAAGCCACCAATATGACCAACGAATTAAAGCCCTTGCGCTGCTATTTAGAGACTTGCTGCAAAGCTTGACACTACCATAAGGTAAAAACCAAATTATCTGGACCTGGAGTTAGCTGTTGCAATCCCACCAGTGATAGCATTGAGAATCAAACACTTCTTATGAACACGTATGAAGTAAGTAAGTGATGAATATTTTCATCTACTTGATCACACAGTGGCAACACTCAGGGTGATCAAGACCATGACGGGCCAAATGGTCGGCGGTCCAACATCGATTAAGTGAGGCTAACCATATAAAAAATTTGCAACGAGGAGGAGCCCAGGTTCTCCAAATTTTCTTCCATAGTTCAAATTCCACAGCCCCCACAAAAAAAGACGGTAAGCTGATTTAGTTGAGAACTTGCCTGAGGAGGATGGCTTCCACACATACTGATCATCCACACTAGGGGTGAGCATCACTCCGGTTAGAACATCCGAAAGATCTAGAAACTCTACCAGGGCTACAGTAGGTAAACCACCCCCTAATATCCTGAAACCATGTGTTATCTGTTAGTGCTTCTTGGACCGTCCTTCGATTAACAATTCTCCTTGGCACATGCAGACAAAGAGAGGGTGCAAGGTCCATTAAGGATTTGCTATGTAGCCAGTTATCACACCAAAAGAGGGTCTTGCTGCCAACCCCCACAAAAGAGATGATCGATATGGAGAACATAGTTGCTGAATTGGGATGCACCTGAATGTCCAATCTAGCCCATGGGCCATCAGGTTGGGTCTTGTTGAACCACAGCCATCTCATGCGCAGCGCCCATCCGAGGATTTTCAAGTCAAGAATTCCCAATCCGTCAAGCACAATTGGTCTATTGACTCGACTCCAAGAAACAAGGCAATGTCCTCTATTCACTTCCTTGCGACCCTTCCATAGAAAAGCTCTTCGTATCTTGTCAATTGGTTTAATTGCCCATTTAGAAAATTCCAGTGCAAAGAGTTGATAAATAGGAATTGATGTGAGCACAGCTCGAACAAGCATGGCCCGGCCAGCCAGGTGCATCATGGCAGCTTTCCATCCGAGCAGCTTGTTTGTAATCTTGTCAATTATCGTGTAAAAGTTAGCTTTTGAGAGTTTCTTGATTGACAATAGGAGCCCAAGACACTTGTAAGGGAATTCCTGTACTTTACAAGGAATGTATCCTTGCACTATCTCAATGTCCTGTTGATGGCATTGGATTGGGGTCATCGAATACTTGCTAATGTTGGTGATCAACCCAGATGCCTCTCCAAACACCCGAAGAATCTCTTTGATCAACTCCAAATCTTCCAAGGAGAGCCGCAAGAGCAGAACCACATCATCAGCATATAGAGAGACCCGCTGACTAGAACCTCTTGAAAGAAGGGGCTACAATAGACCATTCTCACTTGCCTTATTAATTAATGAGTTAAGCACATCCATGACCAAAATGAAGAGCATCGGGGATAAAGAGTTGGTTTGCCGCAGCCCTCGCTGATGTTGAATGAGTTCTCCCGGCACACTATTCACCAACACCTGAGTTGTTTAAGACCTCAGGAGCTTAGATAATAAGTTATACCAAATTGGACCAAAACCCAAATAGCTTAACACTTGCAGCAAGAACGACCATGACACCGAATCAAAGGCTTTCAATATATCCAATTTGAGAAGAATTCTTGGTTCCTTTTGCCAATGCAGCACGTTAGCTGTTTGTTGAACCAAAATAAAATTATCATGAATACATCTGCCTTGGACAAAACACTCTGATTTGGTGACACCATGTCCTTGAGTTTTGAAGCCAACCTATTGGTTAGGATTTTGGTGACAAGCTTTGCAAAACTATGCACCAAACTTATAGGTCTATAAACCTTGATTTTCATAGCTTCAGGTGTCTTTGGAAGCAAAGTGATTTAAGCCGAGTTAAGAAGGAACAACTTACTAACATCCCCCTGTAATAACCTGCTTAGTGCAGCATAAGATCTATCTTAATTATACTCCAACAAGTTTTGTAGAACTGCCCAGTGTACCCATCCGGACCCGGAGTCTTATCTGAAGGAAGTGATTTAATTGTTGCCCACACCTCTTCCTCTGAGAAAATCTAATCAAGAGCTGACAGATCATGAGGTTCTTGGTAGAAGGACTGTAGGTTCAGAGAGCATTGCCTTTGAGCAACAGTGCCAAGTAAGTTTGAGTAGAACTCATAAGTAGTCTGCTGTTTTTTTCTTGCCCTATAACAATCTTATCTCCCCCCTTAATTTTTGCCATGAATTTGTGAGCATGGATGATGTCAAATGAATTGTGGAGGGGTTTAATGAAGTGCTTGAGGAGATTCATACTGACTTATAAGAACTAAGAGAATGACGTAATAATTTTGTAACTAACCCTGTTATAGGTGAAAACACAACGGTGGAGTGTGCACTCGATGAGACCGACGCAGAGATGGTTGTCCGAGTTCATCGAGAGGAAGAAGAAGCAGTTGACAGGAGTGAAGAAGATGCTCATCTTGCTCATCAAAGTATTGACCCACCTTGGTCACAGTGGGCTTGGTCTTATTGGTCCTAACTTTCTTCAACTTCAGCTTCCTCTTCCTAAGTTTCGTACGCTATTTTACGATGCATGAAAATTTGGATAAAAATTAGCAAACCAAATAAATTCACACAAAAGAAAAATTTAACGAGCTCCAAAGTTCTTGGTTTTGGTTTCATTAGATAGATCTTGAATTTAGAAATTTGTTTCTTCAAATTTGGAGTTAATATGAGTGAGTTATGTCTTTTGAAAGTTCTCTATTTAAATTAAATCCAAAAAAATGAGAGAGATCTTTTGCTAACAAGTAGGCCCGGTAAAGTTTAGATCGGTCTGAACAATTGAGAGAGTTCAGACCATCCAAACAAGTGGGGTGCGAGAGCTGTTTGATCTACAAGGGACCGCCCGATTGCCCAAATGGTTCAAACTGGTGAATGGTTATGACGCGCGAGCCGTTCGATCAACTATGGAATGCTCAGATCAAGCGAAGGGTTCAGACTGTCCGATGGCGGAGACACGTGAGCTTTCCGATCAACGATGGGCTACTCAGATCGCCTGCGTGGGTTCGGACCATCTGAACATTATATAGCAGAGACACGCGCACCGCTCGATCAATTGAGGGATCATTCGGACTGTCCGATTGAATGGAAAGGTTCAGACTGTCTAAACAGGCGAGGTGCACGAGCTGCCCGATTAACGAAGGAGCGCTTAGATCAATCGGGAAGGTTTGGACTGTCTGAACGGCTGAGACGGGTGCACTGTCCAATCAAGTGGGGGTTTGTTCGGACTTGTCCAATCGTTCAAAGGAGAATGTTCAGACTATCTGAATGGCCATCTTCCTTAATCCCGAACTCCCACCTCTCTCTGGATGGCAATGAGAGGGGCTCGACAATGGTGATGGAGGCAACAGTCGAACGTGAGCATTTCAAAAATAGAATGCTCATATCTAACTGCACAGACGGGGGTAGTATTGCCGACCAATCTGGTGGCGGCGGTGGTCGGCGACGACCATAAGCGTTGGCGGAATAGGGAGGGGTGGTTACGGGGATCTACTATATTTCAAAGCAATTGCTCAGACTGGGAGCATCTAAAGGTGGACAGAAGGTTACCTCGGGGTTTGGCGTAGCTCGGGAATGGCTATGGTGGTTTGGCAGCATACGATGACGACAGTTGGAGGAGGCGCATGGTGCTGACGAGGTACGGGCGATGATAGGTTCGGTCGAGGGTGGAGATGGCATTGTCCTACTCCACAAAAGCTCTGGCTTGATGGAATTGGCTCGCAGTGGCTCCAGTTGGCGGATTGCCTGATGACTGAAGTTGGGGAAGAGAGTGTCGCCGACGCTCCTTCGGGCAATGTCAGTGCAATTATTTGCTTGGGAAGAGGAGTGAGGTGTGAGGAGAGTGTTGGCGATCTGCCAGGGCTTTTATAGGTGACAAAGTGGCCTAGTGATGAGAGGGTGGTTGGGCGATCATGGCAGAGGACACAAGCGACGGCATGGTTGTAGAGCTAGCAATGAATGCTTGAGTTTACAGACGACGACGTGCTGCAGGGCATGGCTGTCGCTCGGCGGCAAGACGCACACACTGTGGCTGAGCTAGCAACATGGCACGAGGTCTGGGCGGTGTTCTTCCTTGATCGGCCAAGCGGCGAATTAAATTTGAATGGAAAGCCAACGCGACAGCGTGGAGGAGATGGAGAAGACGAATACGGCAATGTAGTCAGCTGACGGCAGTAGCATGGGTGAAGGATGGTCTTCTCATGGCAGAGCGCTTGATGGAAGGGAAGAGTTGCCGCTAGTTTTGCCAGAGTTGGGCTGCCGCGGCTGGGCTGGCAACCAAAGTTTTTTGCCATGGCAGGGCTCGGATAGGAGAAGAAAGGAGAACCGAGTTGGGTCAGCTTGGCCGAAGTGCCAAAAGCTTTTGGGGGCTAAACCCACTTTCATTTCCTTTGATATTTTTTGCTAATTCCTCATTTATTCAACTTTGCTCATTAAAAAATTTTGCATTAACCCATACCTTTTTACTGCTCATTTTGCAACAATGTGGCTAGTAATTCTCCGGCCCTAATTTGCTAGATCATCTTTTAAGATTTGTCTTTCATTTTGGATTTAACTTCTATTACTTGTGCTTTTTCTTTTTGAATTTAGGTTTTTAGTATTTTTACTTATTGGAACCTTAACTAAGAATCAAGAAAAAACCAACGAGATCAATCAGTAAGAAAATATATTCCAAAACGTTTTTGGTATTTACACATTTTTTCCTAGAGTTTGACTTTTGGGATGCTACAGTATCAACTTATCATGGTAATATCAACGAAACAATTGGATATAACTACCAATCTAGCTAATATAGCGATTTTTACACAAATTACATGCATGCATAATAGTTTTGAATGCAACATATATAAGAGTGAAATATAGAATCAACATGATCAAAGAGGGTGCTTGCATTGCACATTGAACTCTTGTTGTTGTTGTTGTTCATCGACGAAATTTTCTAGAACATCGACATCTAATTAGAGGAACGACTGAGCTTGGGAACGAGATGCCGAGATCATGGTGAATATCAGGGAAGTGACAGTGGTTGGAGAGGTGCATGGAATCTATGGCACATTGGTGGAAAACGGCGAGGGTCCTCGATCGTGTGATGGTGTCAATGAAGGAGGGCAAGTAATGGAGATTGAGTGCGCGAAAGAGCTGCTGGGGTGGTGACGACACGAGGGGAAGTGGCTCGGGGACCAATGGTCATCGAAGGCAAGCCGGTGACCACGACTTGCGGCGGTGCAAAATAGGGCAGTGGTAGAGACAACAACTAGATGCTAAAGCAAACAGAACGTAGGACCAGGAGCTCACCACGAACATGATGACGGTGTTGGTGATGATGGTGGCAGTCATAGATGACCGAACGACGGTGAACAGAAGCGGCGGCAATGGCTTGAGTGGTGAGGGAGTTTGGCGATGGAGCTTGGCCATGTCACCAGCTAAAACAAAGGCATCCATAGTGTTCACAGGATGGCTAGGAGTGCTAAAGTGACCATGAAAAAGGTCGGGCATCAACGGAGAGAGGAGTATGGCAATGACGATGGTGGCTGTGACAGTGTCCACGGCGATGGCTAAACTCATAGGGAGATGGCTGCAATGGAGGATGGCAACGAGTTTAGATGGGTGTGGAGAGGGTGAAAGCAATGATGGTGTGGTCTAGGACTCACCAGTGATGGGACCTAAGCGGCAGTGATGGGAGACAAAGGCGACAATGCAGATTCAGTGCTACAATGCATGGGACATGAAATTGGTTGAGGGCTTTCTAAGAGGGGGAAAATGGTGCACATTGATGTGAACTTTGAGGCATAGGCTTACTAGGATGGGCACAGACCTTGGTGGAGCATGGTGATCGGTGTGCACCAGAGCTAAGAATGATGTCTGCATTTTGGATAGCTCGATGAAGGAGATGAGCTACAACTGGGCAAAATGGTAACAGCAAGGAATGATTAAGGGAGGGGTGGCTCAAATTGGACTTAAAGGGACAGAGCGTGGGGAATCGCTCGGCGATTCTCCCAGGGCCGTGACATAGGAATGGCACACACAGGCTCTACAAGTGACAGGATGGCTCGAGCACGCACAACAGGGGATGATGATGCTGCAGCAATGCCATTGGGGAAGCAACGGAGGTCTCGGCATTGGTAGGGAGGTTGTTGCGACACGTTCGGCATTGTCCACGTATGGGCGCACAGTAGCTCAGCAAGAGGTGGACAAAGATGACTATCAGGTGGGTCCTAGGCCTACCGGTTGGTGACAACAAGACACGCACGAGAGAGGTTTCTATTTTAATGAAATACACAAACGGAAAGAGGAACGTGGAAAATTGTAGAGAGGAAGATGGCTTTCGGCCAAGGGGGTGGCAATGGGCTGCAAACTAGGACAAAACAGGAGATGGACCAGGCTAAGAGGGAAGGATTTGATCCACAGATGGAGTAGGATTTTTAATTTATTTTCTAATTGATTCAATTGTAGAAATTGCATTTGAATTTTTAAAATTAGCAACCCAAGTCCAAAAATTATGAATATTTTTGGAGAGATAGTTTAGAATATTTAGAGCCCAAATAAATTATTTCCAAGCTCTGAGAAAGTTTTAACTAATTTTATAAATTCATTTTAGCTGCTAAAAAAATAAGAAAACATCTTACGTAAATGCTGTAAATTTTGAAAAAGCCCAAAAATGCACAAATGGTGATTTTGAGAATAATTATACTTCTTTTAAGAATTTTGGGATGTTACATCATGCTAAAAACCACTCTGGAATGGGTTGAGGGAGTCATGTGACCTGGTTTTGTTAGTTAAGGGTCGTGTTTTACACAATTTAGAAGTTGTGTAAAATTGTGTTTTACACAATTTCGAACTTTCGGAATATATTTCAGATTGAAAGTAATAATAATATTAGTTACTGTTATCCATTTTCTATTGTGATGGAGGCGTGGAGTATATGTTTCCTAAAGTGACCAAGAATATATAATGGCAACAATATACACATTGATATGTCTAGGTTCATTTTGCTCTGTACGATATGCATTGGATGCTTCTTATGTTATTTTTTAAAGTTGTCATAGAGCTAAATGTCCTGATTCAGTAATTATGACTAGAATAAAATAGTAAAGTGCAAATAGAAACAAATTAATTAATGGGATCAATTTTGATTTCGTCATCATCCTTTTTGGTATTCTCACTATTCAAACGTAAGATGGCCAAGAGAAGCCTATAAGATGGCATTATGTCGTAGCACTCCTCGACTATGTCTTGGAATACCAATTATCGTCAACTGTGGAGATAAATTTCAAACAATTGTTCACACAAGAGATCGCCAAATGAAGATTACTCATGCTAAATTGAAACAAAGGTTCCTATAGATACAGGCTAGTGTGGGAGATGATAATACGAAGTTCTACTTCTGTCACATACTTGCATCAAACATCCTCAGAAATAAATGCATTTCAATCGAGGTGTAATTGCCAATGGTAGCATTGGCTTAAGATTTAAGTGCTTAAGAAACTGTGGATGCCACAGTTTTATAATAATATTAAATTTTTTAAATTGAAATTAATTTTTTGCAAGTACATTTATAGATTTAAAAATATTTGGACATCAATGTTTTACAATTCTGATTTAAAAATATTCGAACAACGAAGTTTTAGTTCAGAAGTCCTAATTTATAAATTTCTTACATTATCAACATAGGAAATTTCACTTCAAATTCGTACACACAACCTAAAAACAATTATATTTCAAAATTGTTCGTTATTATAAGCATTTTCAGTACTAAAATTTGAAATATTTCAACATTGAATGTAAATTCTGTTTCTCTAATTTTACTTAGAACATACTACATTTGGATAGTATAGTTTTACATTTCAAATTTTAAATAAATAATTTTCTCTGAATTTGATTTTAGTTATGATTTAATTTAAATTCTTATATAATTTTAGTTCTACTTTTTAGTTTGAACAATGTTACCAACAATCAAGGAGGAATATTTTCAGATAAGGACTACTATCTTCAGAAATTGGGAAGCCATCGTTAAAAAGGGAGGCGTTATTTAGAATTTTTAGAAAAGGACTACTATCTTCAGAATTTTTTATATTTAATTAGATTTATTTTATGTCCTATATACAAAGCCAAAAAAAATCCTAGCCTTATTTTTCAATTCATTTGCATCTTGTGAGTTTTGTTAAATTTTAATCTGTTAGTTTCAATTGCATAGTTGTTATCCATTGCATCTCGTGTTTTCTTCATGTTGCTTTATCGTTCTTTTAGGGTTCTTAGTTTTTGCATCTATAAATAAAAAATTCATGGATTAGAACTCCTCTAATCTACATCAAAAAAATAATTGTGGTTTAGACTCCCTAAATCACAACAAAAAACATCCCGTTACCTCAATCTGGTGTGATTGATCTCTGAACTTTGCATCTATAACTTATCTCAATGCTTGGGCTTGTGTTTGAAAGTGTCCAGGTGTGTACAACATATTTTCATAGACTTCAATTGAGTTCGTTTCAGAATTCCACAAAGAAATCGTGTAGAAGTTTCCAAAAAAGTAGTCACCATTCCAAAAACTGAAAAGCATAGCAAACCGATGCCAAATCGAGTGAAAATTGGTAGAGAACTTCTACATAAAGCCACAAACTTTCACAAAAACTTTCAGCAACTTTGACCCATGGAATTGAAAGATATAGTAGTTTCAAGTTGAGTCTAAGTCAGTTTCTACTCCGAGTAGGATTCTGACTCTGAGATACCTTCAGTAAATTGAGCATAACTTTTGCATATAGAGTGCAATGTTCTTGTACTCATGGAAAGCTAACAATGAGGTATATCTTTTTGGCTTGTTCGAGACCTCCAAAATCGGCCATCTTCAGCCCCGAATTTGTGTCACAATTTTTCAGATTCTGTTTTTGCCAGAAAATTTTAATGTTTCTTTTGAAATTTGGGGTTTTCCTCAACTGTAAAGTTGTAGATCTCATTGAAACCTTTCAAATGAGCATATATAACCCATATAAAACATTGCTAATTCATTTTTTAGATTAGTTGTTGTTTTCTACTTAAACTAGAGGGCTAGTTTACATTACACCGTTATATTGTCTTTTGTGCTCTACATCGTGTGAATAATCCTATGCCCTAGATAAAAGTTTGAGTAGTAGTCTAGTGTCTCTTCTAGTACTTGGTGTCATAACTTTCTTTGTTTACATCAAGTCACATTGATCGTTCCATCTGTGTGCACCACTTATATCTTGGACATTGCAATTAGGTTTTTGATAACTTTGTGGATTGTTTACTAGCTTTACAATATTTTGATCATTTGAATTGTGGTAGGATTATACACTAACTCTATCCCAGCTCCATATAAACTTGGTGAGTGCAGCTCCTTCGCTTGGTTTTCAGCTATGACACCTTTGACTTGTCTCTCACCGTCTAGGCATGTGATATTGCTATTCATAGAAATCGACAAGATACTTGGCTGGTGGAAGTATTACGTGTTTCTTTATGTAGTATACATCGTGTCTATTGTTTTTCTGCTGTCCTAACCATGATAGGGGATAGATCAGCTTAGGAACACCCATCAGGGGATCGCTTTGCTAATATGGATGACGTCGAGCGAATTGTGGAGGGGTTTAATGAAGTGCACGAGGAGATTCGTGCTGAATTATAAGAACTACGAGAATGACGCAATAATTTTGTAACTAACCCTATTATAGGTGAAAACACAACGGTGGAGCGTGCACTCGATGAGACCGACGCAGAGATGCTTGTCCGAGTTCATCGAGAGGAAGAAGCAGTTGACAGGTGTGAAGAAGATGCTCATCTTGCTCATCAAAGTATTGACTCACCTTGGTCACAGTGGGCTTGGTCTTACTGGTCCTGACTTTCTTCAATTTCAGCTTCCTCTTCTTAAGCTTCGTACGCTATTTTACGATGCGTGAAAATTTGAATAAAAATCAGGAAACCAAATAAATTCACACAAAAGAAAAATTTAACGAGCTCGAAAGTTCTTGGTTTTGGTTCCATTAGATAGATCTTGAATTTAGAAATTTGTTTCATCAAATTTGGAGTTAATATGAGTGAGTTATTTCCTTTTAAAGTTCACTTTTTAAATTAAATCCAAAAAAATGAGCGAGATATTTTGCTGACAGGTGGGCCCGGTAAAGTTTGGATCAGTCTGAACAATTGAGAGAGTTCGGACCATGCGAACGGGTGGGGTGCGAGAGCCGTTTGATCTGCAAGGGACCACCCGATTGCCCAAATGGTTCAAACCGGTGAACGGTTATGACGTGCGAGCCATCCAATCAACTATGGAATGCTCAGATCAAGCGAAGGGTTCAGACTGTCTGATGGCGGAGACACGTGAGCTGTCTGATCAGTGACAGGCTGCTCAGATCGCCCGCGTTGGTTCGGACCGTCTGAACATTATACAGTAGAGACACGCGCACCGCTCGATCAATTGATGGATTATTCGGACTGTCCGATTGAACAGAAAGGTTCAGACTGTCTAAACAGGAGGGGTGCACGAGTTTCTGATTGATGAAGGAGCACTTAGATCAAGTGGGGGTTCGTTCGGACTTGTCCAATCATTCGAAGGTGAATGTTCAGACCATCCAAACGGTCATCTTCCTTAATCCCGGACTCCTACCTCTCTCTAGCCGGCAATGAGAGGGGCTCACTGGCGGTGATGGAGGCAACGGTCGAACGTAGCATTTAGCTAACTGCACGGACAGGGGTAGTATCGTCGACCAATTTGGTGGTGGTGGTGGTCGACGATGACCATAGGCATTGGCGGAATAGGAGAGGGGTGGTTACGGGTATCTACTATATTTCAAAGCAATTGCTTAGACTGGGAGCATCTAAAGGTGGACAGAAGGTTACCTCGAGGGTTGGCATCGCTCAGGAATGACTATCGTGGTCCGACAGCGTACGGCGGCAACAGTCGGAGGAGGCGCATGGTGCCGACGAGGTACAGGCGGCGACAAGTTCGGCCGAGGGAGGAGATGGCGTCGTCCTGCTCCACTGTAACATCCCAAAATTTTGTTCCTTTATTGAAAATCAAATCTAGAATTTATTGGATTTTCTGGAGTTATGTTAAAGTCCTGATTTGAGAAAAATTATACACTTTAAATTATAAAAGTCAAAAATGAATTTAGTGCATTACTGAAAGTTAAAACAAATGTATTTCAGCTTCCTAAAGTCAAACATGAGATTATATTAATTTTTTTCAGATTTTAGAAAGAATTAAAACCTTCCCTTTTCAAATCAAATTGTACCTTTGCAAATTATACTTGTTAAAATGAGTGGGAAATATTTTATTTAAGTCTAGAATAGCTCCAGATAATTCTCTGAATTTTTTTTGGATTTTTCAAAATTTATTTGGTATTTTTCTGAGTTTTCTAAAGCTTAATAGCATTTCTGGAAAATCAAAAAGAAAGAAAATCACAAAAACCCCTCCCGGCCGCCAGGTGTCAAGCATCGGCGTCCCCTCCGCCCGCCGGATTCCCCCTCAGCCGTCCGATCACACTTAAACCCTCATCCCGCCTTCCCTCTCTCCGCGTGCGACGCGTGTCGTGCATCGGACCGTCCACTCTAGCGCCGGATTTAATCCTCGCCGCCTGCACCAACTTACCGCTTCACCGCTCCCCTCTCCGCTCCTGCCGCCACGTGGTTTGATCGGGGCCGTTCGCCGTTGTCGGATTACATCCCGCCCGTCCGCGATCACTTAATCCTCGCCAAGACCCAGCCGCGGATGTTTCCCCATTCTTTGGATTGAATCGTGGCCTTCCTCCCACTTACCGGTTCGCTCGGATCCAACGACCGCGCCCCTCCCTTGCCACTGTCACTCATCCGACCATCGCCCCGTCCTTTCCGTTTTCTTCTCGCGACGTGCGGGCCACTGTCGTGCCCTTCGCCCTGCCCCTTTCCTTTCTTCCTCGCGCGATCGCCACCGCGCCACGCGCTACGCCATTGATTGAAAACCGAAGCTTTGAAAGCTTCGGTTTCTTGCCAATTCATTCCCCCACATCACCGCAGATTCAAATTAACCCCTCCCGATCCGTTGCGGGCATAAAGTCCCCAATTCGCCCCCTTCACCGGCGCATTCATCCTCCCCGGCCGTTTCAAAACCAGCGGGTCGTGCGCGGCCGTTACCCCTCCCGCCTATAAAACCCGCACCCCGAGGTTCCTCTACCCACACCGCCACCCCTCGTGCCTCCAATTCGCGAAATTGAGCTTCGGAGCCCCCCCTGCGCTTGTTTCTCCCCGCCGGCCACCAGCAACTCCGGCGAGCAATCGCCGCCGCCTCGAGCTTCCCCGCCCCTCACTGGTGCCTCTCCGACCTTGCTGGTGCCCAGGCGATCCTCGGCGATCACTTCCTCGAGCTGCTGCGTCACCGGAGCTGCTCCGCCGCCGTGAACCCTCCTCCGGCCGCCGCCCTTCTCCGCCGATCTTCCGTTCCGGTCATCCCCGAGCGTCGCAGAAGGTACCCGAGTGCTCCCCGCGTCCCCCTCTTCATTTTGGTACCACCGGCCAGCGCCGCCGCTCACCGGAGCGCCGGCGACCATCGGTCCCCGTGCGCCACCGCCGGCCGCCCGCCCCGTCAGCCGCCGGGTTGAGGTGGCAGCAGGCGTGGCTGCGAGCTGGGCGCCACGCTAGCGCCACCCGAGCACCCCCGCGACACCTCGCGCGCGTGCCGCCACGTCGGCACATTGCCGTGACGTGGCAGCCACGTAGCGACCACGTGGTGCCAAGTGGCAGCAACGCCAGCGCCACCTCGCCCCCGAGCGCCCGTCTGCCACCTCACCCCTCCCTCGGGTCCGTGGACTCGGTCCACAACACCCGGGCTCCACCTGTCAGCCTCTGCACGATTAAATTAACCTTAGGGCTGACGTCATAATCTATATTTTCCTTTAGAAAAATAATTCGTGCTGACGTCATAAATCCTTTTTGGTTTAAAAATAAATCCAGAAAATACCCTTTTTCTTTTATTTTGAATTCAAACTTTGGAAGGCTATAACTTTTGCATTTAAACTCCAAATTAACCCATTCAAATTTTTAAATTTTTCTAAAATCATGATCTATCCATTTCTGCAATAATTTTGAAATTTTGAAATTTATTTAAATTTTATTTGAATATATTTTGTAATTCCAAGGTTTAAATTTAAATTAAAACTTCCAACTTCTTTTAAAAGCCTCAATTCCTTTTTAAAAATTGTTGACCCACATCCAAAATTCAAAATTCTGTCTCCCAGTTTATTTTATAATTTTTGGAAGTTATTTGGATTTCATTTGAATTTTTGTTTTGAATTTTCTTTGAATTGATTCTTTCGTTAGATATTGACGATTCCGGAGAGTTTGAATTCGACGAATCGCAGCAGGACTTCGATCAAGGCAAGTTGCACCTTTGACCATATTGGACCCAGTATTTTAAATATATTTATGTTGTTTTACTGTATATGCATGCGTACTTCTACTCAAATTAATTTAAAATCCAGTTTAAATGTTAGATATACCCATAATCCTTTGATTATAGCCCATTTGAAGTTCTAATTCATACACCTTGTCACCCTAGCTGAAAACTAGTTAATACCATAATATTGACTAGGAAATTTGGTAGAAATGCTTAGCCTGGCTTAGTATAACTGTAGGTGGGATAAACCTTTCACATGAAATGTCAGTTTGAAAATGAGACTTGACTTCGGAGAGTCAAGGGTGGTTTTACGAAAATTATTTAAAAATGAAAATAGAAAACATATTTTGAACTTAGGCTAATGGTTAGGTGGTGGGTGCCGGTATGCCTCGTGTTTGGTGACACCTGGTTGATTATCGTGCACGGGGGTATGTGGTTGAGCCTAAATCAACTTAAGGACCGTTTCTGTGAATCATTTTACGAAGTCACTTCGTACTACCACAAGTCCGGTATGGGACGGACCTGGCTAAGTGATTTGTGAAGTTCCAACTATAGTCTCGCTATAGGTGAATGTGAGCGGCGTGAGGTGTGGGAAGTCTCACATGGCACCAGAGGGGGCTCCAACTCGTGGATTCGAGTTGTGGTGAAACCTTAGTGGCGGCGTGATTATGTTGGCTATGAATCATCGGAACAGCCTTGTCATGAACTCTCCGCCGCACACCTAAGGCAGTGTGTTGATCGCATGGCTCAAGTGAGAGGGAATGTCTTGTGGGTAAAGCTGTACACCTCTGCAGAGTAACAAACTATCTAGATAGCTGTGTCCACGGTCATGGACATGCTGAGTAGAGTCTTCACAGATTAGACTTGAAATTTCATAAAACTTGGTTTTGGCAAAACAAACGTTGGATTTGGTAATGGTCCGGGTGGATTCCCGTGGATAGGTTAGTGTGGGTTGGAGCCTACACTAACGGTATTACTTGTTAAAAGCAATGTTTCATATACTGTATTAAAATTCAGCTTTTCGTATTCACGTTATTGTATTTAAATTCAAGTATTGCTTTCCGCACCTTACCCTATTAAGCTTTCCCTTGAAATCCCTTATGCATGCATCAACTCTGTTATATTTCCTGGTGTAACTTGCGTAAGCATTTGCTTGCTTACCTTGGGAGTACTTCTGTACTCACCTTGCTAAATCTGTTGCCAGACTTCGAGGGCGACTACGACGGTGAGGACTACTTCAGCGAGTAGGACACGTCTTACAGTCATTCGCCTGTGGGAGGCTGGATAGGCTATGCTGCCACCTTTACTTTCTTTCCGCTGTTTTTGTTTATTTTGTTGGCCTTGTGCCTTATTGTAAGACTTGGCCTTAAGGCCGTATTTTTGTTTAATAATATCTCGTGGTTATTTTTGTATGATATACATTGCTGTTAAACCTGTGTGCACTAGCTTTTCCTGGGATAGTGCGATTTACACAGAGGGGCTTGGAGTTGTTGTTCCGGGTCCCGACAGAAATGGTATCAGAGCAACAATGACTCTAAGACGTGACCTTAGTTAGAGACTAACGTTAAGGATATATTTTAATAAGAAATGCCCCTTTTAAATTATCTCTTCCTTTTCTCAATCTCTTTACCAAAACCGATTACTAACTCCTCTCCCCTTCCAAATTTTTAGATGGAGCAACCCACCCGCGTCTCCCATGGAACCTTTGCCGGACTCTTCGCCGATGATCTGTACAACCTCATGCAAGAGCTCAACTTCCGCCCGTACCCCCTCTACCAAGGGTATGTTGGCATGTATGGAGACGAGGAACGCTGGAGGGTAGAAGTGAAGATCTTCAAAGATTTCGGAGCACACGGAGCCATTTACGTGTTCGACGCACCCCTACCTCGAGCCACCTTCTTCGACGGAGTACAGGATGCAGCCCGAGAGGCCATTCGCCAACTAAGGAACATCTACGCTCGAGACTTACTGCGCACCGATTTTCGCTACTTCCCCATGAAGACTCCCTTGTGGGCTGCCAACGACTTCTTGTCTACAGAGTATGAGAGCAACCCCCGCCTCGTACGACTGGTGGAGTTCACCAAGTCCATGGATCACATGTATCAGACCACCCTGGACGAGCTGCACACCGCACAGCTGAAGCTCTGCGCACGCGAAGAAGAACTTGCCGAGCTCTGTGCAGAAGATGCAGGTTCCACTGATTCCGGGCCTTTTCCGAGGAGACTCGAGCGCAGCGCTAGTGTGTAGACAACCCCAAGTCTTAGAACGCTATCCGTGAGCTGTAGACCTTTGTAAACAGCCACGAGACTATTATAATAAAATAAAAAGTTTTGTTTGGCTCTTATTCGTGTTTTCCTTGCTCTTGTGTGTTGTTTTGGTGGGATTGTTACTAGAACCTTTCCTTTAGTTCTCTCTCTAAATCTGAAAGTCTCAATAGATGGTGAACACAAGAAGAAACTCCAGCATGGACAACGCCAACCCCGGAGCACAAGGAAGCCAGTCAGCTCCGATTCCACCACCCCCGCCAGC
Source organism: Melocanna baccifera (assembly GCA_036346265.1). NCBI lineage: Eukaryota > Viridiplantae > Streptophyta > Magnoliopsida > Poales > Poaceae > Melocanna > Melocanna baccifera. The sequence goes on along the minus strand of CM070705.1, from coordinate 10,777,293 downwards.
GGCAGGACCGGATTGGGAACAATTGATGGCCAATCAAAACCAGTTGATCCAGCTATTAGCCCAGACGATCAACAACCCTCAGGCTCATCATCAACCTGCTCAAGTACCTCCAAATTGTCTTTCAGAATTCCTGAGGATCAAGCCACCCACCTTCGCCGGCAGTGCTGAACCGATGGACGCCGACGACTGGCTCAGGTCGATTGGCAAGAAGCTGGACATTCTGCAGTGCACTGATCGGGAGCGAGTCCTGTTCGCCTCCCATCAGCTGAACGGGCTCGCATCTCAATGGTGGGATACCTTCACCGCTTCGCACGCCAACTCGCAGATGGTGACGTGGAACGAGTTCGAGCAAAGCTTTCGCAAAGCTCACATCCCCACCGACACCATGGCCTTGAAGAAGAAGGAGTTCAGGTCTCTGCGCCAAGGGAGTCGTACTGTCAACGAGTACGTACAAAAGTTCAACCAACTGGCCCGTTATGCGCCAGAGGATGTGGCTTCCGATGAAGCCAAGCAAGAAAGGTTCATGGAGGGCCTGAATGACAACATATCAGTACAACTGATATCGGGTTACTATACTGACTTCCACCAGCTAGTCAGTAAGGCCATCCGCTAGGAGGGCAAACACATGGAAATGGAGACTCGGAAGAAAAGGATGGCGGACCAGAGAAACAACTCTGGAAGTTCTTTCAAGAATCGCAGTACTCCTCCGCACTCAAACAAGTTCAGACCCCAGGGTAGTAATTTCAAGAACCAGTCCAGCAGGTTCAAGTCCTCAACCAGCCGCCCGCCGTTTCAGGCCAATCGCGGCGATTCCCAAGCAACGCACCAAAGCAACGGTGGCGGACACGAAGAGTAGTCCGCCGTCTGACGGATTGACCTGCTACTATTGCAAGGAACCTAGGCACTTTGCCAAGGCGTGCCCCAAGAAGATTCAAGTGGCAGCAACTTCAGGAGCCTCTGGAAGTCAGAACCAGGGCCAGCAGAAGCCGCAGACCTTCATCAAGGGGCGAGTGAACCACGTGACAGCGGAAGAGGCCCAGGCTACACCGGATGTCGTGCTGGTATGTTTCTTGTCAATTCACTACCCGCATCAGTTCTTTTCGATTCCGGAGCATCACATTCATTTGTGTCGAAAACTTTTGTGGATAAACATGGGTTGGGCATGGTAACTCTTAGTAACCCCATGATAATTCACTCCCCGGGAGCAGAAATGAGATCAGGGACCTTGTGCCCGAAAGTACAACTGCTCATAGATGGAACCCGATTCCTAGCTGACCTTTTGGTCTTGGAATCGCAAGGATTAGATGTCATTCTCGGAATGAATTGGTTAGCCAAGAACCAAGGTCAGATCGATTGTGCTACCAGATCCATCACCCTCACCAATGACCAGGGCATAGAAGTGATCTTCTCTCCTCAAATCCCAAAGGCAGAAGAATGTGCCCTTTTCCACCTTCAAGTCTTGGAGGAAGTGCCGATCGTACGGGAATACCGGATGTTTTCCCGAAGCGCGCCAGGATGCCACCGGATAGGGAGATCGAGTTTGTGATTGACCTAGTCCCAGGCACCGCCCCGATTTCCAAGAGACCATATCGGATGCCTGCTAACGAGTTAGCAGAATTGAAGAATCAACTCAAGGAATTAGAAGACAAAGGGTATATCCGACCCAGTTCATCACCTTAGGGAGCACCCGTCCTGTTCGTCAAGAAAAAGGACGAGAGTTTGAGGTTATGTGTGGACTACAGAGCACTCAATGACGTAACCATCAAGAATAAATATCCCCTCCCCAGGATCGATGACCTGTTCGATCAGTTGAAAGGAGCCGGTATCTTCTCCAAGATTGATCTGCGATCAGGATACCATCAGCTGAAGATCCGTGAAGAAGACATTCCCAAGACTGCCTTCTCCACCAGATATGGACATTATGAGTTCACGGTCATGTCATTTGGACTGACCAATGCACCAGCCTACTTCATGAGCATGATGAACAGTGTGTTCATAAAATACTTAGATAAGTTCGTAGTAATCTTCATCGACGACATCCTCATCTACTCCAAGAATGAAGAAGAGCACGAGCAGCACCTCAGGATCACCCTGGAAAAGCTTAGAGAGCATCGGCTTTTCGCCAAATTCAGTAAGTGTGAATTCTGGCTAAAAGAGGTTGCCTTCCTCGGACATATCGTAACAGCCGAAGGAATCGCTGTAGACCCTTCCAAGGTAGAAGCAGTAATAGAGTGGAAACCACCCAAGTCCGTAACAGAAGTCAGGAGCTTTCTTGGACTTGCGGGTTATTACCGTCGGTTCATAGCAGGGTTCTCCGAGACAGCCAAGCCGATGACCCAGCTGCTGAAAAAGGAAAAGAAGTTCGAATGGACGAAAGCTTGTGAGCAGAGTTTTCAGACCCTTAAGAAGAGACTAGTCTAAGCACCCGTGCTTGTCTTGCCGGACGTGCATAAAGGCTTCGAGGTTTTCTGTGACGCCTCTCGCCTAGGCTTAGGCTGTGTTCTGATGCAAGAAGGCAAAGTGGTAGCCTATGCATCACGCCAACTCAAGCCTCATGAGTGCAATTATCCTACTCATGACTTAGAGTTAGCGCGATGAGTGCACGCCTTAAAAATCGGCGCCACTATCTTATTGGTAACCGTTGTGAAGTATACACGGACCATAAGAGTTTGAAGTATATCTTCACCCGGCGAGAACTCAACTTTGAGGCGCGAAGATGGTTGGAGTTGATAAAGGACTACGACATCGGTATACATTACCACCCCGGAAAAGCGAATGTGGTAGCCGATGCCTTAAGCAGAAAATCTTATGCAAACATGGTGATATCGAAGAGGACCGGACCGACTTGGGAGGAGTCGCTGTCTAAGTCTAAACCCAATGGGACCAAGCACTCTCGCCACACTGGAAATACAACCTGGCTTGCCTGAACAAATTAAGGAAGCTCAGATTGTGGACGAGGATATTCAAGAAATCAAGAAGAATATGAGAAGAGGTAAGGCACCAGGATTCAGCGAAGATGAGCATGGCACGGTTTGGTTCAAGAACCGCATCTGTGTGCCGAATAATCAGGAAATCAAAAACCTGATTCTGAAAGAGGCTCATGATACCCCATACTCAATCCACCCAGGTCGTACCAAGATGTACCGGGATGCGAGGAAAGATATTGGTGGGTTAGTATGAAAAGGGAAATCGCAGAGTTCATTGAAGCCTGCGACACCTATCAACGAGTCAAAGCTGAACATCAGAGGCCAGCAGGACTCTTGCAACCATTGCCGATTCCAGAATGGAAGTGGGAAGAAATCGGTATGGATTTTATAACTGGACTCCCAAGGACGCAATCGGGTTATGATTCGATCTGGGTAATCATAGACCGATTGACTAAAGTGGCTCACTTCATACCAGTCAAGACCACTTATTCAGGGAGCAAGTTGGCTGAACTGTACATGTCCCGAATTGTGTGCCTGTATGGCGTACCCAAGAAGATAGTGTTAAATCGAGGTAGTCAGTTTACTTCTCGATTTTGGCAAAGGCTGCACGAAGAATTGGGTAGTAAGCTCAGTTTCAGTACCGCTTACCATCCCCAGACAGACGGTCAAACAGAAAGAGTTAATCAGATACTCGAGGATATGCTAAGGGCTTGTACGCTAGATTTCGGGAACAGTTGGGACCGTTCAACGCCTATGCGGAATTCTCGTAACAATAGCGACTACCAAGCCGATCTGCGGATGGCACCCTTGAAGCCTTGTATGGTCGAAAGTGCGGGACCCCTTGCTTTGGGATCAGCAAGGTGAACCCCAAGAAGCTGGACCAAACCTGCTGCAAGACGCAGATGATCAAGTGAAGAAGATCAGAGACAGACTAAAGATAGCCCAGTCTCGACAGAAGAGCTACGTGGATAACCGTCGTCGAGACCTGATCTTCGAGGTCGGCGACTACGTCTATCTTAGAGTATCCCCACTCAGAGGTGTGAAAAGGTTTCAAGTTAGAGGGAAGCTAGCACCACGATATGTGGGCCCTTTCAAGATTCTGGACCGAAGAGGTGCAATCGCATATCAGTTAGACTTGCCGCCAAGCATGTCAGGGGTGCACAATGTCTTTCATGTCTCACAGTTAAAGAAGTGCCTCCGAGTACCCTGAGCAAGCCGCCACTGAAACCTTGGACCTCGGGATGACCTCACCTATCGGGAGCAACCAATCAAGATTCTCGAGGCAAGAACGTCGGACGGAAGGAAGACCATCAGATTCTGCAAAGTTCAGTGGAGCAACCACACCGAGGACGAAGCCACCTGGGAGCGAGAAGAAGATTTAAAGACCAGCCATCCCCATCTCTTTTGCTAGCCAGTGCAAATCTCGAGGGCGAGATTTCCTTTAAGGGGGGTAGGTTTGTAACATCCCAAAATTTTGTTCCTTTATTGAAAATCAAATCTAGAATTTATTGGATTTTCTGGAGTTATGTTAAAGTCCTGATTTGAGAAAAATTATACACTTTAATTATAAAAGTCAAAAATGTATTTAGTGCATTACTGAAAGTTAAAACAAATGTATTTCAGCTTCCTAAAGTCAAACATGAGATTATATTAATTTTTTTCAGATTTTAGAAAGAATTAAAACCTTCCCTTTTAAAATCAAATTGTACCTTTGCAAATTATACTTATTAAAATGAGTGGGAAATATTTTATTTAAGTCTAGAATAGCTCCAGATAATTCTCTGAATTTTTCTGGATTTTTGAAAATTTATTTGGTATTTTTCTGAGTTTTCTAAAGCTTAATAGCATTTCTGGAAAATCAAAAAGAAAGAAAATCCCAAAAACCCCTCCCGGCCGCCAGGTGTCAAGCATCGGCGTCCCCTCCGCCCGCCGGATTCCCCCTCAGCCGTCCGATCACACTTAAACCCTCATCCCGCCTTCCCTCTCTCCGCGTGCGACGCGTGTCGTGCATCGGACCGTCCACTCCAGCGCCGGATTTAATCCTCGCTGCCTGCACCAACTTACCGCTTCACCGCTCCCCTCTCCGCTCCTGCCGCCACGTGGTTTGATCGGGGCCGTTCGCCGTTGTTGGATTACATTCCGCCCGTCCGCAGTCACTTAATCCCTCGCCCAAGACCCAGCGGCCCAGATGTTTCCCCCATTGCCGGATTGAATCGTGGCCTTCCCCTCCCACTTACCGGTTCGCTCGGATCCAACGACCGCCGCCCCTCCCCTTTGCCACCTGTCGCTCATCCGACCATCGCCCCCTGTCCTTTCCGTTTTTCTTCTCTCGCTGACGTGCGGGCCCCACCTGTCAGGCCCTTCGTCCCCGCCCCTTTCCTTTCTTCCTCGCGCGATCGCCGCCGCTGCCGCCGCCATTGATTGAAAACCGAAGCTTTGAAAGCTTCGGTTTCTTGCCAATTCATTCCCCCACATTACCGCAGATTCAAATTAACCCCTCCCCCGATCCGTTGCAGGCATAAAGTCCCTCAATTACGCCCCCCTTCACCGGCGCATTCATCCTCCCCGGCCGTTTCAAAACCGGCGGGTCGTGCGCGGCTGTTACCCCCTCCCCGGCCTATAAAACCCGCACCCCGAGGTTTCTCTACCCACACCGCCACCCCTCGTGCCTCCAATTCGCGAAATTGAGCTTCGGAGCCCCCCCTGCGCTTGTTTCTCCCCGCCGGCCACCAGCAACTCCGGCGAGCACTCGCCGCCGCCTCGAGCTTCCCCGCTCCTCGCTGGTGCCTCCCCGACCTTGCTGGTGCCCAGGCGATCCTCGGTGATCACTTCCCCGAGCTGCTGCGTCACCGGAGCTGCTCCGCCGCTGTGAACCCTCCTCCGGCCGCCGCCCTTCTCCGCCGATCTTCTGCATTCGGTAATCCCGGCGTCGCGAAGGTACCGAGTGCTCCCCGCGTCCCCCTCTTCATTTTGGTACCACCGGCCAGCGCCGCCGCTCACCGGAGCGCCGGCGACCATCGGTCCCCGTGCGCCACCGCCGGCCGCCCGCCCCGTCAGCCGCCGGGTTGAGGTGGCAGCAGGCGTGGCCGCGAGCTGGGCGCCACGCTAGCGCCACCCGAGCGCCCCCGCGCCACCTCGCGCGCGTGCCACCACGTCGGCACGTTGCCGTGATGTGGCAGCCACGTAGCGACCACGTGGTGCCAAGTGGTAGCCACGTGGCAGCCACGCCAACGCCACCTCGCCCCCGAGCGCCCGTCTGCCACCTCACCCCTCCCTCGGGTCTGTGGACTCGGTCCACAACACCCGGGCCCCACCTGTCAGCCTCTGCCCGATTAAATTAACCCTAGGGCTGACGTCATAATCTATATTTTCCTTTAGAAAAATAATTCATGCTGACGTCATAAATCCTTTTTGGTTTAAAAATAAATCCAGAAAATACCCTTTTTCTTTTATTTTGAATTCAAACTTTGGAAGGCTATAACTTTTGCATTTAAACTCCAAATTGACCCATTCAAATTTCTAAATTTTTCTAAAATCATGATCTATCCATTTCTGGAATAATTTTGAAATTTTGAAATTTATTTAAATTTTATTTGAATATATTTTGTAATTCCAAGGTTTAAATTTAAATTAAAACTTCCAACTTCTTTTAAAAGCCCCAATTCCTTTTTAAAAATCGTTGACCCACATCCAAAATTCAAAATTCTGTCTCCCAGTTTATTTTATAATTTTTGGAAGTTATTTATATTTCATTTGAATTTTTGTTTTGAATTTGCTTTGAATTGATTCTTTCGTTAGATATTGACGATTCTGGAGAGTTTGAATTCGTCGAATCGCAGCAGGACTTCGATCAAGGCAAGTTGCACCTTTGACCATATTGGACCCAGTATTTTAAAAATATTTATGTTGTTTTACTGTATATGCATGTGTACTTCTACTCAAATTAATTTAAAATCCAGTTTAAATGTTAGATATACCCATAATCCTTTGATTATAGCCCATTTGAAGTTCTAATTCATACACCTTGTCACCCTAGCTGAAAACTAGTTAATACCATAATATTGACTAGGAAATTTGGTAGAAATGCTTAGCCTGGCTTAGTATAACTGTAGGTGGGATAAACCTTTCACATGAAATGTCAGTTTGAAAATGAGACTTGACTTCGGAGAGTCAAGGGTGGTTTTACGAAAATTATTTAAAAATAAAAATAGAAAACATGTTTTGGACTTAGGCTAATGGTTAGGTGGTGGGTGCCGGTATGCCTCGTGTTTGGTGACACCTGGTTGATTATCGTGCACGGGGGTATGTGGTTGAGCCAAAATCAACTTAAGGACCGTTTCTGTGAATCATTTTACGAAGTCACTTCGTACTACCACAAGTCCGGTATGGGACGGACCTGGCTAAGTAATTTGTGAAGTTTCAACTATAGTCTCGCTATAGGCTGAATGTGAGCGCGGCGTAGGCTGTGGGAAGTCTCACATGGCACTAGAGGGGGCTCCAACTCGTGGATTCGAGTTGTGGTGAAACCTTAGTGGCGGCGTGATTATGTTGGCTATGAATCATCGGAACAGCCTTGTCATGAACTCTCCGCCGCACACCTAAGGCAGTGTGTTGATCGCGTGGCTCAACTGAGAGGGAATGTCTTGTGGGTAAAGCTGTACACCTTTGCAGAGTAACAAACTATCTAGATAGCCGTGTCCACGGTCATGGACATGCTGAGTAGAGTCTTCACAGATTAGACTTGAACTTTCATAAAACTTGGTTTTGGCAAAACAAACGTTGGATTTGGTAATGGTCCGGGTGGATTCCCGTGGATAGGTTAGTGTGGGTTGGAGCCTACACTAACGGTATTACTTGTTAAAAGCAATGTTTCATATACTGTATTAAAATTCAGCTTTTCGTATTCACGTTATTGTATTTAAATTCAAGTATTGCTTTCCGCACCTTACCCTATTAAGCTTTCCCTTGAAATCCCTTATGCATGCATCAACTCTGTTATATTTCCTGGTGTAACTTGCGTAAGCATTTGCTTGCTTACCTTGGGAGTACTTCTGTACTCACCTTGCTAGATCTGTTGCCAGACTTCGAGGGCAACTACGACGGTGAGGACTACTTCAGCGAGTAGGACGCGTCTTATAGTCATTCGCCTGTGGGAGGCTGGATAGGCTATGCTGCCACCTTTACTTTCTTTCCGCTGTTTTTGTTTATTTTGTTGGCCTTGTGCCTTATTGTAAGACTTGGCCTTAAGGCCGTATTTATGTTTAATAATATCTCGTGGTTATTTTTGCATGATATACATTGCTGTTAAACCTGTGTGCACTAGCTTTTCCTGGGATAGTGCGATTTACACAGAGGGGCTCGGAGTTGTTGTTCCGGGTCCCGACATCCACAGAAGCTCCGGCTTGATGAAATTGGCTCACGGTGGATCCAGTTGGCAGATTGCCTTATGACCGAAGTTGGGGAAGAGAGTGTCGCCGACACTCCTTTGGGCAATGTCAGTGCAATTATTTGCTGTGGGAAGAGGAGTGGTGTGTGAGGAGAGTGTTGGTGACCAACCAAGGCTTTTATAGGCGACAAAGTGGCCTGGTGACGAGAGGGTGGTTGGGCGATCATGGCAGAGGACACAAGCGATAGCATGGCTGCAGAGCTAGCAATGAAGGCTTGAGTTTACAGACAATGACGCACTACAGTGCATGGCTGTCACTCGGCAGCGAGACGCACACACTACGGCTAAGCTAGCAGCATGGCACGAGGTTTGGGCGGTGTTCTTCCTTAATCTGCCAAGCGGCAAATTAAATTTGAATGGAATGCCGATGCGACAACGCGGAGGAGATGGAGAAGACGAATATGGCAATGTAGTCAGCTGATAGTAGCAACATGGGTGAAGGATGGTCTTGTCATGGCGGAGTGCTCGATGGAAGAGATGAGTTGCCGCCAGTTTGGCCAGAGTTAGGCTGCCGCGGCTGGACTGGCAACCAAATTATTTTTGCCATGGCAGGGCTCGGATAGGAGAAGAAAGGAGAACCGAGTTGGCTCGGCCTAGCTGAAGCGCCAAAAGCTTTTGGGGGCTAAGCCCACTTTCATTTCCTTTGATATTTTTACTAATTCCTCATTTATTCAACTTTGCTCATTCAAAAATTTTGCATTAACCAATACCTTTTTACTGCTCATGTTGCAACTATGTTGCTAGTAATTCTCTGACCCTAATTTGCTAGATCATATTTTAAGATTTGTCTTCCATTTTGGATTTAACTTCTACTACTTGTGCTTTTTCTTTTTGAATTTTGGTTTTTACTATTTTTACTTATTGGAACCTTAACCAAGAATCAAGAAAAACCAACGAGATTAATCAGCAAGAACATATATTCCAAAAGGTTTTTGGTATTTACACATTTTTTTCCAGAGTCTGACTTTTAGGATGCTACAGTATCAACTTATCATGGTGATATCAATGAAACAATTGGATATAACTACCAATCTAGCTAATATAGTGATTTTTACAGAAATTACAAGCATGCATAATAGTTTTGAATGCAACATATATAAGAGTGAAATATAGAATCAACATGATCAAAGAGGGTGCTTGCATTGCACATTGAACTCTTGTTATTGCTGTAGTTCATTGACGCAATTTTCTAGAACATCGATATCTAATGAGTAAAAGCTAAGTAACACAAATAAGTTCCAAATAATTTCATATAGAGAGAAAATTCAAACATTTTTGCATATAATGAAAGGGCATGATTTTATTAAAAAAAGGAACAAGTTTCATTTAATATAGAGTTCATATGCAAAAGTTATAAGCATTTCAATTTGGTTCGGTTAAGAAAATCTTGGAAAAATAAAGGGGGGTGATGTCGAAGGCGTAACCTACCGAATATGATACCTTCTAGAGAAAGCACATTTTCTTAAAACTGAAAGCATATTTTCTATTTTCTTTCTATTGGGAAAACCAGGTTTTTCTCTTAGTGAGGCCGACAGGTGGGGTCTACTCTTTAGGTTTTTATTATATTTCGAAAAGCTAACAGGTGGGGACCACATGTCAGTGGCACAATACTTAAAACTAGATTTAATTGTAAATCTAATTAGTTAATCTACTCGGGACCACATGTCAGTGACCCACATGTCAACAACTCATTAGCACTAACCAATGTCATTAGCATTAACTCGATTCTAATCACGTGGGGCCGCCTATCATACACTAAAAACAAAGGAAGCCTGGCTCAAGTGCCATGGCCGAGCTCTTGTCGAGCTCACCGACGATGACGTGCTGGCAAAGAGGAACGACTGAGCACGGGAACGGGATGTTGAGATCACGATGAATCTCAGGGAAGTGGCGGTGGCTAGAGAGGTGGATGGAATCAATGGCAGATTGGTGGAAAACGGCGAGGGTCCTTGGCCGTGTGATGGTGACGATGAAGGAGGGCAAATAACGCAGATTGAGTGGGGGGAAGAGCTACTGGGGTGGTCACGACAAGAGGAGAAGTGGCTCGGGGACCAATGGTCATCGAAGGCAAGCCAGCGACCATGACTTGCGGTGGTGCAAAATAGGGCAGTGGTAGAGACAACGACTAGATGCTAAAGCAAAGAGTACGTAGGGACCAAGAGCTCACCATGAACATGATGATGGAGGTGGTCATAGATGACCGAACGGCGGTGAACAGAAGCGGCGGCGGTGGCTTGAGTGGTGATGGAGCAAAGGTGTGGCATGTCGCCAGCTGAAACAAAGGCGTCCATCGTGTTCATAGGATGGCTAGGAGTGCTAAAGTGACCATGAAAAAGGTGGGGCATCATCGGAGAGAGGAGTATGGCAATGACGATGGTGGCTGCGACAGTGTCCATGACGGTGGTTAAACTCGTACGGAGATGGCTGCAATGGAGGATGGGAATGAGTTTAGATGGGTGTGGAGAGGGTGAAAGCAATGGTGGTGTGGTCTAGGACTCACCAGTGATGGGACCTAAGCGGCAGTGATGGGAGGACAAAGACGATAATGCAGATTCAGTGCTACACTGCATGGAACATGAAATTGGTTGTGGGCTTTCTAAGAAGGGGAAAATGGTGCACTTTGATATGAACTTTGAGGCATAGGCTTACTGGGATGGGCATAGACCATGGTGGAGCAAGGCGGTCGGTGTGCACCAGTGCTGAGGATGATGACCGCATTTTGGATAGCTCGATGAATGAGATGAGCTGCAACTGGCCAAAATGGTAACAGCAAGGAATGATTAAGAGAGGGGTGGCTCAGATTGGACTTAAAGGGATGGAGCGGGGGGAATCGCTCAGCGATTCTCCCAGGGCCGTGACACAGGAATGGCACCATAGGCTCTACAAGTGACAGGGTGGCTTGAGCACGCACAACAGGGGATGATGATGCTGCAGCAATGCCATTGGTGAAGCAACGGAGGTCTCAGCATTAGTAAGGAGCTTGTTGCGGGCACGTTCGACACTGTGCACGCATGGGCGCATGCACAGTAGCTCAGCAAGAGGTGGACGAAGATGACTATCAGTTGGGTCCTAGGCCTACCAGTTGGTGACAACAAGACACGCACGAGAGAGGTTTCCATTATATTGAAATACACAAACAGAATGAGGAAGGCGGGAAATTGTGCAGAGGAAGATGGCTTTCGGCCGAGAGGATGGCAATGGGCTGCGAACTAGGACAAACCAGGAGATGGACCAGGCTAAGAGGGAAAGATTTGACCCACAGATGGAGTAGGATTTTTAATATATTTTCTAATTGATTCAATTGCAGAAATTGTGTCTGAATTTTTAAAATTAGCAACCCAAGTCCAAAAATTATGAATATTTTTGGAGAGATACTTTAGAATATTTAGAGCCCAAATAAATTATTTCCAAGCTCTGACAAAGTTTTAATTAATTTTATAAATTCATTTTAGCTGAAAAAAATAAGAAAACATCTTACGTAAATGCTGGAAATTTTGAAAAGGCCCAAAAATGCACAAATGATGATTTTGAGAATAATTATACTTCTTTTGAGAATTTTGGGATGTTACATCATGCTAAAACCACTCTGGAATGGGTCAAGGGAGCCTTGTGACCTGGTTTTGTTAATTAACGGTTGTGTTTTACACAATTTAGAAGTTGTCTTTTGGAATATATTTCAGATAGAAGGTAATAATAATATTAGTTACTTTTATCCTTTTTCTATTGTGATGGAGGGGTGGAGTATGCGTTTCCTAAAGTGACCAAGAATATATAATGGCAACAATATACACATTGATATGTCTAGGTTCATTTTGCTCTGTACGATATGCATTGGATGCTTCTTATGTTATTTTTGAAAGCTGTCATAGAGCTAAATGTCCTGGTTCAGTAATTATGACTAGAATAAAATAGTAAAGTGCAAATAGAAACAAATTAATTAATGGGATCAATTTTGATTTCGTCATTATACTTCTTGGTGTTTCACTATTCAAACCTAAGATGGCCAAGAGAAGTCTATAAGATGGCATTATGTACGTGCCCTCCTTGACATAACATTGTTTCCTAGTCAAACAAAATACAGACGAAGAAAAGAGGCACTGTTGTGTTGGTGTGCAGTGTTCTACAATGGATGCAAGGTCTGCAAGTGTTTGTTTCATCCTGGTCCTTGTGTTGCTAGGAACTTCTACTTCTGCAGGTGTCTCTCTCTCTCTCTCTCTTCTCTCTAATCGTGCTCTCAAGTAGATTCTGTAGGACTCAATGATTGAGTGTTAGGATAGAAGGAAATAGAGAGGAATTTTGAAAGATTCCAATATTATTTGTACAAAAAAATATAAATATGTCTTTGGCCTAAAGGAAAGGCCAAGAGAACGCCGTTGAAATTTCTATACAATGGTATGCTTTCTTGCGTACCTTTTAGGCTCTTTGACATCCATACTATACATGCAATTTCTCAAGAAAGTTCCAATGCCTATCCCGTGACGTATACGGATGGGTTTTTTGGAGATGTAGTTTATGATTTTTAGTTTAATTTTTTGAATTCTGATTGTTCACGAAAGAAAATATGGAGAGAGATACTTGCGTAGGGTTTTGACTAGTCGGAACAGTGTCTACTACAATCAAATTGTAGACTCTGTCTTAAAAAAAATGCTCCGTTTGAAAACTAATTCTTGTAGAAAGTAAAGCCATAAATCCAAAAGAAGAGAGCCCTAATGTAACAAGCAATTCTGTTAGTGATTCCTATGCTTCTAAGAAATCCATGCCTGATTCAACATTCATCTCCTGCATAAGATACGGATGGCAGAATGGGCGCGTAATTTCATGGATATGTTACATAGGTATCAACTTGTTCCCACATACCTTATGATTCGTACATACTTTTTGACTTGAAAAACACGGATTATCTGAGTAATGATAAATATATCTGAAGATCAAATTGAGGATCATCTCAATTAGTTCCACCTACCTTATGATTTTTACGCATGTGTTACGGATGCAGAACTTCATTACTAATAGGCTGTTTTGTTTGTCACAGAAAACTGCAAGGACGACAGTGATTATTGGCTCCCCTTCTGCACCAAAGTAATCTGCAAGTTGACTTGTGTGTTCCAAGCTGACGGTGGCCATGTCCAAGACGCCAGGTGTTCTGGCCACAATTGCCACTGCCAGATTTGCTTCGATGGCTAGGAATTCAATGGATGCTTGCTATGTACTCTAAGATAGCCTCGTGTTACTTAAAGGGGAATAAATAATTCACTACTTTGTGCAATTTGTAGTTTCTCTTAATTTTTCAAGGAGGCCATGTGGAGTTTGTATGACTATGACTGATGGCTTATGGTTGCGGTGGATGAATTTTGGCCTTAGCGTGAGTGTTTATACGAACGAATTTAATACCAATAAACTATTTTGAAAAAGTTGTCCCATTAAACCATTTGAAAAAGACGAGAAAGAAACCATCTCGTTTGTTTGTTAAAGATAAGACAAATTATAAGTTATAACCTAAAAAAGAGGACCATATATATAGCTTGTAGCTTAGTGGATGCATGACTACTATCTTCAGAAATTGGGAAGCCATCGTTAAAAAAGGAGGCCTTCAACTAAAACATGGAAATTTGCGAAGCGTGTGCAACGCTTGCATTTGTAATGAAGACAAGGCAACGAACCGCTAACTTGAAAATAGCCACTCACTAAAGCGGATTTTGGCAGACTGAGCAGCAACATAGGTGTTGTGACTATGTCCTAGCTCTCTTCGACTTTGTCTTGGAATACCAATTATCGTCAACTGCGGAGAGAAATTTCAAACAATTGTTCACACAAGAGATCGCCAAATGAAGATTACTCATGCTAAATTCAAACGAAGGTTCATATAGATACAGGCTAGTATGGGTGATGATAATACGAAGTTCTACTTCTGTCACACACTTGCATCAAGCAGCCTCAGAAACAAATGCATTTCAATCGAGGTGTAATTGCCAATGGTAGCATTGGCTTAATATTTAAGTGCTTAAGTAACACAATGAAACCCTTTATCACCAACTCTATTTACCTTGCTGGTCAATGTGTTGGCAGAATTAATTCAACACCTTAGTGAATATCAAGGAGCACGAGCACCTCCTAATTCAACAATAACTAGTAACCAACTTGTCGATCTGCGCGGGCTGCATGTTTTAAGCTATACGACATGTTGAACTCTAACCGTAACATGATAAATCATTAAGACCCATCAAGTTTTATTTGTTTTGAACAGACCAAACCTTATTTCTTTAGTTGGCCAGATGGGCTAGCAATAAAACAGTGTGAGCAATCTACAAACACTAGATACTAAATGAAACTGTTCTTTTAGAATTCCTAATTTACAAATTTATTACCTTATCAACATTGGAAATTACACTTCAAATTTGTACACACAACCTAAAGACAATAAAATTTCATGTTTCCGCATTATTATATGGATTTTTAGTACTTTTATATGAAAATTTTAAACATTGAATGTAAATTGTGTTTCTCCAATTTTGTTTAGAACATAACAATCTGTGGATGCCACAGTTTTATAATAATATTAATTTTGTTAAAATTGATATTAATTTTTTGCAAGTACATTTATAGATTTAAAAATTCTTATTTAAAAATTATAATTTTTTGGACATCAAAGTTTTACAATTCTGATTTAAAAATATTTGAACAACAAAGTTTTAGTTCAGAAGTCCTAATTTATAAATTTCTTACATTATCAACATTGCAAATTTCATTTCAAATTCGTACACACAACCTAAAAACAATTATATTTCATAATTGTTCATTATTATATGCATTTTTAGTCCTGAAATTCGAAAAATTTCAACATTGAATGTAAATTCTGTTTCTCTAATTTTATTTAGAAAATGTACATTTGGATGGTATAGTTTTACATTTCAAATTTTAATTAAAAACATTTCTCTGAATTTGATTTTAGTTATGATTTAATTTAAATCCTTATATAATTTTAGTTCTGCTTTTTAGTTTGAACAATGTTACCAGCAATCAAGGAGGAATATTTTCAGATAAGGACTGCTATCTTCAGAAATTGGGAAGCCATCGTTAAAAAAGGAGGCCTTCAACTAAAACATGGAAATTGTGCGTAATCGCTTGCATTTATAATGAAGACAAGGCAACGGACTTCGCTAACATGAAAATAGCAGGTCTCAACTACTGTTATATGTGGATACCTGCACCATATCCTAGTTTAATAATGTTAGATCCACTCACTATTATCACTGGGTTAAGACAAAGGTGTTTCTTCTTCCTCCCTCCCCCTCCCATGGCGCTCCCATGAGTGTTATGGTCACCTAGTCTCCTCACACCATTGTTGCCCAATCCCGTGCCACTACTTATAGCCTCCACTAGTCCTAACGCTTGCCAAAACCAAGCATTTACACACACTTCTCCCCCTCTATCCTATCCTCTAGTAGCCGTCAATCGTCGTGCCCAACTCATCTTCCCCACCATAGGCCATACACCACCATCGCTCGATCTCCCTATCCATTGCAAAATATCACAATTCCTCCAACCCATATAGACCTATCAACACTCTCAACATGATCCCCAAGTCAATTGGACCTCACCATTGCTGAGTCAGTGCAATTTTGAGCTTGTTTCCCAACACCAATGAACCGAACACCACACGCCAAGTTTTCTATAGCACACATCACACAAATGACCACATTGAACAGCAAGATTGTGGCTTCTCCTGCTCTTCCTCCACCTTGTTATCTCGATATTGTACATACAGAACACGATCGTGGTGGGCGCGCAAGAGGCACGGAAGGCGAAGCTTGGTGGCGGCTGGTTGCAAGCAGTGCAAGAGGTTGTACACTTTTCCATACAACATAAACATTCCGTCATATTATACATGCCATGCGATCATTGTTGGTACCCAATTTGAGAGTTCATGACAAAGTTTTACTTTATCAGTCCTAACAACCACCGCACTATGATACCTTCTTAAGGCGAAGTTTCCTCCAATGTCCCTAGACTCATACGATGTGTTGGTAAGCCTTGACTAATCGGCAAGGTCCCTACTAATATGGATACCTGCATGCTGCCTGGACCCAATTCACCTACAATCTACCATACGTGGTTGAGTTGCTAGAACATGGTAATTTATTATGCTAATACCTTCCCATAAAGGCGTGCATAGCTATAGGAATGTACTTTGGTCTATGGCATAATATATCAGTCTTACGTAGGTGAGACAACTACAAACCAAGTCATGTGCTAACCGCACTAGTCTTCACAACCATTTGCCCAAGTCCAAAACAATTTTTTTTTTATTTTCATTTGCTAACCAAATTAACAGAGATGCCACCTCCATACCATTTTCAAGTGTTTCTCATGATTTGGCAATTTTACCAACCTAGCCCCACTAGTATCGATAAGTATGGCTAAGTATCAACTACTTTGTTTAATATACAAGTTTCATATTTTACCAATAGTGGATAATAAGGCTAAGGTGACAACAATAAGGGTATCAACTTATCATGGTGATATCAATGAAACAATTGGATATAACTACCAATCTTACCAATATAGTGATTTTTACCCAAATTACACACATGCATAATAGTTTTGAATGCAACATATATAAGAGCGAAATATAGAATCAACATGATCAAAGAGGGTGCTTGCTTTGCTCGTTGAACTCTCATTCTTGTTGTAGTTCATCGACGAAATTTTTTGGAATGTCGATATCTAATCAGTAAAAGCTAAGTAACACAAATAAGATCCAAATAACTTCATATAGAGAGAAAATTCAAACATTTATGCATATAATGAAAGGACATGATTTTATAAAAAAATAGGAATAAGTTTCATTTAATTTAGAGTTCAAATGCAGAAGCTATAAGCATTTCAATTTGGCTCGGTTAAGAAAACCTTGAAAAAATAAAGGGGGGTGACGTCGAAGGAGTAACCTACCGAATATGCTACCTTCTAGAGAAAACACATTTTATTACAACTGAAAGCATATTTTTATTTTCTTTCTATTTGGAAAACCAGGTTTTTCTCTCAGCGAGGCTGACAGGTGGGGTCTACTCGTTAGGTTTTTATTATTTTTTGAAAAACTGATAGGTGGGGACCACATGTCAGTGGCACAATACTTAAAATTAGATTTAATTATAAATATAATTAATTAATCTACTCAAGCCCACAGGTAAACGACCCATTAGCACTAACCAATGTCACAAGCGCTAACTCGATTCTAATCACATGGGGCCGCCTATCATACACTGAAAACAAAGGAAGCCTGGCGCAGGTGCCATGGCCGAGCCCTTGTCGAGCTTCGGCGGCGATGTAGTGGCAAAGGGGAACGCCCGAGCTCAGAGCGGGATGTCAAGATCACGGTGAATCTTAGGGACGTGGCGGTGGTGGAGAGGTGGATGGAAAGCGGCGAGGTCCTCGGCCATGTGATGGTGTCGATGAAGGAGGGCAAATATGAGACATTGAGTGGGGAAAGAGCTGCTAGGGTGGTCACGACACGAGAGGAAGTGGCTTGGGGACCAATGGTCATCGGAGGCAAGCCGGCGACCATGACTTGCGGCGGTGCAAAAGAGGGCAGCGGTAGAGACGGCGACAAGATGCTAAAGCAAAGAGCACGTAGGGACCAGGAGCTCACCACGAACATGATGACAATGTTGGTGGCGATGGAGGTGGTCATAGATGACCGAACGGTGGTGAGCAGAAATGGCGGCGATGGCTTGAGTGGTGAGGAGCTTGGCCATGTCACCGGCTGAAACAAACGCATCCATAGTGTTCACGATGACGGCTAGGAGTGCTAAAGTGACCATGAAAAGGTGGGGCCTCATCGAAGAGTGGAGTATGGCAATGACGATGGTGGCTATGATAGTGTCCACGGCGCAGCTAAACTCATAGGAGATGGCTGCAATGGAGGATGGCAACGAGTTTAGAAGGGCGTGGAGAGGGTGAAAGCAATGATGGTGTGGTCTAGGACTCACGGTGATGAACCTAAACAGCAGTGATGGGAGACAAAGATGACAATGTACATTGATGCTAATGCATGGGACATGAAATTGGTTGAGGATTTCTAAGTGGGGAAAATGGTGTACTTTGATGCAAACTTTGAGGCATAGGCTTATTGGGATGGGCACAGACCATGGTGGAGCATGGTGTTGGGTGTGCACCAAACTTGAGGATGATGACCGCATTTTGGATAGCTCGAGGAAGGAAATGAGCTGCAACTGGGCTAAATGGTAATGACAAGGAATGATTAAGAGAGGGGTGGCTCAAAATGAACTTCAAGGGACGGAGAGTGGGAATCACTCAGCGATTTTCCTAGGGCTATGACACGGGAATGGCACGCACGGGCTTTGCGGTGACAAGATGGCTCGAGCACGCACAATAGGGGATGATGATCTGCAAGCAACGCCATTGGTGAAGCAATGGAGGTCTCGGCATTGGTAGGGAGCTTGTTGCGGCACGTTCGACATTATGCACACATGGGCGCATTGTAGCTCAGCAAGAGGTGAACAAAGATAACTATTAGGTGGGTCCTAGGCCTATCGGTTGGTGACAATGAAACACGCACGAGAGAGGTTTCTGTTTTAATGAAATACACAAACGGAATGAGGAAGGCGGGAAATTGCCGAGAGGATGATGGCTTTCTATCGAGAGACGACAATGGGCTGTGAACTAGGACAAAGCAGAGGTGGACCAGGCCAAGAGGGAAGGATTTGACCCACATATGCATTAGAATTTTTAATTCATTTTCTAATTGATTCAATTGCAGCTATTACGTTTGAATTTTTAAAATTAGCAACCCAAGTCCAAAAATTATGTATATTTTTGGAGAGATACTTTAGAATATTTAGAGCCCAAATAAATTATTTCCAAGCTCTGGCAAAGTTTTAATTAATTTTATAAATTCATTTTAGCTGCTAAAAAATAAGAAAACATCTTACGTAAATGCTGGAAATTTTGAAAACGCCCAAAAATCCCCAAATGATGATTTTGAGCATAATTATACATCTTGTGAGAATTTTGGGATGTTACATCAAGCTAAAACCACATTGGAATGGGTCGAGGGAGTCATGTGACCTAGTTTTGTTAGTTAAGGGTTGTGTTTTACACAATTTTGAAGTTGTGGGTTGAAAATCAAATCAAGCAACAGTTGAGGTTGAAAATTGAACTTTTCTATTAAAATTAACTTATTTTATTGAGATGCCTTTGTTGCAATTTATTAATTCCCAATTGTACAGATTGACTGGGATTTTTTGCCCATGTCCGCTGAATAATAATGACTTTAGGAATATATTTCAGATAGAAGGTGATAATAATATTAGTTACTGTTATCCTTTTTCTATTGTGATGGAGGGGTGGAGTATGCGTTTCCTAAAGTGACCAAGAATATATAATGGCAACAATATACACATTGATATGTCTAGGTTCATTTTGCTCTGCATCGATATGCATTGGATGCTTCTTATGTTATTTTTGAAAATTTGTCATAGAGCTAAATGTCCTGGTTCAGTAATTATGACTAGAATAAAATAGTAAAGTGCAAATAGAAACAAATTAATTAATGGGATCAATTTTGATTTCGTCATTATACTTCTTGGTGTTTCACTATTCAAACCTAAGATGGCCAAGAGAAGTCTATAAGATGGCATTATGTACGTGCCCTCCTTGACATAACATTGTTTCCTAGTCAAACAAAATACAGACGAAGAAAAGAGGCACTGTTGTGTTGGTGTGCAGTGTTCTACAATGGATGCAAGGTCTGCAAGTGTTTGTTTCATCCTGGTCCTTGTGTTGCTAGGAACTTCTACTTCTGCAGGTGTCTCTCTCTCTCTTCTCTCTAATCGTGCTCTCAAGTAGATTCTATAGGACTCAATGATTGAGTGTTAGGATAGAAGGAAATAGAGAGGAATTTTGAAAGATTCCAATATTATTTGTACAAAAAAAATATAAATATGTCTTTGGCCTAAAGGAAAGGCCAAGAGAACGCCGTTGAAATTTCTATACAATGGTATGCTTTCTTGCGTACCTTTTAGGCTCTTTGACATCCATACTATACATGCAATTTCTCAAGAAAGTTCCAATGCCTATCCCGTGACGTATACGGATGGGTTTTTTGGAGATGTAGTTTATGATTTTTAGTTTAATTTTTTGAATTCTGATTGTTCACGAAAGAAAATATGGAGAGAGATACTTGCGTAGGGTTTTGACTAGTCGGAACAGTGTCTACTACAATCAAATTGTAGACTCTGTCTTAAAAAAAATGCTCCGTTTGAAAACTAATTCTTGTAGAAAGTAAAGCCATAAATCCAAAAGAAGAGAGCCCTAATGTAACAAGCAATTCTGTTAGTGATTCCTATGCTTCTAAGAAATCCATGCCTGATTGAACATTCATCTCCTGCATAAGATACGGATGGCAGAATGGGCGCGTAATTTCATGGATATGTTACATAGGTATCAACTTGTTCCCACATACCTTATGATTCGTACATACTTTTTGACTTGAAAAACACGGATTATCTGAGTAATGATAAATATATCTGAAGATCAAATTGAGGATCATCTCAATTAGTTCCACCTACCTTATGATTTTTACGCATGTGTTACGGATGCAGAACTTCATTACTAATAGGCTGTTTTGTTTGTCACAGAAAACTGCAAGGGACGCATGATTGGCTCCCATACGCACCAAAGTAATCTGCAAGTTGACTGTGTGTTCCTAGCGACGGTGGCCATGTCCAAGACGCCAGTGTTCAGCCACAATTGCCACTTTGCAGATTTGCTTGATGGCTAGGAATTCAATGGATGCTTGCTATGTACTCTAAGATAGCCTCGTGTTACTTAAAGGGAATAAATAATTCACTACTTTGTGCAATTTGTAGTTTCTCTTAATTTTCAAGGAGGCCATGTGGAGTTTGTATGATCGTGATTGATGGCTTATGGTTGCGGTGGATGAATTTTGGCCTTAGCGTGAGTGTTTATGCGAACGAATTTAATACCAATAAACTATTTTGAAAAAGTTGTCCCATTAAACCATTTGAAAAAGACGAGAAAGAAACCATCTCGTTTGTTTGTTAAAGATAAGACAAATTATAAGTTATAACCTAAAAAAGAGGACCATATATATAGCTTGTAGCTTAGTGGATGCATGACTACTATCTTCAGAAATTGGGAAGCCATCGTTAAAAAAGGAGGCCTTCAACTAAAACATGGAAATTCTGCGAAACGTGTGCAACGCTTGCATTTGTAATGAAGACAAGGCAACGAACTTCGCTAACTTGAAAATAGCCACTCACTAAAGCGGATTTTGGCAGACTGAGCCTCAACATAGGTGTTGTGACTATGTCCTAGCACTCTTCGACTTTGTCTTGGAATACCAATTATCGTCAACTGCGGAGAGAAATTTCAAACAATTGTTCACACAAGAGATCGCCAAATGAAGATTACTCATGCTAAATTCAAACGAAGGTTCATATAGATACAGGCTAGTATGGGTGATGATAATCTGAAGTTCTATACATCACACACTTGCATCAAGCAGCCTCAGAAACAAATGCATTTCAATCGAGGTGTAATTGCCAATGGTAGCATTGGCTTAATATTTAAGTGCTTAAGTAACACAATGAAACCCTTTATCACCAACTCTATTTACCTTGCTGGTCAATGTGTTGGCAGAATTAATTCAACACCTTAGTGAATATCAAGGAGCACGAGCACCTCCTAATTCAACAATAACTAGTAACCAACTTGTCGATCTGCGCGGGCTGCATGTTTTAAGCTATACGACATGTTGAACTCTAACCGTAACATGATAAATCATTAAGACCCATCAAGTTTTATTTGTTTTGAACAGACCAAACCTTATTTCTTTAGTTGGCCAGATGGGCTAGCAATAAAACAGTGTGAGCAATCTACAAACACTAGATACTAAATGAAACTGTTCTTTTAGAATTCCTAATTTACAAATTTATTACCTTATCAACATTGGAAATTACACTTCAAATTTGTACACACAACCTAAAGACAATAAAATTTCATGTTTCCGCATTATTATATGGATTTTTAGTACTTTTATATGAAAGTTTTAAACATTGAATGTAAATTGTGTTTCTCAATTTTGTTTAGAACATAACAATCATGGATGCCACAGTTTTATAATAATATTAATTTTGTTAAAATTGATATTAATTTTTACAAGTACATTTATAGATTTAAAAATTCTTATTTAAAAATTATAATTTTTGGACATCAAAGTTTTACAATTCGATTTAAAAATATTTGAACAACAAAGTTTTAGTTCGAAGTCCTAATTTATAAATTTCTTACATTATCAACATTGCAAATTTCACTTCAAATTCGTACACACAACCTAAAAACAATTATATTTCATAATTGTTCATTATTATATGCATTTTTAGTCACGAAATTGAAAAATTTCAACATTGAATGTAAATTCTGTTTCTCTAATTTTATTTAGAAAATGTACATTTGCATGGTATAGTTTTACATTTCAAATTTTAATTAAAAACATTTCTCTGAATTTGATTTTAGTTATGATTTAATTTAAATCCTTATATAATTTTAGTTACGCTTTTAGTTTGAACAATGTTACCAACAATCAAGGAGGAATATTTTCAGATAAGGACTGCTATCTTCAGAAATTGGGAAGCCATCGTTAAAAAAGGAGGCCTTCAACTAAAACATGGAAATTGTGCGTAATCGCTTGCATTTATAATGAAGACAAGGCAACGGACTTCGCTAACATGAAAATAGCAGGTCTCAACTCTCTGTTATATGTGGATACCGCACCATATCCTAGTTTAATAATGTTAGATCCACTCACTATTATCATCGGGTTAAGACAAAGGTGTTTCTTCTTCCTCCTCCCCTCCCATGGCGCTCCCATGAGTGTTATGGTCACCTAGTCTCCTCACACCATTGTTGCCCAATCCCGTGCCACTACTTATAGCCTCCACTAGTCCTAACGCTTGCCAAAACCAAGCATTTACACACACTTCTCCCCCTCTATCCTATCCTCTAGTAGCCGTCAATCGTCGTGCCCAACTCATCTTCCCCACCATCGGCCATACACCCCCATCGCTCGATCTCCTATCCATTGCAAAATATCACAATTCCTCCAACCCATATAGACCTATCAACACTCTCAACATGATCCCCAAGTCAATTGGACCTCACCATTCTTTGAGTCGATTGCAATTTTGAGCTTGTTTCCCAACACCAATGAACCGAACACCACACGCCAAGTTTTCTATAGCACACATCACACAAATGACCACATTGAACAGCAAGATTGTGGCTTCTCCTGCTCTTCCTCCACCTTGTTATCTCGATATTGTACATCTGAGAACACGATCGTGGTGGGCGCGCAAGAGGCACGGAAGGCGAAGCTTGGTGGCAGCTGGTTGCAAGCAACGGTGCAAGAGGTTGTACACTTTTCCATACAACATAAACATTCCGTCATATTATACATGCCATGCGTCATGTGTTGGTACCCAATTTGAGAGTTCATGACAAAGTTTTACTTTATCAGTCCTAACAACCACCGCACTATGATACCTTCTTAAGGCGAAGTTTCCTCCAATGTCCCTAGACTCATACGATGTGTTGGTAAGCCTTGACTAATCGGCAAGGTCCCTACTAATATGGATACCTGCATGCTGCGCATGGACCCAATTCACCTACAATCTACCATACGTGGTTGAGTTGCTAGAACATGGTAATTTATTATGCTAATACCTTCCCATAAAGGCGTGCATAGCTATAGGAATGTACTTTGGTCTATGGCATAATATATCAGTCTTACGTAGGTGAGACAACTACAAACCAAGTCATGTGCTAACCGCACTAGTCTTCACAACCATTTGCCCAAGTCCAAAACAATTTTTTTTTTATTTTCATTTGCTAACCAAATTAACAGAGATGCCACCTCCATACCATTTTCAAGTGTTTCTCATGATTTGGCAATTTTACCAACCTAGCCCCACTAGTATCGATAAGTATGGCTAAGTATCAACTACTTTGTTTAATATACAAGTTTCATATTTTACCAATAGTGGATAATAAGGCTAAGGTGACAACAATAAGGGTATCAACTTATCATGGTGATATCAATGAAACAATTGGATATAACTACCAATCTTACCAATATAGTGATTTTTACCCAAATTACACACATGCATAATAGTTTTGAATGCAACATATATAAGAGCGAAATATAGAATCAACATGATCAAAGAGGGTGCTTGCTTTGCTCGTTGAACTCTCATTCTTGTTGTAGTTCATCGACGAAATTTTTTGGAATGTCGATATCTAATCAGTAAAAGCTAAGTAACACAAATAAGATCCAAATAACTTCATATAGAGAGAAAATTCAAACATTTATGCATATAATGAAAGGACATGATTTTATAAAAAATAGGAATAAGTTTCATTTAATTTAGAGTTCAAATGCAGAAGCTATAAGCATTTCAATTTGGCTCGGTTAAGAAAACCTTGAAAAAATAAAGGGGGGTGACGTCGAAGGAGTAACCTACCGAATATGCTACCTTCTAGAGAAAACACATTTTATTACAACTAAAAGCATATTTTTATTTTCTTTCTATTTGGAAAACCAGGTTTTTCTCTCAGCGAGGCTGACAGGTGGGGTCTACTCGTTAGGTTTTTATTATTTTTTGAAAAACTGATAGGTGGGGACCACATGTCAGTGGCACAATACTTAAAATTAGATTTAATTATAAATATAATTAATTAATCTACTCAAGCCCACAGGTAAATGACCCATTAGCACTAACCAATGTCACAAGCGCTAACTCGATTCTAATCACATGGGGCCGCCTATCATACACTGAAAACAAAGGAAGCCTGGCGCAGGTGCCATGGCCGAGCCCTTGTCGAGCTTACTGGCGACGATGTAGTGGCAAAGGGGAACGACTGAGCTCAGGAACGGGATGTCAAGATCACAGTGAATCTTAGGGACGTGACGGTGGCTGGAGAGGTGGATGGAAAACGACGAGGGTCCTCGGCCATGTGATGGTGTCGATGAAGGAGGGCAAGTAACAGACATTGAGTGGGGAAAGAGCTGCTAGGGTGGTCACGACACGAGAGGAAGTGGCTTGGGGACCAATGGTCATCGGAGGCAAGCCGGCGACCATGACTTGCGGCGGTGCAAAAGAGGGCAGCGGTAGAGACGACGACAAGATGCTAAAGCAAAGAGCACGTAGGGACCAGGAGCTCACCACAAACATGATGACAATGTTGGTGACGATGGAGGTGGTCATAGATGACCGAGCGGTGGTGAGCAGAAATGGCGGCGATGGCTTGAGTGGTGAGGAGCTTGGCCATGTCACGGCTGAAACAAACGCATCCATAGTGTTCACGATGCGGCTAGGAGTGCTAAAGTGACCATGAAAAGGTGGGGCCTCATCGAAGAGTGGAGTATGGCAATGACGATGGTGGCTATGATAGTGTCCACGGCGATGACTAAACTCATAGGAGATGGCTGCAATGGAGGATGGCAACGAGTTTAGAAGGGCGTGGAGAGGGTGAAAGCAATGATGGTGTGGTCTAGGACTCACCGGTGATGAACCTAAACAGCAGTGATGGGAGACAAAGATGACAATGTACATTGATGCTAATTGCATGGGACATGAAATTGGTTGAGGGATTTCTAAGTGGGGGAAAATGGTGTACTTTGATGCAAACTTTGAGGCATAGGCTTATTGGGATGGGCACAGACCATGGTGGAGCATGGTGTTGGGTGTGCACCAAACTTGAGGATGATGACCGCATTTTGGATAGCTCGAGGAAGGAAATGAGCTGCAACTGGGCTAAATGGTAATGACAAGGAATGATTAAGAGAGGGGTGGCTCAAAATGAACTTCAAGGGACGGAGAGTGGGAATCACTCAGCGATTTTCCTAGGGCTATGACACAGGAATGGCACGCACGGGCTTTGCAGGTGACAAGATGGCTCGAGCACGCACAATAGGGGATGATGATGCTGCAGCAACGCCATTGGTGAAGCAATGGAGGTCTCGGCATTGGTAGGGAGCTTGTTGCGGCACGTTCGACATTATGCACACATGGGCGCATTGTAGCTCAGCAAGAGGTGAACAAAGATAACTATTAGGTGGGTCCTAGGCCTATCGGTTGGTGACAATGAGACACGCACGAGAGAGGTTTCTGTTTTAATGAAATACACAAGCGGAATGAGGAAGGCGGAAATTGCCGAGAGGATGATGGCTTTCTATCGAGAGACGACAATGGGCTGTGAACTAGGACAAAGCAGAGGTGGACCAGGCCAAGAGGAAGGATTTGACCCACATATGCATTAGAATTTTTAATTCATTTTCTAATTGATTCAATTGCAGCTATTACGTTTGAATTTTTAAAATTAGCAACCCAAGTCCAAAAATTATGTATATTTTGGAGAGATACTTTAGAATATTTAGAGCCCAAATAAATTATTTCCAAGCTCTGCAAAGTTTTAATTAATTTTATAAATTCATTTTAGCTGCTAAAAATAAGAAAACATCTTACGTAAATCTGGAAATTTTGAAAATGCCCAAAATCCCCAAATGATGATTTTGAGCATAATTATACATCTTGTGAGAATTTTGGGATGTTACATCAAGCTAAAACCACATTGGAATGGGTCGAGGGAGTCATGTGACCTAGTTTTGTTAGTTAAGGGTTGTGTTTTACACAATTTTGAAGTTGTGGGTTGAAAATCAAATCGAAGCAATAGTTGAGGTTGAAAATTGAACTTTTCTATTAAAATTAACTTATTTTATTGAGATGCACTGTTGCAATTTATTAATTCCCAATTATGCAGATTGATGGGATTTTTGCCCATGTCCATTGAATAATAATGACTTTAGGAATATATTTCAGATAGAAGGTGATAATAATATTAGTTCTTGTTATCCTTTTCTATTGTGATGGAGGGTGGAGTATCGTTTCCTAAAGTGACCAAGAATATATAATGGCAACAATATACACATTGATATGTCTAGGTTCATTTTGCTCTGCACGATATGCATTGGATGCTTCTTATGTTATTTTTGAAAGTGTCATAGAGCTAAATGTCTGGTTCAGTAATTATGACTAGAATAAAATAGTAAAGTGCAAATAGAAACAAATTAATTAATGGGATCAATTTTGATTTCGTCATTATACTTCTTGGTGTTTCACTATTCAAACCTAAGATGGCCAAGAGAAGTCTATAAGATGGCATTATGTACGTGCCCTCCTTGACATAACATTGTTTCCTAGTCAAACAAAATACGACGAAGAAAAGAGGCCTTTGTTGTGTTGGTGTGCGTGTTCTACAATGGATGCAAGGTCCGCAAGTGTTTGTTTCATCCTGGTCCTTGTGTTGCTAGGAACTTCTACTCTGCAGTGTCTCTCTCTCTCTTCTCTCTAATCGTGCTCTCAAGTAGATTCTATAGGACTCAATGATTGAGTGTTAGGATAGAAGGAAATAGAGAGGAATTTTGAAAGATTCCAATATTATTTGTACAAAAAAAATATAAATATGTCTTTGGCCTAAAGGAAAGGCCAAGAGAACGCCGTTGAAATTTCTATACAATGGTATGCTTTCTTGCGTACCTTTTAGGCTCTTTGACATCCATACTATACATGCAATTTCTCAAGAAAGTTCCAATGCCTATCCCGTGACGTATACGGATGGGTTTTTTGGAGATGTAGTTTATGATTTTTAGTTTAATTTTTTGAATTCTGATTGTTCACGAAAGAAAATATGGAGAGAGATACTTGCGTAGGGTTTTGACTAGTCGGAACAGTGTCTACTACAATCAAATTGTAGACTCTGTCTTAAAAAAAATGCTCCGTTTGAAAACTAATTCTTGTAGAAAGTAAAGCCATAAATCCAAAAGAAGAGAGCCCTAATGTAACAAGCAATTCTATTAGTGATTCCTATGCTTCTAAGAAATCCATGCCTGATTGAACATTCATCTCCTGCATAAGATACGGATGGCAGAATGGGCGCGTAATTTCATGGATATGTTACATAGGTATCAACTTGTTCCCACATACCTTATGATTCGTACATACTTTTTGACTTGAAAAACACGGATTATCTGAGTAATGATAAATATATCTGAAGATCAAATTGAGGATCATCTCAATTAGTTCCACCTACCTTATGATTTTTACGCATGTGTTACGGATGCATAACTTCATTACTAATAGGCTGTTTTGTTTGTCACGAAAAGCGCAAGGGCAGCGATGATTGGCTCCCATACGCACCAAAGTAATCTGCAAGTTGACTGTGTGTTCCTAGGCGACGGTGGCCATGTCCAAGACGCCAGTGTTCAGCCACAATTGCCAACTGCCGATTTGCTTGATGGCTAGGAATTCAATGGATGCTTGCTATGTACTCTAAGATAGCCTCGTGTTACTTAAAGGGAATAAATAATTCACTACTTTGTGCAATTTGTAGTTTCTCTTAATTTTCAAGGAGGCCATGTGGAGTTTGTATGATCGTGGTGATGGCTTATGGTTGCGGTGGATGAATTTTGGCCTTAGCGTGAGTGTTTATACGAACGAATTTAATACCAATAAACTATTTTGAAAAAGTTGTCCCATTAAACCATTTGAAAAAGACGAGAAAGAAACCATCTCGTTTGTTTGTTAAAGATAAGACAAATTATAAGTTATAACCTAAAAAAGAGGACCATATATATAGCTTGTAGCTTAGTGGATGCATGACTACTATCTTCAGAAATTGGGAAGCCATCGTTAAAAAAGGAGGCCTTCAACTAAAACATGGAAATTCTGCGAAACGTGTGCAACGCTTGCATTTGTAATGAAGACAAGGCAACGAACTTCGCTAACTTGAAAATAGCCACTCACTAAAGCGGATTTTGGCAGACTGAGCAGCAACATAGGTGTTGTGACTATGTCCTAGCACTCTTCGACTTTGTCTTGGAATACCAATTATCGTCAACTGCGGAGAGAAATTTCAAACAATTGTTCACACAAGAGATCGCCAAATGAAGATTACTCATGCTAAATTCAAACGAAGGTTCATATAGATACAGGCTAGTATGGGTGATGATAATACTGAAGTTCTATACATCACACACTTGCATCAAGCGACCTCGAAACAAATGCATTTCAATCGAGTGTAATTGCCAATGGTAGCATTGGCTTAATATTTAAGTGCTTAAGTAACACAATGAAACCCTTTATCACCAACTCTATTTACCTTGCTGGTCAATGTGTTGGCAGAATTAATTCAACACCTTAGTGAATATCAAGAACACGAGCACCTCCTAATTCAACAATAACTAGTAACCAACTTGTCGATCTGCGGGCTGCATGTTTTAAGCTATCGACATGTTGAACTCTAACCGTAACATGATAAATCATTAAGACCCATCAAGTTTTATTTGTTTTGAACAGACCAAACCTTATTTCTTTAGTTGGCCAGATGGGCTAGCAATAAAACAGTGTGAGCAATCTACAAACACTAGATACTAAATGAAACTGTTCTTTTAGAATTCCTAATTTACAAATTTATTACCTTATCAACATTGGAAATTACACTTCAAATTTGTACACACAACCTAAAGACAATAAAATTTCATGTTTCCGCATTATTATATGGATTTTTAGTACTTTTATATGAAAGTTTTAAACATTGAATGTAAATTGTGTTTCTCCAATTTTGTTTAGAACATAACAATCTGTGGATGCCACAGTTTTATAATAATATTAATTTTGTTAAAATTGATATTAATTTTTTGCAAGTACATTTATAGATTTAAAAATTCTTATTTAAAAATTATAATTTTTTGGACATCAAAGTTTTACAATTCTGATTTAAAAATATTTGAACAACAAAGTTTTAGTTCAGAAGTCCTAATTTATAAATTTCTTACATTATCAACATTGCAAATTTCACTTCAAATTCGTACACACAACCTAAAAACAATTATATTTCATAATTGTTCATTATTATATGCATTTTTAGTCCTGAAATTCGAAAAATTTCAACATTGAATGTAAATTCTGTTTCTCTAATTTTATTTAGAAAATGTACATTTGGATGGTATAGTTTTACATTTCAAATTTTAATTAAAAACATTTCTCTGAATTTGATTTTAGTTATGATTTAATTTAAATCCTTATATAATTTTAGTTCTGCTTTTTAGTTTGAACAATGTTACCAACAATCAAGGAGGAATATTTTCAGATAAGGACTGCTATCTTCAGAAATTGGGAAGCCATCGTTAAAAAAGGAGGCCTTCAACTAAAACATGGAAAATGTGCAAAATGTGTGTAATCGCTTGCATTTATAATGAAGACAAGGCAACGGAATTCGCTAACATGAAAATAGCAGGTCTCAACTACTGTTATATGTGGATAACTGCACCATATCCTAGTTTAATAATGTTAGATCCACTCACTATTATCACTGGGTTAAGATCCACTCACTATTATCACAGGGTTAAGACAAAGGAGTTTCTTCTTCCTCCCTCCCCCTCCCATGGCGCTCCCATGAGTGCTATGGTCACGTAGTCTCCTCACACCACTGTTGCCCAATCCCGTGCCACTACTTATAGCCTCCACTAGTCCTGACGCTTGCCAAAACCAAGCATTTACACACACTTCTCCCCCTCTATCCTATCCTCTAGTAGCCGTCAATCGTCGTGCCCAACTCATCTTCCCCACCATAGGCCATACACCACCATCGCTCGATCTCCCTATCCATTGCAAAATATCACAATTCCTCCAACCCATATAGACCTATCAACACTCTCAACATGATCCCCAAGTCAATTGGACCTCACCATTGCTGAGTCAGTGCAATTTTGAGCTTGTTTCCCAACACCAATGAACCGAACACCACACGCCAAGTTTTCTATAGCACACCTCACACAAATGACCACATTGAACAGCAAGATTGTGGCTTCTCCTGCTCTTCCTCCACCTTGTTATCTCGATATTGTACATACAGAACACGATCGTGGTGGGCGCGCAAGAGGCACGGAAGGCGAAGCTTGGTGGTAGCTGGTTGCAAGCACTGGTGCAAGAGGTTGTACACTTTTCCATACAACATAAACATTCCATCATATTATACATGCCATGCGATACTGTTGGTACCCAATTTGAGAGTTCATGACAAAGTTTTACTTTATCAGTCCTAACAATCACCGCACTATGATACCTTCTTAAGGCAGAAGTTTCCTCCAATGTCCCTAGACTCATACGATGTGTTGGTAAGCCTTGACTAATCGGCAAGGTCCCTACTAATATGGATACCTGCATGCTGCACTGCACCCAATTCACCTACAATCTACCATACGTGGTTGAGTTGCTAGAACATGGTAATTTATTATGCTAATACCTTCCCATAAAGGCGTGCATAGCTATAGGAATGTACTTTGGTCTATGGCATAATATATCAGTCTTACGTAGGTGAGACAACTACAAACCAAGTCATGTGCTAACCGCACTAGTCTTCACAACCATTTGCCCAAGTCCAAAACAATTTTTTTTTTATTTTCATTTGCTAACCAAATTAACAGAGATGCCACCTCCATACCATTTTCAAGTGTTTCTCATGATTTGGCAATTTTACCAACCTAGCCCCACTAGTATCGATAAGTATGGCTAAGTATCAACTACTTTGTTTAATATACAAGTTTCATATTTTACCAATAGTGGATAATAAGGCTAAGGTGACAACAATAAGGGTATCAACTTATCATGGTGATATCAATGAAACAATTGGATATAACTACCAATCTTACCAATATAGTGATTTTTACCCAAATTACACACATGCATAATAGTTTTGAATGCAACATATATAAGAGCGAAATATAGAATCAACATGATCAAAGAGGGTGCTTGCTTTGCTCGTTGAACTCTCATTCTTGTTGTAGTTCATCGACGAAATTTTTTGGAATGTCGATATCTAATCGATAAAAGCTAAGTAACACAAATAAGATCCAAATAACTTCATATAGAGAGAAAATTCAAACATTTATGCATATAATGAAAGGACATGATTTTATAAAAAATAGGAACAAGTTTCATTTAATTTAGAGTTCAAATGCAGAAGCTATAAGCATTTTAATTTGGCTCGGTTAAGAAAACCTTGAAAAAATAAAGGGGGGTGATGTCGAAGGCGTAACCTACCGAATATGCTACCTTCTAGAGAAAGCACATTTTATTACAACTGAAAGCATATTTTTATTTTCTTTCTATTTGGAAAACCAGGTTTTTCTCTCAGCGAGGCCGACAGGTGGGGTCTACTCGTTAGGTTTTATTATTTTTGAAAAGCGATAGGTGGGGACCACATGTCGATGGCACAATACTTAAAATTAGATTTAATTATAAATATAATTAATTAATCTACTCAAACCCACAGGTAAACGACCCATTAGCACTAACCAATGTCACTAGCGCTAACTCGATTCTAATCACATGGGGCCGCCTATCATACACTGAAAACAAAGGAAGCCTGGCGCAGTGCCATGGCGAGCTCTTGTCGAGCTTGCGGCGATGATGTAGTGGCAAAGGGGCGACCGAGCTCAGAGCGGGATGTCAAGATCACGGTGAATCTTAGGGGCGTGGCGGTGGTGGAGAGGTGGATGGAAAAGGACGAGGTCCTCGGCCATGTGATGGTGTCGATGAAGGAGGGCAAGTAATGAGAGATTGAGTGGGGAAAGAGCTGCTGGGGTGGTCACGACACGAGAGGAAGTGGCTTGGGGACCAATGGTCATCGGAGGCAAGCGGCGACCATGACTTGCGGCGGTGCAAAAGAGGGCAGCGGTAGAGACGGCGACAAGATGCTAAAGCAAAGAGCACGTAGGGACGAGGAGCTCACCACGAACATGATGACAATGTTGGTGGCGATGGAGGTGGTCATAGATGACCGAACGGTGGTGAAGCAGAAATGGCGGCGATGGCTTGAGTGGTGAGGAGCTTGGCCATGTCACCGGCTGAAACAAACGCATCCATAGTGTTCACGATACGGCTAGGAGTGCTAAAGTGACCATGAAAAAGGTGGGGCCTCATCGAAGAGTGGAGTATGGCAATGACGATGGTGGCTATGATAGTGTCCACGGCGACAGCTAAACTCATAGGGAGATGGCTGCAATGGAGGATGGCAACGAGTTTAGAAGGACGTGGAGAGGGTGAAAGCAATGATGGTGTGGTCTAGGACTCACGGTGATGAACCTAAACAGCGGTGATGGGAGACAAAGATGACAATGGACGTTCGATTGCTACATTGCATGGGACATGAAATTGGTTGAGGGATTTCTAAGTGGGGGAAAATGGTGTACTTTGATGCAAACTTTGAGGCATAGGCTTATTGGGATGGGCACAGACCATGGTGGAGCATGGTGTTGGGTGTGCACCAAACTTGAGGATGATGACCGCATTTTGGATAGCTCGAGGAAGGAAATGAGCTGCAACTGGGCTAAATGGTAATGACAAGGAATGATTAAGAGAGGGGTGGCTCAAAATGAACTTCAAGGGACGGAGAGTGGGGAATCACTCAGCGATTTTCCTAGGGCTATGACACAGGAATGGCACGCACGGGCTTTGCAGGTGACAAGATGGCTCGAGCACGCACAATAGGGGATGATGATGCTGCAGCAACGCCATTGGTGAAGCAATGGAGGTCTCGGCATTGGTAGGGAGCTTGTTGCGGCACGTTCGACATTATGCACACATGGGCGCATTGTAGCTCAGCAAGAGGTGAACAAAGATAACTATTAGGTGGGTCCTAGGCCTATCGGTTGGTGACAATGAGACACGCACGAGAGAGGTTTCTGTTTTAATGAAATACACAAACGGAATGAGGAAGGCGGGAAATTGCCGAGAGGATGATGGCTTTCTATCGAGAGACGACAATGGGCTGTGAACTAGGACAAAACAGGAGGTGGACCAGGCCAAGAGGGAAGGATTTGACCCACATATGCATTAGAATTTTTAATTCATTTTCTAATTGATTCAATTGCAGCTATTACGTTTGAATTTTTAAAATTAGCAACCCAAGTCCAAAAATTATGTATATTTTTGGAGAGATACTTTAGAATATTTAGAGCCCAAATAAATTATTTCCAAGCTCTGGCAAAGTTTTAATTAATTTTATAAATTCATTTTAGCTGCTAAAAAATAAGAAAACATCTTACGTAAATGCTGGAAATTTTGAAAATGCCCAAAAATCCCCAAATGATGATTTTGAGCATAATTATACATCTTGTGAGAATTTTGGGATGTTACATCAAGCTAAAACCACATTGGAATGGGTCGAGGGAGTCATGTGACCTAGTTTTGTTAGTTAAGGGTTGTGTTTTACATAATTTTGAAGTTGTGGGTTGAAAATCAAATCGAAGCAATAGTTGAGGGTTGAAAATTGAACTTTTCTATTAAAATTAACTTATTTTATTGAGATGCACTGTTGCAATTTATTAATTCCCAATTGTACAGATTGACTGGGATTTTTTGCCCATGTCCGCTGAATAATAATGACTTTAGGAATATATTTCAAATAGAAGGTGATAATAATATTAGTTACTGTTATCCTTTTTCTATTGTGATGGAGGGGTGGAGTATGCGTTTCCTAAAGTGACCAAGAATATATAATGGCAACAATATACACATTGATATGTCTAGGTTCATTTTGCTCATCGATATGCATTGGATGCTTCTTATGTTATTTTTGAAAGCTGTCATAGAGCTAAATGTCCTGGTTCAGTAATTATGACTAGAATAAAATAGTAAAGTGCAAATAGAAACAAATTAATTAATGGGATCAATTTTGATTTCGTCATCATACTTCTTGGTGTTTCACTATTCAAACCTAAGATGGCCAAGAGAAGTCTATAAGATGGCATTATGTACGTGCCCTCCTTGACATAACATTGTTTCCTAGTCAAACAAAATACAGACGAAGAAAAGAGGCACTGTTGTGTTGGTGTGCAGTGTTCTACAATGGATGCAAGGTCTGCAAGTGTTTGTTTCATCCTGGTCCTTGTGTTGCTAGGAACTTCTACTTCTGCAGGTGTCTCTCTCTCTCTCTTCTCTCTAATCGTGCTCTCAAGTAGATTCTGTAGGACTCAATGATTGAGTGTTAGGATAGAAGGAAATATAGAGGAATTTTGAAAGATTCCAATATTATTTGTACAAAAAAAATATAAATATGTCTTTGGCCTAAAGGAAAGGCCAAGAGAACGCCGTTGAAATTTCTATACAATGGTATGCTTTCTTGCGTACCTTTTAGGCTCTTTGACATCCATACTATACATGCAATTTCTCAAGAAAGTTCCAATGCCTATCCCGTGACGTATACGGATGGGTTTTTTGGAGATGTAGTTTATGATTTTTAGTTTAATTTTTTGAATTCTGATTGTTCACGAAAGAAAATATGGAGAGAGATACTTGCGTAGGGTTTTGACTAGTCGGAACAGTGTCTACTACAATCAAATTGTAGACTCTGTCTTAAAAAAAATGCTCCGTTTGAAAACTAATTCTTGTAGAAAGTAAAGCCATAAATCCAAAAGAAGAGAGCCCTAATGTAACAAGCAATTCTGTTAGTGATTCCTATGCTTCTAAGAAATCCATGCCTGATTGAACATTCATCTCCTGCATAAGATACGGATGGCAGAATGGGCGCGTAATTTCATGGATATGTTACATAGGTATCAACTTGTTCCCACATACCTTATGATTCGTACATACTTTTTGACTTGAAAAACACGGATTATCTGAGTAATGATAAATATATCTGAAGATCAAATTGAGGATCATCTCAATTAGTTCCACCTACCTTATGATTTTTACGCATGTGTTACGGATGCATAACTTCATTACTAATAGGCTGTTTTGTTTGTCACAGAAAACTGCAAGGACGACAGTGATTGGCTCCCCTTCTGCACCAAAGTAATCTGCAAGTTGACCTGTGTGTTCCTAGCTGACGGTGGCCATGTCCAAGACGCCAGTGTTTCAGCCACAATTGCCCACTGCGATTTGCTTGATGGCTAGGAATTCAATGGATGCTTGCTATGTACTCTAAGATAGCCTCGTGTTACTTAAAGGGAATAAATAATTCACTACTTTGTGCAATTTGTAGTTTCTCTTAATTTTCAAGGAGGCCATGTGGAGTTTGTATGACTGTGACTGATGGCTTATGGTTGCGGTGGATGAATTTTGGCCTTAGCGTGAGTGTTTATACGAACGAATTTAATACCAATAAACTATTTTGAAAAAGTTGTCCCATTAAACCATTTGAAAAAGACGAGAAAGAAACCATCTCGTTTGTTTGTTAAAGATAAGACAAATTATAAGTTATAACCTAAAAAAGAGGACCATATATATAGCTTGTAGCTTAGTGGATGCATGACTACTATCTTCAGAAATTGGGAAGCCATCGTTAAAAAAGGAGGCCTTCAACTAAAACATGGAAATTCTGCGAAACGTGTGCAACGCTTGCATTTGTAATGAAGACAAGGCAACGAACTTCGCTAACTTGAAAATAGCCACTCACTAAAGCGGATTTTGGCAGACTGAGCAGCAACATAGGTGTTGTGACTATGTCCTAGCACTCTTCGACTTTGTCTTGGAATACCAATTATCGTCAACTGCGGAGAGAAATTTCAAACAATTGTTCACACAAGAGATCGCCAAATGAAGATTACTCATGCTAAATTCAAACGAAGGTTCATATAGATACAGGCTAGTATGGGTGATGATAATACGAAGTTCTACTTCTGTCACACACTTGCATCAAGCAGCCTCAGAAACAAATGCATTTCAATCGAGGTGTAATTGCCAATGGTAGCATTGGCTTAATATTTAAGTGCTTAAGTAACACAATGAAACCCTTTATCACCAACTCTATTTACCTTGCTGGTCAATGTGTTGGCAGAATTAATTCAACACCTTAGTGAATATCAAGAGCACGAGCACCTCCTAATTCAACAATAACTAGTAACCAACTTGTCGATCTGCGCGGGCTGCATGTTTTAAGCTATACGACATGTTGAACTCTAACCGTAACATGATAAATCATTAAGACCCATCAAGTTTTATTTGTTTTGAACAGACCAAACCTTATTTCTTTAGTTGGCCAGATGGGCTAGCAATAAAACAGTGTGAGCAATCTACAAACACTAGATACTAAATGAAACTGTTCTTTTAGAATTCCTAATTTACAAATTTATTACCTTATCAACATTGGAAATTACACTTCAAATTTGTACACACAACCTAAAGACAATAAAATTTCATGTTTCGCATTATTATATGGATTTTTAGTACTTTTATATGAAAGTTTTAAACATTGAATGTAAATTGTGTTTCTCCAATTTTGTTTACAACATAACAATCTGTGGATGCCATAGTTTTATAATAATATTAAATTTTGTTAAATTGATATTAATTTTTTGCAAGTACATTTATAGATTTAAAAATTCTTATTTAAAAATTATAATTTTTTGGACATCAAAGTTTTACAATTCTGATTTAAAAATATTTGAACAACAAAGTTTTAGTTCAGAAGTCCTAATTTATAAATTTCTTACATTATCAACATTGCAAATTTCACTTCAAATTCGTACACACAACCTAAAAACAATTATATTTCATAATTGTTCATTATTATATGCATTTTTAGTCTGAAATTGAAAAATTTCAACATTGAATGTAAATTCTGTTTCTCTAATTTTATTTAGAAAATGTACATTTGGATGGTATAGTTTTACATTTCAAATTTTAATTAAAAACATTTCTCTGAATTTGATTTTAGTTATGATTTAATTTAAATCCTTATATAATTTTAGTTCGCTTTTAGTTTGAACAATGTTACCAACAATCAAGGAGGAATATTTTCAGATAAGGACTGCTATCTTTAGAAATTGGGAAGCCATCGTTAAAAAAGGAGGCCTTCAACTAAAACATGGAAATTGTGCAAAATGTGTGTAATCGCTTGCATTTATAATGAAGACAAGGCAACGGACTTCGCTAACATGAAAATAGCAGGTCTCAACTCTTTGTTATATGTGGATACTGCACCATATCCTAGTTTAATAATGTTAGATCCACTCACTATTATCACCGGGTTAAGACAAAGGTGTTTCTTCTTCCTCCTCCCCTCCCATGGCGCTTCCATGAGTGCTATGGTCACCTAGTCTCCTCACACCACTGTTGCCCAATCCCGTGCCACTACTTATAGCCTCCACTAGTCCTGACGCTTGCCAAAACCAAGCATTTACACACACTTCTCCCCCTCTATCCTATCCTCTAGTAGCCGTCAATCGTCGTGCCCAACTTATCTTCCCCACCATAGGCCATACACCACCATCGCTCGATCTCCCTATCCATTGCAAAATATCACAATTCCTCCAACCCATATAGACCTATCAACACTCTCAACATGATCCCCAAGTCAATTGGACCTCACCATTGCTGAGTCAGTGCAATTTTGAGCTTGTTTCCCAACACCAATGAACCGAACACCACACGCCAAGTTTTCTATAGCACACATCACACAAATGACCACATTGAACAGCAAGATTGTGGCTTCTCCTGCTCTTCCTCCACCTTGTTATCTCGATATTGTACATACAGAACACGATCGTGGTGGGCGCGCAAGAGGCACGGAAGGCGAAGCTTGGTGGTAGCTGGTTGCAAGCACTGGTGCAAGAGGTTGTACACTTTTCCATACAACATAAACATTCCGTCATATTATACATGCCATGAGATACTGTTGGTACCCAATTTGAGAGTTCATGACAAAGTTTTACTTTATCAGTCCTAACAACCACCGCACTATGATACCTTCTTAAGACGAGAAGTTTCCTCCAATGTCCCTAGACTCATACGATGTGTTGGTAAGCCTTGACTAATCGGCAAGGTCCCTACTAATATGGATACCCTGCATGCCTGCACAGACCCAATTCACCTACAATCTACCATACGTGGTTGAGTTGCTAGAACATGGTAATTTATTATGCTAATACCTTCCCATAAAGGCGTGCATAGCTATAGGAATGTACTTTGGTCTATGGCATAATATATCAGTCTTACGTAGGTGAGACAACTACAAACCAAGTCATGTGCTAACCGCACTAGTCTTCACAACCATTTGCCCAAGTCCAAAACAATTTTTTTTCATTTTCATTTGCTAACCAAATTAACAGAGATGCCACCTCCATACCATTTTCAAGTGTTTCTCATGATTTGGCAATTTTACCAACCTAGCCCCACTAGTATCGATAAGTATGGCTAAGTATCAACTACTTTGTTTAATATACAAGTTTCATATTTTACCAATAGTGGATAATAAGGCTAAGGTGACAACAATAAGGGTATCAACTTATCATGGTGATATCAATGAAACAATTGGATATAACTACCAATCTTACCAATATAGTGATTTTTACCCAAATTACACACATGCATAATAGTTTTGAATGCAACATATATAAGAGCGAAATATAGAATCAACATGATCAAAGAGGGTGCTTGCTTTGCTCGTTGAACTCTCATTCTTGTTGTAGTTCATCGACGAAATTTTTTGGAATGTCGATATCTAATCAGTAAAAGCTAAGTAACACAAATAAGATCCAAATAACTTCATATAGAGAGAAAATTCAAACATTTATGCATATAATGAAAGGACATGATTTTATAAAAAAATAGGAACAAGTTTCATTTAATTTAGAGTTCAAATGCAGAAGCTATAAGCATTTCAATTTGGCTCGGTTAAGAAAACCTTGAAAAAATAAAGGGGGGTGATGTCGAAGGCGTAACCTACCGAATATGCTACCTTCTAGAGAAAGCACATTTTATTACAACTGAAAGCATATTTTTATTTTCTTTCTATTTGGAAAACCAGGTTTTTCTCTCAGCGAGGCCGACAGGTGGGGTCTACTCGTTAGGTTTTTATTATTTTTTGAAAAACTGATAGGTGGGGACCACATGTCAGTGGCACAATACTTAAAATTAGATTTAATTATAAATATAATTAATTAATCTACTCAAACCCACAGGTAAACGACCCATTAGCACTAACCAATGTCACTAGCGCTAACTCGATTCTAATCACATGGGGCCGCCTATCATACACTGAAAACAAAGGAAGCTGGCGCGCAGTGCCATGGCGAGCTCTTGTCGAGCTATCGCGGCGATGATGTAGTGGCAAAGGGAACGACCGAGCTCAGGAACGGGATGTCAAGATCACAGTGAATCTTAGGGACGTGACGGTGGCTGGAGAGGTGGATGGAAAAGGACGAGGGTCCTCGGCCATGTGATGGTGTCGATGAAGGAGGGCAAGTAACAGAGATTGAGTGGGGGAAAGAGCTGCTGGGGTGGTCACGACACGAGAGGAAGTGGCTTGGGGACCAATGGTCATCGGAGGCAAGCCGGCGACCATGACTTGCGGCGGTGCAAAAGAGGGCAGCGGTAGAGACGACGACAAGATGCTAAAGCAAAGAGCACGTAGGGACAGGAGCTCACCACGAACATGATGACAATGTTGGTGGCGATGGAGGTGGTCATAGATGACCGAGCGGTGGTGAGCAGAAATGGCGGCGATGGCTTGAGTGGTGAGGAGCTTGGCCATGTCACCGGCTGAAACAAACGCATCCATAGTGTTCACGATGCGGCTAGGAGTGCTAAAGTGACCATGAAAAGGTGGGGCCTCATCGAAGAGTGGAGTATGGCAATGACGATGGTGGCTATGATAGTGTCCACGGCGATGACTAAACTCATAGGAGATGGCTGCAATGGAGGATGGCAACGAGTTTAGAAGGACGTGGAGAGGGTGAAAGCAATGATGGTGTGGTCTAGGACTCACCAGTGATGAACCTAAACAGCAGTGATGGGAGACAAAGATGACAATGGACATTCAGTGCTACACTGCATGGGACATGAAATTGGTTGAGGGATTTCTAAGTGGGGGAAAATGGTGTACTTTGATGCAAACTTTGAGGCATAGGCTTATTGGGATGGGCACAGACCATGGTGGAGCATGGTGTTGGGTGTGCACCAAACTTGAGGATGATGACCGCATTTTGGATAGCTCGAGGAAGGAAATGAGCTGCAACTGGGCTAAATGGTAATGACAAGGAATGATTAAGAGAGGGGTGGCTCAAAATGAACTTCAAGGGACGGAGAGTGGGGAATCACTCAGCGATTTTCCTAGGGCTATGACACAGGAATGGCACGCACGGGCTTTGCAGGTGACAAGATGGCTCGAGCACGCACAATAGGGGATGATGATGCTGCAGCAACGCCATTGGTGAAGCAATGGAGGTCTCGGCATTGGTAGGGAGCTTGTTGCGGCACGTTCGACATTATGCACACATGGGCGCATTGTAGCTCAGCAAGAGGTGAACAAAGATAACTATTAGGTGGGTCCTAGGCCTATCGGTTGGTGACAATGAGACACGCACGAGAGAGGTTTCTGTTTTAATGAAATACACAAACGGAATGAGGAAGGCGGGAAATTGCCGAGAGGATGATGGCTTTCTATCGAGAGACGACAATGGGCTGTGAACTAGGACAAAACAGGAGGTGGACCAGGCCAAGAGGGAAGGATTTGACCCACATATGCATTAGAATTTTTAATTCATTTTCTAATTGATTCAATTGCAGCTATTACGTTTGAATTTTTAAAATTAGCAACCCAAGTCCAAAAATTATGTATATTTTTGGAGAGATACTTTAGAATATTTAGAGCCCAAATAAATTATTTCCAAGCTCTGGCAAAGTTTTAATTAATTTTATAAATTCATTTTAGCTGCTAAAAAATAAGAAAACATCTTA
This sequence comes from Melocanna baccifera, assembly GCA_036346265.1. NCBI lineage: Eukaryota > Viridiplantae > Streptophyta > Magnoliopsida > Poales > Poaceae > Melocanna > Melocanna baccifera. The sequence continues at coordinate 10,735,081 of CM070705.1, read as the reverse complement.
CGTAAATGCTGGAAATTTTGAAAATGCCCAAAAATCCCCAAATGATGATTTTGAGCATAATTATACATCTTGTGAGAATTTTGGGATGTTACATCAAGCTAAAACCACATTGGAATGGGTCGAGGGAGTCATGTGACCTAGTTTTGTTAGTTAAGGGTTGTGTTTTACACAATTTTGAAGTTGTGGGTTGAAAATCAAATCGAAGCAACAGTTGAGGGTTGAAAATTGAACTTTTCTATTAAAATTAACTTATTTTATTGAGATGCACTGTTGCAATTTATTAATTCCCAATTGTACAGATTGACTGGGATTTTTTGCCCATGTCCGCTGAATAATAATGACTTTTGGAATATATTTCAGATAGAAGGTGATAATAATATTAGTTACTGTTATCCTTTTTCTATTGTGATGGAGGGGTGGAGTATGCGTTTCCTAAAGTGACCAAGAATATATAATGGCAACAATATACACATTGATATGTCTAGGTTCATTTTGCTCTGTACGATATGCATTGGATGCTTCTTATGTTATTTTTGAAAGCTGTCATAGAGCTAAATGTCCTGGTTCAGTAATTATGACTAGAATAAAATAGTAAAGTGCAAATAGAAACAAATTAATTAATGGGATCAATTTTGATTTCGTCATTATACTTCTTGGTGTTTCACTATTCAAACCTAAGATGGCCAAGAGAAGTCTATAAGATGGCATTATGTACGTGCCCTCCTTGACATAACATTGTTTCCTAGTCAAACAAAATACAGACGAAGAAAAGAGGCACTGTTGTGTTGGTGTGCAGTGTTCTACAATGGATGCAAGGTCTGCAAGTGTTTGTTTCATCCTGGTCCTTGTGTTGCTAGGAACTTCTACTTCTGCAGGTGTCTCTCTCTCTCTCTTCTCTCTAATCGTGCTCTCAAGTAGATTCTATAGGACTCAATGATTGAGTGTTAGGATAGAAGGAAATAGAGAGGAATTTTGAAAGATTCCAATATTATTTGTACAAAAAAAATATAAATATGTCTTTGGCCTAAAGGAAAGGCCAAGAGAACGCCGTTGAAATTTCTATACAATGGTATGCTTTCTTGCGTACCTTTTAGGCTCTTTGACATCCATAATATACATGCAATTTCTCAAGAAAGTTCCAATGCCTATCCCGTGACGTATACGGATGGGTTTTTTGGAGATGTAGTTTATGATTTTTAGTTTAATTTTTTGAATTCTGATTGTTCACGAAAGAAAATATGGAGAGAGATACTTGCGTAGGGTTTTGACTAGTCGGAACAGTGTCTACTACAATCAAATTGTAGACTCTGTCTTAAAAAAAATGCTCCGTTTGAAAACTAATTCTTGTAGAAAGTAAAGCCATAAATCCAAAAGAAGAGAGCCCTAATGTAACAAGCAATTCTGTTAGTGATTCCTATGCTTCTAAGAAATCCATGCCTGATTCAACATTCATCTCCTGCATAAGATACGGATGGCAGAATGGGCGCGTAATTTCATGGATATGTTACATAGGTATCAACTTGTTCCCACATACCTTATGATTCGTACATACTTTTTGACTTGAAAAACACGGATTATCTGAGTAATGATAAATATATCTGAAGATCAAATTGAGGATCATCTCAATTAGTTCCACCTACCTTATGATTTTTACGCATGTGTTACGGATGCAGAACTTCATTACTAATAGGCTGTTTTGTTTGTCACAGAAAACTGCAAGGACGACAGTGATTGGCTCCCCTTCTGCACCAAAGTAATCTGCAAGTTGACCTGTGTGTTCCTAGCTGACGGTGGCCATGTCCAAGACGCCAGGTGTTCTGGCCACAATTGCCACTGCCAGATTTGCTTCGATGGCTAGGAATTCAATGGATGCTTGCTATGTACTCTAAGATAGCCTCGTGTTACTTAAAGGGGAATAAATAATTCACTACTTTGTGCAATTTGTAGTTTCTCTTAATTTTTCAAGGAGGCCATGTGGAGTTTGTATGACTGTGACTGATGGCTTATGGTTGCGGTGGATGAATTTTGGCCTTAGCGTGAGTGTTTATACGAACGAATTTAATACCAATAAACTATTTTGAAAAAGTTGTCCCATTAAACCATTTGAAAAAGACGAGAAAGAAACCATCTCGTTTGTTTGTTAAAGATAAGACAAATTATAAGTTATAACCTAAAAAAGAGGACCATATATATAGCTTGTAGCTTAGTGGATGCATGACTACTATCTTCAGAAATTGGGAAGCCATCGTTAAAAAAGGAGGCCTTCAACTAAAACATGGAAATTCTGCGAAACGTGTGCAACGCTTGCATTTGTAATGAAGACAAGGCAACGAACTTCGCTAACTTGAAAATAGCCACTCACTAAAGCGGATTTTGGCAGACTGAGCAGCAACATAGGTGTTGTGACTATGTCCTAGCACTCTTCGACTTTGTCTTGGAATACCAATTATCGTCAACTGCGGAGAGAAATTTCAAACAATTGTTCACACAAGAGATCGCCAAATGAAGATTACTCATGCTAAATTCAAACGAAGGTTCATATAGATACAGGCTAGTATGGGTGATGATAATACGAAGTTCTACTTCTGTCACACACTTGCATCAAGCAGCCTCAGAAACAAATGCATTTCAATCGAGGTGTAATTGCCAATGGTAGCATTGGCTTAATATTTAAGTGCTTAAGTAACACAATGAAACCCTTTATCACCAACTCTATTTACCTTGCTGGTCAATGTGTTGGCAGAATTAATTCAACACCTTAGTGAATATCAAGGAGCACGAGCACCTCCTAATTCAACAATAACTAGTAACCAACTTGTCGATCTGCGCGGGCTGCATGTTTTAAGCTATACGACATGTTGAACTCTAACCGTAACATGATAAATCATTAAGACCCATCAAGTTTTATTTGTTTTGAACAGACCAAACCTTATTTCTTTAGTTGGCCAGATGGGCTAGCAATAAAACAGTGTGAGCAATCTACAAACACTAGATACTAAATGAAACTGTTCTTTTAGAATTCCTAATTTACAAATTTATTACCTTATCAACATTGGAAATTACACTTCAAATTTGTACACACAACCTAAAGACAATAAAATTTCATGTTTCCGCATTATTATATGGATTTTTAGTACTTTTATATGAAAGTTTTAAACATTGAATGTAAATTGTGTTTCTCCAATTTTGTTTACAACATAACAATCTGTGGATGCCATAGTTTTATAATAATATTAAATTTTGTTAAATTGATATTAATTTTTTGCAAGTACATTTATAGATTTAAAAATTCTTATTTAAAAATTATAATTTTTTGGACATCAAAGTTTTACAATTCTGATTTAAAAATATTTGAACAACAAAGTTTTAGTTCAGAAGTCCTAATTTATAAATTTCTTACATTATCAACATTGCAAATTTCACTTCAAATTCGTACACACAACCTAAAAACAATTATATTTCATAATTGTTCATTATTATATGCATTTTTAGTCCTGAAATTCGAAAAATTTCAACATTGAATGTAAATTCTGTTTCTCTAATTTTATTTAGAAAATGTACATTTGGATGGTATAGTTTTACATTTCAAATTTTAATTAAAAACATTTCTCTGAATTTGATTTTAGTTATGATTTAATTTAAATCCTTATATAATTTTAGTTCTGCTTTTTAGTTTGAACAATGTTACCAACAATCAAGGAGGAATATTTTCAGATAAGGACTGCTATCTTTAGAAATTGGGAAGCCATCGTTAAAAAAGGAGGCCTTCAACTAAAACATGGAAATTGTGCAAAATGTGTGTAATCGCTTGCATTTATAATGAAGACAAGGCAACGGACTTCGCTAACATGAAAATAGCAGGTCTCAACTACTGTTATATGTGGATACCTGCACCATATCCTAGTTTAATAATGTTAGATCCACTCACTATTATCACTGGGTTAAGACAAAGGTGTTTCTTCTTCCTCCCTCCCCCTCCCATGGCGCTTCCATGAGTGCTATGGTCACCTAGTCTCCTCACACCACTGTTGCCCAATCCCGTGCCACTACTTATAGCCTCCACTAGTCCTGACGCTTGCCAAAACCAAGCATTTACACACACTTCTCCCCCTCTATCCTATCCTCTAGTAGCCGTCAATCGTCGTGCCCAACTTATCTTCCCCACCATAGGCCATACACCACCATCGCTCGATCTCCCTATCCATTGCAAAATATCACAATTCCTCCAACCCATATAGACCTATCAACACTCTCAACATGATCCCCAAGTCAATTGGACCTCACCATTCTTTGAGTCGATTGCAATTTTGAGCTTGTTTCCCAACACCAATGAACCGAACACCACACGCCAAGTTTTCTATAGCACACATCACACAAATGACCACATTGAACAGCAAGATTGTGGCTTCTCCTGCTCTTCCTCCACCTTGTTATCTCGATATTGTACATACAGAACACGATCGTGGTGGGCGCGCAAGAGGCACGGAAGGCGAAGCTTGGTGGTAGCTGGTTGCAAGCACTGGTGCAAGAGGTTGTACACTTTTCCATACAACATAAACATTCCATCATATTATACATGCCATGCGATACTGTTGGTACCCAATTTGAGAGTTCATGACAAAGTTTTACTTTATCAGTCCTAACAACCACCGCACTATGATACCTTCTTAAGACGAGAAGTTTCCTCCAATGTCCCTAGACTCATACGATGTGTTGGTAAGCCTTGACTAATCGGCAAGGTCCCTACTAATATGGATACCTGCATGCCCGCATGCACCCAATTCACCTACAATCTACCATACGTGGTTGAGTTGCTAGAACATGGTAATTTATTATGCTAATACCTTCCCATAAAGGCGTGCATAGCTATAGGAATGTACTTTGGTCTATGGCATAATATATCGTCTTACGTAGGTGAGACAACTACAAACCAAGTCATGTGCTAACCGCACTAGTCTTTACAACCATTTGCCCAAGTCCAAAACAATTTTTTTTCATTTTCATTTGCTAACCAAATTAACAGAGATGCCACCTCCATACCATTTTCAAGTGTTTCTCATGATTTGGCAATTTTACCAACCTAGCCCCACTAGTATCGATAAGTATGGCTAAGTATCAACTACTTTGTTTAATATACAAGTTTCATATTTTACCAATAGTGGATAATAAGGCTAAGGTGACAACAATAAGGGTATCAACTTATCATGGTGATATCAATGAAACAATTGGATATAACTACCAATCTTACCAATATAGTGATTTTTACCCAAATTACACACATGCATAATAGTTTTGAATGCAACATATATAAGAGCGAAATATAGAATCAACATGATCAAAGAGGGTGCTTGCTTTGCTCGTTGAACTCTCATTCTTGTTGTAGTTCATCGTGAAATTTTTGGAATGTCGATATCTAATCAAGAAAAGCTAAGTAACACAAATAAGATCCAAATAACTTCATATAGAGAGAAAATTCAAACATTTATGCATATAATGAAAGGACATGATTTTATAAAAAAATAGGAACAAGTTTCATTTAATTTAGAGTTCAAATGCAGAAGCTATAAGCATTTCAATTTGGCTCGGTTAAGAAAACCTTGAAAAAATAAAGGGGGGTGATGTCGAAGGCGTAACCTACCGAATATGCTACCTTCTAGAGAAAGCACATTTTATTACAACTGAAAGCATATTTTTATTTTCTTTCTATTTGGAAAACCAGGTTTTTCTCTCAGCGAGGCCGACAGGTGGGGTCTACTCGTTAGGTTTTTATTATTTTTTGAAAAACTGATAGGTGGGGACCACATGTCAGTGGCACAATACTTAAAATTAGATTTAATTATAAATATAATTAATTAATCTACTCAAACCCACAGGTAAACGACCCATTAGCACTAACCAATGTCACTAGCGCTAACTCGATTCTAATCACATGGGGCCGCCTATCATACACTGAAAACAAAGGAAGCCTGGCGCAGGTGCCATGGCCGAGCTCTTGTCGAGCTTACTGACGATGATGTAGTGGCAAAGGGGAACGACTGAGCTCAGGAACGGGATGTCAAGATCACAGTGAATCTTAGGGACGTGACGGTGGCTGGAGAGGTGGATGGAAAAGGACGAGGGTCCTCGGCCATGTGATGGTGTCGATGAAGGAGGGCAAGTAACAGAGATTGAGTGGGGGAAAGAGCTGCTGGGGTGGTCACGACACGAGAGGAAGTGGCTTGGGGACCAATGGTCATCGGAGGCAAGCCGGCGACCATGACTTGCGGCGGTGCAAAAGAGGGCAGCGGTAGAGACGACGACAAGATGCTAAAGCAAAGAGCACGTAGGGACCAGGAGCTCACCACGAACATGATGACAATGTTGGTGACGATGGAGGTGGTCATAGATGACCGAACGGTGGTGAACAGAAATGGCGGCGATGGCTTGAGTGGTGAGGGAGCTTGGCCATGTCACCAGCTGAAACAAACGCATCCATAGTGTTCACAGTACGGCTAGGAGTGCTAAAGTGACCATGAAAAAGGTGGGGCCTCATCGAAGAGTGGAGTATGGCAATGACGATGGTAGCTATGATAGTGTCCACGGCGACAGCTAAACTCATAGGGAGATGGCTGCAATGGAGGATGGCAACGAGTTTAGAAGGACGTGGAGAGGGTGAAAGCAATGATGGTGTGGTCTAGGACTCACCAGTGATGAACCTAAACAGCAGTGATGGGAGACAAAGATGACAATGGACGTTCAGTGCTACATTGCATGGGACATGAAATTGGTTGAGGGATTTCTAAGTGGGGGAAAATGGTGTACTTTGATGCAAACTTTGAGGCATAGGCTTATTGGGATGGGCACAGACCATGGTGGAGCATGGTGTTGGGTGTGCACCAAACTTGAGGATGATGACCGCATTTTGGATAGCTCGAGGAAGGAAATGAGCTGCAACTGGGCTAAATGGTAATGACAAGGAATGATTAAGAGAGGGGTGGCTCAAAATGAACTTCAAGGGACGGAGAGTGGGGAATCACTCAGCGATTTTCCTAGGGCTATGACACAGGAATGGCACGCACGGGCTTTGCAGGTGACAAGATGGCTCGAGCACGCACAATAGGGGATGATGATGCTGCAGCAACGCCATTGGTGAAGCAATGGAGGTCTCGGCATTGGTAGGGAGCTTGTTGTGGCACGTTCGACATTATGCACACATGGGCGCATTGTAGCTCAGCAAGAGGTGAACAAAGATAACTATTAGGTGGGTCCTAGGCCTATCGGTTGGTGACAATGAGACACGCACGAGAGAGGTTTCTGTTTTAATGAAATACACAAACGGAATGAGGAAGGCGGGAAATTGCCGAGAGGATGATGGCTTTCTATCGAGAGACGACAATGGGCTGTGAACTAGGACAAAACAGGAGGTGGACCAGGCCAAGAGGGAAGGATTTGACCCACATATGCATTAGAATTTTTAATTCATTTTCTAATTGATTCAATTGCAGCTATTACGTTTGAATTTTTAAAATTAGTAACCCAAGTCCAAAATTATGTATATTTTTGGAGAGATACTTTAGAATATTTAGAGCCCAAATAAATTATTTCCAAGCTCTGGCAAAGTTTTAATTAATTTTATAAATTCATTTTAGCTGCTAAAAAATAAGAAAACATCTTACGTAAATGCTGGAAATTTTGAAAATGCCCAAAAATCCCCAAATGATGATTTTGAGCATAATTATACATCTTGTGAGAATTTTGGGATGTTACATCAAGCTAAAACCACATTGGAATGGGTCGAGGGAGTCATGTGACCTAGTTTTGTTAGTTAAGGGTTGTGTTTTACACAATTTTGAAGTTGTGGGTTGAAAATCAAATCGAAGCAATAGTTGAGGGTTGAAAATTGAACTTTTCTATTAAAATTAACTTATTTTATTGAGATGCACTGTTGCAATTTATTAATTCCCAATTGTACAGATTGACTGGGAATAATAATGACTTTAGGAATATATTTCAGATAGAAGGTAATAATAATATTAGTTACTGTTATCCTTTTTCTATTGTGATGGAGGGGTGGAGTATGCGTTTCCTAAAGTGACCAAGAATATATAATGGCAACAATATACACAATGATATGTCTAGGTTCATTTTGCTCTGTTCAATATGCATTGGATGTTTCCTTATGTTATTTTTGAAAATGATCATATTGCTGTCATAGAGCTAAATGTCCAGATTCTGTAATTATGACTAGAATAAAATAGTAAAGTGCAAATAGAAACAAATTAATTAAGTGGATCAATTTTGATTTCGTCATCATCCTTTTTGGTACTCACTATTCAAACGTAAGATGGCCAAGAGAAGTCTATTAGATGGTATTATGGCCAAGTGGAAGGTGGGAAATTGTAGAGAGGAAGATGGCTTTCGGCCGAGAGGATTTGACCACAAATGGAATCAGATTTTTAATTTATTTTCTAATTGATTCAATTGCAGAAATTGTGTTTGAATTTTTAAAATTAGCAACCCAAGTCCAAAAATTATGAATATTTTTGGAGAGATACTTTAGAATATTTAGTGCCCAAATAAATTATTTCCAAGCTCCGTTAAAGTTTTAATTAATTTTATAAATTTATTTTAGCTGCTAAAAAAATAAGAAAACATCTTACGAAAATGCTGTAAATTTTGAAAAGGCCCAAAAATGCACAAATGATGATTTTGAGAATAATTATACTTCTTTTGAGAATTTTGGGATGTTACATCATGCTAAAACCACTCTGGAATGGGTCGAAGGAGTCATGTGACCTAGTTTTGTTAGTTAAGGGTTGTGTTTTACTCAATTTAGAAGTTGTGCAAAATTGTGTTTTACACAATTTTGAACTTTTGGAATATATTTCAAATCGAAGGTAATAATAATATTAGTTACTGTTATCCTTTTTCTATTGTTATGTCCTAGCACTCCTCGACTATGTCTTGGAATACCAATTATTGTCAACTGCGGAGGTAAATTTCAAACAATTGTTCACACAAGAGATCGCCAAATGAGGATTACTCATGCTAAATTCAAACGAAGGTTGATATAGATACAGGCTAGTATGGTAGATGATAATACGAAGTTCTACTTTTGTCACACACTTGCATCAAACAGCCTCAGAAACAAATGCATTTCAATCAAGGTGTAATTGCCAATGGTAGCATTGGCTTAAGATTTAAGCGCTTAAGTAACACAGTGAAACCCTTTGTCACCAACTCTATTTACCTTGCTGGTCAATGTGTTGGCAGAATTAATTCAACACTTGGCTACTAATGGGGCCTTCAGGAATAACTTAGTGAATATCAAGGAGCACCTCCTAATTCAACAATAACTAGTAACCAACTTGTCGATCTGCACGGGCTGCATGTTTTAAGCTATATAACATGTTGAGCTCTTACCGTAACATGATAAATCATTAAGACCCATCAAGTTTTATTTGTTTTGAACATACCAAACCTTATTTCTTTAGTTGGCCAGATGGGCTAGCAATAAAATAGTGTGAGCAATCTACAAACACTAGGTACTAAATGAAACTGTTATTTTAGAATTCCTAATTTACAAATTTCTTACCTTATCAACATTGGAAATTACACTTCAAATTTGTACACACAACCTAAAGACAATAAAATTTCGTGATTCCGCATTATTATATGGATTTTTAGTACTTTTATTTGAAGGTTTTAAACATTGAATGTTAATTGTGTTTCTCCAATTTTGTTTAGAACATAACAATCTTTTGTTCCATGTCATGCTCACAATGAGATAAATTTCAACAATAGTATGTGCTATTTAGAAATATCTCATAAGTCTACTTGTTCGATCTTTGATATACAATCATGCAAAAACAATTAGAGTAGCACAGTTGAAGCATGGAATGCACTCAAAATTTTCTTCCCCATATCTAAACAACTAAATCTGATTTTGTCCAGTAATGATCTATCTATGTTCTTAGAAAAGTTGATGACGACTTTCTCTTATAGGAGGGGGAATGATGTGAGAACTAATATTGCAATGCATGATGTGACAAATAATATTGCAATGCATATATCTTTTAGTCGCTGCTATATTCATCAGTTTGTGCAAGATAATGAGAATGACATAACAATTGATACATACATATACCATGCATATGTGTTGTTCCTTTCGTTTACTCTACCGGCACATATTCATGATGTGCCAAATAGAAGAAGTGCTAAGGACAAATATATATACCATGTATACATGTTGTATTTTTTGTTTAGTACAATTTCAAGTTATCAAAAGTCGAGCACGGCTTTTCTTGAAGAAGGAGAGAATGATGCGGATACACACGTGTGTTGTACTTTTCTTAAATAAGCCAAGGACTAGTATATCAAGACCAAGTCAACGCCTTCCCCATCTCTTGCTTAAGGTCATCACGTCACTTTTGGATCAATTCAAGCAAGAATTCAAGTGGGACATATTTTGGAATCCAATTCGGTCTCTAGATCAATTCGGATTCAACCTGATAGGTTCGACTTCAAATGGGCATAACTTTTGCATACGAACTTCATTTGAGGTGTGCAAGTACAGCATAGAAAGAAAAGCTCGTCCACTTTCCAATGGATATGGCCCCACCTCTAAATTCCTTCTGTGCACACCGCAATTACCAAAATAATCTGATGCTAATTCAGCCTGACAGGAACGAGTTTAAATGCTCATAGATTTCGCATCAAGAGTCTGTTTGGAATGTGTGAGTACAACATGGAAAGCTTATCTTACCTTCTTTCCAACAGATCTGGTCCCATCCAAAAATTCCTTCTGTGCGTATCAAAATCATCAAACAATATTTTGGTTTTAGAAACAGAGATAAATCAGCTATGATTTGATTACTTTCCATGTGTTAAAAATTTTCCATAAGGGCCTATGTGCCCCTATAAATAGAGACTCAATTGACCATGTAACTTAGATCATATTTGAGAAAAATCAATTTACTAAAGTTTGTTCGAGTTCATCATTGCTGCCGAAATTACGTAGGGAATTAGGAGTGTTTTTCAATCAAGATCGTTCAGCCTTTCGGCTGAAAATTGGGTGCACGATAGATGTCCGCTTGGTTGTTGGCGAAATCAATGCGAGTGTGTTTTGGCGGATTAAAGAGTATTCGTCCTTTGCACTAGCATTGGAGAATCGCTACGATTTATCAAGACTCCCACGAGTATCCAATCCTACGTCAAGAAGATCGGACGACCCCGTATCACTAGAGGCAGTAAGTCGCTATGTCAATTTGTGTACCTGCTAGGATCGACAGAGTGTGTTTAGATGATGTGCGTAACTAACTTTCTTCCAATCGATGAACTATGAGAGAGATTTGTTGAGCTAACAGTAGAATGCGGCTTGTAGTTGTCAAGCACACGGTTACATAAAGTTTTGAGTAAATTACAATGTGAGTTGTTAAATTTGTTTGAGTGATTCGTTTAGGTCATCTATCTCCTAATTTACACATCTAAATCACTAATCCAAATTAAGTGGGCTATTAATACCGCCGCCAATGCCAGAACGAATGGTGACATTGACACAGTTGGCCTTCCCCTGCGAGTGGATGTTGAATTCGCACCGAGCCCCCAAATTTCTCTCTATTCTCATTCCAACTCCTCCATCCCTAATTCCATCTACTTTTGATGATCCCATCTACTTCTCCTTATTTCTTCCCCATCCACTGGCCAGTCTACACACACGCCATTGCGCTCCCCTACGCCTGTCCCGCCTAGTGAGAAGCTGCCGCCATGACCCATGAGTGCCGTTGCCGCCGCATTGCACACTGCTTGTTGATATATACCCTTCAGCTAGCTGAAATGTTCGTATGGACGTTGAGAGAATCAAGGAAACCACCCACTCTTTTAGCATCGGCATCACCTCTATCTTTGTTGATATATACCTTCTCTTTAGCAGAACAATGGCATCTTTTCTTTCTAGTCTCTCATACACACATTGCTCACGGTCTGACACCATCCATCCTCTCCAACAGTGAAAATGTTAGAAATAGGTCAGAAGGTCTATTTTCTTAATTCCAAAATATTTATGATTTAGTACAATATTACTGAGAAAAGGTGAGAGAGACCAATTTATAAGCTGGAGTCCATGTCAATCCTTAAATTATAGATAAGATGGCATAAGGAGTGTTTTGGCTAATCACACACGTGCACATGCACATGCGCGCATATTCACGTATTTTTGCATGACTCGTGACTCACGACCATCCCGTGTCATGGTGCGCCACTTGGCAGACTAAGTCTATTTTTATTTTTGCTAAAACGTGCATCATTCTCTCTTTCTGTTTGAATGAGATTCAAATATTTGAATTTGGGGCTTTATTGGGTTTGATGACAGGTAGTTACTAGTGGGTAAATGGTTGATTAAATATATCAGTTACCAATGGGTAAATGATTGTTTTTAATCATGTCAGTTATCAGTCTGTCTACATATATACCTAGAGACGTCCAAAGTATAGCTAAGAATCTCATGCCTCCATTCTCTTCCTCCTTCGAACTTGTGCTGTTGTGCTGCGTCGCCTAAGCCTCATCGACTCTTCTTCCTAGCGTGCACCGTGAAGGAGAGCAGTATCTCCGAGCCGTTGCTATCGTGAAGACCTGTAAGGTAGTGGTAATAAGGTTTCTGGGCAGTGCATATCTACGCGACCGCTCACTTCACTGTATCATCTATGTTCTACACCGCATAGAGCCTGCGCTGCTTGCTATTCTTCATCAAGCTCAACAATAAGTTGTTCGCGCGTTCGATCGACTTTAATACTATATTTTCTTTATGTATTTTCTAAAATACAATGAGTAGCCTGCTGCTAGTTATGTGTTTTGTATCACTAGTTTATTATATTTGTCTCCTAGTAATGTTTGAAATTAAAATATTGCCTATATTTCCAACAGAAAGGTCTATGACTAGGGCGGACCCACCCTTCGAGTGAGCCATGGCGGCTGCCCGAGCTCCTCACCGGTGGGAACACCCCCTAACGGTCCCAGTACTCGGCAGCGCGCAGCGCTTGACGGCCAGGTACATGAGCTTGAAGATGAACGAGAGGCACTACTTCATGTCCTGGAGGAGTCTGGTGGCTAGCCCAAACACTGTGACATCCCCACACGAAAAAGAGTAGACAAGGGCATGAGGCACAAGACATTGAGTGACCTTAGGTTGTCACATAGCTCCTTGTCTCCTCCCACCTGGATGCACCTCCTAACCCTAACACAACGGTAGGCCGGCGGGTGGGCGGTCTCGGGCAACGACCGAAGCGGTTGGGAGCTAGGAGAGAAGGAGGCGGGGCCAACTGGCCGAGGGGCGTGGCCCCCCGCACATGCCATGAGACCGGTTGAGGTCACAGGCGTGTGGCAGCCAACGGGCCAAGGGCGCACCACATAGTGCGCTGCGCTACTGCAGGCTGCCGCTGGGAACAATGGAGCAGAGGCTGGCCGGCTAGGACTTGTGCAAGATGCAGACAATGTGGCAATAAAATGGGGAAAAGTTCTAATAGCAAGTGTCTAAAACTCACTTGTGAAAATTAAATAGAGCATTAGAAATTAGAATGTAGTAGCTAGAAACCGTTCGAATGCACAAGCTAGCTTCTTAAATAAAGTATTTAGTATCCATCTCAAAAACATAATTAAGTGTACTTAATATAAAATTTATTAAGCGTAGATGAGTGCAATACCAATTATCAATGATTCTCCCTTTTGTTTCCTTCTATTCATAAACTACAAAGCAATATGAAACATATAATGTACATGTTTGTATCGGACTAGGCTTGGGAATATTTATTGTATCGGACTTGGATAGTTGGACTTGGGCTAAGTAGGTGTATGCTTTTACATTTGAATGCAAACTCTTACTTTCTATATCCTTAACGTGTTTGCATCTATACTTAATCTAAGACATAGATTATACCTATACAAAACAAATAGATGGCCAAGATGTTTTCTTTTTCTACTATTAATATGAGAATTTTTAGTATTTTTTCTTTTTGATTAATATAGGAATGTCTAATTGTTTACCTTTTAGAATTAACCCCAGGGGGGCTTCAAGAGAAGCCTACAATTAGTAAAGATCAAAAAAAGAAAGATACTCTTGATCGACGAGAATGTTTTCGCCACAGCTCAAATTTAACCCTAGGTCCATCACTCAACTCATACCCTGTCTTCATATTCTATTTAGAATAAGTACTGGTTGCATACACCATATATCCCATCAACTATTCAACCTCAAAACTCATCCATGCACAAGCTTTTCCTCCTATTTTCTCCTCGTCTTGGCTGAGGAGTCTGGCGATCATCAGTCGGTTCATTACCGTGCCACCGGATCATCGTCGAGGAAGTCTGGGTTGTATCTTGGGATCAGAAACGCGAATTACCCTACATGTTACAAATAATCTTGACTCTGAGTCCAAGATGAAATTGAGTCCATCTTCATATGTAACTCAAGTAGATGTCGAGCTCTACTTAGAGACCGAATAGGTGTGCCAGTTAGGCTATATATTGAGATGCTTGTAATTAGTTTAATCTTGGAGGAGCAAGTAAGATAATAGAGAAATTCAGAAATCCCCCCGTGTTCTCTCAGTTTATTTGTGATGTGTGCGTTTTCTCCTAGGGCAAAAAGTAACAATTGGTATCAGAGCGGGGTCCAATAAAAAACACAAGGGAAAGTCCAAGCGACTTCAGTTTTCTTCCATCCACGCAAAGAAATCTCCAAAATCAGAAGTAGCACGTCGAAACGCAAGCGACAATTATGTCAATAGAAAATTTTGACGTAATCAGAGTTGCGAAGTGTATTTTCTTGATGTTCCCAAGACTCACCCCAAGTTAGCCTAATTTTTTGATCCGTGCCTAAGATCATGTCACGTTCTTCGGGAAGTGGTATCACTGAGAATGAGGCATCATTCAGGATGACAGCGAAGGAGAGTTCCACTATCACGTTGCATTATCCGATGCTCACGATGACCAATTATGTAGCATGGGCAATCAAGATGAAGGTGTATATGAGGGCTCAAGGAGTATGGGATGCGATCGAGAATGGCAACGTTGACATGCGCAAGGATCAGATGGCATTAGCGGCTATCTATCAGAGTACCTCAGAGGAGACGCTCTTCCTACTGACCAAAAAGTAGATGACCAAAGCTGCGTGGGAGGCGTTGAAGATGATGCATCTTGGAGCTGATCGTGTGAAGGAAGCAAAGGTACAAACTCTTAGAACCAAGTTTGAGGTGCTGCGTATGAAGGAAACAGAGTGGATCAACGACTTCGCTATCCGATTGATGGTCATCACCAACAAGATATGAGCTCTTGGCGAGAAGGTGGAAGAGTTATATGTGGTGAAAAAATTTCTTCGTGCTGTTTCCTCATAGTTTCTCCCAATTGCTTCAGTCGTAGAGCAATTTAAAAATCTAAAGACAATGACCATGGAGGAGGTCATCGGTCATCTTAAGACGTATGAGGAACGCATCTCCAACAATCGTAACAACAACGAAAGACATGTTTTATTGACCTGCGCCGAATGGGAGATCTGATCATTAAAGCGTGAAAACAAGAACACTTCAAATGGCCGAGGCCATCAGAATCGGAGGTTTGATAAGGTAAAAGTGATGTGTTATAATTGTAATGATTATAGGCACTTTACTTCAGAATGCCATAAGCCGATGAAGGGGAAAGCATCTCTTGCCGAAGCGCTCAGCAATGATAAATCAACAGTGCTCTAAATGATGAGATGAGTCTAAGATGTTGAGAAGATGTGTCGCCACCCAAACTTGGGCAAACTCAAGTAAATTAGAGAGTCAAGATTAGGGGGGAGATTATTACAAATAATCTTGATTCTGAGTCTAAGACGAAGTTGAGTCTGTCTCCATGTGTAACTTAAGTAGAAGTTGAGTTCTACTTAGAGTCCGAATAGGTGTGCCAGTTAGACTATATATTGAGATACTTGTAATCAGTTTAATCTAGAGGGAGCAAGTAAGAGAATAGAGAAATTCATAAATCCCCTCATGTTCTCTCAGTTTATTTGCGATGTGTGCGTTTTCTCCTAGGGTAAAAAGTAACACTGCACGAGAGGGCGCCCATTTCGGTCTTAAGCAATGCAAATATTGCATGCCTCTCAGTACATTGCTCGACACTCTTGAATTTTACTTTGAGATACGTAGCCTTGGAGAATAATCAATAATCCATTACTTTGTGCTTTAGTTTCTCTTTATTTTGCATGGACGCCGTGTGGAATTTATAGCTGCTGAAATAATGGTTTCTTGCTTCAAATCCACTCAATCGGCAGAGCTGAGAATATACTACTGCTGCGTATCGTTTCTCTTTGAAAACTATAAAAGAATCAACATAATTGAAAGTTAATCTTCTTTGACACGAGAACTTGCCCGGCTAGATCGTGGCTTGATGCCTTCCTTTGATGGAAGAGATAGCATCAGTGCCAAAGACTACGGTTAGCTTTACGAAATCAACGCTTTGTTGAAGGTGGAATGTGAATACAGGGACATACTATCCATGTTGCCCCCTGCCTTACCCTTAAGGGCTAAGAACTGAAAGTCTGAAATAGACTAGACTCTAACAGAAAATACTAAAAATTGAACCCTGTAGGCTTTCAAGCAGATTGATGGCGCTGTTCTTTTTAACTTATAGCTTATGTTTTTATCTAAATAAGTAAATAGGATAGTTTTTATTTTTAAAACAATTTATCGAAACAGCTTCTTTAAAGTCGACATCATCTTATCAGTATTTCATTCCTTACAAAAACACACCCAGACGCTTCAAATCAACCATGGAGGCATGTGTGGCGCGCGGAGATGGGCTTCAGCAACCAATCTTCTGTGGCCAATCTTCGGTCGAAAACTATCTGGGAGGGGATCGATGAACGACACGTCGCATTAATGGATAAATTCCCGTGAAACAAGCCTTTACAATTTCCGTACAATATTGTGGCGAATCATGTACCATATTAAATAAGCATGACTATGATCTTGTAGCTAAGGTTGAAGGATGTGGAAGATGTTGGGCTTGTTCTTTTAAGCTGCGGCTTATGGATTTTGGCTGAAATTTTTGAATTTTAACTGTTTGCGACAGAGATTATGGAGAAAGAGATACTCGCTTGCGATTTTAGATGGTATATATGTTGAGCTTTTAACGTGTACTATAATTAACTTGTAGACTCCATCTTAAAAAAATAATCCGTTTGAAAGTTAGGTACTGTAGCAAAAGTCAAAAGCCGTTTTGAGAAGCTGAAAAGAACAGACCCGTTGTCCGTGACGTCCGTGAACTACGAGAGAGAAATTTGTTGAGCTAATAGTAGAATATAGCTTGCGATCATCACACATGCTGTTACATAAAGTTTTGAGTAAATGACACCATAGGTCATTAAATTTGTTTTGACAGTTCATTTAGGTCATCTATCTCCTAATTTGTACATCTAACTCACTAATGTAAATTAAGTGAGTCGTTAATACTGCCACCAATGCTAGAACAAATGGTGACATGGACCCCAGCGTGGAATTCCCTTGCAAGTGGATGTTGAATTTGCACCGAGCCCCCAAACTTCTCTCTATTCTCATTTCCAACTCCTCCATCCCTAATCCCATCTCTTTTGATGATCCCATCTACTTCTCCTTATTTCTTCCCCATCGACCGGCCAGCTTTACCACACCATTGCGCTTCCCTACGCCTACCCCGCCTAGTTGAGCCAAATAAACTGATGCACATCACTACATTTGATCTACATCAAGTATCATGTGCAAGAATTTGAGAGAGCCTTTGACAGTTTCCTACATGCTCTATTGCCGCCACCGATGCCGCCATTATTGCTGGTTCTCCTGGGCACCGCTGTGCACCACGTGTGACACCTTAGGGTTCAAGATTGTGGGAAGAGGGAGGTTATGGAGTGGGATGGTGATTAATCTAGTAGTTACATACAAATATAAACTTAGTAAAGGACTTTTCTGCAAAAGATGCTTCGACTGTCCATTGAGCCTTTTTACCCTGTTGGCCTCCACGTCGCAGGTGAGATCCATTACTAGTTGTATGATTCACTTAAACGAGTTTAGTGATCTAAATATGCAAATTAGGTAAACAGTGACTTAAATGTATTCAGAAATAATAATAATAATAATAATAATAATAATAATAATAAGAACCTCCGATGCAATCCACGTAACCAATTAATAGAAAATTGACAAAGAATAATTGGAGAAGACGCCAAAGGAATGATATACATATACCTCATTAAAAACTCCTCTCAAAAATCCAATGGGAAAAAGGGATGGAGAAAAGAGTATAAGTCTTCCTCATGTTGCACTTGTTGCCTCATTAAAAACCTTCAAGTAAGAAGATTTCAGAAAAACTCACAAAGAGAAAAATAGTACAACATTATATCTATAGGACCATATAAGTCTTCTAATTATAAATAAGGGCTATAGTTCAGGGATTTACTCCTGTCGGGATCCGGAACAACACTCCAAGTCCCTCTGTATAAATCGCACTATCCCAGGAAAAGCTAGTACACACAGGGTAAACAGTGATGTATATCACGCTGTAACAGCCCAGCTGTTTTAAAAAAATGAAAACAAAAAAACCATTATTTGATTTAATATAAAATAAAACCTTTGCTTTTGCTTTCTTAAGTCTGTAAAAAAAATTAATTGCATAAGCTTTTGTTTTAAAAGAGGCTTTTGTCGTGAAAAATAATTTAAAAGAAAATCTTATGCTTTATTAATTTAAGGGTATTTGAAATCCTGTTTAAAACTAATTCAAATTAATTACTGATATCTTCTGGAGTTTAATTGGATTTTTTCTGGATTTTGTGTTCAAGCTTTGAATTGAGAGGAGCTAAAATTTTATTTTCATAAAAGCCAAAATAAAGTTATTTCTTTGTTCAAAGTCAAAAATAAGTTTATTTCTTTGTTCCTAAAGTCAATCTGTATTACTTTAATCTTCAGGAAATTATAAAGATTTAAAACTCTTCTTTTAAAGTTAAATTATGTTTCTGCAAAATCTAAATACTAAAATAGTTTGAAAATATTTTTATTAAGTCAAAAATCATTCCAGATGATTCTATGAATTTTTCTGGAATTTTTAAAATTTATTTGGTATTTTTCTGAGTTTTTTAAATCCTTCTAGCATTTCTGGAAACCAAAAAGAAAATTTAAATTGGAAAACCTCCTCGGACTGACGCGTGGATGCTCCGGATTTAATCCCTCTGCTGCCACTTCAATCGGCGCCATCCGCAGCCACTCCCGCCTTCCCTCTCTCCTCAGCCAACGCGCGTCGCGCATCAGAGCCGCTCCCGCCCGCTGGTTCTAATCCCCGCCGCCCGCTCCAACTTACCTCTTCGGCCGCCTCGTTCTCGCTCATGCCGCCAAGTGTCGCACATCGGTCTCAAGCCCCGCGGCCTGGTCTAATCCTCACCGCCTGCTACCGCTTACCCCTTCGGCCCCCCATCACTTCAATCGAATGGCCCGGATTAAATCCTTCCCCACCCGATCAATCCTCGCCATTCCTATTCACTTAACCGCTTTGTCCCGCCTTCTTCTCCTCTCTGGCCGACGCGTGGCAAGATTGGGGCCATTCGCCGTTGCCGTATTAAATCTCAACCGCCCCCTCCCACTTAACGCGCTGACCGGCTCCGATCCGATTCCTATTGTCGGATGGAATCTCGGTCGTCCCCATTCACTTACCCCTTCGCAACGCGCCAGCGGTCCCGATCTCTCCCCCGTGCCACCCGTCAAGCATCCGACCGTCCCCCTCGCTCTTTCCTTTTCTTTCTCTCTCGCTGACGTGCGGGCCCCACTCATCAGACCCTTCGTCCCCGCCGCTTTCCTTTCTTCTCCGCGCGATCCCCGCCCCGCTGCCGCCATGAATACCAAAACCGAAGCTTTTAAAGCTTCGGTTTCCTTCCCGTTTATTACCCCGCGCCGATTGCAGATTGCAATTGATCCTCCACCGCGTCCATTGCAGGCTTAAATTCCCCCAATTACGCCCTCTTTCACCGTCGCGTTAATCTCCCGAATCCGGCGAGTTTCGTGCAACGGTTACCACCTCTCTCCGCCTATAAAAGGACCTCCCCGAGGTTCCCCTCCCCACACCGCCACCCCCCGAGCCTCCAGAGCGCATAATCAAGCCCCGAGGGTCTCCCTGCGCCCGAATCCCCGCCGCGGCTTCAAGCAACTCCGGCGAGCAATCGCCGCCGGCTCGAGCTTCCCCGCTTCTCGCTGGTGCCTCCCCGACCTTGCTGGTGCCCAGGCGAACACCGGCGACCTCTCCCCCGAGCAGCTACGTCGCCGGAACCTCTCCGCCGCCGTGAACCCTTCTGCGACCGCCGCCCCTCCCCGCCGATTTTCCTCTCCGGTCATCCTCGGCCTCCGCGCAAGGTACCGATGCACTCCCCGCGTCCTCCTCGTCGATTTGATACTCGGCCGCGCCGCTGGCCACCGAGCTCGGCGACCATCGCCCCCGAGCGCCGCGCCGCCGGCCGCCACGTCGGCCGTCGGGCCGACGGCAGCTGCGTGGCAGCCAAGTGGCGGCGGATCGACGCGCACGCCGGCGCCACACCCGCCACGCCGCCACCTCGCGCGTGCCGCCACATCGGCATAAAGCCGTGACGTGGCAGCCACGCGGCGACCACGCGGCAGCCCCGTGGCGCCACGTTAGCGCCACCCCGTTCCCCGCACGCCCGCCTGCCACCTCACCCTTCCCTCGGGTCCATGGACTCGGTCCATGACACCCGGGCCCCACTGTCGACCCGCCGAATATATTAATCCTAGGGCTGACGTCATAATCTATAATTTCCTTTAGAAAAATAATTCATGCTGACGTCATAAATCCTTTTCGGTTTAAAAATAAATCCAGAAAATACCCTTTTTCTTTTATTTTGAATTTAAACTTTGGAAGGCTATAACTTTTGCATTTTAACTTCAAATTGACCCATTCAAATTTCTAAATTTTTCTAAAATCATGAACTTTCCATTTCTAGCATTATTTTGAAATTTTGAAATTTATTTAAATTTTTTTTCGAATATAATTTGGTAATCCCAAAGTTTAAACATTAAATTATAATTTCCAACTCTTTTAAAGCCTCAACTCCTTTCTAAAATTTTCAGTTCACATCCAAAATTCAAATTCAAATCTTGCAAAAATTCAAAACCTCCATAAAATATTTGTTCTATTTTTTTTAAGTCCAAACATTATTCTGGCATTTTTCTCTCTCAAAGCAAAATAAAAAGAAATAAGGAGACTTTCTCCACGCCAAAATCTTCTTTTTGAGCACGCTCAGCTAATAGTTCTCACCTCATCCAATGCCATAGACCTTTTCCTTTGCAGGTGTTTGGCTATTCTCTTTTATCCTAATATTTATTCTCCCCTCCTTCGCTATTCATCTGCACGCATCCAACCAAGAAATCTTTTTTTCAGCTAAAGCCACCGTGAGCAATGCATGCATGCAAGAAAAATCAATTTCCTTTTACCAAATTAATTTGCATGTAGCAATAATACCTTTAGTCATTGCCAAGCATAAATTCCATTCAGTTTCTACCCATTAAAATTTCACTTTCTTGCATGCAAAATTGAAACCGCCATCTCATTCAATTCGGCCATTATTTCAGCATTCAATTCCGGCCATTCCCTTGCTCCTCTCCACCTATAAATTGAACCCCAGCGCCCTCACCTCATTCCCCACTTGTTATGCATTCTAGGAAACCAGAAACCCAGCCAAGAAGAAGCTTTGGAAGACTATTTCTTCGATTGGCTTGTTCCAACAATTTTCTTCCCAACCGATCTTCCGACGACTTGTTCTCCGTCGTCCGGACTCCGAATCTGGTGATTCAAATTCCTAAATTCATCTAAATTCATATTCTATTTTCCAGTATATATTTTATAATTTTTAGATTTTATTTGAAATTTATTTAAGTTTAGTTGTTCTGCCTTTTTTCGCGTATAGACTACGACTAATTCGGAGAGTATAACTTCAACGAACCTCAGCAAACTTCGAAGCAAGGCAAGTTACACCTTTGACCATGTTGAACCTATTATTTTAAATTTATTTATGTTGTTTTACTGTATATGCATGCGTATCTTTATTCAAATTTAGTTCAAATCCGATTTAAACGTAGTTACACCCATAATCCTTTGATTATAGCCCAATTCGAATCCCGAATTCCTGTACCTTGTCACCCTAGCTGAAAACTAGTTAGTACCATAGTATTGACTGTAACTTTATAGAAATGCTTAGCCTGGCTTAGTGTGATTTTAGGTGGGATCAACTATTTCACATGTAATGACAGTTCCTTTTGAAATCTTGACTTCGGTGAGTCAAGGATGGTTTATGAAAATGGTTTAAAAATAAAAATGGAAACTTATGATTTGGACTTAGGCTATTGGTTAGGTGGTGGGTGCCGGCATGCCTCGTGTTTGGTGACACCTGGTTGATTGTCGTGCACGGGGGTATGTGGTTGAGCCTAAGTCGGATTAAGGACCGTTTCTGTGATTCATTTTACGAAGTCACTTCGTACTACCACAAGTCCGGTATGGGACGGACCTGGCTAAGTAATTTGTGAAGTTCCAATTATAGTCTCGCTATAGGCTGAATGTGAGCGCGGCATAGGCTATGGGAAGTCTCACATGGCACCAGAGAGGGCTCCAACTCGTGGATTCGAGTTGTGGTGAAACCTTAGTGGCGGCGTGACTATTTTGGCTATGAATCATTGTAACAGCCTTGTCATGATCTTCTCGCCGCACACCAAAGGAAGTGTGTTTATCCGGTGGCAATATGGGATGATCGTGTCTTGTGGGTAAAGCTGTACACCTCTGCAGAGTTAAAATCTATCCTGGATAGCCGTGTCCACGGTCATGGACATGCTGAGTAGAGTTGTCACAGATTAGACTTTGGTTTTTAAAATAGTTTATGAAAAAGCTTATGGATGGATGGATGGAATCCATGACCAGGTGGGATACCTGTGAATAAGTTGGTGTTTGGTCGGAGCCTACACTAGCAAAATGAATCCATAAGAGATTTTGAAAAGCATATGGATAGATGGAATCCATGTGAAACCTTTTGAAAAGATGGACCAGGTGGGATACCTATGACTAGGTTAGTGTTTGGTCGTAGCCTGCACTAACGATATTATTTTGTTAAATTATTATTTCTTATACTGTATTAAATTCAGCTTTTCATACTTACAGTATTGTATTTCAAATTCAAGTACCGCTTTTCGCACAATTAACCTTATTAAACTTTCCTTTGTTATCCCTATGCATGCATTCACTCTGTTAAAACTCCTGGTGTAACTTGCGTAAGTACTTTATGTGCTTACCTTGGGAGTACTTTATGTGCTCACCTTGCTAACATCTGTTGCCAGAGGATGATGTCAACAACTTCGGTGAGGATGGTGACGACTAGGCCGCGTCTTACAGTCATTCTCCTGTGGGCAGGTAGGATGGCTGCTGCTTCATCGGTTTTCTTCCGCTGTTTATATGTATTTTTGGTTTATGAACCATTGATGTAAACTTTGGCCATCAGGCTCATATTTAGTTAATAAATAAATGTCATTGCGCATGATATGAGTCTTTGTTATCCACTGTGTGCACTAGCTTGATCCTGGACTAGTGCGATTTACACAGAGAATCCAGGAGTCGTTGCTCCGGGGTCCGACACACGCAAAATCACCACAATTATATTAAGCAAATTTGTGGCCATATGGCCAAATCTTACAATAAAATGGCACAAGGCCAACTGAAAAGGAAAAACAGCGGAAAACAATAAAGGTAGCAGTTCAGCCTATCCAGCCACCCATAGGCGAATGACTATAAGAAGCGTCCTATTCGCTGAAGTAGTCCTCACCGTCGAAGTCGCCGTTGAAGTCTGACAACGGATTTAAGCAAGGTGAGCACTTTAAAGTACTCCACAAGTTACACCGGGAATATAACAAATTTAATGCATGCATAAAGGATTTCAAAGGAAGGCTTAATGGGGTAATTTGCGAAAAAGCAATACTTGAATTTAAATACAATAATGTAAGTATAAAAAGCTGAATTTTAATACATCATAAGAACATTATGTAACAAAGTAATATCGTTAGTGTAGACTCCGACCTACACTAACCTAACCACGGGCATCCCATCCGAACCATCGTCAAACCAACTTTGTTTATCCAAAACCAAGTTTATAAAATCAAGTCTAATCTGTGAAGACTCTACTCAGCATGTCCATGACCATGGACACGGCTAGCCAGGATAGAATATCACTCTGCAGAGGTATACAACTTAAATTTGAATAAAAGTACGCATGCATATACAGTAAAACAATATAATTAAATTTGAAATAATAAGGTCAACATGGTCAAAGGTGTAACTTGCCTTACTCGAAGTCTTGCTGTGAATCGTCGAAGTCGAAATCTCCCGAATCATCAAAATCTAACGTAAAGAACTAATTAAAAAGAAATTCAAAAACAAAATTCAAATTAATTCAAAAATTCAAAAGGAGGCCAAACAAATAAAGTTCATGATTTTAGAAAAATATAGAAATTTGAACGGGTCAATTTAGAGTTAAAATGAAGAAGTTATAGCCTTCTAAAGTTTTAATACAATTAAAAAGAAAATACCCATTTTCTGGAATTATTTTTAAACCGAGAAGTATTTATGACGTCAGCAAGAATTATTTTTCTAAAGGAAATTAGCAATTATGATGTCAGCACAGATTTTTGGATTTAATAATATTCAGAAGGGCTGACGTGGCAAAGGGGGCTGACGTGGCCTCACATGGCTGCCACGGCGGCGCGGCCTTCTGGGGGTGCAAATGCCCGGTGGAGGGGTGGACGAAGATCGCCAGTGCATGAGGAAGGTCGTGACATGGTCGGCGAGGCTCAGGAAGGCCTGAGGCGGCAGCGATCGCTCGTCGGAGTCAGGGAGGCTGGCGTAGGGAAAAGAGAGGTGTGGGGCGGCTGGAGTGCTCGGGGATCCAAATTAAGGGTGGAGGGAGAGGCGGTGTGTCGAGAGAGTGCTCAGGGAGGGTTTACATAGGCGGGGGAGGGGTGGTAACGTGCGCACGTATTCAACCGAAGCGAAACGGCCGGGGAGACTTCATGCGACGGCGAGCAGAGGGTTATAGGAGGAAGTAATGCCAGAAACGGACGCGGTGTAACAGGGGGTTTAATTTTCCGTTGGCGCGGGAGAGCAATCGGCAAGGAAACCAAGGCTTTAAAAGCTTCGGTTTTCGGCATCAATGGCGGCAGCTGGCGGGGATCGCGCGGAGAAGAAAGGAAAGGGGGCGGGGACAACGGGCCCGACAGGTGGGGCCCGCCTATCTGTGAGAGAGGAAGAAAGCAAAGAGGGGGAGTGGGCGATCGAATTTTCGACAGGTGGCAAGGGGAAGGAGGGCGGCAGTCAGATTATTTGTGAATCGGTAAGTGACGAGGGACGACCGAGATTCCAACCAGCAACCAATATTAAATCGGCAATAGCGTACGGTAAGTTACGATGGGCGGTTGGGATCAGATCGGTGGCGGGCTGGCCGATCCCATTGGCGACAGGTGTCGGCCAGAGAAGAGGGGAAGGCGGGGGGAAGGGGTTTACGTGAGATCGGATGGTTGGGGTTAGATCCGGTGGTGGGGATCAGCTTGACGAGCGACACTTGTCAGCTCCAGGGAGAGTTTTGGATTTTAATTCCTTTTGATTTTCATAAAAGGTTAAGGGGCTTTAGAATGCTCGAAAAAATACCAAATAAATTTTGAAAATTTTAAAAAAATTTAGAGAATCATCTGAAACTACTTTAGACTTAATAAAAAAATATTTTCAACACAATTTGATATTTAGATTTTGCAAAAATACAAATTGACTTTAAAAGGAGAGTTTTAAATCTTTATAAATTCCTGAAATTTAATATAAATATAGATTTGCCTTAGGGAAAATGAAATGCATTTATTTTGACCTTTATAAAATAAAATAAATTTATTTTGGCTTTTATAAAATGAAAATTTTAACTTCTCTCATTTCAGGGCTTGGAATAAAATCCAGAAAAATTCAATAAATTCGAGAAGAACTCTTTTAACAAGGAAATAAATTTTTTTGGGATGTTACAAACCTGCCCCCTTTAAAAGAAATCTCACCCTCGAGATTTGCACTAGCTAGCAAAAGAGATGGGGATGGCTATCTTTCATATTCTCTTCTCGCTCCTAGGTGGCTCGTCTTCGGTGTGGTTGCTTCACTGAACCTTGCAGAATCTGATGGTCTTCCTTCTGGTCTGGCGCTCTGCTGTCTCGAGGATCTTGATCGGCTGCTCCTGATAGGTAACGTCATCTTGAAGATCCAAGGTTTCCTATGCAGCTTGCTCTGTGGGGACTCGGAGGCACTTCTTCAGCCGAGAGACATGGAAGACGTTGTACACTCTTGACATGCTCGGTGGCAAGTCCAACTGATAAGCAACTTCATCTCTTCGGTTCAGAATTTTAAAGGGTCCCACAAATCTTAGTGCAAGTCTCAACGACGGTTGTCCGCATAACTCTTTTGTCGAGATTGAGCTATCTTCAGCCTGTCTCTGATCTTTCTAACTTTATCTTCGGCATCTTGAAGTAGATTTGGACCAGCTTCTTGAGGTTCTCCTTCATGTTCCCAAAGCAAGGGTGTCCTGCAATTCCTGCCATACAAAGCTTCGAAAGCTGCCATCTGTAGACTGGTCTGGTAGCTATTATTGTACGAGAACTCTGCATAGGGCAACGAACGGTCCCAACTGCTTCCAAAATCCAGAGTGCAAGCTCTTAGTATATCCTCAAGTACTTGATTAACTCGTTCCGTTTGACCATCTGTTTGGGGATGGTAAGCTGTACTGAAACTGAGCTTACTCCCTAACTCTTCATGCAGTTTTTGCCAGAATCGAGAAGTGAACTGGCTGCCTCGATCTGACACTATCTTCTTGCGAACGCCATGTAGGCACACAATCCGGGACATGTACAGCTCAGCTAATTTACTTCTGGAGTAACTGGTCTTGACTGGTATGAAGTGAGCCACTTTCATCAATCGATCGATGATTACCTAAATCGAATCATAACCCGATTGAGTTCTCGGAAGTCCGGTTATGAAATCCATACCGATTTCCTCCCACTTCCAATCTGGAATTGGTAATGGTTGCAAAAGTCCAGCAGGTCTCTGATACTCTGCTTTAACTCGTTGACAGGTGTCATAAGCTTCAATAAACTCTGCTATTTCTCTTTTCATACTGACCCACCAAGATCTTTCCTCGTGTCTGACACATTTTGGTACGACCTGGGTGAATGGAGTATGGGGTGTCATGAGCTTCTTTAATTATCAGGTATTTGATCTCTTCATGAGCTTCTTTAAGAATCAGGTTTTTGATCTCTTGATTATTCGGCACACAGACGCGGTTCTCGAACCAAACAAAGGCTCCTAGTCATCGCCATCGAATCTTTGGTGCTTTGCCTGTTCTCATATTCTTTTTGATCTCCTAGATATCCTCATCAACCTTCTAAACCTCCTTGATCTGATCAGGCAAGGCAGGTTGTATTTCCAGAGTGGCGAGAATGCTCGGATTCACCGGATTCAGACTTAGATGGGTGACTCCCTCCTGAAGTCGGGTCTGGTCTTCCTCCGATAACACCACATTCGCATAAGACTTTCTGCTTAAGGCATCGATCACAACATTTACTTTTCCGGGATGGTAATGTATACTAATATCATAGTCTTTTATCAACTCTAACCATCTTTGCTGCCTCAGGTTGAGTTCTACTTGGGTGAAGATATACTTTAAGCTCTTATGGTCCGTGTATACTTCACAACGGTTACCGATAAGATAGTGGCGCCAGATCTTGAAAGCATGCATTACGGCTGTTAATTCCAAGTCATGAGTAGGATCATTGCACTCATGAGGCCTTAGTTGGCGTGATACATAGGCTACCACTATGCCTTCTTGCATCAAGACACAGCCTAAGCCAAGACGAGAGGCATCACAGAAAACATCAAAGTCCTTATGCACCTTCAGCAAAACAAGCACGGGTGCTGAGACTAGCCTTTTCTTGAGGGTCTGAAAACTCTGCTCACAAGCTTTCGTCCATTCAAAGTTCTTTTCCTTCTTTAACAACTGTGTCATTGGCTTGGCTAATTCGGAGAATTCTGCTATGAACCGACGGTAATAACCTTCAAGTCCAAGGAAGCTCCTAATTTCTGTCACTGACTTTGGTTACTTCCATTCCATTACTACTTCTATCTTAGAAGGATCCACAACAATTTCTTCGGCTGTCACGATGTACCCGAGGAAAGCAACCTCCTTAAGCCAAAATTCACATTTACTGAATTTGGCGAAAAGCTTATGTTCTCGAAGCTTTTCCAAACTTATCCTGAGATGTTGCTCATGCTTTTCTTCATTCCTAGAGTAGATGAGAATGTCATCTATGAAGATCACCACAAACTTGTCCAAGTATTTCATAAATAAAATGTTCATCATGCTCATGAAATAGGCAGGTGCATTGGTCAGTCCAAACGACATGACAGTGAACTCATAATGTCCATATCGGGTGGTGAATGTAGTCTTGGGAATGTCCTCTTCACGGATCTTCAACTGGTGATATCCTGACCGCAGGTCAATCTTGGAGAAGATATCGGCTCCTTTTAACTAGTCAAACAGGTCGTCGATCCTGGGCAGAGAGTACTTATTCTTGATTGTGACATCATTGAGGGCTTGGTAATCCACACATAGCCTCAAACTTTCATCCTTTTTCTTGACGAACAGAACAGGTGCTCCCCAAGGCGACGAACTAGGTCGGATGTATCCCTTATCTTCTAAATCCTGAAGCTGCTTCTTCAACTCTGCTAACTCGTTAGCAGGCATCCGATATGGTCTTTTGTAAATTGGGGTGGTGCCTGGGACTAGGTCAATCACAAACTCAATTTTCCTATCTGGCGGCATTCTAGGTAACTCCTCGGGAAATACATCTGGGTATTCCCGCACCACTGGCATTTCTTTCAAGGCTTGAAGGTGATAGAGAGCACACTCTTCTTCTTCCGGAATTTGAGGGGGAGAAGATCACTTTTATGCCTTGGTCATTGGTGAGGGTGATGGACCCGGTAGCACAATTGATCTGGTCTTGATTCTTGGCTAACCAGTTCATTTCGAGAATGACATCTAACCCTTGTGATTCCAAAACCAAAAGGTCGGCTAGGAATCGGGTTCCATCTATAAGCAATTCTACTTTTGAGCACAAGGTTCCTACTCTCATTTCTGCTCTAGGGGAGTGAACTATCATAGGGTTGCTAAGGGTCACCATGCCCAACCCATACTTATCCATAATATTTAAGTGCTTAAGTAACACAGTGAAACCCTTTATCACCAACTCTATTTACCTTGCTGGTCAATGTGTTGGCAGAATTAATTCAACACCTTAGTGAATATCAAGGAGCACGAGCACCTCCTAATTCAACAATAACTAGTAACCAACTTGTCGATCTGCGCGGGCTGCATGTTTTAAGCTATATGACATGTTGAACTCTAACCGTAACATGATAAATCATTAAGACCCATCAAGTTTTATTTGTTTTGAACAGACCAAACCTTATTTCTTTAGTTGGCCAGATGGGCTAGCAATAAAACAGTGTGAGCAATCTACAAACACTAGGTACTAAATGAAACTGTTCTTTTAGAATTCCTAATTTACAAATTTATTACCTTATCAACATTGGAAATTACACTTCAAATTTGTACACACAACCTAAAGACAATAAAATTTCATGTTTCCGCATTATTATATGGATTTTTAGTACTTTTATATGACAATTTTAAACATTGAATGTAAATTGTGTTTCTCCAGTTTTGTTTAGAACATAACAATCTGTGGATGCCACAGTTTTATAACAATATTAAATTTTTTAAAATTGATATTAATTTTTTGCAAGTACATTTATAGATTTAAATATTCTTATTTAAAAATTATAATTTTTTGGACATCAAAGTTTTACAATTCTGATTTAAAAATATTTGAACAACAAAGTTTTAGTTCAGAAGTCCTAATTTATAAATTTCTTACATTATCAACATTGCAAATTTCACTTCAAATTCGTACACACAACCTAAAAACAATTATATTTCATAATTGTTCATTATTATATGCATTTTTAGTCCTGAAATTCGAAAAATTTTAACATTGAATGTAAATTCTGTTTCTCTAATTTTATTTAGAAAATGTACATTTGGATGGTATAGTTTTACATTTCAAATTTTAATTAAAAACATTTCTCTGAATTTGATTTTAGTTATGATTTAATTTAAATCCTTATATAATTTTAGTTCTGCTTTTTAGTTTGAACAATGTTACCAACAATCAAGGAGGAATATTTTCAGATAAGGACTGCTATCTTCAGAAATTGGGAAGCCATCGTTAAAAAAGGAGGCCTTCAACTAAAACATGGAAATTGTGCAAAATGTGTGTAATCGCTTGAATTTATAATGAAGACAAGGCAACGGACTTCGCTAACATGAAAATAGCAGGTCTCAACTACTGTTATATGTGGATACCTGCACCATATCCTAGTTTAATAATGTTAGATCCACTCACTATTATCACTGGGTTAAGACAAAGGTGTTTCTTCTTCCTCCCTCCCCCTCCCATGGCGCTCCCATGAGTGCTATGGTCACCTAGTCTCCTCACACCACTGTTGCCCAATCCCGTGCCACTACTTATAGCCTCCACTAGTCCTGACGCTTGCCAAAACCAAGCATTTACACACACTTCTCCCCCTCTATCCTATCCTCTAGTAGCCGTCAATCGTCGTGCCCAACTCATCTTCCCCACCATAGGCCATACACCACCATCGCTCGATCTCCCTATCCATTGCAAAATATCACAATTCCTCCAACCCATATAGACCTATCAACACTCTCAACATGATCCCCAAGTCAATTGGACCTCACCATTGCTGAGTCAGTGCAATTTTGAGCTTGTTTCCCAACACCAATGAACCGAACACCACACGCCAAGTTTTCTATAGCACACATCACACAAATGACCACATTGAACAGCAAGATTGTGGCTTCTCCTGCTCTTCCTCCACCTTGTTATCTCGATATTGTACATACAGAACACGATCGTGGTGGGCGCGCAAGAGGCACGGAAGGCGAAGCTTGGTGGTAGCTGGTTGCAAGCACTGGTGCAAGAGGTTGTACACTTTTCCATACAACATAAACATTCCGTCATATTATACAAGCCATGCGATACTGTTGGTACCCAATTTGAGAGTTCATGACAAAGTTTTACTTTATCAGTCCTAACAACCACCGCACTATGATACCTTCTTAAGACGAGAAGTTTCCTCCAATGTCCCTAGACTCATACGATGTGTTGGTAAGCCTTGACTAATCGGCAAGGTCCCTACTAATATGGATACCATGCATGCCTGCACAGACCCAATTCACCTACAATCTACCATACGTGGTTGAGTTGCTAGAACATGGTAATTTATTATGCTAATACCTTCCCATAAAGGCGTGCATAGCTATAGGAATGTACTTTGGTCTATGGCATAATATATCAGTCTTACGTGAGGTGAGACAACTACAAACCAAGTCATGTGCTAACCGCACTAGTCTTCACAACCATTTGCCCAAGTCCAAAACAATTTTTTTTCATTTTCATTTGCTAACCAAATTAACAGAGATGCCACTTCCATACCATTTTCAAGTGTTTCTCATGATTTGGCAATTTTACCAACCTAGCCCCACTAGTATCGATAAGTATGGCTAAGTATCAACTACTTTGTTTAATATACAAGTTTCATATTTTACCAATAGTGGATAATAAGGCTAAGGTGACAACAATAAGGGTATCAACTTATCATGGTGATATCAATGAAACAATTGGATATAACTACCAATCTTACCAATATAGTGATTTTTACCCAAATTACACACATGCATAATAGTTTTGAATGCAACATATATAAGAGCGAAATATAGAATCAACATGATCAAAGAGGGTGCTTGCTTTGCTCGTTGAACTCTCATTCTTGTTGTAGTTCATCGACTAAATTTTTGGAATGTCGATATCTAATCAAGAAAAGCTAAGTAACACAAATAAGATCCAAATAACTTCATATAGAGAGAAAATTCAAACATTTATGCATATAATGAAAGGACATGATTTTATAAAAATAGGAACAAGTTTCATTTAATTTAGAGTTCAAATGCGAAGCTATAAGCATTTCAATTTGGCTCTGGTTAAGAAAACCTTGAAAAATAAAGGGGGTGATGTCAAGGCGTAACCTACCGAATATGCTACCTTCTAGAGAAAGCACATTTTATTACAACTGAAAGCATATTTTTATTTTCTTTCTATTTGGAAAACTGTGTTTTTCTCTCAATGAGGCCGACAGTGGGGTCTACTCGTTAGGTTTTTATTATTTTTGAAAAACGATAGGTGGGGACCACATGTCGCTGGCACAATACTTAAAATTAGATTTAATTATAAATATAATTAATTAATCTACTCAAACCCACAGGTAAACGACCCATTAGCACTAACCAATGTCACTAGCGCTAACTCGATTCTAATCACATGGGGCCGCCTATCATACACTGAAAACAAAGGAAGCCTGGCGCAAGTGCCATGGCCGAGCTCTTGTCGAGCTTACTGACGATGATGTAGTGGCAAAGGGGAACGACTGAGCTCAGGAACGGGATGTCAAGATCACAGTGAATCTTAGGGACGTGACGGTGGCTGGAGAGGTGGATGGAAAAGGACGAGGGTCCTCGGCCATATGATGGTGTCGATGAAGGAGGGCAAGTAACAGAGATTGAGTGGGGGAAAGAGCTGCTGGGGTGGTCACGACACGAGAGGAAGTGGCTTGGGGACCAATGGTCATCGGAGGCAAGCCGGCGACCATGACTTGCGGCGGTGCAAAAGAGGGCAGCGGTAGAGACGACGACAAGATGCTAAAGCAAAGAGCACGTAGGGACCAGGAGCTCACCACGAACATGATGACAATGTTGGTGACAATGGAGGTGGTCATAGATGACCGAACGGTGGTGAACAGAAATGGTGGCGATGGCTTGAGTGGTGAGGGAGCTTGGCCATGTCACCAGCTGAAACAAACGCATCCATAGTGTTCACAGTACGGCTAGGAGTGCTAAAGTGACCATGAAAAAGGTGGGGCCTCATCGAAGAGTGGAGTATGGCAATGACGATGGTGGCTATGATAGTGTCCACGGCGACAGCTAAACTCATAGGGAGATGGCTGCAATGGAGGATGGCAACGAGTTTAAAAGGACGTGGAGAGGGTGAAAGCAATGATGGTGTGGTCTAGGACTCACCAGTGATGAACCTAAACAGCAGTGATGGGAGACAAAGATGACAATGCACATTCAGTGCTACACTGCATGGGACATGAAATTGGTTGAGGGATTTCTAAGTGGGGGAAAATGGTGTACTTTGATGCAAACTTTGAGGCATAGGCTTATTGGGATGGGCACAGACCATGGTGGAGCATGGTGTTGGGTGTGCACCAAACTTGAGGATGATGACCGCATTTTGGATAGCTTGAGGAAGGAAATGAGCTGCAACTGGGCTAAATGGTAACGACAAGGAATGATTAAGAGGGGTGGCTCAAATTGAACTTCAAGGGACAGAGAGTGGGGAATCACTCAGCGATTTTCCTAGGGCTGTGACACAGGAATGGCACGCACGGGCTTTGCAGGTGACAAGATGGCTCGAGCACGCACAATAGGGGATGATGATGCTGCAGCAACGCCATTGGTGAAGCAATGGAGGTCTCGGCATTGGTAGGGAGCTTGTTGCGACACGTTCGACATTATGCACACATGGGCGCATTGTAGCTCAGCAAGAGGTGAACAAAGATAACTATTAGGTGGGTCCTAGGCCTACCGGTTGGTGACAATGAGACACGCACGAGAGAGGTTTCTGTTTTAATGAAATACACAAACGGAATGAGGAAGGCGGGAAATTGCCGAGAGGATGATGGCTTTCCGTGGAGAGACGACAATGGGCTGTGAACTAGGACAAAACAGGAGGTGGACCAGGCCAAGAGGGAAGGATTTGACCCACATATGCATTAGGATTTTTAATTCATTTTCTAATTGATTCAATTGCAGATATTACGTTTGAATTTTTAAAATTAGCAACCCAAGTCCAAAAATTATGTATATTTTTGGAGAGATACTTTAGAATATTTAGAGCCCAAATAAATTATTTCCAAGCTCTGGTAAAGTTTTAATTAATTTTATAAATGCATTTTAGCTGCTAAAAAATAAGAAAACATCTTACGTAAATGCTGGAAATTTTGAAAACGCCCAAAAATGCCCAAATGATGATTTTGAGCATAATTATACATCTTTTGAGAATTTTGGGATGTTACATCAAGCTAAAACCACATTGGAATGGGTCGAGGGAGTCATGTGACCTGGTTTTGTTAGTTAAGGGTTGTGTTTTACACAATTTTGAAGTTGTGGGTTGAAAATCAGATCGAAGCAATAGTTGAGGGTTGAAAATTGAACTTTTCTATTAAAATTAACTTGTTTTTATTGAGATGCACTGTTGCAATTTATTAATTCCCAATTGTACAGATTGACTGGGAATAATAATGACTTTAGGAATATATTTCAGATAGAAGGTAATAATAATATTAGTTACTGTTATCCTTTTTTCTATTGTGATGGAGGGGTGGAGTATGCGTTTCCTAAAGTGACCAAGAATATATAATGGCAACAATATACACAATGATATGTCTAGGTTCATTTTGCTCTGTTCAATATGCATTGGATGTTTCCTTATGTTATTTTTGAAAATGATCATATTGCTGTCATAGAGCTAAATGTCCAGATTCTGTAATTATGACTAGAATAAAATAGTAAAGTGCAAATAGAAACAAATTAATTAAGTGGATCAATTTTGATTTCGTCATCATCCTTTTTGGTACTCACTATTCAAACGTAAGATGGCCAAGAGAAGTCTATTAGATGGTATTATGGCCAAGTGGAAGGTGGGAAATTGTAGAGAGGAAGATGGCTTTTACGAGAGGATTTGACCACAAATGGAATCAGATTTTTAATTTATTTTCTAATTGATTCAATTGCAGAAATTGTGTTTGAATTTTTAAAATTAGCAACCCAAGTCCAAAAATTATGAATATTTTTGGAGAGATACTTTAGAATATTTAGTGCCCAAATAAATTATTTCCAAGCTCCGTTAAAGTTTTAATTAATTTTATAAATTTATTTTAGCTGCTAAAAAAATAAGAAAACATCTTACGAAAATGTCAGAATTTTGAAAAGGCCCAAAAATGCACAAATGATGATTTTGAGAATAATTATACTTCTTTTGAGAATTTTGGGATGTTACATCATGCTAAAACCACTCTGGAATGGGTCGAAGGAGTCATGTGACCTAGTTTTGTTAGTTAAGGGTTGTGTTTTACTCAATTTAGAAGTTGTGTAAAATTGTGTTTTACACAATTTTGAACTTTTGGAATATATTTCAGATCGAAGGTAATAATAATATTAGTTACTGTTATCCTTTTTCTATTGTTATGTCCTAGCACTCCTCGACTATGTCTTGGAATACCAATTATTGTCAACTGCGGAGGTAAATTTCAAACAATTGTTCACACAAGAGATCGCCAAATGAGGATTACTCATGCTAAATTCAAACGAAGGTTGATATAGATACAGGCTAGTATGGTAGATGATAATACGAAGTTCTACTTTTGTCACACACTTGCATCAAACAGCCTCAGAAACAAATGCATTTCAATCAAGGTGTAATTGCCAATGGTAGCATTGGCTTAAGATTTAAGCACTTAAGTAACACAGTGAAACCCTTTGTCACCAACTCTATTTACCTTGCTGGTCAATGTGTTGGCAGAATTAATTCAACACTTGGCTACTAATGGGGCCTTCAGGAACAACTTAGTGAATATCAAGGAGCACCTCCTAATTCAACAATAACTAGTAACCAACTTGTCGATCTGCACGGGCTGCATGTTTTAAGCTATATAACATGTTGAGCTCTTACCGTAACATGATAAATCATTAAGACCCATCAAGTTTTATTTGTTTTGAACATACCAAACCTTATTTCTTTAGTTGGCCAGATGGGCTAGCAATAAAATAGTGTGAGCAATCTACAAACACTAGGTACTAAATGAAACTGTTATTTTAGAATTCCTAATTTACAAATTTCTTACCTTATCAACATTGGAAATTACACTTCAAATTTGTACACACAACCTAAAGACAATAAAATTTCGTGATTCCGCATTATTATATGGATTTTTAGTACTTTTATTTGAAGGTTTTAAACATTGAATGTTAATTGTGTTTCTCCAATTTTGTTTAGAACATAACAATCTTTTGTTCCATGTCATGCTCACAATGAGATAAATTTCAACAATAGTATGTGCTATTTAGAAATATCTCATAAGTCTACTTGTTCGATCTTTGATATACAATCATGCAAAAACAATTAGAGTAGCACAGTTGAAGCATGGAATGCACTCAAAATTTTCTTCCCATATCTAAACAACTAAATCTGATTTTGTCCAGTAATGATCTATCTATGTTCTTAGAAAAGTTGATGACGACTTTCTCTTATAGGAGGGGGAATGATGTGAGAACTAATATTGCAATGCATGATGTGACAAATAATATTGCAATGCATATATCTTTTAGTCGCTGCTATATTCATCAGTTTGTGCAAGATAATGAGAATGACATAACAATTGATACATACATATACCATGCATATGTGTTGTTCCTTTCGTTTACTCTACCGGCACATATTCATGATGTGCCAAATAGAAGAAGTGCTAAGGACAAATATATATACCATGTATACATGTTGTATTTTTTGTTTAGTACAATTTCAAGTTATCAAAAGTCGAGCACGGCTTTTCTTGAAGAAGGAGAGAATGATGCGGATACACACGTGTGTTGTACTTTTCTTAAATAAGCCAAGGACTAGTATATCAAGACCAAGTCAACGCCTTCCCCATCTCTTGCTTAAGGTCATCACGTCACTTTTGGATCAATTCAAGCAAGAATTCAAGTGGGACATATTTTGGAATCCAATTCGGTCTCTAGATCAATTCGGATTCAACCTAATAGGTTCGACTTCAAATGGGCATAACTTTTGCATACGAACTTCATTTGAGGTGTGCAAGTACAGCATAGAAAGAAAAGCTCGTCCACTTTCCAATGGATATGGCCCCACCTCTAAATTCCTTCTGTGCACACCGCAATTACCAAAATAATCTGATGCTAATTCAGCCTGATAGGAACGAGTTTAAATGCTCATAGATTTCGCATCAAGAGTCTGTTTGGAATGTGTGAGTACAACATGGAAAGCTTATCTTACCTTCTTTCCAACAGATCTGGTCCCATCCAAAAATTCCTTCTGTGCGTATCAAAATCATCAAACAATATTTTGGTTTTAGAAACAGAGATAAATCAGCTATGATTTGATTACTTTCCATGTGTTAAAAATTTTCCATAAGGGCCTATGTGCCCCTATAAATAGAGACTCAATTGACCATGTAACTTAGATCATATTTGAGAAAAATCAATTTACTAAAGTTTGTTCGAGTTCATCATTGCTGCTGAAATTACGTAGGGAATTAGGAGTGTTTTTCAATCAAGATCGTTCAGCCTTTCGGCTGAAAATTGGGTGCACGATAGATGTCCGCTTGGTTGTTGGCGAAATCAATGCGAGTGTGTTTTTGCGGATTAAAGAGTATTCGTCCTTTGCACTAGCATTGGAGAATCGCTATGATTCATCAAGACTCCCACGAGTATCCAATCCTACGTCAAGAAGATCGGACGACCCGTATCACTAGAGCGCGAAGTCGCTATGTCAATTTGTGTACCTGCTAGGATCGACAGAGTGTGTTTAGATGATGTGCGTAACTAACTTTCTTCCAATCGATGAACTATGAGAGAGATTTGTTGAGCTAACAGTAGAATGCGGCTTGTAGTTGTCAAGCACACGATTACATAAAGTTTTGAGTAAATTACAATGTGAGTTGTTAAATTTGTTTGAGTGATTCGTTTAGGTCATCTATCTCCTAATTTACACATCTAAATCACTAATCCAAATTAAGTGGGCTATTAATACCGCCGCCAATGCCAGAACGAATGGTGACATTGACACAGTTGGCCTTCCCCTGCGAGTGGATGTTGAATTCGCACCGAGCCCCCAAATTTCTCTCTATTCTCATTCCAACTCCTCCATCCCTAATTCCATCTACTTTTGATGATCCCATCTACTTCTCCTTATTTCTTCCCCATCCACTGGCCAGTCTACACACACGCCATTGCGCTCCCCTACGCCTGTCCCGCCTAGTGAGAAGCTGCCACCATGACCCATGAGTGCCGTTGCCGCCGCATTGCACACTGCTTGTTGATATATACCCTTCAGCTAGCTGAAATGTTCGTATGGACGTTGAGAGAATCAAGGAAACCACCCACTCTTTTAGCATCGGCATCACCTCTATCTTTGTTGATATATACCTTCTCTTTAGCAGAACAATGGCATCTTTTCTTTCTAGTCTCTCATACACACATTGCTCACGGTCTGACACCATCCATCCTCTCCAACAGTGAAAATGTTAGAAATAGGTCAGAAGGTCTATTTTCTTAATTCCAAAATATTTATGATTTAGTACAATATTACTGAGAAAAGGTGAGAGAGACCAATTTATAAGCTGGAGTCCATGTCAATCCTTAAATTATAGATAAGATGGCATAAGGAGTGTTTTGGCTAATCACACACGTGCACATGCACGTGCGCGCATATTCACGTATTTTTGCATGACTCGTGACTCACGACCATCCCGTGTCATGGTGCGCCACTTGGCAGACTAAGTCTATTTTTATTTTTGCTAAAACGTGCATCATTCTCTCTTTCTGTTTGAATGAGATTCAAATGTTTGAATTTGGGGCTTTATTGG
This sequence comes from Melocanna baccifera, assembly GCA_036346265.1. Lineage (NCBI taxonomy): Eukaryota > Viridiplantae > Streptophyta > Magnoliopsida > Poales > Poaceae > Melocanna > Melocanna baccifera. The sequence continues at coordinate 10,696,132 of CM070705.1, read as the reverse complement.
GTTTGATGACAGGTAGTTACTATTGGGTAAATGGCTGATTAAATATATCAGTTACCAATGGGTAAATGATTGTTTTTAATCATGTCAGTTATCAGTCTGTCTACATATATACCTAGAGACGTCCAAAGTATAGCTAAGAATCTCATGCCTCCATTCTCTTCCTCCTTCGAACTTGTGCTATTGTGCTGCGTCGCCTAAGCCTCATCGACTCTTCTTCCTAGCGTGCACCGTGAAGGAGAGCAGTATCTCCGAGCCGTTGCTATCGTGAAGACCTGTAAGGTAGTGGCAATAAGGTTTCTGGGCAGTGCACATCTACGCGACCACTCACTTCACTGTATCATCTATGTTCTACACCGCATAGAGCCTGCGCTGCTTGCTATTCTTCATCAAGCTCAACAATAAGTTGTTCGCGCGTTCGATCGACTTTAATACTATATTTTCTTTATGTATTTTCTAAAATACAATGAGTAGCCTGCTGCTAGTTATGTGTTTTGTATCACTAGTTTATTATATTTGTCTCCTAGTAATGTTTGAAATTAAAATATTGCCTATATTTCCAACAGAAAGGTCTATGACTAGGGCGGACCCACCCTTCGAGTGAGCCATGGCGGCTGCCCGAGCTCCTCACCGGTGGGAACACCCCCTAACGGTCCCAGTACTCGGCAGCGCGCAGCGCTTGACGGCCAGGTACATGAGCTTGAAGATGAACGAGAGGCACTACTTCATGTCTCGAGGAGTCCGTGGCTAGCCCAAACACCGTGACATCCCCACACGAAAAAGAGTAGACAAGGGCATGAGGCACAAGACATTGAGTGACCTTAGGTTGTCACATAGCTCCTTGTCTCCTCCCACCTGGATGCACCTCCTAACCCTAACACAACGGTAGGCCGGCGGGTGGGCGGTCTCGGGCAACGACCGAAGCGGTTGGGAGCTAGGAGAGAAGGAGGCGGGGCCAACTGGCCGAGGGGCGTGGCCCCCCGCACATGCCATGAGACCGGTTGAGGTCACAGCGTGTGGCGCCAACGGCCAAGGGCGCACCACATAGTGCGCTGCGCTACTGCAGGCTGCCGCTGGGAACAATGGAGCAGAGGCTGGCCGGCTAGGACTTGTGCAAGATGCAGACAATGTGGCAATAAAATGGGGAAAAGTTCTAATAGCAAGTGTCTAAAACTCACTTGTGAAAATTAAATAGAGCATTAGAAATTAGAATGTAGTAGCTAGAAACCGTTCGAATGCACAAGCTAGCTTCTTAAATAAAGTATTTAGTATCCATCTCAAAAACATAATTAAGTGTACTTAATATAAAATTTATTAAGCGTAGATGAGTGCAATACCAATTATCAATGATTCTCCCTTTTGTTTCCTTCTATTCATAAACTACAAAGCAATATGAAACATATAATGTACATGTTTGTATCGGACTAGGCTTGGGAATATTTATTGTATCGGACTTGGATAGTTGGACTTGGGCTAAGTAGGTGTATGCTTTTACATTTGAATGCAAACTCTTACTTTCTATATCCTTAACGTGTTTGCATCTATACTTAATCTAAGACATAGATTATACCTATACAAAACAAATAGATGGCCAAGATGTTTTCTTTTTCTACTATTAATATGAGAATTTTTAGTATTTTTTCTTTTTGATTAATATAGGAATGTCTAATTGTTTACCTTTTAGAATTAACCCCAGGGGGGCTTCAAGAGAAGCCTACAATTAGTAAAGATCAAAAAAAGAAAGATACTCTTGATCGACGAGAATGTTTTCGCCACAGCTCAAATTTAACCCTAGGTCCATCACTCAACTCATACCCTGTCTTCATATTCTATTTAGAATAAGTACTGGTTGCATACACCATATATCCCATCAACTATTCAACCTCAAAACTCATCCATGCACAAGCTTTTCCTCCTATTTTCTCCTCGTCTTGGCTGAGGAGTCTGGCGATCATCAGTCGGTTCATTACCGTGCCATCGGATCGTCGTCGAGGAAGTCTGGGTTGTATCTTGGGATCAGAAACGCGAATTATCCTACATGTTACAAATAATCTTGACTCTGAGTCCAAGATGAAATTGAGTCCATCTTCATATGTAACTCAAGTAGAAGTCGAGCTCTACTTAGAGACCGAATAGGTGTGCCAGTTAGGCTATATATTGAGATGCTTGTAATCAGTTTAATCTTGGAGGAGCAAGTAAGATAATAGAGAAATTCAGAAATCCCCCCGTATTCTCTCAGTTTATTTGCGATGTGTGCGTTTTCTCCTAGGGCAAAAAGTAACAATTGGTATCAGAGCGGGGTCCAATCAAAAACACAAGGGAAAGTCCAAGCGACTTCAGTTTTCTTCCATCCACGCAAAGAAATCTCCAAAATCAGAAGTAGCACGTCGAAACGCAAGCGACAATTATGTCAACAGAAAATTTTGACGTAATCAGAGTTGCGAAGTGTATTTTCTTGATGTTCCCAAGACTCACCCCAAGTTAGCCTAATTTTTTGATCCGTGCCTAAGATCATGTCACGTTCTTCGGGAAGTGGTATCACTGAGAATGAGGCATCATTCAGGATGACAGCGAAGGAGAGTTCCACTATCACGTTGCATTATCCGATGCTCACGATGACCAATTATGTAGCATGGGCAATCAAGATGAAGGTGTGCATGAGGGCTCAAGGAGTATGGGATGCGATCGAGAATGGCAACGTTGACATGCGCAAGGATCAGATGGCATTAGCGGCTATCTATCAGAGTATCTCAGAGGAGACGCTCTTCCTACTGACCAAAAAAGAGATGACCAAAGCTGCGTGGGAGGCGTTGAAGATGACGCATCTTGGAGCTGATCGTGTGAAGGAAGCAAAGGTACAAACTCTTAGAACCAAGTTTGAGGTGCTGCGTATGAAGGAAACAGAGTGGATCAACGACTTCGCTATCCGATTGATGGTCATCACCAACAAGATATGAGCTCTTGGCGAGAAGGTGGAAGAGTTATATGTGGTGAAAAAATTTCTTCGTGCTGTTTCCTCATAGTTTCTCCCAATTGCTTGATCGTGAGAGCAATTTAAAAATCTAAAGACAATGACCATGGAGGAGGTCATCGGTCATCTTAAGACGTATGAGGAACGCATCTCTAACAATCGTAACAACAACGAAAGACATGTTTTATTGACCTGCGCCGAATGGGAGATCTGATCATTAAAGCGTGAAAACAAGAACACTTCAAATGGCCGAGGCCATCAGAATCGGAGGTTTGATAAGGTAAAAGTGATGTGTTATAATTGTAATGATTATAGGCACTTTACTTCAGAATGCCATAAGCCGATGAAGGGAAAGCATCTCTTCAAGCGCCAAAGAATGATAAATCAACAGTGCTCTAAATGATGAGATGAGTCTAAGATGTTGAGAAGATGTGTCGCCACCCAAACTTGGGCAAACTCAAGTAAATTAGAGAGTCAAGATTAGGGGGGAGATTATTACAAATAATCTTGATTCTGAGTCTAAGACGAAGTTGAGTCTGTCTCCATGTGTAACTCAAGTAGAAGTTGAGTTCTACTTAGAGTCCGAATAGGTGTGCCAGTTAGACTATATATTGAGATACTTGTAATCAGTTTAATCTAGAGGGAGCAAGTAAGAGAATAGAGAAATTCATAAATCCCCTCATGTTCTCTCAGTTTATTTGCGATGTGTGCGTTTTCTCCTAGGGTAAAAAGTAACACTGCACGAGAGGGCGCCCATTTCGGTCTTAAGCAATGCAAATATTGCATGCCTCTCAGTACATTGCTCGACACTCTTGAATTTTACTTTGAGATACGTAGCCTTGGAGAATAATCAATAATCCATTACTTTGTGCTTTAGTTTCTCTTTATTTTGCATGGACGCCGTGTGGAATTTATAGCTGCTGAAATAATGGTTTCTTGCTTCAAATCCACTCAATCGGCAGAGCTGAGAATATACTACTGCTGCGTATCGTTTCTCTTTGAAAACTATAAAAGAATCAACATAATTGAAAGTTAATCTTCTTTGACACGAGAACTTGCCCGGCTAGATCGTGGCTTGATGCCTTCCTTTGATGGAAGAGATAGCATCAGTGCCAAAGACTACGGTTAGCTTTACGAAATCAACGCTTTGTTGAAGGTGGAATGTGAATACAGGGACATACTATCCATGTTGCCCCCTGCCTTACCCTTAAGGGCTAAGAACTGAAAGTCTGAAATAGACTAGACTCTAACAGAAAATACTAAAATTTGAACCCTGTAGGCTATCAAGCAGATTGATGGCGCTGTTCTTTTTAACTTATAGCTTATGTTTTTATCTAAATAAGTAAATAGGATAGTTTTTATTTTTAAAATAATTTATCGAAACAGCTTCTTTAAAGTCGACATCATCTTATCAGTATTTCATTCCTTACAAAAACACACCCAGACGCTTCAAATCAACCATGGAGGCATGTGTGGCGCGCGGAGATGGGCTTCAGCAACCAATCTTCTGTGGCCAATCTTCGGTCGAAAACTATCTGGGAGGGGATCGATGAACGACACGTCGCATTAATGGATAAATTCCCGTGAAACAAGCCTTTACAATTTCCGTACAATATTGTGGCGAATCATGTACCATATTAAATAAGCATGACTATGATCTTGTAGCTAAGGTTGAAGGATGTGGAAGATGTTGGGCCTGTTCTTTTAAGCTGCTGCTTATGGATTTTGGCTGAAATTTTTGAATTTTAACTGTTTACGACAGAGATTATGGAGAAAGAGATACTCGCTTGCGATTTTAGATGGTATATATGTTGGGCTTTTAACGTGTACTATAATTAACTTGTAGACTCCATCTTAAAAAAATAATCCGTTTGAAAGTTAGGTACTGTAGCAAAAGTCAAAAGCCGTTTTGAGAAGCTGAAAAGAACAGACCCGTTGTCCGTGACGTCCGTGAACTATGAGAGAAATTTGTTGAGCTAATAGTAGAATATAGCTTGCGATCATCACACATGCTGTTACATAAAGTTTTGAGTAAATGACACCATAGGTCATTAAATTTGTTTTGACAGTTCATTTAGGTCATCTATCTCCTAATTTGTACATCTAACTCACTAATGTAAATTAAGTGAGTCGTTAATACTGCCACCAATGCTAGAACAAATGGTGACATGGACCCCAGCGTGGAATTCCCTTGCAAGTGGATGTTGAATTTGCACCGAGCCCCCAAACTTCTCTCTATTCTCATTTCCAACTCCTCCATCCCTAATCCCATCTCTTTTGATGATCCCATCTACTTCTCCTGATTTCTTCCCCATCGACCGGCCAGCTTTACCACACCATTGCGCTTCCCTACGCCTACCCCGCCTAGTTGAGCCAAATAAACTGATGCACATCACTACATTTGATCTACATCAAGTATCATGTGCAAGAATTTGAGAGAGCCTTTTGACAGGTTTCCTACATGCTCTATTGCCGCCACCGATGCCGCCATTATTGCTGGTTCTCCTGGGCACCGCTGTGCACCACGTGTGACACCTTAGGGTTCAAGATTGTGGGAAGAGGGAGGTTATGGAATGGGATGGTGATTAATCTAGTAGTTACATACAAATATAAACTTAGTAAAGGACTTTTCTGCAAAAGATGCTTCGACTGTCCATTGAGCCTTTTTACCCTGTTGGCCTCCACGTCGCAGGTGAGATCCATTACTAGTTGTATGATTCACTTAAACGAGTTTAGTGATCTAAATATGCAAATTAGGTAAACAGTGACTTAAATGTATTCAGAAATAATAATAATAATAATAATAATAATAATAATAATAATAATAATAATAATAATAATAATAAGAACCTCCGATGCAATCCACGTAACCAATTAATAGAAAATTGACAAAGAATAATTGGAGAAGACGCCAAAGGAATGATATACATATACCTCATTAAAAACTCCTCTCAAAAATCCAATGGGAAAAAGGGATGGAGAAAAGAGTATAAGTCTTCCTCATGTTGCACTTGTTGCCTCATTAAAAACCTTCAAGTAAGAAGATCTCAGAAAAACTCACAAAGAGAAAAATAGTACAACATTATATCTATAGGACCATATAAGTCTTCTAATTATAAATAAGGGCTATAGTTCAGAGATTTACTCCTGTCGGGATCCGGAACAACACTCCAAGTCCCTCTGTATAAATCGCACTATCTCAGGAAAAGCTAGTACACACAGGGTAAACAGTGATGTATATCACGCAAAATCACCACAATTATATTAAGCAAATTTGTGGCCATATGGCCAAATCTTACAATAAAATGGCACAAGGCCAACTGAAAAGGAAAAACAGCGGAAAACAATAAAGGTAGCAGTTCAGCCTATCCAGCCACCCATAGGCAAATGACTGTAAGAAGCGTCCTATTCGCTGAAGTAGTCCTCACCGTCGAAGTCGCCGTTGAAGTCTGACAACAAATTTAAGCAAGGTGAGCACTTTAAAGTACTCCACAAGTTACACCGGGAATATAACAAATTTAATGCATGCATAAAGGATTTCAAAGGAAGGCTTAATGGGGTAATTTGCGAAAAAGCAATACTTGAATTTAAATACAATAATGTAAGTATAAAAAGCTGAATTTTAATACATCATAAGAACATTATGTAACAAAGTAATATCGTTAGTGTAGACTCCGACCTACACTAACCTAACCACAGGCATCCCATCCGGACCATCATCAAACCAACTTTGTTTATCCAAAACCAAGTTTATAAAATCAAGTCTAATCTGTGAAGACTCTACTCAGCAAGTCCATGACCATGGACACGGCTAGCCAGGATAGAATATCACTCTGCAGAGGTATACAACTTAAATTTGAATAAAAGTACACATGCATATATAGTAAAACAATATAATTAAATTTGAAATAATAAGGTCAACATGGTCAAAGGTGTAACTTACCTTACTCGAAGTCTTGCTGTGAATCGTCGAAGTCGAAATCTCCCGAATCATCAAAATCTAACGTAAAGAACTAATTAAAAAGAAATTCAAAAATAAAATTCAAATTAATTCAAAAATTCAAAAGGAGGCCAAACAAATAAAGTTCATGATTTTAGAAAAATATAGAAATTTGAACGGGTCAATTTGGAGTTAAAATGAAGAAGTTATAGCCTTCTAAAGTTTTAATACAATTAAAAATAAAATACCCATTTTCTGAAATTATTTTAAACCGAGAAGTATTTATGACGTCAGCAAGAATTATTTTTCTAAAGGAAATTAGCAATTATGATGTCAGCACAGATTTTTGGATTTAATAATATTCAGAAGGGCTGACGTGGCAAAGGGGGCTGACGTGGCCTCCACATGGCTGCCACGGCGACGCGGCCTTCTGGGGGTGCAAATGCCCGGTGGAGGGGTGGACGAAGATCGCCAGTGCACGAGGAAGGTCGTGACATGGTCGGCGAGGCTCGGGAAGGCCTGAGGCGGCAGCGATCGCTCGTCGGAGTCAGGGAGGCTGGCGTAGGGAAAAGAGAGCTGTGGGGCGGCTGGAGTGCTCGGGGATCCAAATTAAGGGTGGAGGGAGAGGCGGTGTGTCGAGAGAGAGCTCAGGGAGGGTTTATATAGGCGGGGGAGGGGTGGTAACGTGCGCACGTATTCAACCGAAGCGAAACGGCCGGGGAGACTTCATTCGACGGTGAGCAGAGGCTTAAAGGAGGAAGTAATGCCAGAAACGGACGCGGTGTAACAGGGGGTTTAATTTTCCGTTGGCGCGGGAGAGCAATCGGCAAGGAAACCAAGGCTTTAAAAGCTTCGGTTTTCGGCATCAATGGCGGCAGCTGGCGGGGATCGCGCGGAGAAGAAAGGAAAGGGGGCGGGGACAACGGGCGCGACAGGTGGGGCCCGCCTATCTGTGAGAGAGGAAGAAAGCAAAGAGGGGGAGTGGGCGATCGAATTTTCGACAGGTGGCAAGGGGAAGGAGGGCGGCCGTCAGATTATTTGTGAATCGGTAAGTGACGAGGGACGACCGAGATTCCAACCAGCAACCAATATTAAATCGGCAATAGCGTACGGTAAGTTACGATGGGCGGTTGGGATCAGATCGGTGGCGGGCTGGCCGATCCCATTGGCGACAGGTGTCGGCCAGAGAAGAGGGGAAGGCGGGGGGAAGGGGTTTACGTGAGATCGGACGGTTGGGGTTAGATCCGGTGGCGGGGATCGGCTTGACGAGCGACACTTGTCAGCTCCAGGGAGAGTTTTGGATTTTAATTCCTTTTGATTTTTAGAAAAGGTTAAGGGGCTTTAGAATGCTCGAAAAAATACCAAATAAATTTTGAAAATTTGAAAAAAAATTCAGAGAATCATCTGAAACTACTTTAGACTTAATAAAAAATATTTTCAACACAATTTGATATTTAGATTTTGCAAAAATACAAATTGACTTTAAAAGGAGAGTTTTAAATCTTTATAAATTCCTGAAATTTAATATAAATATAGATTTGCCTTAGGGAAAATGAAATGCATTTATTTTGAACTTTATAAAATAAAATAAATTTATTTTGGCTTTTATAAAATGAAAATTTTAACTTCTCTCATTTCAGGGCTTGGAATAAAATCCAGAAAAATTCAATAAATTCGAGAAGAACTCTTTTAACAAGGAAATAAATTTTTTTGGGATGTTACAAACCTGCCCCCCTTAAAAGAAATCTCGCCCTTGAGATTTGCACTGGCTAGCAAAAGAGATGGGGATGGATATCTTTCAGATTCTCTTCTCGCTCTTAGGTGGCTCGTATTCGGTGTGGTTGCTCCACTGAACCTTGCAGAATCTGATGGTCTTCCTTCTGGTCTGACGCTCTATTGTCTTGAGGATCTTGATCGGCTGCTCCTGATAGGTAAGGTCATCTTGAAGATCCAATGTTTCCTATGCAGCTTGCTCTGTGGGGACTCAGAGGCACTTCTTCAGCTGAGAGACATGGAAGACGTTGTACACTCTTGACATGCTCGGTGGCAAGTCCAACTGATAAGCAATTTCATCTCTTCGGTTCAGAATTTTGAAGGGTCCCACATATCTTAGTGCAAGTTTTCCCCTGACTTGAAACCTTTTGACTCCTCTGAGTGGGACACTCTGAGATAGACGTAGTCCCCGACCTCAAAGGTCAAGTCTCAACGACGGTTGTCCGCATAACTCTTTTGTCGAGATTGAGCTATCTTCAGCCTGTCTCTGATCTTTCTAACTTTATCTTCGGCGTCTTGAAGTAGATTTGGACCAGCTTCTTGAGGTTCTCCTTGCTGTTCCCAAAGCAAGGGTGTCCTGCAATTCCTGCCATACAAAGCTTCGAAAGCTGCCATCTGTAGACTGCTCTGGTAGCTATTATTGTACGAGAACTCTGCATAGGGCAACGAACGGTCCCAACTGCTTCCAAAATCCAGAGTGCAAGCTCTTAGTATATCCTCAAGTACTTGATTAACTCGTTCCGTTTGACCATCTGTTTGGGGATGGTAAGCTGTACTGAAACTGAGCTTACTCTCTAACTCTTCATGCAGTTTTTGCCAGAATCGAGAAGTGAACTGGCTGCCTCGATCTGACACTATCTTCTTGCGAACGCCATGTAGGCACACAATCCGGGACATGTACAGCTCAGCTAATTTACTTCTGGAGTAAGTGGTCTTGACTGGTATGAAGTGAGCCACTTTCATCAATCGATCGATGATTACCCAAATCGAATCATAACCCGATTGAGTTCTCGGAAGTCCGGTTATGAAATCCATACCGATTTCCTCCCACTTCCAATCTGGAATTGGTAATGGTTGCAAAAGTCCAACAGGTCTCTGATACTCTGCTTTAACTCGTTGACAGGTGTCACAAGCTTCAATAAACTCTGCTATTTCTCTTTTCATACTGACCCACCAGTATCTTTCCCTCAGGTCCTGACACATTTTGGTACGACCTGGGTGAATGGAGTATGGGGTGTCATGAGCTTCTTTAAGAATCAGGTATTTGATCTCTTCATGAGCTTCTTTAAGAATCAGGTTTTTGATCTCTTGATTATTCGGCACACAGACGCGGTTCTCGAACCAAACAGTGCCCTACTCATCTTCACTGAATGCTGGTGCTTTGCCTGTTCTCATATTCTTTTTGATCTCCTAGATATCCTCATCAACCTTCTAAACCTCCTTGATCTGATCAGGCAAGGCAGGTTGTATTTCCAGAGTGGCGAGAATGCTCGGATTCACCGGATTCAGACTTAGATGGGTGACACCCTCCTGAAGTCAGGTCTGGTCTTCCTCCGATAACACCACATTCGCATAAGACTTTCTGCTCAAGGCATCGACCACAACATTTACTTTTCCGGGATGGTAATGTATACTAATATCATAGTCTTTTATCAACTCTAACCATCTTTGCTGCCTCAGGTTGAGTTCTACTTGGGTGAAGATATACTTTAAGCTCTTATGGTCCGTGTATACTTCACAACGGTTACCGATAAGATAGTGGCGCCAAATCTTGAAAGCATGCACTACGGCTGTTAATTCCAAGTCATGAGTAGGATCATTGCACTCATGAGGCCTTAGTTGGCGCGATACATAGGCTACCACTATGCCTTCTTACATCAAGACACAGCCTAAGCCAAGACGAGAGGCATCACAGAAAACATCAAAGTCCTTATGCACCTTCAGCAAAACAAGCACGGGTGCTGAGACTAGCCTTTTCTTGAGGGTCCGAAAACTCTGCTCATAAGCTTTCGTCCATTCAAAGTTCTTTTCCTTCTTTAACAACTGTGTCATTGGCTTGGCTAATTCGGAGAATTCTGCTATGAACCGACGGTAATAACCTTCAAGTCCAAGGAAGCTCCTAATTTCTGTCACTGACTTTGGTTACTTCCATTCCATTTCTACTTCTATCTTAGAAGGATCCACAACAATTTCTTCGGCTGTCACGATGTACCCGAGGAAAGCAACCTCCTTAAGCCAAAATTCACATTTACTGAATTTGGCGAAAAGCTTATATTCTCGAAGCTTTTCCAAAGTTATCCTGAGATGTTGCTCATGCTTTTCTTCATTCCTAGAGTAGATGAGAATGTCATCTATGAAGATCACTACAAACTTGTCCAAGTATTTCATAAATGAAATGTTCATCATGCTCATGAAATAGGCAGGTGCATTGGTCAGTCCAAACGACATGACAGTGAACTCATAATGTCCATATCAGGTGGTGAATGTAGTCTTGGGAATGTCCTCTTCACGGATCTTCAACTGGTGATATCCTGACCGCAGGTCAATCTTGGAGAAGATATCGGCTCCTTTTAACTAGTCAAACAGGTCGTCGATCCTGGGCAGAGAGTACTTATTCTTGATTGTGACATCATTGAGGGCTTGGTAATCCACACATAGCCTCAAACTTTCATCCTTTTTCTTGACGAACAGAACAGGTGCTCCCCAAGGCGACGAACTAGGTCGGATGTATCCCTTATCTTCTAAATCCTGAAGCTGCTTCTTCAACTCTGCTAACTCGTTAGCAGGCATCCGATATGGTCTTTTGTAAATTGGGGTGGTGCCTGGGACTAGGTCAATCACAAACTCAATTTTCCTATCTGGCGGCATTCTAGGTAACTCCTCAGGAAATACATCTGGGTATTCCCACACCACTGGCATTTCTTTCAAGGCTTGAAGGTGATAGAGAGCACACTCTTCTTCTTCCGGAATTTGAGGGGAGAAGATCACTTTTATGCATTGGTCATTGGTGAGGGTGATGGACCTGGTAGCACAATTGATCTGGTCTTGATTCTTGGCTAACCAGTTCATTCCGAGAATGACATCTAACCCTTGTGATTCCAAAACCAAAAGGTCGGCTAGGAATCGGGTTCCATCTATAAGCAATTCTACTTTTGAGCATAAGGTTCCTACTCTCATTTCTGGTCCAGGGGAGTGAACTATCATAGGGTTGCTAAGGGTCACCATGCCCAACCCATACTTATCCATAAAAGCTTTTGACACAAAAGAATGTGAAGCTCCGGAATCGAAAAGAACTGATGCTGGTATTGAGTTAACAAGGAACATACCCAGCACGATGTCTGGTGCGGCCTGGGCTTCTTCCGCAGTCACATGGTTCACTCTCCCCTTGATGAAGTTCTGCGGCTTCTACTGCCCCTGGTTCTGACTTCCGGAGGCTCCTGGATTGGCTGCCGCTTACATCTTCTTGGGGCATGCCTTGGCATAGTGCCCTGTTTCCTTGTAGTAGAAATAGGTCACTCCGTCCGACAGGAGACTGCTTTTCTGGACTTGGCCACCGGTAGTTGGAGTGCGTGTGGTCTGGAACTGCTGGCGGCCGGCTTGGAACGGCGGGCGGCTGGCTGATGGCCTGAATTTGCCCGACTGAGTCTTGAAGCTGCTGTGCGGGGGAGTACTGCGAACCTTGTGAGAACCTCCAGAGTTACTCCTCTAATCAGTCATTCTTCTTTTCCGGTTCTCCATCTCCACATGCTTGCCCTGCTGGCGGATGGCCTTGCTGACTAGCTTGTGGAAGTCAGCGTAGTCACCTGATATCAGTTGCACCAATATATTGTCATTTAGGCCCTCCATGAACATTTCCTGGTTGGCTTCATCGGAGGCCACATCTTCTGGGGCATAGCGAGCCAGCTGGTTGAACTTTTACATATACTCATTGACTGTACGGCTTTCTTGGCGAAGGGCTCGGAACTCCCTCTTCTTCAGAGTCATGGTACCGGTGGGGATGTGAGCTTTGCGGAAGCTCCGCACAAACTCATCCCAAGTCACCACCTGAGGGTTGGCATGCGAGGCTGTGAAGGTGTCCCACCATTCAGACGCGGGTCCGTTCAACTGATGAGAAGCGAACAGGACTCGCTCCCGATCAGTGCACTGCAAGATGTCCAGTTTCTTACCGATCGACCTTAACCAGTTGTCGGCGTCCAAGGGCTCAGAGCTGTCTGCAAAGGTCAGAGATTTAATCCTCAGGAACTCCGACAACCTGTTGGGTGGAGATGGAGCAGGCTGGTGATGGACTTGGTGAGCGGGGATGTGGATGGTCTGAGCGAGTAGCTGGATCAATTGATTCTGGTTGGCCATCAATTGAGCCCAATCTGGCCCTGCTGCTGACGAAGGCGGAGGAATGGGAGTAGACTGGTTTCCCTGAGCTCCGGGGTTGACATTGTCGTTGAGGTTCCTCCTTGTGTTCACCATCTGCCGAAGCTTCCAGATTTAGAGGAAAGAGAGAAAACTAAAGGAGAGTTTTCTTGTAACAATCCCACAAACAAGAACACACAAAAAGCAACGAAGAAACTGCGAATAAGAGCAAATAAAATCTTCATTTATTTTATTATAATAGTCTCACGGCTGTTAACAAAGGACTACAACTCGCGGATAACGTTTCAAGTCTAAGACTCAGGGCTCCCTAAACACTGGTGCTACGCTTAAGTCTCTTCGGGGGTGGCTCTGAGGTAGCGGAGTCCTCATCCCCGGCACGATAATTTGTCAGCTCTTCCTCTGCGGCATGGAGTCTCTGTGCCGTGGAGTGCAGTTCGTCCAGAGCGGCCTGGTATACAGAGTTCATGGCCTTGGTGAGTTCCACCTACTGGACGAGAGGAGTGTTGCTCTCGTACTCCGTGGATGCGAACTCACTGGCAAAGTTGATTGGGACTCTGATGGGGTAGTAGTGGAAGTTGGTACGCTGCAGATCCAGGGCGTAGAGGTTCCTCAACTGGCGGATAGCTTCACAGGCTGCATCCTGAACACCGGCGAGGAAGGTCTCCCGCGGGTAGGGGGCGTCGAAGGTGTGCATGGCGGCGTGGTCTGCAAAGTTGGCGAAGATCCTCACTTCGACCCTCCAGCGTGTTTGATCTCCAAACAGTTCCAAGTAACCCTAGTAAAGGGGATGGGGTCGGAAGCCCAACTCTTGCATAAGGCTGTAGAGGTAGTCTGCGAGGTCTCCGGCGAGGGCTCCGTTGGTTACGCGGTTGGGTTGCTCCATCTACAATTTTGAAATGGAGAAAGAAATTAGTAAATAGTTTTGATATGAGACTGAGCGAAGGAGGAAATGATTTTAAAAATATTTTCTTATCAAAATATATCCTCAAAGTTGGTCTCTATCTAGGTCACGTCTTAGGGTCATTTTTGCTCTGATACCATCCCTGTCGAGACCTGGAACAACACTCCAAGTCCCTATGTATAAATCGCACTATCCCAGGAAAAGCTAGTGCACACAGGGTAAACAGTGATGTATATCACTCCAAGTCGCCGTCGAAGTCTGGCAATGGATTTAAACAAGGTGAGCACTTTAAAGTACTCCACAAGTTACACCGGGAATATAACAAATTTAATGCATGCATAAAGGATTTAAAAGGAAGGCTTAATGGGGTAATTATATTAAGTCAGGCTAAGCAATTCTATAAAATTTCTAGTTAACACTAAGGTACTAACTAGTTTTCAGCTAGGGTAACAAGGTGTATGAGTTCAAGATTCAAATTGGCTATAATCAAATGATCATAGGCATAACTAACGTTTAAACTGAATTTAAACTATATTTGAATAAAAGTACGTATGCATATACAGTAAAATAATATAATTAAATTTGAAATAATAGGGTTAATATGGTCAAAGGTGTAACTTACCTTGCTCGAAGTCTTGCTGTGAATCGTCAAAGTCGAAATCTCCCGAATTATCAAAATCTAACGTAAAGAACCAATTCAAAAGAAATTTAAAAACAAAATTCAAATAAATTCAAAAGGAGGCCAGAATGGAAAGTTCATGATTTTAGAAAAATTTAGACATTTGAACGGGTCAATTTGGAGTTAAAGTGAAGAAGTTATAGCCTTCTAAAGTTTTAATACAATTAAAAAGAAAATACCCATTTTCTGGAATTATTTTTAAAATGAAAAGTATTTATGACGTCAGCAACAATATTTTTCTAAAGGAAATTAGCAATTATGACGTTAGCACAGGTTTTCGGATTTAATAATATTAAAAAGGGCTGACGTGGCAAAGGGGGCTGACGTGGCCTCTATGTGGCTGCCACTTGGCACCACGTGGTTGCTTCGTGGCTGCCACATCACGGCAATATGCTGACGTGGCTGCGCACGGGCGAGGTGGCACTCGGGTGCCCACGTGGCTGGCCGTGGCGCCCGACTGGCGGCCACTAGGCTGCCATGCGGCTGCCAGCTCGGCCCAGCGAGCTGACGTGGCTCGGCCGGCCGGAGGTGGCGCATAGGGCCCGATGGCCACTGGTGCTCCGGCGGGCGGCGGCGCCGGCCAGGTGTGCCAAAGGGTAGAGGAGAGCGAGGGAAATCGATCGGTGCGACACATGAATCCCGAGGGCGGCCGAAGCGGTTTGTCGGCGGAGAGGGCCGGCGGTCGGAGAAGGGTTCCACGGCGGCGGGGCCTTCTGGTGGCGCAAATGCCCGATGGAGGGGTGGACGAAGATCGCTGGTGCACAAGGTAGGTCATGGCGTGGTCGGCAAGGCTCAGGAAGGCCTGAGGCGACGGCGATCGCTCGCCGGAGTCAGGCAGGCCAGCGGAGGGAAAAGAGAGGTGTGGGGCGGCTGGAGTGCTCGGGGATCCAAATTGAGGGTGGAGGGAGAGGCGGTGTGTCGAAAGAGATCTCGGGGAGGGTTTATATAGGCGGGGGAGGGGTGGTAACGGGCACACGTATTCAACCGAAGCGAAACAGCCGAGGAGACTTCATGCGACGGCGAGTAGAGGCTTAAAGGCAGAAGTAATGCCAGAAACGGACGCGGTGTAATAGGGGGTTTAATTTCCCGTTGGCGCGGGAGAGCAATCGGGAAGGTAACCAAAACTTTTAAAGCTTCGGTTTTGGACATCAATGGCGGCAGTGGGCGGGGATCGCGCGGAGAAGAAAGGAAAGGGGGTGGGGACGACGGACCCGACAGGTGGGGCTCACCTGTCTGTGAGAGAGGAAGAAAGGAAAGAGGGGGAGCGAGCGGTCGGATTTTCGATAGGTGGCAAGGGGAAGGAGGGCGGCCGTCAGATTATTTGTGAATCGGTAAGTGACGAGGGACGACCAAGATTCCAACCGGCAACCGATATTAAATCTAAGGCGATCGAGTGCCTTAAGTGACAGGGAATGACTAAGATTTAAATCGGCAGTAGCAAACGGTCTTGATTTGGCCACTCGTCAGCCCGAGGGGAGAGGAAGGCGGTTGAAGCGGTAAGTTACGATGGGCGGCTGGGATCAGATCGGCGGCGGGCTGGCCGGTCCGATTGGCGACAGGTGTCGGCCAGAGAGGAGGGAAGGCGGGGGAAGGGGTTTAAGTGAGATCCGGTGGTGGGGATCGGCTTGATGAGCGACACTTGTCATCTCCGTGGCGAGTTTTGGATTTTAATTCTTTTTTATTTTCAGAAAAGGTTAAGAGGCTTTAGAATGCTCGAAAAAATACCAAATAAATTTTGAAAATTCCAGAAAAATTCAGAAAATCATCTGGAACTATTTTAGACTTAATAAAAAATATTTTCAACCCAATTTATATTTAGATTTTGCAAAAACATAAATTGATTTTGAAAGGAGAGTTTTAAATCTTTATAAATTCCTGAAATTTAATATAAATACAGATTTAACTTAGGAAAAATGAAATGCATTTATTTTGACCTTTATAAAATAAAATAAATTTATTTTGGCTTTTATAAATTGAAAATTTTAACTTCTCTCATTTCAGGGCTCGAAATAAAATCTAGGAAAATTCAATAAATTCTAGAAGAACTCTTTTAACAAGGAAATAAATTTTTTTGGGATGTTACAACTCCCCCCTAAATCTTGTAACTCTCTAAGTCACCTCATCCCTATATCTCGCATGCACCTCTAGAAGCTAGAGGTAAGGAGGAATTTTGTGAATATATCAGCCAGATTATCACAATACCTAGCTTTCAATATCTTTACCTCTCTGTTCTTCTGAAGCACATGAGGATAAAAGAATTTAGGAGCTATACGCTTCATGATATTACTTTTAAGATAGCCCATTTGCATCTGTACCGCACAAACTGTATTATCTTTACAGATAATGGTGGGGTCATTAACGATGTTTATGTCACATGATTTTTTGATGTGTCTAATTATTCACCTGAGTTAAATATATTCTTGTGAAGCTTCATATCACGATATGCATATGCCTCGCTAAAAACTCTTTCCAAAAATCCAGTGAAAAATGAATAGAGAAAAAAGTGCATAGGACACATTAAATTGTGTTGCACTTGTTGACTCATTAAAAATCTTTAAATAAGAAACCCAGCAGGAAAACTTACTAAGGAAAAAATAGTACAATACTTATCTTCAGGATTTATTATGATCTTCAAGACCTTTATCATGTCCATCAATTGGACTTATACCGATAGGTGGTAAAACCTTTGAGGTAGTGATCATCAAGTCAATACCTTCTAGATTAGACTAAAGTCAAAATTTTCTAAATCTCATATATAACTGAGGTTTAGCATATGCTCCCCCTGAAGACAACTTCCAGTGAAGTCTTATTATTCCAATGCCCTTAATATATTTTATGAAATGAATACATGCTAGTATATTATGAGTATATCTACTGGATTGCCACAGTATATAGTCTTCTAGATATTTATCTCACTATTCATCTAGATAAAGAGACGATAAAATAATTTGGAAGCAATATACTTAACTTTCCAAAATACCGCTTATCCATATGTGCAACACAAGCAAATTTTATCCTAATTAGGATATGTGGATAATCAATTGCAATGCCATATTTCTTCTAGATATGACCTATCAAAATCTTTCAAGGTCTTAATATTTAGAACCAACTCTGAGTAGTACTATACAACCAAAAAGTTTGTTCTGTAGTACTAAAAGCATGGTCATACCACTAAAGAGTCAATATAACCAGTATTAACATTTTGGCATTTAGGGAATTAATAAATTTGAGGTGTTTCATACCACTAATAGCATGGTCATAGCACTAAAGAGTCTCTTCATGAGGTATTTCACCTTAAGGTGAGTTCTCTTCTAGAGTATTTAAGGAGTATTTAATGATTATTTTGATTAATATCACTAGACCTTAGATCCATATATGCCCCCATAGACTTTAGATCACTAACTAATAAGTCAACTTTGTAAAGATGGATATACTATTCAATTCAAGGTATTCCAAATTTAGTGACGCACTTACTTCAAGTAAATACTAGTAGATTATTCTAAACATCTGGTGGGTTATTAATCTACGATAACAGAAAAAATTCTAGCTTCTTATATATTGCCAAATATTATGATCCAATTACTCATACTATGGTTTAAATTTTGAATCACTTAAACTTCAAGTTTTATAATAATACAACATGTTTTGACTTGGTCAAGAGTATTATGTTTTTGCATCATAATATACATCTACAGGATGCTCTCAAGAGCATAAATATTATACTACCACATAAAATATGACTATCGATTAATCTGCATGGAATATAATATATTCTGCTAGAGTATAATTCTGGTTTAACCTCCCAGATGGAACAATTATTCGCTAGGAATATATGTGATTAATTGGGAGGTAATTTATATGTCTATTATAATTTATGATGCCAAGTAAGTATAACAGATTTAGATCATTGGGGATCATTAAAATCCAATAGGTCATCTAGTACTTTGAGAGTTATATTTTCTTCAAGCAAATGGCTATAGCTTCCTGTAGTATTACAGTTGTAGACTGTATTTGCCAATATGTATGTGTAATATCATATGGGTATGGTATACTTCAATGTGTACCAATTTGGCATATGTGTGGTAACTTCATGCTACCATGTAATTCCCATGTATGTGGCAGTATGCTGATGGCTAACATATTATTAGGGGACAAATCAATTACCCTTTGAAGGTTATAATGATTTTTATTTGCTAATAGTGTGGATAGTAGTTTCAATTATATCTCAAATAAACTAGATTATTTATAGATTCAATCTTATTTGCTTCTGGATTTGACTTAGGATATATTACTATGCTTGTCATAACTCTTATACCTCGAAGGTTTCAATATTCTTTATGTGCACAAATTCCTCTCCTTTTTCACGCCAACCATAAAATTCCGAGTGAGAGCGCCTGCTTCTAACATTTGCTTTAAATTAACCCAAAGTTTTAGCAATAAATTGCTATTATACTACTTCAAGAGTAAATTTTTATTGGTGTGAAACAGACATATACTTTGTAATATGGAAGATGGGGGTTATACATAGACTTCAAGTCTTTGAGTGTAAGTTATTCTGTACTTATTCGAGGTTCATAGCATTTTCTAGTCGTGGTGATCCTTCTAAGATTTAACATTTGATTAGATTCCTAGTGCCTTCAAAAAAGATAATTTTTCTATTGCCATCTGGGCATTAATGCACAAAGAACTATTGAATTGAAGAATATCATTTCTTTCAAATGTCAAGCATAATATTTACAAATATTATCCCATGCATGATTAACTATTTTACTGCAGGTTAGATATGTTACTAGCAATGTGTTCTATTAAGCAACTCTCCAGTAGGGGTAAGGTTTTAACAGAATAACTTAGACTAAATATATTTATGACATCTAGAAAAGTAATTATCAAATGCACAATTTTTAGCCTAAAGTAAAAGATAAGATGTGCTCTTCATGAGCAAGGTCAAGCTCAACAAGAGTTTTATCTATACTATTGATGCTAGGAAAATGACATCCAAATAAAGCTAAGAGATAATAAGGAGCATGCTACTAGGCTCCATATTGTTCATCGTTTTATTAGTAACATGTGTGTTACCTAAAATTAGTCTAGAGATAATATGGTGCAAGATGGAGTAATACTCACCTGCGAACTTCTAGTCCTAGAAAAAGAAATAGATCCTAGCAGTTGCTTACAGGAACACCAGCAAAATGTTACTTGTTTGGCTATCTTTTTAGAGAAGGCTCTTAGCTCCAACGGATCAATCTAAATCATATGGTCATTATTCAAGGTAGTGTAGATGCTATAAATAATCTTAGGTGATACAATTGTAGTTATTTGCACTCATTTCATGCACTTGAAATAATTTATCATTTCCTAGAATTTTTCTAGCAGTATTTGTGATTTTCTAATAATTATTAAGGCATTTAAGCAATTTTTCAGAATTACTAACCCATTAAATAAATCCTTAAATATACAATGCCAAGAAATAAACTATAAAAAAATATGATACTTCTAAGGTGTAATAAGTCTTAAGGTTATACCCTACTGCTAGCCAATTACGGCTTGTTTCGAGGAATGCTTCTTTTGAAGCGAAGAACCCATGTGCAAAGACAAGGACATTGGGGTGGTAAGGTCATGAGATGCGGCGGAGACTGGAGAACCAGCACACTACTATAGTGGAGATCAACGAGGGCACACCCTATTGAGCACTATCTCGTGTTGTACGTTCTTCTTAGGGTGAAACCGGGTTGAATATAGGAAATATTGCTCATCCTGTATATAGGCAATACGGATACGAATAGTAATTCAGAATACTTGTGATAAGAACACAGGACGAATACATGACGGATTCAGATGGGAACGAATAAAATAGCTGGATAGTACACTGTTACGCACATATGGGAAGGAATATACATTGAATTATACCACAATAGCATCAACTTTTCAACATGGGTACATATATAAGTCTCACATGTATACACAATCATATCGACAAAAATGGCATAGTATGATTCAACATAAGTTCATAAATAAATTTGACACAATCATACTGATATAAGGTGTAACAGCCTCAAATTTCAAATTCTAACTTAAAATAATTATTTTTATGTATTATTGAATTTTTTAGCCATTCACTAATATTTCCTAAATGTATAAAAGCTTTTCCTATTTTCCCCGAGACTAAGTCATTCTTAAAAATTAATAAAACCTTTTCAAAGTCTGAAAATATTTTATTGAGGTTCCAAATATTCTATAATACCTTTGTGAATTTTTGGAACTTTTTAGTGCCTTTTGTTATTTTTCACATCCCAAAAACCTTTGTGGAATTTTTCTATAATATGGGAAACTATCCTAAATATAATCCGGGAAACTATCTGCCATAATCAGGGAAAAATCCAGATCCAGTAAATAGTAGTCGCTCTGGATTTGTATTTAACTATCCGGATTCAGTCTTGGATCCAACCAAATTTAACTATCTAGATTCGGTCTTGGATTCGGCCAAATAGTAAAATAGCTTTCTGAATTTAGTCCCAGCCATATTTTGCTCCGGATTGGATGGGAATTATCTGCCCAAATTTCACCCCTGGTTCCTGTACAAATCGTTTCGTCGCACCTATCAGCACTACATCACTAAGCTACTGCTAGCCAATGTAATCTAACGTTGGATATCTGGTTGATCTGAAAGCCTATTTGGAACACACATTTATCTTAAGGTATCGCTTAAAAAGAAAGTGCTCCCTCCATCGAATTTTTATAGAGTCTACGTGTTTCGAAATTCAAACATATAATGTTTGACCACCAATTAGTTGAATACTTCCTCAATTGAATTTTATAAGGCATGGATTAACTTGGTGCGATCTTTTTGGGTGTTTATTTCTTTTATAATATATTACTTGTAACCACAAAATCATAATTATAAAAAATCACTTTCAAATATGAATCTAACAGTATCACTTTTATGATACATAATCTGTATAATATTGGACTAGTTATTAATCAAATTTTTGTGAAGTTTGAATATGTAAATGCACATGCGCATAAGGCGCATGCCTTCTACAAGTCAACAGAGGGAGTAATACGTGCAGTAGTACAAATGGTAATATTAAATCCGTACTTTCATTACAATTTTAGAGACCGTGCTAATATATAGGTGCAGTAGCATAAGTGACAATATTAAATCCGTACTTTCATTGCAATTTTAGAGACCGTGCTTAATCAAATCGCGTTCTTACAAAAAATTAATTGGGGAATAACTGATTTTTCTGGAGAAATCAGCCCGTTAAAGTTGTTACAAATCCTATTAAGTTTCTGATGTGGACAAATATCTAAACTACCCCTGAGGGTTTCCTACTATAAATATAGAAGCATTGTACCATGTAAATGAATCTATTATCAATAAAGTCTACGTTCTGGTGTTCTATTCTCTTGGTATCTTGTGCGATTGTGTTATTGCTTTCGACGATTGTGTTTATGGATTGCGTTACTGTTCATCTATCTCTATCAATTTCTTAACATATTATCAGCACGAAGCTCTACAAGGTGTACGGTATATAAATCACGAACCGATCTCTTATGCATTGCTGTTTCATATTTCAATCTAGATTGATTCCATGCCATGATTAGATCGATCGTGTTTTAATTATTTCTAGTCTTAGATTGATCTATATTTTGTATGCATAATTATTCAACTATCTAATCCATTAGATTAGATATCTAGAATCTAGATTGGTTTGTATAGATTGATTGAAATCAGAGAATAAAAAAAGAGGGGACAAGACAAGCTATAGAAAAGATCAAAGGATAGGCATCACGCTGCTTCCATCCATGGTGTCCTGCATGTCCTCGGAAGAAACCATCACATGAGAGGCACATGGGTGTGCATCGCTATGTGCAAGGAGGAATAGCAGCAGCAACAACAAACAACGCTAGCTAGAACGGTTCACCGTGCGGACGAGAGGGATCTTTGGCGCTGTCGTGCAGAGCGGGTCCAAGTCAGACCCAACGTCCGTCCCAAATCGATTCGCTTCCCTCGCTACCTCATGTGTGCAAGGAGGCACTGGTGCCGGTCAAGGCCGTGCGCAGTAAGCGCTCGCGGGCCTCGGCAGTACTCGCGTGCCCACCCGTGCAACCCACCAGCGCAGGTCGCCCGGGCCTCTAGGGACACGCCGTGGCGGCGCCATGCACCGGTTCATCAAAGAACCAAAATATTGTATCGGCTGGTTGTTGCCGACTGGATCAGCTAGCCATCCACGGCTTGGTTGGTGGAACGGATACGCATCTTCCCAACTACTCCACGGATCAATCCACCAACTAATCGGTGAGTGCATGCAATCTAGAAAAACTAATCCATTACCATCCTGTTGATAAGCTACACGGAATAATATGAACCGATCTGTTTCTAGTAGTTGCTAGACCCTAGATTAATTACTTGTTAATTAAGGTTCAAGATTGGGGTTACTTTTTATATCATATTAACATGAACAAGATTAGGATATTGCTACATCATAACATGAACTAGATACAATTAATCTGTAATCTACTATCACCTACGGTCTGAGGACCAAGAGAGGCGAGCCGTGGCTATCCATGAGTAGCATCTGGCTGGCGAAGGACCAGAGGGTGAAGGACCAGAGGCTGTGAAAGCGTAGCTTGTGGAGGATGGAGGTGTTCGCCCCGCTCAAAGGTCGCCCGAAGCCACCGACGCCGTTTGGCCCGAAGTCGCCACCGCCACACGATTGTCGCCCAAATACGTGCATCCGGCCCGAAGCCGCCGCCGCCGTAGACTCCGGCCCACAGCCGACCAAAGTCGCCTCCCAACGCAACTGCTACGCCAGGCTGCCAGGCTTGAACGCCGCTGCACGTGCTCTATCCTTCGCACCTGAGACCGTCGCTCCTGAAGCTATCGCGCCTGAAGCCGCCACCCGTTTCCCCAGCCGACTGTCGGCGCTCAACTCGCTGGACCGCCACTGCTTGGCCTTCCGACCGTCCGCCTGTGCTCGCAAGCGCCAGCTGCTACCGCTCGACCACGCTAGCCGTAGCCGCACTCGGCCGCCACCACCTCCATCGCGCCCAGCTGCCACTCGCCATGCTGGCCCCCCGCGCCCGAAGCACCCTCCGACGAATGCGCCCGAAGCACCCGTCGCCGCCTCCGAACTCCGTCCGCCGCTGCGCCTACGCTTGGCCGCTCCCCCTTGGCTACTGCGTTTGGCCCCGAAGGTTGTCGCCCCCGCTGCGCTAGGCCCTGATGGCCACCGCCTCCTTCGCATCCGGTTGTCCACTCGGCCCGTCGCCACTACCGACACACACAACACCACCTCCTTGCCCTCTAGGACCCGAGCCGGTCGCCTGTAGCTGCCTCCAGGCGCGGCCGCCCAAAGCCGCCTCCACATGCAGCCGCCCGAAGCCACTAGGAGCCGGGACCTCACCGCTGCCTGGGGTCTCTGCGTCCGCGCGCCAGTTTTCCTGGAGAGCACCAAGTGGGTAAGGCAAAAGGGAAGAAAGAGACCGTTGCGGCTGGGGGGAATGACCGGATTTTGCGGCCGGGACACCGAGCTCCTTTTTGGGGCTGTCGGTGGGAGGAGATAAGATGCCCAGCGTTTTTGCAAAAAGGCCCTCGGTCTTTTATGAAATCACATTTATGCGATGGCACTTTTCAGTTAGCCCCCGGGCTTTGATTAAATTAAATTGATATAATGAAAACTGGAAATAAAATTATGACTATATCCCTGCTGTTTATTATAATTTGGTCCAGTATATTGATTTTATTCTATATATTTTGTTTACTGGATTATTTCAACTTTATTATTATCCAATTAATATTGAGGCACTGTTATTTATACTTCTAGAATTACTTTATTCAGTATATTGTTTTCTGCTTATTTAATGTTTCTAGATATTATTTATTAATTAGCAGAAAATTATTAAAATTGCTTACAAAAATTCCAAAAAAAATCTAGTAAATCCTAAAACATGGTTTTTAGGTATATGAGCTTCCGTAAATTTATGAAAACTTAGACTTAGTACACCTTGGATGCATTATATTTATTTTATAGTTTATTTTCTGGCATTGTACATTTGGGGATTTATTTAATGAGTTAGTAATTCTGAAAATTGATTAAATGCCCTAATAATTATCAGAAAATCCCAAGATATTACTATGAAAATATGAGAAATGATGCTTTATCTACAGAATAGATAAAAGAGAATATTGCTCCTGAAGAGCACCTCTTATCTTTTGCTGATATTATGCATTAGAAAATTATTTTCTCAAATATTTTAAATATTTGGTCTAAGTTGTTATGTTAAAACCTTACCCCTATTGAATAGTTACTTAATAGAACACATTGTCAGTAGCATATCTTGCATGAAGTAAGATTAATTAATCATGCATGGAATAACACTTATAAATATTATGCCTGATATTTGAAAAGAATGAAATGCCTCAGTTTATTATTGCCCAGATGGTAATAGAAAAAGTGTCCTTGAAGGCACAAGAAATCTAGTCAAATATTAAATCCCAGAAGGATCACATCGACTAGAAAATGCTACAAACCCCAAAGACTTCAAGTCTATATATAACCCCATCTTTTATATTACAAAGTATGCGTTGGTTTAACGCCAATAAAATTATACTCTTGAAGTAGTATAATAATAACTTATTGCTAAAGCTCTGAGTTAATTCGAGATAAATGCTAGAAGCATGCGTTCTCATTTAGAATTTTATGGTTGGCGTGAAAAGGGAGAGGAATTTGGGGTATATAAGGAATATTGGAACCTTTGAAGCACAAGAGTAATGACAAGCATTGTGGCACATTCTAGGTCAAATACAGAAGCAAATAAGCCTGAAGCTATAAATTTGAGAGATAATTAAATCCACTATCTACTGTTGGCAAATCATTCCAACCCTCGAAGAGTAATTGATTTGTCTCCAGTAATATGCTAATTGCCAACATGTGACCACATACATAGATATTACACGGTAGCATGAAACTACCGCACATGTACCACTAGAAACTATAACCATTTGTCTGAAACAAATATAACTCTCAAAATATTAGATGATCTATTGGATGTTAATGATCCCAAATGATCTAAATATATTATATTCATTTAGCATTATAAATTATAACAGGCATATAAATTACCTCCCAAATTAATCACATATATTTCTGAAGAATAATTATTCCATCTAGGAGGTTAAACTAGAAGTATATTCAATAGAATATATATATATATATATATATATATATATATATATATATATATATATATATATATATATATATGTATATATATATATATATATATATATATGTATATATATATATTCCTTGCAGATTAATAGATGGTTATGTTTTATGTAACCATCTTGAAGATGGAAATTATGCTGCCAAAATATAATATTCTGGACCAGGTCAAAACATGTTGCATTAATACAAAACCTAAAGTTTGTGTAATCCAAATTTTAAGATAGAAGTATGAGTAATTGGATTATAATAGTGGGCAATATATAAGAAGCAAGAATATTTTTGTTGTCGCAAATTAATAACCCACCAGATATTTGGGACAATCTACTAGAAGTAGATATGCGTAGTTTTCTATGCCACTGCATTAATAAATATCTAGCTCACTGCATTAAGAAAAAGAACTCCAATTAAGAATTAGTGCGTATTATGAGAACCAATCATTTCCCATATGATATCACCACCGCAGCATACTGAGGGGATTTTAAAGTATGCTATTAAGCAAGATCACATCTCGACATTAGGAGAAGAGAAATTACCAAAATTTTTGAATGTCGAGATATTTTCCTAAAGAAAGATCTTTACTATATGGTCCACGCACTAACTAAGCTAAATATAAGTTTAGCTGATACTCCTGTATGCCAGAAGTAAGGAGGCTGCTAGATTTCTTTGCTCATTGCATGGAGGAGTTATAAAGTATTTACATGAAGTAAATGTGTCACTAAATTTGAAATACCCTGGGTTGAATAGTATTTTCATCTTTACAAAATTGACTTATTGGTCTGTGACTTAAACTCTACGGGGATGCCTGTGGATCTAAGGTATGATGACACTAGTCAAAATAATCATTAAACACTCATTGAATACTCCAGAAGAGAAATCACCCTGAAGGTGAAATACCTTATGAAGAGGCTCATCTTGAAGATGAAAACTCTAGAAATTAAGTGCGCATATATTACAATACTAGGGGAAAACGGAACAACCAATAAACTCCCTGTTGTGGTTACAGACCAAACAGAGAGAAGTGTAGTGGGCAGTTAGGTGAGATGTCCCTCTCACCGTGGCTAGCGTCACATATATGTCTCCTTACGAGGAGCATCTTTACAAGGATGCCCTTCGGGGCATTTATGTCCTTACACATCTAACAGGCTGGTTGGGTTAGGTGGGGGCCACCCCTACAATAGGAGCCTCTCATGGTGAAGGGCTTCACAGGCCGAAGTCATATCGCCGAGCCCTTTGGCCCCCTCCGTCCCTACGGCCTGTGCCCTACGTAGATAGATAAAGGGGGCAGTTGGGTAATACAGACGCGCATCAGTGAGATGTTGAAGTTGTCTGCGGCCTCAGAGCCATCCTTCGCGATGCCACAGTTGTTGGCGAGGCCGTGCCGCGGAGCCGAAGATGTCGAACGCGCGAGGAGTGGCATCGAGACTCCGCTTGGCGCGGGGCGGACCAGGCCTTCCTGCGCAACGCTGTGTTGGTCAGGTGGGTCCTCGCTCGGTCTGGAGTCGTAACGCCCCGACAGCGATGAACTTCGGAGATGATGTCTGAATTGTCGGCGTGAAGCGCGCGGAGTGCTGAAAAGACTAGGCGGTCTACTGCGGTTGTACGCACGGTCCCGAGGGGGGAGTACATGCGGCGTCGCCTGGTTGGTGCGTCAGGACACGTGGGGAGTCATCCTGTGGACGGTTACCCTCTCCGGTCGTGGGGAGGCGAATCGACGGGCTCCCGCCGGTTGCGCTCCCGATCGTGGGGATGTAGGGGGTCATCATAAAGGGTTATTTACCGACGTGCGGACGCGTCTCTGGTCCGTGCACATTCGTCCGATTGCTTTCTCCTGTTGCGTGAAATCCACCCGTCTCCTGCTCCATCAACCCGTCGCCTGGGAAGAAGGATGGCGAGCCACGGGGATTCTGGTCGCCGACTTAGTAGCAGCGCTTCGTCGAGCCAGTGCGGTGTGACGCCACCACCGGCGGAGATCCCCCTGGTGGCTCGCAAGCCGTCGTAGGCCCGCAAGCAGTACGACACCATGCAGAGCTCGCAAGGGCATTGCTCCGGGGTGCTAGGGCGGAGCCATGCTACAGAGGGGACAGTCGAGGCCCTCTTGCAGGAGAAGAAGATAGAGGAGCATGGAGGAGCTCGCCTGCCTGCGCGCGACGAAGTAGAGCATCACCAAGAGGAGTCGGAGGCGATTGTCTTCGCTGCCTTTTTTGAGGCAGGGTTGCGAATACCCTCGACGTTCTTTGTCGGTCAGGTCTTGGAAGCTTATAGATTGGAGTTAACGCAGCTAACTCCGAACACGATAGTTCGCTTGGCGGTGTTTGCCTGGGCAGTCCGGGTGGAAGGTGCTCGTCCTCGCGCGAGTTTGTTCGCCCTTTTTCATGATGCGCACTGTCAGCCGAAGAAGGTTGAAGGAGGGGCACTGTCCAACTTTGGCAGCGTCCACTTCGTGGTGAGGTCGGGCTGCGCGAAGCTGGTCCCACCGTGTGTTGCGTATGTATATATAACTGTTTTGTGAACGAAGCTACGCTTCGCATGCAGTGCTCTCATTGGAAGACGCGGAGCACGCCGTCGAGGTCTTCCTGGGGCCGTACACGGCGAAGGAGCACTCCCTGCATGAAACCGCGACCGAGCTTGCGAAACTAGGGCGGATAAATCGGGTGTGCGAGGTCCTAGACCTCGCCGCACCGGAACGCATGGTGCTGGTGCGGAGTCCGTCTCATCGCCCCGACGGCGGAGGGCTTCGTCCAGAGCCGCTGTCTCTAACCCGCTTGCCGGCTTAGCGACAAGCGCTGTTGGTTCGGGTGACGTGTCAGGTGGCAGGTCCGAGCATGCGAGCTCGGAGGGTCACACTAGCCCCAGCGAGGACTTAGGCGGTGGTGGGGCGGGCCTTGGTAGCGACGTCGTTGAGGACGAGGCCGTGTCGCCTGTACCGGCCGGCGAGGACGTGTCTCCTGGTCCCCCGTCGCCCATGACGGTTGCCGCGGACCTTCCGCCTGCTCCCGCTCCTATGACAACTGGAGCGGCGGAGGGCTCGTCGCCATCTCCTGCTGCAGCCGTCACGGATTTGACGCCCGCTCCGGTCCATGCAGCTATTGGGTGGTCGAGGGTGCGTCACCTGACTCGCCAAGGGCGAAGTGTCAACGAGTGCGATCGCCTTCACGCGCGGGGCAATTCCAAGTGGCGGGCGTGGTCGGCGGGGGCCTAGGGTCCGACCAGGAAGCCACTCCGACTGGGGAGGGACTCATCGCTCCCCGGGCAGGGGCTGAGCCGACACCTCCCCATGCCTTAGTGGAAGGTGATGGAGGTAGGCGTAACTCCTTTTCTTCCCACGACTTCGCGAAGCTCTCTACAATTTGCTCGCTCATGCTGTCGTTGACATCAGGGGAGGGGAGGTCTCCCAGACGCGGCCAAGGATCGAGCAGCAGAGGTGTTTGCGAGGTCGGCGGTGTCGTTGCGCAAAATGCAGCGCGGATGCCTGATGCTGTCGCAGGGCCCCCGAGGCTCGCCGTGTCTGACTTTATCCCACCTCCGGAGGCGCTCCGCACCCTTAACGGAGCCGCGGGGTGCGGTGACAGCAAGCTGGATCGACGAGCGCTGTCGTCGTGCGGGGGGATCTTCTTGCACTCGCACTGGGTGCCTCGGGAATGAAGGTAAGCATCTGAGCCCGCGTTCGACATCGCGTACTGTGTGCATACTAAATAGTCATGTCCTCCCGCTATTAGACGGTTGCCATCAGCCGGGCGCTGGATGAGGCGCGCATCCGCTAGTGGAGGGTGCCGAGGAACGACTTCGCGGCCGCCGCGAGGCTCACGCCACGGCGACGAACGATCGGCTCATTGGAGGCGGAGATCCGTGCGGCGACGGCGGCGCAACGTGCCGCCGAAGAGGCCCAGCGCGCGACCATGGAGGAGCGCGCCGGTTTGCTCGGACAAATCCGCGCGTTGGAGGAGGAGAAGGCCTAGCTCGTCACCGCCCTGGAAGGGAGGAATCAGACTTTGGGCGACACATCCGCGGCGGCGTGGAGGGCCATGGAATCGCTTGAGGGGGCCCTCGGGGACCTCTGCGTCGACGTGCTGGACCGTGTGCATAACCCCATGGATGTGACACAATCTTTGGCACGGATCGAGGAGGGCTCGAGCTTGGCACTCTGCGGTGCCAAAGCCTTCGACGATCATTGTGGCTTCGCCAGTGCCTGTCTTGCCTTCGCCCTGCTCCACGCCCGAGGGTGTGAGCATGTAGGCGAGCTGGTCGATCCTCATCTGGGTGTGCCGGCCGAAGATGGAGTATTGTCCAGCGCCGCCCGCAGTTCGCTGCCCGCCGTCTAGAGTTTCTACGAGCGGATCTGGGGCGACCTCGGGGAAGATGTGGCCAAAGTCCTGCTACAGCGAACGCTACGCCGTGAAGGTAACTTTCTTCAGTGGCTGGAGGAGATTCGTCGGCGTCATGAAGGAGGCGCCGCCCCCTAGGCACGTTGATTAGGACCTGGCGGGTGTGTGATGTAACTTTTTGCTATTGTTTTTCTTGGCCTCTGTCCTCATATATATATATATATATTTGAACAAAAGCGTTGCTTCGAGTCTTCTATCGCGATCGTAGTGCCTTGGAGGTGAAGTAGGCAAGGTATTGGCGGCGTAGCTGGTCGCCTAGAGAGCCGGCGCCAAGTCGAAGTAGACGCGCGAGGCAGCGGAGCTGGCGCCTAGTCGAAGTAGACGCGCGAGTGCTCCGTCCCCTACCCCTCGAAATGGTGGCAGCGGAGCTGACGCCTAGTCGAAGTAGACGCACGAGGCAGCGGAGCTGGTGCCTAGTCGAAGTAGACACACGAGCGCTCCGTCCCCTACCCCTTGAAGTGGTGGCAGCGGAGCTGGCGCCTAGTCGAAGTAGACGCGCGAGGCAGCGAAGCTGGCGCCTAGTCGAAGTAGACATGCGAGCGCTCCGTCCCCTACCCCTCGAAGTGGTGGCAGCGGAGCTGGCGCCTAGTCGAAGTAGACGCGCGAGCGCTCTCCGCCTTGCCTGCACTTTGCAGGAATGCTCGGGGACACGCGCAGCAGGGCGCGCAGGGAAAACATCCACGTCTAATTTGTACTCCGAAGCGTGCGTAGGACATTCAACCACGACTTAGTTAGGCTCCGGAGGGTACGCCAACATGCACGCGGGACATCCGCGTCTTGTTTATACTCAGTAGAGTGCGCAGGGAAAACATCCGCGTCTTTGTTTGTACTCCGAAGAGTGTGGGACTGTCAACCAAGGCTTAATTAAGCTCCGGATAGTACGCCAACGCGTGCGCGGGACATCCGCGTCTTGTTTAGACTCAGTAGAGTGCGTAGGAAAAATATCTACGTCTAGTTTGTACTCCAGAACATGCGTGGGACTATCAACCACAACTTAATTAGACTCCGGAGGGTACGCTAACGTGCGCGCGGGACATCCGTGTCTTGTTTATACTCAGTAGAGTGCGCAGGGAAAACATCCACGTCTTATTTATACTCCGCAGAGTGCGCGCGGAGGCGTCCCCCCGCTGCGTCTTATTTATACTCCGTAGAGTGCGTGCCGAGGAGGATCTCGACGCTACGTCTTATTTATACTCCGTAGAGTGCGTGCGGAGGCGGACCTCGACGCTACATCTTATTTATACTCCGTAGAGTGCGTGCGGAGGCGTGCCTCGACGCTACGTCTTATTTATACTCCGTAGAGTGCGTGCGGAGGCGGACCTCGATGCAGTGCGTGTGCGGAGGTGATTCTTTGTGCAGTGTGTGCGTGGAGGTGAATCTCCGTGCAGTGCGCGTGCGAAGGTGAATCTCTGTGCAGTGTGTGTGTGGAGGTGAATCTCCGTGCAGTGCGTGGGAACATCGACCACGTCTTTACACTCCGGAGAGTACGCGCGGTGTTGGCACCGACGCGTGCGCAGAACTCCTCGTCTTGTTTAGACTCAGTAGAGTGCGTGCGGAGGCGGACCTCGACGCTACGTCTTATTTATACTCCGTAGAGTGGGGCGAATCCTGACGAGAGGTTGTTGAACGGTCGGCTTTATTAATCTCCCGCATGCCCAGGGAAACGTCTTGTAATAGACAGGATATGGGTGCCACCTCATATTAGCTTTTGCTGGTCTAAACATAGTACCTCCGCAACATGTCCGCATTCCAAGTGTGACGGAACGTCTGCCCTTCAAGTGTGGCGAGGCGGTAAGCTCCGCGCTGTAATGCTGTCGCAACGATGTATGGGCCTTCCCACTTGGACTCCAACTTGCCTACCGTGTCTGCGCGGAGGGCCATCTTGAGGAAGAGGTCCCCCGGCTGGAATGCTCGTGGGTATACGGAGCGGCCACGCATGCGCACCATTTGTCGTGCGTACTTGGCGACGTGTTGGGTGGCATTGACTCGGTCCCCGTCGAGGACGTCCAAGGACAATTGGCGCTCTTCTTCTGGTGCTTGGGCGAGGACCCTATGCGAGCCGCCTTGGATCTCCTCGGGCGTCATCGCCTCATCGCCGAAGAGAAGCTTGAACAGCGTGAATCCCGTCGGGCGTGTCGCCGTTGTGCGGAGAGACCAGAGGATGCTGTGGAGCTCGCTTGGCCACTTGCCCTTCGGTAGCCTGACAAGGCGCTTCTTGACTCCGGAGGAGATGGCGCCATTCGCCCGCTCGACGGCTGTATTGGACTATGGGTGTCCGATCGAAGCGAAGCGGAGCTTGATGCCCATGCTGTCGCAGAACTCCTTAAATGGGGCAGAATCGAATTGCAGGCCGTTGTCGCAGAACCCCAAGGCGGCATATGATGTTCTGCCAGACGAAGCACTGCACGGTCGCCGAAGTAACCTTGGCTAACGCCGCAGCCTTCAGCCACCTAGAGAAATATTCCAAAGCGACCACAATGAAGCGCAAGTCTCCTGGGGCCCGAGGTAGAGGTCCCGCAACGTCAATGCCCCACCGCGCCAGCGGCCATACGAGAGGGATGAGGTTGAGGTTGGTCGGGGGTCTGTGAATGACCCGGCCCATCCATTGACAGCTTTGACATCGGCGCACGAGGTCCTGGGCATCAACAACGGCGGTTGGCTAGTAGAAGCCTTGCCTGAATGTCTTGCCGACGAGCGACCTCAGCGCCAGATGCAAGCCACAGAGTCCTGCGTGGATTTCCGCGAGAAGGTGCTTTCCTTCCTCGCGCGATAGACACCGTAGAAGTGGTGCACAGACCCCTCTTTTGTAGAGCACTCCGTCGAGCACCTGGAAGGATCTGGAGCGGCACTGTAGACGGCGGAGCTCGATGGGGTCATCAAGCTCTGCGATGCCCTGCAAGAAAACATAAACGGGTTGTCGCCAACCCTGTTGAGTGATCTGGTGGACGAGGGCCGCGTCACGGTTGTCTTGTGCGATGGCCGCCGCGGCAGGACCTCGTAGAACGCTCCTTCGGGAGTGAGGAGCTGTTGGCTAGCGGCCTTTGCGAGAATGTCGGCTTGCTCATTCTCCGCTCGGGTATGGCCTTGACCGTGGCACCCAGGAAATATCGCTCCTTGGCTCGCACAGATGCGAGATACTTGGTGAGCTCGGGGTCCTTGGCCTGATATGACTTGTCCACCTGGCCCGCCACCAGCCGCGAATCCGTGCGGGCGAGAACTCGCCGCATGCCCAGAGCCTTGAGCTTCGCGAGGCCAAAAAGTAGTGCCTCGTACTCGGCGGTGTTGTTGGTGGCGGGAAATGCGAGGCGCGCCGAGTATAATAGGCGGTGTCGCTTCGGCGTAATGATCACCGCACCCACGCCCGCGCCAGAGACGTAGTAGGCTCCCTCAGTGTCGAGCGTCCACACCGGATCCTCTAGCTGCTGGAAGTGCTGGGTCGAGGGAGTCCACTCCACGAGGAAGTCCGCAAGGATTTGGGACTTGATTGCTGTACGCGAGGCATACGTTAGAGAAAAAAGGGTAAACTCGGCTGCCCATTTACCGATTCGTCCGGTGGCCTCTTTATTGTGCAACATCTCCGCCAAAGGGAACGATGACGGCACGGTTATTGGATGGGCCAGGAAGTAGTGTCGGAGCTTTCTTGAGGCCATGACCAGCGCGTAAGCCAACTTCTCAAGCTCCGTGTACCGCGTCTTGGCACCTTGGAGGGCTTCAGAGACGAATTAGACCAGGCGCTGAAGAGCGCCCTCCTTGAGAATGAGGACGACGCTGACCGCTGTCGCTGAGGCGGCTAGGTAGAGCAAGAGGAGAGCCTCTGGTGTCGGGGCGACCAGAGTGGGTAGGCTTGCAAGGTGCCTCTTGAGGTCGTCGAAGGCGCTCGCGCAATCGCTGTCCCAACGAAACCCGTCACAGCCGCGAAGGGTCTTGAAGAAGGGCAGGCCCCGCTCCACAGCCCTGGACAAAAAGTGACTCAGCGCAGCCATGCGACCGACAAATCTTTGGACTTCCCTTGTCGTTTTGGGCGGCTCCATAGCGAGGATCGCGTCGACCTTATCAGGGTTAGATTGGATGCCGCGCCCCGACACCAGGAAGCCCAAGAGCTTGCCCGCCCGCACACCGAAGACACACTTGTCCGGGTTGAGCTTCATGCCCGCCTTCCTAAGGTTGTCAAAGGTCTCTTGAAGATCTTGACCGTGGGCGGCCAACTGTCTGGTTTTAACGACCACGTCGTCGACATAGGCCTCCACATTCCTCCCCAGTTGGGAGGTCAGCGCTAGCGCGATGAGATGGATGAAGGTTGCACCGGCATTCTTCAGACCGAAGGGCATTCTGACAAAGCAGTATGTCCCTATCAGAGTGATAAAGCTGGTCTTGTCTTCGTCATCCTTGGCCATGTAGATCTGGTGGTAGCCGGAGTAAGCGTCCAAGAAGCTCATGAGTTCGCAGCCGGCGGTCGTGTCGACCAGCTGGTCTACGCGTGGTAGAGGGTAGTCATCCTTCGGGCATGCCTTGTTGAGGGCAGTGAAGTCAATGCACATACGTCAGGCACCATTAGCTTTCTTCACCAGCACCGGGTTGGCCAACCAATCTGGGTGTTGGACCTCGCAGATGACGCCAGCCTGTAGGAGCTTCGCTACTTCCACCTTGGCTGCTTGCTGCCGATCAACGGACATACGCCGAAGCCTTTGCCTGATCGACTTAGCATCCTGGTGGACCGCTAGGTTGTACTCGATGAGAGAGCGGCCCACGCTCTTGATGTCCTCCGGGGACCATGCGAAGATGTCTACGTTGTTCCGGAGAACCTGGAGTAGCTCTTGCTCCACCTCCGAGGGGAAGCCTTCGCCGACGGAGATGACCTAGCCTTCGGCCCAGAGAGGTACCCTCTTGACCTCGCCCTCCGGTCGGGGCTTGGGAGTCCACCCTGGGGCGGAAGGTGTGTCCGCCTTGAGCTTTCCTGCAAGGGCGTGCACCCTGCGGCGGGGTTCCTAAGCTCCACGCGTCGGACGAGGTCCTGGTTGCCGAAGATAATGATGACGCCCCGCAGGCCCGGGAGCTTCATACACAATAAGCCATGATGCAAGACTACCCCGAAGGAGATGAGGACGGGGCGGCCCAGAATGGCGTTGTATGGGCTTGGGGTGTCCGCGACATCGAAGATGACATCCTCGCTCCTGACGTTATCGTCCTGACAAAAGGAGACTTTGAGACATACCTGGCCCAATGTACTTAGCGATTGGCCCCCAAAACCGCGTAGCGGGGTCCTCGATGGCTGCAATCGATATTGAGGAATTCCCATGCGGTCGAGGGCCTCCGCAAAAAGCACGTTCGCCGAACTACCTCCGTCAACAAGGACGCGCTTGACGTCACATCCTGCAATGTCGGCTCGGATGAGGAGAGGGTCTTGGTGGGGAAAGTCCACGCCCCGGGCGTCGGCAGGCGCAAAGGTGACTTCGCCCTGGGGTACTTCCGGTCTTGGTTGCTCGCAGGCTTCTGACAAGGAACCTCCGAAGATGACGTTAATAACCTGAACTTGCGGGGGCATTCGCTGCGGCTGTTGCGGATGGGTCCCCGGTGCGACGGCCGTCAGGGCCTGCGGGCTCCAAGCCTATTGCATGGCCCACACGATCCCGCGGAGATCCGCAAGCTCCCACTAGAGCGTACGGAGGGCCGCCAGCAGGGAGCACATTCGATCGCGCTGGTCTGACAGCCGCGATCACTGCTTGCACCGCTAAGCTACTCGCCACGTCGGTGTGGTGGATTCTCGCGTCGCTGACTCGGTCCGCGTTGCTGCCCGGGCCGCTCGGCACTCCTGTACCGGGAGTGAGGATGGTGGCCATGCCTCCGTGGGCGCCGACGCTACCTCGCTGCGCTGCCCGGCCGGTGCTATGGTAGTTGGCGGAGTCGATCGCTAGGTCGACGAGGGCGGGGCTGTGGTAGTTGGCGGAGTCAATCGCTAGGTCGGCGAGGGCGGGGCTAGAGTCGACTGCTGCGTCGGCGTCGGCGGGGCTGGAGTTGACCGCTACGTCGGCGTCGGCGGGGCTGGAGTCGACCACTGCGTCGTCGTCGTTGGCGCTGGAGTCGATCGCTGCGTCGGCGTCTCTCACTTCCGAGATCGCCAATGTCGAAGCCCTAGTGTCGGCGCGGGACCTCGCTGCGACCCCTCTTCTCCTCCTCGCCGCCGATGATGTCGGTGCCATCCTTCCTAGATCCTGAGGCTCGATCCTGTCGTCCCCACGGACAACACCAACTGTTGTGGTTACATACCAAACAAACAGAAGTGTAGTGGGGAGTTAGGTGAGATGTCCGTCTCACCGTGGCTAGTGTCACATATATGTCTCCTTACGAGGAGCGTCTTTACAAGGATGCCTTTCGGGGTATTTACGTCCTTACACATCTAACAGGCTGGTTGGGTTAGGTGGGGGCCACCCCTACAACACTCCCGTTAGGAAATGACGGAGTTTTGGTTAATATTGAAAGACACTCAATTATGAGGATATTTGGAGAAAAGTTGTTGACAACCAGTTTGCCTCTAAAATTATTAAAAGTTTCTCATATGAGAACATAAATCCGGAACCAAAGTCTATGGTCGAGCATCTGAAGTGTTCATATCGGGTCGAAATGAAAGAAAGCAATTGAGGCCGAACCATAATCGTAGATGAAAATCTTAGAGCCTGTTTGTTCAGACTTGATGGGTTATTATGAAATAATGAGGTGGTGAAAGCAATGGTTCAAGGATCCCTATAGAGATCGATATTCTCCTATTATGAATAAAATAATATTTTGTTATATAATAACCCTAGCAGATGACATAAATAAGATACGCATTTATCGGATTTTGATAATTCTTGATGGGATCCCTGAAGGAATCCAAAGCTCGATCCTTAAAGGACTTCGTATTTTAACAAGAAAGTAAGTTACAACATGTATAAAACTCATATCTAATAAACTCTTACTTGAAGAAAGTGTATCTCTTAGAAGAGAGAGCATTTCCCTGAAGAGAAATTAAGTCACCAGTTGATCAAAAATACACCAACGATTATGTGATCCCTAGAAATGGATAAGGACCCATCTAAGATCCGAGGAAATGAAATGAGGAGGCTAAGATATGAAGTGTATCTCTTACCAGAAGCTGATGGAATGGCAATATCCTCTATTACCATGAATGTATCATACAAATTGGTGTTAATGACAAATTTATTAATTCCCTAAGTACCAAAATTAAGACTGGTTATATTGATTCTGTGGTAGTATGACCATACTTTTAATTCTGTATAACAGACTTTTGGTCATATGGTACTACTCAGAGATGGTTGCTAAATGTTAAGGACCTTGAAAGGTTTTGATAAGTCATATCCTGAAGAAATGTGACACTGCAATTAATTACCCCTACATCTTGATTAGGATAAGTATACTGGCCTGTATTTATTTCTTAAAGGCAGTGGAACAATAAGACTTCACCGGAAATGGTCTTTAGGGGAGTATATGCTAAACTTTTATAGTTATGCATGAGATTCAGATAATCTTGAATTTAGTCAAACCTAGAAGGCGTTGACTTGATGATTACGACCTTGAAGGTTTTACCACCTATCGATATAAGTCCAATCAATGGACATGATAAAAGTCTTGAAGATCATTTTATATCTTAAAGATAAGTATTGCAAATTCTGAAGATAAGCGTTGCACTCCTTTTCCCATAGTAAGTTTTTTCTATTGGGTTTTCTTGCTTGAAGGGTTTTAATGAGGCAACAACTGCAATACAATTTAACATATGCTATGTACTTTTTTCTTCATTCTTTTTTTCCCATTGGGTTTTTGGAAAGAGTTTTTAATGAGGCATATGTATATCGGGGTATAAAGCCTCACTAGAATGTGTTTGGTTTAGGTGAATAATTAGCCACATCCAGAAGTTATGTGGTACAAATATCGTTGATGACCCCACTATTATCTATGAAGATAATACCGTTTGTGTTGCACAAATGCAAATGAGCTATATTAAGAGTAATATCACGAAGCATATTACTTCTAAATTCTTTTATCCTCATGAGGTTCAGAAGAATGGGGAGATAAAGGTTGAATGCTAAGTCTTGTGATAATCTAGCAGATTTATTCATAAAATCACTACCGACCACTAGTTTTCACAAGTGCATTTGAGGCATTGGTATGAGACGACTTAGAGAATTACAAGATTCAGGGGGAGCGAATCCCTGAACCACAGCCCATATGTAAGGCTAGAAGACTTACATGATCCTGAAAGATCTATATGTTGCACTCTTTTTCCCTTTGTGAGTTTTTCCTGAAGTTTTCTCACGCAAGGTTTTTAATTAGGCAACAAATGCTACAAGTAACAGATGCAATGTACTCTTTTCTCCATCTTTTTTTCCCATTGGGTTTTTGGGAGGAGTTTTTTATGGGACATATACATACCGAGGTATTCGTACAAGGGAGAGTGTTACGAAACCTAATAGGTTTTCGATGTGGGCAAATATCTAAACTATCTCTGGAATTCCCTACTATAAATATAGAAGTATTGTACCATGTAAATCAATTCATTATCAATAAAATCTACGTTTTAGTATTTTATTCTTCTGATGTCTTACACGATTATGTGATTGCCTTCAACCATTACTTCACAAACGTTTCCATCGAGGGCAAACTCCTCTTGCTGGGACACGTGGAATCCCAGGCAATAAAAATCAACACGTCAGCTGGCGAATCACGACCGTCAGATATCAATCCGAAAGCCTGCTACACGCACACGCGTGGACGCGCCCCATTCCCCACACCAACATGAAATTTGGACGTATATAGCGTGTTTATTCCCCGAAATTCCAGAAATAGCCCCTAGATCGTCAGAATTCCAAAAGTAGCCCCCTTCCCGACCGCGGAACAACGGGAGGTTGACACGTGGGCCGGTGGTGCGCCCGGGGGCCGCACCACCGACTGTAGCATGTACTGGTGGTGCGGCCGGGGGGCGCACCACCCACTGTTCACGCGCGGTGGTGCGGCCCCCGGGCGCACCACCCAGTAATCCCCCAAAATCCGGTGCACCGCGCGTCTACATGCGTCTGCTTTTCACCGCGCGTTGCATGCAAAGAATCTTTCCATGCATGCATGCAAATGAAAACGAGCACATGCAGAACCGAAAGCAAACAGTGGTGAACAATTCACAGCATCTTTACGTCTCGTCTTTCACTGTTTTATGTCACTGTGCACTCTTTACGTCGCGTCGCTGTCTCGCTTTATGTCACGAGAGGACACGAGCTGCATGCGATAAAATCATCGCTCTCATTCCTCTGTTGCTCTGTTGCTCATTTCCTCCTTCGCTGTGTCTGAGAGAGTGAGCTGCGTCTGAGAGAGTGAGAAGGAGTGAAGAAACTCAAGGTTTAATCGTGGCGCACAGTTAATTTCGTGTGCAATTAGGAGTTTGTGCAATTTAGAAAGTTATAGATCGTCTCGTGGGCTTCAAGAGGAGGTATTTTTTTATCCCACTGTAATTAAAAAAATTTTCGTGTGATTATTAAGTAATTAGGCAAACTCTCAGTTTTTTCGTTTGCAATTAGGAGTTTTTGCAGTTGCGAAAGGTGTAAATCGTCTCGTGGGTTTCAAGAAGAGGTAATTTTTTTGTCCAAATGTAACTAAAATTTTTTCCGTGTGATTATTACGTAATTAGGCAAGCTGACAGTTTTTTCGTTTGCAATTAGGAGTTTTTGTAGTTGCGAAAGTTGTAAATCATCTCGTGGACTTCGAGAAGAGGTAAATTATTTTTCCCCGTGTAACTATAATTTTTTTGGACATGTCATTTTAGTTTTAGCAATGTGTTTAGCATGTAGTTAGTGAATGATGTCTTCTTAGTGTAGAAATATAGTATTAGCATTGTGTAGTTGGTCTGTGCCGATAGTTAACTTAGAAGAGGAAGTGTTATTATTATCATTAATTAGTTAGTAGTCACTATGACTTAAATTTAGCTAAATGACTTTGCATGCAGACCAAGTAGTTTTATTTTGTATTTAGATTGTTATGCAATATTTAGATTGTTATTTTGTACATATGACCTAAAAGTCAGAAAACTAAAAATGTGAAACATTATTAGCTGAAAATACACAGACTATTAGATGAAAAAAATAAACAAAATTATTTCGTGACAAATAAATGATTATACATTGTGTAGTGTGTTAATGTGTTCCTGTTTCGTAAAAACCAGAAATTTTAGTAATTTCAAACATTAGTACAAATAAAAAATTTTATGTTACAGGATAAATAATATGCAATGTGTACTGTGTTAATTTTGACATGTCCCATGAAAGTCTGAAAATTTATTTCAAGTATATATGTTGAAAGGTATGCATATCATTATGATAGGTTATTGATGGATTTATATTGTAAAACTGATATTAATAATCATGGTGCCCTGAAAACATGGTGGCCCTGTTGGAAGGGTTCACATAAACTTATATCATGTTCATATCGGATAAATTTGTGCAAAAATTATAAAATTATGTACGTTGTATCGGAGTACTGCACTTAAATTTTTAAAATTTTTGTAGATTGTGTACTATATTTAAAACTGCAAACAAACATTACACATAAAATATGCAGTGTTTTTTTGTTAAATTCTTTGTTATGAAGTTATTTTGTACACATATGTTGCATAGAGAATTAGTATTGCAGCGTAGAGAATTTTGTAGGCTTTTTTTTTGTTAAATTTCGTTGTGTACTAAGGTATTTTGTACGGAATAATCATAGGTACCCATGGCTAACATTCAAGACTTACTCGTGTTCTTTGGGAGTGGGCTCATACGCGATGGGCCGTGCGGGGCGGACGTGTCAAATTCTGATCGGACTGTGATCCATGCACCCGGTTTGAACACCATGACCCTGCATGATCTTCGGAGGTGTGTCCGTTATGCGTTCGATCGGGAGACCGGTCGGAAGAAGTTGCGGATCGAGGCGTTGTATGCTACTCCGGGAGGTGGGGCTGGAGAGATTGTGTGGCAACTTATAAAGGTGACCAGTGATGTTGCATGGGCCCGGTACATGGAGGTCGTATGCAACCCTACCGCATCGATATACAGCAGGCCAATGGTGTACATTCACTTCGTGGACAGGACGGAGTCATCCGTCGTTGGTGGTTCTAGTGGTTGTGGTGGTGGTGGCGGAGATGAAGCGCCGATGCTCACTGGCGCTCATGAAGATGATGATGCAGAAGAAGATGTTGGCGAGCAAGTGGGTGATGGATGCCTGCAGAGGCGTGTGGAGGATTTCCAGGCGACCGAAGGTGTTGGGAGGTGGTGGGCCGCCCGTGTTGATTGTCACGAGTACCTCGCGGACCATTTGGAAGAAGTTGAAAGTGAGGAGGACGAGGAGGATATGGAAACAGCCAGTTCTGGAGAGGAGGAAGATGACGAGGCTTCAATGGGAGGTGTTGTAGGTGGTGTTGTGACCACGGACGTTTCGTACGTGTCCTCCAGACTAGACGACATCGCAGCGGCAAGCCTAGTCCTACCACAGGCAGAGGGTGCGGAGTGGGGGTTCAACGAGGGCACACTCATTTTAGGGGAGTGCTTTCGCGACAAGAGTGCCGCCCAGCAGGCTATTGCTAGACATGCCGTCGGCATTAGCCGGACCTATCAGTGCATAGGTCCAACCCGGACACCTACATTGTGAAATGTGTTGACGGCTCATGTCCTGGCAAGGTCCGTGCGCAGCGGTTCAAGGGCACAACCTCGAGTTCGGATAATAAAGGTCTTTGAAGGATTACAGTTGCGAGCTTGCGGCGCCGCTACGTAGGCACCGCAACATGACGTCGGCGTATGTTGCGGAGCTGATAAGCCACCTCGTGGTGGCAGATGTGTGTATTTCTCCCAAGTTACTATTGGCTGAAGTGGCTAATATGGTAGGGTTCGAAGTCAGCTATAAGAAGGTGTGGTGGGAGAAATGGAAGGTGCTAGAGCGTATATTTGGAACGT
Organism: Melocanna baccifera; assembly: GCA_036346265.1. NCBI lineage: Eukaryota > Viridiplantae > Streptophyta > Magnoliopsida > Poales > Poaceae > Melocanna > Melocanna baccifera. The sequence continues at coordinate 10,653,924 of CM070705.1, read as the reverse complement.
ACGAGGAGGCGTACAACCTGGTCCCAAGAATGCTTCATCAGATTATAGAAGCAAACCCAGGAACATACATTAACAAGAAGGAGCGGGTTCATCCCAACCAGGGCCCGAATTGTTATATCGTTGATAAAGTGTTCTGGTCATTCCGATAGGCGATCGAAGGATTCAGGTGGTGCCGTCCAGTGCTAACAATGGACGGGACATTTCTAGCTGGCAAGTACAAGGGTACGATCCTAACTGCAGTTGCAGCTGATGCAAACGACCAATTACTCCCTGTGGCCTTCGCGAATTGTGGAGAATGAGAACACCGATAGTCGGCTTTGGTTCCGGTCAATGTGAAGCGTGCCGTGGTGCAAGATCGACCGAATGTGTGTATCATCTCGCATCGCAATGCAAAGCTTGTTGTCCGCGTTGCGCCGCAATGCGCATCGCACACAACCCCGCTCGGTGGAATGATATGAAGAACCGTTGGTGCATGAGGCATCTCGCGGCGAACTTTCACACAAGGTTCCGTAGCAAAGACCTAATGAAGATATTCAAGAAGCTTTGCATGCAGAACCAAAAGCGGAAGTTTGACGCATTGTGGAGGCTGCTTGATCAGGAGACCAACAAGTATGCATAACAACCTGACCAGGGTGAAGCTGGCCCTGTGGAGGGGGGTTCTACAAGAGTCGGAGAGTTTACACGGTGGGTTCAGTCGAACGCATCTGACTTGGAGATGTGGTCCCTGCTGCATGACACCGGTGGAGTAAGGTACGGAATCATGACAACAAACATGTCCGAGGTGTACAACGGTGTGTTGAAAGGTGTTAGATCCCTACCCATCACATCGGTCGTGGAGGAGACTTGGAACCGTTCTGTCGGGTATTTTGTGAACAGAGCCATGATGGCGAGAAAACATCTAGACGAGAGCAAACAATTCTCTGAGATTTTTCAGGCACATATGGACAAAAAGATAAAGAAGGCTCGTTGCCATAATGCTTGTACCATGGATGGCATTAGAAGAAAATTCGAGATCCGCCGTAAACAGAACTACATAAGGGGTCACACAAGAGGGGATCGCAAGCAGGTCTGCACGATTGATGACAACGCATGTTGCACCTGTAATAAGCCGCAACTTCTACATAAATCGTGCTCCCATGTATACGCGGCATGCGCGGTATGGCGCCAGGCACCGACTCCTTACATCTCCAGGTACTTCGATATTCACCACCAGACGACACGGAGTACGGAGTTCCATTCGTACGGGGTGGACATGCACTATAGGGAGCTATGGCTAGGGCAAGTGAAGTGGGTGCCCAACGAGGCATTGAAGCATGTCGGCCGAGGAAGACGGCAAAGCTGTCGCATCCACAACGACATGGACGACAGCCAGCGTGGGGATCGACGTCGATGTCCGAGGTGCAGATTGTGCAAGACGATTGGGCACTCGTTGAGGCAGTGCCCAAATAAGCCGACGTCAAGCAATGCTCCGCCGTAGTGAGCTCATAGTTATGAAGTGTTTTTTGCTTGTTGTTTTTCTGTGTGTGTTGTATTATACTCAAGTGATATGTTCTACAATTTTGTATGGGGCTACACTTGTTACATTTCGCTATCGTGACGTTATGGTGCTGCGTTTGTAATTTATTTACTTCATCGCATGGGTATATTGGTACGTATATTTATTTTATGTCTGCTATGTTTGGTACATATCACTGTCGTTACGTTTGTTCCACATTGTGTTATTGTTTTGGACTAATATTTTTTGCTTCAATGGCAGGACATGGCTGACGAGATGCTAGACCCCCGTTGGGATGAGCACCACCGATGCCAGGCGTGGATGTCGGGTGAGGTCCCCCCAGCCTTCATCCTCAGGGGCCCCCGCGAGTACTGGCCTCTAGACGAACGGTACATCCCACTTCTGCGGGACACTGGTCTGCTACCCATTGCCCTCATGGTAAATGTACCACATGCATTCCAGTTCGATGCAGCGTTGTTGTCCGCACTCGTTGATCGCTGGAGACCGGAGACTCACACCTTCCACTTCCAGTAGGGTGAGATGACGATCACTCTTCAGGATGTGTGCATGCTAACTGGACTACCTCTACGTGGTGCTGCAATAGTGCCACCCCCACATCCAGGGGACCGGAAGGAGCTTCTGGGTCAGCGGTTCCCTATCGTGATCCCGCATAGTGCAGCACATGTCCCTCTTTCTTGGCTTCGATGGTACATGACCTGCCCCGAGGATGCGCCTAAGGATGTGGTGCGGACTCACTTCTTCGTGTACCTGCTATTCTTTGGGTGGGTCCTATTTCCTACCACCACTGGGGACTCTGTTCACCCTAGCTACATACACCTTGCGGAGTCCTTGGCGTATGCCTTGCCACACCAGGTGCCCGAATACAGTTAGGGGTCTGCAGTGCTTAGCGCCACATACCGAGGCTTATGTGATGCCTCGCAGCGTAGTGTGGCCGCCGAGCCGGTCCTTGCCGTGTATTACATTCTACTTCAGTTGTGGTCGTGGGAGCACTTCCCGGTTGGTAGGCCAGACTTTCGCAGTGCCGTACACCCTTATGCCCTCAATCCACATTTCTATGCGGAGGACCACGACCCCATTCATGGGCCCACAATGGGTTAAGGATAGACCTCGGTGAGTGTACACAGAGTTCCACAACCAGTTGGAGAGTCTCCACGAGAGTGAGATAGTCTGGTTGCCATGGACTATGGAGTTCATTGCGAGGGTGGCCCCGCACGGCCTATCATCTCAGTGCCACCAAGACGGCCAGTCGGGCCGACGACCTACCACCTCGTCTTCTCGCACTTCGTCAAGCCGTACAACCCACAACGCGTCATGAGGCAGTTTGGGCTGCACCAGCTGGTGCCACCCCCACCAGGACGGCCACTTGCCGCAGACTCCCATCGGTACGACTCTTCACGGTAATTGTGATTGCTTAATGGATGCATAATAATACTAACTGTGTTATGTGTCACACAAACTGCAGGCAAACGAGGAGAGGACGACAGGAGAATGACTGGACAGTCACACAACAGTCGTGGACGGACTTGTGGCGTGACAACGGGGACACGGAGGTTGTGTACGAGCCACGGGCCTACGACCTCGCAATGTACACGGAGTACCTTAAGTGGTATGTTGAAAACACCCGCAGCAGACTTACTGGGCCAGTGCCACATCGTCCAGTGGAGGTCGTGCAAGAGGCCGCAGTACAGGTAGGTCCAGACCGTCACCGAGCTGCACGGAATGACGATGTGGTAATTGTGTTTACTTTAATAATACATCTCAATACTCGTATGTCGTCGCCATATCTCTCTACGCGTTTGAACTAATTACTTATTTCACTGCAGTACGACCGCCTCCATCGTATACATGACGACGCTGCTGACCTTCTGCACGTTGGGCTTCAACAAAATACGGCTCATCGTTGGATTTCTTCAGTCCGCAACATTTTCAACGAGGCGAAGGCTGCGATCAGGACCATCAGCTGCAGCCGGCACAGAGATGAAATCGTCGCACGACACGATGGCAGGGGACCACATCCAGCTCCACCCCCCTCGTCTGGACGTCCGTCGCAGTCTAGTGCCCGTCCCAACTACGCTCGCTCATCATCGGTGCGACTTGGCCACACGGTACGATAATTGCCAAATGTTGTTCGTTCACTCGTTTGCCACTTATTTATCGTAGTTCCACTTTTCCTTGCAGCCATCACGATGGGATACTGATTTGCTAGAGCCATCGTCATCAAGGAGGTACACGCAGGGCGCAACGTCCTCTTCCGGGAGATTGGGCAGGACTGACAGCGACGCTAACTCGGCCCGGCGATCGGGGGAGCAGTCCGGTCGTCCAAGCTTTGCTCGCTCGTCCTCCACGCGCTTCGGCCCAGCGGTGTGATATTTGCCAACTTTTAGTTCATCTACTCGTTGGGCACTTATGTCTCATGCTTCACTTTCTTGCAGCGCTTGACACGGGATAGCAGTTTCACGCAGCCGTCGGCATCCCGGAGGGCGACACCACAACCAATGATCCGTTCGGGCCGACAAGAGCTCCCTATTAAAAGTGACACTGACTCGGCACAGTAGCAGGCCGAGACACCGCCTCCATGCGATTATGGCCGTCAGTCAAGCGTGCATGAACATTTTGGTCATATGTATGAGGAGATGTACGAAGGGTACACTGCACAGGAGTACATGCACGACTTACCGCCGCGATGGTCATTCGGACAGCAGTATACATCGGTACGATATAATGTCCAACACGAAATATATATGTATGCTCGGACGCACTAACACGTACTGTAAATGAATGCAGGTTTACGCGGAACAACTCGGACACGAAGGCCAGGGTCCTTCATCTTCATTGCCGACTACGTAGGTACATGACTTACTACAGTACTCAGCACTACAAATGTCGCGGTGTATGTATTAATCAACCTTTGTTATGTGCACAGGACATAGACTCGACTGCGAACGAATGGCTGAGCGCCGTTTTCAGCAATACATCGCAGCCCTCCACGGAGTTCTTGGCAACACCGCAGGCCTCACAGTACGACCTCCGAGATGCACGAAATGCGCCTGACAGGCTCACCTACTCTCATGACCACTTACGTCGGCAAAGGAAGCGGCCACCACCTCGAACATAATTATTTTGCATTGTATTGAAACTGAAACGGGATGTTGTACATGGAAATAGACTTCCACCGCACATGGAAATAACATAGCACACAAAGTTTATTTAGCATGCATTACACATACATATATTAACTCTCCAGCAGGAGAAGACTCGCTAACAACAAACACAAGATACAACATAGCATAAAACATTACCAACATAGACGACAACAACCTCCAGCTCGACATATTCACGATAAAAATGAACACAACATAAGAAAGAAAATACCACACAACATTAAATTTATTTTCCACTCTAGTGTATCGAAACGACGCCCCATCTCCTGGAAACGACGTCGCATCTCCACGAGGTCGCTATCCCCCACGACGACTCTCTCATGCCGAACATTATCTGTACTAGTGCCCATTTCATCCTCCCACACCCAGAATCGACAACCGCCAGAGGCGTCCTGCGTTTCATGAGAAGAAGATTATGAAATATACCCACACGATTTGAACAAACACGAAACAATCGTACTCACCGAGTGAAAGGGACACTTATAGTAGTGCCACCCAGGATTCGCAGCCGTGTGTGAGGTCTTACGTTTAACTACCGTGTTGTATTGTGGGCAAATCACCGAGAGTGCCGATGAAGAGGTGCTGAGATGACTCATTTCGTCGTCCGAGGGAGTGAGCACGAAAGAAAGCTACAACTAATTCAGGAGGTGAGGGAGAGCAATGCAGGGGACTAGGTGAGGAATGCCTCCCTCTTATAGGCTCAGTGGGAGGCTTAACTCACGAAAGACGAAAGAGGTCAGCTTTGTAAAGAGATCAGCTTTGCGTAGTGAAATGGAAAAAGCGAACAGCTTTGCGCAGTGACATGACAAAAGAGGTCAGTTCTGCAGATATACATGACAAGAGCGGTCAGCTTTGGGCACTGACATGACAAAAGAGGGCAGCTGTACGCAGTGACAAGATACAAGAGGACATCTTTATGCAGCGATAAGACGACATAACCTGGCTTTGCGTACTGACATGAACACACTTGCAGCTTTGTGCATCGACAGGACACGAACACAACAAATAAAATAAAACACGACGAATACAAGGTACAACCATACACCTCGTTGCCTACATGCCAAACGAGCCTCGTGGCACCCACATGGAGTATTGCTGAGGTGGACGCCTCGGACGTGGCTGGCCGTCGTTGTAGTGGCACGCACATATGCAGCTAGGGTTCGCACAGCAACATCCGGGATCGTACGAGCTTCCAATGTTCACGACCTCCTCGTTGCCCCTCTCGCGTTGCATCTGTTGGCGGAGGTTGTTGTTCTCCTCGTTGAGAGTCTCGATTCGCTCCTCTAACTCAAATATTCGTTCCCATAATGTATTCACGTAGGTGGCAACATACCGTTCATGAGGAGGGTCGATCCAGCGTGAGAAGTCGCATTTCGCCATCTGCAGGAAAGGACGGTTACAAAGGATGATCCATAAGTACTAATGAAAATTGTACTATTAGCAATTTCTACCCCTGAGTGTGGACATCGGAAGAAACGTCGCCCGCCATCGACTGGGCCATCCAAGACCTGCACGACCGCATCCTCATTGTGTCTGCATTTTCGCCATGCGGGTTGAGCACGCCGGCTTGGTATCAGGCGGTAGTTTGGATCGAAGTTCTCCCTCCTTTCCAAGGGAAGTTCTTCCTTTGGTGACCCATATCCGACTGGACTCTCAACTTCCAACATGGTATGTTTCTGCAAGACGGAGAAGGGGCTGGGGCTTCGTTCGATTTAAAGAGGTCTCTACGTAGGGGCCGGGGGACCAATAAAACGATGCAGCTGACACGTGTTCACAAGGGTTGGGTAGTCACGGGGCCCCTCCTGCGTACGCGCATGGAAAAGGGCAGATGCCCGAGGAGGTGTCATCTTGTCATTTCATGGCTTGTTCATTTTTTCTGCGCGTGCCCACCCAACCGGGTGAGGGCTACCCACTGCAAAGACTGGACGGGGCCAGTTTTGCGCATCGATATGACCAAAGACTGTAAAGATAGGACTGCGCACCTTTGTGCAGTAAGGGGAAGCGATGTCAGCTTTACGCAGCGAGTAGACAGTGACACCAGCAGACTGGGCGGCTTTGTGCAGCGAGGGGGATGAGTGGCATGCTTTAAGCAGCGACAAGACAAGACGGTCCGGCTTTGCGCAGTGACAGCACATGACTAGACACCTTTTCGCAGTCTGGGAAAGAGTGGCCTGCTTTACGCAGCGACAAGATAAGACGGTCAGCTTTGCACAGTGACAACCCAAGATCGCGCGACTTCGCTGCGATGTGACAAGACATGACGCGACGAGACGAGGGTGGCCAGCTCAGACAGGTTTCATTAATTCCCTGCAGCTTTTTACACTGAAGTAACCCTCCATACCATCCCCTGATCATACAAAAGGAGGTGCAATGGATTGGGGAGAAAGCACTACAGAATCCAAACCCCACACTTTCAAGATGGACAAGAGGCAGAAGGCACAGTGGGAGAAGATGCAAAAGCAATGGGAGAAGACTCGCGACATAGCAAGAGCTACGGCAGCCTGCGACGAACGGGTGAGGGCAGCTGCGGCGCGGGCCCAAGCAGCGGTGCGTGCAAGGAGGACAGCTCCCCGAGAAGATATCCCGCGTTGCACCGACCCCATCCCGGCGGTTCCAATAGAGCGTTCGCCGCAAGACCCGCCAAAAGGGGAGATGCCATCCCTCTGTTGGTGTCAAGACCAATGTAAGTTCTTCAAGTCGAAGCACCCGCTCAGCTTGGGTATGCGCTACTGGGGTTGCGCAAACTACTCCAGTTACTATCCCAACCGACGTTGGGACACGAGAACCTATCGACAACCGGTAAGAACCGCTTACAGTGTGTTTCTCCCCACTACTTCTCTCTTCATGTACGTACTAACATTTCTTGTGTACTCGTAGTCCCTGAATCATTGCGGCGGTATCGCAAGTGGATCGATCTAGAGATCCACCCATACGACCAGTGGACTCTCGACTTCCAGCAGTGGGATGAAAGAACGGCATCGGAGACTCGCGAGGCAGAGCGCCGGAACGACGAGCAGGCCGACTGTATACGTCGGGAGACACAAGCTCATTTCGAGGCGTGCACGCGTAGGGACCGCGAAGCTCGCGAAAGGGAGCGCGAAAGGAAGAAGGAGCTAGCGGCCAAGGCAAAAGATGCAGCCGAGGAGTTCGACGCAGAGGTCGTGAGGAAGGGAAAATGGCCCGGCCCACGAGTAGGTGGGAAACATTCGCTACCGGTCCGTGAATGGCCCGGTTATTAGGTGTGTGTGTGTTCGGTTCGTTGGCCCGCATAACAACGCGCACATATATCGTAGGAGTATGTCGGTTTATTTTCTATCGTGCAACGCATGTAACCAAACTTTGTGTGCTATGTTATTTTCATGTTTATCACTTAGCTTCCCATTCAATTCTTCGTATCCTCAATATCTAAATATCCAAATAATATCCTTCACATTCAAATAATATGAGATATGAGGACATACATATCCAAATCTATGAAAATCTAAATGAAAGGACTTAAATATGTATTCCAAAGCATTTCATCTTCTTTTGAGAAAGTTCTGTACTTTTCTCATTTTTACAAATTGCTAAATTTTAAGATCTTTGTATAGTTTTAAGCAGATTTATGATTTTCATATCTTTTAATGTGCTCGTAATCTGAGATACGCGTAATTATGACGTTTGATCCTCAGAGATTGGTCTATGTGGATAAATTTCATCATAATTATTGGACTCTTGTAAATCATTTTTTCAGCTAGCTTTTTAAGCTCAATTGTAATGCACAAACTTTCACATAGTTTTGAGCACTTTTCACATTTTCATACCTTTTAATGTGCTCGTAATATGATGTACGCATAATTATGACTTTTCATCCTCAGATATTGGTCTATATGTACAATTTTTTTCAGAATTTTTGGACTCTTCTAAGTCATTTCTTCAACTAGCTATTGATGCTCAATTGGAATGCACAAACTTTCACATAGTTTTCAGCACTTTTCATATTTTCGTACCTTTTAATGTGCTCGTAACATGATGTACGCATAATTATGACTTTTGATCCTTATATATTGGTCTATATGGACAAATTTTCTCAGAATTTTTTGACTTTTCTAAGTTATTTCTTTACCTAACTTTTGATGCTCAATTGCAATGCAAAAACCGAAAATTCTGCTACTTACATGGAATGTCCAAGTTTTCAAATAAACTATCAGGAGTAACATTTTCAAATATCTTTTGAAATAAGTAATCAAACTCTATAATTGCTCACATGTACCCATTTTTATTTTTTATGACGACATTAAGATGAATAAATTAGTATCAATCTCCATATGTTCAATATGTTTCAAATATCTTTTTACGTTTCAGTTATAATACAACGTAGTAGTACCAAATTCGAAAACATAAATTCACATCAAATCAAAGTTTACAAACCACATTTACTAATTAAAATTTCAATCCATATACACATTACATATCGATAACAAAAACCACTAATGACGGACGATAATTACATTCATGCACACTATACAAATAATTCATTTACGGACAAAATTTAAATTCGTGCACACTATACAAATATATAATTTACGGATAAAAATTAAATTCGTTAATATTATACAAATTAATTATTTCCAAAATATTTATTTATCTAATTACAAATTTTCGCAATAAAAAATCGGATGAATAGTGGGTGGTGCGCCCGGAGGCCGTACCACCGTGCGTGAACAGTGGGTGGTGCGCCTACGCACCACCGCCGATTCATCTTCTGATCGGTGGTGCGGCCCCACAAGACCACCGGTGTGATGCGCCCGGCGCACCACCGGTCGACGTGTCGCTTCCTCACTATTCCGCGGTCAGGAAGGGGGTTAGTTTTGGAATTCTGCTGATGTAAAGGTTATTTCTAAAATTTTGGAAAATAAATGTGCTATATGCGGCTAAATTTCCACCAACACCAACCAAAAAGTAAAAGTAAGAAAAGAGGGGAAAAAAAGGAAACATTTTTACACGACACCGCGTTCTATCCCCCGCGAGATCTGTCGTGCTCCCCCCTCGCGCCCCGCCCCGTCCCGGACTCCCGATCCACCCCGCTAGCGGCGGCCTCCGTCTCCTCGGCGATGGTCGTCTGCAAATGCCGCAAGGTACTCCCTGGTTTCTCCACCGATCCGGCGATCTCTGCTTTGGATCCCGCGGTTTCTTGCGTGTTCTTTCGTTTGGGTGGGGGCGGATACGGGTGGGTGCGGGATGGCGTCGCCTGGATCCGACCGGGTGCCGCGAATGGCACGGGTCCACGATTTTAGTCTGGGGGATGCGCGGATTCTTGGATTTCTTCGCCGCTGGTAACGGTTGATTCGATGCATGAGCATTTCGTCGAACACTCGTGAGCTTGCTTATGCAGGGAGGCTAGTATATTGGGATTGCTCAATTTGATGCGCTGCGAAGAGCTGTTCTGTTTACCGAGTTGTTGGTGTTTCCAGATTTAAGGTGGATTGATGTTATTAGTGCTAGTTCAATATGGTGCTGATTGTGGTAGCTTGTGCTTGCTTTGGTTTTTCAGGCGACCAGGGTTTATTGCTTCGTCCACCAGGTTCCGGTCTGTGGCGAATGCATCTGCTTCCCGGAGCATCAGTTATGCGTGGTGAGCTCGGCTTGTCGCTGGTCTTGATTGGATGCAGACAAAGTGCATCTAGACTAAAAATTGTTAAATCTGGAGTAGTAGTCAAGCTATTATTGAGTGTTCTGTATATCCTGTTTCATGGATATAGTCTTTCGCAATTTCAGCTGCACTGTTGGCTTAATTGGATATTGCAATTTTGAGCAAAATGTTCAATCTTGGTCTGCCGAGGACATAGCGTGATGGGCTAGACTAAATACAAACATAGCATAGGAAGCTGCTGCAATATTCCTGTTTATAGATGCACGGCATATTGGGTAATGGGCAACTAAGAAGATCAGCATGCTGCATGCATTTTTACTTGGATTCGGGTTTCATTTAGTTTTAGGCTTTTAGCACTGGTATCCTGATATCACACCAACTTGTCAAACTAGTGCCCTGATATGTATTGGTTACTGATAGGCCACCGATACATACCGATGGTTATCAAGTTATTTTCCTTCTAAAAAATGAAAAAGCAAAATCCTGACAAATTCTGATACGACCCAATACTTTCCTGTATGGCGGTATGGCCTGGCACAAATCAAAGCACCTCGAAACAGAACCCAGCCCATGCTCATGCCTCCCAACCCACCAGCTGAATCCATCTCTCTTTCCCTTCTCATTCAAGCCTAAGAACGGAGACCACATCCCTACAGTTTTCATCACCATCCTTCTTGCGAAGTCCTATTGATGTTTACTTTGTAGTAATAAATTTTGAGATCAGATGAGTGCATCATATGATCATATATCTTTCTTGTTTTATTTTGCATGAAGAGAAAGTTAAGATTTGCATGAACAGTGCTATTTACATGTTATCTGCAAATTGGTATCCTTACAATTTTTTCAAATAGTGTTGCATTAATTTTGAAAACTTATATCCTCTGTTCTTATTCTGTAGGTAAAAAATTATGCCGAATGGGTTGTTAATTCTGATTATGACTGGCCGCAACACTGTTCATCTTGCAATTCGGTTCTGGAAGCTGTAAGTGAAGAAACGACACGATTGGGTTGCTTGCGTATGTAACGTTTCCAGTAGAATGCTTGAATTCATTCATATCTTGAAGCCGCCTTGTTAAATAATAACAGGATATTGTGTTCTTGTCATCCTTTAGATGTAATGCACACAAAATGCTTGATATCACATATTCAAAGTTTCCCAACCCAAACAGCACCAGCAGGATATGTCTGCTCCTCATGCTCTACACCTGTATGTTAACCTCTCTCTCTCTCTCTCTCTCTCTCATAGAGCACTGACTTTCAATGCTATACCTCTGAGGATCCACAGTTCTTTGACCTTGAAGTATAATTTCCCTGATAGATATGGCCTCCTTCAAGTATTAAAGATACAGGTTCTAGCCTTCACTCTAAACTGAAGGAAGCAATAGTCCAGGTTAGGTCCTTCAAATCTTTTCCTGGTTGCAAAATCCAAAGCACTGCTTTTCCTTTCATGAATTTGTCATTACATCTACATTGCTTTATGTTGAAGTTTTCTAATGTTGCTAATGTATTCTCCTTTGGTGCGATAATGCAGTTATGCACATTAACTAAGTTCTACTTTTGCAGCTAAACCCATTCTCTTATATAATTGTCAGGAACTCAATCCATGCATTCCTGCTCTCTTTATCTAATATATAAGCATTCCATTGGCCAGTGCTTTCCAGTTTCCAAAGTTGCTCTTTCATTGATGCTGAAGCTGAACAATGAAATTCATGAAAACACATTGGGCCTGTTCTTTCTGGTTGCGGTGATGGCTTTTGGCTGCGGCTGATGGCTTTTTGGCTGTTTGCGACAGAGATTGCGGAAAGAGAGATACTCGCTTGCGATTTTTGATGATACAGATATTAGTTTTGTAACGTGTACTACAATTAACTTGTAGACCCTATCTTAAAAAAATACTCCGTTTAAAAGTTAGTTACTGTAGCAAAAGTCAAAAGCGGTTTTTAGAAGCCGCAAAGAACAGGCCCATTGTATCATGACATTTGAAATACAGATCTCAAATTAATCCTGATGATTTTATCATTAGTCTTGACTATTAATGTTATAATCCCTTATTGGCTTTTAACTATAAAAATGTAAGATATAAATTTGTTCTGATTGTTCAAGTACTTTTAGTGTATATTTAATACAAGATTGTTTTTGTCCATAGTTTGATAAAGCTTGCACTTTCATAATATGTTGCAGACTGGATTGGAGAAGAGTGTATTTGGAAATCATTATGTGGCAATGCCTAAAGCTGATACTTGCACCCCTCCTGCTTTTGCTTCAGATCCCCTTAAGCATCTATCCATTTCTGGTGAATCTAATGGTGCAAACACAATTAACTCTGCTAAAGATGCAACTTTACCATCAACCTTACTTTCCAAGGAGGATAAGTATCCTGCAGGAATGTACTCTTCTGGGACACCTAGTCACGTGGAACCAGAAATAACTGAAATAGATGGTCCTAGTCCTATAACCACCCAATTCCCAGAACAGGAGTCCAACTTCATCAGAAGTCCAAGTCCACATGGGGTAAGTCATGCCGAGTCCTTGTATTTGTGGTTAGTCTGTTTGTCTTGTGTTGAGCTTTGCTTATGCACAGCCACAGTAATCCTATTCCTTCATTATGTAGCCTGGTGCCATGACAAGAAAAGGTGCTAACCATGTTGAGAGACAAAATTCAGAGATTTCTTATTATGCTGACGATGAAGACGGAAACCGCAAAAAGTATACTAAAAGGGGTAAGCATACATTTGACTAAAAGATTATTTTCTACTTTCATCTTTATGTTATGTCCACGATTTCTTGAGTTATACTGAGCTTTTGTTATAAGATGATTTAAATTAGAATGTTACTGGGAGAGCTCCTACTGTTCTGCTTCCACAAGTTAATTACAACACACTAATCATGTTGTCAACCGTCTTTCTGAGCGTGTATGGCACTAGACCCTGACAAAAAAGAAAAAGAAAAAGAAAAAGAAAAGTTGATTGCATCAATAAGGCTGTTTTCCCCCTGCTGGCCCGATAAATATGGAAGAATAGTTGGCTTGTTTAAACTGTGTGCCTGTTTTAAATTCCTGACTCTTAAGCCTTGCTCAGGGTTGTTCTAAGCTTCGTTAGTTTTGGACAGCTTGACCTGGTTGGGCTAACCAAGCTAAAACTCATCCAGGTATAGGTTCCATTGACATAATCTCTTGCATTTGCGGTACCTTCTTAACCCTGAGCAGCAGCATTGCTCAAACCACTTGCCAAAAAAACTTTGTTGCAACTGTGTGCTCCAGGTAACCTTGAATTTGTTACTTAGATATTTATGGTCTATCAGATGAAGCATGGTTGTTTGGGATTAAATACGTTACTTTGAAATTCAGATGCAATTGATACTTGATTCTGCTTTCAGTACTGTAATAACCAATATACAACCCACGTGTGCTTGAAAATTATGCATCTACATAAAGTATACATATAAATGCTGGAAATATGAGAAGACTGTTTCAGGAATAGTCTGGTTTACACCTAGTCAATTTGAGCTGGAAAATTACTTCAAAGCATGGTACCATTTGCTTCTTACATAGCTCCAATTTACAGGTACATTCCGTCACAGGTTTCTAAGGATGCTGCTACCTTTCTGGTCCAGTGCACTGCCAACATTGCCAGTTACAGCACCCCCTAAAAAAGAGAATGATGCTGCAGAAGGCCGCACACGCCATCAGAGATCAAGAATGGATCCCACAAAGATCTTACTTGCAATGGCGATCATGTAGGTTTTCTGCCATGAATTTGTTTTTGTTCTCTTGCTGCTTATATTCTCTCTTTTGTTTCCCCTGAGTTTGCTCTAAGAATGGTTACTTTATTTGATTAGCACTAAAGTAGAGAATGAATTTTGAGTGGCCCAGGGAAAAAAACACTTTGACAGTGGCAGAAGGTGTATTAGTGAATTAGGTTTGCCCCAACGTTTATACTACAGTTAATTTACATGATCATAAGAGATAGTGAACGGTCACTGATCCAATAAGATGCTTTAAGATGGGCATTATACAATACATGTCTCTTCCTCTCCGAATCAATAGCAGTGCTTGGAAGACCAGTCTGTTCCCAGCTGCCATTATCATACCAGTTATTAGTTGATCCAATGTTTGGTAGAGATAAACTAAGATGGCTTAAAGGATAACCATTTGTCACTTGAGACATCAAGAAATGTGGGCAGGGTGCCCAGCACAGCTAGTTTTCCCTCAGAAACCTCAGTTTATGTGTTCGAGTTGTTAAGGATGGAATAGGATTGTGTTGTTTGTTTCCTTGTATGTCTTGGTTTTCTTATCTGTATATAGCATATTTCTCTGTATATATACTCTCTATATATATTACCCTTTGGGCCTTATGAATATACACACTATATTCATAATATGGTACCAGAGGTAGGGCACTAATCCTAGTTTTCTGTACCCACACCGGGGATCCGCCCCCGCCACCAGCCCACGGTTGTGCTGCCGCCCTTTGGGCCACCGCACCACCGACCTCTGGTTGCCACCGCTCTGCCTCGAGTCGCTGTCTACCCGTTAGTCTTTGTCTGGCGTTTGTCTCAGCCGCCGTATCTCGGAGGCTGTGCTCATCCTCTCGCCGGCGCCAGTGCTTGCCAAAGCCACCGCCGTTTGAGCTACTTAGCTCGTCGCTCGTTGGTGCTGCCTATCGCCTATCGTCGAGCCACTGCTTGTCGGCCCGCCTGCTGTCATCGCTCGCTGCCCGAAGCTCGCTGATCGATGCCCGCCCGTCCCCGATCTGATCTGATCGGGCGGATCAAATTTGGTTATTTTATATTAGTGCAAAAAAATAAAATAAAAACGCTAATCTAACCGTCATGCCGTCCAAGCCGCCTACCAATGGCTTCCGTTCCATTAGCTGCGTTCTTATTCGCGGGAACAAATCTACATGGGATAAATTACAGGTTGTGATCTTTCTCATGGAGATCACACTTGATGGTCTCTGCCTCTGGGGACACGTCACAGGTGCACAACCTTCTCCGTCACCACTGGTCCAGGCTCCTCCCAGGCCGTCTATTTCTGCACCTTCTATAGAAGATAAGACCACCAAGAAGAAGGCATAGGCTGCTACTGCTGATGAGGCTTTATAGTATGCTATTGACGCTTGTGAGTGCTAGTGTGCTGATGAGACCCTTGTTCATGCCATCCTGGTGGTCAGCGTTGACAACTCCCTCCAGCTAGATATTATTGGTCTGCGGTCTATTTAATAGATTTGGGAGTACTTGTGTGAACGATACCAACAAAGCAGTGATGTTCAGTTCTTTTCACTCCAGTGTGAGTTGGAGACGTTTTGCCAGGGGGATTCTTCTGTCGACAACGTCTTCCGAGTCATGACCAGTCTCTGGTACCAATTGGACGACCCGACCTCTTCACTTTGTCAGGAGTGTCATAAAGTGTAGAAGGCGGATCATGATCATCTTCGCTTTTATGATTTCGTTTGCCGTTTTCGCCCATAGTTTGAGCCTGTCAAGGCTCAACTGCTGAGCCACTCGTCGCAACTGACTGTCACCGAGGCCCTTTCGTTGCTTTGGGCGAGGAGCTTTGCTTTGGGTTTCTGCTCCTTCAACTACATCGATGTTTTCTGCTCCGACTATGGTCTCTCCCTAGGTGGTTGTTTCCGCTCTTGTTTTTGCACCAACTGGAGTTCATTGCAACTACTGCAAGAACTTCGGGTACGACTACCAGAGTTGTGCGGTGCGGAAAAAGTGGAACAAGGCACGTGGGGGTGGACAATCCAAAGGGGGCAGGGAGGCCCTTCACAGGAGGATAGATCAGCTCGTCCGGTTCTCAGCGATGTGACTTTGTTCAGCAGCTCTGCTAGGTTCTACTTTAGCTCTCTCACAGCTTAGCAGGTTCTACCAGTCTAGCTCAGATGTCTACTCGAGGTACTTCTTGGGTTCTAGATTTTGGTTTCTCTTTCCATATGACACTGGACTCCACATTTCTCACTTCAGTAGGACCTGCTTTTCCTATTTCTATTTAGACAGCTGATGGTACTCCCTTGTCTGTCAACTATCGGGGCACCTTTTTGTCCACTGATTTTTTTTGTTCTAGCTGTTTCCCATGTTCGCAAACTTACCATGCAACTTCTTTTGGTGGGACAGTTCACTGATCTTAGTTGTAGGGTTGGTTTTGACTCACATCTGTTTTGACTAGGATCGACAGACAGGGACGGTACTTGGGACTGGCCGGCGCCGTAGGGATTGTTAGGGTATCTACATTCTTGACCGCCTCTACCTCCCATCCACTTTGGTTGCTCCTACCACATCTACCTCCACCGCCACTGCTGCCACCACCTCTGGTGCTTTTGTGCAGTGGTATCACCGTTTAGGTCACCTGTCCGGGTCCCGTCTTTTTTCATTAGTCCGTTAGGGTGTCCTTGGATGTGTTACTGTTAGCATGTCTATGTTTTGTCAGGGTTGTAAACTTGTTACGTAGCTACAACTTTCTTATCATTCTAGTGAGTCATTGTCTTCTCGTCCTTTTGATTTAGTTTATTCAGATGTATGGAGAACTACGCTTATTATTTCTAAAGGTGAGCATAAATTCTATGTAGTTTTCATTGATGATTATTCCCTTTTTACTTGGCTTTTCTCTATGTCTAATCGTGGTTTCTTGCGATCTATCGTAGCTTTTCCACTATGGTTCGAACTCAGTTTGAGTCTATATGTACTTTTTGTTGTGATTCTGCTAATAAGTACTGTTATGGCGCTTTCAAACAATTTCTTTCTGAGTAGAGCACTCTTTACTAGTCTTCTTGTCCTAGTGCTCATGCTTAGAATGAGGTTGTTGAGCGCAAGCATCGTCATCTGCTTGAGACTGCTCGCACTCTTCTCCTTGCTTCTCATGTTACATCACAGTTCTGGACTGAGACTATTTCTACGGCTTCATATCTTGTCAATATGTAGCCTTTCACTGCTCTTTAAGGCTGTTAGTCCTATAGAGCGTGTCTACTCTAGAGCTCTCTAGTACTCACCTTCGTGTTTTAGGCTGCACTTGTTTTGTCCTACTGCAGCTTTGTGAGCACATCAAACTTTTAGCCCAGTCAGTTGAGCGTGTTTCTTGATTACAGTTTTGAGCATATGGGTTATTGTTGCTATGATCCTTCTGCTCGAAGGATCAGGATCTCACGAATCTCAATCTTTCTTTTGTCGAGATTCGGCTCATCCTGTTTCCATCATTGAGACGATCTCCTGCTTATCTCTCTCTAACTCTTCACCCATTTCTCCCGTTTCACAACCTTCCTCTAGTCTGTCTCCAGTGGTTCTGTGCCCTCACCTTTTGTGCTGCCTCCTGTAGCACTGCCTTTTGTTCCTGTAGCACCATCGTCTTGTTTCTTTGGGGTACACTACTCCATGCATCCTTGTCCTTTATCAAACTCATCTTTTGGTATCCTGCCGACACCGACACCTGATTTCTTTGATGATCCTCCTTGTTACACCTTTCATGATCGAACATTCCTTTGATCTCCTGATCGTCTTGGTTTTTCTTCAATAGCTCATGCTCTCTCTGTCACTGAGCCTAGCCCTTATCGCAAGACTGCTTCTCATTCGGAGTGGTAGCTTGTTATGGCAGAGGAGCTTGATGCTCTTCGACTTATGGAGACCTGGTATATAATATCGACACATGTTCATGCTCGTTCTATCTTGTGCAAGTGGGTGTACAAGATTAAGATCTGGTCTGATGGTATTATCGAAAGCCACAAGGCTCGTCTTGTGGCTCACGGTTTCCAGCAGGAGTACGGTTGTGATTATGATGAGACGTTCGCCCTTGTTGCTCATATAAGCACTGTTCGCACTCTTGTTGTGGTTGCTTCTGTTCGCTGGTGGTCTATCTCTCAGCTGGATGTTAAGAATACCTTTCTTCATGGTGTTTTGCGTGAGGAGGTTTACATGCAGCCACCACCTGGGCATTTTGTTCTAGATGGACACGTCTGTCATCTTCGTCGTGCTCTTCATGGCCTCAAACAGGCTTCTCGTGCATGGTTTGCGCATTTTATCTCAATGATTACTGCTGTCGGTTTCACTGTTAGTGACCACTATCCTGCTCTTTTTTGTCCATATCTCACCTCGAAGTAGGACACTACTTCTCTATGTGGATAATATGCTCATCACTGGTGACGATTCCTCATTTATCACATATATGAAGAAGCATCACAGTGAGCAGTTTCTGATGACTGATCTTGGTTTACTTACATATTTCCTTAGGATTGAGGTTTTTCCACGCCTGAGGGCTACTACCTCTCCCAGCAGAAGTATGTTCAAGATCTACTTGATCAATTTCTTTTGATTGATACTCGAACTATTGCGACTCCCATGGAGCTCTCTTCAGTTTTGCATTACTGATGGTGATATTCTTGAGGATCCTATCCGATATCATCTTGTTAGGAGTTTGGTGTATCTTGTGAGCACTCGTCCTGATATTGCTCATGTTATCCATATCTTAAGTTAGTTTATGGTTCGCCCTACTCATCTTCACTACAGCCACATTTTTCGTGTTCTTCGTTACTTGCGTGGAACCATATCTCGTCGTTTGTTTTTTCTTAGCTCCACTTTATTACAACTTCAGGCGTACTTCGATGCGACCTGGGTTAATGATCTTTCTAATCGTCATTCTCTTTATGCTTATTGTGTTTTTCTTGATTTTTCCTTGATTGCCTGGAAGACAAAAAAGGAGACTGCAGTTTCCTGTTCAAATGCAGAGACTGAGTTGAGAGCTATGGCAGTAATAACAACAGAGATTATTTGGTTGAGGTGGTTACTTGCAGACTTTAGAGTACCTGTGAGGGAACCTACGACACTTAAGTGTGACAGTACAAGTACTATTAGTATTGCTCGTGATCCAGTGAAGTATAAGCTCACCAAGCACATTAGTGTGGATGCTTCATACACTCGCTCACAGTGCAGGAGGGAGTACTTGCTCTACAGTTTGTGCCTTCAGAGGTATAACTTGTTGACTTCTTCACGAATTCACAGATAATGGCACAATATTTGTATTTTCTCTCTAAATTCATTGTGTAATCCACCATAATTTGAGAGGTTGATAAAAATAGAATAGAACTGTGTTATTTGTTTCCTTATATACCTCGGTTTTCTTATCTGTATGGTATATTTCTTTGTATATTCTTTTATACTCCCTATATATATTGCCTTTTGGGCCTCATGAATGCACATACAATATTCATAACACGAGTGACCTCCTGCCCATATTTTTAGCAACTATTCCACCAGTCCAGGTTGACCAGTTTAGCCTTTGCCAGTTGAATGAAAAATCTGCCAGTTCGACCACCATAAAACCACTTTTAGTTTTCTTTGGTTTTTGCCATTTCGAGTGCATGGACAGTCGGACTATCGCACTCTGGACTAGGCAATGGTCCGGGTTTTCCTGGTTACGCCACCAGTCCAGTCCGGTTCCAATAACAATAGTTACTAGAAACCAGCCAGCAGTTGGGAACTGGCATTGAGATTTTTTATTTAAATATCAGACTGTTTGATTTGAATATTGGCATCACTTGGTATGATGCTGAATTCTTGACAAGGATGCTACCGTTGCAAGTGTTGTATTTTTCTTTAGAATTGTTGCACGTTTACTATAAGAAGGGTAGTTTATGATATCTTTTTTGGAACCTTGACTTATTGAGTATAAATAGAAGTATATTTGTATCATGTTCCTTCATTCCGCTAGCCTTGATCTGTAACATCTCAACCGATATTTGTATACTTGGAACAAACATAAAAATATACCTTGTAGCTGTGAACAGTGTAAAGTTAATGGGCTGTGTTACTTGACGGAATTACCGTTATTTCTTTTATTCTGACCTTCATCCAAAGTTTGCACCGACTTATGGTAGCAACCTTTCAAATTTGTATCTGCTTACATTTTCTCACCTTCTAGTCTGGTTTAGAAAAGAAGAATTTCTTACTCTGATTTAGAGAAAGAATTTGAACTAATGTACAAAAATTATATGTTACTGCAGGGCATGTATAGCAACGATGGGAATTCTCTATTACCGTTTGTCACAGCGCAGTCTTTCTGAAAACTTTATTGAGGATGAGCCTCAGTAGTACCATTGAGATTTTCAACATTGCAGTTTATTTCTGATACTGCTTTGCTGCTGATTCCAAGGGTTTTACCCTCCCTGTATTTCGTTTCCTTTTCCCTTTTTGTGGGGCTTTCTTGGTGGTTGAGGGTGGTGGGGTAGTTGTTGGTTACATCAGAGTTATAGTAGACTATTTTTATGTGCTGATTCATGTGCATGTTTATGTAACTATAATGATATACAATATTCTCTTGTTACGTACACCTGATTAGAAATCATAGAAATTGTCATCTACCGTTTCCTTTTTTTTACCTCATGAGAAATTACATATTTCGGAGTGTAGATGGTGGCACATTCAATAATGCTATAGATATTTTGTTGAACGGCATATTCTGAAATATAGTTTTTGTTATAATTGGGCCTGTTCTTTGCGGCTGCGGCTGATGGCTTTTGGCTGCGGCTGATGACTTTTTGGCTGTTTGCGACAGAGATTGCGGAAAGAGAGATACTCGCTTGCGATTTTTGATGATACAGATATTAGTTTTTTAACGTGTACTACAATTAACTTGTAGACCCCATCTTAAAAAAATACTCCGTTTAAAAGTTAGTTACTGTAGCAAAAGTCAAAAGCCGTTTCTAGAAGCCGCAAAGAACAGGGCCAATTATCTCTCAACCAACTGTTCTAGTCATCAACTGCTGACATGTTTCAGAACTGGATATGTTGGTTGTGGACTCGTACCACCCTATTTGTATCCTGTTCAACTCATTTTTGTAAAAGCGTTATATTTAGAACAATGTTGGTTGATGTGCTTCGATCCCTCTTTGTTGGAGGTAGAAAAATGGATCGTAGTGGTTAGTAAGTCAATGAGATTGACACTTTCCTTGCAGATTTACCTGGGCAATTGCCTTCTCTACACAGGCAAGTTGCTTTGTATTTGCTTAATATTATCAAATAGTGAACTGATTTAACCGATTGTGGTCAGCTTTTCAACCTTTTTCAAAAAAAAATCGACGACCTGAGCCGAGGATCGGTAACCGGGCAGTTACCGGTGCAATCCCGGTTACATTTCATATTTAACATTTTTCTTTAAAATTTCCAACAATTTTTAACTTTCAACAAGATTTAATGGTATGCTTCAAACAACCAAAAAAAAAAAAGCTCAAATGGCAGATTCTCACTTTCTGGCCAGTTACTGCCGGGATTTGGGCCCTGGTTGTGGACTTTGGCAATTAGTGAGTATAACTTTGCACCTACAGTGTCAACAAGCATGAACTATATATATATATATATATATATATATATATATATATATATATATATATATATATCGAATGGTTTGGTTTCATTAACCCTGAATATACAAATTTGGATTTTTTGTGTATACTTCACTAGTCTAGGATCAGTTAGTGTACACAGTGAAAATATTGACCATATTCATGATTAACCAAGAAAAGGACTCAAATATTATTAATTATCAAAGTTGCGACCTTATGGCCAAGTACTAGTTTAACAAACTAGCAGCGGAAATACAACAAAACAAAGTAGTCATTCGACATGCCCATAGATAATCGACTGGGTAGGGAGACCCTAATGTGAGAAATTATCGATGTATCTTCCTTTAGGTACTTTCAGATAATATGGTTCTTCCTCTTCAATTGAGTAAATGTGGATATAGCCGTGAGTACGTAGAGTACTCAGCTAGTCGTTTGTAACAAGAATGTAATATAATATACAAGGCTTACCAAATAATGCTGAGTGGTTATTTTGCATAAAACAATAATTTGAAGTAAATACAATAAATAGATTAAAAGTAAACTTTTAAAAAAGATATTAAATAAGTAAATAATTAAAGAATTGAATAAATCACAAGTGAACTGGCCATTCACTTTCCCAAAATTAATGCAAGTTTTTATAAAAACTCTACCCTTTATGTAAAATCACCGAGTATTGTCCATGACCAGGGACACGATTATTCCAATAGTTTTACACTATCGAGGTTGCAGAAATTTTACCTATACGATGTGATCATCTTTATGTAAAAGAAAATCATAACAAGGATTTTACAATGCTCAATCTCAAACTCAATTCGCCCACTAAGATTTCGCCATCGAGTAGGTTAACCACCTAGTTGATAATTGCCCCCTTTTACGCCTCGTGGAATGTCTAACCAACACCCACGTTCATCGCAATGGTTAAATCGAAATTAAAATATCACAAATTAATCAGTCAGGTCTATCCCATACTAGACATGTGGTTGCACGATAAGGCTAAATTAGTGGCGTATAATATTAAGTCCTTAGATATTACTCCGATGAGACATCCACATCCCTCAAAGTACTAACCATACTTCCCTTTTACTGCACGTTCACTCGTCCAAGTAAAAATCATTTTGTATAACTAACACGAATGACATACCCATGTCATGACATATAAGTTTTATAACTATGGTTACAACCACGATTCAATAACTCATCAAGTCAAAATTAATTGATCATATGTGATGATCAGCCCAACGTAACTGTAAGCATAGCTAAGCATACTAGACGTACAATCTATATGACAACTAGCATTGCATTATTAGATAATTATTCATTTTATGGTGACAATAGAATCATAGCATTTAAATTATCAAGTGAGGGATTGATCAAGTTGGATAATAATTATCAGGTACAAAGGTTTGTAATAAAACAGCAATACATCATAATTTAAAATAAAATTATAAATAAATAGATTTACAAATTAGGTTCAACATGATCAAAGGACACGATTTGCCTTGGTCTTGCTCAGTCAATGACTCTTGATCTTGAGATCTTGCTTCAATTCATTCGAAAATGTTATCTAAAGACAGAAAATAAAACAAGACACAAATTAAATCAAATAAAATTTAAATGAACTTCAAAAACATTAAAATTAGAACCAAAAGATAGAACTTAATTGTAGATAAATTTAGGAAAAAAATCGGATCAATCGGAGCTAGAATAGAGAATAACAGGGCACTTGAAAAATTAAATCTAAAGAAAATACATAACATTAAAAATACTACTGTGCTGTGGACTGAGTGCATGGAATAATAGGTCTATGGTGAACTCGTCTCATGAAATAGTGTATTAGGCGACTTGGCTGCTGACGCGGCATT
This sequence comes from Melocanna baccifera, assembly GCA_036346265.1. NCBI lineage: Eukaryota > Viridiplantae > Streptophyta > Magnoliopsida > Poales > Poaceae > Melocanna > Melocanna baccifera. The sequence goes on along the minus strand of CM070705.1, from coordinate 10,630,426 downwards.
TAGGGCTAATGTGGCAGACACGAGGCATGACACGTGGCTCTTAAGGCTAAGGTGGCATGATACGTGGCATGCTGACGTGGCACATGGGATGGCTCGGGTGCTGACGTGGCACACACATAAACGGACACGTGGTGCGATACGTAGGCTAGGGCTGACATGGCAGCTGGCGTGGATGACTGACTCGGCTCAGCTCATGGGTCTACGACACAATTAACGTTGACACATGGGACCTACGGGTCAATGACTCGGTGCACATGGATTGAGTTCGCGGGGAAATGAAGAGAAGCGGTTGGCGTGGTGCGTGTTGATGTCACTCGGTTGACGTCGACGGGCACACGAGATGAAGCGACGCTTCGGGCAAGCGAATAGGCGCGGGCGGCGTGGTGCATGCTGACGTCACTCGGCTGACGTTGATGGGCGCGTGAGACGAGGTGACGCTTCAGATGAGCGAACGGGCGTGGGCGGCGGCGTGAACTGAGGCAGTTGCGAGCAACGCGGTGGCCAGCGGGGTGAAGCAGCTCGGCAGCGTGTGGAGGACCAACCGGCGGTGACGCACGGGGTAGCGGACGATGGACCAGTGGGTGATACGCGGAGCAGCTCGATGACGGCGAAGACGAACGCAGAGAGGACATCGGCGATGCGAGAACGACAATGGCGCACAGGCGAGGTTCGGCGAAGGCGGCGACGACTCGGGGATGGGAGGCCACGAGGGAACTCGACCAGCTTTATACATGGATGACGAGGTGTCCGGTTCGGCCATGGGAAGAAGTCCGCAGTGGAAATGACACAAACATCAAGACTCCGAGACAAACACGGCACAGCTTCGACGGAGGAAGATGAATAGTGACCTAGCATGTGGGCCCCACTTGTCGGTGGCACGAAGGGGAAGGGACGGGCAAGATGCGGGCATGAGCAAGGCGACCAGGCGCGGATAGGCGACATGCATTGGCGAAAGAGAAATGGGCCAGAGGGGTTTCGACCCATGAGCCGAAATCTGGATTTTTCGGATTTTCGATTTTCAAAAATTGAAATAAATTCAGTTGAGCTCACAAAAATAGCTCAAGGAACCCAAATAAAATACTTTCAGTAACAATTGAAGTTTATTTTAGCCATATTAAATCCTTTAATTAATAAAAATTCAATTTAAGCTTTAATTAACTTCAGAAAAAAATCTAAATATTGAATTTTATTTTCAAAGCTTCAAAAGAACTCTGAAAAATAGGATGTTATAGTTTCTAAGGTGAGTACTTTGTTCTTGAGTAGTCAAACATTAATTTGTGGGAATAGACAACATTAACTGTTAGTCTATTACCCAATTATGACCTAGATTTCAATTTGTACGCAAACCACTGCAAACAAACATAATGTGCGCATTATCATTGTATATTTCTCAATAGTCATTTAGTTTTCATAACTTAATCATCCGCTCATGATCAACTATGGTCTATGGAGATTGCATCTATGTTTTGATGTTGAATTAGTTAATCCTATCCACTTTTTCAGATTAATTATGAAGTCAGAAGGTTTTTGATGCTATATATATATATATATATATATATATATATATATATATATATATATATATATATATATATATATATATATATCAAATATATGCAAGTTTTAACTTAAGTTAGTTACTAATTCCCTCTTTGCATAATTTGCAAATATAGCACTTAGGTATTATTTGATGTGAGATAGATCTGTGAAATTTGTGTTAGTGTACATTAGTTTGGTCCCTGTCCAGCATGGCCGACACGATGCGGGCAAGAGAGCTAGCTTTGGTAACTGCGTGCGGCTCAGGCTGTTGGTTTTCTCAACCCGATTCTATGGAGGTTTTTCTTTGCCTTTTTCATGGTGCCGGGCACAAAGTGACTCACTTATTTTTTGGTACACAGTAAGATTTATGAACTATGTCACTAACCATGATTACATATACTAGTTTTATGAGTCTAAAATATATTAGTCCCTAGCACACATGTGTGAGTCATGCACTATAATCAGATTATTTATGAGATCAATTTCAATCTAAACATATGGGTCAACAGCCTGCAGAGCCGATTCTACAAAACAAACCTAGCTATTCCGCCGTGTGTTGTACCTGGGTTAAATATATGCATGCGTATTACATTTTAGTAGACTTGATCTCAATAAATGTCTACCAAATTCCAGTACAACTGTCCTCTGCACCTCGAGTATTAATTCCTGGAGTTAAATTTCGCATAAAATTGTTCACTATCACTTGCATCAGTAATATAAATAATTCCACATTGAGTTAAATTGACAATAACCATAATAAATATTGAAAGTCACATAAAAATCCCAACATCTCCCATATGGCTAAAACATTTCAATCAATAAACTAAAGTCCCATGACTTAATCATGCTTCGAAAATAAGTCCTGAATAATTGGCTTAGTCAATGAATTTTTCCTCAATGTGTTTAATTTTACTATGAATAAGTGACAGGTTGTGACGCACTTTCCACAACCTTAAGTGATGTAAGAAATTCCCTTAGCTATATATCTTACTTTGCTACTTCAGATGTAACAATGTATTCAACTTCCATGGAGGAAAGAACAATTGTATCTTTGAAAGACTATGTGAGAAGGTCCTGTTTAATATTGTGATAAACCATTGCAAAGTTTCTAAAGTGATTATTTGATTTTGCGAATATTGTACTTTGTTAGGATTGGTTTGGGTAGAAATTGAGGATTTTGGTATTTGAGTCATAGATTGAGTTGAGGTAACCTGGGTCATTGCATTAAGGTTACATGATGTATATTTTGGCTAACGTAAGTTAAGTTGTGAAGAATTTGTACTTAGAAATGATTTCTTTGTCTTTGGATGTGTAGAGTCGTTTGGAGTCAACCGTGGTGAACGAGAGAATCAGGGCTAGGCTCATGGAGGAGTTGAGGCTCAGAACGATAAAGAATGCCGCTTGAGATGGTGAGCTCAAGCATGGCATGAGAAAGATGGAAAATATTGAAGACTAGTTCAAATGACAAGATGACATCATGAGGCTTGGACGGTCCAAGTGAGCCATGATTCGGTGGAGCCAGGATATGAGAGACTTGGCGACGCGTGGCAAGTTAGTGGTGCACCTATACATGGCAAACATGGCGATTGCTTGCAAAGGATGGTGATGACTGGGTCAACGAGGGGTATTTTGGTAGTTTAGACAAAATACCGGAAACCATCTTGTATCTAAACCACGGCGTGTGGGTGATACGTTGGAGGGCGGTTTAAGTCAAGGTAGAGCTGGTTTGATCGAGACAGATCGAGGTTAAGGATTTAGCAGATACAAGCTTATGTGCTTTGAAAAGCGTGCATAAGTGAACATATATGAGTAAAATCCGTGTGAGTGGGGTTAACGAGTTTTCTCAGTTGTGCTAAGTAAATGGTATCTATTAAGGGTTAAAGGTGGCTGGTTGCTCACCTATAAAAGAGATTGGGATGGAGTCATATGGTTATCCGTCCAACCCACCTCCCTTGTGCTTTGATATTTTAGGGTTAGGGTTTTGAGTACATGGTGTGCTCTCTGTCCTCTAATGTGGAGTTGCTATAAAACTATCCCTCTTAAGTAAGTAATACATCAATCTTTGATGATCTCCATGCTTATTTCTTATTTGATTGATTTGCTCTTATTTCAGTTGGTTTTCATCTCTCTTCTTTTCTTTTCTTGATCTTGCTATACCATGGACATTATTGAGTTGGAGATAATCTCTGGAGATCAATCTCCTATTATCTAGTCACTTTGAGATCAAGTTCATGAAGAAACCCGATTTTACTTGATATTTGTAACATCCAAAATTTCGGATGTTCGAAATTGCGAAGAATTTAAAACTTTTATTTGCATCTTGTTGGCATTTGAAATTTCTATTGAAATCTTGTTAGGGTTTTCCCGAGTTGTGTTGAGCAAAATAATATATCGGGAAAATAATTCCATGTGTAAGCAATAATTGTGTTAATAAAAGAAATGGAAAATCCAAAGCAAGGGAATTGTTAAATTAAATCCAAGAAAATAAATGCAAATCTAAGTCCATAAAACAAAACCTAAATTAAAGAAAAAATTTAAGGAAAGAAATTATGGTCGGGAAGTTCAATTGAAAAGTAAATTCAAAAATTTTGAGGTACATAAATTATGAACCGATTTTAGAACTAGACTTAAATAAGAACTGGAATTCCAAAATTGAATACCAGTCCAAGTAAAATGAGATTGGCAGTCAAACCCATAAGCAAGTCAAATAACATCAAATGTAAATAAATATTAAATTTTGCGTCCAGATAATTGAGCCACGAATTCCAATTCGGATTTAAATGCAAGTATGAAATTCCAAATTTAAGACTTCAAAGCAAGAATTAAAATTCCTAATTTTGCTGGCCAATTCTTTCTTCATTTCTTGTCTCCTTCCAAGTGGGCCCCAACCATCTCTTTCTTCTCCCCTTCTTCTCTGTCCCGCTCCCTTCTCCCCTGTTCTAGCGTCAACCAGCCACTATGCCCATGTCACATGTGCACCAGTCCATCACTCGGCCATCCCTTCAGCGTGCCCTGGCCGGCGCCATGCCTTGCCTCGACCGTCCCCGTGTGAGCTGGCCAGCGCCCCACGTTGGTACTATGCCTTGCTAAGCCAGCTGCATCCGTCAGCCATAATGCACGTGCACCTGCCTTTGTCGTGTCCCCGCCTACACATCACCATTGCCATCACCCTGCTGTGGCCATCCCCTACCATGGACATCTCGTCGCCACCTCGCCCACGTCATGCTCTGGCATGCCTTGCTCTGCGGCGCCAATACCCTACCACGGTAGTCTCGTCGCCCCATCCAAAGGCTACATCACGGCGATGTCGGGCTCCATCCCGCCGTCCACTACATCGTGGTCGCCGGCAGCAGCACCTGCACATCCCACCTCCCTCATCGACTATAAATGGCCCTAGCCTTCCCCATTGATGCTACAACTCCCCTCTTCTATCTTAGCTCGAGAGCAAACCATGTCTCCCTCGTGCGTCGGCCATTGCCATGGGACTTGGTGCTCCGGCTGTCATTCCACAAACCTCTCACGTCACAATGCGTCCCCAGCCCCTAATTGTGTAACCCCTCAGTCAATTTCAGGTTCGTCCACTAGAGCCCACCGGAATGATCATCTCCTTCAGTTCCAGCCACCACTGCCATTGCCGCCACCCCTTCTCCACCAAGGCGCCTCAGTTCAATTCCTCGCAGTGGGAGCACCTCATTAATGTCTCGAAGCTCCTCCAACCACCACTCGGGTCTTTCCCCCACTATAGCTTGCCACCACTGCGAGCCTCCCTGTGCCACTCTCGGTCTCCATAGCCAGAGCTCCTTGCTACTCCCCCACCTCCACGAATGGCTCGGTAACACTCCTCTTAGTCCCCTCCTGCTCATGCGCACCCCATTTATTCCTTTACTCCTCTCGGCCGCTGGAACCCCATTCCACCCTCACCTCCAGCTGCTCACACAGCCATCAGCTCTCCCAACGTCACCTCAGCCTATTCTGACACCCCCAAAAGCTTCACCACCCTCGGAGGAACCCGTTTTGGCCAACACCTTGATCTATCCTGCCACCCCTGATAGTCCTGTAATTTAGAAAAATAGTTGGATAAGATTATGGAGAATATTCATGACACCATCAAATATTAATTTAGAAATCTACATCCACTGATAGTCCTGTAAGAATATAGGTTTTGTACAAATGATATTTAGGCCCTTAGCATACCGTTAGTGCTTAAATTTTATTTAATGCTAACATATGTTGGTATATGTACGTAAAGCTAGGCCCCACATAAATCAGTCTTAATCAAAAATAAACTCTGCCAAGTGATGATTATAGTATACATAAAATAACAGCGATCTTTAATCAAAAGGGCATCTTTTAATAGAAGATCACGTTAAAAAGATATGTAATTTCGTGCATTAATTAAAATATAATGAACCTTGGGTCATCAATCATTAAAAATATTTTAACTAAAAGTAGCCATTAAATAGTAGTGATTACGTAAATAATCCCAGGCATTAACAAACTATTGCATTCAACATTTAACTAATTGTGTAATTAATTGATAAGTAGGACCACCTAAAATACCATGTCTTGAATCACTAGTATTATAAGATTAATTCAATAACTAAAAATCATATACATCGTGTATGTACCACATGACCTAGTTTATAAATATTAACACTCGACCAATATAGTACTCAATACCCAATAAAACTCATGCACCTATCCATAGGCCTGGTACTTTCTTAAAAAATATAAAAGTAATAGAAGAAGTTATTAATAAAAAGATCAAGGCATGGTATTCTACTGTCGGCTATGCCTAGTCATCCTTGAACCCGAAGTGGAATATTTCCACAAATATTCCTCTCGTCATGAACTTTTCCTTGACATCCATCTCGACAGATTTCCCTCCCACATTCCTCAAACTTCATTTGATTCTGAAAATAACTCGTGCATAATAAACTTTATCCCAGATCACCGGTGTAATCATATTAAAACCAAATTGAATTTATTTTGATTTATTTGGATTTCTAAGTTATTTGCATTCATTTGGATTCAGTTGTCTAGCGTGTAATTAGAAATTAGAGTTCTGAAGAATCAATGGATCAAGTGAGACCCAAGATCCAAATGAAGATCAGGAGCTCAAGGGAAGTCAATACGTTGATCATGTTGAACCTACATTTGATGAAATTTATTTCTATTTAACCAATCAACTTGCATGTTATTATTTCATATACAAATCTATGATTGTTTTAATGTTTTAGGTATATGTCCATTATTCCATTTGTTAATATTACATTCCTTTGGAACATTTTGAGCATGCGAGCCTTGTCACCGTAGAAAAACTATAATGGTAACTTTTAGAAATAAGTCTACGTTTATACGCTTTGCTTAGCACTATTTAGATACTCAAGGACATTAAATTGCCCTGGTATTACTTCAGCATGAAAAATCATTTTGGGCAGTTATTAAGGAAGTGTGGGAGGTATGCTGTAATATGTTTATTTTATGCTTCCAAAGACTTCAAATTGCTTAACTATCTGGGCGGATGGTTCGGGGGTGCAATGCAGTATAGGCACGAGAGTGTGGAGAGTGGTAGAACTGTCTAGGTAACTTTAAGGACTGAATCTTGTGATGACCTCTTAGTGTAAATAGTACAACCATAAGCTAGCAAAGTGTAGGCATGGCTAACTAATTTATGTACTCTTAGCATGGTTATGTGAAGGTGTGCACATGTGTAAAGGGAAGGATGGTCTCATCCCCACCTTTGCCATGACGGTTCAAAAGGGAAACTTCTCAAGGGATGGTCGTATCATATAGAAGAAAGACCTTAGTGGGCATAACCACACTAGAATGCATTGTAACAACCTTGTTACGATTACTCAGTCACACACTTATAGACACGTGTAATGGCCAACATTATGAGATAATCATATCTTGTGGGTAAAGTGTATAGCCTCTGTAAAGTAAAAAATGTTCGAATAGCCGTGCTCATGGTCAAGGACAGACATGGGAACTTAACCAGATATAATTCTATTTTAAAAACTTTGTGGGTGTGATTGAGAAATGGCAGGCTACAGGAAGCCTTGATTTGTGTTGTCCTAGGTGTCGCCCTGGCGATATAGTTAGGCAGATATGACACCAAAAAATTAGCATAAGGTGCATAAACCATGTAACGGTGAATGAAATCTGGATTGCTATTATGATTGCATTCTTTCACACATTTAGAAAATATGTTTTAGTTAAATCTATTAAGTCTTAGGAATTTCTAATTATTGTAAATTTTAAGACATTTGGCAAATAAAAATAGCTCGAGCCTTCCTTTGACAAGCCATGCATCTATATAATTGCATACTGTGCATTGGCTCGTGGAGCATGGTAGTTTATGCTCACCCTTGCTCACTCAAATAACCCAGAATCAGGAGTCGAGTCACTATGCTTCAGCAATACACTGGGTCATGATGGTGAAGAAGTTGAAGAGGCTAAGAACTAGATTGCGAACCCCAGTTGGCTGGCAGTGGGCACGTCCTGAGGGTCCCACCTATGTGAAGTTTCCATTTTCGTTGCTGCATTTTATTGATTTCGGCCTGATCGGCCCATGAGTAAGTCTACTGATATATTTACGCTTCTGCATGATATGTACTTTGATGTTTAGTAATGTATCTGTGAGTATTATCTACTGATCTAGGAAATAGTGCGATGGAATCATAGAGAATTCTGGGTTGCAAAATGCGGGTCCGATAATTTTGGCTTTTTCGAGTGATTTATTGTTTCAAGGGTTTTTAGGTCGTGTTCTTCGGTGTTTTAGTTTGCTGTGATATGTGGGAATATATGTAGAGCTATCTTAGCCATCATCTACCTACGAGCCAGTTGTATTCACTGTTTGGAGTTTTGGCTTGGTTTTGGTGCAACCGTCCAACAAACTAAAAGAAAGTCTCAATTTTGGCCATGATTTTCATGATCATTTATTGGAATAGGTTTACAATAACCTAGAGAAGTTCTGTGCAAAATTTCATGTCATTTGGATCTACATATCAAAAGTTGTCTAGATTGTGATTTTTGAAATCGTACTGAAAACACTATTTATTCCCTGATTTTACTATAGATGATAGTCAGACCGCCCCTTATGCTAGTGGTCAGACCGCTGTTTGGAGGCCGGTCTAATCACTGAGAAGGGTTAGGTTTCAAGCTTTGTTGATTTAAACTAGTTGATTTAATTTTTGGCTGAAGATTCTATGTTCTATACATCTGTAGGTGTTTGAAGATAGAATCTTAAATAGTTAGGAGAAAATTTTGAGTTGGCACCATTCACCCGCCTATATTGTCATATTCAGTCTTTCAATTGGTATCAGAGCCCAATTAGTTCTTCTCATAGATCTTAACCGGTCTTAAGAGCTATGGTAGTAGACAAATATTACACCAAGCCTCCTATTTTCAATGGGGTCGACTATCTCTTTTGGAAGAATATGATGGAGTCTTACATTCAGACTCAAGGCTATTCGATTTGAAAGAAGGTTAAGACTCAGTTTATCATTCATACCGAAGATGACATCAGAGCTATAAATATGCCAGACGTTGAAGCAAATGCTAAGGCAAGAAACATCATCATTCAAGGTCTTAACCGAAGTGAATTTAATCGCATCTCTCATCTCAAGTCGGCGTTCGACATTTGGGAACCCTTGATGCATACCATGAGGGCACCACCCAGATCAAGACTATCCAACATGACCAGTACAAGTGTGAATACAACAATTTCGAGATGCTTACTAGTGAGTTCTTGGATGAGTGCTTTGGGAGATTTCACAATATTCTGAGCAACCTCCGAGCTGTTGGTCTCACATGCTCAGAGTTGGATAATGCTCGCCAGATGCTTTTTTCCTTGATCTCAGAGTTTGGGAGATGAAAGTGACCACCATCAAGGACTCGACTGATCTATCAACCTTGGCTCTTGATGCATTGTACTCATGTCTCAAGACTCATGAGATCGACATTGTCCCTCACAAGACGAAGTTGCAGTCGATAGCCTTGGTCACCAATCTCACTTCTACCTCTGGAGCATCATTTGATGGTGCTCCTAGATTCTCTTTGGTTGCTTTATGTGAGATGAGCAATGACAAGTTCGAGTAGTTTCCAGAGATTGACCTAGCCCTCCTAGCTAGAAAGTTCTCACACGCATACAAGAGGGTTATAGAGAGAAAGAGAGAGGAAGAGACACTACTACAGAAGGTCATCACAGTTGGATCAAAATTATCATCACATATGGTTTACGAACCATCTGAATTTATGTGTTAGTGATAATAGGTGGTTGTTTTCTAAAATCGTATGTGATATGTAGATATCACAAACGGTTTGGTTTTCCAAACTGTCTGTGATAGCTATTTGAAAAATTACAATATTTTCTATTTTTCAGCTAGCCTATGGAAATGCTAGCCATGCCCTCTGAAGTAAACAGAAGATCTCACAAATATATTGCACAGGACAATCATTACACAGATCTCACAAATGAAGTAAACAACGCAATCATATCACATATATAGCATATGACAATCGTTACAAAGATCTTACAAATGAATTAAACAACTGAATGAAGTACAATTGAATAAATTTTTGATTAAACACAATTGAGTTATTACAATTGTATGCAATGTTTCAATATTTAATTATCATCGCTGGGCTGAAACTCTCCAGTGTTGTTTATGATCTTTGCTATCAAGAATTGGGAGAGCTTTCCTCGAATTTCGATGAGTTTGTCAAGATTAATTGCACTTTCATCGAATTCCACATGCTGTCACTAGTAGTATTAAGTCATTAGCATATATATATATATATATATATATATATATATATATATATAAATTGATAATCACAAAATAATTATTGAAAGGTTAACAAACCTTTGGATCATTTGTCTTAGTGTCCATGATTTCCTTCATATGGTGGCAAACATAGAATCCACATATATTGCCCTATAGCAGCTGGCGGCACTGCAAAAATAGAATTACATACATAGGTATTATCAGTTCTAGAGGCATTATAACGAAGTGTGATATAAGATTGTTATGTTGTAGCGGGTACCGAAAATCGTGTCCTGTGTCGTAGTGTGGCATTGGATTCATTGTCTCCCTCCCTGTGCAACATAAACGCTGAACGACCTACGTGATTCTAAAAAGTTAGCCTCGGCCATTGCAAATGAATGAAAAACTATAATAAAGTTATGTACGGAGGAAATGAGTTTGCCTGTCAATTGTTTGTTGCACATAAGTGAAGTCGTGGTTGCTCGTAAGGAATCAAAGTATATTACCTTGCTCCACTTTGGTATAATTACAATCAGAATCCAGTGAGACCTAGTCATGTATGTCACTATAGTGATTAACCCTAAGTTCATGTTGCGTATAAAGTACAAATGAAACTAGTATGACAACTAGTGAAGTACTTACCCTTGGTTGAAGAGTACCATGATGTACTCTTTGTCACTGTGAGCAAGCAATCTCCTTGTTGTGTAATCTTGGACGAATGATGCATTAGCGTTGATGGATTGCTCAGAGACCAAGTGTGAGCCGCGGAAACCCACCGGTTCTTGCCGTTGTTGGACTTGTTGGATCATAGATCTATACATAAGTAATGAGTTATGCCATTTTATCAGTATTACGTGAATGTAGAACAAGATTATACAGTGCACTTACAGTGTCCAGCATCGTAGAAATGAGGCGTCGAGTTCATCGAGGTTAAATAGTAAGAATAAGTCTTTGAAGGTTATGACGAAGTAGTCCGAGTCGTGGAGGAAATGCACCTCTGTGTATCTCACGGTGAATGCACTTTGGTGGTTTGGCTTTATGTTGGACCTCTGCATGTATGTCGAGACCCGAATATGCAAATCCGGACTCCCTGTGTATTCTGCACTAGTCCCAGGATCATGCTAGTGCACACAGTCAAATATAGATGTCATCACAACCATATACACGTTAAGATAAAGGGAAAAGCTCAAATATCAATAAATATCCAAAAGTACGACCTTATGGCCAAGCTTACAATAGACAAGCACGAAAGGCTTAACAAAACTAGCAGCGGAAATCCAAAATAAAGCATAGCGGCCAATCGACAAGCCTACAGGCTCTCGAGTGGAGAACGAAGGCTAATCCGTGAAGTCATCGAAGTACTCTCCTTCTGGAACCTCCTGCTGATAATACTCCTCGTCCTCAACTAAGCAACATAGGCGTAAAGCCATGAGTACATTGGTACTCAGCAAGTCGTTTGTAACAATGAATGCAATATAGTATGCAAGGTTTACCAATGGAAGGCTGAAAGGTTATTTTGCATAAAAGATATTTCACAGTAAATATGATAAATAGATTGAAAGCGAACTTTAAGTGAAAACGATAATAATAAGTAACCAAAGGAATGAAAGTAAACCACTTATGAACATCCCATTCAGAAGCTGAACCAACAGTGAAATACCTATTCAATTCCAACATAAACCAACAAGTTTAAAAGACAACACTAACCCTCGTGTGAAATCACCGAGCATTGTCCATGACCGAGGACGCGGCTATTCGAATAATTTTACACTCTGCAGAGGTTGCACAACTGTACCCACACGATGTGATTAGCCTCGATCTCAGAAAATCACAACAAGGCCTTTACAAAGTTCAATCCCAACCTAATCCTGCCCGCTAGGGTTTCGCATCACACCCCCCTTGTGCCACATGAAAATCAGCAACCATGTTCATCTCATTGGCAGAATTAAGTTGAAACCTCCCAAATTAGTCAGTCAGGTCTATCCCATACTAGATCAATGGCGCACAAAGTTAAGTCCTTAATTTTCCCGTGGGCGAGGCTACCACATCCCCCGAAGTGCTCCAACACTTCCCCCTTTACTGCACGATCACTTGCCCGAGTGCAAAACCAGGTTTGTATAACCAAGCTAATGACACACTAATGTTATGGCATAAATTTTAATAAATGTGGCACCAACCACAGTTCCATATATCGTTAAGTCAAATTAATAATTCACATGTGATGATGAAACCATTCGTAAATTTAAGCAAGGCTAATCAATTCTATCGTACCAACCCATGTCACAATTAATCATAACATCACTAATTAAATTTCTCGCCTAAGGTGACAATGGCATCATGACATCAAAGTTATCAAGGAGGGTTAAACAATTGGGACTATAACTACCAATACAGGGATTTGTAATAAATAACGATGCAATGTAATTTAAAATAAAATAATTAAATAATAGATTACAAACTGGGTTCAACATGATCAAAGGACACGACTTACCTTGGTTATGCTCAGCGAGGTACTCCTGGTCTTCGGGCGTAGATCCTGCTCCTCTGGAATTCGAATCTAACGAGAGAGAAAACGACTAAAACAAGAAAAACACAAAAAATGATAAGCAAATGAACTCCAAAAATCATGAAACTAGAACCAAAAGATAGAGCTCGAATTTAGGTGAATTTAGAAAAATGAACGGGGTCAATCGGAGCTAGGACGGAGGAGAACGGGCTCTCAGGAAATAAACCCTAAAGGAAAATCGAAAAAATCAGAAAATGCACTGTGCTGTGAACCCGGCTCACGGAATAACTAGTCCACGGTGAACCCGGTCCACATAGCAGTGCAGGCGAGTGGCGGTGCTGACTCGACGAGGTTAGGGCTGACGTGGCGCGCGATGGTGCCGACAAGTGGCACGGGTGACGTGGCATGCTGACGTGGCATCCCGGGTCGGTTCTCGGCTGACGTGGCGGACACGTGGCATGCCATGTGGACCTAGGACTGATGTGGCTTGCCATGTGGGTAGGGTTGATGGGGCAGTGTCGGCGCGGGCGGCGGCGGCGCGGAATCGGGCGGCGGGGAATGCGACGCGCGGTGCGATCTGGGCCTTCGGCTCAGATCTGGATGGGCAGCGGAGATGAGGCGGCGCGGGAGCAGGACGGCGGCCGATGGCCGATGCGTGGATGAAGCGTCGCGGGTGCGGCCGGACGCGGTCCGGCGCGGGCTCGGGGACCAAGGGGCGGAGCAGGGCGACGGGAGCAGCGACGCCAGCGGCGACTTGGGCGACAGGCGAAGCGGGGCTCATCGGCGACGGGGACAGCGGCGAGAGGGGTCTGCGGCGACGGGGACGAGCTCTGGCGTCGACGTGGGCGCGGGCGAGGGCGATGGCACACGAACCGAGGCGGCCACGCATATAAAAACACGCGAACCGAGGGACTCCCGATCGGTTGCGGCACGAGTGCGAAACGGGCGCGGTTTGGACGGCCAGGAAGACGTGGGAGAGACCGAACGGGCGAGGGCGCGAGCAGGTTAGGGTTAAGGTTAATCGCGCGCGGGCGGACGCGGATTAGACGACACGGATCGCGGGCGGGGATCGGACGGCTGGTGCGGAGAGGCGGGCGAGGGGAGGCGCGCGGGCTGGTGCTGCCGCGTGGCTGCTGCGGATACGCGACGCGTAGCGGCTGCGGGATCGGGCGGTGGAGGCGAGGCGCGGGAAAGGGTACGGCGGCGGCGCGTGGACAACCGCGGGATGGCTGACGCGTGGAAGAGGGAGGATCGGGCGGCTGAGAGGATTTTTCCTATTTCTTTTATTCCAGAAATTCAAATAAACTCCAAAAAGCTCTAGAAAATAGCAAATAAATCCCAAAAATTCACCAAAAATACCAGAAAATTCCTTGAGACCTGAAGAGTTCAAATAAAATATTTTCAACTTATGTTAATGTTTATTTTAATCATATTTAATCATTTTAAATTTTGAAAATTCATTTGAAGCTTGATTAATTTCCAGAAAAATCCAAAAAATTATTTTTAAATTCTAGGCTTTAAGAATTGCAGAAAAACAGGATGTTACAAAACTTACCCCCTTAAACGAGATCTCGACCCCGAGATCTGGGCTAGCTAAGAGAATAGGTTCGGGAACTCGGCTCTGAGGTCCTCCTCGCGCTCCTAGGTTGCTTCCTCCTCTGAATAGTTGCTCCACTGAACTTTGCAAAAATGGACCACTTTATTCCGGGTGACTCGCTCTGACACTTCTAAAACTTTGACTGGATGCTCTTTATACGACAGGTCCTCCTGCAGGTCAGTGGCCTCAACTGGCACAACCTTCTCTGGCCCACGCAAATACTTCTTCAGCTGGGACACATGAAAGACGTCATGTACCCCACTGAAGGACGCAGGTAGCTCCAACTGGTAAGCAACCTCTCCCCTACGTTTCAAAATCCTGAACGGACCAACATATCTCAGTGTAAGCTTCCCTTTTAACTGAAACCTCTTCACACCTTTGAATGGTGTGATCCTAAGATACACAAAATCATCTGGCTCAAAACTCAGCTCTCGACGTCTGGTATCAGCATAGCTCTTCTGTCTGACCTGGGCATTTTTCAACCTTTCTTGAATCAAACGGACCTTATCCTCAGCTTCTTTTAAACAATCTGGACCAAACACCTGACCTTCCCCTGTCTCTTTCCAATTGAGAGGGGTTCTGCATTTCCTGCCATAAAGTGTTTCAAACGGTGACATCTGCAAACTGGCCTGATAACTGTTGTTGTACGAGAATTCTGCAAAAGGCAAACAACTGTCCCACTTGGATCCATGATCTAGCACACATGCTCTCAACATATCCTAAACAATCTGATTTACTCGCACTGTCTAACCATTTGTCTAGGGGTGATATGATGTACTGAAATTCAAGTGAGTTCTCATAGCCTAATGGAAATTACCCCAAAAACGAGAGGTGAACTGCGATCCACGATCTGACACTATTTTTTTTGGAATTCCATGTAAACTGACAATTCTTGACATATACAGCTCTACTAATCTGTCACTACTGTAGGTTGTCTTAACTGGGATGAAATGAGCAACCTTGGTCAATCGGTCCACAATGACCCAAATCGAATCATAGCCCTCTTTGGTCTTTGGCAGACCGACTATGAAGTCTATACCAATTTCTTCCCACTTCCACTCAAGGATTTTCAAAGGTTACAACAAACCTGCTAGTCTCTGATGCTCTGTCTTTACTCTCTGACAAACATCACAAAGTGCCACATACTCAGCGATCTCACGCTTCATGCTTGGCCACCAATACTTATCCTTAATATCCTGGTACATCTTGGTACTGCCTGGATGAATCGAATGCAACGATTCATGAGCCTCTTTTAACAACAGATCATTTAGCTCTTTCTTGTCGGGTACACACAAACGCTGCTTGATCCATAAGGTTCCTTGGTCATCCACCGAAAATCCCGACTCTTTTCCTTCACTCATGTTCTTCTTGATACGCTGAAATGCCTCATCATCTGACTGAGCCTGACGAATCTGACCATCCAAAGTAGGCTGCAACTCTATTGCCGCTAGAAATCCTTCCTCAACTAATTCCAAACTGAGCTTTTGGAATTACTCATGCAAAGCTAGCTGACTCTCTCGAACTATCACTGAATTGCAATACACCTTTCTGCTCAAAGCATCTGCAACCACATTGGCCTTTCCAGGATGATAATGTATGCTAACATTATAATCCTTTATCAGCTCTAACCACCTCCTCTGCCTGAGGTTAAGCTCGGACTAGATAAAGATGTATTTCAGACTCTTATGATCCGTGTAAACATCACATCTATTACCCATCAAATAATGACATCAAATTTTTAAAGCATGCACTACGGCTGCTAACTCCAAATCATGAGTAGGGTAGTTCTCCTCATGCGGTCTCAACTGGCGTGAGGCATATGCTACCACTCTCTTGTCCTACATCAATACACAACCCAAACCTTTGCGAGAAGCATCGCAATAAATCTCAAAATCCTCATTTATATCAGGCAATACTAGCACTGGGGCTGTAGTCAAACTCTCCTTCAATTTCTGAAAACTTTTCTCGCACTCTGGCGTCCAAGTGAATTTCTTTTCCTTCTTGAGCAACTGTGTGAGAGGTCTGGCTACACTGGAAAATCCCTCAATAAAGCGACGGTAATATCCCGTCATACCCAGAAAACTCCTGACCTGGGTCACTGAAGTAGGCGACTGCCAATCCAAAACATCTTTCACTTTTCATTAAGGCTGAAATCCCCTGTTTTCCTTTCATTGATGTGCTTCCTCACTTGTTGAAGCAACCAATTATGTTGTTGTGTTTTTCTCACTCGTACTGGAATTGCTGATTCTAGCAACAACTGCATCTCAACCTATGCTATACCAGCATAACAACAGAAACTTTTCATCTGTTCAAAGTCAGCAACGAGACAACCTAGAGTGGAGGGTGTCATATTGCGACTAGGGTATCAACAACCACATTTATTTTGCCTAGATGGTATTAGAGAGTGAGATTATAGTCCTTGATCTGCTCTAGCCACCTTCTTTGCCTCAAATTCAACTCCTTCTGAGTGAAAATGTACTTGAGGCTCTTGTGGTCAGTGAAAATATCGTAGGACTCCCGACACAAATAATGCCTTCAAATCTTTAGAGCGAAAACCACTGTGGCTAGCTCTAAATCATGAGTAGGGTAATTCTACTCATGTTTCTTCAATTGTCATGATGCATACGCAATCACCTTGCTATCTTGCATGAGCATGTAGCGTAGACCCACTCGAGAAGCGTTAGAGTAAACTGTGAAGCGCTTCCCTGGCTTAGGAAGGGTGAGAATAGGAGCAATTACTAACTTCTCTTTCAAAATGCAGAAACTTTGCTCACATTCATCCATCCACTATAATTTCACTCTTCTGTGTAAGTTACGACATTGGCTTAACAATAATGGAGAATATTTTCATGAAACGCCGATAATAACCAATTAAGCCAAGAAAACTTCTCATCTCCTTAACATTGGATGACATCTTCTAGTCAACTACTGTAGAAATCATGGCTGGATCTACTAAAATGCCCTCCTGGTTAATCACATGTCCCAGGAAGCCCACTTCAAAAACCTAAAACTCGTACTTCTTCAACTTGGTAAAGAACTGATTCTCCCTTAAAGTCTCAAGCACGAGCCTCAACTGCTGCTCATGCTTTTCTTCTGTCTTGGAATAAATCAAGATATCATTGATGAACACGACTATAAAGTTATCAAAATACTAATGTAACATATTGTTCATCATTTCCATAAAGACAGTAGGGGCATTTGTTAGTCTAAAGGACATAACTTTATACTCATAGTGTCTATACCTCGTGGAGAAAGTTGTTTTTTCAATATCTTGCTCCCGCATTCGAATCTGATTATACCCAGATTGTAGATCAATCTTAGAGAACACCTTGGCCCCCTTCAATTGATTGAACAAGTCCTCGATTCGAGGCAACAGGTATTTATTTTTGATGGTCACCTGATTAAGAGCACAATAGTCTATGCACATGCGTCAACACCTGTCCTTCTCGATGAATAGGACAGGGGCTCCCCAAGGTGACACACTACAATGAATTAACCCCTTGGACAGCAACTCGTCTAATTGTTTCTTCAATTCCTCTTGGAAAGGTCATGCCAAACGATATGGCGATAGATAGATAGATCGCATGCCAGGAACAAGATCAATTCTAAAGTCCACATCTCTCTCGGGTGACATTCTCAGAAGCTCTTCGGGGGAATACATCAGGATACTTTCGCACTACTGGGATATCCTCAATGCGCAAAGGCGTGCTCGACTTCTCAGCAAGTGCTAGAAGTGAGCCAGACTTCATTTTTCGTCAGCTAGGGAATAGGTTGCCAATATAGAGGGAGAACATAGGGGTGTATTCCCCTGAAATATTATCTCCTCCCTGAAAGGAGCTTGCAAAGTGACTGCCCTCTAGAAGCAAAAAATCACGGCCCAGTATCGATACAACATCTGGACTAACCTCCGAGTAGAAGCAACCAATGACGGCGTAGGTACCGGTTCCCACTTGATGATGCTAGTGGGATTCTGTTGACACACCAATGCGTTGTGGCCTACCTTACCACATTGGCGGCAGTTCCCACCCCGAGCACTTAGTAGCCCGATGACCATTGCCACACTTTAAGAACATCAAGCCTTTCCCTAGAACTAGATGATAGGCTTCGGTAGCTGAAGAAGGATGAGGCACCGAGGAAGGTAGCCTCGAGGACTTTGACTTGGACACTATAGGGAACACTGGCTCCACTTGAACTTCTCAGGAGTGGGCCATTGAGATGACCCACCCCCTCACTAGAACCCCTCTTCTAGTCACCACCAGAAGCGCTTGGACCACCAGAGGGTTGTGACCCTTTAGTGAACTATATCTCCATCTCCATCCCTCTAGCCTGTTTGACCATGGACCTGAAGTCATGTGGTGTAGTAGCTCCCATAACATGTCAAAACTCAGAGTTGAGCCCTCAGTAGAACCTTTTGGCCTTCTCAAGGTCACTACTTGCAACCAATGGTACAAAATGGATCAAGTCGTTGAACCGCGCCTCGTACTGAACTACGATCATCTTTCCCTACACGAGGGTTGACAGGGCCACCTCCATACTCTCCACAAAAGATTTTGGGTAATACTTCGCCTTGAATTGCTTAACGAAAATCTCCCAGGTGGTGGGACCCTGGGCAAGGGTCCTGGCCAAAAGGACTCCTTCCCATCAGATGTCCACTTGACATTTCAACTGAAAGGCCACAAAGTGAGCCTTAAGCTATGGAGTCATCTCTAAAGCTTCAAACTGCCTTCCCATATAGCGCAACCAATTCATAGTTTGGACTGGTGTACCCAACCCATCGAAGGTGTCCAACCGCAACGCCATCTATTCGTGAAGGCCCATTCTTGCTTCCAGTGCGATTGGAACGACAATTGGGGCAGCGACATGTACGGCCACAGTAATGGCTGCAAGCGCTTATCAGAGAAGTGCATAGACCTCTTCTATGAACTCTCGTACCAAGGCTGAAGACCTTGCCTGATCCCCAGCTATGGATTGCTCAGCAGACCAAACCTCCATGTTAGGTGCTTCTTGTTGAACCTTTAGCAGTGGCTCCACTTGGGCACGACAATGACCATAGCCTCAGCCAGTGCCGTGACCACTACTTCTACCTCTTGGCATACCTTTCAACCCAAACAACAATAACACAATCAGTTCACAAACATCCATCGCATGTCTTAGCTAATCAAGGATACAGCTAACAGAAATGTATTGCAATGCTTAGCCCAAATCCATCCTATTGTACACTAGAGTGTGTCAATTTTAATTTAATTATTAGACCTAAGTCAAGTTTTAGTAATTAATCAACCTAGGTCAAATTTTAATTGAATAATTAAGCTAAGTTATCGATTAAAAAATT
The DNA here is from genome assembly GCA_036346265.1 of Melocanna baccifera. Classification (NCBI taxonomy): domain Eukaryota; kingdom Viridiplantae; phylum Streptophyta; class Magnoliopsida; order Poales; family Poaceae; genus Melocanna; species Melocanna baccifera. The sequence goes on along the minus strand of CM070705.1, from coordinate 10,610,681 downwards.
CACCATAGACTTAACACCCACTCTGGTACCAACTGTATCACCCCGACCCTCTTCAGAGCCGAGGATGCTACACCTACACACTTACCAACTCAATAGGGTGCTGCTATAAAAAATTTCGGCAGCACCTCCCTTGTTTTTACCACTACAAACAGAGGCAATAAACATATGGAATGACAACAATATGACCACGGATCCCATATCACACATAAACATGACAACTGACTTCACATTGCAGATAACATAACATAACTAAAACATTGGGCTCCACACCCAAGGAGTCTCACCACCACGAGCTTGCCAACATACGAAACCAAATGGCTAGCCACATAAGACCGGTCATATAGAAACAATTCTGAAAGGAGAAACTCATTCTCCATTTTAAGCAAAAGGGGACTGACCGCGTCCCAACACACCTGCACTAAACCCAATGCAGACTCGAGCTAAAGGTTTAATCACCACACCCAAGGAGTCTCACCATCACAAGCTTGCCAAGCTCCACACCCAAGGAGTCTCACCACCATGAGCTTGCCAACATACGAAACCAAATGGCGAGCCACATAAGACCGGTCATACAGCAACAATTCTGAAAGGAGAAACTCATTCTCCATTTTTAAGCAAAAGGGGACTGATTGTGTCCCAACACATGTGCAATAAACCCAATGCAAATTTGAGCTAAAGGTTTAATCTAAAGCAACTTAACATGGGTTTAAACATAATTGCTTAGTGGGTGACTAAGCTGTTAATTAACAAGTGCGATGGAAAAAGGGGCTACTTCCATCTCGTGCATGCCGTCAATCAGGATCACCTAAAAAAAAGTCAATAAAGCAAGAGTGGGTCCAAGATTTAGCAAGTACAGAGTAAAACAGTAAACAACAGATTCAAGTAACATTCATTATCCAACATAGTCACATTAACCACTCATTTTCATTTAATCTCTCTATTTTTCATCAACCATTCATTATGCATTTGCATCTTTTCTCTATCACAATGCAGATGCAAATGCATATGTCTTTCATCTCTTTAGCATATACTGGTATAGCAGAGTGAGCACCCATCGATGCTCACTCAAGTCCACTCTCTTTTATGCGGGGACCTCAATAGTCCGTCCTCTTTTATATAGGGACCTCAACCTCCACCCCCGTGGAGTGCTTACCAAAGTAGGTCTTCCCCCACTCCCGTGGGACGCCTACCGAAGTAGGTCTTTCTCCACTCCTATAGAGGTTGCACACAAATTAGACCATAAACACCACTAAGGACATCTATTTCCAAGACATGAATGTATGCAATGCAACCTCTCCATTTAAACGTACCAACATGTCATGTTTCATTAACTATTATTCGGCATCATACCAGCATCAATAGTTCATCTCATGTACCATCGCTCATCACTCATCATTATGCCAGTATGTAGACGGAAATAATCAACTCACATTAGCACGATAGATAGTGCATCAACATCAAATTCATAACAATCACTACCTGAATTTACTATTTTACCATGCACTTGTCTGTTAACCTAGTGGACGATGCGTGGATGACACCAAACTCGAACCGCCACCTATAAAAGCATTATTTAGCCTCAATTATTATAGCAATACACGCATTCATATGGACGACATCGATACTATGCGCCAAACTAACACAAATAATCCCTCCCACCAGACACCTTCCCATGGTCCCGGTGTTCAACCGACCATAATATAAAGATTTGTCATCTTTATTCATAGATCAAATTCTACACACTTAACCTCTTGTTGCTCACCATCGGGCTGAACAAACATACCATCTAACATTTCTCTCCTCTAATCTCTCTTTTCTCTAATCTCTATCATTCCCTCTTCAATTAGTCATACTAACCAACCTTACATTCCTTTATCATTCAATAATTAATTTATTCCCAATCACCTACATTATTTAACCTATTTGTCTGCACACTAACAGCCCCAGCCTACTACTAGTAGCTACCACTACTACTCTCTTCATCAATTCTTCCTCTCCCTTTTCCCCCTCCCTCCATGAATTGACAAGATCAATTGCCGCAACACCAATTACACCATCCAAGTATTCGTACGGCTATACCAATTATTCACCCCTTCACTAATCACATACGCTAATAATTGCTTACATAATGCATTCACTAATTAGCCCAGCAAGCATCAATCTTAATTATCGACATTTTAACTCCCACACGAATTGATAAACAAGCAAGGAGGAGGGATTAAGGCATTACCCTATCCTCGATTGACTAGATTGGGGCTCTACCTTCCTTTCCATGGCCAAAATGGGCAGATTAGGCTCCAGATCGACCCTCCCTTTTCCTTCCTTCTTCTCATTTCTCTCCTTCTCTCCCTTTCTTTCTTCTCTTCACAGACGACTCTTCCTCTTTTCTTCACTCAGTCGGTCGGCCCCCTCCACTTCACATGGCAGCTCTAGCTTCCTCCTTCCTCTTCCTCTCTTCTTCCTCTCAGCCGGCCGGCTCCTCTTTTCATGGCTAGTCGGCTCCTCTCCCTCTCCCACCAACCCTGCCCCCTCCTTCTCGGCCAGTGAGGGAGCACAGAGGGGCGACAACGATGGTTAGGGAGCGACGTCAGTGGCTAGGAGGTAGCGACGACGGCTTGTAGGGGCACGCACTCTGAGGCAACAACGGTTACATCCCACTACTCCTCGCTTCCTTCGCTTCGCATTGACACTGCCGTCTTTCCCTTGCACACAAGATGAGGTCGTCCGTTGGGTCCGCCTTGATAAAATTGACCAGGAGCGGCGGCTGCGTCGGTCAGTGATGAAGCTGAAGGAGATGGCCTCTCTTTCCTCCATTATGATGTTGGCACTGCTTTAAGCCTCTTCCTTCCCTTGACCTCCGCCTTCTGTACTACTACGGGCCCCAGCCTCAACCTGAGCCCTAGATTGTACTGTGCCAGGCCACCACTACCGATCCATCATCTTGTGCCAGCAATTGGGCCAAAGTTCACCAGGAGGGCGACGATCAGATCGACAGTGTGGTGGCTACAGCTGCGGCAGGGCTATTGGCCTCAAGGTCTTTGCTCTTCTCCTCTCTCTACTTCTCTCATCATTTATCTATTTGGGGTTTAATTTATTGCCAGATCGGCCCTCAATTTTGCCAGCGCTGATGCCCCACCACGACGCCACTAGTGTCGATTCACGAGGGTGTCCTGCTGTAGTTCCAATTCCAGTGCTCTTGGCCATAGAGCAAGCCCCCGTGATTCCTTAATTGAAGCTCAACACCAAAGGATTTTATGCTATTTCTCTGGCCCTCTTGGTCAAATAGTACCATCAATGCCTTCTCTTTTTCTCTTCTCAGAAGATATGTTTATGCTACTAGTAGCAAGGGCAACAACAGTTCTGGGTAGAACAATTGGAGAAGAACAAGCAATTTTGATACAGGGTTGCCCGATCTTCTCAACGTAGAATACGTACTCATGGCAGTTTTGATGAATCGTAATGATCCTTCAATACCAGTGCAAGGGACGAACACTCTTTAATCTGCCAAAACACACTCATCTCGATTTTACCGACCACCAAGCGAAGATCTATCGTGCACCTAATTTCCAATGAAAAGGCTAAATGATCTTTATTAAAAAAATACTCCTAATTCCCTATGGAATTTCAATAACAATAATGAACACGAACAAACTTTAGTAGATTAATTTTTTTTTTCAAAAGGTGGTCTCCCATACAAAGTAGCTAAGCCTGGCCTTATATTGGCACCATAAGGTGCGGCCACGCACACACATCCGAGATAGAAACTAATTCAAAATAAGAAACAACTCGCATTGATGGAAGAGCTCGGATTGGTTTCCTCTTTTTAATCTCCTTGCCTTTGTTCGGACTTAATCTAGGTGATTGCTCCTCACGTGTAGAACTATGTGGGATGTTTCCCTTCATCTTCAATTCTGTCATCATGAGCCTTTGATAACCAAAAAAGGCTCTAAGACTTTCTGCTCCACTGTGCTTCTCACATGCCTTAGTCCCGGCTCCATCCTTATACCTAAGTATGCACAAGAAGCTAGCATAAGGTAGTATAACATTCTCATCAATACAAGGAAATTCATTAAGAAATAAATTCACCTGATAATATTTAATGTGTCTCAATAATTTTTTCTAGTTAACTAATAAATTTAACAAAAAGCGATGCGCATGTCTTTATCCGCATAATCCTTCCATTCTTCAAGAAAAGCCATCCTCAGCTTTTCATAGCCTGAAATTGTACTAAACAAAAAATACAACGTGTACGCATGGTATATATATTTGTTATCAACACTTTTTCTGCTGAGCACATCATGAACATCTATAGTTGTAGGCAATGAAAAGAGTAACACATATGCATGGTATATGTATGAATCAATTATTGTGTTATTTTCATTATTTTGCACAAACCAATTGGTATAACAGTTACCAAAAGATGTATGTATTGCAATATAGCAGCGACCAAAAAATGTATGCATTGTAATATTATTTTTTACATTATTCTTCCTCCCATAAGAGAAAGTCGTCCTCGACCTTTCTAAGAACATAGAAAGATCATTAATGGGCAAAATCAGATTTAGTTGTTTAAATATGGGGGAGAAAATTTTGAGTGCCTTCCATGCTTCAACTGTACTACTTTGATTACTTTTACATGATTGTACATCAAAGATGAACAAGTAGACTTCTGAAATCTTTCTAAACAACAAGTATTATTGTTGAAATTCATCTCATTGTTATCATGACATGACACAAAAGATTGTATATCCAAAACATGCAATTTTAATTCAGAAAGCTTATCACATGTAATGCATATTCGATAAATATAGAACTTATCATCTACACCATAATCTCCAATCAAATTGAATTTATATATGTAGGCATAGTTACTAACTAGTGATTTTAAATATAAATTTCAGCAACATTATCAATCACACTAGATAGCTCTCTAGGATCATCAAACACAATATAGTACAAAGAATCATTATGAGATATCATAATAAGAACTTCCTTATAAGTAATCAATTCCACATTATTTATGAGCAACGAAATTTCAGAACATAGAATTTTTGGTTGATCATATGAGTTCTCACAATTACTCACCTTTTCACAATTAAATTTATTACCAATATTGTTACCTTTGTCATTCTCCTCAGATGATGTAGGTGTTGAGGGTTTAAAATTATTATGATGTATCCACGGGGTAGCAAGCACTTCATCCCCTCCATGGTTATCTCCTCATCATTTGTCTTCAATGGTATCGGTTGTTGAACGTTCAACTCTTTATCTTTAATGTCAATCTGCACAGTGTGAGAAACAACACTAGAAGTAGACATTAATATGTTAGTTTCAAACTCAACCTCACTTTGTTTATCTTCTACTTCTCTCTTTTCTTTTAGTGTCTCTCTCACACTCTCAATTTGGATGATCTCAGCCTCACATATAGTGCAATCACATAGCTCACTCTTTTTATCGTTCTTACTCAATTTGGCTATATAGCTCTCATCCTCACATGTGTTTTGATGTATCTTAGGAGCTATATATAGCTTCGAAATAGCATTATATATCTTCTTGACCGAAGGAAAAATCTCATATTCGGTCATCTTCTCATATATCACACTATTAGAGGCAGAATAACTAAAGTATGGATATAGAGAAAATTATGGTGTACGTCTCTCCATAAGTCTCTTCTCCTCTGTAATAGTATAATTCACAATATCTTGTACACTACCAAAATATTTATGTTGAAGTGTAGCGGCGATCTTAAAGTTCAATTCTTCTTTGAAGTATGCCTTCTCTTTTAATGCCCTAGTGACACCGGCACAACGTAATGCTTCTTGTATCTCAAAATAATATTCTTGAATAGTGTTACTCCCTTGTGTTATACTCTGTAGATGGCAAAGCAATTCCTGTGCATAATAGGATAACACAAATTCTCTCCTCATGAGTGCCTACAAATATGACCAAGATTTAAAGAATGATTTTCCAAATCGTTGTTGCCACTAACTATAAACATATTCTTCAAATTCTCTAGTGGCACACATCACCTCTTGGTCTTTGGGCAGTTTCTGAAATCTAAATATTTTCTTCATTCGTCATTCCCACTCAAGATACTCCTCTGGATCTTCACTTCCATATAAAGGAATAAAGCTATCTTCTTATTGTTGTGGCTAAAGTGCACATACAATATCATTCACAATATTTGTACGTAGCATATTCATTTGTTGGTTCATCTTAATACGTATATTTTGCGCAGAATTATTAATATCTGCCTTGAGATGCTTTTCCAAGGTAGAAGTAGTGGCGGCGAACTCATTGTACAAAGTTTCCCTCAAAACTTGAAATTAAAAACAAGTCATTGGGGGTATTTAGATCATACTTTTCTCCCATATTATCGTCTCCACCTGACATGGTTAATGGTAGAAAGAACGCACAAATACCATAACATATATATATGATATGTGGAGTTCTCTCAATCTTACTTTTTCTTCTCCTAAGTAAAGTTATTACTTTTTTCGAAGTGAATTGAGGTCAAAAGAAACTTACACTTAGTGGTAGCTACAATAGTAAATGATAATCAAACGGATTTTAAAAGTAGTTCACAATTGTACGGCAAAGAATATTTAGTGGAGTTTAGTATGGAAGTATTTATCCTACATAATCTGATTTTTAAGTTATAAAATTAAGTAATAATCCAAGTTAGGAAACTCTTGTCCATGTGCTGATCGAAAAGATATAAGTGAAGTATACGAACGCACACGCAATGATCAATGTGACTCAATGCAAACAAAGGAACGAGCTAAAAAGAAATAATTAAAAAATAATAGCTCATTTTGCACCAAGTACTAGGAGAAACAATACAGACGGTTTATAACTAGAACCGTCTGTGAAAAACACTATCACAGACGGTTCTATATATAGAGCCGTCTATAATGTTCTTCACATACGATTTATATTACAAAACCGTCTGTGATAGTTCATTCTATACCTAAAATTTTTTCTGTTTTTGAATTAGCCTCAGAAAATATTAGCTATGCCATTTGAAAACAAGCAAATATGATAGCAAACATAGTAGAGAATATTCTATTTATATTACAATCCACCATTACAATATCATAAGATTACAATCCACCATTACAATATCACAAGAATACAATCCACCATTGTAATATCATAAGCTATGCCTCTCGTCCCTGATGCAGCTCGGGTAGGAGAAGCCCTAAACAAGCTATACAATATCACAAGCTATCACAAGCTATACAATATCACAAGCAATACAATATTTCTTGGTGGCCGCCTCACTATAAGTAGAAGAAACAATGGAGGGAGGAAGCCCTAAACGTCACAAAATAGCAACACAAAGTTATAGAATCAAATACTAGAAGAAACAATAGAGATAGCCCTAACCACAAAGAGCTCAGTTGAGGAGGAGACAGTAAGGAGCCTGGGGAGATTTTGAGCGCATAAAGGGTAGATAATGGGTTCAGGTGAGTATTTATAGGGGAGAGAGAGGTGGGACGATCTGTGGGGTGTGGGTTGGTCGGTTTCTATTGGCTGGAATTGGGTTGGGGGGGATTGACGGGCCCAGCAATCAGAATGTATCACAGACGGTTCTTGATAAGAACCGTCTGTAAAAGCATCACAGACGGTTATGCTTTTACAGACGGTTCTCATTAAGAACCGTCTGTGATATTGGCTATATATATACCGATACAATATAAACTAGTCTCAAAATACGAAATAACAAAGTTATATATTGCTTATATATAATCATTTGAAAGGTTTCGACGAGATCTACAACTTTGCAGTTGAGACAAACCCCACATTTCAAAGGAGAGATCAAAAATTTTGGCAAAAACAAAAATCAAAAACTTTCGATGCAAATTTGAGACTAAAGATGGCCGATTTTGGGGGTCTTCGAGGGCGACTAGCACGAGCTGGTTGTTTTTTAGATCGGACTCGTCGTTAGCTTTCCAACGAGTATAAGAACATCGAAAACAGACACCGTATGCAAAAGTTATTCCCGTTTTACTGAAGGTGTGTCAAAACAGAATTCTACTCGAACTCAGGCGGGAAATTATGAAATTTTAGGGGTGTGTGAGGCGGGAAACATATCACAGATAGTTCTTTATTAAGAACCGTTTGTGATATTCCGCAATATCACAGACGGTTCTTATTAAGAACCGTCTATAATAATATCACAGACGGTTGTTATCAAGAACCGTCTATAATTGTATTTAATACAGGCGATTTTTATGAACCGTCTGTGATGAGACGTCTAATATAAACGTTTTTGTAGTAATGTGGTCTCCCTTACAAAGTAGCTAAGCCTGACCTTATATTGGCACCATAAGGTGCGGCCATGCACACATTTCGAGGTAGAAACTAATTCAAAATAAGAAACAACTCGCATTGATGGAAGAGCTTGGATTGGTTTTCTCTTTTTAATCTTCTTGCCTTTGTTCGGACTTAATCTAGGTGATTGCTCCTCACGTGTAGAACTATGTGGGCTGCTTCCCTTCATCTTCTATTCAGTCAACATGGGCCTTTGGTAACCGAAAATGGCTAAGACTTTCTTCTCCATTGCGCTTCTCACATACCTTAGTCCCGGCTCCATCCTCATACCTAAGTACGCACAAGAAGCTGGCATAAGATAGTATATCGTTCTTATCAATACAAGAAAATTCATTAATACAAGGAAATTAATTAAGAAACAAATTCACCTGATAATATTTCATACGGTTTAATAATTCTTTCCATGTAAATAATAAATTTAAGTAAAAAGCGCTACGTATGTCTGTATCCGCATCAAATTTTATCTTAAAACGAAAGATCTAGCCAAAAAGCGTCATTTCAACACTACTCTGCTAGCATTAACTTGTGTTCTGCATCAAGGGGATAATGTGGTTCAGACTTCAGATACTACGTGAGCTTTGTGATCTCATTCCCCGTGTCATTGATGCCATGTACTGTTAACCTATAACAGTGAAGGTTGCTTGGCAGGTTGTGCAGCATGATTGGAATGGTTTGTGAGTTGTTACCCGTTTAGGTAATCTAATGTTCCAGAAATTAGCCTCCTGTGATTGGCCACAATCTCGATGGAAAATATTTGTATCTTCAGGTTAGCTTTCTCCAAGCACTTTAATTTTTGACCAGTGGCATCATTTCTTCAAGCTTTCCATTATTTGGGTGATTGTGATTTAAGATGTCTGGCACAGTGGCAATTAGTGTTGTATAATGGACTGCAGGTTCTAAGGATCTATGCATATCTCTAGATGTATTTAATCCAAAGGGAAAAATGAAAATCCATCCACCTCAACATTTGGCACACAGCCTTTGCTTGTGGAATATTGGCCTGCAAGGCTTTCTATGCCATGCAAGTAAATTCTTTTTACCCATTTCTAGCATAGATGTGGTTGCACACTAGCCAAACAATCTGTATCCTAGAAGCTGTTTTGTATGGCTATATTAGTGTGTTGTTTTGTATGGCTATATTAGTGTGTGTCTATCATTTTATTTAGATTTAGGTTCATGTTGTTGGGATACAACGAACATCTTAGCAAATGTATTTGTCAATACTATTTGTTTTCCTAATGCGGCAGTGACAGATGAGTGTGTTCACCCATACCCACATACTACAATCAACTTCATATATACATAACTGTTTCAGATGTGTAACGGCTGTATGCAGCAGGTGTTACTACTTCAACGTCAGAGCCTTTCTAATTCATTGCTAATCATTCTATTTTCAGTTTTTTTCAGTTTTCCGTTGCTCAGCTATGCTACACAGTTTTTTGTATCTAACAACAATAATGGGGCTAACTTTTGTAGAAGGTTGTTCTTGTTTAGTTCTTTGTCAGTAAATTACATAAGTTAATTATCGCTTCTTATTGAGAGAGGCTCAAATTTGGTATGGAAAAATGCTGCAGGCTACAGCTGGTTTGTCTCTACGTGGATGGAAGTGTATCCTAAGGAATTGCGATTTTTTAATCGTTCCCTAGATTGCTCGATTTATTTTTGTTGACACTGCAGGTGGAAACAATCCTCACTTTTACTGGACGTAACCATCATATTTAAATTTAACCAAGAATTAATTAATAAATGATGCAATTGTAACTAATTCAATTACATAAAACATGAATGACCAAGCGATAGGGAAATCTCACAGCATTCGAATACTAAAAGGACACAAAGTGATAAGATTAAACCACAATATAAGGGTATCGTGTGCATGATAATAATAAAACTTACAAGGGTACAACATTTATCAAAATACATCACACATTTTCAAACGAATACAACATGTAATTAATTATACAATGGAGTAGTAACTTAACCCATAGGTGTTGTCACTACTACAGAAAATGCTATCACAGACGGTTGAAAAAGTCATCACAGACGGTTTTGTGAGCCGTCTAAATTGATGGGTCAGTAATGATACGAGGTCATCACAGACAGTTTTTAACTACAAACCGTCCATGATAGTTGATTATCACAGACGATTTTTCTTAAGAATCGTCTGTGATAGATAAATATCATAGATGATTTTAACTACGAACCGTCTGTGATAATCAAATATCACCGATGGTTTGAAGGTAAAACCGTTTGTGATGTTCAGCTATCACAGACGGTTTTTACGAAAAACCATCTGTGATAATCACTATCACAGACGATTTTTCTTAAAAACCGCCTGTGATATTCTTTTCTTTTCCTAAATCTATTTCTGTTTATTGGCTAGCCTAAGGAAATGCTAGCCATACCTTCTCAAATAAGCAGATCAACATGTAAATGTATACATCCAATTCACATCTCAATTCATTTCAGAAACAAAAACATCTATTTCGTAAATTAATTAATTGAAATAAAATAAAATATCCATTAACAAATACGCATGTACAATTAAGATCAATCTTATCCCAAACAAAATCATTCTACGCTGAGGAATTCTCCATCTGATTTTATAACTTTAGCCATCAAAAAGAACGTGCACTCTTCTCGAATCTGTGCAAGGTTGGTCTGTTCCAATGCAGTTGTAGGAATGGGCGAACTCTGTCGATAGGAATATCAATGTGCATACATATATAACTAGATAAGTATGAAATAATTATTGCAAGATTAACAAACCTTAGGATTTGTGATCTTTGAGGAATCGAGTAGTAGTTTCATATAGTGGCAAACATAGAATTCATAGGTGTTACCTGGCGGTTACTGGTGGCACTGCAAAAATAGAATTTGTTAATTCAAGAGGCATTACTACCAAGTATTATATAGGATTAATTAATGTGTACTAGCGAATACCGAAAAATTTCGAACATGCCGTAAGGCGTTGGCCCCTTCCGTCGAGCCATGTATCTCTGCAACGTACATGGCGAACGACCTACGTGATTCCAAAAAGTTAGCCTTAGTCATTTGGAAGGAAAGAAAGAGTACAATATAGTTATATATGGAGAAAATATATTTACCTATCGATTATAGCTGATAACTGTATAGTCGGTTTTGTTCTTACTTAGAGAATCAACATATATTACCTTGTTCTATTTTAGTATAATTACAATTAAAATCCAGTGGAACCCCTGATTGTAGGGCATAAATACAAATTCCTTATTGCGGTGAGCCAGCAATGTTATTGTAATGTAACTCTCGATGAAGGATGCATCCTCGTTGACAGTATCCATGGCGACCAAGCGTGGGTCCAGGAAACCAATTGATGATTTGGATAATCTGGCTTCAGTCACCATGTATCTATATATAAACACACAAAAGTAACAAATTATATATGACATTTATTGATATTACATGAACAGAGATTGTGATTGTACACACTTACATTATCCAGCATCGAATGAGTGAGGCGTCGAGAGCGTTGAGCGTAAAAAAATCAAATAAATCCTCAAAGGTCACCGCGAAGACACAATCATGAACTTCATGATGTAAATGATGCGGCCTGAATTTGACAACGATACCTGAGCGTCGTTGTCCCTGTGGCTTATTAGCCTGTTCCATATACCAAGAGTGTAATCTCTGGCAACTAAGTCCTAGGGTTAGGAGGCGCTCTGTCGAGGCGATCATCGACTCACCTAGCACAAATTTGCAGGACAATGGCAGATACGGGATATCATCATCGGTCTTCTTTGATTTGCCCCTGCTGCCTCAGCTGTAGGTCGACTTCATGGTAGTCGACTGTAAAGGTAACACCAGTGCAAGTTGCTTCGGTGGGAATAGCACCCGTGGACATGGCACCGGTGCAGGTAGTGGTGGTGTAGATAGCCCATATGGATATGGCATCGATGTAGGTAGCTCTGGTTCAGATTGCCTTTGTAGACCTAGCATAGGTGAAGAAGCCTCTAGGCAGATGTCGCTTTTGGAATGTTCCAATGGCTTGCCCTAGAGTCACGACCTTATCGTTGGGGGGCTTTGGTAACAGGACGACCTCGAAATTGGTATGCACACCGTTCACATTCACTTTTCCAAAGCCTAGCGCTAAAGGTGCATCGTGCACCATGGCCCCACAACCGAACGGATATGCCTGGCCCCAAGCACCGCATATGGCAACAGAGGCATATCTCACTTGAAACTTGCACTTCATAGCCTCCTACATAATGATATAAAATTAGCTACTGCAATAGGCATATCAACGGATCAAGCATTCCAAAGATAATAATTATTACCAGGATGTCGTTCACAGAAAATCTGGGCTCGCTTTCCATCGTAGGATTGGACGCGCAGCTACTCCGACGATTGGGTGGGCTGGCTAGCACAGGAGCGACGGCAGCGGCCTGCTGATTTTCTGTATATCTTCGCATCTCATCTCTGACATAATCAGCGAGCTCCTCTCTAAGAGATGCCTTAATCTCCTCTCGTAGTCGTGTCTCACGCTCGGCTTTGGTTCTCTTCCTACTCCGATACGATTCGGAGTCATCTGAAAAACTATGCTTCCAAGGAATATAAAGACCAAGGCCTCTTGTACGACCCAGGTGCTCCTTGTTTCTCAGGGCCGCGGAAAGTGATATCTCTCCCTACTTGCCTAGAATGATCCTTAGGAAGATTCTACACTCAGCGCTTCCTACAAAAGCCCGACATGTCATTTCACTTTCTACGAAGTTGTGGAGTAATTAAAGCTACGTAGTTTGATATCTTACCAGGTGGTGGGACACTTCCTCATCTATAGGGTTTCGGAAGGAGCTGTCCCCCGACGATGTGGTAGATGACTTCGCTCTAATCCAATTTCAAGCGCGCTCGTCCGGGATCGTGGCAAATGGCAGGGCAGTGTCCCGCAGGATTGCCTGCTCGTCCTCCTTTCTCCACTGCGGGATTTTACCCGCATACCTAGCTGTGCTGAATCTGTGGGAGCGTGTGTTTTTTACCTGGAGGGCCTTGTGCGCCGCACTTGCACTTCTAAAATTTTCGGTCGTCTTTATCGTCGTAAACTCTTCCTATTATGGTTTTAGGAATGGGTACTTATAAAAGGACGTTAGATCCTTCTCCACGTACTGCTTGACAAGTAGGCTCTTGAAGTTCTTCCATACTTTGCACGCCGCTAGTAAGGCATGTCATTGCATGGAGTCGTGATGTTCTTCTGGGATCTCGAACGATACAAAAAATTTTGTCAGCAGCTCACGTTTCCGAGTCTCAGTCACGGTCATCCATGAATTGAATGTGATTTCAATTCGTTCTCGTGCAACTATTCCGACCATTCTTCGAAATGCGCGTGTTGCTCGGTGAGGAAGGAGAGGGGTCCCAGATCCATCGACCTCTATGATGGTAAATCGGCCCTTAGACTTTTTCGATAATCCTCTTCCTTGGCGTTTGGATTTTCCAGCGGACGCATTTGGCGACGATGTTGAAGAATGCACAGATGACGTGTTGGATTTCTCATATATGAAAATTAAGCACAATGTAGCACGCACATACACACATACATATATATACATATCAATATAAAAATGATATGAAATTACATGAAAGTACATGATTAAGAAGCAAATGTAACATATACATCACACATTGATTGGTTTGAAAGTTGCATATCGTACACTTCGTAGAGTTTCGTACTGATAACGTGTTGTGAAACGATGTAGATCAATGAACAAAAATGCAATTTTCAAGAACAATCCAATAGCACACACAAAACACCAGAGAATAGAGTAATAGATTGTGGGCTTTATTGATCTTATAATGCACTCTTTACATGGCACAAAGTCTTCATATTTTTATAGAAGAGCAAAGCAAAGGTATTTTTGGTATTTACCTATAATTGAAACCTTAAGTTTCGTAACAGAAACAAAGTAAGCAGAACTTGCAGCGGAATTAAACCCTAAAAACCGATTGTAACCGTCCAGCAACAGGTCATACCTACCCTAGCCAGTTTTTACCAATTTTCGAAGTATTACCCCTACATATATTGTTTATAGATGGGCGTGGAATCAATATCACACCATGAACCAACCAGTTTTCAGCAAAACGGATGGTAACAAATTTTCTGAGTGGAAACAGTTTTCTAAACCTTGATCATAATACATCGCTGGTCATTATTTATTTCCAAGAGTTCCAAGGGAACTCATGGAATAGAGCAGGTGTTACATTCCACAAACATTGTTGAACGGTCTCTCTCTCTCTCTCTCTCTCTCTCTCTCTCGTCACTACAGTCGCAAATCGACAAGTTACTACTACATGGACCAGCAACAACACATCCATAGGCTAAAAATTCGATGAATACTGCTCAAACAGAAGGCCTAAAAATGAACAGTTTCACAACTGGCGCTTACAGTTACATGTAAGTTGAAACTGCTCCGGATAAATTTGTAGGAGAATGACAGATTCATGTGCACTCTAAAATCGAAGCCATCATTCACCTCCATATCCATTCCGTATACGTCATCGCTGCTCAAACATCACATGTCTGCCTCAGTGTCAGTCAGGGCCATGTGGACCCACTATTCAATGATGCGCAGGTAAATCAAACATTTTATGAATGATCTTCTTCATGTGAATGATTTGGGACCTCTCCTTGACTGTCCAGTGGCATGTACTGCGCCATGATAGCTCTGATCTCCGAGTCCATGTATGACTGAAAGAAACACAACACGGAATTCATAGTGACAACAATGAACTATAAGCGAAAGAACATGTATTTGGAGCACCTTTACATATCTTTTGATCATTAGTAGGAAAAAAAAGCTTGGTCAGTAAACGTATGAAGTAAAATGCAACATCCTAACAAACATTGGAGCATATTGGCTAGAAAACACATAAGTTAGAGCGAAAGCTGCAGTCATTCATGAGCCATGACCCTTTTCATTGCAAATTATGTGGCAAAAAGAAAAACCAGCCACCACAAAGCTGCCACATTTTGCATGCAAACTAAGCCAAAACATGACCACACTCTCTGACAGCTACGATCAGGATAAGAAACTGAACAGTAGCTGGAAATGGGTGGCAGCAGCACACCTTTCTACTCCCTCCATTTCATAATACTTATCAAAACACCCTATGGCCTATGCACACAGCCAAGAATGTAAAAGTTCAACAAAGAATACTTAAGATAGACAAAAGCTGCCACAATTCAATCCAGCAATAGACAAGAGACAGCGAAACAACTATTCCCATTAAACTGGAGGCACATAATGAAACAGATGCAGTAATCATCAGCTAAATGTATGATTAATAAAGTAATAATGGCTATAAGATTTTTCAGCCTTTTTTCTCTTCAAAAGGATAAAATTTTATTGACTGACAGAGAACTTGATCAGTTTCAATCTTTTAGGTTTAATAAGCAACGCATAGTACATGGCAAGAGGCAAAAGAGCATTGGGGTTACTGTAGAAGAGTAGAGAGGGATTGGCACAAACACTACACAGCTAAAGGGCTGGGGTAGATTTGTATATATATGGCCTGGTGTAGGCATACAAGGAAAACATATACATGGAAGACGTATATATGGGAAGCGCATACAAGTATATACATAGAATGTGTATATATGAAAAGCGTATACAAAGAAAGTTATCTTAATAATTCTAATAGTCACACAAGACAAAAATGCTAAATGTGCAAGCAACGCATAGTACATGGCAAGAGGCAAAAGAGCATTGGGGTTACACAAGACAAAAATGCTAAATGTGCCACTGAGCTTTCCAGTAAACCATAATCCAAGGAGTGGCTTGCCAAAGCCACGTGTAACCATGGATGTATGACAAGCAAGAGCGACAGATCTTCTGCTATTAGAATAGTGCTCACTGTTCTATAATGCATATGCTAAGTGTGGTAAAGTGTAATTTATCAAAACCAAGGTTCGGTAACCGGATTTCCCAGTGGGTACCGGGAAATAAAAAATCAGCCAGGTTTTTCCTAAGTGCATTTATATTTGTGAGTCTTTTGTGACTGCGTAACACACCTCCTAGGTTGGTTTAAGTCTTTTTTGTATTAGATTACCTATTGTATGAGCTAAATATGCTTCGAAACATCCCAAATTTATTTATTTTTTTGGTGTTTTCCCAGTTTTTTAGCGGTTTCTATGGTTTTTTGGGTAGTAATCAGCCGGTTTTTCCACTTACCGGTTTCAAATTCAAATTTCAACGGGTTTTCCCTCAGTTTTTCCGGTTACCAGCCGGGAACCGGTACCAGTCCCCCGCTGGGATTTAGGCCAGGACCGGGTTTTGGAACCTTGATCAAAACTGCTGCCGTCTCAAGTACCAAGTAATAAGTGAATAACACAAACAGCACCAACATGAGACATCTGCTTTGTGGTTACACTTTTTTTGTCCATTGCTGAAGTTCAGATACATCACTGACCAATCTTGATTTGTAACACAACAGCACAAGACATCTAGACTCAAATGGATCAAAGTTGTATCTTATTTTGCATCTAAATGAAACTGGTTGAATGTGTTAACAGTTTAACACGTAACAACACAGATCCAGGGTCAGCTGATATAACTGGATTAATAGAACAAGCATTTCCTGCATATGTCTGTTTTATCAAGGAACCTAAAAGGGAATGTTAACGTAAAATAGAATTTGTTTAAGGAAATGTAGTTATTTATAAGCAAGGAACCTAAAAGGTTCGTTAAAATAGAATTTTGTTTAAGGAAATGTAGTTATTTATAAGCAAAGAACCTAAAAGGGAATGTTAACAGAAAATAGATTTTGTTTAAGGAAATGAAGTTATCTATAAGCAAGGAACAAACTGTTTTTTTTTTTTTGGGGCAGATTCACTCATATTTAACAAGGTTTAATAACGAAAGCTATAACAATGAAGATAATGATGTGCGTGTGCTAGCTTACCCTTAGTCTGTACTTGTATATGATATAACTTCCCGCTGCCACAACAACCAAGACTATCAAGATCCCCCATACTGCAGCCCATGCTGCTTTAGCCTGAACTGCTGTCTTACCTACAGATTAACCATCCAAGTGATATGTAAGTGAAATTTTAAACATAGATGTATCAAATATCACTGAACTTTAGATATTACTTATGCAAGTGTCGTGCTCTCTGATGTACAAAAGGTCTCCACTGCAAGAACATTCATAGCCACCCCAAGTATCTCTGCAGCTGCATTCAGGACACTGACAAGCTTTTCTCTCCTTGCATTCATCAATATCTGCAAAGGTGAATGGAAGATAAGATGCAGTTTAAGATGTATTGTATGTTCTGCATTGCACTAAATTTGTAATCCCTCTGTTTAAAATTAATACTAACTCCAGTCCAAAATAGATCTTGCTTTAGCAAGTTTGTTTTGGTTTGCAAATACCTGTTGTTTGGTTTTTCTAGGCAAACAATTTCCACCAAATACCCATATTAATTGCTTCCTGGCAGTGGTGTTAGATGGATATACAATTAAAGGGTTAACATATGTCAAAAAAAAAAAAGAGAAGGCATTTAATCCATGTTCTATGTGCACGTGCACATAGCTAAAATGACAAGTAAATTGGACCAAATGAATTAAGGTTTTAGCAGAACATTTTTGTTACAGAATAAGTTCGATGTAAAATAAGCATCTAACGCGAAGCTACGGCAATTTATAGTGGTACATCACAGAGTACCTTCACATTTTTTAACAGCATCCCCTCGGAAACCAGCTGGACACTGGCATTTCCCATCTCCAGATTCCTGCAAAATAAAAAATTTACAAGAGAACAAATCAGTAGTCAGCAATACTGTAACAGTATATCGCATGTTTTCTGTGACAAGCCTAAAACCTACCTGACAAGCTGAGAATGTTTTGCCGTTACGGGTTTCATGCCAACATCCCCCATGATTTATTAAGCATTTTCCTGGCCCAGCAGCTGCAAATAAAATAAATTATTAATATAAAAGTATCTATATATAAATTGTTTATTAGAACAAACTTGTCCATATTTCCGTTTGAGGCAAACATTGATGCCTAATTAAAAGAAAGACAATGGTATCCGAAAATGTGTAAGTTCACAATACTACTAATTCAAATAAGAACCACGATGAAATTGTCACTGCTCAGCAGCTCAGTGCTTACAAGCCTGATTAAGCAAGACATCATCAGTACAAAACAAACAGTTTGTCCACTACAATATCAATATTATTGGATGACATTAGGCCTGTTCATACCACTTTTCGAGTATGGACTTCACTATGCTGATTTATATAACTGTCTGGATAAACTGAAGTTAGCAAGCGACCATCTGATTGACAAGCGACCAACTGCAATCAGAACCTACGCATTCTTCTTCCTTCACTCTTTCCTTCCATCACCATTCATTACATGGGCTCCTCCCCAGTTCCTCCAACATGGCACATGCATAGAATATAACAAAAGGGCTAACGTAACATCTCAGCAGTGTTTCACAGATTTAAAATGGTCCATTCAAAGATGGTTTAACACCCCAAAGAAAACAGTTTCTTGTCAGTTTTTAGTAATCCCAGAAGGCAGGATGGCAGCATTTAGAATTTCACGCTAATGTTCGGCCGGTTTCGGTCCCAATTCTTAAACCCAGAGAGATGTGGGAACTGGGAAGTGGGGACTAGCCAGGAAGCGAACAGAACATTCTCAGTGTTGCCTATTGCGATCCATCTAGCGACTAACTCTCGCTGTTGTCGAAGTTCTATCTCAGGAATAACCGCAATAAAACATTCCCTTTCAATAGGTTGCACTCAGTGTAGACATACTTGCATATGTATAAACTATACTAAACATGTTTTCTTGGTATCAATCTAACTTTCACATACTGCAACCGAATTCACTAACTAAAAATTTGTTCATCAACCATGGGTTCATTATTAGTCCCTTACTAATGCAAGTGGTGTTAAAAGTAATCATAAGTTACACTACGGAAGCTAATTGTTTCAACTCCTATTCCTAATACAAGCATGGAGAACAAAAGTCTATTACGTTCACAACTGCTGTAGCCATCGCCTTTAAACTGCACACCATTGAATGTAGGGCATTCACACACTCTGCCACGGAAAGTGTCCTGATAAAGAAAGGAAAGTGACAAAATTGGAGAATTGTTAAGATAACAAAGTGTAAAACTTCTATTTATCCACTCATACCCTGCAAGCTGTTACATTAGCAGCATTGTCTTGCCAGCAACCACCATTGTCGTTCAGGCACTCATTAGTTTCTATATCTGTTTTGGAACAACTCAAGAATTAGCGATCTGTATTCAACTAAATATAGCGTAGGGAAAAACAGAATAGTTTATTTATTCGTACCATCACTCAGACAAACATTTGGCTCAGTAGTTTCCTCAAAGCCAGCACAAATAGCTTTAAGGACAGCTTTCCTCTGAAGCTTTCCTGTATTTCTTTCCAGGTTAAAATCAGCAAGAGTGAATGTAAGTTTGTTATAGGAGTTCTCGGGGAACATTTACCTCGATATTGTCGATTATTCACAACAAGAGTAGGCAATATAGTAACATCTCCTCTTGAACCCTTCCCAATCTATACAACACAACAGCTCATTTGAAACCCCAAGATATGAAAGTAGTATTGAGGATGATAGATGTTCATTGACAATAATCTGCCATGCTTGTTTAAAAAAAAGGTCTGCAGGGCTGTGTTTTACTAAGAATTTTCACAATAAACTAAGCATCGCAAGGTCACTTCACCTGTGCGTCCTGCTCCATTTTAAGCAATGGGTGGTCAGAATCAGCATTTGGATCTCCCATGCACTTATCAACCTTCTTCACATCCAAACCTGTTTCAAGTGTAAATATATTATAGTTGTTACATGTATACTGAATTAGTGATGCCATTTTATCTGCGAGTTGCATGCCTGATGGCATACCATGCTATGGACCATGTACAAAAGTACATACTAATTAAGCATGCCATGCTATCTACTGTGTACATAAGTACACACTAATTCAAGTTGTAACAAACTGGGAACAGCAAGCATATAACCAGCATATTCAAAAGTTAAAAACTTCCAATCAAGTATGACGAAGTAATTACTATAAACATGCTTAGGTAAAGGAAACTAGGAAAGTTTCTGAAAGAAAATAAAAGCCAACCTAGTGATTTGATGACAGTGTCTGCACATTTTCTGTTATATTTCTTGTCCTTCATCGGGCACCTTATGTGAAAATCAGTCACATAATCCCACCAGATCCATGGTTTTTTGCTCTCTTTTGCAACTTTAAACACACAAAGCTGCCGCAGGTTCTCTACCACAACATCTTTTCCCTCATAGCCAGTGCTAAAATCTTGTTCTGGATCAGGTGCACAGTACCTTCCATGGTTTATACATTGGGACTTGCATTGCTTACTGATGACAAATGCTTGAGGGCAGTACCAAGTTATATAATGGGGTGTGAACTGACTATAACCACCTTTTTCAAGTAGTTGGGCAGCTCCTTTAAATTCCTTCAGAAAATTCATCAGCATATCACATTTAGGCCCACATTCATCATTGCTATTTGTCCATAACTCATACTCAACCCGATCATCTGGATGCGGAACAGCCTCCCTCCAATCAAGATTCACATTTACCATTTCACCGTCTTTAACAGCTTTTTTCAGCTGTTCACCAAATTTTTTATCGATTAGCGCGGAAGGAATGGTTATATTCTGTATATACTTTGCAGCCTCATCATCTTCCCGAGGTAAATCCATTGTTATCAGTGGCTCATCCTTGTCATCAACTACAAGCACTGCTGAGGCACCAGCATTTTGCGCATTCCAAACCTTCTTGGCAAATAGGCAATCTGGAAGAAAAATGTACGGAGAAAATAATTAGCATCTAACTCCAAGCTGCTAGAGCAGCTAATACATAGATGAAGGTTATAATGCATTCTAAAGGTGTCAAACTTGGTCTATTTGGTTGTTAGCAACTGAAATCGAGTAACCATAGGATTTAAGTGAAATGATGGGAACTTCAATGTAAAAAAATAAAAACACGATTACCGCCATCACTTGAGCTCACAAAATAAATTGTGAAAGGGCAAACACATACAAATAACAGGGAGTAGAGGCCCCTTCACCAAAGATTCTATAGAAACTTTAAAGATGGGAGTTTCTTAGTGCAAAAGGATAGCACTGTGAAAAAGGGAGAAGGTAAAAGTCAAAAAGGGAGAAGTATCGTGCACATCGTGCATTTAAGTGAAGATGGAAGAAATTGCCATGATTAGTAGCAACATCTGAAAAAGGAAGGGTATCATCTCTAGTTTCATGCCCATCAACCAAACATTCTTTACCAACACCTTAACTCTACGAATCATAAACGATTAAAAGATAATTCTGGAAAACTACCAAACCCCCAGGTGTAATTACGAAATTACTGAGATAACAAACCAACAGTTAAAGTAGCATAGCTTTACCAAGTTGAGAACTGTAGTTCATAAAGGGGTAACCTATGATGCATGGACTCGGCTAGGAGGCACCAAGTCCGTGTCAGACACGGACATGGCTCCGACACTACGCGGATACGTATTCACGGCGTGTCTAAATATTCTCGTGTCTAAAGCTGCGGCTCCAGCGACACGGCGCTCCGAACCTGTGACCCAGCGGAAGGCCGGCGCGCGAAAGATCGGAAGGTCGGCGGGTAGCGCACGGGCGTTGTGCCAGATCTGGCCGGATCCAAGAGCGGTAGCGGCAGATTCGAGCGGGAGGCGCCGCCATCAGCCAGAGGCAGGTGAGCACCAGCGGCGAGCCGGATCCGACGTAGAGGATAGAATATGATTGCTATTTGTTCCCTTATATGCCTTGGTTTTCTTTTCTGTATATAGCATATTCCTCTGTATATCCCCTTTGTACTCCCTTTATATGCCGTGTCCCCTTGTCAGAATTTTTGGGAAAATGGCAAATCTCCTTTGAGTCATATTTTGCTAAATATAATTCTTTCAGTGGTAGGAGTCATATAGACCATTACTCATTTTAGTATTTTACCATTCTGACAAACAAGTTACCTCTCTCTCCTCAATTTTCAACATTTTACTATAGCGACTTGGAAGGCCGAAGAGAAACGGACAAACACACACACGCACAAAAAATCCTATGGACTCAGCTGTCGGAATAGGCATCAAATGGTGCCTTGAAAGGAGATTGCTGCTGCAATGAGCTCCAACACGCCAGGTGACTGTCTCCATTGATTCCTCTTCTGTTTGTGTAGTGTCTCACTTTTTTGCCTTGGTCTTTGGTTGGTTCGATGTGGTTTATTTGTGTGGATAGTTCAAGCTTCATCAGTGTGAACTATTGAACTATCTTAGCATCCCTAGCCTACATTCCCTCTTTCTTCAAAGCCTTCCCCAGAACCTATTCACCACTGCCACTTTGAACTACTCCCAATCCTTTGCATTGGGGCAACGTGGCACTGAGAAGGCAGAATGAACGAGGTGAGAGGACAGAAAAGGACAAGGGAAATGGAAGGGGGCAAACGAGTCACACCAGACGGCCCTTGTGCATAAGTGAACGGAAATGGCAAAATGAGTAACTATGACAATTTCCTGTGAGAATTTCTAGTGGTATTAAAGTGAACCAATTAAGCCTACTCAACTTGTTTGGGACAAAAGACTTTGTTGTTGTTGTTATTAAAGTGAACCAATTAAGCCTACCCAACTTGTTTGGGACAAAAGATTTTGTTGTTGTTGTTATTAAAGTGAACCAATTAAATTGTTTGGTACTTTCCTAAACTAGTCACCTTTGTGTGGTACAAAGCCAATTTTTTCCTTTTAAATGTCTGCACAACTATTCTAAATAATGGAAAATTTTCACATATAAAGCCATTAAAAATATGTCATCCATTCCAACAAGCAATGATCGCAGACACCTGCACTACTCTCTGTTCACCAAGTTAACTAAAAGTAGGTAAGTCCCACATTTACCACATTAATTCACTCATCCTGCACGACAACAAAATCTCCCAGCCAATTCCCCAAACAGCTCAAACCACCAAGTGGCAACAATTTGCTTGCCTTATCCACGGGGGCGCTTACCCCACAGCCAATTCCCCAAACATCCGCCAATTCACTCGATAACGAAAAAGCTGAATTTAGTACACTATTTATAGCACGCTATACAGTTATGTTCACTCCTTACTCCTTAACCACACAGACTACTAGAATCAGCTAAATACGCTACCTTTCCTTCACCACCGACAAAACCACCAATAAACCCCCCAACACAATTAACTATGTAAATAAGCTCAAATCACCGCCTCCTAACTCATCAACTACGACGAATCCTCGAATAAATCACGGACACCGAATCCATCGGCGAATCTATCAAACCGCAACCGAACCACAAAACAGCGCAAATTCGCGGAGCAAGGGTGCGGGAGATCGGGATCGGGAGGCGGTGTGGCACTCACTTCCGCGGTCGACGAGGAGGAAGCTCGGGAGCGTGCCAGGCTTGGCGCGGAAGGGGTGCTCCTTCTTGCTGGCGCCGTCGAAGGCGTCGCAGGCGTCGGCGTTGTCCTTGGGGTAGACGACGGCGCCGGCCATGCTCCCGCCGTACTGCGGGATGCCGAAGTTGCCAATGGCGCTGTCGTGGCGCCCCCGCAGCACCGTCGGCGACGTCACCATCAGGCTGTTCTTCTCCACCACGAATCGCGCCTCCACCGCCGCCGCGGCGAGCGCCAGCAGCGGCAGCAGAAGCCACCCGAACGCTAGCCCGCGCATCTCGCGCGCACGTGCTCGGTGCTCCGGAGGCAGCGGCGCGGCGAGGGTTTAGATCGGAAAGGGAAGCTGCAGTGAAGAAAATGGGAGCGGTTTCGCTCGCTCCCTTAGCTCGCGGCTCGCGTGGGGCCGAGGGGTGTAATGCGAGTGGTGTTCGCGTGGAGCGCGAGCGTTGCGGACTCAGTTTTCGTGATCCGGTAGACTGACGGTGCGGGCCCCACTACGGTTTGGTAGCAAGGTGTTGTGAACCTAGTTTATAGATTTCTTGCGTGTCGGGAGGGCATCGGGCTAGGATGCTGACATGTGGAGCTAGTACTCAGATGGCCCACTGTCAGTGTAATGTGCGAGAACACATTCTGACCAGTATTTAGTTCGTTGAGTGGTGGAGGCGACTCGTGTGGTCTCTTTGGTAATTTTGGCGATATCGTTTTCCTGTTTGTTTTGCTCGTGTGTTTCGCGAGAGGGGTCGCGACTCGCGAAGTCGCGAGTGTGTGTGCCGTGGAGTTGGCTCAGGGCGACTGGAGTGGCTGACATTGTGGGGCCGGGTGTGGGGATGGGGGACCGGATCTAGGACGGTGGAGAAGAGGGGTGGGGGCTGAAGAGGCTTATCGGGGAAGGTTGTGACGGTTATGTTTGAGGATTTGGTGAACTAGGTCGTCCATTGGAGATTTTCTCTGGACCTTTCTTTGCTACGTAGGACTACCACTTCAGATTACCTCTAACAAAAAAAAAGGAAAAAAGTTTTTAGATGGCTTCTTAAATCTCTACTACTTAAAAAGAAAAATTGGTGATGGTTCATCACTTGGTGGTTCATCTGTCTTTCTACCTTCTTTCACATTAATTTTACGCCGACAGATGATCCCTACATGGTCACTACCAACGATGACGCCGTAGCCCGCAAGCTGTAAGTAACCAATCCCCCTTCATTCCCCACCCGCATATTAGTGATCTTGGCAATAGTTTTGCCTTGCGAGAGATTATTAGGGGTGGCGTGTGACAGCGAGCATCAGACCAGAGCGGATCCAGTGGTAAAGGAGTTGTAGATGTTTTTAGTGGATTCGGTGGCAACAAACTCTTCAGGTCTATCTCCTGAAAATCTTGTGAATGTTTTCTCCCTCTTCTTCTACAGCTTAACAAACTTAGCTAATCCTTTCTTAGCCAAGCCTCTTTCTTATCCAAACCGGGCCAATTGAAGTTTGTTTGAGCTTGAATATTCTGATCCGATATTTGATTTTCAAAATTTTCATTAGGCGCTGTTTATTTTCATGCTTCCGTTCTTTAAATACCACGTAGCTGACTATTTCTCCCTCACAACTTTTCTTCTTCTACGGCCACCAAAAACCTGAAATGGCCGGCTACCGTTCGCAAGCCTCCAAGAGAGAACACGCACCTCATCCTTCATCGGTATGGAGCACCACCATTTTTAACAAGTATATGTTCAATTCTTTCACTTCATTTCAAAGATGCTGTTGCGGAAATAACAAAAGAACAAAATCGTGCCTTTCTCTTTCATGATTATTTGTGTCATCGTTCTTTGGGCTACTTGTGTAACATCCTTGATAGCTACAAAAGAGAAAGGAAAAAACTTTTATTTTATTTGATGACATTCTAATAATCTATGGTTAACTGGTCCATACTTTTAGTTGACCTCACCGTTGCCTTTGAAGGACGAAATCTATTGACAACCTGCCAGCAGTAACAGAACTATGTGCAAATGTGCCTTATTGCCTATGCGGAGTCTGAAAAACCCGATAGTATTTATTTGCGGCAATGAAATAGCATGGTTAGCACTTAGGTGGTTTATGCCTTCCAATTTCCAGATTATCTGGGATGAAAACAACACAGTCATAGATAGCACACTACAACTGAACCTCGGAATGGAGAGATGAACTATTCATTAACAATGTTGTATCTGACAGCCCATGATTTATTATATTTGCATGTTTGGAACAAATAGCGCCTTCCTGTTTGAAACTTGTTGGCTTCAATGAAATCTTGATAGTTTTGATGTTTGCTTTTCTTTTCACTTAACCTTTTAAGGCAGATTCAATTCACCCTTCCTATCATTCAAAAAATCACCCTTCCTATTACTCATATTTACGCTTGCTTATGTGGGAAGTAAGTTTTACGTATAATTTGTGATAACAATTTGGTTTCTAAATTTCTTTACACGTGAGACATTGAAATTTGGACACATATAGTATGTTTGATCCCCGAAATTCCAAAAATAGCCCCTACACGATCAGAATTCCAGAAATAGTCCCCTTCCCAACCACGGAACATCCCGGAGGCGACACGTGGGCTGGTGGTGCGCCCGGGGGCCGCACCACCGACTGTAGCATCCCTCCGGATTTTGGCATCTCTGGCTTTTGCACCACGCATCTGCATGCCTTTGCGTGCATGCAAAGATTCCATACATGCATGCAAATGAAAACGAGCTCACATGCTGCACCGAAAGCAAACAGTGGTGAACCATTCACAGCATCTTTACGTCTCGTCTTTCACTGCTTTATGTCACTGTGCACTCTTTACATCGCGTCGTTGTCTCGCTTTATGTCACGAGAGGAGAGGAGCTGCATGCGATAAACTCATCGCTCTCATTTCTCCGTTGCGCACTGTTGCTCATTTCCTCCATCGCTGCGTCTGAGAGAGTGAGAAGGAGTGAAGAAACTCAAGGTTTAATCGTGGCGCTCAGTTAATTTCGTTTGCAATTAGGAGTTTTTGCAGTTGTGAAAGTTGTAGATCGTCTCGTGGGCTTCAAGAGGAGGTAATTTTTTTGTCCCGGTGTAACTAAAATTTTTTTCATATGATTATTACATAATTAGGCAAACTCTCAGTTTTTTTGTTTGTAATTAGGAGTTTTTGCAGTTGCGAAAGTTGTAAATCGTCTCGTGGGTTTCGAGAAGAGGTAAATTATTTTTCCCCGTGTAATTATAATTTTTTTTGGACATGTCATTTTAGTTTTAGCAATGTGCTTAGCATGTAGTTAGTAAATGATGTCTTCTTAGTGTAGAAATATAGTAGTTAGCCTTGTGTAGTTGGTCTGTGCCAATAGTTAACTTAGAAGAGAAAGTGTTGTTATTGTCATTAATTAGTTATTAGTCACGATTACTTAAATTTAGCTAAATGACTTTGCATGCAGACCAAGTAGTGTTATTTTGTATTTAGATTGTTATGCAATATTTAGATTGTTATTTTGTACATATGACCTAAAAGTCAGAAAACTAAAAATATGAAACATCATTAGCTGAAAATACACAAACTGTTAGATGAAAAAAATAAACAAAATTATTTTGTGACAAATAAATGATTATATAATGTGTAGGGTGTTAATGTGTTCATGTTCCGTAAAAACCAGAAATTTTAGTAATTTCAAACATTAGTACAAATAAAAAAAATTTGTGTTATAGAATAAATAATATACAATGTGTACTGTGTTAATTTTGACATGTCCCATGAAAGTCTGAAAATTTATTTCGAGTATATATGTTGAACGGTATGCATATCATTATGAAATATTATTGATGGATTTATATTTGTAAAACTGATATTTAGAACAAAAAATATACCCATAAACAGATGAATTTGTGTATTAATAATCACAGTGCCCTGAAAACATGGTGTCTCTATTGGAAGGGTGCACATAAACTTTTATAATTTTTTGAGATCATTTGTTATATGTAACAACTCATATCATGTTCATATCAGATAAATTTGTGCAAAAATTACATAATTATGTACGCAGTGGCGGACCCAGAATTAAATTTTAGGGGGGGGCTAGTGAAACATGACTACGAAAAATAAATGCATTAAACATAAAGCAAACTATATTTTGCAATCTAAAATCACACATAATTATAATAAAAGACATAGTAAAAATACAAAATACAACAAAGATTGTACCTCGGTAATAGATAATATGCCTCCTAAAGCCCATAAATATATGTAAACAGTTATCTGTACACAAAATTAGCAAACATAATGATAAAATCAAAAATTGTATTTGCGAATAGTTGTAAAGATTAAAAAATTGATGAAACATACCACTGGCCACTGCCCATTGGCTCTCCCTCTCGGCCTCTCCCTCACACCCAGTCACAGGCTCCCCGCTCCCCTCCACTGCTCCACACCCCACTGCCGGCCCGGCTCTCAAAGCCCCTCAAAGCCACTGCCCGTCTCCCTCAAAAGCCCACTGGCCACCGGCCACCCCTGGGCCCTCTGCCCCTCTTTGGGCTCCGGGCTCCCTCCCTCTCCTTCTCAAGCCTCACGCAGTCATGCCTCGACGGCCTCGTCGCCTCCGCCGCCTCGCAGCCTCCCTCTCCGGACTCCGGCCAGATCTGGCGCCTCCACGCCTCCAGATCTGGCGCTAGGCGGCCGATGCAGTGGATGGTGGTGTGGCGGTGTGGTTGGATCTGAGTGCTCACCTGCTCGGTATGTATTTCTTCGTGGGCTACTGTGCTTTGCCGATTAGGCCCAAATTTGTACTTTATCGTTGCTCGCCTTTTGCCTCACGGCCTCAACGTCCCAAAGACCTCACCGGTGGTAGGCGGCCGATCATGGCCGATGGCGCATGGCGCGATGGCGTGGCGGCAAGCGCCCCAACCGAGGTAGGGGCTATGAGGGGTACCCACTCTCCGGCCGGAGGTAGGGGGGCGCCAGCCCCCCTTGACCCACCGGTCGGTCTGCCACTGTATGTACGTTGTGTCGGAGTACTGCACTTAAATTTTTATAATTTTTGTAGATTGTGTACTATATTTAAAACTTCAAACAAACATTACACATAAAATATGCAGTCTTTTTTTGTTAAATTCTTTGTTATGTAGTTATTTTGTACACATATGTTGCATAAAGAATTAGTATTGTAGCGTAGAGAATTATGTAGGCTTTTTTTTGTTAAATTTCGTTGTGTACTAAGATATTTTGTACGGAATAATCATAGGTACCCATGGCTAACATTCAAGACTTACTTGTGTTTTTTGGGAGTGGGCTCATACGCGATGGGTCGTGCGGGGCGGACGTACCAAATTGTGGCTGGACTGTGATCCATTCACCTGGTTTGAACACCATGACTCTGCATGATCTTCGGAGGTGTGTCCGTTATGCGTTCAATCGGGAGACGGGTCGGAAGAAATTACGGATCGAGGCGCTGTATGCTACTCCGGGAGGTAGTGCTGGGGAGATTGTGTGGCAACTTATAAAGGTGACCACTGATGTTGGATGGGCCCGGTACATGGAGGTCGTATGCAACTCTACCGCATCGATATATGGCAGGCCAATGGTGTACATTCACTTCGTGGACAGGACGGAGTCATCCGCCGTTGGTGGTTCTAGTGGTTATGATGGTGGCGGCGGAGATGAAGCGCTGATGCTCACTGGCGCTCATGAAGATGCTGATGCGGAAGAAGATGTCAGCGAGCAAGTGGGTGATGGAGTCCTGCAGAGGCGTGTGGAGGATTTCCAGGGGAACGAATGTGTTGGGAGGTTGTGGGTGTCGAGACCCGAATATGCAAATTCGGTCTCTCTGTGTAAACTGCACTAGTCCAGGATCACGCTAGTGCACACAGTCAAACATAGATGTCATCACAGTCATACACACGACAATAATAAAGGAAAACTCGAATATCGATAAAATATCAAGGGTACGACCTTATGGCCAAGCTTACAATATCTCTAGCCTAAGGGCTTAACAAAATAGCAATGAACTCCAAAATAAAGCGTAGCGACCAATCGACAAGCCACGGGCTATCGAGTGGAGAACGGCCTAATCCGTGAAGTCGTCGAGAACTCTCCTTCCGAACCTCCTGGCGATAGTACTCCTCTCCCTCAATCGAGCAACATAGGCGTAAAGCCGTGAGTACATTGGTACTCAAAGAAGTCGCTTGTAACAATAAATACAATATAATATGCAAGGCTTACCAAAGGAGGGCTGAAAGGTTAATTTGCATAAAGGCATTTATCGATGAAATATATTAAATAACTTGAAAGCGAAAGTTAATCAAAACAAGAATAATAGATAATCAAAGGAATAAACATGAACCACTTGTGAACACCAATTCACAAGTTAAACCAACAAATGAACTACCCGCCCACTCCCGGCGAAACCACCAAGTTATAGATGAAACACTAACCCTCGTGTGAAATCCCGAGCACCGCCCATGACCGAGGACGCGGCTATTCGAATAGTTTTACACTCTGCAGAGGTTGCACAACTGTACCCACACGATGTGATTAGCCTAGGCCTAAGGAAATCACAACAAGGCCTTTACAATGCTCTATCTCGATACAATCCTGCCCGCTAGGGTTTCGCATCACACCCCCCCTTGCGCCACATGGAAATCAGCAACCATGTCCATCACAATGGCAGAATTGAATTGAAATATTACAAATTAATCAGCCAGGTCCATCCCATAATAGACATGTGATTTGCAGGATTAAGCTCAGATCAATGGCGCACAAAGTTAAGTCCTTAACATTACCCGTGCGAGACTACCACATCCCCCAAAGTACAACCTGCATTTCCCCTTTATCGCACGATCACTCGCCCGAGTGCAAAACCAATTTGTATAACCAAGCCAACGTCACACCAATGCCGTGGCACAAATTTTAATACACGTGGCACCAACCACAGTTCCATATGTCATTAAGTCAAATTAATAATTTAACATGTGCGATGAGATCAATCGTGAATACAAACCGGCTAAGCAATCTAATCGTACCAACCCATGTGATAAATAAACTAGCATCACTAATAAATTTCCCAACCTATGGTGACAATGGCATCATGGTATCCCAAAGTATCAAAGGGGTATAATTTCAATTGGGATAATAACTACCTGTGCAAAGGTTTGAATAAAAATAGCAATGCAATGTAATTTAAAACAAAATAATTAAATAATATATTGCAAAATTTGGGTTCAACATGATCAAAGGACACGACTTGCCTTCGTTATGCTCAGCGGGGTACTCCTGGTCTTTTGGCGCGAAACCTGCTCCTCCGGAATCCGAATCTAACGAGAGAGAAAACGACCGAAAACAAAGAAACACATAAAATAATAAGCAAAAGAACTCCAAAATTCACAAAACCAGAACCAACAGCTAGAGCTCGATTTTAGATGAATTTAGAAAAAAGAACGGGGGCAATCGGAGCTAGGACGGAGGAGAACGGGCTCCCGGAAAATTAATTCAAAAATTAATTCGGGAAAATCGGAAAAGTTACTGTGCTGTGGACCCGGTCCATGAAATTTCGAGTCCACCGTGGACTCGGTCCACGTAACAGTGCACGGGGGAGAGAGGGTGCTGACGCGGCGGGGCTGCTGACGTGGTGCGCGCATATGCTGCCACGTGTCACCCGGCTGACGTGGGCGGTGGCGTGGTCGCCACGTAGCTCTGGGACGGCCGGCCGACGTGGCGCCGACGTGGCATGCCACGTGTCGTGCCACGTGGGCTAGGGCGACATGGCACGCCGTCCCGTCCTGCCACGTGCCTAGGCCGAGCTGGGGCTCGGCGCGGCGGCGACGGCGGATCCGACGACGGACGCGGCACGCGGCGATTCGAGCCTCGGCCGGCTCGAGCGCGGCGGAGATTGCGCGCGCGGCGCGGCGACGGCGGATCGACGACGCGTGGCGGCGCGCGCGCTGGCGTCGCGCGCGCGCAGCGGCGCGGGCGGCGAGGGCGGATCGCGGCGCAGGTGACGCGTGGCCGCGCGATGGCGGCGGATCGGCGGCAGCGTGGCGGCGCGCGCGCGCGAGGCGACGCGGCGCGGGCGCGCGGCGCAGCCGCCGAGGCGAGGCAGGTGAGGCGAGTCCGCGACGCGAGGCGACTCGGCGACGGGGCGGCGAGGCGACTCACCGGTGGGGGGACGGCGGCGGAAGGGCGGTGGACGTCTCCGGCGGCGCGAAGACGCTCGGGCGGCGCGGCGGGCTCCACCGACGCGCGGCGCGAGCGAAGCGAGGCGGCGCGCGAGGGTTCGGCGAGCGCACGCGAACCGAGGACGGCCGCGCGGTTTTAACACGCGAATCGAGGAGTTCAATCCGGCACGGCGACGGCCGCGACGCGACGGGTTAGACGGCTAGGATGCGCCACGCGGCAAGATCGGACGCGCGCGATTAGGGTTAGGGTTAGGTTCGCGCGCGCGCGGAGCGACGGCCGAGATCGCGTGGGCGCGCGATCGGCGCGCGAGGCGCTGGCGGGTGCGGCGGCGACGGCGTTGGTGGTCTTTGCTGCCGTCGGCCATGGATGCGCGACGCGTGGCGCGGGCGGATCGGCGGCGAGAAAGCGGTGCGCGGAAAGGGTACGGCGGCGCGCGCGCGCGGATCGGTGACGCGTGGAGGAGAGAGGGAGATCGGGCGGTGAGGTTAATTTCTTTTCTTTTCTTTTTCCGTAAATTCAAATAAACTTCTAAAAGCTCTAGAAAATAGCAAATAAATCCCAAAAATTCACCAAAAATACCAGAAAATTCCTTGAGACCTGAGGAACACAAATAAAATATTTCCCACTTATGTTAATGTTTATTTTAATCATATTAAATTATTTAAAACTTTAAAAATTCATTTGAAGCTTCAATTAATTTCAGAAAATTCCAGAAAATTCATTTTTAAAATCCAGGCTTTAAAAATCTTAGAAAAACAGGATGTTACAAACTTTACCCCCTTAAACGAGATCTCGACCCCGAGATCTGGGCCAACTAAGAGAATAGGTTCGGGAACTCCGCTCTGAGATCCTCCTCGCGCTCACAGGTGGCTTCCTCCTCGGAATGGTTGCTCCATTGAACCTTGCAAAAACGGACCACTTTATTCCGGGTGACTCGCTCTGACACTTCCAAGATTTTGACTGGGTGCTCTCTGTACGACAGATCCTCCTGCAGGTCAACGGCCTCAACTGGCACGACCTCCTCTGGTACGCGCAGGCACTTCTTCAGCTGGGACACATGAAAAACGTCATGTACCCCACTGAAGGACGCAGGTAGCTCCAACTGATAAGCAACCTCTCCCCTGCGTTTCAGAATCCTAAACGGACCAACATATCTCGGTGCAAGCTTCCCTTTTAGCTGAAACCTCTTCACACCCTTGAATGGTGTGATCCTAAGATACACAAAATCGTCTGGCTCAAAACTCAGCTCTCGGCGTTTGGTATCTGCATAGCTTTTCTGTCTGGCCTGGGCAGCTTTCAACCTTTCCTGTATCAAGCGGACCTTATCCTCAGCTTCTTTCAAACAGTCTGGGCCAAACACCTGACCTTCCCCCGTCTCTTTCCAATTGAGAGGGGTCCTGCATTTCCTGCCATACAATGCCTCAAACGGTGACATCTGCAAACTGGCCTGATAACTGTTGTTGTATGAGAACTCTGCAAAAGGTAAACAACTGTCCCACTTAGGCCCATGATCAAGCACACATGCTCTCAACATGTCCTCCAGAATCTGATTAACTCGCTCTGTCTGACCATCTGTCTGGGGATGATATGCTGTACTGAAGTTGAGGTGAGTTCCAATAGCCTTATGGAAACTACCCCAAAACCGGGAGGTGAACTGCGATCCACGATCTGACACAATCTTCTTGGGCACACCATGCAAACTGACGATCCTGGACATATATAGCTCTGCCAATCTGTCACCACTGTAAGTCGTCTTAACTGGAATAAAATGAGCAACCTTGGTCAATCGATCCACAATGACCCAAATCGAATCATAACCCTCTTTGGTCTTAGGCAAACTGACTATAAAGTCCATACCAATTTCTTCCCACTTCCACTCGGGAACTTTCAACTACAGTAGCAAACCCGCAGTCTCTCGTGCTCGCTTTACTCTCGACAAACATCACAAAGGGCTACATACTCAGCGATCTCACGCTTCATGCTTAGCCACCAATATTTATCCTTAATGTCCTGGTACATCTTGGTACTGCCTGGATGAATCGAATACAGCGACTCATGAGCCTCTTTTAACAACACATCCTTTAGTTCTTGCTTGTTGGGTACACACAAACGCTGCTTGAACCACAAGGTTCTCTGGTCATCCATTGAAAATCCTGACTCTTTACCTTCACTTAAGTTCTTTCTGATCCGCTGAAATGCCTCATCGTCTGATTGAGCCTAGCGAATCTGACCATCCAAAGTAGGCTGCATCTCCATAGCTGCCAAAAATCCTAGCTCAACCAACTCAAGGCTAAGCTTCTGAAATTTCTCTTGCAAAGCTGGCCGACTCTCTCGAACCATCACCGAATTGCAAGATACCTTCTCGCTCAAGGCATCTGCAACAACATTAGCTTTCCCGTGATGATAATGTATGCCCACATTATAATCCTTTATCGCTCTAACCACCTCCTCTCGCTCGAGGTTAAGCTCGGATCGGGTAAAGATGTATTTGGACTCTTATGATCCGTGTAAACCTCACATCCGTTACCCATCGATAATGACGCCAAATCTTTAAAGCATGCACTACGGCCGCCAACTCTAAATCATGGGTAGGGTAGTTCTCCTCATGCGGTCTCAATCGGCGTGAGGCATAGGCTACCACTCTCTTGTCTTGCATCAAGACACAACCCAAGCCTTTGCGTGAGGCATCGCAAAATATCTCAAATCCTTATTAATATCGGGCAACACAAGCACTCGGGTGTGGTCAAACTCTCCTTAAGTTTCAAAACTCTTCTCGCACTCTGGCGCCCAAGTGAATTTCTTTTCCTTTTGAGCAATGCGTGAGGGGTCCGCCACACCGAAAATCCTCAATAAAGCGACGGTAGTACCCGCCATACCTAGAAAACTCGACTGGTAATCAAGTGGGTGATCGCCAATCCAAAACATCACTTACTTTCCCCGGGTCAATCGCGACTTCTTCTGCTGTCAACACATGCCCTAGAAAGGCGACTTTCTTCATCCAAAACTCACATTTGCTGAACTTTGCATACAACTCGATTATCTCTCAATTCTCGCAATGCTAATCTCAAGTGCTCCCGATGTTCCTCCTCATTCTTGGAATATATCAAAATGTCGTCAATGAACACAACGACTAACTTGTCCAAATATTCCATAAACACCTTATTCATCAAATACATGAAATATGCTGGAGCATTAGTCAAACCAAATGACATCACCGTGAACTCGTATAGACCATAACGAGTCGAGAAGGCCGTCTTGGATATGTCCTCCTTACGTATCCTCATCCGATGATATCCTCGATCTCAAATCAATCTTGGAGAACACTCCGCTCCCTTAAGCTGGTCAAACAGTCATCGATCTCGGGCGGAGGGTACTTATTTTTGACGGTGACCTCATTAAGTGCTCAGTAGTCCACACACATGCGCCGACTACCATCCTTTTCTTGACGAACAACACCGGCGCTCCCCATAGGGACGAACTCGATCGATGTAACCCTTATCCAAAAGCTCCGAATTTGCTTCTTCAACTCGCTAAGTCATTGGTGGCATCCGATAGGGTCTCTTGGAAATCGAGCGTACCGCACAAGCTCAATCGTAAATTCAACCTCCTCTCTGGTGGCATACCGAAGATCATTCGAAACACATCGGTACTCTCGACAACCGTACACCTCTAATCGATTACCTTGCTCGCAAATCATGACCGCTTTGGCCGACACTCACCGCCGCGAATCGCACCTTAACTCCGTCTCAATTGGTTAAGGTCATCGCTCGCTCCCACGCCTAACATCGCTCGATGCTTCGGTTAATCCATTCCCAAGATTACATCTAGGGATCGCATATCCAACAAAATCAGTCGCCTCGAACTCAACTCCCGAATGGTTATCCTAACTCTGGACAACCTAGGTTGGATCTCAACTCGGATCCGGGATTGGATTAAAAGAACAGATCCAAGAGCAACAGTTTTCAATTGTTGCTTTAAAGCAAAACTCCAGAAACAAACGAATGCGAAGCTCGTAATCAAATAAAACGGTGGCAGGAATCGAATGTACGAGGAACGCATCGATCACAACGCTCGTGCTGCTGGGCATCCTCTCGCGTGACGTGGTTCACCGACCTCTCACCACCGCGCCCCGCTGGCTCGCCCCGAGGCCGGGGTGCCTCGCTCGCTCCCGGGTAGGGGTACGACCGGTGTGGCTCCCAAGTCAAAGCGAATCGGCGCGGGGCTCGCTCGAGGGCACTTGCTAGCATAGTGTCCCACCTCATGACACTTGAAGCAAGTGACGGATGCCGCTGAATTATTGCTCTTCGCTGCCGCTGTCCATCGGAACCACCGTAACGCCGTCCCGATCAAATCGCGCGGTGTCCGAGCTGGGTCCAAATCTCAAGATCGCTGCTGCTGCTGCCGCCGCTTTGTGGCACTCGTGGCAGGTGGTAGGAACCAAAATGAGGCCTCGAGATCGGTGTGACCGTGATCCCCGCTGATCAACCTCCTCTTGCGAGACTCCTCGAGCTCGCGCGACTCTCCTCGATGAGAATGGCCTTATCCACCAATCGCTGAAAATCGCATAGTCGTTGCCTACGACTTGCACCTTCAAAGCCGGGTTCAAGCCTTTCTTGAACCTCTTCTCGCGAAGCTGCATCCGCCGCTACATCCTCTCGCGCCAGAGCGAGCCAACCGAGTGAATTTATTGAGATATTCACTCACCGATGTGTTCCTCTGCTAGAACTCCCAAACTCATCCTTCTTCATCTCGACCACTCCATCCATGACATGAGCGGTATGGAAAGCCTTAGCGAATTCCTTCCAAGTGATGTTGTTTGGTTCTCATGGGCGCCACAAGAGTTCTCCCACCACTCTCCGCTGGTCCCCTCGCCGATGTGCCGCATACAAAATCTTCTCTCGCCGGTGCATCGAGCCAAGTTCGCTTTTTCTCAATCGAACGAACCCAATCGCCGCCTCCAAAGGCTCACGAACCGAGAAAACAGCGGTGTCGCCTCATAAACTCGCATAGCCGGTCTCACGACGAGGTCTTGGTGGTGGTATCGCTCTCGTCTTTGCCATTGATCATAGTTTGCATACCGCATCATGGTCTCGCATCATCCGAGTTTGGGCCATCAAAATCGACTAAGGGCGGGATCAAGGTAGGTGGCACCGTCGCGCAAAGATCGTTCTCTGGTCTGGTTCGCCTGATTGCGGCCGAGGAGTTCTGGTATCAACCATCTTGCTCAAAGGAAAACAATCACGATCGACCAAAGGTAAAAGACGAGAGGGAAAAGCATAGATAAGGGGTAAATGCGTCTAAGGGGTTTTGCTTAATGGAGACCTAACCTAAACAAACACTTAGCCAAAAGGCTAACTAAGAAACTGAACAAAATAAACTCCATTAAAAGATTGACATGATCGCAATATAATGCTTTTAAGGCAATATTTGCAGCTCACATCACACACAATCGCAAATAAAATCCAACGTGTCTACTCGCACTATCTACTCAAGGCTCCCACCGGTCCCGACAAATAGGGTACACCGATATCGCCCTCGAATCGCCAGAGACAACCCACGAAGGCGGATCGGCGCGATCGCTCTCTCGATCGGGCTGGGGTGAACTGACCGAGGTAGGCGCGACGATCTCGTGATACGACGCTCTCCTCGGGCTCGGCGGTGTAGGCGACGTTAGAGGTATCGGCGATCGCGGTCGGGCTCCTCCTGCATCGCTCGTAGTCTCGGGTGGCTCCGCATCGCTCCTTGAACTTTCGAACGAGTCCGCCATGTTGATCTTGTATAGCTTACAAAGTCGACAGATGGCTTTGTGCGCAACTCCTCAGCCGACATCTCCCACCGCACCGTGTTCTTGAAACCGTGATGTAGCACCGCTGCCGACTCGGGTGGTGAAGTATAGCCCGAGATGCTCCCGATGCGTTGACCTTTTGCTTCTCATCCTTGGTGAGGTAGACGGCGATCTCTTAAATCCGAGGCCCGCAATGTAACACGAGAAGTGACCTCCATCCTCCGTCGGCCGTAAGAAGCTTGGGACATCTAATGCATTTATAAGGGAAAGATCGGTTTATAACTTTAGGAAAACAAATTTTGCAAGAGTTGGGGCGAGAGACAAGAATCCTTAAGAATGAGGTAAGAAGATAGAGATATTACTAAATATCAAGTTTAGTTGGTTTGATTTAGAAAATAAATTTTTGGGTTACGACCAATCTCACTAGGGCTTGTCCTCTACATCGATATGGCTCGATACTATCTCTGCCGAGACCCGAATATGCAAATTCGGTCTCTCGTAAACTGCACTAGTCCAGATCACGCTAGTGCACACAATCAAACATAGATGTCATCACACCATACACACGACAATAATAAAGGAAAACTCAATATCGATAAAATATCAAGGGTACGACCTTATGGCCAAGCTTACAATATCTCTAGCCTAAGGGCTTAACAAAATAGCAAGAGAACTCCAAAATAAGCGGAAGGGCTTAACAAAATAGCAAGCAGAACTCCAAAATAAAGCGTAGCGACCAATCGACAAGCCACAAAGCTATCGAGTGGAGAACGGCCTAATCCGTGAAGTCGTCGAGAACTCTCCTTCCGAACCTCCCGCCGATAGTACTCCTCTCCTCAATCGAGCAACATAGGCGTAAAGCCGTGAGTACATTGGTACTCAAGAAGTCATTTGTAACAATAAATGCAATATAATATGCAAGGCTTACCAAAGGAGGGTGAAAGGTTAATTTGCATAAAGGCATTTATCGATGAAATATATTAAATAACTTGAAAGCGCTAAAGTTAATCAAAAACAGAATAATAGATAATCAAAGGAATAAACATGAACCACTTGTGAACACCAATTCACAAGTTAAACCAACGATGAACTACCGCCCACTCCCAACATAAACCACCAAGTTATAGATGAAACACTAACCTCGTGGTGAAATCCCGAGCACCGCCCATGACCGAGGACGCGGCTATTCGAATAGTTTTACACTCGCAGAGGTTGCACAACTGTATCCACACGATGTGATTAGCCTAGGCCTAAGGAAATCACAACAAGGCCTTTACAATGCTCTATCTCGATACAATCCCGCCCGCTAGGGTTTCGTGATCACACCCCCTTGCGCCACATGGAAATCAAGAACCATGTCCATCACAATGGCGAATTGAATTGAAATATTACAAATTAATCAGCCAGGTCCATCCCATAATAGACATGTGATTTGCAGGATTAAGCTCAGATCAATGACGCACAAAGTTAAGTCCTTAACATTACCCGTGCGAGACTACCACATCCCCCAAAGTACAATTGTACTTCCCCCTTTACTGCACGATCACTCGCCCGAGTGCAAAACCAATTTGTATAACCAAGCCAACGTCACACCAATACCGTGGCACAAATTTTAATACACGTGGCACCAACCACAGTTCCATATGTCATTAAGTCAAATTAATAATTTAACATGTGCGATGAGATCAATCGTGAATACAAACCGGCTAAGCAATCTAATCGTACCAACCCATGTGATAAATAAACTAGCATCACTAATAAAT
Organism: Melocanna baccifera; assembly: GCA_036346265.1. NCBI lineage: Eukaryota > Viridiplantae > Streptophyta > Magnoliopsida > Poales > Poaceae > Melocanna > Melocanna baccifera. The sequence continues at coordinate 10,571,195 of CM070705.1, read as the reverse complement.
TTCCCAACCTATGGTGACAATGGCATCATGGTATCCCAAAGTATCAAGGGGGTATAATTTCAATTGGGATAATAACTACCTGTGCAAAGGTTTGAATAAAAATAGCAATGCAATGTAATTTAAAACAAAATAATTAAATAATATATTGCAAAATTTGGGTTCAATATGATCAAAGGACACGACTTGCCTTTGTTATGCTCAGCGGGGTACTCCTGGTCTTCTGGCGCGAAACCTGCTCCTCCGGAATCCGAATCTAACGAGAGAGAAAACGACCGAAAACAAAGAAATACATAAAATGATAAGCAAAAGAACTCCAAAATTCACAAAACTAGAACCAACAGCTAGAGCTCGATTTTAGATGAATTTAGAAAAAAGAACGGGGGCAATCGGAGCTAGGACGGAGGAGAACGGGCTCCCGGAAAATTAATTCAAAAATTAATTCGGGAAAATCGGAAAAGTTACTGTGCTGTGGACCCGGTCCATGAAATTCCGAGTCCACCGTGGACTCGGTCCACGGAATAGTGCACGGGGGAGAGAGGGCGCTGACGCGGCGGGGCTGTTGACGTGGCGCGCGCATATGCTGCCACGTGTCACCCGGCTGACGTGGCAGCTGACGTGGCTGCCACGTGGCTCGGGGGACGGCTCGGGGCTGACGTGGCGCTGACGTGGCATGCCACGTGTCGTGCCACGTGGGCTAGGGCTGACGTGGCACGCGCTGGTGCCGCCACGTGGCTAGGCCGAGCCGGGCGCTCGGGCGCGGCGGCGACGGCGGATCCGACGGCGGACGCGGCACGCGGCCGATTCGGAGCCTCGGCCGACCGAAGCGCGGCGGCGGAGATTGCGCGCGGCGCGGCGACGGCGGATCGGCGACGCGTGGCGGCTCGCGCCGCGCGCGCGCCGCGGCGCGCGCGCGGCGGCGCGCGGCGAGGGCGGATCGCGCCGAGGGTGACGCGTGGCGCGCGCGATGGCGGATCGGCCGACGCGTGGCGGGCGCGGCGCGCGACGCAGACGCGCCGAGGCGAGGCGAGGCGAGGCGAGTCCGGCGACGAGGGCGACGCGAGGCGACTTCGGCGACGGGGCGGCGAGGCGACTCACCGCGGCGGGACGGCAGCGGAAGGGCGGCGACGTCTCCGGCGGCGCGAAGACGCCCGGCGGCGCGGCGGCTCGGCGACGCGCGCGCGCGAGCGAGCGAGGCGGCGCGCGAGGGTTCGCGAGCGTGCACGCGAACCGAGGGCGGCCGGCGGTTTTAACACGCGAACCGAGGAGTTCGATCCGGCGACGGCGGCGATCGCGCGACGCGACGGGTTAGACGGCTAGGATGCGCCACGCGGCAAGATCGGACGGCGAGCGCGATTAGGGTTAGGGTTAGGTTCGCGCGGGCGCGGAGCGACGGCTGAGATCGCGGCGCGCGATCGGGCGCGCGCGCGGCGCGGGCGGGTGCGCGCGACGGCGTTGGTGCGCCGCGCTGCCGGCCATGGATGCGCGACGCGTGGCGCGGCGGATCGGGCGGCGGGCGAAGCGGGTGCGCGGAAAGGGTACGGGCGGCGCGGCGGCGCGGATCGGCGACGCCAGAGGAGAGAGGGAGATCGGGCACGAGGTTAATTTCTTTTCTTTTCTTTTTCCAGAAATTCAAATAAACTTCTAAAAGCTCTAGAAAATAGCAAATAAATCCCAAAAATTCACCAAAAATACCAGAAAATTCCTTGAGACCTGAGGAACACAAATAAAATATTTCCCACTTATGTTAATGTTTATTTTAATCATATTAAATTATTTAAAACTTTAAAAATTCATTTGAAGCTTCAATTAATTTCAGAAAATTCCAGAAAATTCATTTTTAAAATCCAGGCTTTAAAAATCTCAGAAAAACAGGATGTTACAGTGGGCCGCCCGTGTTGATTGTCACGAGTACCTCGCAGACCATTTGGAAGAAGTTGAAAGTGAGGAGGAGGAGGATATGGAAACAGCCAGTTCTGGAGGGGAGGAAGATGACGAGGCTTCAATGGGAGGTGTTGTAGGTGGTGTTGTGACCACAGACGTTTCGTACGTGCCCTCCAGACTAGACGACATCGCAGCGGCAAGCCTAGTCCTACCACAAGCAGAGGGGCGCGGAGTGGGGGTTCAACGAGGGCACACTCATTTTAGGGGAGTGCTTTCATGACAAAAGTGCTGCCCAGCAGGCTATTGCTAGACATACCGTCAGCATTAGCCGGACCTATCGGGTGCATAGGTCCAACCCGGACACCTACATTGTGAAATATGTCGACGGCTCATGTCTTGGTAAGGTCCGTGCACAGCGGTTCAAGGGCGTTGCCTCGGAGTTCTGGATAACTGTGTTGAAGGATCACAGTTGCGAGCTTGCGGCGCTGCTACGTAGGCACCGCAACATGACGTCGGCGTATGTTGCGGAGCTGATAAGCCACCTCGTGGTGGCAGATATGTGTATTTCTCCCAAGTTACTGTTGGATGAAGTGGATAATATGGTTGGGTTCGAAGTCAGCTACAAAAATATGTGGCGGGTGAAATAGAAGGTGCTAGAGCGTATGTTTGGAACGTACGAGGAGGCGAACGACCTTGTCCCAAGAATGCTACATCAAATTGCAGAAGCAAACCCAGGCACATACATTAACAAGAAGGAGCGGGTTCATCCCAACCAGGGCCCGAGTTGTTATGTTCTTGATAGAGTGTTCTGGTCATTTCGCTAGGCGATCGAAGGGTTCAGGTGGTGTCGTCCAGTGCTAACAATGGACGGGACGTTTCTAGCTGGCAAGTACAAGGGTACGATCCTCACTGCAGTTGCAGCTGATGCAAATGACCAGTTACTCCCTGTGGCCTTCGCAATTGTGGAGAATGAGAACATTGATAGCTGGCTTTGGTTCCTGGTCAATGTGAAGCAGGCTATGGTGCAAGATCGGCCGGATGTGTGTATCATCTCAGACCGTAATGCAGGCTTGTTGTCCGCGTTGCGCGTAATGCAGACTGGTACACAACCCCCCTTCCAATGGAATGATATGAAGAACCGTTGGTGCATGAGTCATCTCGTGGCGAACTTTCACACAAGGTTCCGTAGCAAAGATCTAATGAAGATGTTCAAGATGCTTTGCATGCAGAACCAAAAGCGGAATTTCGAGGCATTGTGGAGGCTGCTTGATCAGGAGACCAGCAAGCATGCACTACAACCTGACCAGGGTGAAGCTGGGCCTGTGGAGGGGGGTTCGACAAGAGTCGGGGAGTTTACACGATGGGTTCAGTCGAACGCGCCTAACTTAGAGATGTGTCCCTGCTGCATGACACCAGTGGAGCAAGGTACGGAATCATGACAACAAACATGTTCGAGGTGTACAACGGTGTGTTGAAAGGTGTTAGATCCCTACCCATCACAGTGGTCGCAGAGGAGATTTGGAACCGTTCTGTCGGGTATTTTGTGAACAGAGCCATGATGGCGAGAAAGCATCTAGACGAGGGCAAACAATTCTCTGAGGTTTTCCAGGCACATATGGACAAGAAGATAGAGAAGGCTCGTTGCCACAATGCTCGTACCATGGATGGCATTAGAAGAAAATTCGAGATCCGCCTTAGATAGAACTACATGAGGGGTCACACTAGAGGGGATCGCAAGCATGTCTGCACAATTGATGACAACGCATGTTGCACCTGTAATAAGCCGCAACTTCTACATAAGCCGTGCTCCCATGTATACGCGGCATGCGCGGTATGACGCCAGGCACCGATTCCTTACATCTCTAGGTACTTCGATATTCACCACCTGTATCAGACCTGGAGTACGGAGTTCTATTTGTACGGGGTGGACATGCACTACAAGAAGCTATGGCAAGGGCAAGTGAAGTGGGTGCCCAATGAGGCATTGAAGCATGTCGGCAGAGGAAGACGACAAAGTCGTCACATCCACAACGACATGGACGACAGCCAGTGTGGGGATCAGCGTCGGCATCCGAGGTGCAGACTGTGCAAGACGATTGGGCACTCGTTAAGGCAATGCCCAAACAGGCCGACGTCAAGCAACGCTCCGCCGTAGTGAGCTCATAGTTGTGCTGTGCTTTTTGCTTGTTGTTTTTCTGTGTGTGTTGCATTGTACTCAAGTGATATGTTCTACAATTTTGTATAGGGCTACACTTGTTAAATTTCGCTATTGTTATGTTGTGGTGCTGAGTTTGTATTTTGTTTACTTCATCGTATGGGTATATTGGTACGTATATTTATTTTATGTCTTGCTATGTTTGGTATATGTCACTGTCGTTACGTTTGTTCCCCATTGAGTTGTCGTTTTGGACTAACATTTTTTACTTCAATGGCAGGACATGGCTTACGAGATGCTAGACCCCCGTTGGGATGAACACCACCAACCCCCTGTGGTGCTGCAATAGTGCCACCCCCACATCCAGGGGACTGGAAGGAGCGTCTGGGTCACCGGTTCCCTATCGCGATCCCGCATAGTGCGGCACGTGTCCCTCTTTCGTGGCTTCGACGGTACATGACCTGCCCCGAGAATGTGCCTCAGGATGTGGTGCAAACTCACTTCGTCGCGTACCTGTTGTTCCTCTTTGGGTGGATCCTATTTCCTACCACCACTGGGGACTCCGTTCACCCTAGCTACAGGGTCTGCAAGTGCCCGACCAGGTGCCCGAATACAGTTGGGGGTCTGCAGTGCTTATTGCCACATACCGAGGCTTATGTGATGCCTCGCAGCGTAGTATGGCCGCCAAGCCGGTCCTTGCCGTGTGTTACATTGTACTTCAGTTGTGGTCGTGGGAGCACTTCCCGGTTGGGAGGCCAGACTTTCGCAGTGCCGTACACCCATACGCCCTCAGTCCGGATTTCTATGACGAGGACCACGACCCCATTCATGGGCCCACAATGGGTACTTGTTGGACACACGTGCAGCTTCGATGGGCTAAGGAGAGACCTCGGCGAGTGTACGCAGAGTTCCACAACCAGTTGGAGAGTCTCCACGAGAGTGAGATAGTCTGGTTGCCATGGACTATGGAGTTCATTGCGAGGGTGGCCCCCACGACCTATCATCTCGATGCCACCAAGACCGATCGATCGGGCCGACGACCGCCACCTCGTCTTCTCACACTTCGTCGAGCCGTACAACCCACAACGCGTCATGAGGCAGTTTGGGCTGCACCAGCTAGTGCCACCCCCACCAGGACGGCCACTTGCCGCGGACTCCCATCGGTACGTCTTTTCACGGTAATTATGATTGCTTTATGGATGCATAATAGTATTAATTGTGTTATGTGTCACACAAACTGCAGGCAAACGAGGAGAGGACGACAGGATAATGACTGGACGGCCACACAGCAACCGTGGACGGACTTGTGGCATGACTATGGGGACACGGAGGTTGTGTACGAGCCATGGGCCTACGACCTCGCAACGTACACGGAGTACCTTGAGTGGTACGTTGAACACACCCGCAGCAGACTTACTGGGCCGGTGCCACATCGTCCAGTAGAGGTCGTGCACGAGGCCGCAGATGTGCATCGCCCGCATCGCCACCGAGCTGCACGGAACGACGATGTGGTAATTGTGTTTGCTTTAATAATACATCTGAATACTCGTATGTCTTCACCATATCTCTCTACGCATTTGAACTAATTACTTATTTCACTGCAGTACGACCGCCTCCATCGTATACATGACGACGCTGCTAACCTTCTGCACATTGGGCTTCGACAAAACACAGCTCATCGTTGGATTTCTTCAGTCCGCAACATCTTCAACGAGGCGAGGGCTGCGATCAAGACCATCAGCTGCAGCCAGCACAGAGATGAAATTGTCACACGACACGGTGGTAGGGGACCACATCCAGCTCCACCCCCCTCGTCCGGACGTCCATCGCAGTCCAATGCCCGTCCCAGCTACGCTCGCTCATCATCGGTGCGATTTGCCCACATGGTACGGTAATTGCCAAATGTTGTTCGTTCACTCGTTTGCCACTTACTTATCGTACAACCACTTTTCCTTGCAGCCCTGACGGCGGGATACCAATTTGCTAGAGCCATCGTCGTCAAGGAGGTCCACGCAGGGCGCAACGTCCTCTTCGGGCAGATGGGGCAGGACTGACAGCGACCCTGACTCGGCCCGGCGATCGGGGGAGCAGTCCGGTCGTCCAAGCTTTGCTCGCTCATCCTCCACGCGCTTCGGTCCAACGGTGTGATACTTGCCAACTTTTAGTTCATCTACTCGTTGGGCACTTCTGTCTCATGCTTCACTTTCTTGCAGCGCTTGGCACGGGATAGCAGTTTCACGCAGCCGTCGGCATCCCGGAGGGCGACACCAGAACCAACGCTCCGTTCGGGCCAACAGGGGCTCCCTACTGAAAGTGACACTGACTTGGCCCAGCAGCAGGACGAGACGTTGCCGACATGCAATTATGGCCGTCAGTCCAGCGTGCATGAACAGTTTGGTCATATGTACGAGCAGACATACCAAGGGTACACTGCACAGGAGTACATGCATGACTTACCACCGCGATCGTCATTCGGACAGCCGCATACATCGGTACGATATAATGTCCAACACGAAATATATATGTACGCTCGGACGCACTAACACGTACTGTAAATGAATGTAGGTTTACGCGGAACAACTCGGACACGAAGGCCAGGGTCCTTCGTCTTCTTTGCCGACTACCCAGGTACATGACTTACTACAGTACTCAGCACTACAAACGTCACGGTGTATGTACTAATCAACCTTTGTTATGTGCACAGGACATAGACCCGACTGCGAACGAATGGCTGAGCGCTGTTTTCGGCAATACGTCGCAACCCTCCACGGAGTTCTTGGCAACACCGCAGGCCTCACAGTACGACCTCCGAGACCGAGCCGCACGAGGACCGCCTCACAGGTTCACCTTCTCTGATGACCACTTACGTCGGCGAAGGAAGCGGCCACCACCCGGAACATAATTTTTTGCATTGTATTGTAACTGAAACGGGATGTTGTACATGGAAATCGCAATCGTAATCTCATATTTCCGTTTGAAGTCGTAATCTCATATTTCTTTTTTGCATTCCAATTGAGCTTGAAAAGGTAGCTGAAAAACTGCCTTACAAAAGTCCAAAAAGTCTGATAAAATTTGTCCATATAGACCAATATCTGAGGATGAAAATTTATAATTATGCCTACCTCAGATTTAGAGCACATTTCAAGATATGAAAATCACAAATCTACTCAAAACTACGAAAAGTTCTGAAGGTTTTTTGCATTCCAATTGAGCATGAAAAGGTAGCTAAAAAACTGCCTTACAAAAGTTCAAAAAATTTGAGAAAATTTGGCCATATCGACCAATATCTGAGGATGAAAATTTATAATTATGCCTACCTCAGATTTAGAGCACATTAAAACATATGAAAATCACAAATCTGCTCAAAACTATGAAAAGTTCTAAAGGTTTTTGCATTCCAATTGAGCATGAAAAGGTAACTGAAAAATTACCTTACAAATATCCAAAAATTCTGAGAAAATTTGTCCATATGGACCAATATCTGAGGATGAAAATTTATAATTATGCCTACCTCAGATTTAGAGCACATTAAAAGATATGAAAATCACACATCTGCTCACAAACTATGAAAAGTTCTGAAGGTTTTTGCATTCCAATTGAGTTTGAAAAGGTAGCTGAAAAACTGCCTTACAAAAGTCCAAAAATTCTAAGAAAATTTATCAATATAGACCAATATCTGGGGATGAAAATTTATAATTATGTCTACCTCAGATTATGAGCACATCAAAAGATATGAAAATCATAAATGTGCGTAAAACAATGGTAAGTTTTGAAATTTTAGCAATTTGTCATAATGAGAAAAGTACAGATCTTTCTAAAAAGAAGATCAAATGCTTTGAAAACATATTTAACTCGTCATTGCTACTACTGGTGGGGCATTAGTAGTCATGCAGATGAATAATCCATTTGTACTGCTAAAACAGATTCGTAAGAAGATTGCAATGAGAAGGTGAACACAAGATTAGCGTACAAACGGCTGGTACATAAGAAGCAAGCGATATTGAGGACACGAAGAATTGAATATAAAGCTAACTGATAAACATGGAAATAACATAACGCACAAAGTTTGTTTACATGCGTTGCACGATAGAAAACAAACCGACATACTACTACGATACATGTGCGCGTTGTTATGCGGACCAAAGCAAACCCGAACACACACAACCGAATAACCGGGACCATTCACGGACCAGCGCGGAACAGCCCCACCTACTGCGTGGAGCGGGGCCATTTTCCCTTCCTGGCTACCTCTGCATCGAACTTCTCGGCTGCCTCTTTTGCCTTGGTCGCTAGCTCCCTCTTCCTTTCGTGCTCTCTTTCACCAGCTTCGTGCTCCCTACGCGTGCACTCCTCGCAATGAGCTTGCGTTTCCCGACGTATATGTTCGGCCTGCTCATCGTTCCGACGCTCCGCCTCGCGAATCTCGGAGTCCCTTCTTTCATTCCACTCGTGGAAGTCGAGAGTTCACTAGTCGCGTGGGTGGATCTCCAGGTCGATCCACTTGCGATACCTGCACAGCGGTTCAGGGGACTGCGGGTACATAGGAAATGTTAGTGCGTACTTGAAAAGAGAAGTAGTGGGGAGGAACACACTGTCAGCGGTTCTTTCCAGCTGCCGATAGGTGCTCATGTCCCAACGTCGGTCCGGATATTCGCTGGAGTAGTTTGCGCAACCCCAGTAGCGCATACCCAGGCTGAGCCGCTGCTTCGACTTGAAGAACTTACATGGGTCTTGACACCAACAGAGGGGCGGCCTCTCCCCCTCTGGCGGGTCTTGCGGCGAATGCTCCGTTGGAACCGGCGGGAGGGGGTCGGTGCATCGCAGGATGTCTTCTCGGGGAGCTGTCCTCTTTGCACGCACCGCTTCTTGGGCCCACGCTGCAGCTGCCCTCGCCCGTTCGTCACGGGCCGCCGCAGATCTTGCTATGTCGCGAGTCTCCTCCCATTGCTTCTGCATCTTCTCCCACTGTGCCTTCTGCTTCTTATCCATTGCGATGCAGTGAAGCAAGTTGCGGTGTAGTGTGGGGTTTGAATTCTATAGTGCCTTCTCCCCAATCCCTTCCACCTCCTTATGTACGCTGGGGGGTTGGTATGCTGCGGTTAATTTGGAGCCGTGGAAAGCTTGCTCGGGAATTAATGAAACTGTGCAGAGCTGGCCCTCCTCGTCTTGTCTCGTCTCGTCCTATGTTGTCCTGTCACTGCACAAACCTGGTCAGTCTTGTGTTGTCGCTATGCAAAGCCAGCTCGACTCGTCTTGTCGCTGCGTAATCCAGGCAACGCTTTCCCCTTACTGCGCAAAGCTGCCCAGTCTTGTCCTGTCACTGCGCAAAGCTGGCCCGTCTCGTCTTGTCGCTGCGTAAAGCAGGCCACTCATCCCCCTCACTACACAAAGGTGCCTAGTCTTGTCATTTCACTGTCTACTCGATGCGTAAAGGTGACCTCTCTTTCTCCTCATTGCAGCAAGCTGCGCAATGATGTCTTTGCAGTCTGTGGTCATTTCAGTGCGCATAGCTGGCCCCGTCTAGTGTTTGCAGTCGATTGCCCTGACCCGCTTCGATATGCACGCGCACAAAAAATGACAAAGTCATGAAATGACATGACGACACCTCCTCGGGCATCTGCCCTTTTCCATGCGCGTGCGCTCGAGGCCCCCCCGTGACTACCCTACCCTCGTGAACACGTGTCAGCTGTGTCATTTTCTTGGTCCCCCGGCCTCTATGTAGAGAACTCTTTAAATCGAACGAAGAAGTACCTTCTCCGTCGTGTAGAAACATAGCATGTCGGAAGCCGAGGGGCCAGTCAGATATGGGTCACCGAAAGAAGACCTTCCCTTGGAAAGGAGGAAGAACTTCGGTCCACATTACCGCCTGATACCAAGCTAGCGTGCTCAACCTGCATGGCGAAAATGCAGACACAATATGGACGCGGTCGTGCAGGTCTTGGATGGCCCAGTCGATAGCGGGCGACGTTTTTTCCGATGTCCACACTCTGAGGTAGAAATTTCTAATAGTATAATTTTTATTACTGCTTCTGGAGCCACCTTGTTAACCGTCCTTTCCTGCAGATGGCGAAATGCGACTTCTCACGCTGGATCGACCCTCCTCATCAACTGTATGTTGCCAACTACGCGAATACGTTATGGGAACGAATATTTGAGTTGGAGGAGCGAATCGAGACTCTCAACGACGAGAACAACGACCTCCGCCAACAGATGCAACGCGAGAGGGGCAACGAGGTGGTCGTGCACATAGGAAGCTCGTACGTTCCCGGATGTTGCTGCACGAACCCTAACTGCATATGTGCGTGCCACTACAACGACGGCCAGCCACGTCCGAGGCGTCCCCCTCAGCAATACTCCATGTGAGTGCCACGAGGCTCGTTTGGCATGTAGGCAACGAGTTGTATGGTTGTACATTGTATCAGTACGCACGTTTCCTACGATATGGAGTAGAGAGAGTGATTAAGTTAGGAATGTTTCGTATTTTATTTGTTGTATTCGTCGTCCTGTCGCTCCGCAAAACTGCTAGTGTTTTCATGTCACTGCGCAAAGCCGGGCTGTCTCATCTTATCGCTGCACAAAGATGTCCTCTTTTGTCTTGTCACTGTGTAAAGCTGCCCTCTTTTGTCATATCACTGCGCGAAGCTGTTTGCTTTTTTCATTTCACTGCGCAAAGCTAACGTCTTTGCAAAGCTGGCCTCTTTCGTGTTGTCAATGCGTGACGTCTTCTTATTCTGTGGCCTCTGTGAGTGCAGCCCCACCACTGAGCCTATAAGAGGGAGCCATTCCTCACCTAGTCCCCTGCATTGCTCTCCCTCACCTCTTGAATTAGTTGTTCCCAATCTGTATACCTTTCTTTCGTGCTCACTCCCCCGGACGCCGATATGAGTCATCTCAGCACCTTTTATCGGCACCCACAGTGATTTTCCCACAATGCAACACGGTTGTTAGACGTAAGACCTCACACACGGCTGCGAATCCTGGGCGGCACTACTACAAATGTCCCTTTCACTCGGTGAGTACAATTGTTTTGGGTTCATTCAAATCGTGTACGTATGTTTTAAAATCTTCTTCTCATGAAACGCAGGAAGCCCTCGGCGGTTGCCGATTCTGGGTGTGGGAGGATGAAATGGACACTAGGACGGACATTGTTCGGCATGAGAGAGTTGTCGTGGGGGGTAGCACCTCGTCGAGATGCGGCATCATTTCGATAGACTGGAGTGGAAGATAAATTTAATATTGGGTGCTATTTAAGTTGTAGCGCTGGAGGTTATTCTCGTGTATGTTGGTAATGTTTTATGCTATGTTGTATCTCGTGTTTATTGTTATCCTGTCTTCTCCTGCTTGAGAGTTAATGTACGTATGTTGTGTTCATTCTTATCGTGTGTTGTAGTGCTGGAGAGTTGATCTATGTATGTGTAATCAAACTCCAAAATTTCTCCTGTGTTTCTATTTGCATAGCTTTTAGCATATTTGTTATTTTCATACCTTTTAATGTGCTCGTAATATGACGTATGCATAATGATGAATTTTGATCCTCAGATATTGGTCTATATGGACAAATTTTCTCAGAATTTTTGGACTCTTCTAAGTCATTTCTTCAGCTAGCTTTTGATGCTCAATTGCAATGCAAAAACCGAATATTCTGCTACTTACATTGGAATGTCCAAGCCTTCAAATAAACTATCATGAGTAAGATTTTTAAATATATTTCAAATATCTTTTCAAGTAAGTAATCAAACTCCAAAATTGCTCATATGTACCCATTTTCATATTTTTGTGACGACATTAAGATGAATGAATTAGTACCAACATCCATGTGTTGAATATGTTTCAAATATCTTTACACGTTTCAGTTACAATACAACGTAGCAGTACCAAATTCGAAATACATAAATTTAAATCAAATCAAAGTTTACAAACCACATTTACTAATTAAAATTTCAATTCATGTACACATGAAATATCGATAACAAATACCACTGATAGCGGACGATAATTAAATTCGTGCACACTATAGAAATAATTCATTTACGGACAAAATTTAAATTCATGCACACTATACAAATATATAATTTACGGATAAAAATTACATTCGTGCACATTATACAAATTAATTATTTACAAAATAATTATTTTTTCTAATTACAAATTATCGAAAATAAAAACCAGTGAATACAGCGTAGTGCGCCGGGGCCGCACCACCAGGCATGAACAGTGGGTGGTGCGCCCCCCGGCCGCACCACCCGTTGGTGCTACAGTCGGTGGTGCGGCCCCCGAGCGCACCACCGGCCCACGTGTCACCACCAGGATGTTCCGCGGTCGGGAAGGGAGCTATTTCTGGAATTCTGGTGATCTAGGGCTATTTCTGGAATTTTGGGGAATAAACATGCTATTTGGGTCCAAAATTCTGAGACATTATATGTTTCTTATGTGGGCCTTTGCAGGCAATCTACGTGCTAGCAGGAACTACAATTGGAGTTGACCCATCTAGGTACTGTAAACTTTGTCAACATATGAATTATTTTGTAGCAAATATCATTCTAAAAGTCTATTTGCTAATCATTGTTTTCTTCTCGGCTATCAGCTGTGTTGTTGTTGAAGACAGTGCCATAGGGCTTTCAGCGGCCAAAGCTGTCGGTATGAAGTGTATCGTAACAAAACGTGGGTAATAATTTTCTTTCTATGAAGTACTTTAACAGATGCATCATATGGTGAATGTAAAATACACCCACTGGAAAGTACTACCTCTATTTCAAAATACTTGTCCAATTTATTGGGATTTGTTGTTTCAAAATAGTTGCCCATTGAGAAAAATTGTAGGGAATAGTTGAATACTAGCATTCAAAAATACCAACCCGCGGTGATAAGGTGCAAGATAAATGTTACACTAGAAATTAAGAGTTTATATTATGTCTTACTACTGGAAGCTGCTATTTTTAGCACCTTAGTAGAGAGGTCAGGCACTATCTTCAACACATCACATGCATGGAATGATTAGTTTGGGTGTTGAACAAAACGGCATAGCTATATGTATACAAGATTATAAGAGGAAAAGAAGAATAAGCAGAAACTGGCCAGCAAAAGAAAACTGCAAGTTGGTATGCAAAAACGGAGTTGCATTCTGCACATCTAGCTGTAGTGCTTTCACACTATCTCTATTTTGGCATATTACTTAGATTTATGCTCAGTTGAAAGTAGCATTGGTCCCCTACAACACTTCTCCTACACGGTGCTAACTCAATTCAGAAGTGACAAAGGAATAATAAGGTCATATGGCACTGTTCAAAACTATGAAGTAGGGAAAATCATATGCATACTTGGATATCATATTATGTTTGTTGTCTGTCTTTTTGTCTTGATCCTTTGCTGAAAATGACATTGCTTCCTCCATGCTCTGCATAAAATAGCACAAATCTATTAATATGCCAAGAAAAATATCAACAAATGAAACTCTCTGCCCAAAGAACTAAACCCTTTCATTGCATTCATGACAATCAGGGCCAATAGAAAATACATAATCTTCACAGAAATGATATTTTACAACCTTCTTAATGTCATATCCACAACTGCCTGCAAAAGAAAAATAAGATCACTTTTTCTTTTTTCTGATGCTCTATTCACAGGTGTTGTAGCCCTGGCAGATCCATTTTCTATAAGTTGTATGGCAGTCTTTGAATAGCAGAATGGTTACACAATCTATAATTATGCATATCTTTGTTTTTGGAATTGCATTGGCTGAGTTTATTCACATCAAATTGCATGGTCTCTTTCATTTTACTATTCCCTTTCACCTTAAGAAGAGTCAAACACCATGGTATCTCTAAGTTATTTTAATTTTACATACTTTGTGTAGAATACCGACTGTTAATCTGGTTATTTTGGATCTTGTTGTACGTCGTACATAACTTATGACACACACGAAACAAAAATGGAGGCGGTAGTGTACTATAGAGAGGCGGACTATTATAATGAGATCCTTAGGGCCGACATAGTTTACATTTTTGCAAACGTTGGCTTCGAACCAATGGATATGGATATGCCAATGCCTATGTTCTGGTTACTACAGTTTGAGTTCTACATGAACTTGAAAAGTAGGTCCTTAGTGAATACACCTAGATAGACCATCGACGTCCCCATATGTCCCTGTCGTTTCATGGAGTTTCAGGGCGTGTACTCCAGGCTAGACAAGACTCTGCTAGGTAGACAGAAAATCTCTACTATTTGTAACTATTCTTTATTTGTAAATTTGAATTATCCATTACTATATATTAACGGCTTCTACATATGTTATTGGGTTGGTCGTGCACATCGAGCCTATTGAATACCATGTGTCATGGCCTCGGCGGATGCCAAATAGGGAGATAGCTCTGATGAACGTGCGGTATTATCGTCTACCCTATACAATCTTTGATTTCATATGCCTATTATTTGGTGCTAATTTTTTTCATAACACACAGGCAAGAATTGGTCTTTGTGCGTGTCTAGGATGTGCACGTTGCACGCCACATCACATGATGGATACCGGCGCAAGCAAATATTCATATCCTTGTTGCAATTCTCCTTAAAGTCAACAGGTCAACTAGTATGACAAAACTTCTGGCCATTTGCCCTTACATTGAACTCATGTTGATATATATTTATTTTAATTATTTTATTTATATGTTTTTAGGGGGATTATCCCACGACGCTCAAGAGTGATTTAATCTTCCTCCCAAATACGGAATACACATATATGGTAAGAATGCCATCCACGTTGGTTGACAGTATTAAGTAATATTATCTCTCTACGATAACCCTCTAATGAGTATATTACTATTCATTTGATGTGTAGGCCTTCGTGCATTCGTACTCAATGCCCCTGCGGCGGTGCAGAACTATGTGAATGCTGTTATCTAAATGAGGACTAACGCTATTGCTAATCCTCATTATCAAGGGTTGTATTTCTACTATACTTTGCTTGTGTCTACTCAGTAGTTTTGCCATCCTTAGCAACAATAGGCGACCCACACTCCTGAATCTTGTTGATCGATGCTACAAGGGAACTAACTATTGTGATGTCTGGCAAGTGACTCTTGAATTTTGTCTCACGTTAGGGATCACCTAGGGGCTCAATGCATGCTTGGTGATAAGACCTATTCCAAGTAGACATTCACTTGGCAAGAGCGTTGGTACACCTATTCCATGTAGACATTCACTCGGCAAGAGCATTGTACCAACCAAGTCCGATAACTAAGTCCTGTGGATGGGCGGGAGAGCTGAGATCCATGCGGTCAAATAAATCTGGATGAGGCTACGTGACTCAAGCAGGAAGCATAGAGAAAACAAGGATCATGAAATAGGCAAGTTAATGTAGGTAGTGTGTGAGTGATGAGGCTGATACACGTAGAGACAACTCGAGGGAGACCAAATACATAAAGATGTGACCAGCTAGTTATTAGGCACTATGGGCTAGTGTTAAAGCATACGGAGATGCTTTGATGTGAAAGTGAAGATGGAGTCAAGGGAAGGTGCTCGGAACCTTTATCAAGGATATTTTGGTAGTTGACCAAATACTGGGTTAGTACCTTGATCAAAACTGTGGCACGGGGAGGTGCAAAGGAGAAGTGATTTAGGTAAAAGAGAAACAAAAATACTAAGTAGATCAATCGCTAATAGTTTAGTGGGTAAAATCTTATAAATGCTTTGAGAAGCGTTCGTGAGTGTGTAAAACCCATGTTAGTCGGGTTAATAGGTTTTCTGGGGTATCTTAATAGGTTGGATCCATTATGGTTTATTGCTAGTTATTAAAGGGGAGGAGAGGAGTGTTAGATCCAAGGATTCTAGGGTTGAAGTTTTTATTTTTCCACCTTACCTCCTTCCGTGGTTTGAGAGAGAGAGTTGGAGAGGAAAGAGTGGTTCTTTGGGAGCACCTTGCAATCGCCATACTATTGTAATCCTTCCTTCCTATGTGGTAATGAAGATTAAACATTGCCTCTCAAATTGCTAGTTGTTCATGTCTTGAACTTTGCTCGTATATTGTATTCTTGATGTGATTTCTTCTGTCCTGACCTTTCTCTTAGTCTTATTGTGATCCTTGATGAGTAAGAGGCATTAAGATCCTAGTTGATCAATTGTTGCCCATCTATATCATCTCCAAAGCAAAAAAAAAAAATCAAGATTACGCCAATTCATGAGTGTTCTTGAGCAAGATTTGTGATTTCATGATCGTGGAAGTTCTAGCCATAATTTTTTTCTTAAATTACCTTACTAAGACATATGAAAAAAGATCTAGAAGACCTCATGCCTTAGATCCTCACGAGTAAGAAGTAATATGAGTTTTAAGGTTTTTGGTATTCTTGTAATCTAGATTCAATTCTCTTCAATTTAGTGAACCCGAGCCTAAAAACCTGTAATTCTTAATTGGTTTAGGTTCCTAATGTCTTGAACAAGTCTCATGCAAATTTTGGTAGTGTTTGGATGAGATTTGAGTAAGTTCTTGATATTTTAGTTTTGACCCAAGAGATTTAGGTCTAAAAACAGGCCATTAGTCATATCAGCCCTAGATCTATGGTCAGACCGGAATGTCCCTATGGTCAAATCAGTCCATCCATGATGATCTAGGGGCAGAAGAGTGCTGATTTTGTTGGTGTAGGTCTCTAGATTTGTTTTGCTAAGTTTAGTTGGTGTAATCTGAACTTGGTAACTCTCATAATCATTCACCTCCTCTGATTACCGATATTAGTCCTACAATTGTAACTTTCCCTCTTGTTGTAAGTTGTTGTATCAATCCACTAGCTCCAGGTTCTGATCGTTTTCTCATACTCCTGGTCCAAGATTGTCTGACCTCTCGTATTTCTAATGTAAAAAATGAAATGCTCAAATGAGCTCAAACACCAAAATAAAAAACACTTTGATCATACTCAAAAATTGGTTTTTTGAAATGTTTTTATTAAAGGAAATAATAACTAAATTAAGGGAAAATAATTTCGAAAATATATGAAATTGCTATTTGGAATGGAAATGATCAAAGGGATTGCTCAGACTAGATAGGACTGATATTTAATTAAAGTGGCCTAAAATATTTGAGTTTGGATTGATTTGAATCAAAACGAAATGAATTGGCAAAAATCTTTACTATTATAAAAGAATTAGTTGGTGATGATGTGTTCTCTCCACCCTGTATATGAATCGTCTGATTTGACTCAAATGGTAGAGATTAATGCGGGTTGTGTTCTGCAAATAAGGCCCCACTCCTCTCCCTCTCTCTCTCTCTCTCTCGTGTATGCCCTCGCTCTCTGCCCCCACTCTGTTTCCTTCTTTCCCGTTGTCGTTTCCTCCTCTCCACACCTGCTCTACCACTGTTGCTCCTCTCTCTTGCATGCATATGCCTCTCGCTCTCCGCCACATCTTCGTTTCCTCCTCCCCCGCTATCATTTCCTCCTCTCCACCACCCCGACACCTAATCTTCTGCCGTCGCTCCTCTCTCTCACTCGTGCATGTGCCTCTCACTCTCCGCCCCCACTCCCTTTCCTCCTCCCCATCGCCATTTCCTCCTCTCTGCCCCCACTCTTTGGCCACTCTCTACCCTGGCCCTACCACCACAGGTGGCTTACATGCTTTGAGATCCTCCTCATGCTCCTAGGTGGCTTTCTCCTCAGAATGGTTGCTCCACTGAACTTTACAAAAGTGAATGACTTTGCTCCTAGTCACACGCTCTAACACTTCTAAGAATTTGACAGGATGCTCCTTGTAAAATAGATCATCCTAAAGATCAACGGCTTCTACTGGCACTGCTTTCTCAGGCACATGCAGACACTTCTTCAATTGAAACACATGAAAGACATCATGTATCCCACTGAAGGTCGCAGGTAGCTCCAACTGATAAGCAACTTCTCCTCTACGCTTTAATATCTTGAATGGCTCAACATACCTTGGCATAAGCTTTCCTTTCATCTGAAACTTCTTGATACCTTTAAATGGTGTAATCCTGAGATACACATAATCATTTGGCTCAAAGCTCAACTCTCGATGTCGAGTATCCACATAGCTTTTTTGTTTAGTCTGGGCAGTTTTTAATCTTTCCTGGATTAACCGAATTTTTCCTCGGCTTCTTTCAAACAATCTGGTCCAAAGACTTGACTTTCCCCTGTTATTTTGTAATTGAGAGGGGTTCTATATTTTCTGCCATAGAATGCCTCAAATGGTGACATTTGCAGACTGGCCTTGTAGCTATTTTTGTAAGAAAACTCTGCGAAAGGCAGACAACTGTCCCACTTGGCTTCATGATCTAGCACACAAGCTCTTAGGATATCCTCAAGAATCTGATTCACTCGCTCAGTCTGACCATCAGTCTGGAGATGGTAAACTATACTGAAATTCAAATGAGTACCCATAACTTCATGGAAACTCCCCCAAAATCATGAAGTAAACTGTGATCCACGATCTGATACTATCTTTTTAGGCACTCCATGAAGACTCACAATTCTTGACATGTATAACTCTGCTAATTTCACCTGCATAAGTTATTCTGACTAAAATAAAATGAGCAACCTTTGTTAATCGATCTACAATTACCTAGATTGTATCGTAACTATCTTTGGTCTTAGGCAATCCTGTAATAAAATCTATACCAATTTCTTCCCACTTCCACTCGAGAATCCTCAGCAGTTGTAGCAAACCTACTAGTCTCTGATGCTCAGCCTTTACTTTTTAATACACATCACAAAGTGCAACATATTCTGCTATATCATGCTTCATGCTTGACCACCAACATTTGTCTTTGATATTCTAGTACATCTTGGTGCTGCCTGGATGAATTGAGTACAATGACTCATGAGCTTTTTTGAGTAACAACTCATTCAACTCCTTTTTATTTGGCACACACAATCGCTCCTTAAACCACAAGATTCTTTTGTCATCCATTGTAAAATCTGATGCTTTACCTTTACTCATATTCGTCTTGATCCACTGAATATTTTCATCCTTTGCCTGGGCTTGACGAATCTGACTATCCAACATTGGCTGCAACTCCATCATAGCTAAGAATCCTCACTCAACCAAATCTAAGCTAAGCTTCTGAAATTCCTCCTGTAAAGCTGGTTGACTTTCCTTGATCATCACTATATTGCAATAACCTTTCTGCTTAAAGCATCTACTACCACATTGGTATTTTCTGGGTGGTAGTGTATTCCAACATTATAATTCTTTATCAACTTCAACCACCCTCTTTGATAGAGATTAAGGTCGGATTAAGTGAAAATATACTTCAAACCTTTGTGATCCATATAAATCTCACAATGATTACGCATGAGATAATGATGCTAAATTATTAAACCATGCACTACAGCTGCTAACTCTAAATCATGTGTGGGATAATTCTCTTCATATGGCCTCAACTGAAGCGAAGCATAAGCTACCACTCTTTTATCTTGCATCAATGCACATCCTAAACTTTTGCAGGAAGTGTCACAAAAGATCTCAAAATCCTCCTTTATGTCTAGTAATACTAGCACTGGGGCTGTAATCAAACACTCTTTCAGCTTTTGAAAGCTTTTCTCGCACTCTGACGTCCAGATAAATTTATTTTCCTTCTTTAATAGCTGTGTAAGGGGTCTAGCTACACTGTAGAATCCTTCGATAAAACGATAGTAATAGCCAGCCGTTCCAAGAAAAATTCTGGCCTGCGTCACTAATGATAGTGACTTCCAATCCAGCACGTCGTTTATTTTTTTGGGGTCAGCTGCAACTCCTTTTGCTGACATGATGTGACCTAGGAAAGCAACTTTCTTCATCCAAAACTCACACTTGCTGAACTTGGCATATGGCTTATGCTCTCTTAGCTTCTGCAACACTAGCCTCAAATGTTTCTCGTGCTCTTTTCCATCCTTGGAGCATATCAAAATATCGTCAATGAGCACAACGACAAATTTGTCCATATATTCCATGAATACCTAATTCATCAAGTACATGAAATAAGTCGGGGCATTGGTCAAACCAAAGGACATCACTATGAACTCATACGACCATAACGAGTTAAGAAAGCTATCTTAGGTATATACTCTTGATGAATTCTCATTTGATGGTATCCTGACCTCAAGTCAATATTGGAGAATACTCCAGCTCCTTTAAGTTGATCGAACAAGTCATCAATTCTGGACAAAAGATACTTATTCTTGATAATAACCTCATTGAGTACTTGATAATCCACACACATACGCTGACTCCATCCTTGTTCTTGACGAACAACACTAGCGCACCCCATGGAGACAAGCTAGGTCTGACATAACCGTTGTCCAACAATTTCTGAATTTGCTTCTTTAATTCCGCTAACTCATTGGCGGGTATTTGGTACGGTCTCTTAGATATCAACGAAGTACTAGGTACTAGATCAATTGAAAACTTAACCTCTCAATCAAGTGGCCTTCTGGGAAGATCATCCATACATTGGGATACTCCCTGGCAACTGGCACATCCTCTAACATGATTTCTTTGCTCTGGCAAACCATAATCTGCTCTAGCTGACTTATGTTGGCTTCAAATTTCACTTTTCTTCCATGTGAACTGACTAAGGTAACTACTCTGCTTCCACAATCTAACATTGCTTGATGCTTCTTATGCCAATCCATTCCCAAAATCATATCCAAATATTGGATATCCAATATGACAAGATCAGCGAAGAACTCCACTCCTTGAAAGGCTAACATGACTCCAGGACAACCTAAGTTTGTACTCAACTCAGAACCCGTGGATTGATCCAAAAGGATAGATCTAAGAATAATGGTTTTCAACTATTGCTTTAAGGCAAAACTCCAAGAAATAAACGAATGCGAAACTCCAGAATCAAACAAAACTATAGTAAGAACTGAATTGACTACGAATTTACTAATCACAACCTCTAGCAATGCTTGGGCCTCCTCTACGGTGACATGGTTCACTTTCCCTTGTATAACTGATAGTGCCGCTCGACTAACTTGGCCTAATACTTGGGCTCTACACCCTGATTCTGAAGTAGGGGTCCGATCTGGTGTGACTCCTAGATTGAAACAAACTGGCGTCGGGGCTTACCTCTGAGGGCACTTGCTGGTGACTGATACTGCAGGGTTGGCATTCTTCTGTTGTTGATTGCTTGAACTAATAGGGCACGGTCTTGGCTGAAATTGATGTGGCGCTGGGGCTAGCATCATGAAAGTTGACTGCTATGGCGCACGAGCAGACTAATATGCACTGAAACGAGCCTTCTGGGACTGATGCATCTGAGATCCTTGCTGTAGCATCCTCCTCTTGTGAGACTTCTCTAGCTCACAGTGACTTTCTTCAATAAGTATTGATTTATCCACCATATTTTGAAAACCGACCTAATTATTTCCTACCACTTGAGCTTTGAGCGCTAGGTTCAATCCTTTTTGAACCTCTTCTCATGGGCATCATCAATGGCAATATCCTCTGGTGCATAGCGAGTTAACTGGGTGAACTTGTTGAGAAATTTACTCACTGATATGTTCTTCTGCTGCAACTCATGGAACTCTTCCTTCTTCATTTCAATCACCCCATCCAAAATATGAGCATGACAAAATGCTACTGTGAAATCAGCCCAAGAGATGCTATCTTGGTCCTCATGTGCGGCGCAGTAGTTCTCTCACCACTCTACGATGGCTCTCTCCAATTGATGGGCGGCATAGAGCATTTTCTCGTGATCAGTGCACTGAGCGAGGTTCAGCTTCTTTTCAACTGAACGAATCTAATCGTCTGTCTCCAAAGACTCGGATGATCAGGAATAGGTGGGCGGTCTCATCCTCATGAACTTTGCAAACTTGGATTGCTAGCGAGCTGGCTGAGGTGCAACTGTTTCTTGATTCTGTCGATTCATCATGGCATTCATGTTTTGTGTCATGGTGTTGCTTTCTAGGCCTTGGTTCTTTTGACTGTGACTCGCTGAGTTCTGGATATCAACTATCTTTTCGCTACTCTTAAAGGAAACATAACTGCTGAGAACTGACTTCACAAGGCTCAAAAGGTGAGAGGGGAAAAGCATAAATAAGAGGCAAACTCGTCTAAGGGAATTTTTCTAATGGAAAACCTAAACTAGACAAAACACTAGCCAAGAAACTAACAAAATAACCAATCAAATAACTCCAATAAATGTTTTGATATGACTAGTAAAGTACCCGTACGTTGCAACGGAAAACCAAATAAAAGTGATGTATACTATCAAATATGATATCAAACTGAATAATAAATATCAACTTTTTCTTACGTCATCATGTATCAAACAAAACATACATGTTCATACTCATAAATAAATCAAGCATCATACTAATCTACTCTACTCCTAGCACACGATTGTCGTGTATATACAGTTCTACGTTCTGGTGTATCACTATCCACACATTTGCTAATGGGTGTCATGCATCATCTTGGTGGCATAGCAGGGAGCTGAGCACCAAATTAAGATTGACAAACAAAGGAGAGGGGACAGGAACACAGGGTGAGCATAGTGAAGTGCAGTTTTCAAAATTCAATGATCCATTGCAATATCATAGTGTGAGAAGTGAAAAATGCGGTCCAATGACACATAAGCTGTAGACTATATACTTACAGCAAGCAGTTCATCAAGACCCTCCATCATAGGCGAGTCCGAGCTACTCAGGTCTGCAAGAACAACCACAAACTATCTACTTCATATACCCACACACAAACAAACTCACAGAACAAAAAGGGTAAACGGATGCATCTCAGTTTACCTTCACGCTTCAGACTGTCCTGGGTGATCTCATTCCCCGCTTGCGCCAGAGACATGAGCTGCGGTTTGCAATTTGGAAAAGACGCAATAATAAGTAACGCACAAGCGCATCCAAATCTTTCCTTACCAGTGGCACAGGCTACGATTGATGCACAAACAAGAGAGGAGAGGAAAAGGAATGGAGCAGACCTGCATAGCGGTGACGAACTCAGCGAAACCGAGGTACCCCTGCCGCTTGGAGTCCGCGATCGCCCAGACCTTGGATCCACACAGATTTTCCGAAACGCGAAGGGATTAGATAGGCTCTATCAACCAACCAGCAGCGACACTCGAGGGACCCGAGGACTCGGGTAGTGGCGAGGGTGGCTGCCTCACTTGCTTGAGGTCGGCGCGGGAGAGGCCGGACATGGCGAAGAACTTGGTGGCGTCGGGGCCCGTGATGCGGCCGTCCCCATTTGCAGCGAGGCCACCGGAGAAGCAAGTAAGCATCAGGGCTTGGGGTTTTGGGATGGATGCGGGAGCGAGAGCGAGACGACCTACCTAGGTCGGCGAGGGAGAATCAGTCGGCGTAGATCTTCTGGTGCTCCTTGGAGCAGCCCGCAGCGGCAGCGGATCGCGCGATCTCCATCCCCGGTCTCCCTCATCGCGGCGCTCGAGTGCTCGGCGGCGGCCGCAAGCAGCAGCACGAGTGCTCAGAGGCGGCGCGGGGTGGGGAGGAGGCGGCGGCGCTTGGGAGGGAGGAGGGGAGATGGCGGCGGCGCGGGGTGGAGAGGGGAAGGAGGCGGCAGGGGGAGGCGGATCGGAGCGGCGGGGGGAGAGCGAGGGTGGCGCTTGGGAGGGAGGAGGGGAGGCAGCGGCGGCGGCGACGCGGGGTGGGGAAGGAGGCGGCGGGGGAAGAGCGAGGGGGAGGCAGATCGAGGTGGGGGGAGAAGGAGCAGCGCGTGGGGGGGAGGCGGTACGGCTGCGAGAGAGATAGAGGGAGGGGAGGAGGCGGCGCACGGGGTGGGAGGGAGGGGGCTACGAGATAGACGGCTCGGATTTTATCTCGTAATCAGATCGAAGGGCTGAGAGAAGAGGAAGGAGGACGGACCAACCACCAATTGCTTCTTTTATAATAGTAAAGATTGTAACATAATACTTTTAAGGGCAAGACTGTAGCTCATATCACAAGCAATCACAAATAAAAACCAACAACGTTCTAATTGCACTTCCTAAACTATATAGGGGTCTAATCTAAGGGCTCCCACTCTTCACGATAGTCTTTAATCTTGTCTTGGAATATCTTAGGTGCTTTCTTGATCCATACTTCACAGCAAAGCTTGAAGAATTCTAGGCCAACCTCCTCTCTGATTATGGAACAATCGATGTATCTATGGATATTACAAGATAAGAAGTCAATTTAAGTTTTAAAAGCAATATTCTGGAGAAGGCTAAGATTAAAAATCTTAAGAATAAGGTGAGAATAGAGAATCACTAGATATTCATTTTGTTGATTGGATTTAGAAAATAAATTTTGAAAACTTGGCTAAGGCGACTACTCTAACTAGAGCTTTGTCCTACAGTCAACATAGCTCTGATACCACCTTTTTGTCAAGACTTGAATTTGCAAATTTAGACTCTTTGTGTATACCGCACTAGTCTATGATCATTCTAGTGTACACAATATGAACATAGATGAAATATAGATTATATGCACGATTAATAAAGAAAACAAATAATTAAATATTAATATTTATCAGAGTATGACCTTATGACCAAGCTTATAATTAATAGCCTGAAGGGCTTAAGAAACTAGTAGCGAAAAAACAGAAATAAACATGGTAGCTGTTCGATATGCCCACAGGCAATCGACTGGGAAGTGAAGTCCTAATTCGTGAAGTCGTTGAAGTATCATCCATCTAGTACCTCCTACTGATATGACTCCTCTTCTCCAACTGAGCAACAGTGGGCATAAAGCTGTGAGTACATTGGTACTCAGCAAGTTATTTGTAACAAAGATGCAATATAGTATGCAGGGTTTACCAATGGATAGCTAAAAGGTTATTTTGCATAAAGTAGTAATTTAAAGTAAATATAATAAATAGATTGAAAACGAACGTTAAGAAAAAACTATAATAAATAATTAACCTAAGGAAGTGAATAATCCATTAGTGAACTAGAAAGGTTGCACAACTATACCCATACGATGTGATCATCCCCGCACTAAAGAATATCATTACAAGACCTTTACAATGCTTAATTTCAACTCAATTCTGTCCGCTAGAGTTTCGCAACACACCCCCTTGCGCCTCATGGAAATCAGCAACCATGTTCATCATAATGGCGAAATTAAAATGAAAATATCATAAATTAATCAGTCAGGTCTATCCCATGCTAGTCATGTGATTTGCACAGTATGGCTCAGATCAATAGCACACAAAGTTAAGTCCTTAAACAGTACTCAGGCGAGACTTCCACATCACTCGAAGTGAATCCTCACTTCCCCATTTACTGCACGATCACTCGCACAAGTGAAAACCAATTTTGTATAACTAACACCAATGACACATCAATGTTATGACACACAAATTTTATAATGTGACACCAACCACGATTCCATATCTCATTAATTTTAAAATTAATTAATTGATCACATGTGATAGTGAACCCACGATACTATAAGCATGACTAAACAAAATTAATCATACAACTCATGTGATAACTAGAATTGCATCACTAAATAATTTTCCATCCTATGGTGAGAATGGCATGATTGTATTCAAATTATCAAAGGAGGGATTAATGAAATTAAAACGATAACTATCAAGTACAAGGGTTTGTGTTAAAATAGCAATACATGATAATTTAAAATGAAATAGCTAATTAAGAGATTGAAAGTAGGTTCAACATGATCAAAGAACATTGCCTTGGCCTTGCTCAGTTATGACTTCTTAATCTTTTGGTTGTACTTCCACTTCGCTGAAGACGCAATCTAACGAGGGAGAAAACAAATGAGGCACAAGAAAAAATCAAATAAACTCCAAAAACTTCAAAACTAGAACCAAAAGATAGAGCTCAATTTTATATGAATTTAGAAAAAAGAACGGGGTCAATCGGAGCTAAGACGGAGGAGAACGGGCTCTTGAAAAATTTAATCTAAAGGAAAGTATTGGAAATTCAAAAAACGGTACTGTGCTATGGACTCGGTGCATGGAATAGTGGGTTTACTGTGAACACAACTCATGGAATAGTGAACAGTTTGACTCGGCTACTGATATGCAAGCTAGGGCTGACGTGACCGACATGTGGCTGACAGGTGGCAGGTAGGGCTGATGTGGTTAATGATGTGGCGGACACGTGGCATCTGGGACAGTTCTAGTGCTAACATGGCACTGACACATGGCAACATGTTGGATTTTAGGGCTGAGGTGGCTGTTGAGGTGGCGACGACTCGGATAGGCTGACTCAATAGGGGTTGACTCGGCAGATTGACACAACGATCGGACGGTTCAAGAAACGATCAGATGGTCCAAATGCGTGGAGAGGTTCAGACTGTTTGAAAACGATGACGATCGAACGATCGAGAAGAGACGCTGTACAAACGGTCCGATGATCAAACAGCTGAGGAGGCGGAGACGTTCGGACTGTCCAACAATGATGTCGATCAGACGGTCCAGCATTGATCAGACGTGTGAGGAGGCGTGGAGGGTTCGGACGATCCGAAGATCGATGACACACATTGCTCGACAATTGGCTAGGGAGGCGAAAGGATGGTGGCTCTTCAGTGGCCGAAGGGTCGTGGGTGCGCGATGGGCGAGGCGACAGCGCACAGGGATTGAGCGGTGGAGTAATGGCCGGAGACGAGGTAGCGATGAGGCTCACCTGTGGACGACGCTCATCGGCGAGGATGTACTGGTCGAGTGGCGGCGCTCAGCAAAGATAGCGATGGCGGTTGCTGGCCGAAGACGAAGACGACGGCAGCGGCTACGAAGGAGGCGGCGCACGAGCGAGGTTAGCGATCAGCTCGGGGATGCAAGAACTAGGGCACGACTCTGCTTTTTAAGCATGGACACCGAGCGGATCTCAGGCACATACGGGTGAGACTCTACGACGAAGATGGCACAGTCACCGAGGCGAAGTCCCGAACGAACATGGCCCGGCTGTGATGAGGAATATGAACAGTACACGTCTCGGTAGATACATGACACGTGGCATGACTTGGGATCGGACAGCGACGGGAGAAATCTAGGATGAACAGTGTGGGTAGGTTCAGACCGGGTTAATGATGCGGCAGATCGGACTGTCCGAAAATGATTGGACGGTTCGGATGGTGCGAACGCTCGGACGGTCCGAATTGCAACTCTGATCGGCTAGGGACGTGCGACGTGTGGTGGATGGCCAAGTGTGGCAGCGATGGATCGAACCAGAACGATCGGTGTGGGGATTTTTGGGAATTTTTTAATTTTAGAAATTATAAGAAAATAAAATAAGCTCTAAAAAAAGCAAATAAATCCAAAAAATTCACAGAAAAATTTTAGAAAATTCCTTATGACACAAGAAACCCAAATAAAATATTTTTAGCACATGTTAATGTTTATTTTATTCATATTAAATTGTTTTGTTTAATAAAAATTCAATTTAAGCTTTAATTAATTTTAGAAAAATCCTAATGGTGAATTTTATTTTAAAAGCTCCAAAAAGGCTCTGAAAAATTAGGATGTACAACAACTAGCACATCTGTTGCAATCCGCCCAGTTTGTGTGTACGGCGGTTGCAAGCAAGGAATGAGGGTGCACGCTCGACGGTTGCCTCCTTCAACATTACAATTGGTAGAGCTATTAGTCCTTTTTCGTCCACTTTTCTTTCTCCTTATCTGTAGCTACCCTTCTTTGTCTCCTCTTCTTTCTACTAACTACTCATTTCTCTACACAATAAGCCAATTGGATTCCTTCTCAAGTTAGCCAAATAAACCTTCTTTTGTTTTTCTATTTTATGTTCATGTGAATCTTTAGTATATTGTGTTCTCTGTTAGATTCTAGTTGTGTTTCTTCCATGGTTCTTGGCAAGAAACGGTGGTTTCTGTTTGGTTCTTGGGCAGAGATGTCTTGGTTTCCAAACAAAAAAAAGGAGTATGCGCTACGTTCATCATATTTTCTATAGGATTTTACGTTGTGACTTGAGATGGTGATATGTACTATGTGTGTTGTTAATTTTTTTTCCACATGTGTCACACACTGTCACTTCATGTTCACTCCATATTCATGTGTTGACACCAATTTTGTCCGGAGTTTTTTCGGCATGTTACCTTCCAAGATTTTTTTTGCGCAGTACATGTTGAACTCCAGTGGCAAAGTTTTGTGACATGTTTGCGGGGCAAGTGAAAGTCTTATGTCAAAATTTTAACTCATTCGGAGAACATATGCTCACTTGAATAGGATGATATAGCCGGATGACGTACGTAAAAGCACAAGTCCGCCTTCCAAGATTTTTTCTGCACAGTGTATTTTACATTCGAATGGCAAATTTTTACGGCATGTTTGTGGTGCAAGTGAAAGTCTTATGTCAAATTTTTAGCTCATTCGGAGAACATATGCTCACTCGAATAGGATGATATAGCCAGATGACGTACGTAAAAGCACAAGTCCGCCTTCCAAGATTTTTTCTGCACAGTGTATATTACATTCAAGGGGCGAATTTTTACGGCATGTTTGCAATGCAAGTGAAAGTCTCGTGTTTAATTTTTAGGTCATTCAAAGAACAAATGCTTACTTGTATAAATTGATATAGCCAGTCGGCGTACACAAAAGCAATACTAGAGAAAAGAAAATTAAAGAGAAAAGAGATATTTTGCCACACAGACCACCTTTAAAAAATGTATAGCGGCTGTGATCGTATGCACGCGTACATGAAATGTTTGGTAGGTATAGCTTGTCTGGCACTATCTGTACGTGCCGCAAAAAAAAAAGAAAGAAAGAGGAAAGCCGACATGGCCAGAAAACTCCATGCATCACGTTCATGTGCTAATCCCACATCTGCAGGCATGGTTGCATTGCTAGATTAATTTTCTTTTCTTGATTAACTGATCAAAACTAAAGATGACCACATTCAGGCATGCACGAAAACCCATAAGCCCTGCTCATTTCGATTTTTTTTAGCTTCTGCTTCTAGTTTCTACTTTTTTTTCACTATTCAGTAATTCGTCTTTTTCTGAAATTTTTTAGATTTTTTGGGCTTTTTTGCATTTTTCTTTTTTTTCCCGTGTTCCTTTGCATTATCCGTGATGTGCTAACATATTTTTCTATTTTTACATTTTTTTAATTTAATTATGCCTAAAAAGCCAAATCAGTTACAGTAAAAAAAGCCAGCTACAGTAAAATTTTAGCCAAATACCAAAAGCTATCGCTAAAACGAACGCTCCTGATATCTTATGTTTGTTGAAGAAGTACAGTAGAACCACCTAAACATGTACTTGTTGCCCTAGAGGAGGACAAAGTACGTACACAGATTTATCAGTTTTGCAACAGATCGCAGCTTAGGCCCCGCTTGTTTCGGTTTTTTTTTTGCTTTTGCTTCTAGCTTTTGCTTTTTTTCACTATTCAGTATTTCGTCTTTTTCTGAATTTTTTTAGACATTTTAGGCTTTTTTTTGTTTTTTTTCCCGTGTTCCTTTATATTGTCCCTAATGGGTTAACATGTTTTTTCTATTTTTACATTTTTTTAAATTAATTATGCCTATAAAGCCAAATCAACTACAGTAAAAAAACTCAACTACAGTAAAATTTCAACTAAAAGTCAAAAACCATCGTTAAAACGAGCGCCCCCACTAAATAGTATCTTAAAGAATGACCAAGTCTATGCATGGAAACCACCATGGAATGTGCGTCCTGCATGCATGCATAAAGACAAATCAAAATAGTTACAAGTATTAATTGCCTTCCCCATGGATTAATTAAAAAGAAAGAGCCACTACCACGTCCAGTAGTCTGCATGCATACATAGATTCATTAATTAGTAACTTGCTTGTTGATTAGCCGGTTAGCAAAGCAGCTAAAAAAAAAGAGAGGCCATGCAAATGGCTGCATTACCATGTCCTGCATACATGCATGAAAGCAAGCCAGAATGCTTAAGCACTAGCTGCCCTCGCTATGGATTAAGGGGATGCTCATTTCGATTTCTAAAAACTTCAGCTTTTAGTTTCAGCTTTTTTTTCATTATTCACTACACTATCCACTAACTCAGCTACAGTAAAAAAAAGTCAGTTACAGTGAAAAAAAAACCAAAAGCCATCGCTAAAACAATCACCTTCTTAAATAGAAAAAAAAAAGAGGGAAATAGACACTAGCCCATTAAGCCCATGTCCATGCATGCATGGGTCACATTTCTTGCTCTCAAACTGCATGCATGCTTGCATACACCCACGTCTATGTTTCCTGGAGGTTTCCTCAACTTGTCTATGCGTGCTGCAACTTCCAGTGAAGAAACCACCTCTATCTTGCACTATAAATAGGTGGTGAGGGGGGACTTTTGGAGAAGCTTTTTGAGGAGGAAACGCTGGACATATTTGGAGAGAAAGGGAGACACATACAAACACACTTGTGAGAGAAAGAAGAAAGGAGAAAGATAGAGGGAGGGCTGCACAAGCAAAGGTGAAGTTCTTGGTCTTCTTCCTCCTCTCTCCCTTGGCTTTTGGGTTCGACCATCGCGGTACAAATCAAAGAGTGTTCTCCCTATCTCCCTTCGCCCTTAGGTTCGGCCATTGCGGTACAAATTAAGGTGTTTCATTTATTTTTCTTTTATATTTTTGCCTCTTGGTTCAGTCCCGATAGGCGGATACAAATCCAAAGAATGAGTTCTTGATCTCTCGTCTCTTAGGTTCGGTCCCCTACAAATGGATACAAATCAAGACTGTGCATGAAGACCTCACCTTCTCAGTTCGATCCCGTTAGGTGGATACAAACCCAAAGAACGAGGGCTCGATCCCTCGTCTCTTAGGTTCGGTCCCTTACAATGGATACAAACGGAGAGTAAGAAGATTGAAAATCTCATTTCCTCAATTCGGTCCCCCTCAAATGGATACGAATTAGGGGTGGGTGTATGCTGCAAAAAAATAAAAAATGCATGAACAAATATTAAAAAAACCTTCGTCTCGGTTATGCTACATGCTAGTGGTAATACAAGATGGAGCAAAACACTTAATTTCTATTACGCTACATATCTAAAATCTATGGCATGTTAGTAGTAATACAAATAATAAAACAACAAACTTCATCTCGGTTACGCTACATGCAAGGGCTCGACATTTGTAAGCGCTTTGCAATACTAGTAGTAATGCAAGGTGGGACAAAACAATAAAATAATAAAGTACTTAAACTTTCCTACACTACATGCATAAAATCCATGGCGTGCTAGTAATAATACAAATATTAAAAAAACAAACTTTGCCTCGGTTACACTACATACAAGTGCTTAATATTTGCAAGCATTATGCAATGCTAGTAGTAATACAAGGCGGAGCAAAACAATAAAAAGATAAAATAATGAAAGGCTCCTATTATACTACGTGCATAAAATCCGTGTCACGCTAGTAGTAATAAAAATATTAAGAAATAACCTTCGCTTCGGTTACGCTACAAGCAAACGCTCTATAGTCGCAAGCGTTATGCAATGCTAGCAGTAATACAAGTGAGTAAAACAATGAAAAATAAAATAATAAAATACTTCTATTACACTACATGCATAAAATCCATGTCATGCTAGTAATAATAGAAATATTAAAAACAACCTTCGCTTCAGTTATGTTACATGCGTGTCGAGACCCGAATATGCAAATCCGGACTCTCTGTGTATACTGCACCAGTCCCAGGATCACGCTAGTGCACACAGTCAAACATAGATGTCATCACAACCATATACACGTTAAAATAAAGGGGAAAAGCTCAAATATCAATAAATCTCGAAAGGTACGACATTATGGTCAAGCTTACAATAGACTAGCCCGAAGGGCTTAACACAAACTAACAACGGAAATCCAAAATAAAGCATAGTGATCAATCGACAAGCCCACATGCTATCGAGTGGAGAACGAAGCCTAATCCGTGAAGTCGTCGAAGTACTCTCCTTCTGGAACCTCCTGCTGGTGATACTCCTCTTCCTCAACTAAGCAACATTGGGCATAAAACCGTGAGTGCATTAGTATTCAGCAAGTCGTTTGTAACAAATAAATGCAATATAGTATGCAAGGCTTACCAATGGAAGGCTGAAAGGTTAATTTGCATAAAATGACATTTTAAAGTAAATGCAGGTAATAGATTGAAAGAAAATTTAAAAAATGATAATAAATAATAATCAAAGGAATTATAATAAACCACTTATGGACCTCCCATCCATAAGCTAAACCAACCACTTATGGACATGCTCCTCCGGAATCCGAATCTAACGAGAGAGAAAACGACTGAAACAAGAAAAACACATAAAATGTAAGCAAATAAACTCCAAAAATCATGAAACTAGAACTAAAAGCTAGAGCTCGATTTTAGATGAATTTAGAAAAAAGAATGGGATCAATCGAAGCTAGGACGAAGGAGAACGGGCTCTCAAAAAATAAACCCTAAAGGAAATTAGGAAAAATATGAAAAAGCACGGTGCTGTCAACCAGGCTCACGAGAAACTAGGTCTACGGTGGACCCGGTGCACGAAATTGTGCGCACGGGGAGGTGGTGCTGACGCGGCATTTTAGGCTGACGTGGCAGCTGCTGGTGCCGCCACGTGGCTAGGGCTGACGTGGCTGTTGATGTGGCGACACGTGGCACCCGGGGCTCAGAAAATGCTGACGTGGCATAGCCACGTGGCATGCCACGTGGACTAAGGCTGACGTGGCAGAGTCTCGGCCGCGGTGGATGCGGCGGGATCGGACGGCTCGGGTGGTGGACGTGTGGCGTGATCTAGACTGTCAGTCTGGATCTGAGGCGGCGGCTAAGATCTGAGCGGTGGGGCGGCGGGATTGTCGACGCGTGGCGCGGCGCATCGCGCAGACGCGAGTGCGCAGCGCGGGCGCGGATTGGACGGCGGGGATGCGTACACGCGGCAAGATCTCGGCCCTCGGTTTGGATCTGAGGCGACAGTTGGGATCGGATGGACCGGAGGCGGGACGGCGGCCGATGGCTGACGCGTGGCTCAGGCGCGTCGCGCGAAGCGGGCGCGGTGCGCGGCTCGGGGACCGAGGGAGCGGCATGGGGTGCGCGGGCGCTGGTGCGAGGGGAGGCGACGTGGGCGACGGGGTGGCGACGCGGGCGACGGGGAGGAGGAAGGCGGCGGTGGGCTCACCGGCGGGGAGGCGGAGGACGACGGGGTCTCCGGCGGCGGCGCAGACTCCGATGACGACGACGCGAGGCGAGGGAGGCGACGGCGAGGGAGGTGCCCGCGAACCGAGACAGTGGCGGCGTTAAATACACGCGAACCGAGGCCACCGATCCGGACACGGCGCAGATGCGGACGCGGACCGGTTTGGGACACGCGTACGGCTGGGATGGCGACGCGCGGTGCGGGGCGGATCCAACGGCGTGCGAGCGCGGGCGAGGGCGGCGCGCTAGGGTTAGGGTTTGCGCGGGCGCGTGCAGTCAAGCGGCGTGCGCGCGGGAGGGACAGGAGCAGCGCGGGTGCCGCCGCGTGGCCGATCGGACGGCTGTGCGGTGGCAGTGCTAGGGCAATGCGAGGGCGCGGGTGCGGGAAGCAGCACGTGGGAGAGGGGGCGGTGCGGATGGCGCCACGTGGCTGGAGGCGAGATCGGGCGGCAGGGGAGTAAGGTAGGCGGGAGCAGGCCGGGCCGAGGGAGGAAGGCGCGGGATCACTGCTGCGTGGAGGGAAGGAAGATCGGGCGGCGGGGAAGCGGCCCGAGATTTAAAAAGGATTTTCCGGATTTTCTTAATTCTAGAAATTTAAATAAAAGAAAAGGAGCTCTAGAAAATAGCAAATAAATCTAAACAATTCACCAAAAATACCAAAAAATTCCTTATGACCTAAGGAACTCAAATAAAATATTTTCAACTTATGTTAAAGTATATTTTAATCATATTAAATCGGGTTAATTTTTAAAAATTCATTTGAAGCTTGAATTAATTTCAAAAAATTTCAGAAAATTTATTTTTGAATTTGAGGTTTTAAAAATCTCTAAAAAATCAGGATGTTACAATGCGAGTGCTCAATATTTGCAAGCGCTATGCAATGCTAGTAGTAATACAAGACGAAATAAAATAATATAAAAAAACTGAAATAATTAAACTCCAATCATGCTACACGCATAGGTTCAGTAAAAAATAAAATTCAATGCCATGTTAGCAAAATAATATAAATACAGCTAAAATACCCTCGCGCAAGCATCCATCAGCGACGCCACGATTGAAGACCTTTTCTTTTATATTTTTGTAATAGTCGTATGTTGTAATTTGTTGTAATATTTACGTTGGAATTCTTAATCAGGGGTTTTCTCGCAAAGAGATGTAATTAACAGAATTTTTATGTAAATGTATTAATTCTGGAAGTAATGGACCTGCAATTCTTGATTTCTTTGCCTTATTTTTAATTAAATTTAATTAACTTGTCTCTAATGACGTGGACATGGGTTCACACCATTTTCTCGTCATCACCATGGTACCCAGGAGAAGGCATAATGATTTTAGTGCAATACTTGGATATCTGGTTTAGATTGATAGACTTGATTTCATAATTATTTAAGTACAATATCTAGATAAATGTGGGTGGTTCTGCTTGACGCCAAACGCCAAAATAGATAATGTAGGCTGCATATTGTCACTAAAAATCTCATGTGACTATATGTGGATCCTATCATAAAAGAAAATCACACCCACCAAAAAAAATGGGCACCTTTACTAATAACATATAAGGCTGCATATTGAACATTTTGCATCCTCGGTTTGTTCCCAGCTCTAACATTAGAAATCGGAAGAGAATATTAGAATAAAACAGAGAGCTGGTTTTGGTAAAATATAGATGATGGTTAGGATTTCTTTGTGAGTTGGTCTAAGGTCAGCTATAGATTAATGTTTTTTTAACAACATGGTGTGTGTTGCGGTACATTGCAAAATCAACTATGCTGCTAAAGTTGTCAAAACTAGAAGTGATACATATTTCCATAATTTTCTTCAGTTGAGTATTGATATTAGAAGCTTCCACTTGAAGGCAATTATATTGCTGGCAACCTACTTTTCTTTAAAAGCAGCCACCTTTTTTTAAATCGCGGATGTGTATAGCTACTACTTAAAAACACACCTCCCACCTTTTTCAAAAAAAATCTCACCATGTGCTTGTGAGTTGTGGTCATGCAGAGCTTGTGCTTCATTTAGATGGCCTTCGGTTTTCTATGGTTTGATGAGATGGGCTAGATTTACAATGGCTCTATTTTGTTTGGCTGGGTTGCATTTTTTCAGGGTAGAAACTCTGTTTGTGTTGCAGCGAAATTGTGTCAAAATTAGTTAACTCTTATGCAATTTATTTATTATAGTTGAAAGCAGTATAACCGAGAATTTATATAGGACATAAATTGGATGGAATGGTAGTTTTTCATGAGAACTTGTATATAATATCTACCCTCATGTTTTGATGAACTGTGCACTGATTACTTAACAAAATTCCTGAACAAAAAAATGCAGCGTATTTTATTTCTTCCATGGATTTGTGTTGCCTGTGACTTTGTCTATTAGTATGCTTCAATGCCTTTATACATGCTATTTGCTAAGCAATCATGGGTTCAAGTCTTGAAAAAAACTCCCAAGTTAGATACTTGGAAGATTTGCAATGCACTCACTCCTATTGTCGAATTACTCTTTTATTTTTCCTAATTGCTAATGCTTGTTGATAGATGTAGCTAACCTACATTTCAAGCTTGCTGATTTGGTGCTATGGTTAAATATGCATCATTTTTGTAGGTGTCCAGGCAATTTTCTATGGCGGAAGACTTGTATGATAAAGACATATGGAAAATTAAGCCTCTCATATATTTTGCCTATAGTCAGACAGGCATAGGACAGGCATATACTATGAGGGACTTTGTCCAAAAGAAATAAAGAAGGCTGTGGAGGGTGATTGAAATACTTGTGTGGTGTCTGGAGGAGGAAATGCTAGAACATGGTCACACATTGATGAATCAGAAAGTGCCACACAACAGAAATATTGTTTTCCATCTGATCCATGTAATTATTTTCAATTGCACCTATTAAATCACATGCATCAGCATACCTTGATCTGTATAACCGTTTGTGTTATTTCATTGGTCACACACCTGTATTTTAGTGGCTTGCTTTCTTATAGAGAAATGTGGAGTAAATATAGCCGTTTAGGGTCCATGCATTTCTTACATAAATGAATTTTTTTCTAACAATCCATGGAACTTTTGGTGGTTTGTGTGCTTGCGTAGTTATCGAGTTGGAGATATGTTTCAGCAACTGAGTAACCTAAAACTGTCAACCTTAAATGAATGTGAGGACTGTTGATTTAACTGCTTCTCTTAAATGCGGGATGTTGATTCTAACTTATGAAATCGCATTGCTCGGTGCAGCCCAAATGGCTTCAGCTTCATAGTTATGTGTTGGCGTTGTACATACCTCACATGGACGAGCTTTTGGACGATGGTGTTCATAACAGTTTTGTTGGTAAAATAGATTTGGTGTTCATGGTTTTCCATTTTTTATGCCTGCAAAACCACAAGGATGTAACATCCTAATTTTTAAAGCCTTTTTGAAGTTTTAAAATAAAAACAACCAATTGGATTTTTTTGAATTAATTAAAGCTTAATTTGAATTTTTTAAAAATAAAAAATTAATATGAATAATGTAAACATCAATTAAATTAAACCCATTTTTTGTTGGGTTCCCTGTGATGCAAGGAATTGTTTTGTATTTTCTTGATGTTTTTGAAATTTATTTGCTATTGTTGGAGCTCAATTGAAATTATTCCCATTTCTGAAAAATTGAAAATCCTAGAAATCCGAATTTAGGTCTTTGGGCCAAATTCCCTAACTCTCAACCCATTCTTCCTTTTGGCCTAATCTCATTCCGCAGCGTGGGCCAACTCCGCTCAGCCCAACCGACATTGGATCTTCCCAGTGGCCACGTGTCGCCCGATCCTCGCCAGTCCACATCTCCCTTCCTTTGTCTCACTGCCAGCACAAGCCCACACGTCAGTCTAGTTGTCATCTTCAACATGGTTTCTTCGTCGTTCCTGAGCCTAATTCGACTGTGCTGCCATCTCCACACAGGACACAATCATCTTGGCGTGCATGCCATGGCTTTTTACACTTTATATAGTGCCACCGAGCCCTCCACCCTCTCCACCCCAAGCTGCCCCTTCCTCTCCCTTACGCACCGCACCAAAATTCGAGCGTGAGCTTCCACTGATTAGCTATCTGGCGAGGAATTAAGTGAGCTTCGGTAAGCCACTGTCCTTGTCGACCACCGCCCAGTCTTTCTCCTCCATGCGATGCCGAGGTCAATGCACCGTCGAAGGCTGAGATTGTCGTGCATCCATGTCAATGTGTTCACTTGCCTCTCTGTAGCACATTCATCCACGTGCTCTGCCGTGGCCTCTCGCCACTGATCACCGTCATGTCCGAGCGTCGCCACCATTACCATCCACGTCACATCACCGTGTGGCTCCACCTCAATGCAACTATCTCATGCAATAGCTATGTCATCGCTTGCATCAGCCGAGTTGCCACCTCACCCATCGAAGTGCCTTGCCACCTCAGCTAGCCATGTTACTTGCCATGTTATCGCCACCTCACCAGATCTTGCACACATGTTTATCACGTCGCTTGCCATGTCAGCCCTAGTGCCACATCAACCAAGCCAGCCGCATGTGCACTATTCTACGCACCAAGTCCACGATGGACCAGTACTATTCTATGAACCAGGTCCACATCACAATGAACTTTCCCAATTTCATGAATTTCTTAGCCAGTCAATTTTTCAAGAGCCCGTTTTCCTCCATCTGAACTCCGATTGAACCGATTTTTCTTCCTAACTTCATCTAAAATTGAGTTCTATATTTTGATTCTAATTTTATTGCTATTGGATTTTATTTAAATTTACTGTGCTTCATTCGCTTTCTCTCCCGTTAGATAACTTTTTTGAAGGAGCAGAAACATGACCTAAAGACCAAAAATTAGTAACTGACCAAAACCAAGGCAAGTCATGACTTTTGATCATATTAAACCTATTGTTTTAAACCTATTTATTATGATTATTATTTTGATTAATTAATTAATTTTGACTTAATAAGATATTAAATCATGGTGGTTAACCACAGTTATAAAATTTGTGCACTATGATATGGGTAGTATCATTGGTA
This sequence comes from Melocanna baccifera, assembly GCA_036346265.1. Classification (NCBI taxonomy): domain Eukaryota; kingdom Viridiplantae; phylum Streptophyta; class Magnoliopsida; order Poales; family Poaceae; genus Melocanna; species Melocanna baccifera. The sequence goes on along the minus strand of CM070705.1, from coordinate 10,533,103 downwards.
TTGGTTATACAAAATATTTTTCACTTAGGTGAGTGATCGTGTAGTAAAGGGGGAAGTGTTGCCATCACTTTTGAGATGTAGATGCCTCGCCTGGGTATGTGTTGTGGTTACAGACCAAACAGAGAAAGAGGTGTATGGTAGTGGGGAGTTAGGTGAGCAAATATCCTCTTGGTCTTTCCCAAGGGCTCTGTATGATATATATATGTGCGCCCTCGTAAGGAGCGTCTTTACACTCGTAATCTTACATCGAGCCTCCTTCCGAGGGCATTCATGTCATTACACATGTCCTATTTGGGACTTACAACTTTTCAACAGGCTAGCTGAGTTTAGGTGGGGGCCACCCCTACAACAGTATGGTTAAGGACTTAACTTTCTTGCCATTAATTTGAGCCTTATCATATAACCACATGTCTAGTATGAGATTGACCTGGCTAATTAATTTTTGATGTTTCAATTTTAGTTTTGCCATTGAGATGAATGTGGGTTGTGGTCACAGCCATTGACTCACATTGGCATAAGAGGGAGGTTTTACCGACTAGATGGTCAGCCTACTTGGCGGTGAAACCTCGCGGGCGAACTTGGATTGAGATTGAGTATTGTAAAGACCTTGTTATGGTAAACTTAATCGCACGTCTAAAGAATCGTGTATGCGAACAGCACAAATTGATCATATCATGTGGGTAAAGTTGTGCAACCTCTGTAGAGTGTAAAATTATTTGAATAGTCGTATCACCAGTTATGGACAATACTTGATGATTTCACACAAGAGGTACAAATTTCATAAAAACTTGATTAGTTTAAGTTTGAAAAATGAATGGTTAGTTCACTAGTGGTTCGTTATGTGAATGATTAGTTTATGATCATTTTATGGGTAGTTCATTGGTTGAATGATTAGTTCACTTATCGTTTACTCAATTTCCTTGACTTAATTATTTATTACTCATTTTCAAAGTACGTTTTTAATCTATTTATTGTATTTACTCTAAATTGTTTTTTCTACAAAATAACCATTCATCTATTATTTGGTAAGCCTTGCATCATTATATATTACATCTTGATACAAACGACTTGTTGAGTATTCTATGCACTCCTGCCTATATCCTTTGCTGCTCAGTTATTGAAACAGAATCACATCAACTAGAGGTAGTAGAGGAGGAGTACTTCGACACTTTCACAGATTAGGACTTCGCTCCCTAGTTGATTACATGTGGGTATGTCGAATGACCACTATGTTTATCTTTACTTTCTGCTGTAGATTTTGCTAAGCCCTTCGGGCTATTATTTATAAACTTAGTTATAAGGTCTCTACTTTGATACTTAATAATATTTTAGTCTTTCTAGTTAATCATGATTATGGTCGATATTTTATCTATATTTTTACTGTGTGCACTAGCATGATCTTGGACTAGTACATAATACACAAAGAGTTCAGATTTACATATTCGGGTCTCGACAAAGGTGTAGTCAAAATAGTGTTCATCATTACTCATTAGCTAACTACTAAGAAAAGGGGGAAATCCTCACGTCACAGAAGGGTTACCCTAAGATTTGTGAAGTGGAATTCATTAAAATTTGTGAAGTGGCATTAGCACTTCTCAGATTAGTTTCATAAGTGGAATTCACTAAAATTTGTGAAGTGATGTTAGAACTTTTCATATTGGTTTAGTTCCTTAGTATCAATATGGCAATTGCCATTCCATGTCTTAGATTTTCATGTATGTTGGCACTTTAACTAATTGTGCCTTTATGTTGGCATTTGAATTAATTGTAATCATTATATTATGCAGTTCAAGTTGGTGCTCTTTATGATATTTTGCAACAACACGCAGACATTCGGTTAGTCAGTTTAAAATATGTGAGAACTAATTACTTTTAGGCTTGGACTGGGATCGGGATGCTACATTTTTTTGGAGAATACTTTTCCTATGAATGATTCAAGTAGCTCATCTAGTCATGAAAATGAAATGACCCCTAAACCCACCATTTTTGCTAAACATTGTGAACATTCACATGGGGAGGATGATAGTGTTGTGGCTCCTCAAAGAAGCAAGAGACCCAGGATTGAAAAATCTTTTGATGATGATTTCACTATGTACCTTGTAGATGATGTGCCAAAATCCATTTCAGAGGCATATGCATCTCTTACTGTAGAGTGTTGGAAGGATGTTGTCTGTAGCGAGATGGATTCCATTATTGCTAAAGGAATTTGGGAGATCATGGATCGTCCATTTGGTTGTAAACATGTTGGATGTAAATGGATCTTCAAGAAGCTTAGACCTGACGGTACTATTAAAAAGTGCAAGGCAAGATTGTGGCTAAGGGGTATACCCAAAAGGTATGGGATGATTTCTTTGATACTTATTCACCTGTTGCAAGACTGACCACTATCGTGTGCTATTATCATTGGCTTCTTCATACGGTTTCCACATTCATGAAATTGATGTAAAGACTACTCTTCTTAATGGAGAGCTAGATGATGAAATTTATATGGATAAGCCTGATGGTTTTGTAGCACCAGGACAAGAGGGCAAGTTGTGTAAGTTGCTAAAATCCTTATATGGCCTTAAGCAAGCTCCTAAGTAATAGCATGAGAAGTTCGATCGAACTATGACATCCATCGTCTTTGTTGTAAATGAAGATAACAAGTGTGTATACTACAGATTTGGTGGGGGTGAGGGAGTGATTTTGTGTGTATGTTTATCACATACTTATCTTTGGGACTAATATCAATGTGGTAAATGACTTAAAGTCATTTTTATCCCAAATTAAAGCTTCGACATGAAGGATCTAGGAGAGGCTGATGTTATTCTAAACATCAAATTGATGAAGGGTGAAAATGGAATTACTCTTTTGCAATTCCATTATGTGGTGAAGATCTTGATCTGATTCGGGTTCATGGAGAGCAAAATTGAGCAAAATTGCTCCCACACCCTATGACCAGTGTCAAGCTTAGAAGGCATCAAGAGCAAGGGAAAGATCAACTAAGATACTCTTAGATTATTGCTCCTCTCATGTATCTAGCTAGTTCTATTAGACCTAATGTAACATTCTGATTTTCAGAGGTTATTGGAAGCTTTTTTTAAAGAAAATTCACCATTTAAACTTTTCTAAATTTAATACAAGCTTAAAATTGAATTTTTAATAATTAAAAAGATTTACTAAAATAAATATTAACATTTGCTAAAAATATTTTATTTAGGTGTCTTGCTTCTCAAGGAATTTTCTATGAAATTTTCGGTTTTATTTGCTATTTTCTAGAGCTCTTTTGATTTTATTTGAATTTCTAAAATAGAAAATCTCCAAAAAATCCAAAAACAGCAATGGGCTGGACCCATTACTGTTCATTCAACCCAGTAAACCTCCGCCGTCAAATCACCTCTTTGCCACATGTCACCCATCCAGCTATATACCGAAGCCGACCGTTGGATCTTGTCCTAAGACACGCGTCAAGCATCCAGCTCGTGCAATACTGTTCATTTGTGCCATCTTATCTCGGTCACCTGTTTCCTTCCCATACCATGTGTCACCCATCGCTCAATCGAGCGATTGTTCATCATCATCCTTACAGACTCTCGTGCCTCCATCTCCTCCTCAGACATGTCTCGATGTCCGTGCCCACATGGGACTCTGCCTTGTGTTTGACCCGGCCTCATTGGTGTTTGCGCCATAAATAGTTGTCGCCACCTCTTGGTTCCCGTACCCCGCAGCCAAGCTCATCGTGTGCATCACCGTCACTGCCGAAGTCGTGAGTGCGCCGCTGAGAATGGTCATCGTCTTCACTGTCGCTGACGAGCGTTCCCTCGGTTCATTCGTTGTTCTGCCTCGCCGTCTCGCCAGCCAGCCAGCCGCTCCACCATGCACTCCAATCCTTCGAGTCGTCGCTGGTGAGCCTTCAAGCCAACTCGCCTCGCCTCACATCGCACGGCCATCGCATCGCCCGTCGCGCTGCCCTTCCGTTCGTGAGTCACCGCCTCAGTTCACGTGCTAGCATCAGCACAACCCTTTGCATTCCTCATAGACTCCGTCCTCCATGCACCGTCCTACTGATAGCCGAGCCCCACCAGTCAGCGCTACTGTACCATAGACCCCATGAACCAGTTAAGCCGAGTCAGCATCCACATCAGTGCCACCTCAGCCCTAGATCTGACGTGTTGCCACGTGTCAGCGCCACATCAGCACCGAGCCAACCACGTCAGTATGCAACATGTCAGGGCACGTCAGCATGCCACGTCAGCCCTATCTGCCACCTGTCGGTCATGTGTATGCCACGTCACAACCACGTTAGCCCTAGCCGCCATGTCATCAGTCGAGTTGCATGCACATTGTTTCATGAGCTGAGTCCACTGTAGATTAGTCTTTCTGTGCACCGAGTCTACAACACAGTAGAATTTTCTAATTTTTCAGTATTTTCCTTTGGATTAAATTTTTCAAGAGCCCATTCTCTCCATCCTAACTCTGATTGACCCGTTCTTTATTCTAAATTCATAAAAAATCGAGCTTTATCTTTTGGTTCTTGTTTTGAAATTTTTGGAGTTTATTTAAATTTTATTTAAATTTATTTTTATGCTTTATTGTGTTTTCTCTCTTGTTAGATACCGAGCATGGGACTCTCGCTTCGGTTGAGAAGACATGTAGTGCTGTTCCGAAGCTACATACAATATTTGAAATACATCAAAATCCATGTGAGGATGAGGGCTACATAGCCAAATTGAGTAAGAGTAAAAAAAATGAGCTGTGTGATTCCACCATATATGAGGTTGAAAACATCCAAATTGAGTGTGTGAGAGAGACACCAAAAGAAAAGAGAGAAGTAGAGGATGGACAAAGTGAGGATAAATATGAAACTAATACATTAATCTACTTTTAGTGTTGTTCTCACATTGTGCAGGTTGACACTAAAGATGAAGAATTAAACATCCAACAACCGGCACCTTTGAAGGCAAATGAGGAGTAGGTAACCACAGGAGGGGATGAAGTGCTTACTACCCTATGGATACATCCTAATAATTTTAAACCCCTAGCATCTACATCATCTGAGAATGATGATAAAGGTAACAATAGTGGTGTTGAATTTAGTTGTGCAAAGGAGAGTAATTGTGAGAACTCATATGATCAATCGAAAATTCCAGAACCGAAAATTCCATGTTCTGAAATTTTTGTGCTCAATTTACATAATGTGAAATTAATTACTCATAAGAAAGTTCTTATTAGAATATCTACTAATGATTCTTTGTGCTGCTATATTATGTTTTATGATCTTAGAGAGTTATCTAGTGTGATTGATGATGTTGCTAAAATTTTATGTTCAAAATCACTAGTTAGTACCCATGTCTACACATATAAATTCAATTTGATTGGAGATTATGGTGTAGATGACAAATTTTATGTTTATAGAATGATGTGAAATTGTATATTGTGGATAAACAATCATTTGTGCCGTGTCATGATCACAATGAGACGAATTTTAATAATAGCACGTACTGTTTAGAAAGATTTCATAAGTCTAGTTGTTCGATCTTTGATATACAATCATGTAAAAATAATCAGAGTAGCGCAGTTGAAGTATGGAAAGTACCAAACATTTTCGCTCCCATATCTGAACAACTAAATCAGATTTTGCCCATTAATGATGTGTCCATATCCTTAGAATGACGTGAAAGGATGACTTTCTTTTATGGGAGGGATGACTTTCTTTTATGGGAGGGAGAATGACGTGAAAAATAATATTGCAATGCATAGATCTTTTAGTCGCAGCTATATTCATCGGTTTGTGCAAAATAATGAGAATATCACAATAATTGACTCTTACATATACTATGCATATGTGTTGTTCTTTTCGTTTACTACACCTTCAGAAATTCATGATGAGATAAGTCAAGAAGTGTTGATGACAAATATATATACCATGTATACACGTTGTATTTTTTATTTAGTTCAATTTCAGGCTATCAAAAGCCGAGAATGGCTTTTCTTGAAGAAGAAAAGGATGATGAAGACATCTTAGCCTATGTTGTTCATTGTAATTCAACAAGTACTTCAGAACTACAAAAGCTTGTTAGAAGAGTTAGAGTTGTGGAAAATAAGTTTAACATTAAGGACATCACACTTTTGGACACAAATAAGACTTCTCAACTTGAAACAATACAAGAGCCAATTACAAGGGCACGTGCACAACAACTAAATTATCAGGTGAACTCTTTTCTAGGAATGCATAACTATTTAATGGAGAAGAGACCGTTACCTGATGCATGTAATGTTCTTTGATTCAGGAACTTAGGAGCTGATCAAGCGCAAGGAGTACAAAAATAAAGAGAAGCATGTGCAAGCAGAGTACAAAAGTCATCACTTCACTTTGGTGCCAGCTCAAGGAACAACACCAGTGGGACACATTTTGGAATCCAATTTGGCCTCAAGGAGCTGATAGGTCTGAATTCAAATGTGCATAACTTTTGCATACAAACTCCATTTGAGGCGTGCGAGTACAGCATAGAAAAAAGAACTCGTCACTTTTCAATGGATCTAGCCCCACCTCTGAATTCCTTCTGTGCGCATTGGAATCATTGAAATAATCGGACACTGATACAGCTTGACAGGACTAACTTTAAATGCTCATAGATTTCGCATGAAAAGTTCATTTGGAATGTGTTAGTACAGCATGGAAAGCATATCTCGCCCTCTTTCCAAGGATTTAGCCCCATCCTAAAATTCCTTCTGTACACTTCAGAATAATCAAAATAATCTTTTGGTTTTAGAAACAGAAATAGAATCAGATATGATTTGATTACTTTTCATGTGTTGAAAATATTTCGTAAGTAAGGGCTTACGTGCCCCTATAAATAGAGGCTCAATTGGCCATGTAATAGAGATCACCTTTGAGAATAAATCTACTATTTTTTGTGCTTGAGTTTCGTGAGGAATTAGAGAGTTTCTTCAATCAAGATTATTCAACATTTCTGCTGGGAATTGGGTGCATGATAGATCTTTGCTTGGTGGTCGCAAAATCGACGTGAGTGTGTTTTGGCATATTAAAGAGTGTTCGTCCATTGCACTAGCATTAGAGGATCATTACGATTTATCAAAACTTCCGCGAGTATTCAACCTATATCGAGAAGATTGGGTGACCCCATATCAGTGTTGGTTATATAAAATTAATTTTCACTTGGACAAGTGATCGTGTAGTAAATGGGAAAGTGTTGATTCACTTTAAGGTATATGGAAGTCTAGCCTAGGTAATGTTTAAAAATTTAACTTTGTAGACCATTGATCTAAGCCTTACCTTACAAACCACATGTCTAATATGGATAGACCTGACTAATTAATTTGTGATATTTCAATTTTATCATTGAGTTGAATATAGTTGCTGATTTCCATAAGGTGTAAGAGGGGGCAATTATCGACTATGTGGTTAACCTATTCGATAGCAAAATCTTAGCGGGCGAAATTGAGTTGTGATTGAGTATTGTAAAGACCTTGTTGTGATTTTCTTTAGCGCGGGGATGATCATATCATGAGGGGTACAATTGTGCATCCTTTGTAGAGTGTAAAACTATTCGAATAGCCGTGTCCTCGATTACGGACAATGCTCAATGATTTTACACGAAGGGTAGATGTTTCATAAAATTTGGTTGAGATAACTTTGAAAAGCAAATGGTTAGTTCATTAGCGGTTTAATTCATGAATGGTTAGTTCACGGGTGGTTCATTGGGTGGACTGTTAGTTCACTTGTGGTTCATTTAATTCCTTTAGGTAATTATTTATTTTTATTTTCTTTAAAGATCACTTTTAATCTATTTATTATATTTATTTATTTTAAATTATTGCTATCTACAAAATAACCTTTCAGTCATCCGTTGGTAAGTCTTGCGTATTATATTACATCTTTGTTACAAATGACTTGCTGAGTACCAATGTACTCATGACTTTGTACCTACTGTTGCTCAGTTGAAAAAGAAGAACCATATTAACAGGAGGTACCAGAAGAAGCATACTTCAATTATTTTATGGATTAGAACTTCGCTTTGTAATCGATTGCATGTGGGTATGTCGAATAGATACCATACTTATTTCTGTTTTTTTACTGCTAGTTTCTTAAGCCCTTCTGACTAATAATTGTCAGCTGGCCATAAGGTCGTACTCTGATAATTATTAATATTTGAGTCTTTTCCTTTATTAATATTAATAAAGTGGCTATGTGAGCTTTTGATGGACTTACCTATGGTGAAAAACCTATTCCGGCTATCCTTATATACTGTGATAACCAAACGGTTCGCATAAAGGTCAAGAGTACAAAGGATGATATGAAGATCTCAAGGCATGTAAAACATCACCTAAAGTCCTTCAGAACTTTGAGAAACTCCAGAGTAATCGTTGTGGGCTATGTCCAAACTTTGAAAAATCTAACGGGTCCCTTTACAAAGGGTTTAACACAAAATGTGATTGAAAATGAATAAAGGGAAATGGGACTGAGACCTATGTGAGTTACACTACAACAGTAACCCATTCTAGTTGATCGAAGATCCTATAAATTAGATAATGGACATAAACAAGCTGTATGGGTAACTGAAGAGTACAAACTTTCTTACCCTTTTCCTGTTAGAGATGCAGTACTCTTATACTGTATGGTAGGTTGATTTATTTCTTTATGCTCTCTAAGGTCCCTTTAAAGGTAAGGTATTATCTATAGGGTACACTTAAAAGTGCACACCTATATGAGCCTGATTGTGAGGTTGCACTCTATGAGACTTGGTAACCCTCTAGTAAGCTCATGAATAGACATCGGAGCATGACCATTAAAGCTAAAACTCCATCCAGAGGTTTGGTTCTTGGTGGCCTAGTATCAGCAAAGTCTTCAAGAGAAACTTACATAAAGCTAGCAATTCAAGGTTCAGTCTATTGCGTAGCTGCGGGTCAGTAGAACTTGAAGTTCTAGACATTATAGTTAACCCGAAAGGGACTATCGTTGAAAGCTAGTATATATAAAAAGCATTGTGGCAATATCTTTTGTCCTTTTGATATTCATGTAGATGGCTTTGGAATTGGTGGGGGCTGTTGGAAATAGTGTTTGTGTGTACACGCGCTTTTATCAATGAATTACAGAAGCCCTTATAGGCATTGGTCGGGTGTGTGCATGCATGCTTCTCTCACTTCGAATTTTCAGCCTAAGCTTATCTTATCTAACTGTGTCCTTTCACTACTACAAAAAAGTTTATATTAGACATCTCATCACAGACGATTCATAAAAACCGACAGTGTTAAATGCAATCACAGACGGTTCTTGGTGAGAATTGTCTGTGATACTATCACAGACAGATCTTAATAAGAACCATCTGTGAAGTATCACAGATAGTTCTTAAAAAGAACCATATATGATATTGGCAATATCACAGACGGTTCTTGTTAAGAATCATCGGTGATACCTCACAGATGGTTTGTAAACAAACCATCTGTGATATGATTTTCGCCCTGTATATCTCTAAAATTTCATAATTTCCTGTCTGAGTTCGAGTATGATTCTGTTCCAACAAACCTTCACTAAAACGGATATAACTTTTGCATACAGTGTCTGTTTTCGATGTTCTTCTACTCGTTGGAAAACTAACGATGAGCCCGATCCAAACAAACGACCTGCTTGCGCCTGTCGCCCTCTAAGACCTCCAAAATCGATCATCTTTGCCTCAAATTTGCATCGCAAGTTTTTTATTTCTGTTTTGCCAAAAATTTCGATCTTCCCTTTAAACTTTAGGGTTCATCTCAATTGCAAAGTTGTAGATCTCATCGAAATCTTTCAAATAAGTACATATAAGCCGTACAGAACTTTGTTATTTCATATTTTGAGATTAATTGTTTATATTATATCGGTATATATATAGCTAATATTACAGATGGTTCGTGGTTCAAACCGTCTGTGATACTATTACAGACGGTTCTTACCAAGAACCGTCTGTAATAAATTGGTCTGCGACCACTGGGCTCGTCAATCCTTCTCAACCCAATTTCAGCCAATAGAAACCGACCAACCTACTCCCCATAGATCGTCCCACCTCTCCCTCCCCTATAAATACTCACCTGAACCCATCTCCTACCCTTTATGTGTTCAAAATCTCTCTAGGCTTCTTACTGTCCTCCTCGATCGACCTGTTTGTGGTTAGCGCTCTCTCCATTATTTCTTCTAGTATTTGATTATGTAACTTTGTGTTGCTATTTTGTGGTGTTTAGGGCTGCTCGAGAGTTTATAGTGAGGCGACCGCCAAGAAGGCCTACTCGAGCTACTTTGTGGGGTTTAGGGCTGCTCGGTTTGTAATGGTTGATTGTAATCTTGTGATGTTGTAATGGTTGATGTTGTAATAGTGGATTATAATCTTGTGATGTTGTAATGGTGGATTGTAATGGAAATAGAATGTTCTCTGCTTGTAATGGAAATAGAATGGTTTGATATTGCATTTGCTTGTTTTCGTTTTTTTCAAAAGACATAGCTAACATTTGCTGAGGCTAACTGAAAAATAGAAAAAAAAATTTAGGTATAGAATGAACTATCATAGATGATTTTATAGTATAAACTATCTGTGATTTACTATCACAGACGGTTCTAAACAAAAATCGTCTGTGATACTCACACATCACAGACCATCTATGATAGTATTTTTTACATACGGTTCTAGTTACAAACCGTCTGTGATAACCTTCGATTATCACTGATTCATAAATTCAAATGGTTTAAAAAATCATCTGTAATGATATTTTTGAACCGTCTATGATGATGATTTTTTTAGTAGTATTTTCTGAGATCATGCTTCGAGCGTGGGGGCAGTTGAACGGCAAGCGTTCCGCCCTGATTCGATTCAAGAATCCTAGCAACGAGCCGGCATATCGTTATAAGCTGCTGTGCGAAGGTGCTCTTTAAAAGAACAGGGAAACGTCCTTGAGATGCAAAAAAAAAATAGAGAAAAGATGTTGTTCATCATCTTCTTCTTCCATCAGTGCTGCGTCACCTTCTGACCCAGGCCGGACGTGGTGTTCGTCGTGCAACGAGAGCGGTGTCTCTGGACCTTCGCCGCGTAAGCACCTGCACGGGGCGATGTAAAGGTTTCTGGACAGCGCCGAAGTGCGCGATCGCTCGACGTCCTCAACTGCTTCTTCCGGAGGTGCGTGCAAGGCAATCAGTCGTCGACCTTCGTTATCTTATCTCTGTAGACCGAGCTGCGGCACTGCATTGAGGCTCAACTCGGCATCAACTAGCAATCTGCATCAAGCAATCAGTAAGTGACGACACTTATTAGTTTAGTTTCTGCATTAGCACTTGGGATTAGTTTATTGCCGGTCGTTCCTTGCAGCACTTGTATTGCTAGCTTGTGAGATACTAGTTGTTGTTCATTGTGACTAGAAAGTCGGTACGTACATAGGTTTGGTAGTTGTAGAATATTACTGTCAATTTACATTCTGTGAGTCATGTTTACGTATACTGGAGCATCATAACTAGTATGATGGCTTTTATCTTAGTTCTTATGACATAGGCTGGGTCCGGCACGGTTGTCTCTTTAGCATTTCATTTTTTACTACAGTAATTAGCTTTTAAACAGTGTGATTTTTTAAAGTAAAATCTACTGATCGATTATAGGACATTGTACTAACTTCAATCATACCAGCTAAAATCGTATGCAATTGTCTCCTCTTCGTAATCTTTCTTACAAACAGCCAAAATTAAAAAATTTACACTAAAAGATATAAGACACGACCCAAAGAACCTACCCATAATCTCATGTACTTAAGAATCTCTCGGGATTGCTAATTTAATGAATCTTTTAATCTTGGTCAGCCTTTGCTGAGAGAAAGTAACTATGATGTTCACTTTTAACATTGCAAAAGCTCCTAGATGGAATTAAATTAGTCACTAAGTTCTCTAATTTCTTAACAGGGTCGGCAGCTTGGCTCAACGCGGTGCAAATCCGGCGCAGATGCCAGAGGGTAGGGGCATGGCTAGGGTCGCATAGAGACAAGGAAGATGATGGTAACATCAATTTTTGTAGGTGTGCAGAGGAAACGACGAATTTGGGGATTTGGGGCAGATGAGCGGCGATGGCTCATCGGAAACGGGGAAGATAAACAGAGACACGGCGATGGTCTGGACTCCGAGCTGAAGGAGGAAGTGGACACGAGCTGCTGTGTCAGTTCCCTCCTATCTGTTTGCTTGAGAAGGCGGTGCGAGCTGGTGCTGTGCTACACAGAGGAGAGGAAGTGAGGTCGCAGCGACGAGAATGGTGCGGGATGCAGGTGGTGAGGTTTCTGCATGGTGCATGCGTCGCGGAAGTGCATGGACACGGGGACGGCAGGGTGCTGCGTGGCTTCGTGCCTACGGGAGAGCAGCAGCTTGGTCAACAATGGCGGCTGCGATGCAAAGCAGGGGATGGCGGTTTTGGACGGTGCACGAGCTCGGGTGGAAACTGGACACAAACAAGCCTAGGTGGCGTCTTTGACAGAATGGAAAGCGTAAATTGGGTGCTGAGCCATAAGGGGAAGGTTCTTAGAAATTTGGTTTGGAGAGGATTTTCCTATTGCAACACCTATCAGTGAACTCTTAATATTAAGAACAATTTTGAGGGAAACCACATAAAATTCAAGAGAATTTTAAAATAGTTTTCGGAGCTTAAGGTTTAAAATTTTTCCAAAAATTTACTTTGAAATTTTGAGGATGTTATAGTCTTACAGATAGTCACTAACAAATTTAAGGGCGGCCCAATGCATACGATGATAAAGTTACCTCTAGAATTGTTTATGGAAATTCTACCCTAGCTAGCTTGGCCGCCAAACTTTGCCAATCTTTTCACCTTCAACAAACCAATCCAAAACCGAGAAAGTTGTCATTCTAGTCACAATGATCTCAATATTTGTATATGTCACACACCTAGCCCAACTGAACTTGGCTACAAATTAGTTTTGTTAAGAACATAAAGCGAAGATAATACCTGAGACTAAAATATTAAGTCAAACCTGAACTACAGGTCCCCCATAACCCCTTTCCAAATAGAGGAAGGGAACGAACCTAACCCTTTATTGGTTGCTCGGATATTTGATCAGGTCTAGCAATGCATGCAAGTGTAAGGTCAGATAGAGATAGCTGCTTGTAGCTAGTGTCGAGAACAAATTGACTCCATTATTGCAATGCGTGTTTAAGCCAATTCAAAGTGAGGAGAGAGAGAGTCCATCCGATCAATTCAATACGTTGGAGCTATGATTCCAACAAAAAATTCATGGAGTCGAACCCTCTTCTTGAATCGAAGCCAACAAATAAAAATGTTGCCGTTGCCGCACATCTGTGTTGTCGTTGCCGCGCATTGCATGTCGTCGTTGGGCCGCTGCACTAGGCTCCACCCACGGCACGCCGCTGTCGTCTGGAGCTCTTTGTTGCAGGTCCTCATGCGAGCCTCCAAGGGATGCAGCCATGCCGCCGGATCGAGGAGAGACGTCGCTCCCAAATCAAAAAACACCTTTGCATGGATCTCGCCATCACTGCTGCTTCAAGGGAGAAGCCGGTCGGTGGCGGTAGAGAATCGCCGGCCAACGGTTCAGAGAGACGAGGGATTGGAGGCAATGTGAGAGGGAGGAGGGGATCGGAGTTGTGGGACGAGAGTGAGAGAGAGAGTCTGGTTGTGAGACAGTGCGTGCTTTGTATTGTCCCCCAACCCAGTCTTTGAAGACCTAACAGTCTTCTATGTGAAAATCAGGAAGCATTCTCACCTCTCTCGAGGCCACGTATCTTCGTTATATAGCGTCAGGAACACCAGAAGGAAATACATCAGAGTATATCGTGTGTACGTATCAATCTATACTAAAGTAAGAACTCTATTGTTAGCAAACCTCATCCCTGTATATAGAAACTAAGATGCGGCTGCTGCTTTCCTTGATACGCATGACATATTTTATACATAAGATCCTATTCTATTCTTCTAACATCCCCCCTCAATCATAACTTACACAAGGTAAGATTGCGTTTAAACTCTTCCAATTTTTGTGTCAACAGTAGTTTGGTGAATCCATCAGCTACTTGATCACCTGAGGCAATAAATTGGACATCAAGAAGTTTCTAGCCACTCTTTCTCTGACAAAATGAAAATCAATCTCAATGTGTTTAGTTCTTGCATGAAACACAGGATTTACTGAGAGATAGGTTGCTCCAATATTATCACACCATAGTTTTGCTGTGCGAGGAGATTGAACTCCAATTTCTTTCAACAAGCTTTGTATCCACATAGCTTCAGCTATTGCATTAACCAACATTTTATACTCTGCTTCCGTACTAGATCTTGAGACTATAGGTTGTTTTCTAGCACTCCAAGACACAAGATTACATCCAAGAAACACAGCGAATCCTCCAGTGGACTTGCGATCATCAGGACAGCTTGCCCAGTCTGCATCAGAAAATATGTTGACAAGAGTCGAATCTGATCTCCTTATTTTCAGGCAGGTTGTCAATGTATACTTCAAATATCTTAATATTCTTTTGACGGCTGTCCAATGAATTGTGGTAGGTGAGTGCAAAAACTGACATACTTTGTTCACTGGGAATGCAATATCTGGACGAGTCAATGTTAAATACTGCAGTCCACCAACAATACTTCTGTACCTTGTTGCATCTTCAAGACTTAGCAAATCTCCAGCATATGAGGATAGCTTCTCAGTAGTTGATAATGGCGTGGACACTGGCTTGCAAGTCACCATGCCCACACGCTTCAATAGATCTGATGCATATTTTAATTGAGTCAAAACTATGCCATCTTTCACCTTCTTTACTTCAATTCCCAAGAAATAATGAAGGTCCTCTAAATCCTTGATAGCAAATTCCGCCTCAAGGTCCCAAACTAGTGATGTCATTGCATGTGATGAGGAGCTTGCAACAATAATATCATCAACATATACCAACACATAGATGGTAACATGTCCCTTATTGTAGAAGAATAATGAAGTATCACCTTTTGAAGGTTTGAACCCATGTTCCTGCAGCTTAACGCTCAATTTTGAGTACCATACTCTAGGTGCTTGTTTCAATCCATACAAGGCCTTGTTTAATTTACAGATAGAGTTAGGGACAGAGTTATTCTCATAGCCTGGTGGTTGGCGCATAAAAACCTCCTCCTCTAGAACACCATGGAGAAACGCGTTCTTCACATCTAGTTGTCGAAGGCTCCAGCTCCTAGATACTACGAGTGATAGAATGAGCCTAATAGTTGCAGCTTTGACTACGGGACTGAAAGTATCCACATAGTCAATACCATATCTCTGCTTAAAGCCTTTTACTACTAACCTTGCCTTATATCTGTCTATAGACCCATCAGCCTTTCTCTTAATTTTATAGACCCACTTGTAGTCAATAATATTTCTTCCTTCATTTTGTGGTACTAGTGCCAAGTTTTATTTTTTATGAGAGCTGAATATTCATCATCCATTGCAGCTTTCCAATTTTTATCCTCCAATGCCTCTTGTAGACTTTGAGGTTCTCCAGAGGTAGCTAAGTATCCATACCTGACGATCCCATGTGGCCAGACTCTGGGTTTGGTGATGCCGCTTCGAAGTCTTGTCTTCGGACGTTCTGAAACTGGAGCTTCTACCATAGAATCCAAATTCCTTGGCGCAGAAGATCCTAAGGACACGTCATCATGAGATGACCCAGGCGAAGGCACATCACCAGGCAGAGCTGAAGCTTCTGCCGCGTGATCTGATGTGTGGCCTGTTTGCGCGGGAGTCGGACTGAGTGGCGCCGATTCCTGCATGGCATTTTCCGCTGATTCCTGCATGGCATCTGGCACAAAATCTTCAACGATATTAGATGTATTAGGATCATTAATCATTTGATCATCTATATGTTCGCCCCCATGATTAGGATTTAGAAGGAACGAAGGCAGGAGATGAATTTCTGACTGAAGACGGGCACTTGCGTCCGGTCTCAAAGAAGCAAAAGGAAAAATAGTCACATCAAAAACCACATCTCGGGAGATATACACACGCCCAGTTGATATATCAAGGCATTTGAATCCTTTATGGAGAGTGCTATATCCTAGGAAAACACACCTTTTTGAGTGAAACTGGAGTTTACGGGAATTGTAAGGTCGAAGATTAGGCCAACATACACATCCAAAAATGCAGAGCGAGGAATAGTCTGGTGTTTCACCAGTCAAACGTTCCAAGGGGGTAGAGTACTGAATGATTTTACTGGGAGTGCGATTTATCAAATATGTGGCTGTAAGGAAAGCTTCATCCCAGAATTTTAATGGCATTGATGCATGGGCAAGGATAGCAAGGCCTACTTCGACTATATGACGATGTTTTCTTTCAGCAGAACTATTTTGTTGATGAGTGTGGGGACAAGATACCCGATGGGATATACCAATTTTCTCAAAAAGAGGGTTTAGCTTCTCGTATTCTCCACCCCGATCAGTTTGCATGGCAATAATTTTTCGATTGAATTGGCGCTCAACAAGGTTTTGAAAGTCATGGAATTTTTGGAAAACTTCTGATTTATATTTAAGCAAATATATCTAAGTGAATTTGCTATAGTCATCAATAAAACTGACATAATATTTTTTTCTTGCTGAATCAGGTGCAGGGCCCTAGACATCCGAAAACACAAGATCAAGGGGGTTAATAGAGCTACTGGATGATCTGTAGTAAGGAAGTTTATGACTTTTTGTTTGCTGACAAGCATCACACATAGATTCTTTAAGGAATTCTCCTGAACAAGGGAGTTTATTTTTGCTAATGACATGCTGAACTATAGACCATGAAGGGTGACCTAGACGATCATGCCATCTGGACGGAGATAGTTTGATGACACCATACACTTGTTTTGATGTATCGGAAGGGGCGGATGGGAAGGGATAGAGACCCCCTCTACACTTGCCTTGTAGGAGGATTTTCTTCGTGGCCTGATCCTTGATCAAAAACTAATCATGATGAAATTCGATAAATGCTTGATTATCAGTGGTAAAACGATGAACGGAAACAAGATTCTTTTTAGCTTTAGGAACATGAAGCACGTTATTTAGATAGAGATTACGATTAGGGGTGCGAACAACAGTATGACCAATATGATCAATGTCCATACCTGCACCACTTGCTGTGTGAATCTGATCGGTACCGCCATACTTGTCGCGCATAGTCAATTTCTCTAGTTCACTTGTGATGTGGTCTGTAGCACCAGTATCAGTATACTAGTTTGTATCCACACCATATGTATGTATTGTTGCCGAGGCGCTTCTTTGTTCTGGAACGTAGTTCGAGTCATATATATGCCAACAATTTGCGGCACTATGACCGTCCTTCTCGCAAACTTGGCAGGTGATGCGCAACTTGCCAGTGTTGTTGTAGCTGCCCGGGCGGGGATTGTTGTTGCCTTGACCATGGCACGGGTTGTTGTTGATGTAGCCCCGGCCCCTGGCCACGGCCACGGCCACCGTGCCCGCGCAAGTTCTGTCCGCCTCTACCACGTGTAGCGGCATTGACAGAAGATGACTCCCCATTGAGGAGCTCCATGCGCATCTCAAATCCCAGCAGCTGAGCATAAAGTTCAGCTACCGAGATTGGTTCAACTCTTGCAACAATGGCTGACACAAGAGGATTGAACACGTCGAGACCGGTTAGGATATACGAGACCAGTTCTTCGTCGTCCAGCGGTTTACCGGAGGCAGCCATCTCATCTGCGAAGGCTTTCATCTTGCCTACATACTCGGCAACAATCGAGTTGCCCTTCTTGGTAGTGGCGAGTGCGATGTGTGTGTTCACCACCCGCGCACGGGTCTGCGACGTGAACATCGTCTCGATTGCGCGCCAGACCTGAGCAGATTTGGTCAGGGTCGCCACTTGGGTGAGGATCTCCGGCGAGAGAGAGCTCAGAAGATATCCAAGGACCTGTTGATCCTAAGAATACCACAGGTTATATGCAGGATTTGCGACTTTGATGACCTTCTCGCCTTCCTTGGATTCAACTTCAGCTGCTGGATACACAGTCGTTCCGTCGAGGTAGCCATGAAGATGCGCACTGCGCACGGCCGGAAGAACCTGCGCCTTCTAGATCATGTAGTTGGTCTTGTTGAGTTTTTCTAAGATAGGGGGCCTAAGAGAGTTGATGGCTGGCATGGCACCAGACAAACTCGATGTGGCCCTAGCTGGAGGGTAGATATGTTTGGTAGAGGAGAGGCTCTGATACCATATGAAAATCAGGAAGCGTTCTCACCTCTCTCGAGGCCAGGTATCTTCGTTATATAGCTGGTCAGGAACACCAGAAGGAAATACATCAGAGTATGTCGTGCGTATCAATCTATACTAAAGTAAGAACTCTATTGTTAGCAAGCCTCATCCCTATACATAGAAACTAAGATGCGGTTGCTGCTTTCCTTGATACGTATGACATATTTTATACATGAAATCCTATTCTATTCTTCTAACATTCTATGGTATGGACAAGTAGTCTAACATATGGTCTTTTATTATGACGTGCGCCCCACTTAGGAGAAAGAACCGATTCCACACACTAGTACAAAAAAATTGTAAGTTGCACCTTTCTTTACGTGGCATGTCTATAAACCTGAATCGATTCAATCATTATAGATGCTCTAATTGGGTAGTTTTTGGGTATTTTCTAAGGTGTCGTAAGCTCAACAAAGCTCAAAAGACACAAAGATAGAGCCGCCAACCTAAACCCCGGCAATAGGAAAGACTGTGACTAGAGAGGCAAGGTTTCACTTTTCGGTTTCGAGGAAAATACCTGAGGGGATCCAGTAGCGGTTTATCGAAAAACTAGTTTTTTTTTATGGGAAACAATATGAGATGCTTCTACTGTGCTAATTTAATATACATAAATAAAATAATGTATAGAAGAGGTAGAGAATGGAGGAGAAAGGAGAACAAGAAAATAGAGAAAGATCATAGTGACTGAAGCTAAGAAGAAATCAAATCATGTGTTGCCGGCTTGGCCCTATGCAACAATAGGGAAGCCTCTAGTCTAAACCTAAATTTTCAGTCATCGAAGCTTTGAAGCTACTGCTAAAAGATGAACTCATTTCTAATTTTTCAAATGATCTAGACAGCCAAGATGAATTTCTCCATGAAGAGCTGGCCCCTAAAAGATCGCTTCGTGTTAAAAACTCTTGTCAGGGTATCTGTGTCCAAAGACCCGTGGATGCCAATCTCATTCCAATATTATGTGAAAAAGGAACATTCAAAGAAAAAAATAGCTAATAGTTTCTGCACTTTGAGGATTGGACTATATTAGAAGCAATTCTAAGCATTTTGGTACAGTTGATGAGAAGAGATGAAAAGGTTCACGTGGTGAACCGGGTATTAGAATACCGGTTGTTGCAAAACATGGTCCCGGTCGGTTCCTGTTTACCGGACAATCACGACCGGTTTTGCAGATAGTTATTGGCCTTTTATCTTTACTATTATAAAAGAAGGAGTTGGTGGTTGACCCGTCGTCACTCCTCTTTTCTCAGCCATTCGATCTAAATATAAGATAAAATCCGAACCGTCTGTTCACTCCTCCCCTCCCTCCCTCCTACCCCGCACGCCGCCTCCCTAACCCTAAAATCCGAACCGCTCTCCCTCCGTATCCCCCTCGCACCCCCGCCTCCCCCTCGCTCTCCCCCCGCCGCCCCCGCTCTCCCCCCGCCTCCCCCTCGCTCTCCCCCCGTCGCCTCGCTCTTCCCCCGCCTCCCCCTCGCTCTCCCCCCGTCGGCCCCCTGCTCTCCCCCTGCCTCCCTCGTGCCCCCGCCTCCCCCTCGCTCTCCCCCCGCCGCCGCCCCGCTCTCCCCCCGCCTCCTCCCCTCCCTCCCACTCCGCTCCGCCACGTCCTCCACTCGCAACGGCCAACCTCCGCCACCGGGCAAACCTCCCACTACGGCTGCACACCACCGTGCCACACTCCACTCCCGACCACGACCGCGCGCCTCGCGGAAGCATCCAGCTATGAGCGCCGCCGCCGTCATCGGAGGCGGAAGTAAGCGACCCAACCCTTAGCACAAACTAACCACACTTCCCGATTCGATCGTTCGTTCGAACCGACGCCTCGTTTCTTCGATTGTAGTCACGGCCTCGCGGCGCCATGTGCGCGTCGCGCTCCGCGCGCTGGGTGGCGTGGCGCTCGACCGTCGCGGCGCGGCGCGCGATGGCGCAGCGGAGGTACTCGACCGATTTACTCTCGCGTGTGCGCGGGTGTTGTTTTCGGCTCGATTGGTCCTTTTTGGGTGGTGTTTTGGGTGCTCGCGGGAGGTGATGGAGGACGATGCGAGCTGCGCTCGACCATGGCGCGCCCTACTTCACCGTGAGCATCGATGAGGTTGCCCGGTCGTGGCGGGTGGGAGGCGCGGGCTTGTTGCCGAGTGGAAGGCCATGTTCGCGTGCTTCGATCGGAGACCAGCAAATTCACGGACTCGAGAAAGTTTTAAGCTTGAAACTCAACCTTAATTAGTTTGTGGCTTTGTGCATACTACGTATCTTGTGATAAGATGACGCGGAATTGGGATAGCCACAAGCACTTGGTAGATTTTACCACGCGAATCCCGAACTGAAATTGGGAATGTTGCAGTTAGAACCTAAAATATTCACCGTTTCAACCAACTTTTGGCTACCAAATCTGGTGATGGCTGCATATAATCTGCAATTTAGAAATTTAGTGGAGAACATCTCTACCAAACTTTCGATACTTGTATATCGAAGCTGTTCATTTGGGCGTCTCGATGGTTTTCCTGATCCTTATGAAATGATGGAGATGGAGTAGCTTAACATCATATATGCTGATATCATTGCACGCTTGAAATGGCACTTTCTATGATCTTCCAAATTTGCCATCTCCACATTCAAGGGGCGACCGCCAACATCCATGTTATTGAGCGCCAATGCTGCAGTTGCTTCTTCCGGTTTGGAGTACTCTACATAAGCAATATGCTTTGAGTCTGTGACGATACAATCGACAACTTTGCCACAAGACCCAAATAGTCGCTTAAGATGATCCACTGTAACAAGTGGACTCAGCTTGCTAATCTGAACCATTTTCTTCAGAGCCTCACCTTTATCAGCTTTATCTGTTGAACCTACAAGGATGCAATGTGCGTGTGAGCAACATGACTTCCAACATGGAAAAGGTCATTGTTTAAGTGCATGCACCAATGCAGAACGGCATGCATATACATCTTCAGCAAAACATAAGGCGAAGGAATGTTAGGCAAGCACCTTAAGTTATACAAAACAGCGTTAAAAAGCTTGCACCTAACATGGCTACATGCCTACATTATGAATTCGACATAGTTGGGAAGAACACAACAGTTCACTATTAGAGAGTAGAGCATCTGGGCACATCACAAGACAATTCCTTAAAAGTTTTTTTTGGGGCGGGGGGGTACCTGCGGCCTTGGAATCAGCCTGCATCTGCGTAGCATGTGCCTCAAGTGCCTAGGCAGCCATGATGGCCTGGGCGGCTGCCATGGCTGCGGCAGAGGGCGCCATGGGAGCCTGGCTGAGGGCACCCACCGACGTAGTGGCAGCCAGCACGGACATGAGCAGCTGCTGAGGCGGTCGCCCCTTGAGCTCTTCCAAATTTCAACTCATGATCTTCTATGACTGCTTAAATGTGTAAGTTGATCTAATTGCACTTGTTGTGTACTTAATGCTATCTCTGCTGCAGCAACTTCTCTGAAATCTTTGATATCGACTGGTTCATTTCATTTCTTGCAAAGGATGTCAAAATTATAAAAGAACCTCCAGAAAAAGGAGGTAAAGTTGTACGACCTTATAAAATGCGTGTTCCCCGAAAATGCACTCCGCGATGTTACTTGAACCGTGTCTTACGCATACGAAGAAACATGTAAGTTGTGTTCCTGTGGCTTTGTAGAAATCCTTGTTACTGGGATACATTATTTTTATATGAAATTATCCTTAGTTTTTTGCCACCCACAACGTGTTAACATACTTGAATTCAATTATGCATTTATTATAGATATTCTTTACATTTACTGGCCAGTTACTTGACCTGATTTTTTGATGGCCAATTATTTCTATTATTGCTTTTGCCGAATTTATCTTTTTTTAGCCAAATTTATCTATGTAGGGGTATTTGTCAATAATGCTTGCACTCTGTTTGTTTTGTAATTTATTTGTGCATTTACTTTTTTTATGCTTTTGTGTGTACTTTGATTTATGTTTCAGCATGTTTTTGTGGCTGAGGTTTTTTTTGAGCGATTTTGCATTCATAAAAATTCTCAGTCACATAGCTTATTTTACTTCCTTCCTGATGGTGCAGGTTATTCGAATGACTAAATATGATTATAGGCTCTCAAATAAGTTGGACACTGACCTGCAAAAACTGCGTTGCAGAGTCAATTATCATGCTTTGAGATTTACTGACCCAATACAAGAATTGGGTGAAAAGCTAATGCAACGAATGTAGGAGAAGAGCAGATATTTCATTGCTCTTCGTCTGAGGTACCCTTAGTTGAAGCTGTCCTTGATCTGCATATTTCCTTTGTTCAAAGTTTACCTGTTCCAGTTCACTCCTCAGTTTTTTTGTTGCAAGTACATGTAATGATCCTTAGTGTGTGTGTGTTTTATCTAGCAAGTAAAAATTTTGGGCAATGCATAAAATATACTGCCTTAAGTTTGTGCCTGGCCTCTCTCAAAATATATGAGTGACACATAACACCAGCTATAGTGCTTAGACTACTCAGTTGTAATGATAAAGACTCTTGATCCGTTGATGGTCTCAAACTTTCTCCTTGAGCACTGCCATCTCTACTTCAGGGAGTCGGCAGATCATTATCAAGTTAAGCAAGAAGTTATCCCTAAACTCTCCTCTTATTATCATTATGTTTTTGTTTCTTCATCAAGATATGTTTTCTGTTCTGATGGCAGATTTGAACTTGATATGCTTGCCTTTTCTGGGTGTTATTATGGTGGTGGAGAAAAGGAGAGGAGAGAACTAGGTTCAATTCATAGCGATGGAAAACCTTGCATGTATGAACAGTATCATTTAGCAGTTACTTAGTGAGCTAAAGTTGTGTATTGACAACTTGTTGTGTTTCTTCATTTCAGACAGCCAACCCTGAGAAAGGAAGAAGGTAGGTGCCCACTAACTCCCGAGGAGGTAGGGTGATGTTGAAGGCATTAGGCTCTGCACGTGATGTCCCTATCTATGTTGCTTCAGTGAGATATATGGAGGAGGATACTTTGGGGTGATCGTTTTAGCGATGGTTTTGGCTTTTGATTTTTTCACTTTGAGTGGCTTTTTTTTATCAGAGTGAGTTAGTGGATAGTGTAGTGAATAGTGAAAAAAAAGGTGAAACTAGAAGCTAAACCTTTTAGAAGCCGAAATGAGCACCCCCTTTAGCACCCTTCAAAGCGCTCTTCCCCAATTTTCATACAAAAGAAACGCTGTCAAGCAAAGAGGAGCTGACTTGTATGTGGTGCTTGTTCTATAATACTTCACTAATATGATGCTTGATTTATTTACAAGTTTGAGCATGTATGAATAAAATTGATATTTATTATTCAGTTTGAGATCATATTTGATAGTATCACTTTTATTTGGTTTTTCGTTGCAACGTACGGACAATCCTCACCTCGGCCTCGAACTCCTTCCTCCCCTGCGCTGATGACTCGCCGACAACACCTTTACCGCCACCGGACGGTCGTGGTCACCGACGCCAAGGAGACCCCGGTAGACGCATCTAAAGCCGCCTTGCCCAAGCTTCTCCTCCTCCGCAAAGTTGTTCGTCACGGCGGCCACCTCGTGGTACATGTACCGTCTGGGGCCGACCGCCACACCTATGTGGAGCCCATCTCTGTCACTCCGTTCTTCAGTGTCGTTGTCACTGTCTTCATTTCGTCGTCTTCTGATGCGTCGTCGCCAGAGAAGAAATCCCACCACTGCACATACGTCGTCTTCTGGTGTTTTTGATTTGCTAGGAGTGTTGTTTGGCTTGGGTATGTAATTGGAGTTGACTTGGTATTTTTGCTTGAGGATGGATATGCGATTACTATACTAACTAATGTGATGATGGAATAGTGCTGGTCCGATTAGTGGATCCGTGACTTGCTCGATTTTAAAGCGGTATGTTCGGGATTAAGCTAAGCTTTGAAGTAAATGAGGTGAACAATTTTGTTTATTTCACTTTTGTGGTGAGATTACTCACTCCCGTATGGGCAAGTTTTGATTCAGTTCAATCGTGTTGACATGGTCGCTTACTGTGTTGATTGTGGTTGTGAGGTGGTTTTATATTTGGATAGAATGAAATTTAGGAGTTGTTTGAATTCTGTGTTAGTCTCATAGCTAGCCTTTGTAATTGCTTTTTGTGGGAGTTGTTCTGTTTTGTGGTATCTCTTTGGAAAGGAAGTTGTAACTCTGATCACTATTTTTGGATGTAATATTGCACGCCAATTAATGAATTATCCCATTGTCTTCTTCGTACAATCATAAATCTAAGATTGGTTCTTCTTTTGTTCTCCCATTCTGTAGCTATCAGCTGGATAGCAATGTCGACAAAGCAACAGATGTCTTAGTCCATCAGAAGGTCTTGGCAGAAGCAAAGGATCCTGATAGGCGCCCTGCGTTCCATGTCCGTTTCTTGAGGGTAAAGCTCTTAGCCTCTTACTTATGTTGGTTTGGACAAGCAGCTAATGTGTATGTGACAATGGTAACTACCTTTAGTGTCTGGTGGCTACTTGTTGGATTCTACTTACATAATACAGTCCTGCAAAATTGTTCTTATTATTGCTATTATTGTTGGCAAAGTTTAGTTGGAAAAGAATGGTAATACCATTTTAATTACGCAAGTAACTGATAGAAGGAGGTAGAGGGAAGTGAGGAGTTCGGCAAGGGGTTTGGTTTTAATCACTATTCGCCATGGGGTCTTTACGATGATAACAATTTAATATATTGTATTTCAAAGATAACTGTTAAATTTAACCGGTGTCTTTAGAGGGGGCTAGACTTCAATTTTGAAAACCATCTTTAGTATGACCTGTCTGTTTAATGCATGTCCGTTGGAACGAAGCTTAATTAAGTAGATGATTCGTGATACTATGATCTAAAATATATAAACCAAATAATATGAGTTTAGAACCTGTTGTCTTATTTGTTTAATATCCGTTGCAACGCACGGGTACTCTACTAGTAAAATATATATATATAAAATCAGGTATTGGTTGCTCAGCAGATGTAGTTACGTTGAAAAACTGTAGTAATTGATCTAAAGGTATTTATGTATATATCTAAAGATAGTCATGTATATAGAATGCATGAGAACTCATGCAACATCACAATCAGAGTGGCGCAGCGGAAGCGTGGTGGGCCCATAACCCACAGGTCCCAGGATCGAAACCTGGCTCTGATAATATACTTAGTATCCCGGACTCCCTTTTTTTCCCGTTCCTTAACTTATGGCAGCCGAATCATCCCCAACAGCTACACTAGCTCGGACTCCCCCCTTTTTTTTCCCGTTTCCTGCCGACTTATGGCAGCCGAATCACCCCGACAGCTACACAAATTCAGGTCGGTATCCGACAATCCCCTTCTTACGCAATTTTATAATATAATCCACGATAAAAAAATACTTGAAAATAAACTGGGCGTAAGAAAGCATGCAAGTTCCAATCAAGTCTCGTTACAGAACAATCCTGGCTGACAGCAAGATGCTGAGTACCAAAGAGCCATGCAAAGCAATTCTGCAAGAGCTATGCAGCTAACTAGACAAGACATATAGCGATTCTACAACAACGTGATGTCCTTACGAAGGACGCGAATGAAAAAAAAATACGTCACTGATGCAGAGCAGCGAATTGGGTGAGATCCACAACTTCGCTTCACCAAAAAAACCCTGCAGAACAGGTTGGCAATGGTGAGAAATGAAACTGTGGCAAAAAGTGTAGAAAACAATAATTATCTAGAGAATGGCAAATTATGCAAAGCCTAGACCTCTTTGAAAAGAGAACACTGCCTAATGTGGAATGATTACATATTATACATGCAATATTAAGGTAAGGAGAACAGGAAGTCGCACAAGTATCTTCGTGTATCGGTACCAAGTTTCAACTCTATCCATTATTGTCAAATGTACATCTTTAACAGAGATACCTCAAATGGCATGTAATAGCTAGATCAGCACATTCGATCACAATAGGATGGCTAGATCATAAGGGGGACATTTTTACATCAACAAAATGAATTTTGTTTTCGTCATTCAAGGTTGTCGCGCACCAACTTATCTATATCAGAAGGTTTAAGAATTACGATGCAATTGGTGTGGTCGACAGTGCAGGTAAGCAATTAGAAAGCATCAGAGGGTACACGAGTCACAGTACGATTACATATTACATTTCAGCCCATCTGAAAAGATATCAGAAGTTGTCTAGCTATTTGCACATGAAATCTGAGATAAACATAAAAATTGAAAAAAAAAATGAACTGACACAAGATAAATTTTGTCAAATGATTAACGGCGTTGTGGTTGACCACAAGCTCTTAACAGTTCAACTTACAATATAATAGCAAGCATACAAACACATGCAAAGACATTTTGGATAATGAAAAACTGCTACGACTAGTTTTTTTTGTGTTATGCAGTGCCAAAGTTAGCCTTCTATTGACTGCTTGTTCTGTCCCCCCCCCCCCCCAAAAAAAAAAAGTATTATATTGACTACTTTAGGGAAGAACTAGCACTGGAGACAGATAAACAAAAAGTCATATTTATCAAATCAAGAAGTTATTTTGGGAGTATTTATTCATGAGGAGAGTACTGACCAGAACGGAAGATCCTCATACAACCTTCTTCAACTCAGCCTGAAACGACACTGGAGATAACCTGCAAATATGAAGGGTCCTGTTAGAGGCAGATATCTACCCTCCAGAAGGGAAATAAGGAATAGTAATGTATTGTGATGATGGCATGATGCAGTCTGTTGCATAATGAACATGAGAGCATGAAAAATATCAACTACTTTAGTATTTGCCACACAACCTATATCTCAGCTCTCAGTTCATTATTGCAGGAATTATGGAAACATGCATCGACAAACATGAATTTTAGAAATCGCATATAGTACCAACTGACAAGACACATTGTGGAATTTGACTTAAGTTTGGACAATTGGACATAGTTTTCAAAAAGGTACACTGTGCACTACAGAAATATGGATCGACTACCATAAATTTGATAAGCTGCATACTGTATCTAGTGTATTTATCTACTGACTCGTGACTAAATATCAATCAACCAAAAATGTACAGAATTTCACTAGGCTAAACTATTCATGGGATTGCCTACGTGTCATTTGATGAAGGGCAAAAAAGGGAAGGGTGGGGTGGGGTGTTGGCACTACAAGAAGGATAAATCAGGCAAACAAGATATGCTATTTGTATCCATACCCAACGTTTGTGTCCAAGAATTCCAATGACAAACTCAATTACCGTTTAGCAAAGGCATTGAACACAATGAACAGCCCATGTGCTACTAATAGGACGGACACAAAAGATACTTTCAACCATATTTATTGTCAAATAATGGAAAGTGTTCATAATTTCACTTGAACTACGTTTGCTTATTAAAAATAGCAGTCAAGCTTCAAACGTTTTCAGCGTGAAATTCAGACTAGTCAACATTCATTCCATAGATGCAAACAGCATACATCAAATGCAGTGTAAATAAACATTAGAACCTTGACAATCCAAAGTTCCGAACAAAAGACCAATCATCAAAAAGGAAACTTTAGCTCAACTATCATATGATATGGTTGGATGATTCAATGCCTATGACATATGTGAAAAGTTATTGCAACAGATATAGACTAACAATACAGAAGATAAGTCATTTCTGGCAATGCAGGTGATATTCCAAATAGGAGACTAATTGATTCTGTAGACTAGATTTTCCTAAAAAAATATTAATCTTATCGTAATGCGCCTATAGGCTGTACTATTCAATTGACTGCTAAAATCAATAACACCACGAAATAATTTCAAGGATCACTAACATTGAGCTATTAGATAATAAAGATTTGTTAGATCGGACTCTAGCCGCATGCCTAGATCCAACCGGGTTTACTTCCCGGACCACAACTCTAAATGGGCTGAACACAACTAAACCCACGTAATAACACACTTATAAGTAGTATTAAACTTTCTCCCTCCAAAAGACTAGTATAATGGGTGAAGGTTCTCTCATACTTATAAGTTACGCTTTCTGCTCTCCCACAACCAATGTAGAATTATTCCTAACAATCTCCCCCTCACACGTTAGTTGAACACTTCTACAACCATAAGGTTCAAGGAGATCCGAATCCTGGCTACATGCCTAGGTCTAACCGGATTACTTCTCGAGCCACATGTCTAAATATGCTGAACAAAACTAAGCCCACGGAGCAACACAATTATAAGTGGTATTGGGTCTTCTTCCCCCAAAAAGATTAGTCCAATGGGTGAAGACCCCTTATACTTATAAGTTATGCTTTCTTCTCTTCCACAACTAATGTGGAATTATTCCAAACAAGATTAGTAACAAGGAGCATCACAATTCACCGAAAAGAACAACCGGATACAAAATACGAATATAGGTAGTCAACTCATGAACATTGAGCTAGAGCATATGTTAAGAAAGTCATACTTGGGTCAGAATTGATTAGCACAGCAGTACCACCGAAGCTGCAGCTCCCACCGATATGCTTCATCTTCTGCCAATAGTTATTGAACGCATACGACGCGTGCGCCACAATGCTGTCTGGATAAAAGCAGCTACCACCAGCCGCGATCTCCTGGCAATCCACTCCATCCTGGCCGCAGGCATAGTCCATTGCCTCCTGCAGTCTGTCCTCAGGCACAGTTGGCTTAGCCACACACCACAAACCGCCGTCATTCCCTCCCTCACCAGACCACGGTGGCGGGGACATTGCCGCTGCTGATGGAGCCAAGCATGGCGGCGGCATTGCAGGCGTGGCAGGTGGACTGGCGGATACCGCAGTGGGTGGGCTTGCTGGCACAGGCACGGCAACAGGCGTGCTTGCTGGGGCAGCGCCGGGCGGAACCGACGGGACCACTTCAGGTGGGGAATTCGGCGCAAAGGACAACGGCACACTGGGCGGTGGTGGCGCATATGTCAATGCAGGCGGCTGCGGTGGGGGAGATGTCATCGCCGGCGGCAAGTGGTGCCTACCGTAGAGCCTCCTCTTCAGAACCCCTCTGTCCCTCACACACAGAGTGGAGGCAGTGGTGATCTTGATGTCCTTGACAAGGCCCCAGCGCACAAGAGAGTGATGCAGGTTCTTGACGGCGTGTGAGAACCGAAGCAGGAGCACTTGGTCATGGCTGCAGGTGATGCCATGGCCTACAACAATGGCGGTGATGTGCTTGGAGGGGTAGTGTGCCAGGACATGAGCTCTGAGCCAGGACTCTGCCCCAAGAACCGAGGCGGCCACCATGGGGAGCTCTGTGTGAGCGACTGATACATGTACACCTGCCTGAGGTGGCTCATGGAGGTGAACCAGCTCATGTGCTTCTTGACCTGGAACTGTGAAAGAATCATGGAGGTGGATTAATCCAGTTGCGAAAGCAACTTTGGAAGACAAACAGAATGGAAGATGTCAAGCCAATAGACATAAAAAAAATGGTAAATCGACAAAGATATGCAGAAACAACTGAGTATTTGCTGAAACAAAGAAACAACTAAGATAACAGAAAGTTGCAAATTACAGAAGAAGCAAGTTGCTAATGTTTTTGAACTTTCGGTACTAAAAGAAACGTAAGAGAACTAGAGGCCACTCAATTGGGCTTTTTAAGCCGGTTTTTGACTAAATATATCCCGTAGTTAGTTTATTTTGCTTGGCTATGGTAGCTTATTTGGTATAATTAAATCTAAAAATTTTAAATATAGAAAAAATATGTTATACCATCACGGATAATATAAATAAATATAAAAAAATCGATAAAAAGCTCAAAAAAAAAACTAAAAAGTTAAAAAAACTTTCCGGTGTCCTAATGTAACCAAGAAAAAATGTAAAAAAACATAAGGCAAAAAGGATGGAACGCGGCTTTCCGGTTCCCTCTTCTCTATCACCTCGTGTTCCTATGACATGACAAAGATCAGATCACTTTAGATCCACTAGCAAAGAGATGGCGAGTGATCTAGATAGACGCCACATCAACGGAAATACGAGGGTGAGAAGGAAAAGGGAATAGAAAAACCGCGTTCTTGGATAGGGGCGACTCAGCTACGGAAACAAATTTCTGTCCGAGGCAAAGTTGTGGCAAAAAAAAAAAACAAATACAACTGCCAGTTACTGGTATTGGTACTGCATTGTTTGTAAAAAGATCACTAAATCATGAGAATAAAAAAAAGACTAAGAACCTATGCACTGGAAATGCAGAGGTAGTAAAAGAATGATAACCTAATCAGGAGAAAATCAACAAAAACTAAGGAAACCCTGTTTAGAAAATGTGGCTCTAGGAATAAGTTCCTGGTTCAAGCCAGAAAGCAATACACCAACATTACCAAGAGAAATATGAACGGAAGAAACAAAAACCAGAATGACAGAAAAATCTCCAAGGCATTTTTTTTCCGGAAACAAGAAGTCAATCCTACACGAAAGCTAACACAAGCACCAAAACGTTCTTGGCAAAGACCAGCATTACCAGCAAGACCCAAGGAAGGGAGCAGGAGGGAGCTGGAGAAGACGAGGAACAGCGCCAAGAACTCCATCCCCCTCTCCGTCTCTCTCAACTCTCCACTCTTCCTCACCACCCTGCAACCAAGTAAAGCAAGATAGTGGATACACAAGTGACTGAGCGCAGCGACAGTTGCAGTAGCGGCTTCAAGTCCCTGAGGTGACTAGATGGCCACAGCCACACACGCAAGGGAGAGACCGAGAGAGGGAGGGCTCCTGGTCCTGGGTCAAAGCAAAAAGAAAGCAGGGGCCAGGGAGTGCCACTAACGGTGGTAGGATTCTTTTGAGGCTAGCAGCTAGCTCCTCTGCTCTGAAGAACTGTCCGTATAAGGTCCGCTTATTTAGGCTTTCTACTTCTTCTTTTTTTGTTATTTATAATTTTTATTTTTTTATTTTTCAGTGTTTTTTAGTTTTTACCGGTTTTTCCGTATTCGTTTATGCTAACCTATTTTTTATTTTTAGATTTTTAAAATTAATTACACCAAATAATCTATCATCAATTATAGTGTAATTTCAGTTAAGTACAGTGCAATTTCAAACATAAACCGTCAAATTGTAGTCCAACTAAGAAGCCTTAAATTGCTATTTTAAGTTATTTTTTTAAATATAGTAACTAACATCTATTTTTACAAATTAGGTGCCGCTCAACTCGGCGACAGCAGCCAGCGTTCGATGATGTGTCGGCTTGTGTTTTCATGTAGCACTTTTGTTTTTTTTGTTTTTTGGTTTTTTGTATTTTGTTTTTTTTTCTCGTATTTCTTTGCATTGTCTGTGATAGATTAACAAGTCGCTTTTATTTTTACATTTTTTTAATTTAATCATGTCCAATAAGCTAACTCAACTATAGTAAAAAATAATCTAACTACAGTGAAATTTTAGCCAGAAGCCATAGCTATTCCGAACGCCCCCTAAACTTCTTGTGTGCACCTATCAAGCCCGATAGAGCTCAAAAGATACTAAATTTTAGTAGCTCGTTAGATGCATGTCAAACAACCCATGTGTGGCAGTCACTAACGAGATTGAGGGCGTGTTCTTTTTAGTTTCTTAAAATAGCTTTTTGCTTTTACTATAGTACCTAACTTTCAAATGGAGTATTTTTTAAGATGGAGTCTACATGTTAATTATAGTACACGTTAAAAGTCCAACATATGTACCATCTAAAATCGCAAGCGAGTATCTCTCTCCGTAATCTCTGTCACAAACAGCTAAAATTCAAAAATTTCAGTCAAAAACCAAAAGTCACAGCCAAAAAGAACAGACTCTGATTAGTTCTTAACTAACATAATAATTAAAAGACGCTCTAAGTGACTTATAAATCAGAATTTATGATTTATTTTTTACTTTAGCTATTATTACTTATTCTGTGTAATTAAAAGCAAAAAATAAAAAATATTTAATACCAATAATATAAAAAAATAAAAAGAAAAAAATTAAAAAACCTAAAAAAAGCCACATACCGTTTGGAGCCAAATCTTAAACATGGACAGGCGGCGATCACGTGACCTGCGACGCACGGGTTACTCGGTCTACGTACTTTAGTGTGGCGGTGGTAGTAGTAGTACTAAGTAGGGGAGTACTACCAGTGCGGTGTGCGGTGGAAGGCAGTCTTTTCGCGCAGAGACAAAAAACTGGTCTCGGGAGTTGTGACCATGGCTGACGCAGTACACTTGTCAGACAGTAAAGTTGAACGGCCGCTCGGCCGGACTCATTTTTTTTTAAATTTTTAGTTTTTTGCTGATTTGTTTTTTATTTATTTATATTATACGTGATAGGCTAATCTATTTTTTTTCTATTTTTAATTTTTAAAATTTAGTTATGACAAATAAGTCACTATCGGTTACAGTGCAAAATATGTCAGATACAGTAAAAATAAACCATAAGCTAAGGTTTATTAAGCCCAATTGAATACCCCTAAAACTTTTTTGGGGTTCTCAGATGCTGTATTGAGATTACTTTGTGTTGCTAGGGGTTCTTCTGTAATTTTGTAATTCTGCTTTGTACATAAATGATCTATCAAGTTCATCGGATATGTCCACGATAACCACTGACGGCTTTAGATTAGGCCTCGCTCAGTGTCCAAATGCTGGTGGTGGCGGTCGGCGATGGACTTTTTTTTAATGTTTAAAATTTTGTCTTTTTACTTTTTTTTTGAATTTTGTTTTTTTCTTGTATTTTTTTGTATTGTTCATGATATGTTAGCATCCCGTTTTTATTTTTGTATTTTTTTAAATTTAATTATACCTAATAAGCCAACTCAACTACAGTAAAAAATAAATTAATTATAGTAAAATTTCAGTTAAAAATTAGAAATCATCGCTATTTCGAAAGTCCTAAAATTACAATCCAACATGGGCAAGTAAAAACGCCACTATGTACTACACCGAATTCTTGCATGGTACACTATGTACTACACCGCCTTCTGCAAATACCCGCCCTCGGAGGGGCGCTGCTCCTGCTTTCGTTTTGTTGCTTTTGGAGTGAAGGGGCCCGAGGCCGAGGAGGGCGTGCATCGGCCTATGTAGCGTGTATTGGGCTATCGAGCGCCCGCGAGTGGTGTCCTTGGGACGCAGCGAACTGCAAAAGCCGAAACTCACGGGGCAGCGCGTTGGCGCGTCCGAGCCTGTTTTGATTTTTGAATCCGGTTGGCCGGTGTCCATGACGTGACTCCGTGAGCCGCGACCATGGGGAGTGACCCCTTATCCGTTAATCCCAGCTACATGTTACTACAGTTCAAATGAGCATGTTTCTTAACTAAGTTTTTAAATAAAATATTTTTAAAGATAGAGTTTGTAAGTTGATTATAGTAGACACTATCCTAATTTTATCTATATCTGTCAAAATCGCACACGAGTCTCTTCTCTTCGTACTCTCTTTCGCGAACAAGTAAAATTAAAAAATTAAAGTAGAAAACCACAGCTCAAAAAAAAAAAACACACCCTATTATTGGCCCAAAGCACTATATTGTTGGCCCAAAGCACTTTGTTGACCGGACCTAAGTACGGCACGACTCATGGCTAAACAGGTTGTGCCGATTTGGCCCAACTAGTCATGCTGAGCTCGGAGCGTCACCTTAGCATGGCAGGACGGCCCGGCATAATACGAACGACACAGCCTAGGCACGCCAGACCCACACATGCCTTCTTCCACTTTTCCCAACCTCCATCTGAGAGTTGCATCGTCGCTCCTACTCTCACCGTCTCGCATCGCTGCCCTTCTCCTACTGTCTCACTGCTCCCTCTCCTGCATCATCAACAGGGCACGATAGTAGAACTAAGATCCTTGTTGTCACCCTCGTCCTCCCCGAGCTTGTCCACTACCGCCTGACGGTCGAGATCCTCAACGGTGGCGGAAACGGGGAGTGGCTGCGCTGGGAGTTGCGACAAGAGTTGCGGCAACGAGAACACATGAGCCTCGACAGTCACAGGTTCCTAATGCGGCGGCAGAGTTAACAAGGGGTCAAAGGCGGGGACTTTGAAGCCAAAGGCATCACTGTCAGTGCAATCAACGTCCATGATCCAATAGAGGAAGGAGTTGTCATAGGGTTGCACGGCGAATGCGGCCATGTCATTTGCGATGATGACCTCACAGTCCTCGGCGCTGATGGGTAGGGGGCAACTCCGGCACAGCAGAGGAGGCTACACCGCGCAGGGAGGAGGAGGTGGGTAGGCTGGGGCAGCGTGGGTTCAGGTTTTGACAAGCAGCAACTTGAAGGGCCGGAGCCGAGGATGAGGATGTTAGTGTAGATGTTATCGAACTCATTGTCGTCCTCCGTCACGATGGCAAGATCGGGGGAGACGGGTGTCAAAGGCAGTACCGAGATGGGAGAGGACGGGTCATAGAGATGGGCTAAGCGGGCCATTAGTGGCCTGTCGGGCTAATCATGCCTGGGCTGATACGGCACGACTGGTGACCTCCTTGGGCCATGCCTGGGTTCACAGCTGATCCCATGGACTGACACGACACAACCCATTTAGGCACGATAATCCAGATGTGCAAGGGATGGTCTAGGTCTTACACGTGCAAATAATAATACACATCAAAATATAACCTAAATAAGCATTCACCCTTCCACATTATAACATACTATCACTACCAGCTAGTAGTACTATAGTCCCCCTTTTTTCTACACGGAGTAGAACTATTGAAATCATAGTTCATACAAGATGTAGTAGCAAGTCGATTAGTACATGGCGCATTTTTCGGCTACAGCTAATAACTTTTGGTCCTAGCGCGAGCGCTCGTGCGAATAATCCGAATGCTGATAAGCTTATAAGCCACTTTGAAAAAGTTGTCCCGATTAGTTGCTTTAGAAATGATGGCGGATAAGCCATCCTATTTATTTATTTGAAAGAAGATATAAATTATAAGTCATAAGTTGAAGAGAACTAAGCCACGAATTAAGGATGGCCTATGTGTCAAATGGTTCCATCCAACCAATTGGTCACTATTATTTTAATTTCTTGTGCAAAAGGAACTAAGATTTAGTTGTGTTCATGGTGATAATGTTTACTTGAGATTTTGGATTGTGAATCTCGGCATAATGTGCTCCTCTATAACAAAATCGCAATACAAAATGGCAAATATGTGCTGAACTGTCGTAGTGACAACTGAGAAGGACATACAAAATTCCTACAAGAATTTGAATTTAGCCCCATGAATAAGATACCATGCTCGAAGGGGAATCAACTCGCCTCAAGATGGCTGACCTATATTTCTCGAAGCTCCTGTTGACCTACTTCCAATAAAAAGTGGAGGACCAAATTGCAGTAGAGAAGGTGAATAGTGCCTTACAAACTCTTCGCTCTAGTAGCTACCGAGCTATGAAGGTCAGAGTTTAAAGCTTAACCCAAAGCAACAACCTCAAAGACCAAGGAGAGGAGAACTTTAGCACTGGAGTGGTATGACCGGCTACAAGGGATGGTCTGACTGGTGTGGTCAGACCAGTGGCAAGAAAGTAGTCTGACTGACATGCGGTTGTAGGATTAAGGAGGCCGACTAGAGGGGGATGAATAATCGGTTTTTAAATTTTTTTTTGGCTAAAATCAAGTTTATGATGCGAAAGTGTAAATCAATTCGGTTTAGCATAAATAAAATCTAAATCAACTAGATTCACCTAAGTACACCAACAATCTAAGTCTATGTCAAAGGTTTATAATCCTAAGATGACAAGCAATCAATTTAATTCTATGAATATAAATTGTTTGAATATAAATTAAGCACAAGAGAACAAACCATAATTGACACACGACGTTTTATTGTAGTATTCGGAGACTTGCTGGACTCTCCTAGTCCACGTTGTGGTAAGTCCAAATGAATTGGACCGGCTCCATGAATTAAGCCAAACACCTCAATTCCAGTAGTAATAGCTCTTCCCTGTTTCGGGTAGGTGAGCTCCAACCTTCACAACATGCTGAATCTTCTCACAAGTTTTTTGAAAAGATTTCTAGTCACGACGCCTCCAACACCGTCTAGGAGTCGGTAACTTCCAAGAGTAATAAACCAAACCCCTTGCTTGACTCTTACCATGTGCAACAAATGCACATCTCAAGTGAATACAAAATCCACGTCTAGATGTAATACATACAACTAGAGACTTCTCTTCTTGCTCACAAGGTGCAACACATGCATAATAGAATAGAGAGGCTTACACTAGCTCAAGAGAGTGAAATGAGGTGCCAAAAATGTCTCTCCAACTAGCCACAGGGGGTATTTATACCCCACACAAGAAAACTAGCTAATGGAGTCAAATTCCCGAAAAAATCAGAAAAATCGGAACTACCACCATTGTAATTGCGGTACTACCGTTTTCTACTATAACGGCTAGAAAAATAGCTGTTATTCAGCATTTGCGGTACTACCGTAGTTATAATTACGGTACTACAGATTTTAAAAACTATCACAATTATAATTGCAGTACTTCCATTTTTGATTTTTTTAACACAGACGACACTTGGAAAAATAGTCATAACTTTTGACTCTGATGTCGGAAATGAGTGATCTTGGATTCTATAGAAAGCTTATTTCGATGGCCACACAACTCATCTATTTGCATGATCTCAAACATATTAGAACAATGCAAAAATTATAAAATATCCAAGGAGTCATTATCACGATCTAAATCCAAGAAAATAGTAATAAACAATCTTAGACTATGCTAAGGGATAATGTGTGACCTCTAACAATTTATAAAACATATTTACAAACTTAGATCATATAACAAGAAAAAGATACATGGAGTTCAACCATTTGCAAAACACATTTGCAAAGTATAGTCACACGTTGCAAGGATTAGGTGAATGAGCCTCAACTATTCGCAAAACACATTTGCAAATAATAGCATCATGCCATGTAGAGCTAGAGTAAGAGAGATTGAACTATCAACATATGATAAGACTCAAGCTACTAGACAAGACCCCTCTTAATAGTATGGCAAACCTATACTAGCAATCCGGTCTTCCAACCAAACACTAAGACAGATAAAAGACTAAGAACACATCTTTAGCCCTAACTAATCATACCTTTGTCATGAGTATCCACTTAAGGTTTGGTGGTGCATATTTTCACTACAAGTTTGAGTCATTGTCTTCTCTTGATTTGATGATTAACTCATGATCATCTCCTTTTCAAGATCTTAATGTGCATCAACACATGATGCATGCTCTTCTTGATGGCTTTCAACTCATGAAGTCATCTTCCATTCCGAACCTTTACTTGATAATCTTCAACATATGGAATATAATCGGTTTATCTAGCTCATGAAAAATATTAGTCCCATAATTTGACTGTCATTAATTACCAAAATATATCGCTAACTCATAATGGTATGTCTGGATTCTTCAATTTTCTCTTTGGTAATTGATGACAATCACCATAATTTAAAATAATTCAATATAAAACCATCAAACTCAAAGTGCGATACTACCGCCATTATCAGTCCAGTAGTTCCACTCTCCGGTAGTTCCGATTTCTGGCGCGGTACTTCCGTTTGTCTTGAGGACCAAAACTTGATCCTTTTTGAAAAAACATACCGTCTACAAATCTGAAACTTCTAGGATCCGGTAGTACCACTCAGGAGTTACTATCATACCACTCTGCGGTAGTTCCGTCATTCAATTTCCAGTACTCTCTGAAAAAAATATTCCGCCAACTACACGTTGGTACTTCCGGGTTTCAGTAGTTCTGCACTACCATTCTGGTCATACCGCACCGTGGTAGTACCGCTAGATACACACCGGTACTACCGATTTTCCTGTTAATGCACAGTTGGCTTTAGAATTTAAATTCAAATATATGCATGACCTTTATTTCGAGCCATGTCGATCTTCTTGTCAATTTTAGCATACATCTCCAAGTCGTCAAGTAAAATCTAGAACTAAACCTTTCAAACACTTGATAATCATGTTAGTCCTATACACAAATAATTGAGTATAAAGCAATGAGTCAATGTGAGTATATAATGAGTCAATGTGAGTATATATGAACTACACAAGTTTTATATACTCAAGGGATATGATTCAAAGTAGAGATCCTAATATATGTGGAAAAAGAAATATAGATCAATACTAATGAAATCACAAAACATAGAGTGAACTCCTCCTAAATGTGTGCATACAAAAATATATAATAAAAATATATGCACATTTTCATTTTAGACTTTTGGTAGAGTTCAATCTATATTTTGTATTTGAGGAATACACTAATATGTAGGAATGTAATGTAGAATGCATACCTCCATGATTTTCACCTCTTCATCTAAATGAGACTAAGCTATATTATAATCATTCAAATATATTAGTCTCACAATTATATTTATCATTTATTACATCCAAATGAGACTAGACAATATCATAATTAATAAGTATAGTAGTCTCACAATTGTATTTGTTATTATCACCAAAACCAACTTAATGGAACTTGAGCTTACAGCGGTACGACTGCTTCTTTGTTCCAATTATAGAAAATCAGCCTAAATTCAAACCACTTTTGGTGCAACTCTAAAAATCCATTACTAAATGAGATAAAAACATTGCACGCACCTTGATGAGGGTCTCAAGAACTATTCCATCTAAGGATCGTTTGAATCCTTGTCAAAATTGAGACCAAAAACCTAAAACTCAAGATATGACTTGCTCGTGGGTAGATGATGGTCAAGATAACTCTAGATGTATTCCCACATATTATAGCAAGTAAGTACGCACAAAGATTCAAAGCAAAAATATTGAGATCAAGAAACTTCAAGAAAAGGTCAAAATCACGTAAAACAAATCAACTTCAAAATCCTTCAACACCTGATGCCTAAATGGATAGGATTTGATATCTTATGAGTTATCTCCATCACTTATATGTCCTTGACATACAACAAGATCAAGAAGGAGAGAGAAAATATCAAAACCAACAAGAACAAGAGCAAATCAATCAAAATAATGAGAC
Organism: Melocanna baccifera; assembly: GCA_036346265.1. Classification (NCBI taxonomy): domain Eukaryota; kingdom Viridiplantae; phylum Streptophyta; class Magnoliopsida; order Poales; family Poaceae; genus Melocanna; species Melocanna baccifera. The sequence goes on along the minus strand of CM070705.1, from coordinate 10,493,989 downwards.
ATCATGATAAATGAATAAAGTCAATATATTGCAACTTAAGAATAAAGATTTTACAACCACTCCACCTAGAGGACAAGAAAGGACACCGCATCACTCGCTCTTCTAATCGTAACCCTAGAATACAAGGTTGGAATGAGCGATGGTTAGATGGTTTATTTGCAAGTCTTCATCCTGACGTTAAATAGATAGGGCAACTAGCTCACATCTAACCCTAATGGATACTATCTACTAGCACATTTGGAAAAACCTGCTAACCCCATACAATACGGGTTTTATTGACACACTTAATTTGTAACACCCTAGAACCCACATTACTCTGGAATGCCACTAAATCACTCTACAAGCTAGCTAATTTACAAGATAACATAAACTGACAATAATTTCTAAATCATGATAAGCTAAGCGGAAGCATACTAAAATAAAAGTAATGGAACACTATTAATTAAAGAACAACCGCTAATAATTTTAACCAATTAAAGCGAACCACAACATAACATTATTAATTAAAAATGATAAACAATGAGAGATAAAGATGAATAGCTAGTGACTGTTCTTATTTATTACAGTATGAAACATGATATGGCACGTAACAGTGATCTGCCGCTCTACCCTTCCCATGCATAATCGAGAATCACCTGAAAGGGGGGAAATAACAAGAGTGAGATACAAATCTCAGCAAGCAAACTGTTTAACAAGCTAATTAAACTACAATGGTTTAAGCATTAACAATTATTTTCCACAATTACTACATTTATAACCTCAACCCAAATCACTGCCAACAACAGTAAAATTTTGGCAAATAAATCTCGTTTGACTACTTCAAATCCTCAACCACTAATACTACCAATATCAGTTTAGCATTAACATAATTTTTTCCACTGATTTTATTAATTCCCATACCCACAACCGCTAACAACAGTTACCACAAGAGAACCCCTCATACCACTACCACAACCCCTACCACATCACAAGGGGTGGGTGAACCCCATTCCATAACCACATCCATATTTCTTACACCACAAGTGACTCTCATGAGCCAATCCCACATAAAAACTAAGAAGTTGCATTTGTTTGCAAATAATTCAACCACAATACATTGCATAAGTATGCAGATGATCTATCCACAATGTAAATGCATATGAATGCATATGATCCATTGCACCCTTACCCAACAAGGTAAAATTGTGCATCGTACTACGACAATATACGATGCTGTACTAGTACAGTCGCGGCTATAAGCGGTGACATCCACAATGCAAATATCATGACATGTTATGAATGATATGATAATCATAATCCACAAGAATTTAACCTCAAAGAACAAAATCATATTCATCATGAATTTAATCATAAAGGACAACCACATATTCAACATGAATACCACCTCATAATCCACATATGATTCAATAAGGACATTACCACATAATCCACATTTGGTTTACCAAGATCAAAATCAATCTATCAAAAGGTAATACTACCACATAGACCACAATTTATTCGTTAATAATACCACCAACTATCCCACAATATAATCATTAAGAGTACTACCACCTAGATCTCAATATCCTTGTAAGGAATATTACCCCACAACCACTTTTGTTTTATTAAGAATTATACCACATAGCCACAAATATTTCATCAAGGCATAACCAATTAATTGCTAAATTGCTACCACATAGACCATATTAAGGAAGCATGTGTCGAGACCCGAATATGCAAATTTAGACTCCCTGTGTAAACTGCACTAGTCCAGGATCACGCTAGTGCACACAGTCAAACATAGATGTAATCACAACCATACACACGATATAATAAAGGTAAAACTCAAATATCGATAAATCTCAAAGGTACGACCTTATGGCCAAGCTTACAATATCTCTAGCTGGAACGACTTAACAAAATAGCAGCGAAAATCCAAATAAAGCGTAGCAGCCAATCGACAAGCCCACAGGCTATCGAGTGGAGAACGAAGCCTAATCCGTGAAGTCGTCGTAGTACTCTCCTTCTGGAACCTCCTGCTGATAATATTCCTCGCCCTCAACTGAGCAACATAGGCGTAAAGCCGTGAGTACATTGGTACTCAGCAAGTCGTTTGTAACAAAAAAAATGCAATATAATATGCAAGGCTTACCAATGGAAGGCTGAAGTTTATTTGCATAAAAGGCTTTCACAACAAATATAATAAATAGATTGAAAGCGAAATTTAAAAGAAAACAATAATAATAAATAATCAAAGGAGTAAACATGAACCACTTATGAACACCTATCCACAAGCTAAACCAAATGGTGAACTACCTGTCCACCTCCAACATAAACCACCAAGTTCAAAAGATAACACTAACCCTTGTGTGAAATCACCGAGCGTTGTCCATGACCGAGGTCGCGGCTATTCGAACAGTTTTACACTCTGCAGAGGTTGCACAACTGTACCCACTCGATGTGATTATCCTTGATATCAGGAAATCATAACAAGGCCTTTACAATGCTCTACCTTAACCCAATCCTGCCCGCTAGGGTTTCGCATCACAACCCCCCTTGCGCCACATGGAAATCAGCAACCATGTCCATCACAATGGCAGAATTGAATTGAAATATTACAAATTAATCAGCCAGGTCTATCCCATACTAGACATGTGGTTTGCACGATTAAGCTCAGATCAATGGCGCACAAAGTTAAGTCCTTAGCATTACCCGGGCGAGGCTACCACATCCCCCGAAGTGAACCTGCACTTCCCCCTTTACTGCACGATCACTCGCCCGAGTGCAAAACCAAGTTTGTATACCCGGCCAATGACAAACCAATGTCATAGCACAAATTTTAGTTAATGTGGCACCGACCACAGTTCCATAAGCCATTAAGTCAAATTAATGATTTACATGTGATGATGAATCCAATCGTAAATATAAGCAAGGCTAAGCAATTCTATCGTACAACCCACGTGACAATTAATCTAGCATCACTAGTATGTTTCCCAACCTAAGGTGACAAAGGTATCAGGGTGTTCCAAATTATCAAGGAGGGATAAACAACATGGGACAATAACTACCAGTTGCAAGGTTTGAATAAAAGTAGCGGTGCAATGTACTTTAAAACAAAATAATTAAATAGTAGATTACAAACTGGGTTCAACATGATCAAAGGACACGACTTGCCTTGGTTATGCTCAGCGAGGAATATTATCAGCAGGAGGTTCCAGAAGGAGAGTACTACGACGACTTCACGGATTAGGCTTCGTTCTCCACTCGATAGCCTGTGGGCTTGTCAATTAGCTGCTACGTTTTATTTGGATTTCCGCTGCTATTTTGTTAAGCCCTTCCGTCTAGAGATATTGTAAGCTTGGCCATAAGGTCGTACCTTTGAAATTTATCGATATTTGAGTTTTACCTTTATTATATCGTGTGTATGGTTGTGATTACATCTATGTTTGACTGTGTGCACTAGCGTGATCCTGGACTAGTGCAGTTTACACAGGGAGTCCGAATTTGCATATTAAGGTCTCGACAAAGATGGTATCAGAGCCATATCGACTGTAGGACGAAGCCCTAGTTAGAATGGTCGTTAGCCAAAAATTTATTTTCTAAATCAAACCAACTAAATTTGATATTTAGTAATATCTCTATCTTCTTATCTCATTCTTAAGGATTCTTGTCCCTCGCCCCATTCCTGAAAAATTTGTGTTCTTAAAGCTATAAACTGACCTTTTCTTTATAAATGCATTAGATGTCCCAAACTTCTTACAACCCGACAGGAGGATGGAGAGCACTTCTACGCGTTCTGTTGCGGAGCCTCGGATTGAAAAGATTGCCCGTCTACCTTACCAAGGATGAGAAGCATAAAGGACAACGCATCAGGAGCATCTCCAGGCTGTACTTCACCACCCGAGTCGGCAAGCAAGTTATACATCACAGTTTCAAGAATGTCGGTGCCAGTGGAGAGATGTCAGCACAAGGAGTTGCGCACAAAGCCATCCGTCGCCTTTGTAAGCTATACAAGATCAACATGGTCAGACTCATCCGGAAATTCAAAGAGCAGTATGGAGTCACCCCTAGACTACCGGAGCCAGTTAGGGAGGAGCCCCGACCGCAGTCGCCAGTACCTCTACCGTCGCCTACACCGCCGAGTCCAGAGCGGAGACGTCATATCACCGGTGATCGTCGCTCATATCTTCGGCGATTCAACCCGATTCGGTTCGAAGAGAGCGATGCGCCGCGGTCCGCAACTCGTGGGTCGTCTACAGCGATTCAGAGGACAATAGTAGTGTACCCTATTTGTCAGGACCTGAGTGGGAGCCTTCAGATTAGATAGTGCGAGTAAAAACGTTGGATTTTATTTGCAGTTGTGTGTGATGTGAGCTGCAAATATTGCCCTTAAAAGCATTATATTGCGATCATGTCAATCTTTTAATGGAATTTATTTTTGCTCAGTTTTGTTGTTAGCCTTTTTGGCTAAGTATTTGTTTAGTTTAGGTTTCCATTAGCAAAACCCCCTTAGACGTATTTACCTCTTATCTATGCTTTTCCCTCTCGTCTTTTGCCTTTGTTCAGTCAGCAGTTATTTTCTTTTCAGAGCAAGATGGTTGATACTAGGACTTCCTCAGCCGCGATAAAGCGAACCAGACCAGAGAGCGATCTTTGCGCAGCCCAGTTCCACCGGCTTTGGACCCCGCCCTCAGTCAGCTTTTGGTGGCCCAGACTCAGATGATGCAGACGATGATGCAGAATATGCAGGCTATGATGCAGCGATAGCACAGAGCCGATACCACCAAAGCACTCGGCGATTCGGCTATGCAGAGTTTATGAGGACGAGACCGCTGCTTTCTCCAGCTTGTCGAGCCTTTGAGGTCGATGATTGAATCCGTTCGGTTGAGAAGAAACCGAACTTGGCCTGCACCGGCGGGGAGAAAGTGTTGTATGCAGCACACCAGCTTGATGGACCAGCAGCAGAGTGGTGGGAGAACTACTGTGCCACTCATGAGGATCAGAACAGCATCACTTGGAAGGAGTTCGCCAAAACCTTCCATAACGCCCACGTCTTGGATGGAGTGGTCGAGATGAAGAAAGATGAGTTTCGGGAGTTGCAGCAGAAGAACCTTTCAGTGAGTGAATACCTCAATAAATTCACTCAGTTAGCTCGCTACGCGCCAGAGGACGTAGCCACAGATGCAGCTCGCCAGAAGAGATTCAAGAAGGGCTTGAACCCAGCATTGAAGGTGCAGGTCGTAGGCAACGACTATGCCAGTTTTCAGCAGTTAGTGGACACGGAACAACAACTCCGAGCCCCTCTGTGTAAATCGCACTATCCCAGGAAAAGCTAGTGCACACAGGTTTAACAGCAATGTATATCATGCAAAAATAACCACGAGATATTATTAAACGAAAAATACAGCCTTAAGGCCAAGTCTTACAATAAGGGCACCCGGCTAACAACATAAACAAAAACAGCGGAAAGATAGCAAAGGTGGCAGCACAGCCCATCCAGCCTCCCACAGGCGAATGACTGTAAGACGCGTCCTACTCGCTGAAGTAGTTCTCACCGTCGTAGTCGCCTCAAGTCCGGCAACAGATTTAGCAAGGTGAGTCTGTATACTCCCAAGGTAAGCAAGTAAATGCTTACGCAAGTTACACCAGGAATTATAATAGAGTTGATGTATGCATAAGGGATTTCAAAGGAAAGCTTAATAGGGCAATGTGCGGAAAGCAATACTTGAATTTAAATACAGTAACGTAAATACGAAAAGCTGAATTTTATTACAGTATATGAAACATTGTTTTTAACAAGTATTATCGTTAGTGTAGGCTCCAGTCCACACTAACCTATCCACGGGAATCCACCCGGACCAGAACCAAGACTGCTGTTTGTTTGCTCAAAAACCAAGTTTATAAAATCCAAGTCTAATCTGTGACAACTTTACTCAGCATGTCCATGACCGTGGACACGGCTACCCAGGATAGATTTAAACTCTGCAGAGGTGTACAACTTTACCCACAAGACATTCCCTCTCACTTGAGCCACGCGATCAACACACTGCCTTAGGTGTGCGGCGGAGTGTTCATGACAAGGCTGTTCCGATGATCCATCGCCAAAATAATCACGCCGCCACTAAGGTTTCACCACAACTCGAATCCACGAGTTGGGGCCCCTCTGTGCCATGTGAGACTTCCCACACCTCACGCGCGCTCACATTCAAACCTATAGCGAGACTATGTTTGGAACTTCACACATTACTTAGCGAGATCCGTCCCATACCGGACTTGTGATAGTACAAGTGACGTAGAAATGAATCACGAAATGATCCTTATGTTGGTTTAGGCCCATCCCCATTCCCCCGTACACGACAATCAACCAGGTGTCACTAAACACAAGGCATGCCAGTACCTACCACCTAACCATTAGCCTAAGTCCAAAACATAAGTTTCTAATTTCATTTTTAAACAATTTTCATAAACCATCCTTGACTCACCGAAGTCAAGAACTCAATTTTAAATCGTCATTTCCTGTGTAAGACATTAATCCCACCTAAAATTATACTAAGCCAGGCTAAGCATTCTATAAAATTTCTAGTCAATACTATGGTACTAACTAGTTTTCAGCTAGGGTGACAAGGTATAGGAATTCGGGATTCAAATTGGGCTATAATCAAAGGATTATGGGTATAACTAAATTTAAAACAAATTTGAATTATATTTGAGTAAATATACGCATGCATATACAGTAAAATAATATAAATAATTTCAAATATTAGGTTCAACATGGTCAATAGTGTAACTTGCCTTGATCGAAACCCTGCGGGGAATCGTCGAACTCAGCGTCTCCGGAATCGTCGAAATCTAACGTAAAGAGCCAATTCAAAGAAAATTCAAAACAAAATTCAAATGAAGTCCAGATAACTTTCAAAAATTATAAAATACTGGAAGACATAATTTTGAATTTTGGATGTGGGTCAACAATTCTTGAAAAGGAGTTGAGGCTTTTAAAAGAAATTTGAAGTTTTAATTTATATTTAAATCTTGGAATTACAAAATATATTCAAACAAAATTTAAATAAATTCCAAAAATTCAAAATTATTCCAGAAATAGATAGATCATGATTTTAGAAAAAATTAGAAATTTGAATGGGTCAATTTGGAGTTAAAATGCAAAAGTTATAGCCTTCCAAAGTTTAAATTCAAAATAAAAGAAAAAAGGGTATTTTCTGGATTTATTTTTAAACCGAAAAGGATTTATGACGTCAACACGAATTATTTTCCTAAAGGAAAATGCAAATTATGACGTCAGCCCTAGGGTTAATATATTCGGGCAGAGGCTGACAAGTGGGGCCCGGGTGTCGTGAACCGAGTCCATGGACCCGAGGAGGAGGTGAGGTGGCAGACGGGCGCTCGGGGGCGGGGGGTGGCGCTGACGTGGCACCACGTGGTTGCCACTTGGCACCACGTGGTCGCCTCGGATCGCCACGCCACGCAACGCGTCGACGCGTGGCGCACGCGCGCGAGGTGGCGCTGGGCGCCGGTGGCGCCGACGTGGCGCCACGGTGGCGGCCACGCCGCCGCCACCTCACCGGCGACGACGGCGGGCGGCGGCGGTGGCACACGGGGACCGATGGTCGCCGGCGCTCCGGCGGGCGACGGCGCTGGCCGAGGGCACCAAAATAAAGAGGAGGGCGCGGGGATTGCATCGGTACCTTGCACGGAGGCCGAGGGTGACCGGAGAGGAGAATCTGCGGAGAGGGGTGGCGGTCGGAGGAGGGTTCACGGCGGCGGAGCAGCTCCGGTGGCGCAGCAGCTCGGGGGAGTGGTCGCCGAGGATCGCCTGGGCACCAGCAAGGTCGGGGAGGCGTCGGCGAGGGGCGAGGGGGCTCGAGCCGGCGGCGATTGCTCGCCGGAGTTGCTTGAAGCCGCGGAGGGGATTCGGGCGCAGGGAGACCTTCGGGGCTTGATCGCTGGGATTGAGGAGTGCAGGGGAGGCAGTGTGGGTAGAGAGTGCCCGGGGAGGCCTTTTTATAGCCTGGGGAGGGGAGTAATGGTCGCGCCCATCTCGCCGGAGTTGCAGCGGCTCGGAGGTTTAACGCGACGGTGGTAACAGCCGCAATTACGCGCGATTATGCCCGCAATGGACGCGGTGGAGGTGCAATGGCTATTTGCTGTCGGCGCGGGGCATCAATTCGGAAGGAAACCGAAGCTTTAAAAGCTTCGGTTCGCGACTTCAATGGCAGTAGCGGGCGGAGATCGCGCGAGGAAGAAAGGAAAGGGGCAGGGAAGACGGAGCTGACACGGAGGGCCCATCGGTCAGCGAGAGAGAAAAACGGGAAAGAAATCGGGTGGTGGTTCGATTAGCGACGCGTGGCGGGAGGAGGAGATCGGGGCCGTCGGGTGATGCGCGAAGGGGTAAGTGAGGAGGTGCGGCTGAGATCCCATCCGGCAAGGGAGACTTGATCTGAGCCGTTGTGGTTTCGGGCGGAGAGTTAAGTGAACGCGGACGGCCGGGATAGAATCCGACAACGACGAACGGTCCCGATCGAACCACGTGGCGGCAGGAGCGGAGAGGGAGCGGTGAAGCGGTAAGCTGGTGCGGGCGGCGAGGATTAAATCCAGCGCGGGAGTGGACGGTCCGATGCGCGCGGAGAGAGGGAAGGCGGGGAGAGGGTTTAAGTTTGATCGGACGGCTGAGGGGGAATCCGACGGGCGGAGGGGCTCCGATGGGCGACACTTGTCAGCCCGAGGAGGGTTTTAGGATTTTCTTTCTTTTTGATTTTCCAGAAATGCTATTAAGCTTTAGAAAACTCAGAAAAATACCAAATAAATTTTGAAAAATCCAGAAAAAATTCAGAGAACTATCTGGAGCTATTCTAGATTTAATAAAAATATTTTCCACTCATTTTAACAAGTATAATTTGCAAAGGCACAATTTGATTTTAAAAGGGTAGGTTTTAATTCTTTCTAAAATCTGGAAAAAAAATTAATATAACCTCATATTTGACTTTAGGAAGCTGAAATACATTTGTTTTAACTTTCAGTAATGCAATAAATTCATTTTTGACTTTTATAAATTAAAGTTTATAATTTTTCTCAAATCAGGACTTTGACATAACTCCAGAAAATCAAATAAATTCCAGATTTAATTTTAAATAAAGGGATCGGTACCAGATGTTGTGATCGGTACGTTTCTAGTCCATTCAGTTCCTGCCACAGTTTTATTTGATTCTGGAGCTTCGCATTCGTTTGTTTCTCGGAGTTTTGCTTTAAAGTAACAATTGAAAACTGTTGCTCTTGGATATGTTCTTTTAATCTAATCCCCCGGTTCCGAGTTGAGATCCAACCTAGGTTGTCCAGGAGTTAGGATAACCATTCAGGGAGTTGAGTTCAAGGCCGACCTGATTTTGTTGGATATGCAGTCCCTAGATGTAATCTTGGGGATGGATTGGCTTCAGAAGCAGCAAGCAGTGTTAGACTTTGGGAGCAGAGTAGTAATCTTAACCAATTCAGATGGGATCAAGGTACAGTTTGCAGCCAGCGAGTGTCAGCCAGAGTCAGTCATGGTTTGCCAGAGCAAGATGATCTAGTTGGAGGACGCACCAGTTGTTAGGGAGTACCCCGATGTATTTCCAGATGACCTCCCCGGTATGCCACCAGAGAGAGAGGTTGAGTTTTTGATCGAGCTTGTACTAGGTACCGCTCCGATTTCCAAGAGACCCTATTGGATGCCAGCCAATAATTTAGCAAAGTTAAAGAAGCAAATTCAGGAGCTTTTGGATAAAGGATATATCAGACCGAGTTCATCCCCCTGGGGAGCACCAGTGCTATTTGTCAAAAAGAAGGATGGTAGTCAGCGCATGTGTGTGGACTACAGAGCACTTAATGAGGTCACTATTAAGAATAATTACCATTTGCCCAGGATCGATGACCTGTTTGATCAGCTTAAGGGAGCAGGAGTTTTCTCCAAGATTGATTTGAGGTCAGGATATCATCAGATGAGGATTCGTAAGGAGGATATACCCAAGACAGCATTCTTGACTCGTTATAGTTTATACGAGTTCACAGTGATGTCATTTGGTTTGACCAATGCTCCAGCATATTTCATGTACTTGATGAGTAAAGTGTTCATAGAATATTTGGATAAGTTTGTTGTGTTCATAGACGACATTTTGATATACTCTAAGGATGAGAGAGAGCATGAGGAGCACTTGAGATTGGCATTGCAGAAACTGAGGGATAATCAGTTATATGCTAAGTTCAGCAAATGTGAATTTTGGATGAAGGAAGTCGCCTTCCTAGGCTATGTGATGACAACAGAGGGAGTCGCAGTTGACCCCGGAAAAGTGAGAGATGTTTTGGATTGGCAGTCGCCTACTTCAGTTACCCAGATTAGGAGTTTTCTGGGTATAGCAGGTTATTACCGTCGCTTCATTGAGAAATTTTTCAGTGTAGCCAGACCTCTCATACAGTTGCTCTAGAAGGAAAAGAAATTCACTTGGACGCCAGAGTGCGAGAAAAGTTTTCAGAAACTTAAGGAGAGTTTGACCACAGCTCCAGTGCTTGTGTTGCCTGATATAAATAAGGATTTTGAGATTTATTACGATACCTCTCGCAAAGGTTTGGGTTGTGTCTTGATGCAAGACAAGAGAGTGGTAGCCTATGCCTCACGCTAGTTGAGACCGCATGAGGAGAACTACTCTACTCACGACTTCGAGCTAGCAGCCGTAGTGCATGCTTTGAAGATTTGACGTCATTATCTGATGGGTAATAGATGTGAGGTTTACACGGATCATAAGAGTCTGAAATACATCTTTACCCAGTCCGAGCTTAACCTCAGGCAAAGGAGGTGGTTAGAGCTGATAAAGGATTATAATGTTGGTATACATTATCATCCTGGGAAGGCCAATATTGTTGCTGATGCGTTGAGCAGAAAGGTATATTGCAATTCAGTGATGGTTCGAGAGAGTCAGCCAGCGCTGCATAAGGAGTTTCAGAAGCTTAGCCTTGAGTTGGTTGAGCAAGGATTCTTAGCAGCTATGGAGTTGCAGCCTACTTTGGATGGTCAGATTCGTCAGGCTCAGTCAGATGATGAAGCATTTCAGCGGATCAGGAAGAACTTAAGTGAAGGAAAAGAATCAGGATTTACAGTGGATGACCAAGCAACCTTGTGGTTCAAACAGCGGTTGTGTGTGCCCAGTAAGCAAGAGCTAAAGGATGTATTGTTAAAAGAGGCTCATGAGTCGTTGTATTCGATTCATCCAGGCAGTACCAAGATGTATCAAGACATTAAGGATAAGTATTGGTGGCCAAGCATGAAACGTGAGATCGCTGAGTATGTAGCCCTTTGTGATGTTTGTCATAGGGTAAAGGCAGAGCATCAGAGACCAGCAGGATTGTTGCAGCTATTGAAAGTCCCTGAGTGGAAGTGGGAAGAAATTGGTATGGACTTCATAGTCGGTCTGCCTAAGACCAAAGAGGGCTATGATTCGATTTGGGTCATCGTGGATCGATTGACCAAGGTTGCTCACTTTATTCCAGTTAAGACAACTTACAGTGGTGACAGATTAGCAGAGCTTTATATGTCCAGGATTGTCAGTTTGCATAGGGTGCCCAAGAAGATTGTGTCAGATCGTAGATCGCAATTCACCTCCCGTTTTTGGGGTAGTTTCCATAAGGCTATGGGAACTCACCTGAATTTCAGTACAACTTATCATCCCCAGACAGATGGTCAGACAGAGCGAGTAAATCAGATTTTGGAGGACATGTTGAGAGCATGTGTGCTAGATCATGGGTCCAAGTGGGACAGTTGTTTTCCTTTTGCAGAGTTCTCGTACAACAACAGTTATCAGGCCAGTTTGCAGATGTCACCGTTTAAGGCACTTTATGGCAGGAAATGCAGGACTTCTCTCAATTGGAAAGAGACGGGGGAAGGACAGGTTTTTGGTCCAGATTGTTTAAAAGAAGCTGAGGACAAAGTCCGTCTGATACAGGAAATGTTGAAAACTGCCCAGGCTAGACAGAAGAGTTATGTAGATACCAGATGTCGAGAGCTGAGTTTTGAGCCAGATGATTTTGTGTATCTTAGGATCATACCATTCAAGGGTGTGAAGAGGTTTCAGTTAAAAGGGAAGCTTGCACCGAGATATGTTGGTCCGTTCAGGATTCTGAAACGCAGGAGAGAGGTTGCTTACCAGTTGGAGCTACCTGCGTCCTTCAGTGGGGTACATGACGTCTTCCATGTGTCCCAGCTGAAGAAGTGTTTGCGTGTGCCAGAGGAGGTTGTGCCAGTTGAGGCAGTGGACCTGTAGGAGGATCTGTCGTACAAGGAGCACCCAGTCAAAATCTTAGAAGTGTTAGAGCGAGTCACCCGGAATAAAGTGGTCCATTTTTGCAAGGTTCAGTGGAGCAACCATTCCGAGGAGGAGGCAACCTGGGAGCGTGAGGAGGACCTCAGAGCAGAGTTCCCGAACCTATTCTCTTAGTTGGCCCAGATCTCAGGGTCGAGATCTCGTTTAAGGGGGTAAGGTTTGTAACATCCTGTTTTTCTGCAAGTTTTAAAGCCAGGTTTTCAAAAATAAATTTTCCGGAATTTTCTGGAATTAATTCAAGCTTCAAAAGAATTATCAGAATATTAAATGATTTAATATGATTAAAATAGATATTAACATAAGTTGAAAATATTTTATTTGGATTTTTCATGTCTCAAGGAATTTACTGGTATTTTTGGTGAATTTTTGGGATTTATTTGCTATTTTCTAGAGCTTTTCAAAGTTTATTTGAATTTCTGGAGAGAAAAGAATCCGAGGAAAAACCCCAACCGCCGATTCCCGCCCGTGCCACGTGTCAGCATCGCGTCGGCCTGGCCCCGCCCGCGCAGCCGCTCCCGCCTACCTCGCCTCCGCGCCGTCCGATCGCCTCGCCCTGCAACGCGGCGGCACCAGCCCGCTCCCTCGCCCGCTCTTGCCTCGCCCGCGCCCGCAAACCCTAACCCTAATTGCCCCGCGCCTGCGCCCGTTTCCCCGCCGTTGGATCGTCCGCGCTGCATCCTGGCCGTCCGCGCCAAACCGAGTTCGCGTCCGTGCCGCCCCGTCCCCAGATTGGACTCCCTCGGTTCGCATGCCTTTTAAACCCCGCCGTCCTCAGTTCGCGTGCCAACACATCGACGTCGCCCTCGCCGCCGTTTCCACGCCCGACGCCACCGGAGTCGTCGCCGCCCTCGTCCTCGCTGGTGAGCGTCGTCGACCTCTCCCTCCGCCTGGTCGCCGCCCGCGTCCCTCGCGTCGCCTCCCTCGTCGCCGCTGCACCCGCGCCGGAGGCGCCCGCGCGCACGCCTCGATCGCCGCGCCGCCCACCCCGCGCACCGGCCACGCGTCACCCATCGCCGACCGTCCCGCCCCCGCGCCGCTCCATCGGCACCGTTCGTCCAGATCGGAGCCGGAGGCACCGGCTCGCGCAACGCGTCCCCTTCCCTGCCGTCGGATCAAGCCGCCGCGCCCGAGCCCGTGCCACATCAGCCCTAGGCCACGTCAGCCCTAGAGCCACGTGGCATGCGACGTGTCTGCCACGTCAGCGCCACGTCAGCAAAATACAGCTGCCCGAGCCACGTGGCAGCCAGGCCGTGTCCTTTGGTCATGTTACAATATCTCTAGACGGAAGGGCTTAACAAAATAGCAGCGGAAATCCAAATAAAGCGTAGCAGCTAATTGACAAGCCCACAGGCTATCGAGTGGAGAACGAAGCCTAATCCGTGAAGTCGTCGTAGTTCTCTCCTTCTGGAACCTCCTGCTGATAATACCTCGCTGAGCATAACCAAGGCAAGTCGTGTCCTTTGATCATGTTGAACCCAGTTTGCAATCTACTATTTAATTATTTTATTTTAAAGTACATTGCACCGCTACTTTTATTCAAACCTTGCAACTGGTAGTTATTGTCCCATGTTGTTTATCCCTCCTTGATAATTTGGAACACCCTGATACCTTTGTCACCTTAGGTTGGGAAACATACTAGTGATGCTAGATTAATTGTCACGTGGGTTGTACGATAGAATTGCTTAGCCTTGCTTATATTTACGATTGGATTCATCATCACATGTAAATCATTAATTTATGGCCAAGCTTACAATATCTCTAGACCAGTTGGCCCAAGGTGGCAAGCCCACCCTTTAGGCAGCCCACTTAGAGATTTTTTTATTTATTTCATTCATCTTTTCATTTTAGGCTATTCCATAATTTATTTTTCCTTCCCGTGATTTACCGAAAATCTAGGCAACTCCGCGATTAATTTAAAAACCGACGCCGAAACGACGTTCCGGGTATTACATTCTCCCCACCCAAAAAGGATTCGTCCTCAAATCCAACTACTCATCCCACGAGACAAAAGAACAACCAAGTAAAGAGCAACCAAAGGATACAACAACTACGAGTACTCTCTTGCCTCGAAGAGCTCGAGTTCTTCTTCCGCATATGATCTTCAAGCTCCCACGTTGCCTCCCGCTCGAACTGATTTGTCCAGAGGACCTTCACCTACCTGATGGCCCACTTCCTCATGACCAACTCTGACGAGTCCACGACACGCGCCAGTCGACGCCGAGTACCTGCAACTCTTCTGTCGGCTCTGAGCGGCCAACAGGTCCTTCCGTTCTCGCAAAATTCCCCGTCACAAGTATTAAACCACTGTCTAATACCGTCCTCCTTAAAATATTTTTCTCTACTTATTACAATCGGGATAATACATTATACCCCTTTTAAAGGAATTTGACCGCAGGTTCCACTCACGCTGTTCTACTCGAAGAACGTTTAGAAATCTTATATAAACAGAACCCAATTGAAAATGAAGAATTCTTAAGCAACCCACTCGCAACCAACTTTCCTTCAAAGAACCACGATTCAAAATCAAAGGATTCATCACGAAACCTTTCCCACTTTACAAGTAGACAATTGGAGAAAAAGCACCACATGTCCGAGAGTGAAAATCACTCAGAAGACTAAAACAATTATTTTCTTTTCTCAACTAGTAAAGACTATGCCTCTACATAAAATAATTCAATTCTTCACATGGCCTCTGCCATAGACACACAGTTTAACAAGAATCAAGAGAGCATTTCGCTACTCGAGAGGATAATAATTTTTCCCAATCAACTTCTTTTAATAATTTAACTTCCTTGAACCAAGGATTTCCAAATCATCGCCCAACATACCAACTCATATATCTTAAGTTGGCAACCTCACCAATATGCTCAAACTGAGTACATTATCTACACCCTTACAGAGAGACTCACTGTCCCACACAAATCATACTCTAGCTAAGACCCCGACCAATGAAATTACTTTGACAGATAATTCCTAAAACACCTCACTCCCTTAAGGATAACAACTCCAAAATTCACTTCACACCCGCACATACTCATTTACTGTACCTCAAGAATGCTATTCACGATCATAACACTATTTAAAAATCACTCTGTTCCACTACTCCTATACAGAAACATTAGGCCTCCAAGGTTCTAGCATAACAAATGCAAAGCCTAGACTCAACCTTCAAGACTCCTACAACAAACTTCTCGTATAGAGATAGGAAAATCCTCAGATGAAATCCCTAAAATTTTCACAATTCAAACATACTCAATTCTTAACATCAACAATTCATTTGGCTCCAAGACAATAGTCATATCCTCTTACTCTTTCATATTTTTCCAAAAGGAACACTATAAATCACTTCATCATGTTCTTATTATCTAAATAACATTCCAACTACTTAATCTAGGAAAAACCTAGTACATAAGCCACCATATTAAAACAAAACTCTTTAACAAGATAATACTAGAACATGACAACCTCACAAAACATGCTAGTATAAATCTCTTATTAGATTTCATACATTCAATTCTTATTGACGCCCAACTCTAATTTCACACAAATTGATTGCACTCTAGTCATTACTGGTAATAATTTATTATTATTTTGTCATAGCAGCATTCATGATCCTATATCTATTTTGCAATATAAACACAATTATGAGCATAGATTCAATATCCCACCTTACGTTCAGAAATTAGAACGAAATAACTTTAAACTTCAATAATACCAACTTTATAAGACAAGATTCCACAAGTCAATACATCAACCTTCATCTATTTCTTTATACATGTTTCAGCAGTTTAGCATGACAGAAGTTAAATGAATCTAGCAGTTGTACATGCTCATCAAGTATGTAAAGTGAGGACATATTAAAGGTTAATATTACTAAGACAATATTCCAACATCTCCTTACTTAACCATCCCAAATGGTTAGATTAATTGCTTAAGACCAAATAATCCAATCTACCCAATAAGTTGGAAATTTAAACAACCATAATAATTAAACCACTTTTTTTATATTCCTCAATAACTGCATAAGTTCTAAACATATATCGATAAATTCTTAATCACAATTCAAGAAACTACAACAGGACAACATCATATTAATCAACCTCACTTCTAAGGATGTTGGTAGAAATTAATTATACACCACGCTAGCATCTCAACTAGATAATTCACAACTTATCAATTATTTACATAATTTCCACCTCCTACTTAGACACAACAAAATATTACAAAGGGTTTTAATACTTCTTTTTAGAAAAGAGAGGAATCAAACTTCAATAGTCGAAATAACACAAAAGAAATGCGTATAGCCAAAGCTTCCACAAGTTAACGAACTTCCAATATAAAGCTTTGATTCCTTTTTCAAAATATCAAACCAATTAATGAGTCATGTTTTCCAGTGAGAAAGGCGGTATAACCATAAAAAAATATCCACCTTGCTAATTAACACCGCTCACGAGCAGCAAAAGCAACCCATCAATTAGAAAGAAACAATAATTGTCTCAAAAATAATTAGAGGCCTATTGGCACCCAACAACAGCCATGAACCACTAACCCAAGAGAAAATTCGTTAACCGTAATAGGCTAAGAATTGACCAAAATCAACTCAAAAAAGATAACAACTTTTCTAAGAAACTCACCCACGACATCCGCAACTAAGTTACCCGAGGTAACTGCATCACTATCCCCATACCACGAACGGTGGTATAAACTGGCAATGCCCAAGGCAACAGCTACAATCCTTACCTCTTATCATTGACTATCCTCACTCATAGTAGTCATAGAAACAAATCATGATCGTACAAGATTATCTTATAACATAAATTATCAATACACCATGTCTAAAGCATGAATGCAATGGTTGACCCGTCCCTTCCTACTGTATACCAGTGTGTCAATTTAATATTTTAATTATCATCGACCTAAAGCCCGCTCTGATACCAACTGTAACACCCCAGGACCCACATTATTTTGGGATGCCACTAAACCACTATACAAGCTAGCAATTTACAAGATAATATAAACTGGCAACAATTTCTAAATTATGATAAGCTAAGCAGAAGCATACTAAAACAAAAGTAATGGAACAATATTAATTAAAAAACAACCGCTAATAATTTTAACCAATTAAAGCAAACAACAACCTAACATTATTAATTAAAAATGATCAACAATGAGAGATAAAGATGAATAACTAGAGACTACACTTATTTATTACAATATGAAACATGATATAGTGTGTGACAGTGATGTGCCGCTCTACCCTTCCCATGCATGCTCGAGAATCACCTGGAAGGGGGGAAACAACAAGAGTGAGATAAAAATCTCAGCAAGCAAACTGTTTAACAAGCTAATTAAACTACAATGGTTTAAGCATCAATAATTATTTTTCACAATTACTACATTAATAACCTCAACCCAAGTCACTGCCAACAACAGTAAAACTTTGGCAAATAAATCTCGTTTGACTACTTCAAATCCTCAACTGCTAATACTACCAATATCAGTTTAGCATTAACATAATTTTTTCCACTAATTTTATCAATTCCCACACCCACAACCGCTAACAACAGTTACCACAAGAGAACCACTCATGCCACTACCACAACTCCTACCACCTAACAAGGGTTGGGTGAACTCTATTCCACGACCACATCCACATTTCTCATACCACAAGTAACTTTCATGAGCCAATCCCACATAAAAACTAAGAAGTTGCATTTGTTTGTAAATAATTCAACCATAATATATTGCATAAGTATGCAGATGATCTATCCACAATGTAAATGCATATGATCCACTGCATCCTTACCCAATAAGGTAAGAGTGTGCATCGTACTACGGCAATGTACGATGCTATACCAGTACGGTCGCGGCTATAAGCAGCGACATCCACAATACAAATATCATAACATGTTTTGAATGATATGATAATCATAATCCACAAGAATTTAACCTCAAAGAACAAAATCATATTCATCATAAATTTAACCACAAAGGACAACAACATATTCAACATGAATACCACCTGATAATCCACATATGATTCAATAAGAACATTACCAAATAATCCACATTCGGTTTACTAAGATCAAAATCAATCTATCCAAAGGTAATACTACTCTATAGGCCACAATTTATTCGTTAATAATACCGTCAACTAGCCCACAATATGATCATTAAGAGTACTACCACCTAGATCTCAATATCCTCGTAAGGAATACTACCCCACAACCACTTTTGTTTTATTAAGAACTATACCACATAACCACAAATATTTCATCAAGGCATAACCAATTAATTGCTAAATTACTGCCACATAGACCACATTAAGAAAGCATGTAACCATGACATAACATCTCAAATTAAGAGAATTAACTAGTGTGAATGTAGAATGATTAACGAGTTAAACAGTAGCATATCCGCTACGTTTACTTGCCTCTACCGTTGAAGCGAAGCGATCACGCGCGGTCAGGAGCGAAGCCACCTGTCCAAAGATACCTCTCAGCACACGACTACAGCAAGGTAATTGCGACTTAAAAAATAAAGACACCACTAAATCCCCAGACCCAACAATCCCTACTCCGCTCGACGATCCTACGCCCAGCCCACTGCAGCGGCGCTGCTTGTTATTTTCGTATCTTTAAAACTATTAAGCCATTTACAACCAATGATATATTTCTAGGATCTACACTTAAATACCTTCACTTTTCAAATAGATCTCTTATTTTATTTTGCTACTACCATGGTGTAATTTAAGGTGCAAAAAACAGAGGACGTACTCTGTTCTAGCAATCTGGACAGCCAGCATCTAACGCACCCCAACCACAGTACAAAGCCCTAAAAATTATGATTTTTTTATACAAACTAGATCTTCATATTCCCTACAACTTTAATTTTTGAGAGGAAAAATGTAAAAATCATCTTTTACTATGAATCTACATCCGAAAAGCAATCTGTCTCGAATTCCACCTCTACCAGACAGAAGTCTTCCTGACCCTGCTGCACGGAAACCCCATGGCCAAAAAATCTTTAAAAATACAGGAGATAGATCTTGACGTCCTCTACAATTTTCCTTTTGTCCAGACCCGTAGGAAAAATCGTTTCGCAGGTCTAATCTGCGCAAACAGCCGCGCTGCGTAAATTAGACTACGTGCAGACGGCAGGAATTCCCTAATCGGTGAATCAATTTGCTAATCCCCATCAATTCTCATGATAAGAACCCTAATTACAGGAAAAACTGAAGGGTTTGGGATGGAGAAAAGTTACTTAAGGGATCCCTTGGGATCTCCCCTTTTCCTCCTCCTCTTCTTCTTCTTGATTTCTTCATGCACCAATGGACAGCACTTGAGGGGAGGAGAGGTGGAGGCGCAATTGGGAGGGGAGGGTGGCAGCCAGGGGGTGGAAAATGGTGGGGGGGTGGCGGCCACTAGATTAAATAGGGGGACGGCTTAGGGTTTAGAGGGGGAGGGGTTGCGGCCACCCCTTGGGGTAGATGGCCCAAGGTGGCAGGCCCACCCTCCAGGCAGCCCACTTAGAGATTTTTTATTTTTTTTATTTTTTCATTTTAGGCTATTTCACAATTTTATTTTCCCTTCCTGTGATTAACCGAAAATCCAGGCGACTCCACGATTAGTTTAAAAACCCACACCGAAACAACATTCAGGGTATTACATAATTCATGCATGCTTTTCAAAGTATATAAGCCTAAATCCGCTAAGTCCTTAGCTTTTGATCCACTTTCCCAAATACTACTCAAGCACCACGGTTTTGATCCAACCCAGTTTTTGATATTTGGTAAATTACCAAAATACCCTCGCCTTGAATTAGTCTTCATCTTCCATTGCAAGCAATCGCTATGCTCACACATGTAGGTACACCAATGACTTTTCATGCATAGGCACATCTCTCCATTCCGATTCCACCAGACCATATCTCACTTGGGCCGACCAAGCCACTTTGTGCACCCCGTCGCTCGAAGTTTCCCTACAATATTTTTTTTGTCTTTCTCGTGATATGCTTGTGCTCAACCATCTCACCTGGCATCCTTAACTATTCTGGTCCTCATCTCCTCCAAGTGCATAGCCCCGATTCTCACCATTCCCCATGGTTGACTTCAAAGCTTCATGTATATCCAAAGACAAAGAAATCATTTTGAGGCACAAGTTCTTCATAACTTGACCCTCGTTAATTAAAACAAGCATCATGCAACATTAATGTACTGACCAACATTTCAAATCATCCCATGACCAAAATCCAAAAATCACAAAATCAAATTTTTGGGGCCGGTTTCACTGCCAACCAGAGGCCCGTCAGATCGGTCACACACAATGAAATCAACCTGCTTTGAAAAATTGCAACAAGCAACTAAACTACGGTACTGTCGGCCAGTAGTATGACCGTCGTGGTCATACCACCTAGGGCGATCTGACCAGCAACAAGCCAGGAGTCAGACCAATGGCTAATCAGTGCTCAGACCAGTCTATGATGCAGATACGCACATGTCTTGTACTTTTCAGTTAAATATATTATTAAACTGAAAAGAATTATTGAGCTGTAAGAAATATGGCCAGGTGAACTCTAATTTAATTGGGTCATTATTTCTTATATTTAGAGATGCAGAACTACTATTTTATGTAATTGCTTGCAGGCCCATACTTGATCTGTATAAACCTAAAGTGAAGATGCGTTTGAAAGAACTTGAAGAAACCTACATGTTTGCTATCATGTGGAGCAAAGGAGAAGGAACATGCGTGTTTGCTGTCCGAAAAGGATTCATTCGGTGCAAGAGGCAAAAGGCCAACCATGTGAAGAAAGAAACCACCACAAAAGGATAAACGTGCATGGCTGCATGCACTAGGAAAGAACTTCATGAATAGGAAATCAAGCGCAGATTTCAAGGAAACCAATCCGTACTCAACAATCAATCTGAGTTATTTCTTATCTCTAATTAGTTTCTATCTTTGGCCTCACCTTGTGGTGCCAATATAAGGCTAGGTGTAGCTTCATTATAAATAGACCACCTTTGATAGAAATCAATCTACTGAAAGTTCTTGTTCGAGTTCTTTACGATTGCCAAAATTCTAAGGAGAATTAGACATGTTCTTCAAATAAGATTGTTTAGCCTTTCTGCTAGGAATTGAGTGCATAATAGATCTACGCTTGGTGGTTAGCGAAATTGACATGAGTGTGTTTTAACGAATTAAAAAGTGTTCATCCCTTGCACTAGCATTGGAGGATCATTATAACTCATCAAGACTCCCATGAGTATCCATCCTATGTCGGGAAGATCAGACGACTCTGTATCATCTTGGTATCAGAGTGCGGTTTATTTGGTTGGATCTTATCCCTTTACTTTTCAGTTCATTACTTCCTGTCCTATAGTCTATATAGCCAAAAATTGCCTCACAAAAAAAACCAAAACCGTAGTTTCGCATATGTTTTTTTCATTAGTTTTATTAAGTTTTGATCCATTAGAAATTTTATTTACATGCTGATCATATTGTCCTTTGTGTAGCTTAATCATTGCATCTTTAATCCTTAAAAATCCGCTAGTTGATCTTTAATTAGCATAAATAAAGTAGATTCAATTCACTTTTTGAATTCTTGTTCTTGCTGACCACGTCAAATCTTTATGTATCTTGGAAAAATATCATATTTGAACATATTTGGGTTTTTTTTCTTGTTTGATTCGGCCACAAGAAACACTAGCTGCCACAAAGTTGTGCGCTGCAAAGAATCCTAGTTGGATTTGTTCGGACCATCTGAACTTTGAATAGTTTGAGTTTCGAGCATCTGTTGTGATTTTTATTTAAATCTTTTGACCCTTGAGATTAGTCTTTGATAATTGCATATAGTGCTGATCTTAAATTAATTATTTTAGCTGAATATTACCTTTATACCCCTGTATTTTTGAAAAAAAGTTTGTGGCTCAGATACATCATTGGACTCAGAATGAGATTTTGAGTCTATTTGAGTCAGTTGCCGGGTAGCAAAAAAACAGAGAGCAAAAAAGGGTGAGAAAAAAGCCAAACTTAGGTGAGTGTTTTATGCTATAAATTTAGTTGGAATATTTATTTTTTTGAGCAATCTTGTGCCCTTATTTTTATAATATTGCAATTGGCTAGCGTCTCTCCTAGTACTCAGTGCAAAAGAAGCTAATATTTTCTAATTATTTCTTTTAGCTCATTCGTTTGTTTGCATTGAGTTACATTGATCATTGCGTGTGCGTTCATACACTCCACTTATATCTTTTGGACCAGCATATAGGCAATAGTTTTTTAGTTTGGATTATTATTTAATTTTACAATAACTTGAAAATCATATTGTGTAGGATAAACACTTCTATACCAAACCCTACTAAATATCCTTTACCTTGCAATTGTGAGTCAGTTTTAAATCTACTTGATCATCACTTGCTATTGAAGCTACTACCAAGTGTAACTTTCATTAATTTTAATTCACTTCAGAAAGGTAAGAACTTTACTTTATTTATGTGTTCTTTGTGTCCGTTACCCGAATCCGACGACTGGATCAGGCCACGATCTGTCGTCCCTGGTCTGGATCTGGCAATCCTCCCTCTTTTTTTCTTTTCCTCTTCCTTTTCTTTCCTTTCTTTCCTTTCTTTCTCCTTTTTCTTTTCCTTCCCTCTCTCCTTTCTTTTCTTCCTCCCCTCTTTCTTCTCATGCTCGGATAGCTCCCTCCTCCTTCCTTTTTCCCCACGCCCACCAGGTTAATAGGCAAGTGCATGTTAAAACAATAAATCGTGTTGAACGACGGCTATTTGTGTTTCCATGCCATGATCTATTGCATTTGACAGATGAGATATATGATTATGTGTTAGTAAACATTCTCATTTGAAAAGCATTGCATCATGCAAAGTGCATAAGAGCCAGGGTGGTGAGAAAGTCGTATGACTAATCCGGAGTGCTCTTAAGTAAGTCCTACAGAGGTAGGCACCTCCACGGGATGGAGAGAGAGGATGACATCGACGGGTGTACCCTCCGCTACATCGGTATAAGCTACAGTTATAGATGCATTGCATGTCATTGCATCACATGCAAAGAGACACAGTGATACAGTTTACAGTTTACAGTGACAAATGCATTGCATTTTAATGCACTGCATACAAAGTGCTACAAACAGAGGTACATTTACAGAGATTTGACTTACAGCTTACAGTTTACAGTAAATAAATTTTCCAGTTTCTGATTACATGATGAGAGTTGATTTACGATTTACATACTCTGA
The DNA here is from genome assembly GCA_036346265.1 of Melocanna baccifera. Classification (NCBI taxonomy): domain Eukaryota; kingdom Viridiplantae; phylum Streptophyta; class Magnoliopsida; order Poales; family Poaceae; genus Melocanna; species Melocanna baccifera. The sequence continues at coordinate 10,470,407 of CM070705.1, read as the reverse complement.
TGAGAGTTGATTTACTGATCTACATTCCACAATAAATGAGTTTCTGATCCACGATCACAGAATTGATTTACGATTTCTGATAGATGTGATATACAGTTTACGGTGGAGTGGCTTCACAGTTCACAGTAGACTTGATTTATAGTTCACAGTCATAGAATTGGATTACAGTTTACAGATATGGATTAATGTACTGTCTTGTCATATGCTTGCTGAGTCTTTGGACTCACCCCTTGCTTTGTGGTTTTTTTAGGGTGATCCGGAAGAGCGGCACGTATAGAAAGGGAGTAGTTCCTTTTGTACTGTATATACACAATAACGGCTTAGTCATGCACTGAGCGTTACTTCTAAACTTTTGTTAAGAAGTTTGTGTAAATGTTCTAGTTACAGTATGTTTCAGGAGAACAGACTCTCTTGTTTAATATAGCTTTTGTGCGTTAACTTTGTTTATGGTGGATTTTTGTGAGACAATATAGTGTGGTGGTAGTATCTTGTACCCTGTGGACGGTTGGGGTGTTACAGTTGGTATCATGTCATACCTGGGCTGGATTTGGCCCAGTCCAGCACAGATCCAACCAGCCGAGCTCGTGTCCATGGGCTATAAAAGGAGGGAGCCGGGTGAGGAAAGAGGAGAGGGCAGGAGCCGCCGACGGGGAGGGAGGAAAAGAAGGAGGCACGAGTGTGAGGAAGGAAGGAGAGAGGCGTCGGCGTGGGGAAAGAAAAGGGAGAGAGGAGGAGAAGAAAAAGGAAGAGGAGGTCGGCCGGCGTGGGAAAAGAGAAAGAGTGGAAAGAGAGAAGAAAGGAAGAAAAAGAGGCCGGTTGGGTGGGGAAAGGAAAAGAAAAAAAGAGAGAAGGAAGGGGGAACCTGATCCGGCGCCAGATTTGTCCGATCCAGCCAGGAACCGACTGATCGTAACCTGATTCAGTCGTCGGGGTTGGGGTAACCGTTCAAAACCCTCTTCCGTTATTTACTATTTTTCGCATAATTTAGTATGTCGATTTAAACCGAGACAACGGGATGGTGTCCAGTGAGCGGGAGATCGGCGATACTAGGATTATGCGTAGTAATGATGTTAATTGCTCGCATGTGTTTGTATCGCGTTAGTGATGTATTGAAATGGTTAATGTTTGTACAAGTGGCGGTTTGAGTCAGGTGCAATTCGCGAACCGCCCGCCAGGTTAACAGGCAAGTGCATGGTAAAACAGTAAATTGTGACTAATTGTTGCTAATTGCATTTCCATGTCTTGATCTATAGCAAGTAAGTAATGAGATATTTGATTATGTGCTAATCATGCCTTGAGGAATGTTGCTGTGAGTAGACATCCTCATATGAAGAGCATTGCATCATTGCATCATGCAAAGTGCATAAGAGCCAGATCGGTGAGAAAGTCTTATGACTAGTCCGGAGTGCTCTTGAGTAAGTCTTATAGAGGTAGGCACCTCCACGGGATGGAGGGAGAGGGTGACATCGACGGGTGTACCCTCCGCTATACCAGTATAAGTTTACAGTTACAGGTGCATTGCATATCATTGCATTACATGAACAGAGAAGCGATAAATGATACGATTCATGAGATTTGTTTAACGATTCTGATTCTGATTGCATTGCATTTTATTGCACTGCTTAAAGAGTGATATAGATAGTGATATAGTTACAGTGGTTTGACTTACAGTTCACAGTTTACATTCGATTGACTTTACAGTTTACAGTAGAGGTTATTTACAGTTTACAGTCATAGAATTGGATTACAGTTTACAGATATGGATTGATGTATTGCTTTATCGTGTGCTTGCTGAGTCCTCGGACTCACCCTTGCTTTGTTATTTCTTTTAGGCTGACCCAAAGTGACGGCATGCCTGGATATGGGGAGTAGCTCCTTTTGCACTGCACATATGGAATAATAGCTTAGTTCTACACTAAGCAACATGTTTAATCTTAGTCTAGAAGTTTATGTAAACTTTCTAGTTAAGACTTGCTTTCGTTGGGAGAACGTTTTTCCATGTTAATCTAGTTCTCGTGTGTTATCTCTGGTTGTGGTGCCCTTTTGTGAGACAACGACAGTGTGGTGGTAACATCCTAGACCCTGTGGAGGGTCAGAGTGTTACAGTCTCTAACCATGACAGGTGGAGACGATAATGTGAGAGGAGAGCATACCCCGGCGAATCATTTTCAATTCCAAGCTTTGATGGGGATTTTGCGCAATAAGTTTGCCACCACTTCTTCCACCTTGAAAGAGCAACTCAAGGCAGATATCAATAATTTCGTGCAAGATGTGCATATTGATATGAACCAACAAATGAATATGCTATGTACAAACATTGTGAACGAAATTGTATATACACTTCGGCCACAATAAGAAAAAGATAGCTTTATTCTTTTCTATAGAAGTAAAGATCGAGAGGAGTATCTTGAGTGGGAATGGTAAATGGAGAAAGTGTTTAGAATTCAAAAGCTTTTCAAAGCCCAAGAGGTGATGTGTGCCACTAGAGAATTTGAAGATTATGCTTATAGTTGGTGGCAACGATTTGGAAAATAATTTATTAAATCTTTGTTAGATTTGAAGGCACTCATGAGGAGAGAATTTGTGCCATCCTATTATGCGCGGGGATTGCTTCACCATCTAGAGAGTATCACACAAGGGAGTAACACTGGTCAATAATATTATTTTGAGCTACAAAATGCATTACGTCGGGCCGGTGTCACTAGTGAATTACAAGAGAAGGTATACTTCAAAGGAGGATTGAATTTTAGGATCACCGCTACACTTCAATATAAATATTTTGATAATATGCAAGATCTTGTGAATTATGCTATTGAAGAAAAGAAAAGACTTATGGAGAGACGTATACTATAGTTCCTTCTATGTCCATACCTCAATTCTTCTACCCCTATTAGTGTGACACATGAGAAGATAATTGAGTAAGAGACTTTCCTTTCAGTTAAGAAGACATATACTGATATTTCAAAGTTATATATAACTCTTGAGATATACCACAACCCATGCGAGAATGAGAGCCATATAGCCAAATTAAGTGAGAGAGATAAAAAGAGTGAGCTATGTGATTCCATCATATGTGAGGTTGAGAGTATCCAAATAGAGAGTGTGAGAGAGAAACCAAAAGAAAAGAGAGAAGTAGAAGATAGAAAAGGTGAGGATAAATCTAAAACTAACGCATTAATATCTACCTCTAGTGTTGTTTCTCACATTGTGTAGCTTGACATTAAAGATGAAGAATTGAATGTTCAACAACTAACACCTTTGAAGGAAAATGAGGAGGAGGTAACCACGAAAGAGGATGAAGTGCTTGCTACCCCGTGGGTACATCCTAATAATTTTAAACCACCAGCACCTACATCATCTGATAACGACGACAAAGGTAACAATATTGATGCTGAATTTAATTGTGAAAAGGTGAGTAACTATGAGAACTCATGTGATCAACCGAGAATTCTATATTCCAAAATTTCTGTGCTCAATTTACATAATATGAAATTGATTACTTATAAGAAAGTTCTTATTAGAATATCTCCTAATGATTCTTTGTGCTAAATCATGTTTGATGATCCTAGAGAGCTATCTAGTTGATAGATAATGTTGCTAAAATTTCATATTCAAAATCACTAGTTAATACTTATGCCTACACACATAAATTCAATTTGATTGGAGATTATGGTGTAGATGACAAATTTTATGTTCACAGAATTTGCATTACATATGATAAACTTGCTGAATTAAAATTGCATATTGTGGATAAACAATCTTTTGTGACATGTCATGATCACAATGACATGAATTTCAACAATAGTACGTGCTATTTAGAAAGATTTTATGAGTCTACTTGTTCGATATTTAATGTACAATCATGCAAAAATAATCAGACTAGCGCAGTTGAAGCATAGAAGATACTCAAAATTTTCTTCCTCATATCTAAATAACTAAATCTGATTTTATCCATTAATGATTTATTCATGCCTTTAGAAATGTTGAGGATGACTTTCTCTTATGGAAGGGAGAATGATGTGACAAATAATGTTACAATGCATATATTTTTTGGTCACTGCTATATTCATCAGTTTGTACAAGATAATGACACAACAATTGATACATACATATATCATGCATATGTGTTGTTCTTTTTATTTACTCCACCGTCAGATATTCATGATGGGCTAAGCAAAAAAAGTGTTGATGATAATTATATATACCGTGTATACACGTTGTATTCTTTGTTTAGTATAATTTTAGGCTATAAAAAACTGAGGACGACTTTTCTTGAAGAAGAGGAGGATGATGCGGATACTTCACGGATAGGAAAGTCAAGCACAGATTTGAAGAAAACCAATCCATACTCAACAATCAATCTGAGTTGTTTCGTATCTCTAATTAGTTTCTATCTTTTGGCGCGCCATATGGTGCAAATATAAGGCTAGGCGTAGCTTCATTGCAAACAGACCACCTTCGATAGAAATCAATCTACTTAAAGTTCGAGTTCGAGTTCTTTGTGATTGCTAAAATTCTAAGAAGAATTAGACGTGTTATTCAATCAAGATCGTTCAACCTTTTCGTTGGGAATTGGGTGCACGATAGATCTTCGCTTGGTGGTCGGCGAAATCGACACGAGTGTGTTTTGGCGGATTAAAGAGTGTTCGTCCCTTGCACTGACATTGGAGGATCATTATGAGTTATCAAGACTCCCGTGAGTATCCATCCTATGTCGAGAAGATCGGGTGACCCCGTATCAGTCTGTCTGACTAAAAACCGAGAAAAAGCAAACTTTGCAAAATTCAATTTTTCACTCCACAAACTTGGCAATGGTTTATGACAATATTTTTCTTGACCTTTTCACATGGTACTTCAATCCCCCACTTGATTAATCCATTGTCAATTTTGCAAATAGGATGTGGTTTTAGAAGTAAAATAAAAATTTTGCAAAGAGAAGTTCAAAATGGTCAGAAAAGGATTGCAAAGACTGAAAATGACTATATGAACCAAAAATAGATTAAAACCACTAAATAGAGCAAGTTTTCTACCAAAGACTTCAACTCCACCAAATATATTGGGAAATCTCACTCTAGGTCTATATAGAAGAAAATTGTTCTATTTGACTTGGTTATGGTGAGGAAAGCTCAAAAAAATCAAGAGAGTCACAACAAATCATAAAAGCTCAAATTTTCCAAGAACTTACATAAAAAACTTTAAATCATGCTCTAGATATGTATTTTTACCAATCTTTGTTCCCTTGATAATGGAGTCATTAAAATGTATGGAAGAAAATAAAGCAGTTGCATTTAATTCATTTTTAGCTTAATAAGAAGCTATGAAGATTATCCAAAGTGACTTTACAAGATTACAACAAGCCATATTATGTGAAATAGCTCTCTAGATTATGACAATCCATATATAGCAAAGCTAAGCTAAAAGAGCAAGAATATGAAATTAAATAGATTTTTAGCATATCAAATTGCTCAAAGTCATAGTTTAGCCAAATGTATAAAAAACGAGCCAAGCCATGTCAATAAACTAAATTGAACCAAGCTTCAATTACATCATTTTAGAGTACTACAGGTTTAATATTGAATCATTTTGTTCAAGCACATGGATTTGAGAACTATTAGCACAATTGGCATTTTTTGAAAACATAATTTTGGTCTTGTCTTAGTAAAGGAAGTTTTGGATTAGGAGCCATCTACAACTACCTCTTAAGCTTCAACGATTTTCATTATTTTTGTTTTCTTCACTTAAATTTTCCATGTGCTAGATCCCAAACCTTATTCCAATGATCCCAAGCAAGAAATTTAAGAGAATAATCATGATAATTCAAAACTACCCTTGAGTTCATGCCTAAGGCAATGACAAGTCGTCTTATGAGAAAGAATTAATGAGATCAGTTTTTTCACATATAAAAGAGATCATTTTTTATTTTATTTACTTAGTTCAAGAATAGTGAGTTACTCCTTAGTTCGTAAGGAATACCTAACCCATCACAAAACCTAGGAGAAGTAAACTCATACTTCAACAAAGAACCAGATAGCTCAAATTAAAACTCAAATTAGATTCAATACTCAATTTAGTCTATTTGACATAGTATGAATCATAAGAAAATCACTAGAGCAAAACTAACCATAAGATCTAACAAGACATATTTTAGTTCAAGTTTTTCATATTTAAGTTTGTATGGCAAAACTAAGTTACACATAGAAAGATGTGTTAATCTAGTAAGACTTGCATAATTCATGGCATGATGTAAAGCAAGATATCATGTTATATGGAGATAATAGTCAATGCTCCTTTTAAATTATACAATGTAAGTTGCTGAAATTTAATACACAATATGATACAATGAGTACAAAAGAGTCAAACCCCTCAAATGAAGCTGAAAGGAAAAAATACCCCAACTCCCCCCGTAAGTAGTAAAACGAGATGGATAAGTGTCTTTGTGAAAATATCAGTAATTTGGTGCTTAGACTCCACAAACTGAAGAACAATATCCTCATTCTTTACGTGGTCTCTAAGGAAATGATATCTAATAGTAATATACTTGGTCCTAGAGTGTTGCACTGGGCTTTTGGTAATATTGATAGCCCTAGTGTTATCACACAAAAGTGAAACACTACTTAAAACTAACATATAGTCCCGTAGAGTAGATAAGATCTAGAGAACCTAAGAACAATTACCAGCAGCAGCTACATACTCTCACTACAACAAAACAAGCTATACTGGACGGGTACATCACAGACGGTTCATACGGAACCGTCTGTGCTTAAACTATCACAGACGGTTCATACTACCAACCAGCTGTGATATTTTCACAAACGGTTATTAACACGAACCGTCTGTGATAATTGAGACAACACAGACGGTTTGTGTTAATAACCATATGTGAATTTTCACAGACGATTCTTAATACGAACCATTTATAATAATCAAGACAACACAGACGGTTATTAATACGAACCGTCTGTGAACTTTCACAAACGGTTATCAATACGAACCGTCTATGATAATCAAAACATCACATACAGTTCGTATAACAAACCGTCTCTGATATTCATTATCAGACGGTTAGTATTAATAACCGCCTATGATAAGTCACAGACGGTTAGTATTAATAACCGTCTATGATAAGTCACAGACAGTTATTAACACAAATCGTCTGTGATATTTGGTTTCATAGACCGTTTGTGGTTGGAACCGTCTGTGATAATCTTCACTATTAATTATTGGGTGTACTTGCTCGATGTCGACACAGATTTGTCTTCATATGTGGTTTGAACCATCTGTGATAGGACTGTCTGTAGCAGTGTCTATTTATACAGTAGACTGTGCAACAGAGAACTGCTTTCTACATAACTAAGAGATAAGAGATGTGCCTAAGAAATGACAAGTACCAGATATACTCTTTCTATCTATTCTATACCCCACAAAATCAGCATAAGAAAAAGGAGAAAGAGAGAGAGAGAGAGAGAGTGCAGAATCAGAATAATATCAAAGTCCATCTAAAAATGTGACACACTACTTGACAATGAGAGGTACGAGATGAAGCGTAAACTTGAGTGCACAAATACACAACAAATAGTATGTCTGGCCTCAAAGTCGTGAGGTAGAGGAACTTCAGGACTTAGGTTACACTCGCTGCCCTCAATTGCACAGATTTACTACCACCAGGTATGGTAGGGACATTTGGAGGGTCAGGATCACCATCTTCTCAGAGAGTGGACGAGACAGCCACCTTTATCGTTTCACCGTGGAATAGGAGATTTTCAAGTTGGGATGCCAAGAAGCTGCACAAGAAGCCCTCGATGGCTTATGTTTCACTCACCATCGCCCTTTGGTAGGTTCTCCTTTTCATTATTTTCCCTATCGTAAGAAGGGGGAAGTCTTCAGCACGTCCAGAAGCACAAAAGGTGAGACCAATCCGACGATTGTCTGCATGACTTCTCACATCAAACCGTAAGATGATGCTTGCAACAACCTAGACCTAGAGCTGAAGAGTGCCTATGCGAAGCTGAGAGAGTTGAAGAGTTATGTGAATACCCGACGTCGAGAGTTGAGCTTGGAGCCAGATGATTACGTGTATCTCAGGATCACATCGTTTAAGGGTGTCAAGAGGTTTCAGTTAAAAGGAAAGGTTGCACCGAGATATATTGGGCCGTTCAAGATACTAAAGCACAGGGGAAAAGTTACTTATCAATTGAAGCTACCGGCGTCCTTCAGTGGGATACATGATGTCTTCCATATGTCCCTGTTGAAGAAGTGCCTGCGAGTGCCAGAGGAAGTTGTGCCAGTGGAGGTCGTTGATCTTCAGGAGGATCTGTCATACAAAGAGCACCCCATTAAGATCTGAAAAGTGACCGAACGTGTGACCAGGAGCAAGGCTGTGCATTTTTGTAAACTCCAGTGGAACAACCATTCAGAGGAGGAAACCACTTGGGAGCGTGAGGAGGACCTCAAAGCCGAGTTTTTAAATCTATTCTCTTAGTGAGTCCAGATCTCAGGGCTGAGATCCCGTTTAAGGGGGGGAGAGGTTTGTAACATCCTGTTTTTCAGAGCCTTTTTGAAGTTTTTAAAATAAAATTTATTAATTAGATTTTTCTGGAATTTATTAAAGCTTAAAATAATTTTTTATGAATTAAAAGGATTTAATTTGATTAAAATAGATATTAATATAAGCTAAAAATATTTTATTTGGATTCCTTATGTCTCAAGGGATTTTCTAGAATTTTCTAAGTTTTTTTTACATTTTTAACTATTTTTTAGATCCCCTTCTATTTTATCTGATTTTTTGAAAAAGAAAAATCCCAAAAACCCTGTGAATAGTAATGGGCCGGCCTACCACTGTTCACCGGCCCGTTCACCACAGTCGCTCGATCGCGTTGCGGCCACACATCGCGCATCCGGCCACCTGCGCAAGCCGCCTTGCCCGCAGCCGCCAGATCGGTCCGCGCGCCATGTGCCGGCCATCGGATGGGTCGCGCACTGTGCACCGTTGTGATCTCCCACAGCCGTTCGATCCTCGCCCGAGCCACGCGTCACGCATCTAACGGTTTGAGCACTGTGCTTCGTCTCCGACCCGAACTCGCCGCCGCCGCCATCCCGCTCACGCACGCCTTGGCATCCATTCCCGAGGCGGACTTCGCACCCGCGTGCGATGTCTTCGAACCGGTCTCTCGGTCTCCACGCATAAAACGCCGCCGCGAGCCCCGTCCTCTGCATCCCCCAAGCTGCCACCACCCCTCATCGTGCACCACGCTGTCTCGAGCCTCGCCGACGTTCGCCAGAGCGAGTCGCTTCGAGCGCAAACGTACTCCACGCTGTTCCGCCGTCCGCCGTCATCGACATCGCCACTGATGAGTCTCCGCCGCCGTCCTGTGCACCTTGCCGCCCCTCACTGGAGCTCTGCCGTCCTACACCGCCCCTCAGTCCCCGTCGTATCGCCGAATGGTCCGATCTCTCCATCATGACTGTCCATCCAGATCTAAGTCTATGACTGAGATCTTGCCACACGTCCGCACCGCCGCCATCGGATCTTGCTGACGTCATCCCGCACCACTACCCTGCCGATGGTTCACCTCCTCGGTAAACCTGATCCACCGTGAACCGAGAGATTGACAGACCGGTCCCACTCATCAGCCGCACTGTGCCATGGACCCGTGGACCAGATCCGTCTGAGTCAGCAGCCAACTCAGCTGACACATCAAGCCTAGCCACCACGTGATGACACGTGTCAGCGCCACACGGCACTGGTCACCCCCAGATGTCATGTCAGCATGCGACGTCAGCCTGCCACATTAGCATGCCACATCAACAGCCACATCAGCTCTAGTGCCACGTGTCAGCCCAATCAGCTGCCATGTTAGTCGTAGCTGCCGCATCAGCATACGCACCGTGCACTGTTCCGTGAGCCGTGTCCACCGTGAACCAGCTTTTTTGTGCACCGAGTCCACAGCACAATAACTTTTCGATTTTTTAGTATTTTCTAGCCAAATAATTTTTCGAGAGCCCATTCTTCTCCGTCTTAACTCTGATTGACCCTGTTCTTTTTTCTAAATTCAGTTAAAATCGAGCTCTACCTTTTGGTGCCAGTTTTGAGATCTTTGGAGTTCATTTGAATTTTATTTGATTTTATTTTTGTGCCTTGATCATTTTCTCCCTCGTTAAATCGTGTCTTCGAAGGAGCAGGAGCGTCGTTAGAAGATCCAGAGTCTCTCACTAAGCAAGGCCAAGGCAAGTCATGTTCTTTGATCATGTTGAACCTAATTTTTAATCTTTTATTTATTTATTTTGATTTAAATTATCTGCATCGCTTTATTATTATAAACTCTTGTACTTAGTAGTTATCATCCCAATTGATTAATTCTTCCTTGATAATTTGAATAACATGATGCCATTGTCCCCATAGGTTGGGAAATTATTTAGTGATATCATACTAGATGTCACATGGGTAGTACAATTAATATGCTTAACCATGCTGATAGTTCGATGGGTTTGTCATCCCATGTGATCAATTAATTAATTGGACTTAATGATATATTGAATCGTGGTTGGAGCCACAGTAATGAAATTTGTGTGCCATGACATTGGTGTGTCATTGGTGTTGTTTATACAAAATTGGTTTTCATTTGGACGAGTGATTGTGCAATACAGGGAGAAGTGTGGATTCACTTCTTGGGATGTGGAAATCTCGCCTAGGTAATATTAAGGACTTAACTTTGTGCGCTACTGATCTGAGCTTTATCGTGCAACCACATGTCTATTATGGGATAAATCTGGCTGATTAATTTGGGATATTTCAATTTTAATCTCTCCATTGTGATGAACATAGTTGCCGATTTCCATAAGGCGCAAGGGGGGTGTGATGCAAAACCCTAGTGGATAGGATTAAGTTGAGATTGACTATTGTAAATGCCTTGTTGTGATTTTCTTAGCGTGAGGCTAACACATTGTGTGGGTATAGTTATGCAACCTCTTCAGAGTGTAAAACTATTCGAATAGCATGTCTCCGGTTATGAACAATGCTCAGTGATTTCACACGATGGGTAGAATTTTCAGAAATTTGGATTGGTTAACATTGAAAAGTGAATAGTTAGTTCACTAGTAGGTTAGCTTGTGGATGGGAGGTTCACAAGTGGTTTATTCAATTCTGTTAATTATTTATTTTACTATTGATTTTCTTTAAGTTCGCTTTCAATTTATTTACCGCATTTACTTTAAAATATTGCTTTATACAAATTAAGCTTTCAGCCATCCATTGGTAAGGATTGCATATTATATTGCATTCATTTGTTACAAACAACTTACTGAGTACCAATGTACTCACAGATTTATGCCCACTGTTGCTCAGTTGAGGAGGAGTTATACCAGTAGGAGGTACCAGAGGGAGGATACTTCAGCGACATAAACAAAGGGAGGTACCAAAGGGAGGATCCTGGACTACTGCGGTATACACAGAGAGTCCGGATTTGTATATTTGGGTCTTGACATAAACATTCATCTCTAAGTATCAATAGATATCCAAATTCGTCTAAGTCTCTCTCTCGTATGCTCTCATGTTGATTTCTTGATTTGGTTTGATTTTTGGTGTTCCTCTTCCCCTCTTGATCTTGCTTTATGCCAGGGAAGTATAAGTGATGAAGATGTCTCTTGGAGATTATATCTCAGCCATCTAGGCAATTGTTGTTTGCATGTTCTTGTGTTTGCCCGGTTTTAGCTCAAAAGAGGGTGTTTTTCAGGTTTTGACTCAAAAGAGGGTATTTTTCAGGTTTTGGTCTTGTGGGTATTTTGGCTTGAGTTAGTAGTGTGATGCAGCTTGTTATGATATGTGAGAACATATACAAGGTTATTTACCAATCATTAAGAACTTATGAGCAAGAGTAAATCGTGGTTTCCCTCTTTTGCCTAGTTTTAGTGTAACCTTCCTTTAAAAGAAAAAAGGTCAAAACTTTTGCAATGATTTTCTTGATCGTTAATTGAAATACCTTTCTAACATACTAGAGAAGGTGTATGCCAAATTTCAAGTGATTTGGAGGTTTGGTTTGAGAGTTTGGTCAATTTATGATTTTAGCCTAGTTTTGGTACAACAGTGCTTCAAGATCTAAAAGGTTCCACCCTTAAGTTTTTTTTTCGAATCTTTGGTTGGGATAGATTCTTAAGATTATGATCTAGCCTTGGTTCATGTTTCAAACCATTTGGATTTGTGGATTAGAAGTTACACCATTTATTGGGTTTGAAATAGTGCTAAAAATTTGATCGATTATTTGGGAGAGGTTAGACCACCAACCAACTAGCAAGTAGCAATCAGACCATCCTCTAGTTAGATGTCAGACCGCTAGAATATGTTGGGGCTTATTTTGCTTAATTTGTCTTGAATCTTTCCTTATGTGTGTTTGGTCTCGAATCTTCATAGCTTCTAATAACTATTGGAGTGGAGAGATTTACTTTCTCTTGGTCTCGAATCTTCATAGCTTCTAATAACTATTGGAGTGGAGAGATTTACTCTCTTTTGAGAAAAAGATTTGGAAAAACTTTTAATCGTGTTGGCTCATATTCACCCTCTTTATTTGTCGTTCTCAATCCTATAGGGTTGCATGTAGGGTTCTTGATATAAGGTTTATATCGTCGTAGGATCAAGTTGCAGATGGTTTAACAAGCCATTGGCAGACTGGCCATTTGAGGGCTTTAGGTGCAATCTCAACCTAGTAGAAGGTTTTGATTGAGGTGTACAGGTAGATTACAATCCTAACTTCCTGTTCTCTCTACTAGCCAAGCGTGCATGCATTACAACAGAAACCCATACTCATGCACAGTGAAGGCATTGCACTGCCCTATGGTGTTAAAAAACTAATAGCATGTTTTAACACAACTATGAGCTATAATGGATAACAATTACCTCAACAGAAGCATTGATAGCGGCACAGTCAATGTGACCATTTCGACCAGAAGTAGGAAAATAGCATGTTTGTAAATCACAATATAAACTTCATACTCTGTGCTTATTTTATGTTTTGTACCATAGCAACACTGTATCCTTTGTTTCCTTAATAGAAACCTGCCAAGTAAAGCACTAAAGATGTTGGAGAGCTGCATCTCTATTTCATAAATGGGATAAAAGTTATAGATGCTCTCTATTAGTGATTCTACACAAAACTGAACTAACAAATTCAGATATCTGGCAATATGGTTTTGATATTACCTAGAAACTTTCTAAATACAATTAGCTACAGCTTGCAGCACCTGTTCAGCAAGCTTTCCAAAGAGCACAAACTTAGATATGCATAACCACACATTGGTCATGTTTAAAGAGATAGATATATCAATTACATTAAACATGTTTCAAATGAGAAGCTACAAGCCATACGTGTCATTGCCCTTAGGAAAAATATTAGCTTCTTCAAACTATCTACATGTCATATTTATATCATTCACTTCCCATCTTAACCTGGCATTGCTAACAAACACATAAAACTAACAATTCACCTCCTAAAAAATTCAGCTTTCCAACAAAAAAATGAGAAGGGGCGACATTTTACCTTATACTCCAGCTCAAAATGAATTCATGCTACCTCATAGTACATCTCTATAATCAATTCTCAACCCAAATTATGTTATTGCTACGTAAGCTTTTCTTGCAAATCATTATCTAGCATTGACAAAGCTTAGTCAAATGAAGGGAATAAGCTTACAGCAAATCTGTTGATCCAAGACATCTTATAATAACTACTCAAGTTGGTGCCTCACTTGGATGAAAATACATTTCCACTGAAGCATAAAATAGTAGGCATGAAAAATGGCAGAAGCATAGGCATAAAGACATGTACAAATATATAAAGCAATTGTTATCATCTAAAGCTATTCACACACACACACAAACACTAAATAAGTGGACTGCTGAGCATGAAAAATAACATATTACCAATCTTCGCAACTGTGACACATCCATTGGAGAAGGTGACCTGATGCTCTGCAACCAAATAATACTATGCATTGCACCTACAAAAAAATATAAAAAAGAGGAAAGAGCCTGCATCTCTTAGGGCAGATCCTTACAGGCTTTTTCATAGCAGTTAGTTTAAATGGGCAGTATAAGATTCCATGACACTTTGTAGGAGTTCTAGGTCCAGTTAACACAAATTACCTGATGGCATAAGGTGAGAGTTATGCAACTTAATCAAATGAAGGTGGAACATCTAAACTGATTTTAGTGGACGAAAGAGAAACTGTTGATACAAAATATCATAAATAACACAATGAAAATAAGTGATCTGCTCACATGCAGCTTGCATCCTCCACTGCATTTATAAGCAAATAACATGAAACTAAAAGAGGAATCTGCTTACACATGCACCTCAGCAACATAGAAATTTCTTGAGCTTCCTTGTTTGTGAGATAGTCTATGACTCCATTGGTTCTTGTCTAATCTTACAGTATGCATCTTGGATTCGCAAAAAAAGGGCTGAACATATAGCTATTAGGTTGTTACTGGAGCAGAGATTTGCAAAAATTCCCAAGTAGCAAAAGAATCTACTACTGTGCAGTGCATTTCATCGATTTGTTGGGTACAAACATGCCTCAAGCTAGCAAACTAATATATAGAATTGAAAGAATTGGAGCAGACCAAGCACACTTGTAGATTTAAATATAAATCTGCAACAACTGGAAACAAATGTTAGATATTGATGTGCTTTCTCATTCAGGGACACAAAATCTACATTGCACAACAGAACATAACTAACAATAATTTTAGATGTAGTGCCATGTTAGAGTAGCACATGTGCTTCTCATTTTAGGGACAAAATCTGCATTTTAGGGAGAACTTACAGGTACATGTAGTGTTGAAATGCGTAAATGGAACAATAATAGAAACTCAGATTGGAACAATAATAGAAAAACCCGTTGAGCCAATCAAGAAGCAAATGCAAAGAGAATGGAGAGAACTAACCTGCCTATGGGAGAACATGACAATAGAAGCTCCCTCTCTGCTGACACATCAAATTTGTGTTTCCTTTTCAATCTCTACCGTACTATCCATGTACACCCCAAAATCTGGAAAAAGGAGTAGAAGTGTAAATTCAACTAAACCATCGTATGCCTCCACTAAAGTACCAATAAACAACATAACTATAAACCACTGGCTCTTTTCATGAGAATTGAGTACATAAATGGGCAAACCGCAGACGATTTTCATGAGAATTGAGTACATAAATGAGAAAATCGCAAGAGCTTTTCATTTGAATTGAGTGCATAAATGAGCAAATCGCAAGAGTAGTCTAGCTGCACATGAAGGCATTTTTTTTTTCTAAAGAGCAATGTATCCACAAACCTTCATAGGAAGTACTTCAGTCTCTTGCCATGTTAAAATTAAAAAGAGATCCGCTATGCTGTTAATTGTAAGGACCCACTGCGAACCGTTTCACCATACTAAGAACATTAGATAAAAAGGGTAATTTATTTTTCAAAAAAAAAGGGGGGCTGGCCTTGAGAAGGTTGGGTGCAACGCAAATGGATAAAAGCTGCTGTGATAAAATCAGCTAGGAGGTACACATAATCAAATGGAAAAGCAGCACAGATACTTGGCATTTTTTGCAAGATGCATGCATATTATGTAACAGAACTATATTGAAAAAAGGCAAGGCCTAAATTGTTGGAATATGGGTAGGCTACACTAGCGCAAATTAAAAAAATTCTACCGCATAAACTAAGAAACCATACGAGTAAGAGATCATAGATCTTTATCACTAGACGCACAGTGCAGCGGAAGTAGAGTTGAAGCAGCCGATTCAACGAAGAGCGCGTCGATGTAAGCGAAGGTAATCGATCGTTCTCCGGCCAACTATCTCCTCCTTGCGATCATCCCGATCAGCGCCGTAGTCGTAGCATTGCCTCTACCAAGATCCACACGTCCAAAGAGTGAACACCGTGCGTTGGTGTGTTAGCACCAGCGCGCACAGCAGGGGTTATGAGATGTGGCGGCTAGGGTTTTTAGGATGTCACCCTTAGCCCCCACACCTCTTATTATATAGGCTCCAATCGGATCCTTATCCGATACGAGTGGAGATTGAATTCCACTTGAAAACTATCATCCAGACTCTTATCATTCTAGCCCATTAAATGTATGACCCTATAGGTTCATGTATATTTGGCTATAGGCCGAAAACTCCTTTCCAGTCCATAGGTCGGTAGCGGTCCCTAACAGGACATAATGACCCCAAATATACATAAAGATCATATCGGATAAACCTATATAATGCTTATGTACCGACTCTTTTGTCTCACAATATTAGTTCGAACTCAAGGCGAGAAGCGTGCCATCCTATGATAGCTCGATTATTCACTCGAATCTGTAATAGATTACTCAGTTGTGATTGACTCTTCAACCACATTCGGTATGGCTATGCACTTCCTTAATCCAACCACATCGAAGGGCCAAGAGATATCTCTCCTGTTATATAGGAGGGGCAAATTCTATCTTGATCGCTCATATTCCTCCGCATATTTCATAGTAAACCCGAAAGTTATCTTTATGATCACCCAGTCACGGAGTAGTGTTTGGTAAAGCCTAAGTAAACTATTACACATGTAGGAAACAATGACGATCTCAGGTCTAAAGATTCTACATACACTATATATGAGACCAACTAATAACACTTAAGAATATAACAATTTTCGAAGTGGCTTATGGTGGGTCAATCCAATATCATATTCTCTAACATGTGTCCACATTATTGATTTGACATCCTATATCCATGATCTGTGAAACATGATCATCAATCAATACATGTGCTAATTTGTAAATCATAATTGTCCCACATAATGATATAAGATCAGAGATAATTTAGAATAATATCAAAAACATAAATAAAGAGTTTCACGAACAAGTCACATACTTGTTGATCAATACGAAAGATATTTATTCAAGAGACAAAATAATATATTATTCCAAAGAGTATAAACATAGAAGTAACACAATCATCTCCATGATTACCTCTAGAGCATATCACTAACACAAACCCCATCTATCTATAATGTTGGAGGGCTCATCATCTACATAGTTGCTCCAAAGTATTGATACCTCTAAATGACTTGCATGCAATTTGCTGAGAACAACAAGCCAAATGTTCAAAACATCTTCAGTATCCACAAGAAAAGCATTTGTTCGACTATACTAATGAATAGTTCGCTGCGTACCCCAACTGCTCTAGCTAACTGAATTCTTGATCTCAATGTCACGCTCACACTGAAGCTGCACACAATAATCCAAATGAAGTAATGCTTATTTCCCTTTTTGTCTAGGGTCTAACATATCTTAAATAGAACCTAAGAAATTAGTGATCCATTAATATAACTCTATGCTATTCAAAATGAATATCACTGGAAGCAGTATGGTGCCTTTCGTAGGAGGAGCACCCTTTTCATCGTGTCCAAGCAACTAAACCTTGCCTTCCTGCAGTTGGCATCTTCACGTAACCTGCAATAACGAAATAATTAGCCGCAAACAATATACAAAAAAAATCGGATTCAAGGATGAAATAAACATGGAACAAATGAAAATAACAAAGAAAGGAGGGAGGGTGACGTGCAGCCCTCGTCTCACCATCCCCTACCTCGACACCAACAACGACCATGGCCAGCTTGCTCTTCGATGAACTGAGGATCGGGCGCAGGCACCGTGCATGTAGGCAGCGTGCTGTGGCTACTCAGAGAGGGCAGGCTCACCTCCTTCCGTTGCCTTACTCACAGGCCGCTCATGGGATGCCACCCCCTCCTTCGGTTGTGAGCGTCGTCACCTTTCTCTGCCGTGAGCTCGAAGTCGTCGTCGTTGTCTCTCTTTAATGGGGACACAAGGCGCCATAGAGCACGCGGTAGCAGCCCCCCGCGGCCCTAGAGCCCATGTCATCGCTCCGCTGCACACGCCGCCGTAGGGCCAGGAAAATTGTTTAGTTTTGGATTTTTTTTTCGGTGATAGCAAAAGGAACGAATTTACCGAAATTTTGGTTATTTTGTATGAATTTCTCGTTCAGATTAAATTTAAAATTTAAACTTAGAAGTTAGGATAAAGAATATTTAAATCTCCATTTGGACAATAGCCATGGGCTGATCTGGTGGGAAGAAGCTCCACTCTTGTATGTGAGGTCCCGGGTTTGAACTCCCTTCGCGCAAATATTTTTAGTACAGTAAATTTCCGTAGGACCCACGTGGGCCACGTGTCAATGAAGAAAAGAAGAAAATATTGGTTGCTAGGAGTGGGATTCGATTTTCAGCACAGTAAATTTCTGTGGGACCCACATGGGCCATGTGTTAGTGAAGAAAAGAAGAAAATATCGGTTGTTAGGAGTGGGATTTGATTTTCAACACAGTGAATTTCTGTGGGACCCATGTGGGCCACGTGTCAATGAAGAATAGAAGAAAATATTGGTTGCTAGGAGTGAGATTCGATTTTTAGTACAGTAAATTTCTGTGGAACTTGTGTGAGCCACGTGTCAGTGAAGAAAAGAAGAAAATATTGGTTGCTACGAGTGGGATTCTATCCCTGGACACACTTAGCACGCTTGAGAAGGTCTTAGCCACTATACTTGTTAATTTTCTTTGCTCAATGTTGGCATTGACAACTTTTTATGCTTCAAAATTCAAGCCAAAATGAATTATTTTGGCCAAAGTGAAATTATTTCGGGGGTAACGAAAAGAATGAAATTTCAATAAAATTTTGCCAAAATTGTGAACCATGCATAGCTTCGCTACCCAAATCGCCATGGGCGCCTGCTGGCCATGGCAGGGCTTGTAGCCCATGGTGTCACCAATCTTGCGAGGCGCCTAGACCACTACTGGATGTCGAGGATGATGTCGTCATGGTGGGGATGGCAGCGACCGTGCAAGGGCGAGAGCTCTGGAGAGGGAGAGGGAGGGGAACGTGGCCTCTGCGACCCAATCCACTGTAAGGCCCCGTCACCACTCTGCCCTGGACTCACTCCTCTTCCTTCCTTCCCATTCTTGAGCAACGCCACCGCCACCTCTACTCCACGCCCTGGGATCGCTTGTCACAAGGCGAGGGGTGGAGGGGAAGCACCGGCGGGGGAGGGGAGGTACGGGACGACGGAGGTGACAACAGCGATAGTTACTGAAATGGCCACACGATGGGGGTAGAGGAAGGAGGGCGCTGGCAATTGAGCTGGGGAGGGAGAGGAGGGAGCACATCCTCCCTATATAGTGGAAACTGGTTAGACCATGTGGCAAGATCTAGACTATTTTAGGTGATGAATAATTGACAACGTTGGTTATGATATTACTCATAGTGTGTTGCGTGTGCGGATTGACATTGGTCAAGTTCGGATGAACTTATACCGAAAAAATATTCTTTGGTCTTTGCATGTGCAAGTTAAAGCATGGAGGCGATCATGGTCGATGACGAGGAGGATCGGGACTAGGATGGGGAGATCCGAGATCAGGCGGTCGAGAGAGTCACGAGATGGTTGAGCTCATGCTTGGGCACGTGAAGATTAAAGATGGATGATACGTGGAGAAGATACACGAGGTGCGGTCCTAGAGGTTTCGACACGTGGAAGGTTGAAAAAATTAGAAGCGTAAAAAGAATTGAAAAAACCCATGTTACGAAGGGTTTTTGTCTCTTGAAAAATAGTGGACCAAAAAACCCTGATTGAGGCAAAAAGATCCAAGATGAGTTGTATTAGGATTTTAAATGGAGTCCTCGTGGAAAAAGAAACGGAGTGTTTCCGTGAGATAAAAAGGGGCTGCGTGCGTGCGCTTGTGACGTACCTGTGGCAGCAAGTTTCAGCGGTGGGTACTGTAGCCGTGAGATTTAAAAAAATAGCGGCGGCTTGAGATTTGATTGCAGAGGAATTGCTGCCAAGACATTGCATTGGTGACATAAAAAATTGACGTGGCTTGTGATGGTACGTGACTACTACTCATGTGATTTCTTTTGTTGCCTTTTGAGTTTGCATTTATGAACTTTGATGGTTGGTTGAACATGAGGCTCTTGGAGATCAACTAGTTGTGACATTGCTTGGAACTAGGCAATAGCATTGATAGCTAGCGTCAGACTTAGCTAGTAGCAGACAGCTAGGAGTTAGAACATGCATAGCTAGAAGCTTGACGTGAGGTTTTGGAGTAGATCAACAAAACAAACTGCTGTGTGATCTTTTGGTTGTGAGCTCATGCATGATTTTTGGTGTTGGCCGTGACTTGTCATGAGTGATTGGGCAGCTGAATAAAAATTTGAGTAGCTGCTACTTTGGCCTTGAGACGTGATTAGAAGGTGTAGGCATGGTGTGAGTCAGATTGAATTTTTATTGTGCTGGTCGAGATCTGTTGGATGCGTTGTGTGCTGCAACCAGCGAGAAGTTTTGTGATTAGAGAGGTGATTAAGAGTGCTAATTAGATTTTGTGTTGGGGTGGCCGGCCGAGAGATAGGATACTAGTGCTATTGGTTTGTTTGCTGTTTGAACACAAAGAGTCGTGGCTATTTCGAGTTGTACTCAGTTTTCTGGCTCTCGAATCTTTTTCAGTAGTCAATCGGAGGTACCGTCTACATCACATAAAGATAGCAGCAGCAGAACGAAGTGCTCTATCTGTTGGTAATACACACATATATATTTATATTATCATTTTTATCTTTCTGTGTTTTGTTATAGCAAATTTGAAGAAAAGTTTGCGCTACGTACTACAATTATTCACTCCCCTCTGATTGCCATCGACGATCCTACAAGTGGTATCAGAGTAAGGTTGCAATGGTATCAGATCGGGATTATTTCTCAGGTAAACCACCTTTTTTTGGTGGATCCAATTATCTTTATTGGAAAACATGCATGGAGGTCTTTCTGTAAGCACAAGGTTATGCAATTTGGCAAAAAGTTGAAAATGCGTATATTGTGCCTTCTGTTGTTACTAGTGAAAATACTACTGATGTTAAATCAAATGCTAAGGCTAGGAATATTCTGTTGCAAGGTCTTTGTAGAAATACATTTGTTAGAATTGCTCATATTAAATCTGCAAATAAAATTTGGACTATTCTTGCTGATTATCATGAAGGTTCTAAATCTGTTAAAGGTATTTGCCAGAATCAATTTAAAAAGGAGTATTCTAAATTTGAGATGAAACTAGGAGAATCAGTGGGTGCACTCTTTGACCGCTTTAATAAAATTATTAGTGATTTACAATCTATTGATGTCATATATTATGATTCTGATAATGCATTTCAAATTTTAAATGCTTTGGATATGTCTATTTGGAATGTATTTGTCACTACTATTAATCATTCTAATAATAAGAAAATACTTACTTTGAATGATCTTTATTCCAAGATGAAAACACATGAGATTGATGTATTGGCTAGGGTAAATAAGAATAATTATTTGGGTTTCGTGACTAGCCAAGCTGACAGTTCTTCTAGTTCCTCTATTGTTTCTTTATCTGCACTGTGCTCTATTTCAGATGAACAATTAGAGGAGATTCCAGAAAAGCAGCTTGTAGTTTTCTCCAACAGGGTGACCAAGGCAATTAGCAATATCAGATCAAGATGGAGAGGAGGTCCAATCAGATGCTATGAGTGTGGTGAGCAAAACCACATCAGAGGAATTGCCCCAAACTGAGGAGCAAGGAAGTCAAGGATGACAAGGCACCAACTCGTCGCTCCCAAGTCAAGATTGATCTAAACAAAAAGTGCAATTATCGTAGGGCGGTTAACAAGATAATTTTAGCACTTGATGAGATTGTTTTGAGTTATGATGATTCTGAAAGCGACGATGGGGGAAATGGCAAGAAGGCAAAGGAGGTAGACTTCACAGGGATGTGTTTTATGGCCAACAATGAGGAGCTCAACGGTAATGATCTTTACAGTGATTCTGATGAGGTAAAACCTTCTTATACCGATTTATCTCGTGCTGTGCTTAGATTAACAGAAGAGCTCAAAACGTATAAAAATAAAATTAAAAATCATGAATTTATTGTTGAGAGCTTAAATTCTGAAATCAATAGATTTAGAACTTCTATTCCTGATGATGAATCTTGTAGGTCTTGTCAAGTTTTACATTCTGAGTTAGAAAATACTATAACAATCAATATATCAAACTTAGTTCAACTTACTGATGTAACTGCTAAATTTTATGAATTAAAATTGATACATGATTCTTGTGATGAAAAGTTAAAATTTGCAAATGATAAAATTGAAAAACTCAAGTCTAGTTCTTCTATATATTTAGAGTCAAGTAATTCAAATGCTCAATTCAAAACTTTCTCTAAATGTGAATTGTTAGAAACTAGACTTAGTTCGTCTTAAGAAATAATTCAACAGATGTTTTATCAAGAGATATCTTCTTGGTCTAATTGTTCTAAGCTTAACTCAGAAATAGAAGCATTGATTAGACAACCTAATGATTTTGCTGAAAAAAGAAAGATTAGCTCGGTCTAGTGCTAATATTGTGAATGAACCCTTTAAGTGCTTAACTTGTCCCACTTTAACTAAAGAAAAATGAGTACCTCAAAGACACTTTAGAGAGATTCTCCTTTGGTAAGAAAAATTTGAATATGATTCTAGATAAGTCAAAAATAAGTATGAAAAATCATAGTCTAAGATTTAATTGTATTGAGCATGCCAAAAATAATCCTCCCAAGGTTTTTAAGTTTCTTGAACCTGAAAAAATAAAGTAAAATCTGAACCGAAACAAACTATTTTTAAACTGCTGGTTTTGTGCAAAGTTCAGTTGCTAATGCTGTAGATGCTAGCTCATCATCTCAAAAGAATTCTATTTTTATTAGATTTCATTGCACATATTGTGAAAAAGATAGACACTTGCATAAATTTTGCTTTAGGCGTGCTAAGAAAGTGAGGAGAGAAAGATTGAATGTAATGAGACAAAAATATGTACCATCTTTTGTTCCTAAAACTTATGAGAAAGCTAGATTTTTAGAGAACTTTTATGATGACTTTAAATCTGTTTCACATGCTGATTTGAGATTTAGTTCAAATAATTCATATTCTTTTTGGCATTTTGATCGACCACATGCACATGATGTTGGTTCTAGTTTTGTTACTGTTCCTCCATATCGTGTATCTCAGTACTGGATTCCTAAATCTTATTTCACTAACCCCGGTACTGTGAGATCGATGTTTTCTATGATGTAAGAACAATTGATGAGGATGGAGAACATAAGCTTGATTGGGTTTCGATCTTTTACATCATTGCTTGATTGGAACACTTGATGATTCTTTATTCTTTTTGATGGCTTCCAAGATATTTCACTTTTTGAGAGACCATGTGAAAAATATGATGTTGCCCTATATCTTATGGAGTTAGATTATGAGATTACTGATACTCTCATAAAACTATTTGATACTTCTCCGTTTGTTCGTTTGCGAAGTGAGTTGGGTGTGTTGCACTCTATGGGATTGTTCTGAGGGGGAGTTTGTCTTTTAAAATTTCAGAAGTTTTGTTTATTATTCTCGTCAAATAACTCATTAAGTCCAAGTCATTGAAACCAATTAAGTAGTAGAGCTCGCTTTATCATATTTATTCATATATCATGTAGCTTTGATCACTACTAGTTATAATTAATTTGCTACATTTGAATTAAAAGTATGACATGGCAGAATATTTTGATTAGATTGATTATATTTATTACTTTGCGGTGTTCATCAAAAAAGATTAGCCTGATTGTGAGTCGTATTTTAACTCTTAGCTATGAGGCTCGTTTGTTTCATGTTACAATTTTTTATGATCACTCAATTTGGTATGTTATTAAAAAAAAGTATATAAGAAAGAGAGAATTGAAAAGATGTATGCTTCAAGCATGCCATGGTGAACAAAAAGAAAAAAACACAAAAGTCCACAAAATAAAAAGAAGTATGCTTCAAGCATGCCATCATAAAAAAAATAAGTATGTCATTATGAAAAGAAGTATGGTACAAGCATGCCACATGACTAAGAATTGAGTGTGGAGCAATAAGTTGTTACATGAGACTGCTAGCCCGTCTAGAGTTTAGGTTTGCTTCACTTTTAGGTTTTGACTTTTCGTTGTGATATCTCATTATGCTCTTTATAATTAGTCTAGTCATTGTTGCGATGTCTGTTATTGATATAAATCGCTTAATCATATTGACAGACTTGTTTTGACATTGTTATGCGATATATGGATTTATATGATCTAGATACCTCTACTCAAAAATATGGCTCGGTGGCTTTATTAAATCAATACATCATGACTTGGATAATCTACAAAGCTTCTAGCTTATTATTCTCATTACTCCTTCTTAGAATTACCATTTAAGTTTTCTTGATGATTATATTGCCAAAGGGGGAGAGAAATTTGAGAGATTGGAGAGTTTTTGGAAAAATTAAAATTACTTCTCTTGTGTTGAGGGGGAGAGATTTGAGTCTTGTGGTTTAAAATACTTTTTTGGCTTCAGTTCTTCACTTAGATTTGTTGGAAGTTATGTTAACTTAACGTATTGTCAATGTATTCATCAAGGGGGAGATTGTTAGACCATGTGGCCAGGTCTAGACTATTTTAGGTGATAAATAATTGACAACGTTATTTATGATATTACTCATGGTGTGTTGTGTATGCGGATTGACGTTGGTCAAGTTCGGATGAACTTGTACCGAAAAAATATTCTTTGGTCTTTGCATATGCAGGTTGAAGTATAGAGGCAATCGTGGTCGATGATGAGGAGGACCAGGACTAGGATGAGGATATCCGAGGTCAGGCGGTCGAGAGAGTCACGAGATGGTTGAGCTCATGTTTGGGCACGTGAAGATTAAAGATGGATGATACGTAGAGAAGATACAAGAGGTGCAGTTCTGGAGGCTTCGACACGTGGAAGGCCGAAAAAATTAGAAGCGTAAAATGAATTAAAAAACTTATGTTACGAAGGGTTTTGGTCCCTTAAAAAGTAGTAGACCAAAAAAGCCTGATTGATGCAAAAAGGACCAAGATGAGTTGTATTAGGGTTTTAAGTGGAGTCCTCGTGGAAAAAGAAACATAGTGTTTCCGTGAGATAAAAAGGGGCTGCATGCGTGCGCTTGTGATGTACCTGTGGCGGCTGGTTTCAGCGGTGGGTACTTTACCCGTGAGATTTAAAAAAATAGCGGCGGCTTGAGATTTGATTGCAGAGGAATTGCTGCCAAGACATTGCATTGGTGACATAAAAAAATTGAGGTGGCTTGTGATGGTACGTGACTACTACTCATGTGATTTCTTTTGTTGCCTTTTGAGTTTGCATTTATGAACTTTGATGGTTGGCCGAACATGAGGCTCATGGAGATCAACTAGTTGTGACATTGCTTGGAACTAGGCAATACATTGATAGCTAGTGTCAGACTTAGCTAGTAGCAGACAGCTAGGAGTTAGAACATGCATAGCTAGAAGCTTGACGTGAGGTTTTGGAGTAGATCAACAAAAAAAACTACTGTGTGATCTTTTGGCTGTGAGCTTGTGCATGATTTTTGGTATTGGCCGTGACTTGTCATGAGTGATTGGGCTGCTGAACAAAAATTTGAGTAGCTGCTACTTTGGCCTTGAGACGTGATTAGAAGGTGTAGACATGGTGTGAGTCAGATTGAATTTTTATTGTGCTAGTCGAGATCTGTTGGATGCGCTGTGTGCTGCAACTAGCGAGAAGTTTTGTGATTAGAGAGGTGATTAAGAGTGCTAATTAGATTTTGTGTTGGGGTGGCTGGCCGAGAGATAGGATACTAGTGCTATTGGTTTGTTTGCTGTTTGAACACAAAGAGTCGTGGCTATTTCGAGTTGTACTCAGTTTTCTGGCTCTCGGATCTTTTTCAGCAGTCAATCGGAGGTACGGTCTACATCACATAAAGATAGCAACAGCAGAACGAAGTGCTCCATCTGTCGGTAATACACATATATATATTTATATTATCATTTTTATCTTTCTATGATTTTTTTGTGTTTATAGCAAATTTGAAGAAAAGTTTGCGCTACGTACTACAATTATTCACCCCTCTTTGATTGCCATCGACGATCCTACAAAACTACGCGAAACGATGCACTTCGTCTAGATGAAGCCACTCCGTACTGGAGGAGTGTGATGACATACACGAACCATGGCTGGCCACTAAGCCCCCCCCCCCTAGTTTGGGGAAGACGGGAGAAGCGGAAAGGGAAAAGAAAGCCATGTGGCTTGGGACAGCCCACACGTCGGCACAAATTTTTTGTAAAGGGAGGGAAGGGGAAAGAACGTAATACTTACCAGCTCCTTATTTTAAATAGTAGAGAATTAAAGGGTTAGTTACTTGTACAATGTGTCACCAAAACGTATATAATCTGCTTGGTTCTGTTGTCATTGTAATCTAAGTATTATTTCTTATCTGGCACAAGTAATGGGCGGTATAAATCGAACCCTGCGCCTCAGTTTAGGTGTGTGAGCGATCTACTTTCCAATCTCTGTATCATCTCTCTACACCGTGTTGTCTTCCAGATGTACTCACCTGAAACGACGACATCGACACCACAACGAGAGATCGTCACTAGTAGCTACAACGACAATCTACTTTCTCGTTCGTGCTCCCGTCCCGATGCTCTATGTGGAAGTTAAGCGTGGTGAATGTGTGTTGTTGCATTAGGGCATGTACAACTCAGCGATAACAGTCGTCTGTATCTTGCCAGCACATCAAAACCATCTTACGTGTACCGTAATAAAGTGAGGGAGGCTCGCAGGTCGTCGTCTCACGAGGCGACGGGGCGCGCTCGTGCTCCCAGGCGATATCGCCGAAGCCGCGAGCGTTGTAGAGCCGCCGTCTCCTCCCAAGCGACGCGAAGCGGATGGCCGGATCCAGATGCGGGCGCGCGAAATGGCAGCCAGTTCCTTCCAAGCGCGCCAACTTTTCTCCTTCCCTTTTCTCTTCAGCTCCCATTTCCCTTTTCCCTTTTCTCTTCAGCTTCCAAGCAGATCCAGATGCAGATGTCGGGAGCAGCGGCGGCTCGGAAGAGCCAGGGCGCGGCGGCGGCTCGGAAGAGCAAGGGCATTGCAGCGGATGCGGCGGCGGCGGCGGCGCAGGAGAGGAAGGCCATGGCGTCGGCAGGGGAGCAGAAGCGGACGGCGGCGGCGGCGGAGCAGGAGAGGAAGGCGACGGCGGCGGCGGCGGAGCAGGAGAGGAAGGCGACGGCAGCGGCGCAGGAGAGGAAGGCCGTGGCGTCGGCAGGGGAGCAGAAGCGGACGGTGGCGCAGGAGAGGAAGGCGGCGGCGCAGGAGGGGAAGGGTGCTGGCTTCGTGGCGACACCGCCGGAGCGGACTGGTGCAGGCCGCGCGCCCGTCAAAGCCGCGCCGTCCTTAATTTTTGGGGAAAAGGTGGGGAAAAGTCGCCGAACCCTTCACGGCTTCCCCCACCTTTTCCCCAAAAATCTTCGCCCCTAAGCTTCCGGCATCCAAGCTTCGAGTGTTTTTTTCGAGTCAAGTCGCGGCCGCGGAGGCGATCGTGAGTGAGTTCGGATGGAGGCGGGAGGTGAGCGCGCGCGGTCGTGGTATCTCAGCAGGAGGAGGTCGGCGTGACTCGCCGTCCAGCGGACGGCCGCGCGCGCCAAGGAGGCCGAGCTCCGGGCGACCTACTGCTCCTTCATCCGGGACGTTGGCATCGGGCTCCGATTGCAAGTGATGTCCTTCTTCTTACTCTTATCCCCAATCGCATTCAAGCATGTGCTTTTCGGTTTAATCTGTTAAGATGTTGTCACGATGTTATGTATGGTAACGGTGGGGAATTTGCAAGTAAAGTTTTTGCATTTGACTGCTTGATTTTGCTGTTAATTAGTGTTGGGTTTTCGAAGATTGAAGAAACGCCTTGCACATTACAACGTGTTGTTGTTGTGGCTTATGAAACAATGTATCGGAAAGACCCTGATGCTGCTCGCAGAATCCACCAGAAGGTACTTGAAAGTTTTCGCTTTTCTACTACTACTTCTGATACAGCCTGTTGTTTGTGATATTTCTGGGCTCTAAACTTCTCTAATTAAAATCAGGAAGTTCTTGAGAAGCTGAAGGCCCTAATTTTGGTAGGGGAGACACTATTGCTTTCAACAATTAGGTTTGATTTCAATATACAGCATCCTTATGAGCCACTAAAGCTCGCTCTCACTAATCTGGGGATCTCCCAGAAGGAAGTGAAACAAGTTGCTGTAAACCTTGTAAATGATACGTAAGTTATTTGTGCTTGGGGCTTACCCTGTTATTTCTTCTCAACATTTGCAATCTTATCATTTCTGAGCTGGTTCTACAACTTTATATGCAGGCTTCAGACTACTTTGGTTGTACAGTTTAAGCCACACTACATAGCTGCCGGATCCCTCTTCCTTGCTGCTAAGTTTCACAGCATCAGACTTCCTTCTGAAAAAGGAAAAGTATGGTGGCATGAGTTTGATGTTGCTCCCAAGCAGTTACAAGGTACAGTGTTAATACGATGAACTCATGAAGTTAGCTTGTTTGCATCCATTGAACCATAGTCATTTACCTTTCAATACCATCAGTTTTCTATCGTGTCTGATGATCAATTACACTTGCAGCTGTTATCCAAGTGTTAATACGATGAACAGCGCTTGATGCTTTTATTTAGTTGAGGTATGGTTTAACTGAAATGAGCATTGAGTTTAACTGAAACGTACTTGAGATCTTTGTTGGTGTGCTTTTGAAACTTAATACCTGCATATGGCATTTTAAAACTTAATACCTCCTGCAAGCTTCACCTAATGCTGCAATGGACAAATGAACTTGTGTCTGTTCTTTGTCACTTATCTGCAAGAACATCTTTTCTTTATTTTATTACAGCAAATGTCCTTATTGATTTTTGGAACACATGCTTTTTGTTGATTGGAGCAGTGTTGTAATGGAAGATAGGTTGATAATAGATTAGTAGTTGCTTCATCTGTTAGGAGCCTGTTCAATTTGCTGAGGCTTAGTTCAATTACTTGAGCAATAACCACTAACTTTCCAAGTTTTTAGAAGTAATGTCTTCTGTTGTTGACAGGATTGACCCAAGATCCTTTCAAGACATGGTTGGCCTTGATGATGTTCCTATATGAACTGTTCAATTAGGTAATATTGCTAGTTTAGCTGAATTATATTTAGAACTCATGTTCAGAGCTGCACTTGGTAATATATTATCTCCTAGACAACCTGTTGGAATCTCGTACATATTTGCACCGGAGGTACTTAAACATTCCTGTGTTAGTTCAGAGTTTCAGAGTTCCTATATTTCAATTTTTCCCTAGCCTGCCTTTCTTTTTTTAATATCATCGGTGAAGACCATTTTTAGTGCTTAATTTGGCAGTACTGCTACGTGGTAAATTTTGTTTAGAAAAAGTGCTGAACATCATATGTTTCATTTTCAGATTTCGGATGTCAGCTAATCAGTGTTCGGATTTTAGATTGTATTGTGGTCAATTTTCAGATTGTTTACTAATCAGTTTTCATATGTTTCATATAGGCCAAAGACAGCAGAAAGGAGAAGGAAGTGGTTGGATGCTTGTATTGTGGCTGTATTTGCAACATGGCACATATGGCCAACCGGATGCTTGAATTTAACTTTTGTAGTATGAATAGGCTGCTAGTGTGAACATATGTGAAAATGATATATATATTAATATATCATTTATATTGATGGTTCTAAAAAATATTGTAATTATGTCCATCTTATTTATGCTTGATCTGTTTTATATCAAGAAGCAACACAATAGTATACAGAAATCATATTCATGCTTGATCATGGCTGCATGCATGCATTAAACAGTTTGCAGACAGTCAAATAGACGATCCATTGTACAAGCTATTTGTTTAGTTATCTGTGTGTGAAGTGGAAAGAACTTGCAGACAACAACTTGTCTGTGGGTTGTACATGCTCTTAGTTTCAGCGTAATAGGCCCCTAATTTCCTTTTGGGTTTCGGGTGGTTCGCCTTCAGGCGTATCAGTTTGTTGTACTTGTTTCTTTGTGTTTTTTTTTTTTTGCCGTTAATGCATTAGCAGAGCTCCTGCTCGTTCGTCAACAAAAAGCGAAAAGATCTGTCGGCCCAGACCGACGTTCAGCCCCGGCCAAGGTTGAGATGTAGCCCAAAGTGAGAAGGTGAGAGCCGCAGCTCAGCAATGGATGGGCTGCCGCGCACTGTTTACTAGTACTTGCTTCCCAGCCTCACCCATGAGCAATAGGCTCTGGTTCAAAGTGGCATGGCTTCTGACTTTTGATTTTAGCTGAATGATCACCGTAATAGTTGTTAGTTTTTTAGGTATTTAATTAAAGAAAAATAGAGAAATAAAAAAACCGTTATATCTCTACAGGTAATACAAAGGAAAAAACGAAAAAAAGAGGGAAACAAGCCGTGTTAGGAAGGCAACACGTTCTAAATAACTTTTTTGATAATTGCTGTTTGGAATGCGGACATAAACATGTGCAATTTGATGTCCTTTATCTTTCTTTTTCTTTTGAGATTGCAATTTGGGATTCTAATCACTGGAGTAATTTGCTGTTGGAACGCAGACATGAGATCTATATGTTGTTGCTTTTATATCGAAATTTGGCAACAAAATGTGTTGCTGTATATTGCTGCTTCTAGATGGAAAATTGGTAATCAAATGGTGCACATTGCTTGCTTTTCTTTTATGGCCCGCTCAGAACGGCTTAAAAGCTAGCTTCTGCATATGGTGTTGGCTTCTTTTTTACTATTTTATTTTTTAACTTTTTCTTTTTTATATATATTTTTTGGGTTTTTCTTATATTCCTTTATATTATCTGTGATTGGCTAACATATTTTTTCTATTTTGAATTTTTTTAAATTTAATTATACTAAATAAGATAACTCATTTATAGTAAAAAAATAAATCAACTATAGTAAAAAAAAGTTATAAGTCATCGTAATTCTGAACACCTCTAGTTCGAGGGGAACAATGTTTAGAGTGATATGGTTATTTTGACGTCACGATTTGGTTCTTCCCTCGCAAAAAAAAAAAAAAAAGAGAGAGAGAGACATACTATAGAACCTTATACCGTTGCAACAGTATAGCCATCGCTGTTGGATCCAAATCTGTACAAATCTCAAAGCAATCTATTACTTCTGCTCCGCTCCTGTAAAGTGCTCTCAACGGTATTCTATTCGCTAGTTGCTCTGAAAAAAGGTTCTTCTGTCAAGCGCGTCCATTCCCATTGTACAGTTAATGCAAGTTTCTAATTAACTTTTTGTGCTTGCTTGCGTCAAGCTTATTCGTTCCCAAGTTTGACTCGGATGGAATGCCATGCATACTCCCAGTGTAATCATGTTTCAGTTTTCTTTATCTCTACGCAAAGATGGAAAGCACACAGAGCGGAGGTCGCTTGTGCAGATAAAAAGAGGGCGAGAATGATCAAGGCCGGCACAAAGGAGCAGATTATCATGATTGCTTTGCTGGGGGTTAATTCTCATCATATCGCCCCTTTTCATTTTCCTGTTCTTTAACATAGAGCACAAACAGCCTGATGCTTTACTTGCCTTTCTCACCCTTCTCGTGTCTGCCAAGCATTCACCAGGTGAACTCAGAACACACCTTTGATACATAAATTTAATAATCTCACAAGGATGAAGTATCTGTAATTTCTTTTTACTGGTTCATCTGACTGACAAAAATTAACTTGATTTCTGTCCTCAACAGCGCAAAACTATGGAAGCAAACCAACAAAAATACTCTTCAGAAACTTATTTATTTTGTACAAAAAAGAATTCGAACCATCCGTAATTATACAACAAGATATCACCTATCTTCTTTCTTATCAAAAATTACATATGTGCTTCATTTGTCATGGTAATAGTATTCGTCTATTGAAGATTGCTGTGGTTCTGTTCGTTTCAAGAAAACAGTGTGCTTCCTCCCCGGTCTCCGTTTCCTACAGCGACGAACTATCTTCGTCGGAGTTGCTGTCTCTTCCTTGCAGCCCGTGCATGTTCAGGACCGGCAATGCGGAGGTCGCTGAGATACGGAAAGACCTCGCGGACCCAACAAACGTCCTGTCCTGCTGGCTGACTTCCCTGCAGACATGATCCAGCATGGAGAGGAAGTCCCTCACCACCATGAATATCCTCAGGGGGTGTGCTATCTCTTTTGCCACGTTACCGTGGAAGTACTCGGTGATCTCTTTCACTCTTCCCAAAGCCCTCTTCTCCTCGCACCAGACTTTTTCAATCTCCTGCTCAGCTCCCTTGAGAAAATCATGCATCGTCGTGAAGAACTTCAGGCCCTGTGAGCATTGCTTCTCGAGCTGGAGTACCGACTTGATCCTTCCAAGACCAGTGTCAAGCTTGGATACATAACCATGCAACACATCAAAGTCCATGGTTGCTGCTTTCTTGACGTTTCCAAGCTCATAGCTCAGCCCAGACACAACTTTTAGGCCTTGCTTACGGAATTGTACTTCTTTTGCAATATTTGTGATGTGATTTTCTGAAGCTTTCTCAGATTTTTCATCCTCTGACCGGACAATTTCTTGGACAACAAAGTGTAGCAGGGTGGTTTTACCATCGGTGCCTTTGACGTCTGCGAGTTTTAAGAGGGTGTCGAGTTTGAAAGCTTTTGCCTCGCCCCGGTTTGTGCCAACATTCATTCGGTTCCCAGTTCTCAGCACTGCTTCAAGGAGTTTAAGGAACAGTCTGCTGCCTTTTAAATCATCACAAGCTGCCTGAAAAACAAGTGAAGAATATTAGCTCCTCATAAGTGCCACTACAAGACTCAAGAATTCATGATATTGCAATAATGGAACATGCCCAAATTAGAAGAAAAACTTGGTATGTGACATTACAAAATTGTATAGTTCTGAAATAATACAACTAAAATTCAGTGCGGCTCAGAGCCATCACAAAATATTGATAGGATAGGAATATGGCATTTTTTTTGTCTAGCACTGCAATCGATAGCTAGTTAGCCAATCAATTGGCAAATAAGCAGTGCAGGCAGCTTTGCTGATTGTTACACATACTATCGCAACCAGCAGCCGGTGCATGGGCAACGACAGTGGATTGCACACAAATGCCAACAGCTCTTTGTTAGCAAGTCTTGCGTGTTCATACGGCCTCGGTTTCTGTGTGTCACCTCGACTCTAGTCAATCTTGAGTTCACATTAATCATGTGTTGTGTTCATATTAGTCTTGCGTTCCTATTAACCATACCAAACTATATATATATATATATATATATATATATATATATATATATATATATATGCAATCATTTGTGACTTGTATCAATCCATCAATTGCGTGATTATTGCAAATATTCTACGCTCTCATGGTATCAGAGCGGTGCCGCTCCTCAACCGCCGCCTCTACAGCTTCCGCCGCGCCGCCCCCAGGAGATGATCTCGTCTCTATAATCTCTCCTGGGGGCTACGCAACTCGTAGTTTAAGTCATGTCACTGATCATCCGATTAGCTACTAATTAGAGTTTTCTCTGGTCATCTTCAAATCAGGTTTCTCTATCTTTTCTGATGATAGATCGGTTTGTGTCACTTTGCCGACTCGTCGATGTTCCTCGACTCCAGACTTCACCGTCTTAGCTTTAACCTCTCCGACGTCTTCTCTCTTACGATGACGTCGTGGCGTGACGCAGCGCGCTCGTCGACATGGTCATCCCTCCGTGGCCTTTCGAGCGCCCCATCTACCGTCGTCATCACGCCGATCATCATCGCCGGCCCATCGTCCACGAGCATGAGCCGTCGCACCACTGGGAGCCCGCACTTGTAGTCATGCCATCGACATACACAGGCTGCTGCTGTATTGCCCCTTAGGGCAGCTGTGTCGCTGCCTGTGATCATCATTGTCATCATCAATGCCACCCGCCAGTGTCATATTTTTTTATTTAAAAAAATTAATTTTTTTCTTTTTTTTC
Organism: Melocanna baccifera; assembly: GCA_036346265.1. NCBI lineage: Eukaryota > Viridiplantae > Streptophyta > Magnoliopsida > Poales > Poaceae > Melocanna > Melocanna baccifera. The sequence goes on along the minus strand of CM070705.1, from coordinate 10,436,550 downwards.
CACTCCGATGACAGTCGCCGTGTTGCGTGGCCCTCCTGCGTCCCGCACCGCCAACGTCGCGAGTTCCCCCTCTGCTGTTGCTGTCGCAACCTTTCAAACATTGGTGGACGATGTGTGTTGGATGTCAGCTACCCCAAGCACAACAACGACCTCAACACCAGCTACCTCGACATGGTTTCCTCTTCCACAGCTACGATCATGGTCACTACGCTCTCGGTTATCTCGGCAACAAAGATCTATCATTCACCGAGTTCCGTTCTAGTTTGAATATTTTGCCTTCTCCCGTTCAGATTGCGAGAGGGTGTTAGCAAGTCTTACGTGTTCACACGGCCTCGGCTCCCATATGTCGCCTCGACTCTATCCAATCTTGAGTTCACATTAATCATGTGTTATGTTCATATTAGTCTTACATTTCCATTAACCATTTCCGTTCGTATTAGTCATGTATTCCCATTAGCCATACCGGACTATATATATATATATATATATATATATATATATATATATATATATATATATATATATATATATATATATATATATATATATATATATATATTTGTGACTTGTATCAATCCATTAATTGCGTGATTATCCCAAATATTCTACGCTCTTACTCTTGACTAGTGGCAGATACACTGCTGGGCAGGCTAAGACTAAGGTAAATTTGGGCAGCTTGGCATGTGGTCAAGCGCTAGTGGTGTACGGGCTACAGGCAGATGAATGCCAGCAAGGCTGCAACTAACTAACATGGACAATGCAATAGCACCAACAGCCTGCAATGATCACCGATGGGCAGGTGTGGGAAGTGAAGTGACGCTAGCAAAGAATGTTGTCAAGTAACAGCCGATCACTGAATGGAACTGGCAGCACACTAGGCATAGCAAAGGTGGCAGCAGGGGCATTTTGACAATTTTCTGTATTTCACAATGTCACACTTTTTTTTTACGTACTGAAGTACAAATTTTCCCAAATTTGAATCTGGCGTACCACTTATTGGTTCCAAAGAGTAGGTATATAATGACAATATAAAAGGTTGAAGTGCAGCAACTCAAGATATTAAAAGAACAATGCAAAAGTCAATCCGCATACCTCTAGTGTTTCAAAAGATTTTCTCAGGTAATTTATTTCATTTTCAAAATTTGCTCGGTATAGCATAGCATCGACTCTTTTGAAGGAGAAAGGTATATCAAGCACTGCTTTCAGAAAGCGCTCTGCCGAACCAAGCTTTGATAAGTCCCCAGTGAAGTCTCGAAGTTTCAGTTCTTCCTCTTTGGTAGGAGCCATCTTTACTAAGGTTTCCAAAAGTTCAGCCCCCAAACATTCAGCATTACCTGTTAAAAATCACAGTAGGAACATTTGGTCAACAGAATTAGACATAATAGTAACTTGGAATACTATGATATAACTGTTAGAACAGACATGCACAGCTGCAATATTCATCCAATTGTGCATTGCTGAGAACTATGTATTGCTATATTAGCATGTATTATAAAGCAGCCCTTACCTAAAGTCCTAAAGTAGGAGTTACTTTCTGTTGATTTACTTTAACATTGGTAAAGAACACTACCAAAGACTACTATTTAAAAAAGTGATCCGAATTCGTACCGTGTCCATGTAGGATACTTCATCGTCTCATGTCAGACGTGGCATCATGCACAGGTTGTATCAGATGTAGTATCAATCTGTAGCAACCGACTCTGATTCGGTTTTCTCTCTGTGTGAGACTCGGTTCTCGCACCTTATATATGTACCCCAGTAGTCTATAGGAAGAAGTGCTCTATGAGAAACACTCTCCTTATTATAGTGATTTATTTTCGAGCGCCCGCGGTTTTTTTCTCGCAAGAATTTTTCACTAAAAAATTCATGTCTCTCGTCTCTAATTTTTCTGTGCATTATTTGCAACAAGTGGTATCAAAGCACAGGATATTAGGATTTGAGAGATTCATGAAAAGAAAAAAATCGTTAGATCCAAACCGGCGTCCGTCTTGCGCAACGCGTTTTCGACTCGGCGTCTCGCGCGTTCGCCCCAAGCCGCGTCGTGTTCGAATTGGTGTTGTCTTCATCTCTGAGCCGAAGTTTAGCAGGCGCAATAAAAGCTCCACGACGCATCGAGCGACAGCAACACCATCGTAAGTGTCTTCGCGCCTTTGGTCCATGCACGCAAGCCAGGAAGAAGCAACTACTCGGTCCACGTACGGTGCAACAGCAGCAATCGTGCTTCCGATCATTCCTAGCAGCATGTGAAGAGACAGAAGCAAGCTCAGCGCGTTAAATGGCAGCAGCCAGCGCAAGCCTCGTGTACAACAGAGAAGACAAGCAAGCGAAAGCCTGTCCTCGGTCCCGCGCATGCAAGGCAACAGTAAAAGAAAAAGAAAGCAGCAACCATCAGAAGAAAAGCAATCAGAAGCGAGTAAAGTAAGCCATGCAAAGTCAATAAAGGGGCACAGAATTTGAAGCCAAAAACAAGGCAGAAGCAAGCTATCGGCTGGCTCCTTGTGTTAAGTGTTTAAGTTCAATCAAATGGCATGGATGTCACATTAGGCCAGTCCCAATGCTGTAATTTCTTACATTAATTATGCTTGCCACGTAAGCATTTTGATGATGTGGCATAGTAATTAAAGAGGAGAGATAAGAAAATCGTTTCTTCACGAGAAAACTGTTTCGACGCGTCATCCAAGGCCGAGGAAACCAGCGAGAGACGCGCTGCAGCGAACCTGGTTTCTTCCGCGACGCCACGTAAGCATTTTCACTTGCTAAAGGAGAAGAGGATGCGGGAGTATGTGCAGGAAGGGGATGAAAGGATTGGTCACGATTCGATCTGGTCCCATACGAAGAAACGATGGATTGAAGCTGTAGTTTGTATCATAGTGTCTTAGAAAACTAGAAACTAGTCATGATTTTAAGCATTAGGACTGCCCTTGGGATGTCCACATCTTTCCTAACATAATAAGTTAGTGAAGGTTTTCTTCCCCAGGAAAGGATTTCAGGTCATTGCATTGTTGTGATTTCATTGACAGGAACATATTATTTAATCTGCCTGTCTTTACATGGCTGTCGCTGTTGAACAGAGTTATCTGCCAATTGTGAGAATTATCATGGAAAGGGAAACACATGTCGATATAAATTTGAAAGTAACCTTCTATCAGAGTATCCTTCAATCCTAGCAATGTCTGAATCATAATCAAACGAAAGATATCAAATCGAAGAGATAGCGTATAAAGATATGTCAAGCTATTAGATATCAGTTGAGTTCACAGCAGAATCTAAGAACTAGTACTTGCTCTTAGTTAGATAATTCCAAATTATCAACAATATGCAGAGCACCAAAGAATTGCTCACCATCTAACAGCGCGTCCGAGACCTCCTCGAGCGTGACATTCAGTGCGCGCAGCAGGATGGCAATGTTCTGTGCCTTCTTGGGGTCAAGGACCCTCTCCTCTTGCCTAAACTGTGGCACACCGGCTTTCTTTGGGGTGTCCCTAGGCGCCACGACTGTCGCATTGTTCATGAACAGCACCTCGATCATGTCCTCATCCAACCTGTAAGAAACTCCTATCAACTTCACAGACCTGACAAACCAACTCAAAATCCTGCATGTGCTTGGGAACCGATCTTAACTGGAATGAATTGGATTTGAGCCGGTCCCAGACCATGTCGCGGTCGGAGCTCGCCCGGACCTTTTCCCAGTGCAGCGGCTTCAGCTTCGGCCGGGCTTCATCACTGCCAGCGTCGTCCAGCGTCCTCGCTGACATGCTGCTACTGTTGTCATTGTCCTTCGTCATCGCCATGACAGGCGCCCTCGGCACAGCAATGCTGGGACCCTCCACCGGAATTGGCTCGAGCAGCCGGCGCGCAGATACTGGCCCAGATGACGGCTCTGGGGGCGGCGGTGGAGGATTTGGAATTGTGTTGTTGAATCTTGGTGGTGGTGGTGGAGGAGGAGGAGGGGGTGGGGGTGGAGGGTTGAGGGTGGTGAGATGATCTGTTTGATCATGTCGGGGGCGGAGCCGGCGGAGAAGCGGGTCAGTGGCGGCGTGCGGCGGGAGCGTGGTGCTGGAGGGGCAGGAGGGGGCGCCACGGTGACGGGAGCGGCGGCGACCGGCGTCGTGGGGAAGAAGTCGCTGGTGAGGCTGGGGAGGCTGCGGCGGGAGGCCGTGGTGGTGCGCGGGCTGGACGCGCTCGCCTCGCTCCATGTTCCGCTGCCCTCGCCGCCGCCGGACCCCGCGGAGCGCTGCTCCGGCGTGTAGTACGCCGCGTCCTCGTCGGACGAACCCGGCGCCGCGGAAGCCCCTCGCCGCAGCGGCGGGAGCGGACGGAGCTCCGGGCTCGGAACGGTGTCGACGTCGCGGCACATGCCCCGCCGCGGGCGCTCGGCGCGGACCTTGCGGTACGGGGAGACCATCGAGGAGCCGGCCACCGCGCCCCCCGCGTCGGTGGGTCCATGGTGCGCAGGGGCGGGTGGCTTGTGCGGCTGGGCAGGGTGGCGGGCGAGGCGGCCGGTGAGGAGGAACGCGGCGGCGAAAGCGAGGAGGGCGAGGACGGCGGCGGCGGTGGCGGAGGCGACGACGATGGCAGCCTTGGGTGTGCCGCCGCCGCCGCCGCGGAGGCGCGGGTTGGGTCCGGAGCGAGAGGAGGAGGCGTCGGCGGCGACGGTGTTAGGGGGCGGCGGCGGCGCCGGGGTGGCTGATGGAGGAAGCAGCGCGGGCCCACCGTTGTCGGGCGGGGCCGGCGTGGAGGGGTCGGAGGTGAAGTCCGGCGCGGGGGGAGCCGGCGGGGACGGCGGCGGCGTCCACTCGATGGGGAAGAGCGGCTCGTGCAGCACCCGCCGGATGTCGCCGCAGACGGCCGGGAGGAGGAGGAGCGAGGTGAGAGTGAGGAGTAGCGTCAGCGAGGAAGGCATTGGTGAGAACGAGAGAGTGAGGAGAAAGACAGAGAGCTGTGTGGAATGAGCAGGGAGGAGGGAAGGAATAAGGAAGGAGTGAGGAGAGAGGAAACATATTTATGGGTTCTTTGGAGACTGGAGAGCACCGTCTCTCTCATACGTGGCATTCCCCCGCCCATTCCCCAAAAAACTCGAGATTTTAATCAAAATTTCGCACACTGAGATTTGCTTTAAGATCCGTACGCGCCGTCGATGTCTCCGTGTTCGGCTCTAGCAAAGCCAGCGTCTTCGCCTCCCGTGAAGCTGGTGCCGTGTTGGGCGTCCTTGTCCTTCCTTCCTGGATTAGGATTTTTAGCTGTTGCTAGGGTTACAGAAACAAAAAAAAAACAGTAAGTTCTTTTTTTAAACGCAAGAATTTTATATAAAACAGTTCAGCTTCTATAAAAATCAAGAAAAATTCTCTCGTTCCAAATAGATCCTCAGTTTCTTTCGAAGCCGGTATTGGCCATTATTTATTCGAAGTGTTTGGTCCATGGTTTACATGACACCATTTGATCTCTACTTTTGTTTGACATGATCCAAACACCCTGTCCAAAAAAACAAATGCTCAAAATTTTGAGAAAAGAAAAGACAAAAAAGGTAAATAAAAAAAATCAGTCGGTTTGAGCTACTCGTCGAGAAACTTAAAAAAAAACATTTTCTTGAATATGCTTGTCACCGGCGTCGGAGGTGGCGGTCCAGTGATTAGTATTGATATTCTGTTTGCGTTGGTTTCTAAAAACTATTTTCTATGGTAAATAACTTTTCTACAGTACCTAACTTTTAAATAGAGTGTTTTTTATAGTGAGATCTACTAGTTAATTTGTAATACATACTATAACGATTTTATTTATATATATCAAAATCTCATGTGAGTGTCTCTCTCTATAAGTTCTCTATGAGCTATTAATATTCATAAATCAAAGATAAAAGGCTATATAAATAAGCATAAGACGAGCAATGTGTATATTAAGGGGGGATCGGAATAGCGATGGCTTTTGATTTTTGCTGAAAAAATACTGTACCTGACTGAAAAAACACTGTAGCTGAGTTGGTTTATTGAGTATAATTAAATATAAAAATATATAAAAAAACCAAAAATTAAAAAAGGAAAAAAAGTATAAGTAATTTTTTAAAAAAACAAAAAAATGGGAAAAAGTAAATTTTACTGTAGTAGGTACTGTAGCTACAGTACCTGCTACAGTAAAATAAACACCCATCGCCGCGGTGACCGAAGCTCAACTGAGCGTGGCCTAACAATAGCTAATTTGAGGGTAAGGAGACTGACCAGCTTGCGCTCTGGTCTATATGGGAGCCCTATCTAGTAGTCTATATTGCACCACACCAGTTGCTTTGATTGGTCCAACTTGAATATAGAACTATTCACACATATGACATTATAGTCTCTTTTTTTTAAAATTTAGCTTCTGAACACCTGTTTTTATAAATATAACCCTCTCTCTGAGTTCAACAACCGCGATAGACGACACGTGTCGCCTACCGCACTACAGCAGCTCAGCAAGTTCTACCAAGCCACCAGAACTTAGTAGCACCCGCCGAGCAACCGAGCCATTAGCACTAATTAAGTGTTATATTATATGATTACCACTAATTAAGTATAATTAACACTACCGCGCCGCCCGGACTCGGTATGTCCTCTATCAAGTTTAAAAAGAGGGTTAGATTTACAAAAACAGATATTTAAAGGTTAATTTTTCTTTTTAAAAAATATCTACATTGTTGTATATGTGAACAGTCGGATATGTCGTTGCAAATGCTCTTGTCCTGTTGTCCATCTATGTTCCGATGGGATCCAACACTGATCATTATCGCAACTATCATCGATCATTCTCCTTGTTCTGATAGGATCAAACATAATCATTCCGGTTTTTGCTAATCATTACTAGTCGTTACTCTAAGGAGCTCGCAGCTGATAGCTAGGTGCAACACGGATGTTTTAGCTAGCACTGTGCTCTCATTTACATCCGTTTGGAACACAGAATTTCACGAAAATTTTATACTTCCTCCATCTAAATTTATAAGGCCTATTTTTATCTTGCATATAGACCAATAAATATTTCAAGTGATTAAAGTACCCTCAATTACTTTCTTAAATATTGTATTTAATGCTTTCATTTTATGACACCTTTTCTCTGGTCACCTATGTATATGCACCTTGTATGCATGCTTGCATATTCAACGCACACCACTACTACTGAGCTCAAGCTATATAGGAGTATTTGCATGCAAGCAAATTCACTGCATTGTTTTTTCATTGGAGTACTCAAGCTGCAGCCATGCAGGCTCAAGAATTCAATGCCATGCAGCTGAAGAGTTAACAGGGACGACATTAGAGAGAAAAACTTACACTTTTGCTTGAAAAGCAGTTTGCGCCTTGTAAATCTGAACATCAGGAGATAGAAGAGAAGGCACCTTGTAAAATTGGATAGAGGGAGTACGAATTCCCTATGAAATAGTTCCATTTTCCTAGGAATCGGACCGTGAAATTGTTTCATTTTCCTAGGAATTGGATATACTCCTTCTGTCCAGTTTTACAAGGTGTCTTGATGCGGATACACATGTTAATGTTGATGTGATCATGCCATAAACGTATACGATCATAACTCTTAAGAATAAACAAAAAGTGAATTCATTTCTGCGGTTTTAATTTGTCTTAAATGAGAATATGATGCTATCTAATGATGAGGACATCCCAGCTACTTCCATATCTAATGTGCATGAGAGTATTCACGAAGCCAAACCTACGATACAAGAACCAATGACTCGAGCGTGAGCACGTCAACTTAACTATCAGGTGAATGTGCTCCTAACTTTGCATACGAATGTTCCAAAGAATGGAATACTGTTTAATACTTGTGATGATTTAATTGTTCTTAGAAACTATGGAGAAGGATCACTTGAGCCCAAGTATATAAATGAAATCGTCAAGCGCAAACCAAGTCTTTGTTCACGAGTTTGACTCAAATTCGACCCTCCTGACAGCGTCTATTTTAGACGGCCATAACTTTCGATCCAGGAGGAATCTCGGGGCTTATGAGTACTTGTTAGAAAGCTTTTGAAGTCTACTTTCAGATGGATCTAGCCTCACCTCCAAATTCCTTTTGTGTGCACCGCAATTACCAAAATAATCCAACGTTGACTCAACCTGATAAGACCAACTTTAAATACTCATAAATTTTGCATCAAGAGTCCATTTAGAATGTGTGAGTACAGCATGGAAAGCTTATCTCGTCCTCTTTCCAACAGATCTGACTTCATCCCAAAATTCCTTTTGTACACGATGGAATCATCAAAACAATCTTCGATTTTCAGAAATAGAGATAGAATCAGCTATGATTTGATTACTTTCCATGTGTTGAAAACTTTCTATAAGCAAGGGCTTGTATGCCCCTACAAATATAGCCTCCATTGGCCATGTAACATAGACCACCTTTGAAAATTAATTTACTATTGTTCGTGCTTGAGTTATCCCTTTGCTGCGAAGTTCCATGAGGGAATTAGGAGTGTTCTTCAATCAAGATCGTTCAACCTTTCCGCTAGGAATTAGGTGCACGATAAATCTTCGCTTGGTGGTTAGTGAAATCGACATGAGTGTGTTCTGGCGGATTAAAGAATGTTCGTCTCTTGCATTGATATTGAAGAATCACTACGATTCATCAAGACTCCCGCGAGTATCTATCCTACGTCGAGAAGATCGAGCGACCCCGTATCACATCTTTTCCTTCTCCTAATGTTCAGATTTATAAGGCGCACACTATTTTCCAAGCAAAATTTTGGGTTTTTTTTCTCTCTCTAATACCCCTGTTAACTCTTCAACTACATGCAGAGCACTGAATTCTTGAGCTTGCATGGCTGCTGCTTGAGTACTCTAATAAAAGAAACATGCAGTGAATTCACATGCATGCAGATACTCCTATATGGCTTGAGCTCAACAGCAGTGCAGTGCATTGAATATGCATGCATGCATGCATGCATGGTGCATACACGTAAGTGACTAGAAAAGAGGTATCATAAAATAAAAGCATTAAATGCAATACTTAAAGAAGTAATTGAGGGTATTTTAGTTATTTGAAACATTCACTAGTCTATGTGCAGGATGAAAATAGGTCTTATAAGCTTGGACCGAGTGAGTATACCTATATTAATCCATATCATCTCTCTATCGCCGGTATCACTATTAGATATTGCAAATAGAACGGTATAGTAAGTCCACGAAATGCAATCCTAGATATAGTAATTAATAAGATTACAATGTCGCCATGATTAGCTCATGCATGCTGACTTAATTAGTAATCTTTCTCCTCGCTAGCTTTCTTCGCCTTGTCTCCATGCATACCGGCCCCCATCTTCCACGATAGAGTTCATTAAGTTTTCGCGATCAAATCTTCGTGTACCTAGCACTTTTGATTGCGCTTTCTGTTTTGCTTGGCTTTGCTACCAAGTCTCCCTAGATATGCGTAAGCATTAACTCATGGCTTTAATGGATCGTGGCCATACTTGATCTATCGTGGCCATACTTAATACTTAGGGCTAGTTTGGACCCAACCGAGACGTAGCAAAGTATAAGGACTTGTTTTTTTTTCTATGATTGATAATTTTTTGCTGTATTTTTTAAGACGGTGAAAATATTGACATAGATAACATATATAGTTTAGACTTGAAAAACTACTTAGAGAAGTGGCTTCGGAGAAGTCGTCCAGTTTAAGAAGACGAAACCAAAGCCACAAAAAAATAAAAAAGAATAAAACTTATAGGCCTGTTATTTTTTATCTACTTATGACTTTTAACTATAATTTATTAATTTAATAAATAATGATTGCTGTGAAAAATTAAAAGCTACTTAAAAGTAAAAAAGAATATGACCTATATGTGTTTTCGTGGGAAGTTCCACATATTTCAGGCACAAAATTTAGTCCCTATTTGGAACATATGATAATTCTCACTGCAATTTTGCAGTAAACTCCCGATGAACGAGAGAGTCGATGCTATTGTCTCCGTAATTCTACAAAATTCCTCGCATAGAAAACCAAGAAAATTGGTGTTCTAACTAACTTTTGATTTAAGATTTTAACTGTGATTTTTATCTTTTAGCTAAAGTTATATTGTAGTGGTTGTTAGTTTTTTTGAGAGAAAAAGAGAAGAAACTAAAAAAATAAAAAAAAACTATTATATCATCATGATAATACAAAGAAATAAGGGATAAAAAATCAGAAAAAACCAAAAAAGTAAAAAAAATAAAATAAGCTAAAATTAAAAATCAATGTATTACAAGTAGCTTCTAAATTAAATAAGATAAAAAAAAGCTAAAATCAAATGGAGCGAGAATTGGAGCGAGGCATTAGTAGCTCTGGAGCATGCATTGTTTGTTGTCTTGTCTATTGACGGTTTTGCCACTCTACTAGCTCACTACACTGCCTCTTCCTACCAGGCTACAATTACTGCCTGCTACCCTGCATCTTGCTCTTTCTTTCCATATTTCCACCGTTTACATAGTGCAAAGCAGACACGCGTCTAACACACACCACACATGTACATACGTACGTATGTATCTTCTATACATGTTAATAATTTATCAGAGACATCTAAGTTCTTATAAAGCGCAGATAAATATTTTCCTACTAAACATGTATGTATGTGTGTTCTTTTAATATGAGAGCAATTAGCGAACGGTATACCATTAGGAGCACTTTCAACAGTATAGAGTGGTACCTTGTTGTTGGCCACCATTGCCACGCTGCCCCGGCCAGCTCCGCGCGCTTCCTTCACCACCCCTTACCCCCTTCACCACCACCCGTGGTCGGCGGCGCTGTCATTGCCTGGCTATGCAGCCTCTCAACCCTTCCCCGCCATGCCGCTCCTTCCAACCTAACTGCAATAGTCGCCGCTGCCGCCGTCCTCCTACCCCGTCCATCGCCCCCACCACTGCCCACCGCCAGACCGCCGCCTTTTTATTTTTGCAATGAAGGAAGATATCTCATTGATTAACAGGGGTAACAATCCTCGAGCACTAGGTGCTCGATACAGAGAGAGGTACACCTGCAAGCCACACGGCGGAAGCACACATTTAGATAATCATTTATATGCATGGATCAATGATCTCCTTAAATAATAGCATAGCTAAAATTTTACGGTTTTACTATATATCGATGGACTAAAAGTTTTTGCAAAATCACTCAAACTTCAAACCTTTGAATTGTCCTTGAGGATTCGTGTGTCACCCATCTTCTCCGTCTTTGGTGAGGCCAACCATGCATGAGTGCTATCACCGGTGAAGCCCCGTTTGTGTGCGCGCGAGCACCGCCACCGGTGAAGCCACCTCATCTCCGTTGCTCTACTGAATGCCCCTCTTCTTTTTTTTCTTATATTAAGAAGATACGCCAAAGACACTGCCACCCATCGCCAGAGATGCTGGAAAGGAAGAGGTTGAGATACGAGAGAGGCCACTGGAGTAAGGGGTAACAACACATGCGGAGGCTAGAGGATACGAAAATATTTATTTAAAGGAAAATAAATAAAAAATATAATAAAACATCATTATATCTACATAGATAATGCAAAGGAAAAGTAAAAAAGCTAGGTTAAGAAGATAACACGTTTTAAATGACTTTTGACTTCTAAAGGCAGAAGCCATTTGAACCAGGCTAGATGGTTTCTTCTCGTACATAGCAAAGGGGTAAGGATGGAAACGGATCGGATACGATTGAATAGTCTCAAATACGAATACGAATTCATATTTTTAAAATAAATATGAATACAAATTTGAATATTTTCAAATACGAATTCAAATCGAATATATACTTAATTTGGTCGAATACGAATATCCTCCTACAACTTCTATTACAAATCTTGGTAGAATAATTTTATGTAAGTGGCCGCTAGGCCGATCGGCCAGTATAGGAAATTGATCGAATACGAATCAAATAGTTTCGAATACGAATATGAATGTTCTCGAATACGAATGCGAATATGAATATTATCAAATACGGATATGAGTATTATCAAATATGAATATTTTTTAATACAGATTTTGCTTACCACATTCGTATTTTTCAAATATAAATATCGGATAAAACGGATTAGCTCTTACCATTTTCACCCCTACAAAAGGGTGAAGAGGTGGACTGTTGGATTTCAATCCAACGGTCTGACCTTTTTTTTCCATATAAAATCCATCGACCGCTGGGTAGACAGTCCCCAAATTTTATGCATGTTAAGCCGCTACGATCTACTTGATGCTAGCTTTGCTAGGGAAAGCAAAGGGGGATCGCTTCATTAGCGCCTTTAAAATCACTTGAAATTTCAGGAAGGTACGTACTTTTGGAGTGGCTCTCTCCGCTTTAATCTGTGCATGGCACGTAGCAGCGTGCACGTACTTTAGCTTACACTGTGCAAATTTTTTTTCCTTTGAGAGAAAATATATGCATCCTTTTTTAAGTAGTGTATACAGAATACACTACTTTCAGCACAGTTTTCGTGTACGTTCTTGTTCATTTTTCAATATTGTTTCTCCATGACCAACTCAAGCATGATTAAAGGAATTCCTAATTTATAGGATGACTTACAAATAACTAATTTTCGGGTCTATAATATAGTCGTCAAGTATAATTTTTTTGTAATAGTGTGACCTTTTACTTCCATGAATAGAAAATAAGTATCATTCTAGACATTGGGGCGTGATTAAGAACACAGCTCTGAGATACTGTATTATAATATATTTGTAAAACACAATAAAATTTATAATAATACGATAGCATTTTTAGGCATATCTACCCATATTATTTTCGTACCGCCGATTATTTTTAGGCAAATATTGTTAGTCAAACATTAGATAGTTTAACTGCACACGTCGTACCTTTGATGGCGATTATTTTTGACCGGAGAGACTTTGCTGTCAAGCTGTGCACCATTAACGGTAAGATCGATTGTGCTCAACGTGACACGCGTGCTATCTACACCGACAAACACGCGCACGCAAGCTGGATGATCCCACCAGACCGCCGGGTGGGTGCCTTGAGTCGCGCGTGTAAAAAGTATGGGGCATTTTATACTGGGCCGATGACGTTGCTTGGAATGTAGGTAGACGCGGCTTTAGGTACACGTAATGGTACATATTAGCGGTCTGTAAATTTATTTTATATAAACTTTTTGGTGATACAATAGAGAAAAAGAGAGAAAGATGTTATGTATTTGATAGATGATCTCATAGATAATTTTTACCATGTATATCATTATATTGACAACTATATATATAACATATTAATTTTATGAGATATTATATATAACTATATAAATAATACATTATATAAGTTATCTTTATTATTATCTGTAGATGATTGATCTTGCTCTAACTGGATTAAAAGCCTTAGGTTTCTGGCTTCCAGCTTCAGAAGCTAGAAGCCATACAGAACACATCAGTGTAGTAAAAATAGTCGATCGTATACTGACCAACCGTCTTCTCTTTGCGATCATTCCAACATCTCTACCAAGTCCACACGATCGGGGATGAAATGCCATGCATCGGTATACTAGCACCAGCGTACACGGTGGAAGTTTTGAGAGGTGGTAGCTAGGTTTCGACAAGTGTGTTTCGGGATGCCTCTCTTAGCCCCGCACGTTTCTTTATATAGTCTCTAATTGGATCTTTATCTTATATGACTAGATATCGTATTCAACTCAGTTAGTTTCTAATTGGATCCTTATCTAATACAAGTAGAAATCGTATGCCATTCAGATATTATCATCCAGACCTTTATTGTTCTAACCCATTAAATATGTGACCTTGTAAGCTTATGTATATTTAGCCATCGGTTGAAAATTTCATTTTGATCTATAAATTGGTAGCGGTTCCTAGTAAGACAAATCTGGATCATAGATTTCTATGTCATCAGTTGGAAATATCTGATCTTCCTTGAGAAGAAGGGCGAAAGCTAGCTGGTACTGAGATACCAGATTGAATTCAAGGCCCCCAATGCTATAGATAACCATCTGGATGAACTCATGAGTTCCCAACATTTGTGAGACGTGGTTTCTAATGGTCAGATTTTCCTTCAGATGATCAATGAACTTCGTGTGTAGCAAAGAGCTCCTCAGATCGCATATAGTTTCATGCATATCTTTTACTAGGCTTCCTGCTTCCTGGAAGTATTTGTCCTCAATGAATGCATCATTAGAATTTATATGCCAGCTGTTGCAACGTATCCATTTAAAAAAAAACAAGAATTAGATGCTCAAGTCATTAGTACAAATAACAAAACTATGTTTGAAAGAAAAAGGAGAAGAGAGGAATTAAGTAGTATCAGTAAGCTTATTGTTTGACATATGTGACAGATTAATAAGTTTATTGTTTGACATGTGAGACAGAGATATTCCAAATAGATCATTCCATTGAAGTGACTTTTATTCTTCTATTCAGAGTTCAGACTACCTTGCACAAAAATTTGTTTTTCTGTCAAGACCATTGGTATAAGTTCAGACATATGTCATGGATTTCGCTGAACAAACGAGAATTCAAATCATACTCTTAATAGTTCTTTTGGGCAGGTATGTGATAATACGTCGCGAATTGAGCATCACGGTTGATCTGGACATTTACTGTGCTCCAGACTCTTGCAGTAGAAGTGGAATGACCTGCACTAATGAAAGACAATGTGAGTCATCAAATCCTCATCACAAAGCTAAATCCAAGCTACACACCTATACAGAGAGAGAGAGAGAGAGAGAGATCCATAGAAGCAATGAGGGGTGTGTGTGTGAGAGAGAGAGAGAGAGACCCATAGAAGCAATGAGACCCACCTGGTGCTAGACCTTCAATGACAATTTCAGGATCAATCCGGAAGAAGTGAACTGAAGATACGCCAAGAAGGGCGCATATTGTCAGGTCTCCGGAGGATCACCTGCAATCAACCAAAAAACTCACGCACACAATTTCTGGATTGGACACAGATATATTTTGGTGCTGCTAATGGGCACAGCTTTTCTGAAGTTTATTCCTCTCCATTTATAGCAGATTACAAGGACTATAATTAGGAAATAAGAACTAAAACTGGAAAGCAATAACAGGAGTTTGGCACCATGGTCGGTTTTGATTTTTCGGCCATATACAGCTTGCCTGACACCTCGTTTTTGTAAAGGAAACAGAGAACAAAAGATCTGCTAAAGAAGGAAAGCAACTGCTAAACAGATATGCAAAGATTATACTAACAGCGCACACGTGAAGCGTGGTTTATTCCAACAATCACCCCCTAAACCACGACACCCCCATGCGCCCGACTTACATGAGTCTGGCTCGTCGCCGTCGTCTTGGCGGCGGTGCTTTCTCCTTCCTCGGCTCACGGCAATCCCTGGAGAGGTGGCCACGTACGCCACAGTTGTAGCACCTTCCTCGCCTGGCACGACGCGAACGTCTACTTGTCCCCGAGCTCATGCTGCTCGCATCGTCGTCGTCGTCGCTCCGGCCGCCGCCCTTTGCATGACCGCTGTTCTTGACGAAGTCTATGCGCGCTCGCTGCCTCCCATTGCCCTGACGCCGGCGCGCCTCCCACTGCTCCTCAGTGAGCAGCAACTGCCCGACGCCGTCCGCAATCGCCTCGGCGCCGCACCGATCTTCAGCCACTCGGAGTCGTCCAACCAGCTCTTCGAGCGACATCGTATTCAAGTCCATGAGCATCTCGATGGACACGGCGACTTGATTGTACTTCGCCGGCACCACGCGAAGCAGTTTCTTGACGACGCGCACCTCCTCGATGTTCTCCCCGGCTCGCGCGATTCGCAACGAGGAGCCGAGGCGCATGGCGGGTCGTCGATGGACTCACCACCGTTGAATGCCACATTCTCAAATTGCTTGAGGAGCTTCTGCGCGTTCGCCTCCTGCACGCGCTTGTCGCCCATCCGCATCACCTTCACAGCCGCCCATGCCTCCTTGGCGCTTTTCTTCACGGCGAGACCCGAGCGCATCTCCGTCGGCACCGCGCGCAGGATGGCGGCCAACGCCAGCCGATCCTCGCGACGCTCGACGTCGCTCGTCTCCACGGCACGCCAGAGCCCGAGCGCCTCCAAGTTCACCTGCATTACCAACGCCCACTCATGGTAATTTGCCCGCGTCAACACCGGGAACTCCACCGACCCGCTGGACTCCTTGATGACGCGTTCCACCATGACCTCACGTCGTGTGCTGCTATCGCCGGACTTTGGGTCTTCGACGCCCGCCGAGACGATGGCGGCGACGCCGTCACCGCCATCGACTTCTTCGCCGAATTTCACCGCTCGATACCAAATGTCGGTCTCGGAGGATCACCGCAATCAACCAAAAACTCACGCACACAATTTACGGATTGGACACAGATATATTTTGGTGCTGCTAATGGGCACAGCTTTTTCAAGTTTATTCCTCTCCATTTATAGCAGATTACAAGGACTATAATTAGGAAATAAGAACTAAAACGGAAAGCAATAATGAGAGTTTGGCACCATGGTCGGTTTTGATTTTTCGCCATATACAGACTTGCACGACACCTCGTTTTGTAAAGGAAACAGAGAACAAAAGATCTGCTAAAGAAGGAAAGCAACTGCTAAACAGATATGCAAAGATTATACTAACAGCGCACACGTGAAGCGTGGTTTATTCCAACACATATCTCACGACGCCTTTCTCTATAAGAAACGCAATGCATGCATGTGCATGAATCTTGCGCAAGCTTGTACCGAAATATCCTGATTCCATCAGGGACCTCTTCACCAAGAGAGGGTTGTCAAGCACACCATCTATCCCGGCGCGAAGCTTGAACTCCTGCACGTGCTTCTGTATTTGCCAGGATCCCCTTCACCTTCTCCCTCTGCTCGGTTACATCGAACCTTTCATCCTTAGACATTCTCCTCTCGACGATCTTGACCATGGCACTGAAGCTGTGCCCGAGCACCACGATCCTGCAGAGCCGCTCCGCGCTCCAGTTCATGATGAGCAGGTTCTCGAGGAAGACGCGGTCATCGTGCGGCATGACCACCAGCGTCGGCTCGTTAGCCGCCCGGCACGGCTTCGCGGACGCGGTGACCACACAGCCCAGCTGTCGAGACCCGAATATGCAAATCTAGACTCTCTGTGTATTCTGTACTAGTCCCAGGATCATGCTAGTGCACACAGTTAAACATAGATGTCATCACAACCATATACACGATAAAATAAAGAAAAAGCTCAAATATCGATAACTCTAAAAAGGTACGACCTTATAGTCAAGCTTACAATAAACTGATCCAAAGGCTTAACAAAAGTAGCAGCGGAAATCCAAAATAAAGCGTGGTGACCAATCGACAAGCCCACAGGCTATCGAGTGGAGAACAAAACCTAATCCATAAAGTCGTCGTAATATTCTCCTTCTGGAACCTCCTGCTGATAATACTCCTCGCCCTCAACTGAGCAACATAGGCGTAAAGCTGTGAGTACATTGGTACTCAGCAAGTCATTTGTAACAAATGAATGCAATATAGTATGCAAGGCTTACCAATGGAAGGCTGAAAGGTTAATTTGCATAAAAGGCATTTCACAGTAAATATGATAAATAGATTGAAAACGACATTTAACTGAAAACAATAATAATAAATAACTAAAGGGATAAACATGAACCACTTGTGAACACCAATTCACAAGCTAAACCAACAGTGAACTATCGGTCCACCTCCAACATAAACCACCAAGTTATAAATGAAAACACTACCCCTCGTGTGAAATCACCGAGCATTGTCCATGACCGAGGACGTGGCTATTCGAATAGTTTTACACTCTGTAGAGGTTGCACAACTGTACCCACACAGTGTGATTAGCCTCAGCTTAGGGTAATCACAACAAGGTCTTTACAAAGTTCAGTTACAACTCAATACGCCCGCTAGGGTTTCGCATCACACCCCCCCTTGCGCCACATGGAAATCAGCAACCATGTTCCTCTTAATGGCAAGATTAAAGTTGAAACATTCTAAATTAATCAGCTAGGTCCGTCCCATACTAGACATATGGTTTGCACGATTAAGCTCAGATCAATGGCGCACAAAGTTAAGTCCTTAACATTACCCGGGTGAGGCTACCACATCCCCCGAAGTGCACCTGCACTTCCCCCTGTACTGCACGATCACTCGCCCGAGTGCAAAACCAAGTTTGTATAGCCAAGCCAATGACACACCAATGTCATGGCACAAATTTTAATAAACGTGGCACCAACCATAGTTCCATATATCATTAAGTCAAATTAATAATTCACATGTGATAATGGAACCAATCGTAAATATAAGCCAGCTAAGCAATTCTATCGTGCCAACCCATGTGACGAATAATCTAACATCACTAGTATGTTTTTCAACCTATGGTGACAATGGTATCATGACATTCCAAAATATCAAGGAGGGATAAATCCAATTGGGACGATAACTATCAATACAAGGGTTTGAATAAAAATAGCGATGTAATTTAATTTAAAACAAAATAAATAAATAATAGATTGCAAACTGGGTTCAACATGATCAAAGGACACGACTTGCCTTGGTTATGCTCAGCGAGGTATTCCTGGTCTTCGGGCGTCGATCCTGCTCCTCCGGAATCCGAATCTAACGAGAGAGAAAGCGACCGAAACAAAGAAAATACATAAAATGATAAGCAAATGAACTCCAAAAATCATGAAACCAGAGCCAAAAGCTAGAGCTCAATTTTAAATGAATTTAAAAAAAGAACGGGATCAATCGGAGCTAGGACGGAGGAGAACGGGCTCTCGAAAAATAAACCCTAAAAGAAATCAGAGAATTTCGGAAATCGCACTGTGCTGTGAACCCGGTCCACGGAATATCCGGTCCACGGTGGACCCGGTCCACGGAATATCCGGTCCACGGTGGACCCGGTCCACCGAACAGTGCGTGCGGGCGGCGGCTAGGGCTGATGTGGCGCACGCTGGTGCCGCCACCTGGCAATGGTGACGTGGCAGCTGACGTGGCTGCCACGTGGCTCGGGGCGGCGGTTTTGGCTGACGTGGCATGACACGTGGGCTTAGGCCTGACTTGGCTTGCCACGTAGTAGGGCTTACGCGGCACGGCGCGGGCGGCGACGACGGGATTGGGCGGCTGGGGTGCGGCCACGCGGCCGGATCTGGGCCGTCGGCTCAGATCTGAACGTGCGGCTCAGATTGGGCGGCATTCGTGCGGTGGCGGGCCGGATGGCCGACGCGTGCGCGCGCGCGTGGCGAGGCGTGGCGCGGCGACGCGTGGCGCGCGCGCGCGGCGCGAGTCGAGCTCGGGACCGTGGGGCGGAGCGGGGCGACGGGAGCGGCGATCGGGCGGCGACGCGGGCGACGGCGAGAAGGTAGGGGACAACGGGCTCACCCACGGGGAGGCGAGGTTGTCGGCGACTCCGGCGGGGACGGTGGCAACGGGGGCGACATGGGACGGCGGCGGAGCGGCTCCAACGGCGGCGCGGGCGCGAGGGCGAAGGCGAGGGCGGCGGCGATGCGGGTGCACGCGAACCGAGGCGACGACGCCGTATTTATCATGCGAACCGAGGTAACCCGATCGGTTACAGCGCGGGTTTCACGCGGACGCGGTTCGGAAAGCGGAGATGGAGCCACGTAGCACGGGGCGCAGATCCGACGGCGCGGACCAGGATGGCGGTTAGGGTTAGGGTTTCGCGCGGGCGCGAGGAATGGGCGGCGAGGATTGAGCCACGGCGTGGGCGGCGATCGGACAGGCGAGCGGGGGCGCGGGCGCGATCTGCTGGTGCCGCCACGTGGCGAGCGAGGCGATCGGACGGCGCGGAGGCGAGGCGCGGGGAAGGGGTACGACGGCGGCGCGGGAACGGCTGGATGCTTGACGCGTGGAGGTGGGGTGGATCGGGCGACGGAGCGCGAGAGAGGGCGGCGGGTGGTGGGCCGGGCCGGTGCGATGCCGATGCGTGGCAGGGAGAAGGATCGGACGGCTGAGGCTTTTCCCCATTTTTATTTCTTTCCAGAAATTCAAATAAAATTTCAAGAGCTCTAGAAAATAGCAAATAAATCTCAAAAATTCACCAAAAATACCAAAAAATTCCTTGAGACCTGAAGAATCCAAATAAAATATTTTCAACTTATGTTAATGTTTATTTTACTCAGATTAAATTATTTTAAAATTCTAAAATTCATTTGAAGCTTAATTTAATCCAAGAAAATTTCAGAAATTTTCTTGTGACACAAGGAACTCAATTAAAATATTTTCAGCTAATGTTGAGGTTTAATTTAATCATATTAATTTATTTAAAATTTTTAAAATTCAATGTAAGCTTGATTAAAATTTATAAAAAATTCCAAAATTTTATTTTTAAATTCAAGGTTTTAAAATTTTTCCAAAAATCAGGATGTTACACCAGCAGCTCCATGGCGCGGCGCTCGAGCGGGGACACGGTGGTGTTCACCACCTTGACGGTGCCCACCAGGTCTGAGAACGCGTCGCACAGCAGGAGCAGGACGACAAGCCGGAACCGCGGCGCCCAGCTGTACTGGAGCCCGCCCAGCCCGTAGGCCACGACGTGAAGGCGCTCGCTGCTGCCGCGGCCGCGGACGCGCGCCATCCTGGACGACGCCGCGAGCTCCATGTACGCCACGAGAAGCAGGTGCTCTCCCATCACCAAATCCTCCATGATCAGCCCTCGTCCTGCACATGGCGTGGTCGATACAGTGAGTCAAGAAAGCAAAGAAGAAACAGAGGAAAAGAGAGAGCTTACGCTCTGAAGAAGCTGGAGGGAGTGGAAGCTCTTATTCTTGTTCTTGCTTCTGTTCTTGGTCTGCTACCGTGGATGTGCTGCTCACGAGCTTGTTAGCTACCGTCGGCAAAAAATCAATGGGAGAAAAAGAAATCAAAATGGCGACGCATCTATCCAAAGGAGATCACGAGCTTGTTAATTACCAGGAGGAGGAGGTGGCGGCGGCGAAGCGTCTCCAGCGGTAGCACCCATTCTGTCGAACACCTTGCGGTGGGTGGTAGTTCTCGTCCTTGCCGGGGTTTAGAAGGTGGAGTTTCTTGTCCTTTGGTTGATTGGTTTTATCGGAGAGAAGAAAGGGGAAATGGTTTTAGGTTTTTGGATGAAACATGGATCATATATTCATATATAGTTTTATGACAAATAAAAAGGACATCTTTGATATCTGCTTCCTGCCACAGAAAGGATCAATTTTATTTACGAGGTAACATAATTCTCATCCGCCATAGAGGATTCAATAAAAACGAGTATACTTGTAAATAACCTATTAAGGTGGTCTCCATGGGCTAGTCAGACACATCCACCCCTTAGTGGGTGCTATCCACTTAGCACAAAGAAAAAACCCGTTAACCCTATACATATGGGTTTTACTCACACATATTCATTTATGCACCCTTTTCAAAGCACAGAAGCCCAAATCTATTAAATCCTCATCCATGTTCCATCTTGCTCAAACCAGCTCCATCTTGACCTAAACCACTCTCTGAAACGCCACTCATGTGTCATGGTTTTGATCCAAGGTATTGTTTTAGTATTTTGGCGAAATTACCAAAATACTCTTTGTTGACACGATCATCATAATTCATTGCAAACAATTGCCATACTTGTCACATATAGGTGCACCGCTAGCTTGCCACGCGTCGCCAAGTCTCTCCTGTCTCAGTTCCACTAAACCATGGTTCATTTGGCCCGTCCAAGCCACATAGTGCAATCTCGTCGTTTGAGCTTGCTTTCAATATTTCTTACTTTTTTTGTGCCATGCTTGAGCTCACTAAGCCACTCGATATCCATGATTGTTCTGGGCCTTGTGTAACACCCCAGGACCACATTACCCTGGAATGCCACTAAACCACTCTACAGCTGGCCCAAAAATTTCAAGATAATTTATTCCGGCAACAATTTCTAGACATGAAGCATTAAGTGGAAGCATAATTAACTAAGGGAATAAAGATAACGATAACAAGTTCAATAATGAAAACAACCTCTAACAGATTAATCAAAGAGTAGATCACAAATTCATCATTATTAACTAAAATAATCATCCACGGATAGCTAGGCATTTGGCTAGAATTCCATCGATTTTATTACAGCATGAATTGGTGAACCAAGTCTATTATTGTGGTGCCGCTCTACCCATCCTATGAATGCTCAAGAATCACCTATAGGGGGAAACAAGGGTGAGATAAACATCTCAGCAAACAAACTGTTTAACAGGCTATTCAGACTACAAACAAATATACAACATCATTAAAGTATCCACATGTCCACATCCACAATGTGCATCCACATTCATTAACAAACTAATTAATCTACAATGATATTTAGCATCAATATCCATTTCCCATAATAACCACAATTATAGCCTCAACCATATCTACTACCAACAATGGTAAAATATTAGCAAATAAATCTTGATTAACTACTTTATATCATCCACCACAACCACTACCAATGACAATAAAGAATTAACATGTTTTACCTCACTAACTTTATTATTTCTCGTATCCACAACTGCTACCAATAATTACCACAAGAGAAAAGAATCTCATGCCACAATCACAGCCTCTACCATACCACAAGGGATGAACCCCAATCCACGACCACAGCCAATTTTCACATACCACAAGTGACTCTCATGAGTCAATTCCGCATTACAACTATAAAGTTGCAGTTGTTTATAAAATAACTTCACTACAATATATTGCATAAGTATGCAAATGATCTTTCCACAATGCAATGCATATGCATGCTATACTCCACTGCACTTTTACCCAACAAGGTAAAAATGTGCATCGTGCGACGGCAATGCACGATGCTGTACCGGTACGGTCGCGGTTACAAGCGGCGACATACACAATGCAATGTCATGACATGTTATGAATGATATGATAATCATAAACCACAAAAATTTAACCATGAAGATCAACCACACAACCCACATTTGGTTCACCAAGATCATAATCAATCGATCTATAGTGAATCCTACCATATAGACCACAATATATTCATCAAGATTGCTACCACCACAACCACATGGCAATATCTTGCTACCACATTATTACTTAGAAAATATGTAACCATGGTATATCATTTAACATTACAAAAATTATGCATATTTAAAGTAGTGAGAATAACGGGTTAAACGGTAGCACATATGCTACGTTTACTTGCATCTACCGACGAAGCGACAAAATTACGCGCGTTCAGAAGCAAAACCACCTGTCCAAAAAAGTATCTCTCAACACACATTACAACAACGAAAATGCGACTCTCGAAGACAAGACATCGCTAAGCCCCAAAATCCCACAACATCCTTCCCCGTGAAACGGTTCTACAATCTTCCCATTGCAGTGGCGCTGCTTAACATTTTCCTATCTTTAAAAATATAAAACTAATCACAGAAAAATATATATATCTGAATTTCTCACTTAAATACCTACACTTTTCATGTAGATCACATATTTTTATTTTATTCTTAGCAAGGTGCTACCTAATGCGCAAAACAGAGGACATTCTCTATTCTGACATCTCGGACAGCTAGCTTCTAACGCATCTTCAGAACATAGAAAGGCTCTAAAAATTCTGATTATTTTATAGTAGCTAGACTACTGAATTCCCCACACTTTTCTTAATTATGACCATACGCATAAAAATCATTTACTACCCCTTAATCCCAACTAAACAGCAGTCTGCCCCAAACTACACCCCTGACGGACAGCAAGATTCCTGACCTTACTGCGCCCAGATCCCGTGGCCAAAAAATCTGAAAAAACTACAGGAGATGCATATCCTCATCCTCTACATTTTTACTTTTGGGTAGATCCACAGGAAAAATCGTTTCGGTGGTCAAAACTGTGTAAACAGTGACGCCACGCGAATCAATCTACAGGTAGGCAGCAGGGATTATCTAATCGGGGGTTCTAAATCCTAATCCCCACCAAAAATCTTGGGCTAAGAACCCTAAAATAGCAAAAAATCAGAGGGATTGGGATGAGAGAGAATTACCTAGGGATTTTGGATCACCTATCTTCTTCCTCTTCTTCTCCTTCCCTTCTTCTCCTCCTTCTCCTCCTCTCCTTCTCCTTCTTCTGCTTCCTCTTCTCCTTCTTCTCCTTGCACAAGGGCAGCACCAAAGGGGAGGGAGAGGGCGCAAGGAGGGTGGGGGGTGGTGGCTTGGGGTGGGAAAAGGGGGAGGGAGGGCTCCCCAAGGGGTTTATAAAGGGGATGCTAAGGTTTTGGATGGGGTACGGGCCCCCGTTTGGGCTGGCTGGCCCAAAGTGGTTGGCCCATCCCTCTGGACAGCTCAAAACTTTTTTAATTAATTATTTTAATTCTTTTTTTTTACTATTTTAGACTATTCCACAATTTTTATTTTCCTTTTCTGCGATTTACCGAATAACCGACGACTCCGCGATTAATTTAAATCCGACGCCGAAACAACGTTCAGGGTATTACATTCTCCCCACCTAAAAAGGATTCGTCCTCGAATCTAACTCCTCAACCCACGAGACAAAAAACAATCAAGAAAAGAATAACTGAAGGATAGAGCATCCCAAGGGAACCACAACTACGGGTACTCTTCCGCCTCGAAGAGCTCGGGCTTTTCTTATGCATCCGGTCTTCAAGGTTCCACGTCATCTCCTGCTCGGACTGATTCGTCCAGAAGGCCTTCACATACTTGATGGCTCTATTCCTCACGGACAGTTCCGGTGAGTCCACGATTCACGTTGGTCTAAACCGAACGTCCGCATAACTCTTCGACCAGCTCTGAGCGGCCAACAGGTCCTGACATTTTGGCAATATTTCTCGCAACAACTATTAAACCACTTTCTGTATCTATCATCCTTCTTATCACACTTCCCTCTATTAATTATAATCGGGATAATACATTGTACCCCTTTAACAGAATTTGACCACAGATTCCACTCATATCATTCTATTTGAAGCACAAACAATATGTTTTGCAAATAGAACCCAACAAAAGGAGAATAAAGGATTCTCAAGCAACACACTAGCAACTAGCTGCCCTTCAAAGGACCACGATCCAAACCAAAGGATTCTCCACAAAACCTTTTCCACTCTCCAAATAGACAATTGAAGAACCACACCACATAATCCAAGAGTGAAAATCACTCGACAGGCCAAAATAGTCATTTCTTTTCTTAACCGGAAAAGACTACGCCTCAACATACAACAACTCAATTTGCAGATAACCTCTGCCATAAACACACAGCTTAATAAGAATCAAGAGAGCGTTTCACTATTCGAGACAACAAATATTTCCCAATACATTACTTTTAATAATTTAACTTCCTTGAACCAAGGATTTTCAAATCATCACTCAACCCACCAACTCATTTATCTCAAGTTGGCCACCTCAATAATTAGCTCAACTGAGTACATCATCTATACCATTGTAGATAGACTCTACTGCCCCCACAAATCATACTATAGCCAAGACCTCGACCAACAGAATTATTTTCACAAATAATTTCTAACGCACCTTAGTCCCTTAAGAATAACAATTCGAAATTCTTATCACACCCACACATACTCTCTTACTGCACCTCAAGGATGCTATCCCAATCATCACACTATTTGGATTCCACTCTGATCCACTATTCCTACACAGCAACACAGGGTCTCTAAGGTTCTAGCATAACAAAAGGTAAAGCCCAGACTTAGCTTTCAAGACTCCCACAACAAACTTCCCGTATAAGATAGGAAAAATCCTCAGGTGAAAACCTTACTATTCCACAGTTAACATACGCTCAATTATTAATATCAACAAATTATTTGACTCCAAGACAAATATTCTATTTAAATCAAATCCTTCCCAAGGATTATTCCACGAAAATAGTATAAAGGCTCCCACAAAAAAACATCGTGATATTTAAGGCTCCCACAAAAAAAATATCTACTAGACCACCACTATCCAGTTGTCATCACGCAATATAAAGGCTTCGCAACCCACAACAATTTCCCTGATCTTAGAAGAGGTAAGAAGAAATAAATTTCAGCATACAGAAAATCGCTATCATTCACAGTAGCCAAAAGACCAAGAGAAAATCAAATAGCAATGAGGTTGAAAAGTACAAGATGAGACCATCTGTACCTCAAATACTTCTAGTACGACTTTTTCTTTCAATAAGAAATAATTTTTCTTTGATAACAGCATCCCGCCAATTCCAACAAAGGATGCTTGAAGACCACAATACAAGGTTCAGATAAAACCAATAAAAGCATTCATCACGCCACTTTACTCAAAAATAATTTTCGGCTACCACATAAGTCTTAAGGTCCAAAAAGAAAACCCCAACCGCGAAACCCAAATCCTTAAATTCAATTAGTAACATGGAACTAACAAATTTCTTCATTTGTAAAGATTCAACACCATAAGCACAACTATATGCTATCAATTGTATTAACAACAAGATAAAATATTCTTTGCAAGAATCATCATATTCTCCTATTCCATATTTTTTTCCAAAAGTAACACCATAAATAACTTCATCATGTTCTTATTATCTAAATAAGATTCCAACTACTTAATCTAGGAAAACCTAGTGCATAAGCCACCATATTAAAACAAAACTTTTTAACAAGATAATATAGAATGTGACAACCTCACAAACATGCTAGTATAAATTTCTTATTAGATTTCATACATTTAACTCTTACCAATGCTCAACTTCTAATTTAGCACAAATTGATTGCACTCCGGTCATTACTGTCAATAATTGATTATTAATTTTCATCATCATAGCATTAATGATCCTATCTCTGTTTTGCAATCGCAAAAACGATTATGAGCATAGATTCAATATTCCACCTTATATTCAGAAATTAGAACAAAATAACTTTAAACATCAATAATACCAGCTTTATAAGACAAGATTCTACAATTCAATACATCAACATTCATCTAATTCTTTATACATGTTTCAACAATTTAGCATGGCAAAAGTTACATGAATTTAGCGGTTATGCATGCTTATCAAGTATATAAAGAGAGGTCACATTGAAGATTAATACTACTAAAGCAATATTCCAACACCTCCTTACTTAACCATCCCGAATGGTCAGATTAATTACTTAAGATCAATCAATTCAATCTATCCAATAAGTTGGAATTTTAAACAACCACATATATCAAACTTTTTTTATATATTCCTCAATAACTGCATGACTTCTAAACATATATCAACAAATTCTTAGCCACAGTTCTTCAAGAAACTACAACAGGACAACATCATATTAATCAACCTCACTTCTAAGGATATTGGTAGAAATTAATCATGTACCACGCTAGCATTTCAACTTGATAATTCACCACTTATCAATTATTTACATAATTGCTACCTCCTACTTAGACACAACAAAACATCACAAAGGATTTTAACACTTCCTTTTAGAAAAGAGATGAATCCATCTTCTACAGTCGAAATATCTCAAAAGAAATTCATAGAGCCAAGGCTTCCACAAATTAACGAACTCCCAATATAAAGTTTTGATTCCTTTTCAAAATATCAAATGAATAAAAGAGTCATATTTTCCAGTAAGAAAGATGGAACAAACACGGAAAATACCAGTCTCTCCAAAAGCACTGCTCACGAGCAGCAAAACAACCCATCAATCAGAAAGAAACAATATTTGGTCTCAAGAATAATTGGAGGCCTATTAGCACCCAACAACTGTAATAAACCGCTAATCCGAGAGAAATTCATTAACCGCAATAGGCCAAGAATCGGCCAAAATCAACTCAAGGAGGAAACACTTCTAAAAAACTTACCCACGACATCCGCAACTAAGCTACCCGAGGTAACTGCATCACTATCCCCATACCACGAACGGTGGTATAAACTGGCAATGCCCAAGGCAACAGCTGCAAACCCTACCTCTTATCATTGATTATCCTCACTTATAGCAGTCATAGAAACAAATCATAAGCATACAAGATTATCTCATAGCATGAATCATCAATACAACATGTCAAAAGTATAAATACAATGCTTGACCCATCCCATCCTACTGTGCACCAGTGTGTCAATTTAATAATTTAATTACCACAGACCTAAAGCCCGCTCTGATACCAACTGTAACACCCCAAGACCACATTTCCCTAGAATGCCACTAAACCACTCTACAGCTGGCCCAAAAATTTCAAGATAATTTATTCCGGCAATAATTTCTAGACATGAAGCATTAAGCGGAAGCATAATCAACTAAGAGAATAAAGATAACGATAACAAGTTCAATAATTGAAACAACCTCTAGCAGATTAATCAAAGAGTAGATCACAAGTTCAACATTATTAACTAAAACAATCATCCACGGATAGCTAGGCATTTGGCTAGAATTCCATCGACTTTATTACAGCATGAATTGGTGAACCAAGCGCATTATTGTAGTGCTGCTCTACCCATCCTATGAATGCTCAAGAATCACCTGTAGGGGGGAAACAAGGGTGAGATAAAAATCTCAGCAAGCAAACTGTTTAACAGGCTATTCAGACTACAAACAAATATACAACATCATTAAAGTATCCACATGTTCATATCCACAATGTGTATCCACATTCATTAACAAACTAATTAAACTACAATGATATTAAACATCAATATCCATTTCCCATAATGACCACAATTATAGCCTCAACCATATCTACTACCAACAATGGTAAAATATTAGCAAATAAATCTTGATTAACTACTTCATATCATCCACCACTACCACTACCAATGACAATAAAGAATTAACATGTTTTACCTCACTAACTTTATTATTTCTCGTATCCACAACTGCTACCAATAATTACCACAAGAGAAAAGAATCTCATGCCACAATCACAGCCTCTACCATACCACAAGGGATGAACCCCAATCCACGACCACAGCCAATTTTCACATACCACAAGTGACTCTCATGAGTCAATTCCGCATTACAACTATAAAGTTGCAGTTGTTTATAAAATAACTTCACTACAATATATTGCATAAGTATGCAAATGATCTTTCCACAATGCAATGCATATGCATGCTATGCTCCACTGCACCTTTACCCAACAAGGTAAAAGTGTGCATCGTGCTACGGCAATGCACGATGCGGTACCGGTACGGTCGTGGCTATAAGCGGCGACATCCACAATGCAATGTCATGATATGTTATGAATGATATGATAATAATAAACCACAAGAATTTAACCATGAAGGTCAACCACACAACCCACATTCGGTTCACCAAGATCATAATCAATCGATCTATAGTGCATCCTACCATATAAACCACAATATATTCATCAAGATTGCTACCACCACAACCATAAGTATTCACTAAGAGTACTACCACCAAGACCACAATAATACCAACTTCAAGGGCATCAATATGATCCTTATGAATTTAACAACAAGGAAATATCATTATATTCACCATGCATTTACTTTCATATACCACAATTGGTTTATTAAGTAAATTACCACAATACTACCAAAACTCATCCAAACATGGCAATATCTTGCTACCACATTCTTACTTAGAAAATATGTAACCATGGCATATCATTTAACATTACAAAAATTATGCATATTGAAAGTAGTGAGAATAACGGGTTAAACGGTAGCACATCCGCTACGTTTACTTGTATTTACCGGCGAAGCGACGAAATCACGCGCGTTCAGAAGCAAAACCGCCTGTCCAAAAAAGTACCTCTCAGCACACATTACAACAATGAAAATGCGACCCTTGAAGATAAGACATCGCTAAGCCCCAAAATCCCACAACATCCTTCCCCGCGAAACGGTTCTACAATCGTTTCATTGCAGTGGCGCTGCTTAACATTTTCCTATCTTTAAAAATATAAAACTAATCACAGCAAAAGAAATATATCTGAATTCCTCACTTAAATACCTACACTTTTCATGTAGATCATATATTTTTATTTTATTCTTAGCAAGCTGCTACATAATGCGCAAAACAGAGGACATTCTCTGTTCTGACATCCCGGACAGCCAGCTTCTAACGCATCCCCAGAACAGAGAAAGACTCTAAAAATTTTGATTCTTTTACAGTAGCTAGACTACTGAATTCCCCACACTTTTCTCAATTATAACCATACGCATAAAAATCATTTACTACCTCTTAATCCCAACTGAACAGCAGTCTGCCCCAAACTGCACCCCTGACGGACAGCAAGATTCCCGACCTTACTGCGCCCAGATCCCATGGCCAAAAAATCTGAAAACACTACAGGAGATGCGTATCGTCGTCCTCTACGTTTTTCCTTTTGGGTAGACCCGCAGGAAAAATCGTTTCAGAGGTCAAAACTGTACAAACAGTAACGCCACGCGAATCAATTTACAGGCAGGCAGCAGGGATTCTCTAATCGGGGGTTCTAAATCCTAATCCCCACCAAAAATCTTGGGCTAAGAACCCTAAAATAGCAGAAATCAAAGGGATTGGGATGAGAGAGAATTACTTAGGGATTTGGGATCACCCATCTTCTTCCTCTTCTTCTCCTTCCCTTCTCCTCCTTCTCTTCCTCTCCTTCTCCTTCTTCTGCTTCCTCTTCTCCTTCTTCTCCTTGCACAAGGGCAGCACCAAAGGGGAGGGAGAGGGCGCAAGGAGGGTGGGGAGTGGTGGCTTGGGGTGGGAAAAGGGGGAGGGAGGGCTCCCCAAGGGGTTTATAAAGGGGATGCTAGGGTTTTGGATAGGGTACGGGCTTCTGTTTGGGCTGGCTGGCCCATCCCTCTGGACAGCCTAAAATCTTTTAATTAATTATTTTAATTATTTTTTTTTACTATTTTAGACTATTCCATAATTTTTATTTTCCTTTTCTACGATTTGCCGAATAACCGGTGACTCAGCGATTAATTTAAATCCGACGCCGAAATGACGTTCAGGGTATTACACCTTGACTCGTCCATGAGCCTAGCGCCGATCCTTGTCGTTGACCACAGTTGACTCCAAGCGACCCTGCATATTTAAAGATAAATAAATCATTTTCAGGCACAAATTCTTCACAACTTGACTTACTTTAGCTGTAATATAGCTCATGCAATATAAAACCTTTGACCATACTCACCAAAACTCATTTCGTAACTCAAAATCAAAAGATCAAAATTTTGGTCAAAATTAAACTGTCTAGCCGGTCTGATCACCAACACTAGGCTGGTCAAACCGCCAACACCTGATCAGTTTGACCGCTGAGACCAACCGGTCAAACCGCCAACACCTGGCCAGTCTGACCGCTGGGACTAACCGATCAAACTGGTGACATAATGCCGATCTGACTAGCTTTCCCTTGACTGACCAGCAATACTGCCATTTAAATTTCTAAATCTTCCAAATTACAATGGTTCATCATAGTTTAAACTAGAACCTTCTCACATGGTCCTTTACATTCATTTATTCAACATAGGAATGATTATAAACCCCAGTGTAAGAACTTTGGGGAATATGAAGTCTAAGCATATTAAAGCACTGGTAACATCTATAAGCAGCACTGGTAACATTAGAAAACAGCAAGATGAACTCAGTGGCAAATTTTCAATTTATATATCTTTACAATGATATGGAGATATTTTCTCTTTATACTTTCTCTTCTAACTATACTAGTAAGATGCCTGTGCGTTGCAACGAAAAAACAAATAAAAGTAATGCATACTATCAAATATAATCTCAAACTGAATAATAAATATCAACTTTTTCTTACGTCATCATGTATCAAATAAAACATACACATTCATACTCGTAAATAAATCAAGCATCATATTAGTGAAGCATGATAGAACAAGCACCACATACAACAATATGTACAGAAATGATAGTAATTTAGTATAAATATCAATGCAATAATGATTGAAATAAAAAAAATACTGATTGCAACTTACATAAATAGAACATTAAGACATTCAATGCATTATGTAAAAAACTGTGCCCAGTGTTTTCCATCAGCAAGCATGTCTTCATGTTTAATGAACATTTATAATTATCACGGGACTTACTCAACATATGCCTGGTCCATGGCACTTGTAGGAGTCATCATCCCATTAAGTAACTCTAGTGATTGCCTATCAATGTCTCTGTCTTTGGACAGAGGAGGCGGAGGCTAGCGATAGCCTTGAAGACTTTGGAAAATTGCGATGCCGGGCATGCTCGAGCCTTGCAAACTCCCAAATGGTTGCTTTGATGTCCGCTTCCAAATGCCGCAAATTTCTGAAGTTAAAATGGCAACCCAACACAATCTCCATGATTTCCAAAAAGGATATGGAATTGTATGTCCACATAACAATAAAGCGGGCGAAAAGAATAGGATCTATTTCAAAAAGTTTTTAAATGCTAATCTTCAATTCTAAAGCAGAATTTTTGAACAGGTGCAAATGTATTTGTTCCAATGCATCTTTCTATCTAGTGTTCATAATTCCACAAGATGCACACCACCTTCTTTTATGTAACAAAACAAAATCTCTGGTATTCCATAACAATTGTTGAAATATTCTGAAACTTGATCCTTTGGCAACATTTTGCTACCTATCATTGTTCAATAGAGTTTTTTCATGCACCAGTACAGGCCAAGAAATATGCACGTGCAGATTTACCATGCTCCCCTGGTGGTTCCTCTTAGTGCACATACACATGAAGGAAACATAGTTTAGCAACTTACCAGAAGTGATTGTCAAGCGTTTCTCAATGAGCTAAAAATTAACTAACGGTAAGGAATCAAAATTGATGAACATCTAGACATAGGACACAAACAGTTAGAAGCAATCTGATTTATCTTATGATCTATGTATATATTAGAATGGAAAGTTATTTTATGATTAATACAAAGCAAGCATTTATCACATGCAAACATTTATAGAGAATAGTAAATATATAAGTTGCAAATTAAACCAATTTCATGTGTTTATCTTAGGTTAATAGAATCAGTTACTTGGCATTCATATTTCTTTAGATTTCGACTATAACAATCTGACATAAAGTAAATAAAAATTCCTGAAACTGTGGGGCCTGGGATGGAAATATGGAATGCACCATAGGACAAACTAAAGATAGATTAAGCCTTAAGACATCAAGCAAGTTCAGTATGCAGTGATCACAATAATGATGCAATATGCCAAGGTTGAAATGATATCCAAATCTAGTGTAGAAGAGAACTAATTGCAGGGTGGGCAATTTAGATGATTACCTCAGTTGCTTGATGGCAATGGAACAATACATATCACAAATTAGCTGCAATATCTCTAATGCTTACTGTAAAACAAGTTTCCCACCTCATGTGAATTAGCAATTGCAGAAAAGAACAATTTGCCAAGGTTTCATGAAAAATCCTATTGAGCAGGCTCCTTTTGAGTTAAAAGATATCCAAGCAAATCTGGAAAATCAAAACACAGGATGAGCAATAAGAGTGTGGGTGACATGCTTTATGGCATCATTACACGGAGTACACAAAGAAATTTAGGATATACAGAAATGAATAGATGTACAGGGGACAAACAATAGTAATATGGTATGTGGGAGATAACATCATTGACAAAGAGAAATTTAATCAATAGATAAGTATATTGATTCAATTTCTTACATAGAATTATTGACGAAGATGATCAAATTAACCCTTCGGTGCCTAAAGTAGATCAACGGTATTGAGTTCTCACTCTAGCTGCAGTATGAACAATTGTCTTAGTCAATCGCCTGTAGTTCTGGTTCTCGAAAGAAAACAAAAAAAAACTATTATCTATTGATCAAATAAGTTGCGTAATTTAGGAATCAACCAGCTCCTAGGGACATATGTCAGTTATCTTGAAGGTGCAAACCATTAATATTGAAAATGTAAAGTCAACAAAATGCAAAAGGGTATCCACAAACAACATTGGTTGCCGCTGCTGCCCCAAGACCAGATTCCTTCTTCCCTCTTCCTCGAATTGATCGCTGCTTGGGATCGCCAATGCCATTACCATTGCCCTCCTCTTCCGTCTTTCTTTGCTCTAGCTTGCCTTCTGCAGCAATTGCGAAATAGTCTGCGAAGCGGTGTACTCATGGCGAGGCACCACTGTTCAGCTTGTTATCTACAATCAGAAAGAAACCATGAGGAAGTCACAGCAATGGATTGGATGCGGTTAACAATAACGGACGGCATTGCCGTCAAGATCAAGAAGAAGAGGTGGACCTTGGATGGTGACATCCTCCAAATGGACGACATTGCCATTGCCATCAGCTAGTCCCAGAGCCAC
The DNA here is from genome assembly GCA_036346265.1 of Melocanna baccifera. NCBI lineage: Eukaryota > Viridiplantae > Streptophyta > Magnoliopsida > Poales > Poaceae > Melocanna > Melocanna baccifera. The sequence goes on along the minus strand of CM070705.1, from coordinate 10,402,400 downwards.
AGGTGAGCCCGTCGAGGAGCTGAGACCGAGATGGCGACCTCTGCTCTTGAGGTCGAGAAGCCGAGCCCTCGAATCGGTGGTGGCCTGCGGCTCGGCCTTCCGCAGCCTTCCTCCTCAGAAACGCCTCATGGCTGGACATGTTCCCACACAGCATTCTTGGCCCTAACAGGTCGCAACACCAATTCGTCAAGTCAAAACACTTGTGCTATAATATATAACACATAAATGCGATAAGAATGCAGGTGCAGAACGGTTCTAACACCCACCAATCTGCGACTGCTGCAGGTCGACGGGTCCCCGAGTCGAGCAATCCGGTGGCGTGGCGGTGGCGAAATCGCCCAGTGCCGTCTGAAGCTTCTGCAATCAAACAAAGAGACCAAGTATGAAAAAGGAAAAGAAAATCATCGAAATAAGCTTGGGGAGGCGGCGGGGAGAGCGAGGGGAGAACGTGGCGGCGGGGGAGCAAGGCGGCGGGGAGCAAGGGGGAGGCGGGAGAGCGGGGTGGCGGCGGGAGAGCGGAGAGCGAGGGGAGGCGGGGAGAGCGGGGTGGCGGCGGGGAGAGCGAGAGCGAGGGGAGGCGGGGAGAGCGTGGCGGCGGGGATAGCGAGGGGAGGCGGGGGCGGAGGGGTGAGGGGATCGGGGGGTGCGAAGAGGGTGGGGGCGCGAAGGAGTGGCGGCGGCGCGGGGGGGGGGGGGGGGCGAAGGGCGGGGAGGATGTGACGGCGGAGGAGGGAGAGGGGGGGGGGGAGTATGAGGCGGCGGTGCGGGGACGGAGGGGAGGCGGCGCGCAGGGGTTGGGGAGTAGGGAGGAGGCGGCGCGCGCGGCTAGGGAGGAGGCGGTTCGGGGAGGAGGATGCGGCGGCGCGGAGGGGCGGAGGTGGTGAGAGCGGAGGGAGGGGAGGAGGCGAGGGCGGCGCGGCGGCGGGAGGCGCAATGGAGTGGAGAAAGGCGGAAGAAACCAGGTAGGTGCGGCCGTGCGGGAGGAGAGATAGAAAGTCGAAAGAAATCAGCGCACGGGTTCGGTTAGGTAGTCTGCGCGGTTTTTAGGGTGGAAAGGGTTTACGGTCAAGATTTAATTGTTCAGATCAAATGGTTGAGAAGAGATATGGGAGAGGACTCATCAACCACTAACTCCTTCTTTTAAAGTAGTAAAGATGTACCAAAATTCCAAACACATTTCATACCTGCCCTGCTAGCCACTTGTTCACAAATGGAGAATGATTTGTTATAGAACAAGGGTTGCATGCTAGGTTCTAAAATAGCAGAGCCCAGAATACCAGAGTTAATCAAGACAAACATGATGCATCCTCTAGTATTTAAATTAGACATGATTAGGTGCCGTGTGGAAGCAAAACTCTAGGGATATTATAGATTTGACAGCACTACTAATAAGAGATAGATTGTCATTCGAATGCAACATAATAAGAATGGATCACACAGAAAGATGAAAGATTCTGATGAAACGACTATTACATGTAGTCTTAGAAGATTGGCCAAAATTGCAGCACCTCTTGTTAGTTACAACTTACAATCATATGCTACCGAAAACTATAGGAGCCAAAAAAATGTTTAGCTGGTTCAAAGTCAATTATATGCATATCATTGTATTATTGTCTGAGATACTACAAAGTCATAGCTATATTAATCTGCAAACCTAGGAATCATACCTCAGCTATGTTAGGAAGAATGAAACAATATATCACTAAATAAAAAAGAAAAACGTCAGATCGTGAAGCTAATGGAATGGGTTTGTGGTGAGATGATGTCATTCAAGAAAATGGATACCAGATTTTGTTGAGATGTGTTGTCCATTGAGACTACTGTCACTCACTGCAGAGACTTCTTGGTGAGACTGCTCAGACTTCCAGGTGTATGTGGTCCAGCCATGAAATAGTAAACACCAGCTTGAACAGTATCTGTGGCATCACATTTGTCACCAAAGACACCGAACATATTGGATTCAGTCAGATGCTTGTATTGTTCATGGAAGTATCCAACCACCAGGACCTACAATTCAGCAGCCATCAATAATTTTGCAACTTAATAGAATATCAATATATAAATCTATAAGCACATGTGCATGTAATTGTTCTATCCATTAAGTACATTGCAGTTATGATTTATGAAAGGGACCACCATACCAGGAGGTACCTGGTAGATAGTAAAAACAATGATTTGGGTAATTGGTAACAGATGAATACAAAGCATAACTTTGCCATGAAAATCAAACAGCTGAAGAATGAAAACACAATGGAAGGCAATGAAAGCTCAGTAGAATATGAAAGGGAAAAACCTTGGTATTCCCTATAGAATAAGCCCATTCTGGGGAGATCTCAGTGATGTTGAAGAGTCTTTTGTTGGTCACTGGATGAAAGCTGTGTACAGCTGAGCTTGGATTATCCCCTAAACAAGGATTGTCATCGTCCAAATACTTCCACTGTCCAAGACTTTTCTGCCTAGCAGGCACATCAATAGGAATGTTACCATCCACTGGAGTTTTTAGCAAAGAATTTACAAATTGCTCTGATTGAGAATCTAGATCTGATGTTAAAAGAGAGTCACACTGGTCTCCTTGATGCTTCAGCACTCCGAAGTAACTTGCAGGTACTTGATTGAGGCCAGGATTAGTAGCATAATCTTCTGACGTCACATTAAGTGGTGCAACAAAGATAGCCTGCAGAAAAAAATAGCGATCCATCTAAGGCTATAAGCTGCCAACAAAGGTACACAAAGAGACAAGACAAGCATCATGAATTCACACCCATATGCATATACACATATGCGCACGTGTGTACACAGAGACACAACACAAGAACGCAGGAGCTTGCACACCCACACATACACGTTTATCGTTGAGGCCCCCTCATGGATTAAGGATAAATCATATTTTAGCTCAAGAACAAGGAAATACATGGAGACATAAAGGCGTGGTTCTTCCGCCTCTTTGCAAAGACATAACCAAATTGTCGAATAACCACTTATGCGTTATGATGCATATAGCAATAACCACTTATGCATTATGATGGATATATCACCTCTTGTTAGTTCCAGCCTACAATCATATGCTACCAAAAACTATAGGAGCCAAAAAAATATTGTTTAGCTGGTTCAAAGTCAGTTATATGTATATCATTGTATTATTGTCTGACATACTACAAAGTCATAGCTATAATAATCTGCAAACCTAGGAACCATACCTTAGCTATGTTAGGAAGAATGAAACAATATATCACTAAATAAAAATGAAAAACACGTCGATCGTGAAGATAATGGAATGTGTTTGTGGTGAGATGATGTCATTCAAGAAAATGGATACAGATTTTGTTGAGGTGTGTTGTCCGTTGAGATCTTTGTCACTCACTCATGAGGCTTCTTGGTGAGGCTGCTCGGACTTTGTTGATGAGGAGTCTCCATCAGAGTTCTTATGAACTATTGCTTCATTGGATAGCCATTCTCGGACAGGAAATCCTATTCACACAGAAGTGATTTGGTACATTTGTTATTCGTAGCTCTGATGCGTGATTCAAGATCCCACTATGTTGAAATTGAACTTACATAGTTGGGCATGGAATGGATTGGGTATTCCTCCATTTCTCGTAAAAGAAATACCATCATCTGTAGGCATTACTCAAGCTCCACCAACAAAAGCACATAATTTAAGAGAGGGGAGAATAGGGATTAGTGACTCAAACAAAGGCAAAATGATGAGACGCCTAGGAAAAATTTGAAGGATTAACCACATACCTCCTTGTCATTCTTCTCTTTGTTTTCCTTTGATTTCTTCAGGTACTCTATACATACAAAAGGTGGAAGCAGAATCATTGATCTACCTAAGGTGAAAAACAAACCAACTGTAAATATTTATTGCTCAAACCCAGAAAGTCAGATCCAAGTCGTATGTACCTTGCAGTACAGCTCAATGTACAATCCTGGCACTAAAGCAGAGTTTGTTTTGCTATAAATCCGTCTAGATCAGCATAAGTAGGCCGATTGCCTGCCACAGCCACACTGCTACGGCATGGCTATGTGGTAAGTAGCTAGAGTAAGCAAGAGTCGAGCTAACCCTATTGGGGATTTGGCGGCGGTAGAAGACGGAGTCGGAGGTGAGTTGGTGTGGTAGGACGACGCGTGGGCGTAGATGGAGTAGCGGCCCTCGTGCCCCTGGAAGAACCGCCCGAGCGCGCCAGCAGCGGGCGCGCGTGAGGAACATGAACACCACCTTGGGGACACGTCGGAACGGGTACCCGCGCACCCGCGGCGCGAAGGACGTGCCCCAGAGCAGCTCCTCGTCCATCATGGCGTGCCGCACGCGAGCCGGGGGCCGCGTCCACCGCTCCAGCTCCTCCGCGGAGGCGGAGGCCCCCAGACACGGCTGGAACAGCGCAGGCGCAGCCCCCGGCGATAATATCGTACATGCCAAAATTTAAGCGTGTGTGATTTGCAGAATTAACCAAGGATCACCTGAGCTCACCGAGCCCGCGCTCCCTTGGCGAGATCTGCAGTGGCGGCAGGTCGTGGTCGCGGAGATCACGGGGGGGTCGAATCAGCCGCCTCAAATCTCTCCAACCACCAACTTCAGGGAGCGGAGGCGCCTCGTTCGGTGGGGAGAGGCGCGCGGAGCGGAGGGGGGGGGAGGAGGAGGCGGCGCGACGCGTGGTGGGGAGGAGGAGGCGGCGCGGGGTGGGGGAAGGGAGGCTGCGGCGACACGGGGTGGGGGGAGGAGGAGGCGGCGCGGGGTGGGAGGGAGGGGAGGAGGATGCGGCAGCGCGGGGGGCGAAGGTGGTGAGGGCGGAGGGAGGGCGGTGACGCGGGGGGTCGGAGGTGGTGAGGGCGGAGGGAGGGGAGGAGGCGAGGGCGGAGGTGGAGGGGAGGAGGCGAGGCGCGCGGCGCGGAGGATGCGCGAGGTGGGAGGGAGGGGAGGAGGCGACGCGCTGGGTGGGAGAGGGGGAGGTGGATCGGGGGGTGGGAGAGGGAGGCGGATCGGGGGGTGGGAGCGAGGGGGATGCGGTGGGGGGAGAACGACGGGTGCGTAGACGGTTTAGATTCTATCTCATAATCAGATCAATGGCTAAAAAAAATAAGAGAGGACTCATCAACCACCAACTCCTTCTTTTAAAGTAGTAAAGATTTGTTGTTATCTCTCTTCGTGGTGGTTGTTTTCTTTCTCATATTGCGAGAAAATTTTATTTTAAAATTGACACCAATGCAAATTTTGCAGGTATGTTTTGAACATGAGAATTTTCATAGATTCTTATGAAATCCGAGCAGTTTGCAGTGAAATTCAATTGGTGTGTTCCAAACAATACTAGCATGCTCTTTATGTTAAAAAAAGGGAATGCTATAGCACATGTGACTGATTTTTAAGCTAAAATCAGTTTTTTTTTTGCCATGTATGCAATATTTTTTAACTATATTTATAATATTTTTATCTACATATATGTAACATTTCACTATGTCTGTAATATTTCTCAATTGAAAAATGTTGTAGTCATCAGGAAAATATTATAGATATATTGAAATGTTGTATATATAAATAAAAATATTATAAATATGGATAAAAAAATATTGGTTAAAAAACATACGGCTGTTATATTGACACTCGCAGTTAGGGCTGTAAACGAGCCGAGCTCGAGCGAGCTTACACTGGCTCGGCTCGGGCTCGGTAGAAACTCGAGCCGAGCTCGAGCGAGCTTGAAATTGCCGTCGAGCTTCAAGCCGGGCTCGAGCTCGGCTCGGACGGCTCGTGTAGGCTCGGTGCCGAGGCGTACTCTTTGAGGCGGGCGGTGAGAGGCGCCGCGGCGGGAGATCCGCCGGATCCGGTCGAGAGGCGCCGGCGCGGGGAGAAAAGGCGTCGAGGAAGAGGCGAGCGGCGGCGGCGGCCGGTCCGGTGGGAGATCCGGATCCGCGAGGAGGCGGCGCGGGGGCGAGTCGGCGAGGAGGGGCGGCGGTGGGAGAGGAGGGCCGCGGCGGTGGGAGGCCGGGGCCGGCGGGGGTCGGGGCGGTGGGAGAGGAAGGAGACGAGTGGGGAGAGGAGGGACGGCCGGACGGGGCGAGGAGGATGGCCGGACGGGGCGCGGCGCGAGTGGGGGACTGGCGGGTCGCTCGGGGTGGAGTGGGGACTGGGGCGCGGGGTGGGTCGCTCGGGATTTGGAATCAGAGAGAGAGAGAGCGCGGGGTGGGGGCGGGAATTGAGAGAGAGAGGCGGGAGAGAGTACGGGATTGTAGGGAATTGAGGGAGGGGTAAAAATATCTCAAGCTCGCGAGCTATTTGATTTCGGCTCGGTAAAGCTCGCGAGCTTGAGATGAAGTTCGAATTCGGCTCGGGTGAAACTTGAGTCAAGCTCAAATCGAGTTTAGAACGAGCTAAGCTTGAACAGTTCGCGAGCCTCGAGTTTTTTTACAACCCTACTCACATTATCAGGTAGTATCGCAAATCTCATGCCTTATTACGGGGGTGGCTAAGTAAAATCTCCTCAAAAGAAGGGGAAGGGAATCATCACAGTTGTGTTTTTGTCCTCTGCCACTGCCAGCCTGCCTGCACCTCTCTCCCCATCTCCAGCCGCCGCCCGCCTCCTCGGAACCCTAGCCCTCAGCCGCCATGAAGGGCCCGGGCCTCTTCTCCGACATCGGCAAGAAGGCCAAGGGTACGCACCTCCGTTCTTGATTCGACCCGATCGGTTCTTGATTCGGTCGCTGTTCATCTCTGTACGAGCGAGCGTTCGCTGATCCGTTTGTTCTTGGTTTCGGTGCTTGGCCATCCACAGATCTGCTGACCAAGGACTACACCTACGACCAGAAGGTCACCCTCTCCACCGTCACCGGCTCCGGGGTGGTAAGCGCGCTTCCCCCTCCCTCCGGTCGCATCGGGCTCTTCTCTTGTCGCTCTGATTCGACGCTGCTCGCGTCTTTGATGCTTAAGACTCTAGGGTTGTATTAACTTGTTATATTCTGGCTGTTGCTGTTGTTGTGTGGGACGTGTGCTGCTGCATTGCTATTTCATATGGCTTGCCGTTCGTTGTTATTTTCTTGAGTTGGTTTGTGAGAAGATGTGAACCGTTTGGTAGTCCGTCGGAGGCGTATGTGGGCGTATTGTGACGCTTGGACGTGCATTGGCTGTGTGGTGGAAGCATGGGATCTTAGTACTGGATGCACGTTTGGTTGTCAGAGTTTGTGAATCCGTGTTCTGGTCGTGATTTGTTGTTGTTGTTGTCTTCATTGTAGCTGTAAAGCGTTTTTACCCATTTGTTAGGAGGCATGTTTGATGCGGCTTGTTAGTTGTGTTATTGTATTTCGGTTTCTGAAGTACTTTTAGCGTTAGCTATTTTCTCTGTTTGCTAGAATTCCATGGTGGTTGCATCAAAATGCCAATGTGCGTCTGCATTGATGGATGCCATGTTTGATTGTAATTTCTGTGAATGTCTGGTGATATGATATGGGATTTCATTTATATATTTGTACAGTAGTAGTTAATTACTCATATTTGATATTAAAATGGGAAAATGGTTAAGTTCAACTTGTCCTTACTGATTTCTCCAAAAAACGAGGAGAAGCTCTTTCTGGTTATGCTGGTGGGCGTGATTGTTGTTCATCTGCTATAGCGTTTCATGCTGCCAAGCAATCGAGTCAGTTTTATACTTGTTTTATAAGTGAGTTTAATATTGCTAAGAAAAATACTTATATCCTTTTATTTGTTCTTTCATGCTTGACTTTTTGCTACATGTCACCTTGCTAGTCTTGGTCATGCTTACTGTTAAACGGGGATAAAGACATTGGTAGACAAAGTTGCTTAGTCATGTTGGTAATTTTTTTCAAACCATGGTCATTGCCCCTTTCATTAGCTGCGGTAGTAGTGAGTTGGATACTTATGGTAAATGAGGAGGGGAAAAAAGAAAATAGCTACAAGGGAATTAGAAAAAAATTGATGAGGTTTAGGCTGTGGTGATTATTGGTGTGAACATGAGTGATTGTTAGTGGTGATAAGATGAGAAAATAGGATGTGGTGCCTTATGTTGTCCTAAACCAGTAATTCTGAAAACATTTGCCTTATCATATGGTTGTTTGCTCAGGCCAACAACACAACAATTGTTGTCAACAAGTGCTTGACCAGTATATTCCGCTTCACTTTAGCTCCTCATTCTGCCCTTGTTTCTGTCACTTAGCAAACACATCCTAGACTTCAAACTCAACTTTTCACCTCGTCACTATCTCCAAAGTTCTTTTTGCTATGTGCGAGGAAGGAAGATGAAGTGGTGACAGAATAGAGATGTCACTGGGGAAAGGGGAAAGTGGGATGGCTCATCCCAGGGTTCACATATAGAATGACTGCAAATCAGGTCATCTACATGTGTTAAGAAAGTCAATTGTGCTGTAGCCTATGTTGTTGCTTTCCTGCACTTAAATTTAAGCCCTTTAGACTACAGTGCTTATCACTTTTTTCTTCACACAGCAGAATGTGATTCTGCAAGTAATTGATGGCAAACACCTTAAAATCCTATTTTGTTCATGAATATACTGTTTGTTAGCAAATTTGTACAACTTATAGTTATAGGAGTTAATGCTATAAGTTCTGGTGCTATCTTTGGAGCGGACCAATACCTGTAGGCTTCAGAAGTTTGTGTTGTTAGATTGTTGTTTGTAGAACATGTTACACAATTTGTGAAACGTTTCCTTTTGTTTGAAACGTGGTGTCTTCAATTGTTGTTTCATTTAGACAGTGTTTGATAAGGTCTCAATGTCAGTAAATGTATAAGTTCGATGTTGATCGATACAACTGTGTAATTGTTACAAGTGGTAATATAATGCCTTCATTACATTGTGCTTGAACATTTTCTAGCTTTCTAATTTTTTAGGTGAAGTGCTAGTTTCTAGTGTAACTCTACAAGGAATTAAAGTGTCTATTGTTAGGAGCTGGGACCAGTCCTTTTTTTTACAATCTTGTGGTACCTCTTCCCATTTTATTCCTGCCAAAGCTCGAACATGTTGCTATCTGTTTGAGTTCTTTCTTTCTACTGGCAAAGGAGCTATTAATAGCTATCTTTCCTTGATATTTCTATACAAATTTCTTTGCGTGCTTGATGTATTCAAGTTTCAACTTTAGACCAAGCTTGTCTTTGATAGTGATGCTTAGGAGACCACAAGTGCATCTAGTTTTTGGGAATATGGATTAAGGGACTGGCTGGGGACTGGTGATCAGTAATATTGGCTGATTTCTGGTAGTCAATTGACAGAATGTCAGTAAATTGTTGGATGGAAATGAATTCCGTGACTACCCTTACCAGTTGTATATTGGAGTCCTGGGTGACCTGTTATGGAATCTGTAAGGATTTCTAGAATCCTGGTTAGGAATGTTCTGTGGTAGTGATTGAGTATTTCTTCTTGCGATTTCAACTTTGCCGTGTTATGGGTCTATTCGTATTGGTTTTTGCTGCTGGCTTTTGGCTGTGGCTTTTAGAAGCGACTGAAAATGAATAATGGCTGAAAGAAGTGACTTAAAAGGAGGAGGCGAACATTGAAACAAGTGAGGGAGAGATGCGTGCGCGTGATAGGAGCGAGAGGAGTGGAGTGCGTGATTCCTCTGTGACCCCCTGTCTTATCTCTGGAGTGAGACGGTAGTGAGAGGAGTGGAGAAGCCGCTTCGAGAAGCTGGGTGTTCGTATTGGCTTTTGGCTTTTCTAAACAGAGGGTAGAAGCAAAAGCCAATACGAATAGGCCGATGTCTTGGGTTGGTTGTTGCAAATTGCAGTTACATACAAGTTGCATCATCTAGCATGCCTGATTGTCTGTTTACGTTGTTTAAACTGTTGTGTGGGAAATGAGTGTGCTTATGTGCTGTTAGATGGTAACCATCGTTGTCTTAAGACCATTATGTGGAAGAACTTGTTTTGTAACCTGATAATCTCTGCTTCCACTTATTGTGGTATTGGTATAGCTTTCTTTAAAAATAATTTTAAATGAGATGTTACTGGATGTGGATAATTCAAACTTACCAATGAACTATATGGTTAGTGTTAGAATGATTAGTGCAATAGTGTTGCTTAGCTAGACTTTGAATCTCTGCTTAAGTAATAACGAATTTACTTTTTGGGCCATGAACAAGTTTACTAATAAATGTAAAAAGTTGTTCAAGAACTTCAGTATAATTGGTGTGACTAACCACCATCTTTTTTTTATCATGCTAAAAGATCGTAAGTCGTAACCAAGAAAGAATACAAGTAATCTCATTGGTAATACCATGTATCTTTGACTACGAGTCTATCATCTGATTGGGAGGGTGATATATGCTCTTTAACTTCTGTAGATTGATCCTCCAAGTCATAAAACTAGTGTAAATAGGGAAAGTTGGTACCATACACATATTCAATAAACATGAAGGAAAGAACCCAACACATCTATTGGAACAAACATTTGCACTGTTGCTTCACTTGTCATATTGCACATATTGGGAAAGAATATATGGCAATAGGTGTGCTAGCCTTGAGTATAAGCTCAGCCAAGTCCCCAATGGGTTGCTAACTTCTTGATGGAGTGGCATCTCACATAAGTGTAAACCACCTTTGTACTGAGAACTTGAGAGGGTTAAACCCTATGTCTGTTATTTGTAGTAACCTTTGCTAGTATAAATAGGTGCTAAACTATTTCATTGAAGAAACTATATAGCAGTTTGGTTGCCTTATCTTGTGTAATTTAATGCACATGGATCTAAAAATTTGTTGGTTATGTTCTTTTTTGCTTTATCAATGCGCAGGTCCAGGCTTATAAGTTGTTATTTTCTGAAAAATACTGCTTTAATATTCAATTGTTTTTTCTTTACATACCATGTTTGTTTATTTGTACTTGTAGTACCTTTTTTTAATAGAGAAATAGCCAATATCTTTACTAGGTACAAAATGAATAAATTGAATGATTGAATGATGAATTTAATCCTGGTTTTTCAGGGTCTCACCTCCACAGCTGTGAAGAAAGGAGGACTTTATTCTCTTGATATCAGATCAGTGTACAAGCACAAAAACACCCTCATTGACGTCAAAGTGGACACAGAATCAAATGTTAGTTCTTTGGAGTATTCAGTTTACCCTTTTTCCCATTATGACATGTTGCTAAGTGCTAAGTTCCTAACTATAGTGCTTTTTATATGATTTTTTTCAGATCTCTACTACTTTGACTGTATTGGAAGCCCTGCCATCCACAAAGCTTGTGACTTCTGTCAAGCTACCTGACTACAATGCTGGAAAGGTGATTACTTTCTTCTGTCTACCAAATGGTGTTAAAGTGGTTCATATACTAACTGTTGGCATTTCTTGACAGTTGGAACTGCAATACTTCCATGAAAACGCAAGTTTTGCTACTGTGGTTGGCACGAAGCCCTCCCCTGTGGTTGAGTTTTCTGGTACTGTAGGTGCTCATGGAGTTGCCTTCGGTGCAGAAGGGGGTTATGACACAGCTACTGGGAAATTTACAAAGTACAGTGCTGGGATAGGCGTGACTAAGCCAGACTATCATGCTGCATTCATTCTGTAAGTTGTTTATTCTTGGTGTTAATGTTAATATTAGTTCTAATTCCTGAATATTCTCCAGCTGTAGTTGCGGGGCAAACATTGCTTACATTAACTTTATTTTGTATAGGGCCGACCTAGGTGACACTATCAAGGTGTCTGGTCTGTATCACTTTGACGAGAAGCAGAAGGCCTCAGCTGTGGCTGAACTAACCCGGAAGCTCTCAACCAATGAGAACACTCTCACTGTTGGTGGCCTGTACGAGGTTGACCCTCTGACAACTGTGAAAGCAAGGCTCAACGACTCCGGAAAGCTTGGTGCTCTTCTTCAGCATGAGGTTAAGCCAAAGTCACTCCTGACAATCTCAGGTGAATTCGACACCAAGGCCTTGGACAGACCCCCTAAGTTCGGGCTGGCTCTCGCGCTCAAACCCTGATCAGATCATCAGCGTTTGACGGTAGCTGAACATTGCATTCTTTGGTGGTTTTGCAAAGCCAAGGGAAATAAATTGGTTCTGCGGATGTTCTGTTATTCTCTCGAAGTTTTGGTCCTCTGTGGAGTCTGACCATTGGGTTGTTTAGGGCACCGCTCAAAACGGCTTAAAGGTAGTTTTTACTTTTTTTCACTATTCAGTAATTTCGTTTTTTCCTGATTTTTTTTAGATTTTTGAGGGTTTTTTGCTTTTTTCTCGTATTCCTTTGTATTATCCGTGACACACTAATATGTTTGTTCTATTTTTAATTTTTTTTAAATTTAAGTATACTAAATAAGCCAACTCAGCTACAGTAAAAAACAAGTCAGTTATAGGGTCTGTTATTTTTGGCTGCGGCTGATGGATTTTAGTTGAAATATTTGAATTTTAGCTGTTTGCGACAGAGATTACGGAGAGATATACTCGCTTGCGATTTTAGATGGTACAGATGTTAGGATTTTAACGTGTACTATTATTAACTTATAGACTCTCTTAAAAAAATACTCTATTTAAAAGTTAGGTACCGTAGTAAAAGTCAAAAATCGTTTTAAAGAAGCTGAAAAGAATATGTCTATAGTAAAAAAGATATAAGTTAACGTCAAACTGAGTGCCACTAAGTTCATTTTTTGTTTTTTTGACAACTTTTGCTGATGAATGAGTCAGGCATCAGTCGTAAGTTCAATCTGAAAATATCACTGGGCACAATTTTTTTTCTCAAATTTGGCTCTTAAACTTCTGCTTTTGCAAATCTACCTTCTTCCACGGACCGACTTCTCGTGGTAGGCTGCTGTAGCAACAGTGCTACCCAAACTCGATAGGGCTGCTGCTGTGCACAGTAGGTTTCTGAAGGATGCTAGATTTGCAAAAAAGGTGTTCTAGAGGTTAAATTTGAAAAAAAAAAGGTTGGCTGAGTGATATTTGTGTGATGATGCGTAAGTCGCTGGTACTCTCTTCGCTTCGTAACGCCGTGCTACTTGCCGACCGTGAGTATGCAGCAATGTCAGTCTGTTTTGCGGAATCATGTGCATGTGTGGATTCTGTACCGTAATCGCGCATCATTTGACCACTGAGTTTTGTTTTTGCCCTATTTGTTGCCGAGTATGCTTTTTTTTTTTTGTGATGATCCAATATTGTTCTTTGAAATGATTTGCTTAAAAGAATGAAAACAAGAGTTTCACTTATTGGATTCTAACTCGTTAGAGAGACGACCTCATTCTGCAATGCTGGAAGAATGCGAAGTTACTCAATGCCTCGATTTGGTGTTTTCCATTATTTGTTTTGTTTGCTGTTTCATTTTGATATTAGGTTAACACGTGCTTAACACCCATAAATCACCTACTATGAAGCATTTATGCAACACCGTTTCTTTATCCTGTGGCTAACCTGCATAAATACGAAGCACACGAGGTTCATCTTTCTTCGACCATCTAGTTAAGAGTTAGACATCAAGGGCAAAAAACAGCCTTATTTACGAAGGAAGAGAATACCATTCCATTTAACAGCCCATTAGCATCTGCCCTACCTACTGACCAAAAGACAAGAGTGAGAGGAGAATAACACAGGATCTGTTCTGAGAATGAGAGAATACCATTCCATGCAGCATGTGGCATTGGTGAGTGACCATGCGCGTTGTACAAGTGATGCACATGCAGAACAGCATAATAGTGAGCAATAGAGAGAGATGTAACAGTATTTGCTTGTTTAAGAGCTTAGACATGGAGCCAACATCCATCAGCGGACGGCTGTGAAGAAATTAAACTCCTTAAGAGCACTCCCAATGCTCCACCCTTGCTAGTGTCTATAAAATTTATGAGGGTGTCACGTAAGAAAAAAAAATCTGATGTGGCATTAGAGTTCAAGAGGTGAGAGAGAAGTAGTGTCAACATTGCTTGAGTACGCAATCCAACACAAAGATATTAGCTAAAATATCCACTGGGGAGAGATGATGTCTACCACATCATTAGCTGAAATATCCATTGGGAAGGAGAGGGAAGAGAGATATTAAATGATACGTTAATTTATTGACTGAATCCACTCGAAGATATTATGCGTTAGGGGAGAAATATTTATAGTTGTTTTTAGGTGATGTGGAGGCTATAGACATTGCTACGTAATGTCTTCCACTTGGAGTACCCTTATACTAAACGACATAGACTGACAAACCTACTGGACTATCACCATTGTGGATCTGATGAAGCTTCCAAGAGAATGTTACAGTGCATCGCCAGAATAGTTTTAGAAGATAAAAAGGGCATGACAGCAATGGAGAATCCTTGAGTCTGACTGAAACTTCACAATACAAAATAATATTGCTGTCTTCTTTTATCATTCAGGAATTTCAGGTAGACCGAATATTGCTTGCTTTGAAAAGAAACCGACGCAATAGTTGTTTTTTTCTTTCGAATGGGGATTGCAGCCTCTTTGATATGGTGCTATTTGTTCAACTCAGCGACATGATTACCACTAGGAGTGTATGTCTTGTTCTCATCGAGATATTGCATACATCAGTCAGCTCAATGCAATCCAAACAAAGAAGGCAATAAACAGCATTTGTTGCACGATCATTAGAAAGAACACTACAAAATTGTTACGGCATGGCTTCATCAAACTCCCCCCTTGTTCTTTTCACCTGTTCTTTGGTCATTTACAGCCTACTGAAACAGGGAGGCGTAAAACCTTCTATGGTATAAAACAGGAATTACTGGAGTAATTCCATAAAATATGGACTTACGTTAAACATGACGTGATCAAATCTTAATTGGATATGAAATGATGGATGATAAAGATTTAAAGTCACGGTTTTTCATACCTCTAAATTGCTCATCTATATAAATCCGGAAAATGAGAGGTTCTTTTAGGGCATATGTACTTTACATTTCCTCAATCAAATAACAGCTATCATGACTATGTTAGCATCCGGTATGCTGATTTTTTGCATTGAAGACTCTATAAGCAACCTATAAATTAAGAAAGTTTTTCGGGTGTAAAGCTAATGGTTGGTAGTTGCGGGTGAAAATTGGACAACAACATAGCCATGCCTTGAAATGAAGCAATTCATAAATTAAGAAATAAATAGAAGCAGTAATTTTACCTCGTATTGGTATCATATCCAAATCTGCATGCTGCAGAGAATGCATCTCCCATTCTAAAAAAATTAACCAGTCTTTAGTTTAGTCTTGAGATCTGAATCTTTTGCTCCACTTAACAAGGAGTAGCTCAATATCAGCATCCATTCTTGTGCCTGTACCTCCCCACACTAACATGTGAGCAAGATCACTGATTGACGATCCATCTACCTCATGCACTGGTTTGAAACCCATCCTTGTATAGAATTTAACGAGCTGAAACAAAGAAAAATCTAGTATAATGTGCTGCACTAACAAATAGAAGGGCCAAAAATACCAAAAAAAAAAAAAGTCAGCCACAACAATGGACTAGCAAAATGTTGCACGTTTTTGTTGAGATCCAGCAATCCAAAAAATACCAATACCAACAATTAAGGATTTGCATATATCAACATCTAATTACTGACTTGGAATTCTTTACCATTATCTTTACTATTTAAAAAGAAGGAGTTGGTGGTTGCCGTCACGTCCACCCTCCCTCACTTCTTAACCATTCGATCTTTCTCCTCTCTTCTCAGCCACACGATCTGATTAAACCCTAAAATCCCAACATCACCCCTCCGCCCCCACGCCTACCCCTCGCTCTTCCCCCCGCCGCCCCCACGCCTCCTCCTCGCTCTTCCTCCCGCCGCCCCCACGCCTCCCCCTCGCTCTCCCCCCGCGGCCCGCGGCCTCCTCCCCTCCCGCCCGCGCTGCCGCCCCGCCTCTCCTCGCTCTCCCGCCGCCTCGCTCTCCTCCGCCGCCTCCGCCTCCTTCCCCTCCCGCCCCGCGCCGCCTTCCTCCCTCCGCCACCCCCGCCTCCTCCCCCTCCCCACGTGCGCGCCGCTCCTCTCTCCCCGGTCCTCCCAGGCCCCATCGCGCACACCCGGCCTCCCCTCACCCCCGCGCCCCGCGGCCCCATCCCCTCCGGCCTTTCCCGCCACCCCCTCCTCCCCTCCTCCGCAGATCCGCCCCCGCCGCCCTCCTCCCTCTCCCCGCTGCCCCCTCCTCCCCCCCTCCGCCGCCCCTACTCCTCCCGCCGCCCCCCCGCCCCCCCCCCGCCGCCCCCTTCCCGCAGGCCGTCGGCGGCGCTTTGCCTTGCGCCACGAGCTCTTCTACAAGGGAGTGTAGGGGCCCTCCTCCCCCAGCCACATCGTGATTTCCTCCCGATTCGAACTGTCACCATTCTTCTCCCCTCGCCTCCTCTCCCGACCCAGGCAGCTCGGGCCTTGTCCTCGTTCGCACGTTGCAGATCCGAACGACGGACAGCGGGAATGCTGCACGGGAGAGGATGGCGACGGCGATCTGGTCCTTGCCTCTTGGATCCGGCCGGGTCTTGCCGGACGCGGCGCTGACACGAGGAGGAGGCCAACAGAGGTGGCGGCGAAATGCGCAAGGGCACTGACGAGAGGCTGTATGCCAAGCGACGGGTGATTGCTGGTACCAGTACAGTACGCGCTCCATTCTCTTGCCCCTGGCATTCCTTGATTTCCTTCTCAAGTTACGATCATCTCATGGCATGCACCCGAGTATTGGCGCGGCGACTTAACGGACTCAGGTCACCTCGACGTCTCCTTTGCCCTAATCCTGGTTCATCTCAATGGTAATTCTTTCCCTATTCACTTGGCATGCTATCTGTTTGTTGGATTGCTTCATAGGAAGTGTTCTTTGTATTGCCTTGAGTCGATAATCGATCGTTGTTAGGTAAGTTAAGATCGATTGCTTTGCTTTGTGTTTCTCGATCATATTAGTTACGTATGATAAACAAAACAACAAAATTTTGCTTGCTTTGAGGTCGTTTCATCCGATGCTACTGTTTAGGAATTTTTGTTTGTTGAATTAAAATCGGTGCCTTATATGCAAAGGTGCACTATATGGCGTAGATTGTGGGAGTAGGTGAACCCGAGTGTCTGTAACTTCTCATCGTCGATGCATAACTTCAAGCTTGCGTTTGTATCGAGGTTTCTGATTCCCAGTGGTGCGCGAAATTCTCTCGCGATTCCGCGAGAGCAGCAAACAACATTCGCATAATAGTATTCCATTGCTTGAATTGAGTTCGCGGTAGGAGCTAGATATTATTTCAGAATAACGCTTGTTTGTAGCCAATGTTTGTGGACATCCTCTACATGCATACTCAAACCCTTCATGAACCCTAGGTAGTACATGCATGCTTTTACGAGTTTTGAATTAGTTTCTTACTCCTTCACTACGATCATCGTTGAAGTAGATACATGGGTTCATGCTCATGGTAAAAATGAAATGCATCAAGATTGTCATATACATGATTCTATAACAGGCTATATAGTGTTGACGGCTATAAGGTTCAAATTTTAATCACTCATAGATACCACTAATCACATAACCTATCAACATTTGCTGTTTAGCTTCTCATCCCTGTCATATTACCATTTACCTGTAGGCTAAGTAGATTTTCCCCGCTCAACATGTTCACGGTTGTGTTGCTCCTTTAGTCTATGCATTGATACTTTGAGTAGGGGATGTGAGCATGAAAATTAAGTTTTCCTTGCAGTGTAGATTATGCCTTTTTGGTTGCAGTCGCATTTATGGAGCCTTATTGTCAATTGTTTCTTTGCAGCCTAAAAATGCACGATGAGTCAACTTCTCGACAAAAGGTCAATGATGATGTTCAAGAGGGTGCTCTTCCTCCGTATCTACTTGATCGTGATCGACGCATAGCGTGCCAAGGTAAATGCTTGTTCCCGCCAACTAATTGTGAATTTGTGATACACGACACTTCGTGTTGCATTGATCATTAATAGACTCGTGAAATCTAGATTCTCAACAACACAATAAAGCAAAAGAGGAAGGAAAAAAGCTGGCAAATGGGATGTTCTTTTGCCAAAGGTAATTCTCAATGCACACTATTATTGCCTACTTGTTTCAGTCGGTTGTTTCCTACATTGACTAAATATTATCACGATTTATATCCTATCAGGTCTGTCCTGTGGCTGAAGAAGAGATATTAAAGGTTCTGCAAACTTGCAAGAGGAAAAGTAAGTGATAATAAGATTTGTTAATAAATTTAGAACCTTGGTTAATATTTGGAATTTGCATGTGGCATGCATTGCTATATAGGCATTGCATACATTCGTAATTCATTAGTAGTTGTTAACCCATTTGTATTCGGATGTTCTTTTTAGGAACTACGATGCGCTACAAGGCAACTGAATTCTACCATCTCCTGTGTTTTGTCTAAAAATGCTTTTATAAACATTAAGTGAACAATTACATGGACTACAAATATTTTTAATTTTTCAATGAGCCAAATAATTGATATTTGTGTTGATATGCAAACAATAACATGAGCCCTGTATATGCATACATGATGACGTAAGAAAAAGTTGATATTTATTATTCAGTTTGAGATATTTGATAGTATGCATCACTTTTATTTGATTTTTCGTTGCAACGCACGGGCACCTTACTAGTAGTCTTGTGCAGCAGCCAGAAAAATCTGATAATCGACAAGGACATTTACTAAGCTTCAGACATCCAACAAATAACTCGAAACAAATGCTTAAAACACCTAAATTTATTCCTTCTCAGTTCTCATTAACTATACTTCACACACTAAACAACATAACAAGCGAATGCAGTTGCACAGACCCTCAAGCAATACGTCGAGCACCATGCGCGCATCGCCATAACACCAGTCTATGGCTCTATGCAGCAGCACCAAGTAGAAGATTTATTCATCTTGATCTACATGCTCAGCATGTATATGTATGCATACACATACCTTGGCGTGGTAGAGCGGCGTGTCGTTGATGGCGAGCAGCTCGGCGCGCGCGCAGCCGGCGTCGAAGCCGTGTCGGACGGCGACGGCGCCGAGGAAGAGGCCGAGGCCGAACAGCGGTCGGTCGGGGACCCCCACCGTGGCGCGCGACATCCGCATGGAGTCGAGGTGCAGCACGGCGCCGCCGGGCCACGGACGGATAGCGCCCTCGGCGCGGCCCAGATCCTCCCCCTCGGTCCCTCGTGTCGCGGTGACGCGGGAGAAGGGGCCGAGAGTGCGCAGGCCCTGAGCGCGCGACACCGCCATGATGTTCTCCGTGGTTGGCAGGAGCGCCGCGCTCGCGGCGGGGCTTGCCGGGGTGGGCGGCGCCGGCGCGGCCATGGGAAGGGAGGGGAGGAGAGGAGAGGAGCAGAGGAGGCGGGAGTGGAGGGCGGGCACGTCGTGCTCGCGAGCGAGGAACTGATGAGGGTATTTGAGTGGAGCTGCTCCTCGATTACGGTGGTTCTTCTATTTAAGCACAGTTCAAAATGGTTTAAATCTAGATTCTATTTTTAGCTTCTGTTTTTCTTACTATTCAATAATTTTATCTTTTTTTTAGTTTTTTAGATTTTTTAGACTTTTTGTTTTTTCTTTTTCCCCGTATTCCTTTACATTGTTCGTGATGGGCTAATATATTTTTTATTTTATAATTTTTTAATTAATTAAACCAAATAAACCAACTCAGTTACAGTAAAAAATTATAAGCCAACATCAAACTGAACGCTACCTTAACCATAAAGTATAAAACCATATATTTTTTTTACAGTCTAAATATCTCCTGAGGTGGGTTTGCCACCATGGTGAATAATATGGCCAACGATGTGGTGATGGCCGTAGCTTAAAAATTATTTAAAATAGTGGGTCCACTTGTCATAGCGCCAAACTTAATTTTTTTAAAAGAAATTTCTTTGGTGGGGACTACTTGTCATGGTGAAGGTGGTGCTTCTAAGGTTGGGAGGAATAACTACTCACATGAAAACATAGAACCTACTGTGGGGAATCTCTAGTATAAGTTAATTGGACAGAGGCTCCCTGTAGACGATGAACGGATATGGTGAAGCCCTAACGGAGGTGAGGGAGAAGCAACTCGAGTTCCAACCCCTATGAGCAACATAATCAAATTAATTTGGGGTTTGGGGGTGAGAATAGGATGAAACACACAGTGACGTGAATGAACGTCCAAGTGGCTCACTGATTTAAGAGACTGAGCTTTGGCGGCAGGTGGTAACGGTGGCTTGGTGGAGAGGAGCTCTTGTCGGGTGTCTTACATGGAAGAGGGGGGTGGGCACATGGTAGAGGGGAGTGAGGGGGCTCAGTTTTGTGATCTCTATATAGATGAGGATAGGAGGTAAGCAACGACGATGTTCATAGTGATAAGTGGGCGACAAAGGCAGCGTGGTGTGCGGGTGGGGTGCTGCACAAGACAAGGCATTGACGCATGCAAGGGCGGAGCTAGCCTTGGCCTAAGCCTCGAGCTTGGCTAGCTATTCTTGGGCCGAATTTTAATGGGTTATCTTTTAAACACTGCGGCAAAAGGTACATCTTAATGGGCCTTTGACACTAGGGCTCGGGGTATAGCCTACCTAGTCTAAGGCCCAGATCCACCATTGGACACGGCATAGAGGCGTGCGGACGGGGCGTGAGCGAGCAACAGATGTAGAATGGCATGCGGGCAGGGCACTTCGCAAGGCGAGGCAAACGCCGGCACATAGGCATGTGTGTGGGTGTAGTTGGAGAGAGGGGAAGGATAGATAAGGAAGAATGAGGTCCACTCAATGACATGTGGACTTATTTTGCTAGCCACGTTGTTCACCACGGTGGCAAAATTGCTTTAGTGGGGGTATTTATAAGGTTTTGTATAATTTATGGGACATAATACCTGATCTTATATTTTAAGGTGCTATACATAGGGGAACCACTGTACTTGGGGGTGTTAAGTAGATCTTTTCCTTTTTTTTTCAAATAAAGAGGTGACCTTAGTCACCAAAGCGTCATGACAGTTTTCAAGACCCCTCAGATAATCCCTAGCGCGGATCTGTTGGAACACATCGGAATGCCAACCACCAGAAAGCTCGAAGGGCTTCCGTTCATTCGCTTGGTGGGAGTCGGCACACGACACATGGCTGGAAGTCAAGAGGGCCAGTACTATATGCCTAACCCTTCGCTCCGAGGGACCGTAGAACGGAAAGCGCCTTCTACACAGCTCGGCAGAAGGGAAGGGACCTGTGTATCTGCATGACCCCCCTGCGGATTTGACTGTACCTACACCTGGAGCCACCATGACAGGGTTTCTTGTGTAACAGCGGTGGAAGTCTTAGCTGCACAGGCAGTAAAAGTCAAGGACCAGAGGTCGGATCCTTAATCTCCTCTTTCAGACCAGGCGGGAAGGCTGTTTATGTACGTGATTGTATTTACATCTGGATTATATATTTTTTTATAAAGAAATTATGAAGTGTCGTCTCATCTCGTATGGTAGCCTATTCTTTGCCTCTTGTTCTAGGATTAGATGCAACATTTCTATGTTATAGATGGTAACATATTCTATGTACTCAAGTTTATGGTATATTTATCGTACACCTCAATTAAAAAAAATCACAAAACAATTCGAAAAAATTACTACATATACTTCTAAACTATTTTAACTATGTATAAAATTTTAAGTTCAGATTCATTATATGTTAGCGGTAGCAAAAAAAAGAGAAAATATGTCAACTGTTAAGAGTTTAAATTTGTCAGAATTTTCTCCTTTTTACTGCTTTTAACACAGAATGAATTTGAATTTGAAATATTATACATAGATGAAGTAAACAATAAAAATATGTACATATTTTTTAACAAAATTTATAACTTTTTTAGTTAAAGTGCACGATAAATATACCATAAACTTAAGTACACATGATATATTGCCGTTATAGATAGGAGAGTTGAGCAATACTAGAGTTTGAGCATTTCTGCAAACAAGTCCGTCCGAGTTAAAGGCCTATTAGTGTGCATTTCATCCTTAGACCTTGCTTTTTTTTCAGATCTTTTTTTCCAGAGAAAATCCTTGCACCTTGTTTGGAGGGGCTTGATCCCAGCCCATCATGTGGAATTTAGTTCAATGGCCACGTGGATAGGCCGAGATCCTGGCTCGTCCAAACAACACTGTAATTGGCGCTTTCCCATCAGAAATCTATTATCTTATTAAAATAAAGGCAATCGGTCAAAATTTTCTTTTTTTTGGTTAAACTCCTCGCTTACTCCTATTATTCGTCGATTAATTCAACTAATAATCATTTCTTGCACATGAAAATGTCCACGGCACTCGTGCATGGTACGACCAATGGATGGGTGAAGCGGTCGAATCAGTTGTTTCGCACAAAGCCAATGACCTCGATCGCAGCTCGGAAGATGCCGATGGCGACGAAGGGAACCTAAGAAGCGGGGAAGCACGCAGACGCAGACGCATTCGGGCGTTTGGAATAGCTATGGTTCTAATTTTAGATTAAAATTTTATTGTAGTTGGTTGATTTTTTTACTGTAGTTAAGTTGATTTATTGGGTATAACTAAATTAAAAAAAATATAAAAATAAAAACGACATACTAACGTATCACGGACAATGTAAAGGAATACAGAAAAAAAGTATAAAAATACCAAAAAACAAATAAAAACAAAAAAGCAACAGTGCACCCATCGCTGGCTTCTGCCGCCGAACGCAGAAGCCAGCGATCGCTGAGCACAGCCGAACGCCTTGGACGCGGCCGGTTTGGGACTTGCGCGCTGCACGCACCACACCGTCGCATTGTACCGGTTGTGCTGTGCTGTACGCTCGTTTCAGTTCCCACCGGCCGCATGGAGGAGATGGTCAATATTGATGCAAAGTATCCACAAGTATTGGAGAGAACTTTTGCTTTATTGATCATCTGTGTTTCTCAGTACATGATTGTTACAATATATAGATGATGTAGGGGTGGCAGTTGCTTGCGACAAACCGGCGTCCGTACGGATCGCCGGCGTCCGTACGGACCGTCACGTCCGTACGGACACGACCATTGGGCACAATTTGTCTGTAACACTCCCCCTTGAACAATGTGTCGTCACATGATCATCTTGATTCATCATTTTGGAAAAACTCCTCCAAAAACCATGTAGGAAAAATATGAGGAGAACCAGAAGAGTAGATATGCCATGAAAAACTCCTTTAAAATCCAGTAGGTAAATTTAAGGAGAAAAATGATATGACATATATTTGATTATGTTGTCATATTGCCTCATTAAAAATCTTGATGAGAAACCTTAGAGAAAAACTCATAAAGGGAAAAGAGTACAATATGTTTATTTGAACGGGTTAAGTCTTAGGAGATTTCTCCCCCTGATGCCTGCAAATCACGTAGTCTTCGCATACCAATTCCATGAACACATTTCTGGAATGTGGAAGTTGGTAATGACTTAATGAATAAGTCTGCGAGATTATCACAAGACTTAGTTTGCAGAATAGTTATTTCCCCACTCTCTTGCAATTCATGTGGGTAAAATAGTTTAGGTGCAATATGTTTTGTGATATTGCTCTTTATGTAACCCGTTTGCATTTGAACAACGCAAGCAGCATTATCTTCGTAGATAATGGTGGGTGATGCGATAGCACCTATACCACATGATTGTTGTATGTAATTAATCATTCTGCGAAGCCATACACATTCTCGTGATGCTTCATATAATGCAATTATTTCAGAATGATTAGTGGATGTAGCCACTAGAGTCTGTTTTGAAGACTTCCAAGATATGGCTGTTCCACCATGTAAAAACACAAAGCCTGTTTGAGATCTGACATTATGAGGATCTGATAAATAGCCAGCATCTGTATATCCTATTAAATCCGTACGTTTATTCTTCTGGAAGAATAGACCGAGATTTTGAGTGCCTTGAAGATATCTAAGGATATTCTTCACTTCTATCTAATGTCTTTTGGTTGGAGCAGCGCTATATCTAGCAAGTAGATTTACTACAAATGCAATATCTGGTCGGGTGCAATTTGCAAGGTACATAAGTGCTCCAATGGCACTAAGATATGGAACCTCGGGTCCCAATAGCTCTTCATTGTCATCTTGGGGTCTAAATGGATCTTTATCTCTGTTTAGAGATCGAACAACCATGGGGGTTTTCGATGGATATGCTTTATCCATATTGAATTTCTTTAATATTTTATGGACATAGGCTGATTGATGCACTAGTATGCCTGTATGAAGGTGCTCAAGTTGTATACCTAAGTAAAATTTGGTTTTACCCAAATCCTTCATTTCAAATTCCGTCTTAAGATGAGTACGTACTTCATCTATATCTTGTGTATTACCAATGATATTGAGATCATCGACATATACAGATATAATGCAAAATCCTATTGAGAATCTTTTGATGAATACGTATGGGCAATCATCATTGTTAGAGTATCCATTTTTGGTTAGGAACTCACTTAGTCGGTTGTACCACATTCTGCCCGACTGTTTCAAGCCGTATAGAGACTTGTTTAATTTTACACAATATATATTGCGATTTGCGTTTGGATTCGGAATTGAAATTCCATCAGGAACTTTCATATTATATGTCCGAATCAAGTGACCCATAAAGATATGCAGTCATTACATCCATCAACTGCAAAGATAGATGATTTTGTACTACCAATGATATTAAATATCGAAATGTTATTCCACTCATTACTGGAGAATAAGTTTCATTGAAATCAATGCCGGGTCTCTACGTGAACCCTTGTGCTACAAGCCTTGCTTTGTATCTCACCACCTCATTGTTTTCATTCCGTTTGCGGATGAAAACCCATTTGAATCCGACAGGGAATACATTGGGAGGTGTATGTATCACATTGGTGAATACATTTCTTTTCTTGAGCGAGGCTAACTCCGCTTGAATTGCATTCTTCCATTGAGTCCAGTCCGAGCGCTGTTTGCACTCTGCCATGGTCTTGGGATCTGGATCATTTTGAAGGTTGTTTGCAATTGTTGTGGAGAAATAAATGTCGATAATTGTAGTCTTATGATCATATGATTCTCCAGAATCAGTATAGTTAGTGGAAATTTGTAGGACCCCTGGTGACTCAATGTTATTTCCCAAAACATTTGAGTCGGGGTATTCCGATGTCCCAGGATCAGTATTTGAGTGCACTGTTGATCTGGGTTCAAGGATCCTTTGGTGTCTATCAACTTGAGGTTGATCTGCATTTATATTTTTCTATTTCCTTTGTCGCTTATCAGAAGCTGTATCTGCCACTTGTGCCGTACTTCTCCCCCTCTTATTTTGAACTGGGAGTTGAGTGGTGTTTTGTGGTACCTCCACTCTTTCAGGCACATTTCTGGCAGGATTATAGGATTTTGTGACACCCTTATAATCGATAAATGCATTCGCGATTATTTGCAATGTTTTGCAAATGAATGAGTTTCGAACTTGAAGTTCGGTCTCTCGCACGTGGTTCGAGGCAGAATGCCTTGAACATTCCAATCAATTTCCTGGCATTTAGTTTGGTACTTGTTGTCTCCCCCTAATGCCGGGAAATGTTCCTCATTGAATACGCAATCAGCGAACCGGGCCGTAAACAGGTCCCCAGTTAGGGGCTCGAGGTATTTTATTATCGACAGAGGTTTATACCCAACATAGATCCCAAGTTTTCTGTGCGGTCCCATTGAGGTACGCTACGATGGTGAGATCGGTACGTATGTAGCGCAACCGAACTTTCACAGATGGGAAATATCTGGTGGATTTCCACGTACTAATTGTAACGGGGAAGTGCTATGATATGCAGTTGGACGCAATTGAATTAAGTCAGCAGCGTGTAAAACTGTATGACCCCAACATGATGTTGGTAAGTTGCAATTCTGTAACAATGGTCTTGCGATGAGCTTGATTCTCTTGATGAGAGATTCTGCTAAACTATTTTGTGTATGAACATATGGAACAGAGTGTTGAACTTGTATCCCAAGAGCCATACAATAGTCATTGAATGCATGGGATGAAAATTCAGCAGCATTGTCCATACGAAATGATTGAATTCGATATTCAGGGTAATGTGCTCGTAATTGGATAATTTGACCAATTAACTTAGCAAATGTATTGTTTCGTGTGGATAAAAGACACACATGTGACCATGTAGTAGATGCGTCAATTAGAACCATGAAATATCTGAATGGTCCACACAATGATTGTATAGGACCACATATATCTTCTTGAATGCGTTCAAGGAATTTAAGTGGTTCAGCTCTGATTTTAAGATAAGAGGGTCTTAAAATCAATTTTCCGGTGGCACATGAAGTGCACACAAAATCTGAGGATTCCAGAAATTTTGTTTTGAGGTATGTATGACCAATGGAATTGCTAATAATTTTCCTCATCATTCCAATGCCTGGGTGGCCAAGACGATCATGCCATGTTTGGAATGTGTTAGTGTGTTGGAAAATTACTTTGTTCGCAATATATTGAATCGGTTTGATGTATGTATAGTACAATCCGGAGGTTAAAGTTGGAATTTTTTTCTAGTACTTGTTTGCCATATCCGTTGTTTTTGGTGAGGATGAGATATTTCTCTTTGTTGTCATTATGGGTTTCAACATGGAAACCATTCTGACGGATATCTCTATAACTGAGTAGGGTACGTGTTGAATCGGGATACAAGAGTGCATCCTCAATTTCTAACTGTGTACCCATAGGGAGAGTGATAGAGGCACGACCAGAGCCTACTATCATTGCATCGCGTTCAGCGATGGTTAAAATATTTCCTTTCTCCTAGTAAGAGTTAGAAAATATTTTATGTCCCTAAGTATAGAGTTTGTGGTGCCACTATCCACAAGGCATAATTCCTCCTCCATTTGATTGACTCCAAAAATCTATATACACAAAAAAAGAATTTTAATGAAAATCTTTATTGTGGTATATATAGAATACATACAAACTTAGTTACAATACTAAATATGTTCGATATATGATTGTAGCATGCACGCATACAATATAGATGACAACATTATTCATATTACAACACTGTAGTACTTAGAAGCTATGGCAATGAGAGTCTAAACAAGATCTCCAAACATGTCTTGAGAAGTAAATTCTTCAAGTGTGTCCTCGGTGCTCAGGAGATCATCCTTCTTTGGAGAAGTACATGTGTCCTTGAGTTCTTGATTGAACTTTTGAGAGCATCCAGCTTCATTGTTGTTGCATGGGAGATTGAAATGCGCTTCAAATCTCTTCTCTTGAGCATGCTTGCCTTGAGCCCGAGACTGGAGGTAGAGGTTCACAAGGTGCTTCGGGGTGCGGCATTTCTTGGTAGGATGGTTGTAGCGACCACATTTTTGACAAACTTCAATTTTGTCAACTTGCTTACCAAAATTGCCTTTACCCTTCTTGAATCCACCACGCCTTTACTTCATGTTGCGTTTATTTTTACCTTTAAAGTTCTTTGAGTGGTTTGTTGAACCACGGAACTTAGTGTTATTCTGATTAGCATGAACTTCAGGGAGTGGAGCAGCCCCGATGGGGCGTTGCTGATTATTCTTTAAAAGCAGTTCAGCATGCTTCTCAGCCTGAAGTATAGTATGCATTAAATCAGAATAAGTTTGGTAATTTGCAGCACGCCATTACTGCTGTAGGACCCTGTCAGATGGGAGCATAGTAGAAAGAGTCTTCTTTATTTTGTCCGCATCTGTTGGTTCCTTTTCACAAAATTGCAACTTGGAGCAAATAGCATGAATGACATGGTTATAGTCTCCAACTGTTTTGAAGTGTTGGAGTCTAAGATGTGCCCATTCATGATTAGCCTCAGGTAAAATAACAACTTTCAACTGTTCATATCTATTTTTGAGGGCTAACCATAAAGTAAGTGGATTCTTCTCATATAGATATTCAGCCTTCAAATCCAGATGTATATGATTCCGTATAATGCTCAAAACAGAATATTTTACAATATCCGGTGGGATTTGATCAGCTGGAGGATTGAATATCACCATTTGCAACCCATGTGTGGTGATGTTGATTTTTAGGTGCATAGCCCATGTAGGGTAGTTGCTACCATCGAGAGCGAGGGGCTCAAATTCTTTGGTAGCCATTTAAAGCCTACATAAAAAGTACACCATAAAATGATTAATTTACAGGAGGTAAATTAATATGTATGGTAATGTTGTAATAAATGCGAAATATGTGGAAAACAATATGAGTATTGTAATCCGAATGAATATTTATACCTTAATTAAATATAACATGTGGTTATATTTATAATACCGTGTAATTACAATATTGGTGGTGAACACCAATTTATTGTATGGCAGAGCGTATAAATAAATATAGCAAAGTGCCATAAATTGTAATCATGGTATGTGTTGTAGGTATGCATTCATAATAATAATAAAAGAATAATAAAATATTTGCTAAATTAAGTACAATGGTACTTATGAAATAAGAATATGAATTTAAATTTGCTAAGGATAGCAAAATTGAAAATATGGTCGTAATTCATATTGTAGGAAAGTTGCAAAAAAAATAGTAATCCCGTATATGTACAAGTTGTAGAAATGTGCTTGGACATTAATTTAAATAAGTACACAATTTTTGTAGGTCCTGTAGGGACTGAAATGCGAATTTTATAAAAAAATACAAATGGACGGGTACAAATATAAACAAGTACAGGGGTTATTCTGCAAAAACTACAATTGGAAAACCCAATTTTCATGAAATACAGGGGGGATTATGCAAAATAAACACAACTTGGGCTAGGGCCCATTCGGCCTTTAGACCCATGGGGGGAGGTGGAGGCTAATGGGCCAAGCCCATTTATTTGGCTGCCATATAAAAGGGAAAGGAGGGTGGCAATTAGGGTTTCCCCAAACAAAAAACCCTAGCCGCCGGCTCATGGGGAGCCGCCGCCGCCGCCGCTGGCCGGACCCCGCCGCCACCGGGTGCCTCCGCGCCCCTCCGGCCGGGCTTCGCCGCCTTCACCCCCGCAAGCCACCGGCCGGGCCCCGTCATCACGCGCCGCCGCGGATCTGCCCGTGGCGGCGCGCGCCGGGGCCACGCCGGCCGGGTCGCGCCGTCGGTTGCGTGCGGCTGCTTTGTGGCGGCCGCGCCGCTCGCCGCGGGCGGCCGTGGCGCTGGCGCCACCGGCTCCATGCGCTAGGACGCCGCTCCCCCTGCCTTGCGCTGACAGCCGGCCACCACCCCTTGCCCCTCCCGATCTATGTCGAAGAGAAAGCGTCCTCTGCGGAGGAGGCCGGTGGAGGGGTGCGGATCCGGAGGCCGGGACGGCGGTTAGCCGCCACGGAGGCATGCACCGGTCGCCGGTAAGGACCATAGCGGGGAGCCTGCGTTGGTGGGAAGACGCCGTGCGTCTCCCATGGACGACGATGAATTGGCGTAGACCCGTGACCGGTGGCAATGAAGGTGGTGGGCGCTGGTGAACAAGGTTCAAGAAGGACTGTTGTGTTTGGAATGGTGAGCGTGCTGATAACGTGATGCAAAGTATTCACAAGTATTGGAGAGAACTTTTGCTTTATTGATCATCTGTGTTTCTCAGTACATGATTGTTACAATATATAGATGATGTAGGGGAGGCAGTTGCTTGCGACAAACCAGCGTCCGTACAGACACGACCATTGGGCACAATTTGTCTGTAACAAATATCCAGCGAAATAGCGGCACAGCAGATAGAAAGTTGAATGGGTGCTAATTGGTGGATGATGCACTATGGTGTGACATCTTTGAGATATCGTCGTAGAAAACTTTGCATGAGACAGAGCACGTACAATGTTTAGTCAGTGCCATCTTTTCCACCGCGGTTTTTGATTTTTGGTTTATAATTTTTAAATTATAGTTATTCGTGAGAGAAAGTACAGAGAGAGACAGTTATGTGCGATTTTGGACGGTATAGCTGAAGTCGGTATAGTGTACACTATAATTAATTAGTAGATCACATATTAAAAATACACTTTATTTAAAAGTTAGTTACTGTAGCATAAACAATAAGTCTTAAACAAAAGAAACAAGGTCTTAATATCCAGCTAAGCATGGATTCCCAGCCCCCCTAGTTTCCTAGGCCGACTGACCTTCGCCCAATTGATCAGACAATGGCCTCCATTTGCTTTCTTTATCCCTTTCCACAGGAAATTTCTCCTAATTCTATACTTTTTCTTCAGTGCCCACTGGCTCGGCGTAAAAAACATGTTAGTGTACACCCTAGAAGAAGTAAGAAAATAATTATATGACTTCTATGTTTATGATTTTTTGGATAATGTATTATTTTGCTTCGTAATAAATATCTTTTATATTGATCAGTAAGTATGTGATTTTTTCATGTAACTCTTTATTTATGTTTGATATTATTCTAAATTATCCCTAATATATATTATTACTTGAGACAATTATGATTTATATATCAACACATGTATTAATTGATGATTATATTTCATGGAATCATAAATGTGGGGGACATCAAATCAATAATGTAGACAAATATTAGAGATCATGGTATTGGATTGATCTACCATAAGACACCACGATAATTGTTATATTTTAAGTGTCATCAGTTGATATCATACATAGTATATGTAGAATCCTTAGATTTGAGATCATCATACTTTCCTATATGTGTAATAGTTTATTTAGGAGTTGCTAAACACTACTCCGTAATTGAGTGGTCGTAAAGGTAGATTCTGAGTTTATTATGAAACGTGCAGAGAATGAGCGATCAAGATAAAATTTACCCCTCTTATATAAAAGGAGAAAAATCTATAGACCTCTCGATGTGGTGAATTAAGAAAGTGCATGACCATACCAAATGTAGTTGAGGAATCAACCACAACTGAGTAATCTGATACAGTTCAAGTGAAGGATCGAACTATCATAGGATGGCACGCTTCTCGACTTGAGTTCGATCTACTGTGGTGAGGCAAAGGGATCTGTTCATTAGTACTATATAGGTTCGTTCGATATGATCTTTATGTATATTTAGGAGTCGCTATGGCCTATCAGGGATCGCTGTCGACTTGTAGAGCGGAAATGAGATTTTAGGCCATAGCCAAAATATACATGAACATATATGATGACACACTTAACGAGGCGAAACACATTAGTTCGGATTGGATCCGTTACTAATGGAGAAAGTGGGCTTCACACCTTGTTGGGCCCCTGTAATAGCCCAACTGTTTATTTAAAAATTCAGTTAAAAATATTATTATTGAATTAATTTAATAAAAATAAGTGTTATTTGCTTGCTTGAATTTCTGCAATTTTATTTTCCTAGTTTTTCAGCTTTTAAAAAAAGCCTTTTTCCTTCTTGAAGGTAATTTAAAGTAAAAAAGAAAAGATAATGATTAGTCCATTTGATTTTGAGACATCCCCACTCCCATGTTAGAGAGACGATTCGGAGGTAGGCCTCTTTAACAAATTTAGACACTTTCAACTTTACAATTATAGGTAAAGCTACTTATCTCTTTTTATTTTTTAACTTAATATAATAGTAATTCTTCCAAAAGCTCAAGATCTAGTCTATATTACAGATCATATATAATTTCAGTGTAGAGTCATTTCATCATCGAGCAATTAACCCACCATAGCAATACTTTGCAATTCACGGATATATGAAATGAATCACAAACTGGAAAGGGAATGTAGCCAAAAACTCATAATATAGGTGATAGTCGAAATCACCAATATGAAACCACACAGAGGCAAGGCACGCAAGGAGCGCTGTCCCAGAAAATCAAACACCCCGCTGCACCAACAAGGATGAAGGCAATTAGAGATACAATGCCTTACTTCCACCTCTAGCAGTCGAGGTTGAAACTGAGGGTTAGGTGAACGCCGCACAAAACTGTCAGGAGCTCCAATCAAAGAGCACCCGAGAATATAAGCCTGGGATCCCCCTTTCTCTACTCAGCAAAGAGCCAGCTGAATCTTCCTCAGATCAAAACCTCCCCAAATCCTTAATGCCAAATCTCAAAGAGAAAAGGCACAAGGAGATCTCACTACAAAGGAAGGAAGGGGTGATTTGAGTCACACATCCACCAGCGCAGGGGAAGGGCTCGGCGGAGCAGCCGCTCCAATAATCAGATCAAAGACCAACCAAGGAGAATGGGAGATCAAGGAGGAGAGGGGAACTTACTGCTTTTTGATACCAAGAGAGGAGAGGGAGTATGCCTCTTATAGGAGAGAAGGGAGAAGGAGACGGGCTATGGCTAACGGCCGGCAGCCGAAGCTGCCGGGCCGTTGGCGCCTCCGACGTGGCCGTCTTCTTGTATGACCCAGCCGCCCCGGAGAACTGCTCAGAAGGAGCCGTGCAGGGAGGTGCATCTCCTCCCCCTTATCTCTTCGTCCAGCCCACCGATAGGTGGGCCCTATCTTCTCCTTCCTTTTATTTCCTATCTTCTCCTCCCTTTTATTTTTTCTTTTCTTTTTTCTTAATTAAGAAATTACCGAAATGCCCTTGCGATACAACAGAAATCACTCTATTAAGAAGAGATACGGCCAAAAATGTTTCTGTCTTATCGTTATCATATGCGTGGACTCCATGCCGGCCGGCCGTGCATGTGAGGCTGGCAGCATGCATGCGTAAATGCTGATTGTCATGGCAGCCCTTGGCGATTTTCGTGTAATCTAAATATTTGTAATCATCGCGTGATATCACGTGTATTGCTTGATTAATGAATCGTGGCTTGATTTTGTTCCATGTACCTCTAAGAATTAGGTGGCGTGGACCAATAACCAGGACCTCAGCACTAGAATTTATCATTGCATGCAGAGGTGGCGTGACGCGGCAGTCAACAAAGGCGAGCGCACGTGGCATGTTGCCAGGGTATGGGCATGTGGTGCGGCGCAGTTGGCGTGGCGTGACGCAATGCACAGTGGTCAACGAGATAGGTGGCAACGTGACATGACGGCAGCAGTTGGTATAGCGGTCTGGGTGGTACAGGTGACACGATGCGGGTACAGAGGTGGCATGGGACTGGGTATGGATTGAGGCACGTGATGTGGCTTGCACGAGTGTGGGCACGTGGCGCGAGTCGAGGCACGTAATGGGGCTTGAGGGCATGCATGGGGCAGGTGCTTCGGGCCGATCGGGTGCAGGGCATGGGCTTGGACGACATTATCGAGAAGTGGCAAGGCGCGGGCATGGCTGAGCCTGAGGATGGCCAGAGCAGGGGAAAGAGAGAAAGAGAAAAAGGAAAGGGGAAAGAGAGAGAAAGAAAGAAAATGGGGAATGGGCCAAAGTTCAGCCAGGAGGAAGGGAAATAGGCTTGCCCATGTTGAAATTTTCCATTTTTATTTGAATTTTAGTTTTGATTTTGAATCTGAATTCCAATTTGATTTTTTTATTTTGGATTTGAGTTTGTATTTTTTGGTTTTGGATTTTAAACTTGAATACAACTCTGAATTTCATTTTCTTTTCAAGTTCAATTTTTAGTTCAATATTAATTCCTTTCAAATTTTACTTTAATTCATGTTTTATTTTAATGAATTAAATTTAAATTAAAAAATTTAGCTTCATTTCAAAGTTCCCTTGAATTTTGATTTCTATTTAAAATTACTTCCACTGTAAATTCTTTCGAGTTACTTTATGGACTATCTTTTTAGATTTGACTTCTTATTAGGTTTTTCAATTAGGTAATCTTTAACTCTAGATTTTTGTTTTGTTTATTTTTTTTATGAATTGAATTGGTGAAACACAAAATCCAATCATCAAACTCAAATACATTTCAGACATTCAAATAATACCAAGATGCAATCAAAAAGTTTTAAATTTTATGTATTTTCATGCAATTGGATTGTGATACAAAACTCACACTAGTACAAAAAGGGTCATCTTGGACGCATCATCACAGACAATTCAATACAAACCATTAGTGATAAACTTACCACAGACGATATTACAGGATGGATCGTCTAAGTTCACCACGATGGAATGAACCATCTGTGATCACCTACTTATCACAGATAATTTTTATTCCGATCAGAATAAAACCATCTATGATATCTGTACTTATCATAGACGGTTTTTAATCCAAATCATCTGTGATGACCTACTTATCACAGATGGTATTTTTATGAAGAATCATCTGTGATAATATTTCAACTTACCCGCTCTCGCCGAATTTGAATTTTTCAATCATTTTGCTAGATTTGCTCTTTAAAATAGAAAACTCGGCTGTTCTTATCCTCATCTCCTCTTCTCTCTTCTCACTTCTCCTTCTTCACTCCTCTCCTCATCTCCTTTTTTCGTCATCTCCTCTTCTCTCTTTGCACTTCTCCTCCTCCACTTCTTCTCACCAAATTTTTCCTTAAAAATAGAAGGCTCGGTCGGCTCTTCTTCTCCTCATTTCCTCTTCTCTCTTCTTACTTCCCTTCCTCTACTCTTTAGTTCCCCACCACTAGTTCAATCCCATCCATCCAATTTTTCTATAATTTGGATGCCTAAAAATTTGCTTAAATTTGGATTTTACTGTTGATGAGGATAAAATAATCCTCTAGTTTATTACGTCATCATATTTCTCGAATATATCCCTTAGTGATAAGGGAGAAATTTTATAAAATAGTCGTAAGACTCACTACAACTCCGTAGACCTTACTACGACTAACTAGTCATGAGTCCTCCTATTACCTAGTCGTAAGTCCTACTACAACTACCTAGTTGTGAGTCCTCCCACGACTACCTAGTTGTAAGTCCTGCTATGACCACCTAGTCGTAAGATCATACGATCACCTAGTTGTAAGCCTTTCCTGTGACTACTTGGTTGAAGTTCCACTACGATTGTCCAAGTTAGCAACTGACCTACTCCTGCAGTAGGACGGTCTGACAGGGCAGGTAGGCGTGCACTTATACACCATAACTGCATACGATCTCACCCACGTCTCTCTGACATTAACCGTTGTTTAGCAGTTAACTCCTGAAGCAACAAGACGCTTCCTAAGCAAGGAGCAATTGCCACCTGTTCACCAGCTATATACGGGATAGGTTTTGTGTAAAGAGGGGAGGACAATGAGAGAGATAGGACCCAGTAGGGTATAATTTATTTATGTAATTCCTTGCACTGTACACGCTCTTGAGCCATTTCCATAACAGTAATTGCACAAGACGTATGGTTGTTATTCTCTTAGAAGAAGGCCCAAACCAGGATAACACCTGCGTGTCTTTACTTTGTGTGTTCATATTATCACCTTGAGAGCTTTCCCCCGAATTCAATAAATATTATGTAAGATCGATATTAGAACATCGATAGTTGGCGTCGTCCGTGGGGAATGTTTATTCCAAGGCTTTGGTGAAATCATCGTCGATGAATTCTCAGCCCTCTAATGCCATTATGGCGGGAGAGTGGAATGAGGAGAATTGGTTTGACCTGTCGGACTACGCGGATATCAACATGGAGGCCTGCTACGACTACGAGCAGGTCCTACTTATTCCTGGTGATCCGGCAGAGAATCTCAGAGACCCTACCGTAGGAAAGGTTGTGGAGGAACCCGAATCCTACACAGCAGTGCGCCTACAGGAGAGTTCATCCTCCCCAAATGGCACGAATCAATATGACAGTGAGCAGGATTCGTAACACAATGATGCTCCACCCCAGAGAGTCTAGGTGTACCACCGGTGATGACCCGACCAGTTTCACCCAAGCCTGAACAATCATAGTTGGGGGCTCTGGCATTGCTTGCAAGTGGTAACACTCCGATGGAGTCATTGGGGGATTTACACCCTTAGGGTTCGTCCGCACAATCGTAGAGTGCTCCTCTCGTCGGAGTTAGTTATAACCCAAACTCCCCCTATATGGTGAGGATTACTCTTGGTCACAAGGTGTTGTCGCTCGACATCTCCTCAGACAATTCGACCTCCACTGGGAGTAGAGGTTCTATACAGGAGGTCCTAGCCCTCCCTTCAAATTCTCATCACGCTCCTGTTGGAGGTCATCATGAAGCTTCCCCTGGAGCATACTCTGCCCCTTCTTCTGAGGATAGCGCAGACACCTCTGACGATGAACAGGACCAGTACTTTGATGAGCGTGGGAGAAATCCAAGAAATCATCACTCTCCTTTGAAGCAGGCGCTCTTTGCCTCAAAAATTGAAGATCCTGACACCGCTCAAAGGAAGTTAATGGCCGCTCAGAAGATTTTGCCTAGGCGTGTCCAATATTAGTCCGAAGAGGCTCGAGAACTCCAGGACATTAATGACCTTCTCGAAAACCCAACTCTAGACCTTGCTCAAGCACCTGGTTACGACCACTTCGCCGAAGGAATTGTGCAAAGACTGCACAAGATGGTGGAAAATTTTGAGTAGCTTAGTCGGCACAATCCAGTCGACGAACACGACCACTTTGAGTTGTTCAAGGAACTCTCCGCGTAGGGATCGACATAGAGAAGATCTACGACGGTCATCTGGGTATAAATCTAGCCAAAAGAGAGTCACCCGAGCAACTTCGGATCGGCACACCAATCGAGCACGTGATCAGTCACCCCTCTAGCCAAGGAATTTGCATCGGTAGATGGAATACAATGAGTATTACTCTTGTATGGATCAGGCCTACTACCAGTCGGGCCAATCTACTATTGGGCATCAACGACTACGGTCTCTTGATGACCCAAGTTATCCTTTCCCGTAAAGGAGATGACAAGAAGTAGTTACCGGATGTCGGGCATTCACACCCGAACTCCGAGCAGTACACTGGCCGACACGTTTTCACCCAGTCAATATGGAGAGGTTCGACGGGTCCCAGAATCCCATCAAGTCCTTCAAATCGATACGAATACGGTGCAGGCAGCAGGAGGTGATGAGCATGTCATAGCTAATTACCATTTGACAGTTCTCGAAGGGTCCGCTTGGTCTTGGTTGCTCAACCAACCCTTCAAATCGATATATTCGTGGAGGCACCTCTGCGACTTGCTGATAGCCAACTTCTAGGGGACGTACCACCGCCCCGGGAAAGAGGACGACTTGCATTGAATGCGACAGAACAGTGGAGAGACCCTACGTCGATTCGTCAGGCATTTCAACCAGGTTCGTAATTCGATTCCAGAAGTCTTTGATGCTTCTGTAATTCTGGCATTCAAGTAGGGAGTCTGCAATAAGTGGATCACCGAGGATATTGCATTGCATCTTTCGTCCATTGTTGCCAAACTTTTTGAGATGGTTGATCGATATACGGCTGCCTCCGAGGCAGTCGAATGGATGAAATCCCTTGATCGAGTTGATCGAGGCAAAAAGGAGGAAGGTGAAGGTGGAAAGAAGAAGAAGAAATCCAAGAGCAAGGCAAAGAGTCACAAGACTCATCCCAGTTCTTCAAATGAAATCTTAGTTGTAGGTGATGAGAAGCCTCGTAACCCCGACAAAGGCAAAGTTAAAGCATTTGCTCGGAGGAACGATAAGCTGAAGTGGTGTCCTATCCATCAGAAGGAAGGCCACGACTTCTGCAGTTGCCGAGTCTTTCAGAAAAAACTTAAGGAATATTATTCTGGCAATGGACTGCTTCCCAAAATCAAGGAAGTGAGACAGTCAAGTGGTCAAAAGCACTCGGATGTGGACGAAGACATGGCTTTTAAGAGCCCGAAGCATACGATCGAGCACATTTACGGAGGTTCGTATGCATACAAGTCAAAGAGATATTATAAGGCCGTCAAACGTGAGATAAATTCTGTTAATTCCTCCCATGCCAATAATTTTCCTAAGTGGTCGGACGTTATAGTCTCCTTTGGGAAGGATGACTGTCCGATTCCCTTGGTTCGACCCGATTAGTTCCCGATTGTGGTCGAACCCACCATCAACAACTACCAAGTTAATTGGGTGTTGATTGATGGTGGTAGTCCTCTAAATATATTATTTGTCACCGTTCTAGAAGAGATGCAGTTTCCCGAAGCATGATCAAGCCGGTACAATATTCGTTTCATGGAATCGTGCCGGGTTCTACGACCAAACCCATTGGCCAATCTTTTTGCCTGTAACATTTGATACTCCAAACAACTTCAGGACAGAGAAGAACTCTTTTGTTGTGGTCAATTTTGATATGGCTTATAACACCATTCTTGGTCGGTCGACGTTGGCACATTTTCTGATGGTGGTTCATTATGCCTATCAATGTCTTAAGTTACCAGGTCCCAAAGGGGTTCACGGTACGCGGTGACAAGAAAATGGCACTATCGTGCGGCTGTAAGTCCCTCGAGATGATTGGCCAACCACCCGCTCAAGAAGCCAATATGACGCAGCCTTCGAGCAAGTACTCGAAGTCGAAAGCTGTGCCGAAGCCGAACGAAGGAGTTAAGGAGGTCCCCTTGGATCCTACGGAGCTTTCTAAGACTCTTCATATCGAAATATCTTTCAATCCTGCATAGGAAGACGTCCTCTTCACCTTCCTTCGAGAAAACGCAAATGTGTTCGCGTGACAGCCATCCGATAAGCCTGGAGTCCCCAGGGAGGTGATCGAGCACATGCTAGCTTTACGGCCTGATAAGAAACCCGTAAGACAAAAATTATAGAGATTTGCACCAGATCAATGAGAAGCAATCAAATATAAATTGGACAAGTTGTTAAAGGTACGCTTTATAAGAGAAGTTGATCACTCCGATTGGTTAGCTAATCCTGTAATGGTTAAAAAGTCTAACGGTAAGTGGCGTATGAGTATAGACTATACCAATTTGAATAAAGCTTGTCTACAAGATAGCTTTCCTTTGCCTCGTATTGATCAACTAGTTGATTCTACTACTGGCTCTGAAATGTTAAGTTTTCTAGATGCATACTCTGATTATCACCAGATTAGTATGTGTCCAGAAGATGAAGAGAAGGCCGCATTTATCACACCATTTGGGATTTGTTTTGTTACGTCAAAATGCCATTTGGTCTGAAAATGTTGGTCCGACTTTTCAGTGTTTGATGCAACTGACTTTCATAAATCAAATGGGTCGCAATCTAGATGCCTATGTTGATGATATTGTTGTCAAAAGTGTCATATGACTTGAAACCTGCAGGAGACCTTTGATAATCTCAGAAAGCATTGCTTGAAATTTAATCCTGAGAAATGTGTGTTCGGAGTCTCTTTTGAAAAGTTACTCGGATTCCTCATTTTGGTGAGAGGTATCGAAGCAAATCCAAAGAAGATTAAGGCCATCAAGCAGATGCGCCCTCCGACAACAAAGAAAGAAGCCCAAAAACTCACTGGCTGTTTGGCAGATTTAAGTCGTTTCATCGAACGCCTAGGTGAGAAGGGATTTCCATTCTTTAAGCTTCTCAGGAAACATGTTGGTTTCTAGTGGTCCAAGGAGGCTATTGATGTTTTTGAGGACATCAAGAGATATCTCACGAGTGCTCTCATACTAGTTTCTCCAAAACTAGGTGAGACTCTACTCATGTATCTTTTCGCCATGTCATAGGCAGTAAGTGTTGTACTCATTGTGGAATGTGACAATGTTCTGCGACCTGTATATTATGTAAGCGAGGTCTTACATGAGCCTAAGGAACGTTACCCGCAATCTTGGCAGACTTTATCACCGAATGGATAAATCCTGAACCTGTTCAGGATCCCCAACAGTACGATTCCCACGACACGTGCACGATGTACTTTGATGGGTCACTTACCTTAAGTGGCTTAGGGGCTGGGGTGATCCTGGGATTTCCTGCAGGAGAGACCTGTAACATCCTGTTTTTCTGATATTTTTAAAGTCAGGATTTTAAAAATGAATTTTCTGGAATTTTCTGAAATTAATTCAAGCTTCAAATGAATTTTTAGAATTTTCAAAGATTTAATATGATTAAAATAAACATTAACATAAGCTGAAAATATTTTATTTGGATTCTTCAGGTCTCAAGGAATTTTCTGGTATTTTTTGGTGAATTTTTGGGATTTATTTGCTATTTTCTAGAGCTCTGAAGTTTATTTGAATTTACGGAAAAGAAAAGAAATCGAAAACCTCCCGCCGCCGATTCGCGCCGCCACGCGTCACCCATCCACCGCGCCGCATCGCGCGCGTACCTCCTCTTCCGCTCGCGCCGCCGCCCGATCCCGCTTCCCTCCACGCGTCGCTTTCCCCGCCGCCGATCCATCGCGCGCGCCCGCTCCAGTGTCGCCCGCACCTCGCCGTTGGATCCGCTCCCCGTGCCACACGTCGCGCTGCTCGTGCCCGATGCCGCGCCGCTCGCCCTCGCCCACACGCGTCCCTCAGCCGTCCGATCGCGCACCCGCGTCGATCGCCGCCGTCCGCGCCGCCCCGCACGAAACCCTAACCCTAACCCTAGCGTGCATCCGCGCCGTCCGATCTCTCTCACGCTGCATCCCCGCCGTCCAAACCGCCCGCCGCCAGCTCCCGAGTTGTATCCGGATCGAACCCGCCTCGGTTCGCGTGTGTTTATACGTGCGGCCGCCTCCTTGCGCCCGCGCTGCCGTCCGCGTTGCCCCGCCGCCGTCGCCGACGTCGCCGGAGCCACCCCGTCACCGGAGAGCCCTCCCCGGCGCTGCCTCTGCCGCCGGTGAGCGCCATCGCCCGAATCGCCTCCCCCGTCGCCGCTCGTCCGCACCGCGCTCGCCCTCGGTCGTCGCGTCGGACACCGCGCACCCCAGATCGGGGCTGCGAAGCACCAGCGCACGCCACCCGTCACCCCCTCCGCCGTCGGATCCCGCCGACGCCTCGCCGCCAGCCTTGCTGGCGCCAGCGCGGCGAGCCACTCGTGCTCGCGCATTTGCATCCTCGCCGTCGCCCGGATCGGATCAGGATCCAGATCTCGCCGCGTG
The DNA here is from genome assembly GCA_036346265.1 of Melocanna baccifera. Taxonomy (NCBI): domain Eukaryota; kingdom Viridiplantae; phylum Streptophyta; class Magnoliopsida; order Poales; family Poaceae; genus Melocanna; species Melocanna baccifera. The sequence continues at coordinate 10,361,812 of CM070705.1, read as the reverse complement.
TCGCCCTCGCGACCTACCACGTGGCAGCCACGTCAGCCCTAGGGCCACGTGGCATCCCACGTGGCATGCCACGTCAGCCGAGGACCGCCCCAGGTGCCACGTGGCAGCCACGTCAGCTGCCACGTCACCCGTGCCACGTGGCAGCATATGCTGCTGCCACGTCAGCCCTAGCGCCGTGTCAGCCCGCCGCCCCCGTGCGCACTGTTTCGTGGACCGAGTCCACGGTGGACTCGGTATTTCGTGGACCGGGTTCACAGCACAGTAACATTTCCGATTTTCTCGATTTAATTTTAGGATTGATTTTCCGAGAGCCCGTTCTCCTCCGTCCTAGCTCCGATTGACCCCGTTCTTTTTTCTAAATTCATCTAAAATCGAGCTCTAGCTGTTGGTTTTGGTTTTGTGAATTTTGGAGTTCTTTTGCCTATCATTTTATGTGTTTCTTTGTTTTTGGTCGTTTTCTCTCTCGTTAGATTCGGATTCCGGAGGAGCAGGTTTCGCGCCCGAAGACCAGGAGTACCCCGCTGAGCATAACGAAGGCAAGTCGTGTCCTTTGATCATGTTGAACCCAGTTTTGTAATCTATTATTTAATTAATTTGTTTTAAATTACATCGCATTGCTATTTTTATTCAAACCTTTGCACTGGTAGTTATCGTCCCAATTGAGATTATACCTCCTTGATACTTTGGAATACCATGATGCCATTGTCACCATAGGTTGGGAAATTTACTAGTGATGCTAGATTATTTGTCACTTGGGTTGGTACGATTAGACTGCTTAGCTGGCTTATATTTACGATTGATCTCATTGGCACATGTTAATTATTAATTTAACTTAATGACATATGGACCTGTGTTTGGTGCCACATGTATTAAAATTTGTGCCACATCATTGGTGTGACGTTGGCTTGGTTATACAAATTGGTTTTGCACTCGGGCGAGTGATCGTGCAGTAAAGGGGGAGGTGCAGTTGCACTTCGGGGATGTGGTAGCCTCGCCCGGGCAATGCTAAGGACTTAACTTTGTGCGCCATTGATCTGAGCTTAATCGTGCAAACCACATATCTAGTATGGGATAGACCTGGCTGACTAATTTGTAATATTTCAATTCAATTCTGTCATTGTGATGAACATGGTTGCTAATTTCCATGTGGCGCAAGGGGGGGGTGTGATGCGAAACCCTAGCGGGTAGGATTGAGTTGAGGTAGAGCATTGTAAAGGCCTTGTTGTGATTTCCTGAGATCGAGGCTAATCACATCGTGTGGGTACAGTTGTGCAACCTCTGCAGAGTGTAAAACTATTCGAATAGCCGCGTCCTCGGTCATGGACATTGCTCGGTGATTTCACACGAGGGTTAGTATTTCACTTATAACTTGGTGGTTTATGTTGGGAGTGGACAGGTAGTTCACTGTTGGTTTTAACTTGTGAATTGGTGTTCACAAGTGGTTCATGTTTCATCCTTTGATTATTCATTATTACTGTTTTCAGTTAACTTTCGCTTTCAAGTTATTTATTATATTTCTTTGTGAAATGCTTTTATGCAAATTAACCTTTCAGCCTTCCTTTGGTAAGCCTTGCATATTATATTGCATTCATTTGTTACAAACGACTTGCTGAGTACCAATGTACTCACGGCTTTACGCCTATGTTGCTCAGTTGAGGGAGAGGAGTACTATCAGCAGGAGGTTCGGAAGGAGAGTACTACGACGACTTCACGGATTAGGCCGTTCTCCACTCGATAGCTTTGTGGGCTTGTCGATTGGCGCTACGCTTTATTTTGGATTTTATTGCTATTTTGTTAAGCCCTTAGGTTAGAGATATTGTAAGCTTGGCCATAAGGTCGTACCTTTGATATTTTATCGATATTGAGTTTTCCTTTATTATATCGTGTGTATCGTGATGACATCTATGTTTGATTGTGTGCACTAAGCGTGATCTGGACTAGTGCAGTTTACACAGAGAGACCGAATTTGCATATTCAGGTCTCGACAGAGATGGTATCAGAGCCATATCGACTGTAGGACGAAGCCCTAGTTAGATTGGTCGTAGCCCAAAAATTTATTTTCTAAATCAAACCAACTAAACTTGATATCTAGTAATATCTCTATCTTCTTATCTCATTCTTAAAGATTCTTGTCACTCGCCCCAACTCTTGCAAAATTTGTTTTCATAAAGTTATAAACTGATCTTTCCTTTATAATTGCATTAGATGGCCCAAGCTTCTTACAGCCCGACAGGAGGATGGAGATCACTTCTACGCGTTCTGTTGCAGAGCCTCGGATTGAAGAGATTGCCCGTCTACCTCACCAAGGATGAGAAGCACAAGGGTCAACGTATCGGGAGCATCTCCAGGCTATACTTCACCACCCGAGTCGGCAAGCAAGTTATACACCACAGCTTCAAGAATGCCGGTGCCAGTGGAGAGATGTCAGCACAAGGAGTTGCGCACAAGGCCATTCGTCGCCTTTGCAAGCTATACAAGATTAACATGGCCAGACTCATCCGGAAGTTCAAGGAGTAGTACAGAGTCACCCCGAGACTACCGGAGCCAGTATGGGAGGAGCCCCGACCGCAGTCGCCAGTACCTCTATCGTCGCCTACACCGCCGAGCCCGGAGCAGAGACATCGTATCACCGGAGATCGTTGAGCCTATCTCAGTCGGTTCACCCCGGCCCCGGTCAGAGAGCAGTCGCCGCCGGTCCACAACTTGTGGGTTGTCTACAGCGATTCAGAGGACGATAGGAGTGTACCCTATTTGTTAGGACCCGAGTGGGAGCCTTCAGAGTAGATAGTGCGAGTAGACACGTTGGATTTTATTTGCAGTTGTGTGTGATGTGAGCTACAAATATTGCCTTAAAAGCATTATATTGCGATTATGTCAATCTTTTAATGGAATTTATTTTTTTGTTCAGTTTCTTTATTAGCCTTTTTGGCTAAGTGTTTGTTTAGTTTAGGTTTCCATTAAGCAAAACCCCCTTAGACGCATTTACCTCTTATCTATGCTTTTGCCTCTCGTCTTTTACCTTTGGTGATCGTGATTGTTTTCTTTTCAGAGCAAGATGGTTGATACCAGGAACTCCTCCAGCCGCAATCAGGCGAACCAGGACCCAGAGAGCAATGCTGCGTAGCCAGTGCCACCTACCTGGACCACGCCCTCGATCGATTTTGGTGGCGGACTTCGGATGATGCGAGACCATGATGCAGTATGCGGACTATGATGCAATGGCAAACACCAGAGCGATACCACCACGGCACCTCGTCGGCGATCCGGCTATGCGAGTTCATGAGGCGAGACCGCATGTTTTCTCGATTCGTCGAGCCTTTGGATGTCGGCGATTGGATCCGTTCGATTGAGAAGAAAGCGAACTTGGCTCAATGCACTGACAGAGAGAAGGTGTTATATGCAGCACATCAGCTTGAGGGACCAGCAGCAGAATGGTGGGAGAACTACTGTACCGCCCATGAGGACCAGAACAACATCACTTGGAAGGAGTTCGCCAAGGCCTTCCATACTACCCATGTCATGGATGGAGTGGTCGAGATGAAGAAGAATGAGTTTCGGGAGTTCCAGCAAAGGAACCTGTCTGTGAGTGAATATCTCAATAAATTCACTCAGTTGGCTCGCTACGCGCCAGAGGATGTAGCGTCAGATGCAGCTCGCCAGAAAAAGGTTCAAGAAAGGCTTGAACCCAACTTTGAAGGTACAAGTCGTAGGCAACGACTATGCCAGTTTTCAGCAGTTGGTGGATAAGGCCATTCCATTGAGGAGAGTCGCCGCGAGCTCGAGGAGTCTCGCAAGAGGAGGTTGATCAGCGAGGTCACGATCGCACGATCCCAGAGGCCTCGTTTTGGTTCCTACCGGCTGCACGAGTGCCACGGCAGCGATAGCGGCGATCCTCGGCTTTGGGACCCGGCTCGGGCGCCACGCTAGTTTCAGTCGGGACAGCGTCCTGGTGGTTCCAGTGGTCAGCAGCAGCAGAAGGGCAATAATTCAGCAGCGTCCGTCACTTGCTTCAAGTGTCATGAGGTGGGACACTATGCTAGCAAGTGCCCTCAGAGGCAGACCCCGACGCCAGTTCGCTTCCACTTGGGAGCCACACCTGGTCGTACTCCTACCCCAGAGCGGGGCGAGAGCACCCGGCATCGGGGCGAGCCAGCGGGGCGCGGTGGTGAGAGGTTAGGTGAACCACGTCACGCGAGAGGATGCCGAGCAGCACGGGCGTTGTGATCGGTACGTTCCTAGTACATTCAGTTCCTGCCATAGTTTTATTTGATTCTGGAGCTTCGCATTCGTTTGTTTCTCGGAGTTTTGCTTTAAAGCAACAATTGAAAATTGTTGCTCTTGGATCTGTTCTTTTAATCCAATCCCCCGGTTCGAGTTGAGATCCAACCTAGGTTGTCCAGGAGTTAGGATAACCATTCAGGGAGTTGAGTTCGAGGCCGACTGATTTTGTTGGATATGCGGTCCTAGATGTAATCTTGGGAATGGATTGGCTTGTATAAAGCGGCGATGTTAGGCTGTGGGAGCAGAGCGATGACCTTAACCAATTCAGATGGAATTAAGGTGCGATTCGCAGCGATGAGTGTCGGCGAGCGGTCATGGTTTGCGAGCAAGGTGATCGGTTGGAGGATGTACCGGTTGTCGTGAGTACCCGGCGTGTTTCGATGACCTTCGGGTATGTCACCAGAGAGGGAGGTTGAGTTTCTGATTGAGCTTGTGCCAGGTACCACTCCGATTTCCAAGAGACCCTATCGGATGCCAGCCAATGACTTAGCAGAGTTGAAGAAACAAACTCAGGAGCTTTTGGATAAGGGTTACATCAGACCGAGTTCGTCCCCGTGGGAAGAGCCAGTGTTGTTCGTCAAGAAAAAGGATGGTAGTCAGCGCATGTGTGTGGACTACAGAGCACTTAATGAAGTCACCATCAAGAATAAGTACCCTCTGCCCAGGATTGATGACCTGTTTGATCAGCTTAAGGGAGCGGGAGTGTTCTCCAAGATTGATTTGAGGTCAGGATATCATCAGATGAGGATACGCAAGGAGGACATACCCAAGACAGCCTTCTCGACTCGTTATGGTCTATACGAGTTCACAGTGATGTCATTTGGTTTGACCAATACCCCAGCATATTTCATGTATTTGATGAATAAGGTGTTCATGGAATATTTGGATAAGTTTGTCGTTGTATTCATTGACTACATTTTGATATATTCCAAGGATGAGAGAGAGCATCAGGAGCACTTGAGATTGGTATTGCAGAAACTGAGGGATAATCAGTTGTATGTAAAGTTCAGCAAATGTGAGTTTTGGATGAAGAAAGTCGTCTTTCTAGGGCATGTGTTGACAGCAGAAGGAGTCGCAGTTGACCCAGGAAAGGTGAGTGACGTTTTGGATTGGCAGTCACCCACTTGATTACCAGTCGGGAGTTTTGGTATGGCGAGATACTACCGTCGCTTTATTGAGGGATTTTCCAGTGTGGCCAGACCCCTCACGCAGTTGCTCAAGAAGGAAAAGAAGTTTACTTGGACGCCGGAGTGCGAGAAAAGTTTTCAGAGACTTAAGGAGAGTTTGACCACAGCCCCAGTGCTTGTTTTGCCTGATATTAGTAAGGATTTTGAGAAATTTTGCGATGCCTCTCACAAAGGTTTGGGTTGTGTCTTGATGCAAGACAAGAGAGTGGTAGCTTATGCCTCACGCCAGTTGAGACCGCATGAGGAGAACTACCCTACTCATGACTTGGAGCTAGCAGCCGTAGTGCATGCTTTAAAGATTTGACGTCATTATCTGATGGGTAATAGATGTGAGGTTTACACGGATCATAAGAGTTTGAAATACATCTTTACCCAGTTCGAGCTTAACCTCAGGCAGAGGAGGTGGTTAGAGCTGATAAAGGATTATAATGTTGGCATACATTATCATCCTGGGAAAGCTAATGTTGTTGCAGATGCCTTGAGCAGAAAGGTATACTGTAATTCAATGATGATTCGAGAGAGTTAGCCAGCATTGCATGAGGAATTTCGAAAGTTTAGCCTTGAGTTGGTTGAGCCAGGATTTTTGGCAGCTATGGAGTTGCAGCCTACTTTGGATGGTCAGATTCGCCAGGCTCAGTCAGATGATGAGGCATTTCAGCGGATCAAAAAGAACTTAAATGAAGGTAAAGAGTCAGGATTTTCAGTAGACGACCAGGGAACCTTGTGGTTCAAGCAGTGTTTGTGTGTGCCCAGTAAGCAAGAGCTAAAGGATGTGTTGTTAAAAGAGGCTCATGAGTCGTTGTATTCGATTCATCCAGGCAGTACCAAGATGTACCAGGACATTAAGGATAAGTATTGGTGGCCAAGCATGAAGTATGAGATCGCTGAGTATGTAGCCCTTTGTGATGTTTGTCAAAGAGTTAAGGTAGAGCATCAGAGACCAGCAGGCTTGTTGCAGCCATTGAAAGTTCCCGAGTGGAAGTAGGAAGAAATTGGTATGGATTTCATAGTCGGTCTGCCTAAGACCAAAGAGGGCTATGATTCGATTTGGGTCATCGTGGACCGATTGACCAAGGTTGCTCATTTCATTCCAGTTAAGACGACCTACAAGTGGTACAGATTGGCGAGCTATATATGTCCAGATTGTCGACTTGCATGGTGTGCCCAAGAAGATTGTGTCAGATCGTGGATCGCAGTTCACCTCTCGGTTTTGGGGTAGTTTCCATAAGGCTATGGGAACTCACCTGAATTTCAGTACAGCATATCACCCCCAGACAGATGGTCAGACAGAGCAAGTAAATCAGATTTTGGAGGACATGTTGAGAGCCTATGTGCTTGATCATGGGTCCAAGTGGGACAGTTGTTTGCTTTTTGCAGAGTTCTCATACAACAACAGTTATCAGGCCAGTTTGCAGATGTCACCGTTTGAGGCATTGTATGGCAGGAAATGCAGGACCCCTCTCAATTGGAAAGAGACAGGGGAAAGACAGGTCTTTGGTCCAGACTGTTTAAAAGAAGCTGAGGATAAGGTCCGTTTGATACAAGAGAGGTTAAAAACTGCCCAGGTCAGACAGAAAAGCTATGCAGATACCAGACGTCGAGAGCTGAATTTTGAGCCAGATGATTTTGTGTATCTCAGGATCACACCATTCAAGGGTGTGAAGAGGTTTCAGTTAAAAGGGAAGCTTGCACCGAGGTATGTTGGTCCGTTCAGGATTCTGAAACGCAGGGGAGAGGTTGCTTATCAGTTGGAGCTACCTACGTCCTTCAGTGGGGTACATGACGTCTTCCATGTGTCCCAGCTGAAGAAGTGTTTGCGTGTACCCGAGGAGGTTGTGCCAGTTGAGGCCGTTGACCTGCAGGAGGATCTGTCGTACAAAGAGCACCCAGTCAAAATCTTGGAAGTGTCAGAGCGAGTCACCCGGAATAAAGTGGTCCATTTTTGCAAGGTGCAGTGGAGCAACCATTCCGAAGAGGAAGCCACCTAGGAGTGCGAGGCGGATCTCAGAGCAGAGTTCCCGAACCTATTCTCTTAGTTGGCCCAGATCTTGGGGTCGAGATCTCGTTTAAGGGGGTAAGGTTTGTAACATCCTGTTTTTCTGATATTTTTAAAGCCAGGATTTTAAAAATGAATTTTCTGAAATTTTCTGAAATTAATTCAAGCTTCAAATGAATTTTAGAATTTTCAAAGATTTAATATGATTAAAATAAACATTAACATAAGCTGAAAATATTTTATTTAGATTCTTCAGGTCTCAAGGGATTTTCTGGTATTTTTTGGTGAATTTTTGGGATTTATTTGCTATTTTCTAGAGCTCCTGGAAGTTTATTTGAATTTCTGGAAAAGAAAAGAAATCCGAAAACCTCCCCGCCGCCCGATTCCGCCACCGCCACGCGTCACCCATCCACCGCGCCCGCACTGCCGCCGTACCTCCTCTTCCCGCTCACGCCCGCGCCGCCCGATCCCGCCTTCCCTCCACGCGTCGCTTTCCCCGCCGCCCGATCCATCGCGCGCGCCCGCTCCAGCGTCGCTCGCGCCTCGCCGTTGGATCCGCTCCCTGCGCCACGCGTCGCGCTGCTCGTGCCCGATGCCGCGCTGCTCGCCCTCGCCCGCACGCGTCCCTCAGCCGTCCAATCGTGCGCCCGCGTCGATCGCCATCGTCCGCGTCGCCCCGCGCGAAACCCTAACCTTAGCGTGCATCCGCGCCGTCCGATCTCTCTCGCGCTGCATCCCCGCTGTCCAAACCGCCCGCCGCCAGCTCCTGAGTTGTATCCGGATCGAACCCGCCTCGGTTCGCGTGTGTTTATACGCGCGGCCGCCTTGGTTCGCGTGCCCCTCTCGCCCTCGCTGTCGCCTCCGCCTCCGCTGCCTCGCGCCCGCGCCGCCGTCGAAGCCGCTCCGCCGCCGTCCGCGTTGCCCCGCCGCCGTCGCCGACGTCGCCGGAGCCACCCCGTCACCGGAGAGCCCTTCCCGTCGCTGCCTCTGCCGCCGGTGAGCGCCGTCGCCCGAATCGCTTCCCCCGTCGTCGCTCGTCCGCGCCACGCTCGCCCTCGGTTGCCGCGTCGGACACCGCACACCCTCGTGCGCCCGCGCCCGCGCGCGCGCGCCAGCGCGTGCGCGACCGCCACGCGTCGGCAATCGCCGCTTCCCCACCTCCGCGCCCGCGCATCCGCGCCGATCGTCCCGGATCGGGCGCGGCACCAGCGCCAGCGCCACCGTCACCCCTCCACCGTCGGATCCCGCCGACGCACTCCCGCCCGCGCGCGTGCCCGCGACGCTTCGCGCGGCGAGCCGCCACGTGTCGTCGATCCGGCCGTCGCCCGCGCCCGCGCCGCTGCATCCCCGCCGTCGCCCCAGATCTGGATCAAGGATCCAGATCTCGTCACGTGTCGCCCTCGCGACCGTCGGATCCCCGCCGCCGCCGCCCGCGCCGCGTCAACCCTACCACGTGGTAGCCACTTCAGCCCTAGGGCCACGTGGCATCCCACGTTGCATGCCACGTCAGCGCCACGTCAGCCGAGAACCGCCCCAGGTGCCACGTGGCAGCCACGTCAGCTGCCACGTCACCCGTGCCACGTGGCAGCATATCCGCCGCCACGTCGACCCTAGCGCGCGTCGGCCGTCGCCCCGTGCGCACTGTTTCGTGGACCGAGTCCACGGTGGACTCGGTATTTCGTGGACTGGGTTCACAGCACAGTAATATTTCCGATTTTCTCGATTTAATTTTAGGATTGATTTTCCGAGAGCCCGTTCTCCTCCATCCTAGCTCCGATTGACCCCGTTCTTTTTTCTAAATTCATCTAAAATCGAGCTCTAGCTGTTGGTTTTGGTTTTGTGAATTTTGGTGTTCTTTTGCTTATCATTTTATGTGTTTCTTTGTTTTAAGTCGTTTTCTCTCTCGTTAGATTCGGATTCCGGAGGAGTAGGTTTCGCGCCCGAAGACCAGGAGTACCCCGCTGAGCATAACGAAGGCAAGTCGTGTCCTTTGATCATGTTGAATCCAGTTTTGCAATCTATTATTTAATTAATTTGTTTTAAATTACATCGTATTGCTATTTTTATTCAAACCTTTGCACTGGTAGTTATCGTCCCAATTGAGATTATACCTCCTTGATACTTTGGAATACCATGATGCCATTGTCACCATAGGTTGGGAAATTTACTAGTGATGCTAGATTATTTGTCACTTGGGTTGGTACGATTAGACTGCTTAGCTGGCTTATATTTACGATTGATCTCATTGGCACATGTTAATTATTAATTTGACTTAATGACATATGTAACTGTGGTTGGTGCCACATGTATTAAAATTTGTGCCACGTCATTGGTGTGACGTTGGCTTGGTTATACAAATTGGTTTTGCACTCGGGCGAGTGATCGTGCAGTAAAGGGGGAGGTGCAGTTGCACTTCAGGGATGTGGTAGCCTCGCTCGGGCAATGTTAAGGACTTAACTTTGTGCGTCATTGATCTGAGCTTAATCGTGCAAACCACATATCTAGTATGGGATAGACCTGGCTGACTAATTTGTAATATTTCAATTCAATTCTGTCATTTTGATGAACATGGTTGCTGATTTCCATGTGGCACAAGGGGGGTGTGATGCGAAACCCTAGCGGGCAGGATTGAGTTGAGGTAGAGCATTGTAAAGGCCTTGTTGTGATTTCCTGAGATCGAGGCTAATCACATCGTGTGGGTACAGTTGTGCAACCTCTGCAGAGTGTAAAACTATTCGAATAGCCACGTCCTCGGTCATGGACATTGCTCGGTGATTTCACACGAGGGTTAGTGTTTCACTTATAACTTGGTGGTTTATGTTGGGAGTGGACAGGTAGTTCACTGTTGGTTTTAACTTGTGAATTGGTGTTCACAAGTGGTTCATATTTCATCCTTTGATTATTCATTATTACTGTTTTCAGTTAACTTTCGCTTTCAAGTTATTTATTATATTTCTTTGTGAAATGCTTTTATGCAAATTAACCTTTCAGCCTTCCTTTGGTAAGCCTTGCATATTATATTGCATTCATTTGTTACAAACGATTTGCTGAGTACCAATGTACTCACGGCTTTACGCCTATGTTGCTCAGTTGAGGGAGAGGAGTACTATCAGCAGGAGGTTCCAGAAGGAGAGTACTACGACGACTTCACGGATTAGGCTTCGTTCTCCACTCGATAGCCTTTGGGCTTGTCGATTGGCCGCTATGCTTTATTTTGGATTTCTGCTGCTATTTTGTTAAGCCCTTCCGGCTAGAGATATTGTAAGCTTGGCCATAAGGTCGTACTTTTGATATTTTATCGATATTCGAGTTTTCCTTTATTATTATCGTGTGTATGACTGTGATGACATCTATGTTTGACTGTGTGCACTAGCGAGATCCTGAACTAGTGCAGTTTACACAGAGAGACCGAATTTGCATATTCGGGTCTCGACAAGACCTTAAAGTATGCCATTCAATTGCTCTTTCCAGCTATGAACAACATGGTTGAGTATGAAGGTTTGTTGGTTGGCATAAGAGCAGCAAAAGCACTTGGGATTCGTGAGAGGGGACTCTCAACTAGTCATAAATCAGGTCGGAAAAGAGTATCAATGCTCGAGTTCGACCATGTCTCAATATTTGATAGAAGTTCGTAAGCTAGAAAAGAACTTTCTCAGTTTTGAGTTACAATATATCCCTCGGAAGGATAATTTTTTCGCAGACCAATTAGCTCGACTAGCTTCTTCCCGGTCGTCGGTTCCATCAGGAGTCTTTTTAGAGCAACTCTGGAAATCATCTCTAGTCGAAAGGCTAGAGACAACTTCTAATGAGGTGGTGTCTATTAAGAATGAAGATACCTGGATGTCCGCCATCTACGAGTATCTTCAAAAGGGTTCCCTACCCAAAGATGATCTCGAAGCAGATCGTTTGTCCTGGAAAGCCAAGATGTATATCTTAGTCGAAGGGGTACTCTACAAACAGAGTACTCAAGGCATCCTCATGCGCTGTATATCGCAGAGAGAGGGGTTGCAACTCCTCAATGATATACACGGGGGCATCTGTGGAGCACATGCATACTACATAACATTGGTTGGTAAGGCTTTTCGACAAAATTTCTATTGGCCAACAACCCTTAATGATGCTAAAGAGTTGGTTAAGAAGTATGTGCAATGCTAGTTTTATAGCCGCACTGCTATAAAACAGGCTATACTGGACGGGTACATCACAGACGATTCATACAGAACCGTCTGTACTTAAACTATCATAGACGGTTCATACTACCACCTAGCTGTGATATTTGCACAGACGGTTATTAACATGAACCGTCTGTGATAATTGAGACATCACAGATGGTTCGTGTTAATAACCGTCTGTGAACTTTCATAGATGGTTATTAATATGACCCATCTGTGATAATAGAGACATCATAGACGGTTCGTGTTAATAACAATCTGTGAAATGTCTCTATGTGATATTTGCACAGACGGTTATTAACACGAACCATCTGTGATAATCGAGACATCACAGACGGTTCGTGTTAATAACCGTGTGTGAACTTTCACAGACGGTTATTAATACGACACGTCTGTGATAATAGAGACATCACAGATGGTTCGTGTTAATAACCGTCTGTGAAAGTTCACAGACGGTTATTAACACGAACCGTCTGTGATGTCTCTATTATCACAGACAGTTGTTATAACAAATCATCTCTGATATTAATCATCACGGATGATTCATGTTAATAACCGTCTGTGATAAATTCCACTATTAAATTATTGGATGTACTTGCTCGATGTCGACACAGATCTGTCTTCATTGCGCTGCATCGATGGAGCAAGGCAGCCAGCTTTAGGGAGTTCGGGGTGAAAACATATCGCCGTCTTGTTAGTGATCTGATCAGAGGTTAGTACTCAATTACTTTTAATTATGCATGTATACATGTTTTTGTAATGGAAGGCCAGAGATGATAACTTAATTATATGCTATGTAGTAGCGGTAATAATCATTTTTGGCAACCATTTGTTACTTGTGTAGCTAGCGTAGATGGATCGAAGTTGGATGTACATTGAGAACCGTGTGAGTGAAGAGTACATTATTGACGTGTCTGCTTTTAGAAGAGCGGTCGAGCTGGATATGTTAAAGAAGGGGATGAAATATATGTACTATCCATGTATTGATTGTGATAATATCAAGATGTTTAGCAACTCAGTGCAGATCGAAGCTCACTTGATTCGAAGGGGTTTCAGAAAAGGGTACAAATGTTGGACCAGTCACGGTTAAGAAAAGAGTACACAAGAAGCTGGTAGTTATGACATAGTCGAGGGAGACAACGATATGCCAGTTGTGGACTGCGCTTTTGATCATGAGGATAGTTCGCAGGATGACAATCTAGATCAGATGTTACGTGATGCAGAAGGGAACTATAGTGAGAGAGAGTTTGGTAAATTCGAGGGCTTGATGGAGAACTCGGAAAAACCTTTGTTCTCGGGCTGCAAGGCGCAATACACGAGGTTGTCATCAGTTCTAGAACTACTGAAATTGAAGGCAAGCAATGGTTGGTCCGACAAGAGTTTCACGGCATTGTTAGGTCTCCTAGCGGACATGCTTCCAAAGGAAAATGTGTTGTCGAGGACCACCTACCAAGCCAAGAAGATTATTTGTCCATTAGGAATAGAAGTAGAAAGAATACATGTATGTCTGAATGATTGTATTCTATACCGTAAAGAATATGCTAGCTTAAATGTTTGTCCGGTATGCAAAGCATCCTGATACAAGCGTAAAAATGACTCTGATGATGGAAAAGGCATCGAGGTGAAGCAAGGACCTCCTGCTAAGGTGTTGTGATATCTACCTGTAATCCCCCGTTTGAAGCTTTTATTTGCAAACCGTAAGGATGCAAGATTGATGCGTTGGCACTGGGAGCAGCGTAAGAAAGACGGAATGATAACACATGTTGCTGATTCTGCCCAGTGGAGTATAAATGGAATGAATCCTTTTGGTAACATGAGCAGTCGACATACCACCTGGTCTGTGACTCTGTGCATGTACAACCTTCCTCCTTGCCTGTATATGAAGTGGAAGTATATTTTGATGTCACTACTTATCCAAGGGCCGAAGCAACCTGGCAACGATATTGATGTGTTCCTAGCACCATTGGTAGAAGATCTTGCTATACTGTAGAATGATGGGGTACATGTATGGGATGCAGACAAACGAGAGAACTTTACTCTACGCGCTATTGTGTTCTGCACCATTAATAATTTTTCTGCCCTTGGTAACCTATCAGGGTTGAGTACAAAAGGAGCCAAAGCATGTCCGCACTGCTTAGATTATACCGAGAGTGTGTGGTTGAACAAATCGCGTAAAACTGTATACATGCGTCACCGTAGGTTCCTTCCAAAGTATCACCCATACCGTAAGATGAAGAAACAATTTGATGGAAAAAAAGCGGATGACTCCGTACCAAGACCTTTTAGCGAGAAAGAGATGTATCATATAGTCAAGGATATAAACGTTGTGCTTGGAAAGGGACGTAAATTGAGGAAGAACATATGAAAAAGAGGTCAATATTTTGGGACTTGCCTTATTCTGAGCACTTAAAAGTTTGCAATTACATCGATGTCATGCACGTAGAGAAGAATGTATGTGATAGTTTGATTGGTATCTTACTGAACATTCCTGATAAAACTAAGGATGGTGTTAACGCAAGGCGTGACTTGGTCGCTGTGAATATCAGAACCGAGTTAGCACCGATAAAGGCCAGACGTACCTTCCCCCAACTTGCTACACACTGTCTAAGTCCGAGAGAACTGAACTGTGCCAGTCCTTACATGGTGTGAAAGTTCCATCTGCTCACTCCCCCAGCATAAAAAAACTTTTTTCTATGGAAAATTTGAAATTAATTGGCATGAAGTCACACGACTGTTGTGTGCTAATAACACAAATGCTACCGTTGCAATTAGAAATATTTTACCGAACAAGGTTCGAATGACAATCATAAGGCTATGTTATTTCTTTAACGTAATTGCTTAGAAGGTCATTGATCTCGATGGACTAGATACTCTGCAAACCGAGGTGGTGACAACTCTATGTCATCTAAAGATGTATTTTCTTCCATTATTTTTTGATATCATGGTCCATCTCATTGTCCACCTTGTGAAAGAGATAAAAATATGCGGTCCTGTGTTTCTATGTCATATGTACCCTTTCGAGAGGTACATGAGAATTCTCAAGTCCTATGTATGCAATCGATCTCGACCGGAGGGTAGCATCATCGAATGTTATACAACAGAAGATGTCATTGAATTTTGCATCGGCTACATGACTCAGGTCGATCCGATAGGTGTACCTCTATGTCGTCACGAGGGGAGGCTAGAGGGTATTGGGACTATCGGAAGGAAAGCAATAACTCCGGATCAAAATATGTATGCTCAAGCCTATTTCACGGTTTTACTATACATGACTAAAGTGACCCCATATATTGAAGAGCACAAGGACATGCTACATCAAGAGAATGCAGGCTAGTCAGAAGTTTGGATCACGAGACAACACAACTGTTAGTTCAACGAATGGTTGAAGGCGCAATTGACTAGGTGGTCGTCAAGTGAAACACTACAATGGTTGGCAAAATGGCCAAAATTTACAATTGTGACATGGCAATGATACGACATTAATGGCTACACATTTTATACAACAAATCAGGATAGAAAGAGTACAATGCAGAACTCAGGTGTCCGCATAGATGCCTATGATGCGCACATCAGTACCGTTAGCCTAAGCTCGTACTACGGGCTTATAGAGGAGATTTGGGAGCTTGACTACGTAATTTTCAAGATTCCTCTATTTCGGTGCCGTTGGGTCCATCTCCCACGGGGTGTAAAGGTTGACAAGTACGGTATCACTACCGTGGACCTTGAATGTGTAGAATACAAAGACGAACCATTCGTACTCGCGAGGCAAATTGTTCAAGTATTTTATGTAACCGACCCGGCAAATAAGAAGCGCCATGTAGTTTTTCAGGGGAAAAAAAGAATTGTCGGAGTTGAGAATGTTGTGGATGAGGAAGAATACAATCAATTTGATGATTTGCCTCCATTCGGAGATGGCATCAGGCTCGAGGAAGAACAAGACGATGAAACAAGCTATATGCATGTCGATCATCGTGAAGGGCTTTATTTAAAATAAAATAGCCAAGTGTAATAAATGTAACTATATATGTTCCATTGTAATTGTAAAATGACTTAGAAACTATGATGTATTTGTGAATTTGCATTTATATATGTATATGTGAAAATGTGTGATATATATAGGTGAATTGAATGCTGGTAGGTGTAGTTATATTCATTACACTCTATAAGAGGTCTTATTAAATGCTGGTAGTGTAGTTATATTAATTACAACAAATAGCGGGCAAAGGCTTATACAGACGGTCCTAAACTTATAACCGTCTGTGATATTATTATCACAGACGGTTATAAGTTACGAACCGTCTGTGATAGTTTTACTATCACAGACGGTTCTCAACTGAGAACCGTCTGTGGTAGTCATACTATCACAGACGGTTTCCAACTGAGAACCGTCTGTGATAATGTAATATCACAGACGGTTTAGTTATAGAACCGTCTATGATAGAACTATCATAGACGACTCTTTTATAGAACCGTCTGTGATAGTTTTTCTTATAAATACCCGCAGCTAGGGCACAGAGTCCGCACTCATGCACTCTAGATCTCCAGCGCCTCTGCTAGGTTTAATATTGCTCTCTCCCGCTGCCCTTCCCTCCCGACGCCGCCACCGCCGTCGGTCGCTCCCGACGCAGCTTCCTCTTGCTGCCGCTCCTTCCCGACGCCGCTCCTTTCCGCCGCTGCTCCCTCCCGACGCCGCTCCCTCCCCCGACTCCGGTGCCCTCCTCCCCCGACGCCGTTCTCTCCCCCGAGCCCGGTGCCCTCCTTCCCCGACGCCGCTCCCTCCCCCAAGCCCGGCGCCCTCCTCCCCCGACTCTCACTCCCTCCTTCCCGCGAGCCCGGCGCCCTCCTCCCCTGACTTCGGTGCCCTCCTCCCTCGACTCTAGTTAGGTTTTAGATTTGTTTCATGTAGTTGTTTCATGTTTCATATAGAATAATCAAGATATGTTATTCATGTTTCATGTATCATATATTGATATATATGCTACATTGTCATATTGATATGTATATATATATTGATATGTGTGTGTGTATATATATATTTACACATGCTGGATTGATGAGTATGTTCAATTCATATGATTACATACATGTTATGACATTTGTATTTGGATTGATGTCATCTTTGTGCTTACATAATCATACTAGAATTATGTTGCTATATATGAATTATTAGCAGCTATAGCTAGAGATACACCACACCTCACTGCGTCCACATAGTTATCCAAAAATTTTTAATATATGCCACATAGACCTTCAAAGGGCATGAAGCTAGTGACACACTCTAATGTATCCGTTTCAATGAATTTGATACACTGGTTTGTGTCATTTGCTTTATAGAACTTTGTTTAGGCCCACACTTTATTGCGTCTACACAGTCGTCTAAAAATTTTTAATATATGCCACATAGACCTTCAAAGGGCATGATGCTAGTGACACACTCCAGTGTATCCGTTTCAATGAATTTGATACACTGGTTTGTGTCGTTCGCTTCATAAAACTTTGTTTAGGCCCACACTTCACTACGTCCACACAGTCGTTAAAATTTTTTTAATATATGCCACATAGACCTTCAAAGGGCATGAAGCAAGTGACACACTCCAGTGTATCCATTTCAATGAATTTGATACACTGGTTTGTGTCATTTGCTTCATAGAATTTTGTTTAGGCCCACACTTCACTGCGTCCACACAGTCGTCCAAAAAATTTTAATATATGCCACATAGACCTTCAAAGGGCATGAAGCAAGGGACACACTCCAGTGTATCCATTTCAATGAATTTGATACGCTGGTTTGTGTCATTTGCTTCATATAATTTTGTTTAGGCCCACACTTCACTGCGTCCACACAGTCGTCCAAAAAATTTTAATATATGCCACATAGACCTTCAAAGGGCATGAAGCAAGTGACAGACTCCAGTGTATCCGTTTCAATGAATTTGATACACTGGTTTGTGTCATTTGCTTTATAGAACTTTATTTAACTTATTGCAGTAACTTCTATGAACTAGATATGCTGTACTTGTTAGCTAGAAGGTCTATTTGGAAGGCCCATAACTCACTGCAGTTAGTTTTTTCTTAGAAGAGAGATGGCATCCACATAGCCTTCGTCGTCGTTATCTGGGTCTCACGCTCCCAAGATTGGAAAAACTAAGCGTGGCCGAGGAGTATCGAAAAGGCCAGATGGCCGAATGATTATCACGGTGGTATCTCCGGATGGGGTCCCTCTGCAACCGAAGAAAGCAGCGGCATCATTTCGGACTACCTGCGGGATAATTGGAAGGAAACGGGTCCCCATCACCATAGCAAGCTGGAAAGATTTGACAAAGGATCACAAAAATCAGCTATGTGAGGAAATTACAAATTCGTTCGAGATCCCAGTAGAAGTACAGGGACTTGTGCAACGGCACGCGCTCCTCGCAATGGGAAAAGTATGGAAGAATTTTAAGAGCACTCTTGTGACGCAGTACGTGGCCAAGGATCTCACACCCTTCACGAGGTATCCTTTCGTGTCATCGGAAACATGGGAGGCCTTTGTGTAGATGAAGATAACGACCGAATTTGAACAACAGCTGACAAGAATTTTAAGAGCACTCTTGTGACGCAGTACATGGCCAAGGATCTCAAGTTTCTCATTCTCGAGCACAGCTGACAGGAATTTTGCATCGCTCCTGAGCTAAGAAATATCGATGGCCAGTGTAAGAAGGTGAGTCGAATAATCAAAGTAGGATTTGATTATGAAAACTTACCATGCTTCTACTTCCTTGGAGAGCTTCATGTTCTCTTCTCTCAAGAGGGTGAGCTGTCTGTGGTAATCGGCCACAATAGCCATATTCTCCAGGGATCTCTGCATTCAAGAAGTCTATAAGACACCAATAAAAACTCTGGGATGAATGTCTAAGTGCATGATACTTACTTTCATCTCCCTAGAAGCGAAAGTTTCGAGAATACGCGAGGAGTCGTGAAGTTGGTTGATCTCATCGACCCTCCTCCACCACACTTCCTCGAGTTGGCTGTCGTCAAAAATTTGCCCTCGGTGGGGCAAGTCTCTTGGGTGTGGGATATCAGGACGATTGAACAAGTTTCTTGCTACAAAAGGAGGATTAAATAGGGTGGAGAAGAATTTGGAAGGTTTACACTCTTCCCACACGTTACCTTCTTGAATATGAGGAATGTTTTCGGCGACCTCCTCAGGAAGTACTCCTCCCTCCTCAGTTCCCACGACCACCTTCGTGGTCGTGGGCACGGCAGTCCCCATGAACTCCTATGTAGTAGTGGGCGCAGCAGTCGCTACGGCCTCCTCTCTAGTCATAGGCATTGCAGTTTCCCTAACTACTTCTGTAGTCGTGGGCGCCTTGGCGTGAGCCTCCGACTCCATTTGCTCGATGGTCAGTTTGTCGAGACCCGAATATGCAAATTTGAACTCTCTGTGTATACTGCACTAGTCCAGGATCACGCTAGTGCACACAGTTAAACATAGATGACATAACAACCATACACACGCTAAATAAAGAAAAACTCAAATATCGATAAATATCCAAAGTACGGCCTTATAGCCAAGCTTACAATATCACTAGCCTGAATGGCTTAATGTCTAGCAGCGGAAAGAAACAAAATAAGCGTAGTAGCCATTCGATATACCCACAGGCAATCGACTGGGGACCGAAGTCCTAATCCGTGAAGTCACTGAAGTACTCTCCCTCTGGTACCTCTTGCTGGTAATACTCCTCCTCAACTGAGCAACATAGGCATAAAGCCGTGAGTACATTGGTACTCAGCAAGTCGTTTGTAACAAATGAATGCAATATAATTATAAGGCTTACTAATAGAGGGCTAAAAGGTTAATTTGTATAAGATGATATTTTAAGATAAAATACAATAAATAGATGAAAAGCGAACTTTAATGGAAAACAATAATAAATAAATAATCAACGAAATTGAAATTAAACTACTTGTGAACATCCCATCCACAAGCTAAACCAACAGTGAACTACCTGTTCAACTTCCGATCATAACCACAAGTTTTTATGAAATCACTATCCCTCGTGTGAAATCACCGAGTATTATCTATAACCGGGGACATAGCTATTTGAATAGTTTTACACTCTACGGAGGTTACACAACTGTACTCACACGATGTGATTAACCTCGATCTAAGGAAATCACAACAAGACCCTTACAATGCTCAACCTCAACTCGATCCTGCCTGCTAGGGTTTCGCATCACACCCCCTTTGCGCCTCATGAAAATCGGCATCCATGTTCATTACAATGGCACGATCAAAATTGAAATATCATAAATTAATCAGCCAGGTTTATCCCATACTAGACATGTGGTTTGCACGATAAAGCTCAGATCAATAGCACACAAAGTTAAGTTCTTAATTTTACCCGGGCAAGACTTCCACATCCCACGAAGTAAGTCCACACTTCCCCCTTTACTGCACGATCGTTCGCCCAAGTGAAAACTAAGTTTGTATAACCACGCCAATAACACACCAATGTTATGGCATAAATTTTATAATTATGGCACCAACCACGGTACCATATTTTATTAAGTCAAATTAATTATTCACATGCGATGATAAACCCTTTTGTAAAATAAGTAAGGCTAAGCATTCTAGTCGTACAACCCACATGACATCTAGCATAACATCACTATGAAATTCCCCAATCTATGGTGACAATGGCATCATGGTGTACAAAGTTATCAAGGAGGAATTTAATCAAATGAGGTAATAACTACCAAGTACAAAAGTGGTATTAAAAATAGCGATCCAGAATAATTTAAAACAAAGTAGGTAAACAATAGATTAAAATCTAGGTTCAATATGATCAAAGGGCATGACTTGCCTTGGTTTGGCTCAGCGAGGTACTCGGGGTCTTCTAGCATCGCTCCTGCCCCTCCGAAATCGGGATCTAACGAGAGAGAATACGGCCGAAACAACAAAAATAAATTAAATAAAATTTAAATCAACTCCAAAAACCTTGAAACCAGAACCAACAGATAGAGCTCGATTTTAGATGAATTTAGAAAAAAAGAACAGGGTCAATCGGAGCTAGGACGGAGGAGAACGAGCTCTCGAAAAATTAAATCTAAAGAAAATACTGAAAATTCAGAAATTGCACTGTGCTATAGACTCGGTGCATGGGAGAGAGGGCTCATGGTGGACTTGGTTCACAGCACAGTAATACGGGCTACTAACGTGGCAAGCTGGGGTGCTGACATGTGGCACTACTGACGTGGCGGCTGACGTAGCGCTAACGTGGCACAGGGGGTCGGGTTTGGCTAATGTGGCACTGACATGGCATGACGTGTGGCACTGATGTGGTCAGGGCTGACGTGGCTCAGCTTGGAAGTGGCGGCGGCGGCGGGATCGAACGGTTGGCATGGCGACACGCGGCAAGATCTGGACCGTGGGTTTGGATCTAGATCAGCGGCTACGATCGAGCGGTGGGGATGCTGGATTGCCGAAGCGTGGCGGGGCGGCTGTGTGAAGCGTTGTGGACGTGGGCACGTCGACTGAGGTGGCACGGGCGTGGCGCGGGTGCGGGTCGGCGGGGTCCGACGGGGTGCAGTGCGACGTCAGGGAACGGCGATCTGGGGATGGCGGCGATGGCGGAGTGACACAGGAGTGCGGCGGAGGGTCCGGGTTGGCAGTGTGGGCTCACCGGCAAAGACGAAGTCGGCGACTACATTCTTGCTGGCTGACTTTCCTTAATCATCACTGTATTGTAATAAACTTGCATGCTCAAAGCATCTGCGACTACATTGACCTTCCCTGGGTGGTAATGTATACTAACATTATAATCCTTTATTAGCTCCAACCACCTCCTCTACCTGAGGTTGAGCTCAGCCTGGGTAAAGATGTATTTCAAACTCCTATGATCCGTGTGAATCTCACATCGATTACCTATTAGATAATGACGCCAAATTTTCAAAGCATGCACTACGGCTGCTAATTCCAAATCATGTGTTGGATAATTCTCCTCATGCGGTCTCAACTGGCGCGATGCGTATGCTACCACTATCTTGTCTTGCATTATCACGTATCCCAATCCTTTACAAGAAGCATCGTAGTAAATCTCAAAATCCTTGTTTATATCGGGCAACACTAGCACTGGGGCTGTGGCCAAACTCTCCTTCAGTTTCTAAAAACTCTTCTCGCACTCTGGCGTCCAAGTAAATTTCTTTTCCTTTTTGAGCAACTGCGTCAGGGGTTTGGCTACACTAGAAAATTCTTCAATGAAGCGACGATAATGTCCTGCCATACCCACAAAACTCCTGACCTGGGTCACTGATGAAGGTGACTTCCAATCCAAAACATCCTTTACTTTTCCAGGGTCGATTGCCACTCATTCTGCTGACATCACATGGCCTAGAAAGGCGACTTCCTTTATCCAAAACTCACACTTGCTGAACTTGGCATACAACTTGTGATCCCACAACTTCTGCAATGCCATCCTCAAGTGTTTCTCATGCTCTCTCTCATCCTTGGAGTAAATCAAAATGTTGTCAATGAACACTACGACAAACTTATCTAAATATTCCATGAACACCTTATTCATCAAATACATAAAGTAGGCTGGAGCATTGGTCAAACTAAAGGATATCACGGTGAACTCATACAGACCATAGCGAGTCGAGAATACTGTCTTAGGTATATCCTCCTGTCGAATCCTCATCTGATGGTATCCTGACCTCAAATCAATCTTGGAGAAACTCCTGCTCCCTTGAGCTGATCAAACAAGTCATTAATCCTGGGCAAAGGGTACTTGTTCTTGATAGTGACCTCATTAAGAGCTCGACAATCCACACACATGCACTGACTACCATCCTTCTTTTTGATAAACAATACTAGCTCTCCCCACGGGGATGAACTTGGCCTTATATAACCTTTGTCCAAAAGCTCTTGAATTTGCTTCTTCAATTCTGCTAAGTCATTGGCAGGCATCCAATAAGGTATCTCAAAAATCGGAGCGGTACCTGGTACTAGCTCGATCAGAAACTCAACCTCTCGTTCTGGTGGCATGCTTGGAAGATCATCTAGAAACACGTCGGGATACTCCCTGACAACTGGCACATCCTCTAGCTTGACCACTTTGCTCTGGCAAACCATAACCTTTTTTGGTTGACTCATGCTAGCTGCAAACTATACTTTACTCCCGTTGGGGCTGCTCAAGGTCACTGCTCTGCTCCCACAATCCAACATTGCCTGATGCTTTTTAAGCCAATCCATACCCAAGATCACATCTAAAGACTGGATATCCAACAAGATCAGATCGGCATTAAACTCCACTCCTTGAATGGTTATCTTAACTCCTGGACAGCCTAGGTTCGTACTCAACTCGGAACCCAGGGATTGGATCAAAAGAACAAATCCAAGAACAATAGTTTTCAACTGTTGCTTTAAAGGAAAACTCTGAGAAATAAACGAATGCGAAGCTCTAGAATCAAACAAAACTGTAGCAGGGCTTGAATGGACTAGAAACTTACCGATCACAACTTCTGGTGTTGCCTGGGCCTCCTCGGCGGTGACATGGTTCACTTGGCTTCTCACAACTGGTGGTGTCCTACTGGCCTAGCTTGATGCTTGGGGTGTTCCTCGTCCTGCTCCTAGGGCAGGAGTCCGATCTGGTGTGGCTTCCATATTGAAGCGAACCGGCATAGGGGCTTGCCTTTGGGGGCACTTGCTAGCATAGTGTCCTAGATCATGACACTTGAATCAAGTGACGGACGCCTCTGGGTTGGCGCTCCTCTGCTGTTCGCTACCTAATCCATTAGGACACTGTCTTGACTGAAACTGTCGCGGTGCTAGGGCCAGTGTCCTGAAGACTGGCTGCGGAGGTACTCGTGCAGGCTGATATGTGCCAAAGCGGGCCTTCTGGGACTGATGCATCTGAGATCCCTGCTGCATCATCCTCCTCTTGCAAGACTCCTCTAGCTCGCGGCGACTCTCCTCAATAAGCATAGCCTTATCCATTATATGCTAAAAACTGGCGTAGTCATTGCCCACCACCTGTACTTTCAATCCTAGGTTTAGACCCTTCCTAAACTTTTTCTGTCAAGCGTCGTCCGTGGCTACGTCCTCTGGCGCGTAGCGGTAGAATCACAGAGGATTTTGAATTGAAAATCCAGGTCCTACAGAGCTAGTATCAGAGCATATCGACTGTAGGTCGTGACCTTAGTTAGCATAACCGTTAGTTTCAAACTAGAGTTATTTCTTCAAAATCTATGTACAAAATGTAGGTACTATTTTTTACTCTCATCCCTCTTAGATGATTCCCTCTTATCTATATGCTGCCCTATCCATTTTTAAGTTCTAAAGCTTCTCACCTTGAATTTAAAATAACAAAAGTCAGGACTCCTCTTGTAAACTCCTTTTGAAAACCCTACCTTGGGCCTAAAACCTAAGGTTTAAATTTGAAATTCATTCTCAAAAACTGTTTTGTCCGTAAAAGCTTGATTTCTAGTTGATTTACCAAAAATTTATCTCAAACCCATTTTAATGAATGTGTTCGTCCGAGGGAATTTTCAAAAGCTTAACATCTTACGATGATTCTTCTCCAAAATTCTCTTTGGTCCCTCAGAGTACCTATGTAAAATGACAAAAGTTGGTGGATTTCTGTCAATCATTAGAGAAAAATAAAAAGTGCAAAATTCTGGATGGATTAATGGAGTTAGTGGGAAATCAAAAGAATTTAATGATTGGGTTGACCACCTAAGTAGATCCATTGAATTTCGAAGAAATAGAAAATGTAACAACATTTGCTGGTTATAGCCCTAATAAATAACATAATCCCTTGTGGGTATTTCCCATGATCTGATAATAAGAATATAATCGATTATTAGAATGAATGATTACAATTTTTGGAGAATGTCAAAGAAGTGATAATAACCCTTGAAGTATATACTTGATTAATAACATTATTCAGGGTGGATATTTGTAATAATGAGTTAGCTGAAATAGACAATGAAGAGCAAGATTGATTACTAGGTAAGCAAATTATAATGGGGGATCCACGATAAAGGATTGAATTACTAGAAAAACCTTGATATTGGTGGACTTGAAAGAATAAAGATATTGGATTTTTCCCTTGGATGTGCAATTGAATAATTGACGAATAATGGATCTAGAGTTTCGTTCACAACACTTACAGTGGGACTTAAGGTTTTAGTAAGAAATTAGATAACCCTGATTCAATTATTGAAATAATAGATAGCCCAAGTGAGGTTATATGATCAGAAGATACAGAGAAGATTAAATTAGTAAATAACAGATATGGAATTGGAGTTATAAATTCAAAATGGTTATCAAGATTTATGTAGGGTCTAAATAATCGAGTGAATTAATGTATATGACCAATGGATGAAATAAATGTCGACCCTCGCTATTTGGAGTTTTAGGTAGCAGTAATACCATGACCATGTGATGAAGGAAAATAGCAAAGGTTTAAATAGCAAGAAGTGGGAGTTCAAAATTTTTGAGATTCTAAGCCTATGAGTAGAGGCAATCTGGAAGTGAATTAGTCCATTTATAATGTTCCAATATTGCAAAAAGATTACAATATTTTGACAAAAAATATATATCCCTTTCAAAAGCAAGTATTCCAAATATCAATACTTCAAAACAACTACTAAAAAATTTATTTTCGCCACCAAGTTTCCTTTGCAAAGAAAATGGTAATGCAAGGGTGAGTGTTGACATCGGTCAAATCCCTCAGAATACTTTCCCCTTCCTTCTATGATTTCAAAAGGAAATTAATATTCTCTTCTCTTACCCCTACTCTAAAGTATAAGGATAGGAACGTTGAAGATGTTAGAGAAGGTAAAATGGTCTCGTTTCGAATGGTCAATACACATCGAGCCTTGTGCCCTCTCATGTGTAACCTCTTGTCTAGACATTTTACTGTTGCAATGTTTTATTTGGACCTTGTACGCTGCCTTCTTACACTTGGGCATTGCATTTCGTAGTCACGGGAAAAGCTTGCTTTCAAAAATTTATATGATTTGAGTGCCACCCCATCTTCCTGGGAGTGTTTTTGAAAAGCTAGATGGGTATAGATACTTATCCTCACGAATCTTTCCCTTACCTCATGCTATTCCCTCTCGTCCCTTTTGCTCAAAACCCTATCAGATCTGTAGGATCAAAGTAATGGCTAGCTAAACCAAAGTAATCAAGGACAAGTAAAGATCTCCCTACCTTTCAACAGCAAGAGAAAGCAACATTACCAAGGAGACGATGGCTAGAAGCCTCAACTCGCACCAAGGCTTCAGATTCAGACCATTGGTTTGTCTTCTTCGTATCTATTCGAAGGATAAGAACACTGCTCTAAGGACTGGCCCATGAGCCTATTGCTAACTAAAGCTGCCGAGATATAACGGTCGAGCCTTCGAGCCACCATCAGACTCGTCGCAGCTGAAGCTGACAAAAGCAACTAGTAATGGCCACCCGTCATTTAAGGGGGGTAGCCAGGATCAATAGAATGTAACAAGCACTTCGACGATGAGCCACCTCTACAACATAAAAGAGTAATGATCGACCAACGCTATGAAGCCACCGGCACATGGGAGGACAAGCAAGCTAAAATGAAGTTTCAATCTTTCTTGACGGCTCCAAGGACCAGACAACCTATTGAGCAAAACTTATAACCTATTGCTAGCCATATTAACCCCACCTCTACTCTTCCTGCTCTACCGGCATCTCGGGGTCGAGATTCATTTAAA
Source organism: Melocanna baccifera (assembly GCA_036346265.1). NCBI lineage: Eukaryota > Viridiplantae > Streptophyta > Magnoliopsida > Poales > Poaceae > Melocanna > Melocanna baccifera. The sequence goes on along the minus strand of CM070705.1, from coordinate 10,335,455 downwards.
GGGGGTAGATCTGTAACATACTGAATTTTGAATGAGCAAAATTGCCACTAAATTAAAACTTTTTATTTTGCATCTTACTGGTATTCAAAATTCCTTGCAACTTTAATTAAGTTCTCCAAAAATTGTGTTATGCAAGTTAATAATTGGAGTATAACTCCCAGCCGAAAATAACAAAAATAAAATAAATATAGCAGATGCAACGTATTTAAAAATACAATATGTGAAACACAAAAATCGAATATAAGAGAGTAAAACAAAAGGAGAAATTCAAATTTATGGGGAAAATCAAATCCGAAAATTAGAAACCAAAATATGAGGGTAAGTTAAATAAAAAGCAAAATGATGTTAAAAAGAAATTTGCATTCAAACAATTGAGCCAAGATGTGGCTTGAAAAGTTAACATGAAACTTTATTTTCAGTCTTGCTCGCAATTCCCTTCTATTTCTCTCCTTCCTCTCTTTCACTTTCACGTGGGCCCCACCTCCCTTTTTCTTTCTCCTTCCCTCTTTTCCCTGCCACTGGGCCCACCCGGCAGCCCCTTACCTTTTCCCCCTTCGCTGCCTCGTCCCTCTGCCCATTCTCCCTGCCTTGCTCGCACACACTAGCCTCATGCTACCGCCCTTGGTTTTCTCTAGCGCCGCCCCCGGTTTCGCTCCTCCTCCCCCATCTCCCGTCGCCTCCCTCATGCCGCGCCCACACACCTTGCACTCTCGCGTCCCCTCCCCACGCCTATGCGTGTGTCACGCCCCGCCTTGTCCCATCGCCGCCCATTCCGGCCACTCCCGCACCCATTCCGGCCGAGCGCCCGTCCATGCCGCCGCCTATGTCGCGCCAGGCTTCGATGAACTCATATACAGCGCAGGTCCTCCCTTCCCCCACAGCTATAAATGGACCTCGAGCTCTCCACTGCCCCCTTCTTCCCTTTGCTCCACCTCCCCCGTGCGCCAGCCATCACCGTCGCCGTGCATGTCCGGCGAGCGCCCCTTCAATTCAATCGTCCTAGATCATCCTTGCAACCTCGCAAAGCATCCCCCTCACCAATTTTGGCCTTCCACCCCTCCTGCGAGTTGCCTACGGTGACCACCTCGTGCCACCACGGGCTCACGCCGCTGGCCGCCTCAGCGTCTCCCCGCCCTCGCCGACTGCACGGTAAGCTTCCGAGCATCGATCTCCCACTCGTGCTCATCTCAATTTGCCCTCCCCATCACTTCGACGCCAATGCTCTGTTCTTCCCGTGCGCGCCGACCGCTGCCAGCTCAGCCGACCACCATCGACTCAACCTTGGAAAGCCCTACCACCTCCTGTAGGCTCCCTACCTCCCCAGGGATCCCACCTTGCCGGCCCACGCCGTATCCCCGGCCACCCCACGCCGACGAGCCCCACCTTCCCGGGCGCCGCCGGTTCCTCTGTTCAGCTCGGCAAGCACCAACCGCACGCATTTCTTCCCCCCTTCCTGGCTTGTATCTCTGTAAAATGGAGTGGCCTCAAATCCTTGAGGTGTATGGCATAAGTGTAATAGCACAAATCCTGGCTTTGTAAGGGACAAAATGCAATTAGCATAAGTGTAATAGCACAAAATTTAATTGTGGATACATATATATATATATACATACATGAAGGTATGATGAGTAATAGGAGAAATTGTTAAGAATCAAATGAGGTTCTAATAAATGAAAATATTGAAAGAGCTTGAATAGTTGCATGAGTATAAGGCTTAGTAAATGGTCCAAAACAATAATATGTATTTTGTAATTAGTCTTGAATTTATTTATGCAATTGAAAATGACATAAGAAATGAAATCACAAGTCCCTTCATATGTAGTAAGGCTTATAGAGGTGACATTAGAACTAATTAGTAAAGGTTATAAAGATTATAAATCATAAGGTTTAAACCATAACTATTATTTTAGACATAAGACTTCATGAAAATCCTCCTTCAAGTATTGATGAATCAACTTGAGTATTAAGGTAATATAAATTCACAAATAGAGATCATCTTGCATATAATTACTTAAGATCCAAACTTGAAAAAGTAGGCTTTATTTATACATTGTGTAAACTATGTGTAAGTGAAGATTTAAATGTCATGAAAGCCCTTTTAAATGGTAGCTAATCCAAGTAATTTGCATAAACTTAAACAAAAAGAGTATAATGGCATATAATCTAATTATAGGTATAGATGTATATGTGATAAATAATAGGAAGAAATAAATAAGATTTAATATTGGCAAAAACTACATGTTAATTATGATTAACAAATTAATGACCTTACAAGGATAAGAAATTGCTTCTGGAATTATAATGAACAAGGTTGGCACAAATGTTATGACAATAAAGATTATTGATTAATCCTTATATAAAAGTTAACTAAAACCAGATCATGCATAGACTATTTCCCCAAATAGCAAGTAGATGTCATGTATTCAAAAATATAGTTAGTAATACTAATTATAGAATCATAAAAGTAATCTTGAAAGATTGCCAACCAAAGAATAGCAAAGCAATTGCTAGGAATAATTAATGCAAAGATGTGTACATATATATATACGCACATGTTCTCGTAAGCTTGCAACTAAAATCTATGCAGAGATCGTTTCTAAAGTTCCTAGATAGGGCTAACAAAATAATTACTATGCTGCTAGAAATTAAATAGAGCCAATGCTTGTTTTAGAAGATTTAGATGCTAGTGGGGGCCCTATTAAAAACATGTTACTGCTATTAACATGGCATCAATAATTATTGATATTAAACTATACTTGATAATAAGTCGAGGTACATAAAATAACAATAATCTTTAATCAAAAAGGGGCATCTTTAATAGAAGGGCCATGTTAAAAAGATATATTGTTTTGTGCGTAATTAAAATATAGTGACCTATGGGCCATCGATCGTTAAAAATAATCTAGAGGCTAGATGCCAGTCGTGGTCTACTTGTAAAAAGTAGCATAACTGATGTTAACCATTAAATAGTAGCTGAATAATCAAACAACCCCATGCTTTAATAAATCATTAAATTAAACATTTAACTACTTATATGGTCAATGGATAATTAGGGCCACATAAAATACTATATCTTAAATTGCTAGAAATAGGAGTAAGTCATGCCTTAATTCATAAATTTTAGCACTCGACAAAATACTGTTCAGCCAAATTCATACATCTGTCCATAGGTATACCCTAACTCATGGAACTTCCTTAATAAATATAAAATTATAAAAGAAAGTATTGAATAAAATAAGTCGAACCATGGTAATCTACTGTTGGCTATGCCTAGCCCTCCTTGAACCCGAAGAAGAATATTCCGGCAACTACTCACGCCATAATACTTCCTTTTCCTCATCGCCATTCATCAGTTCGCTCCAACCTCGTTGCCTTCGTCAAATCTCCGCGCCCAGTCCCTCCTATCAAAAGTCACGCTCTCTTTTATAATAAAGTTAAGTTGAGTTTATTTGGATTTACTTGGATCTTTTTGAGTTATTTGCATTCCGTTGTTTGGTGCGTAATTAGATATTTGGATACTAGAGGATCAGTGAATCCAGCAGGACCATGATCCAGAAGACGATAATAATCCGAAGCTCGAGATCAACAAACAAGAAAGTTTTGAGTAAGCTCAAGACCGCGGTAAACCGCGCCAGGCGAGTCAATACTTTGATCATTTTGAATACCCATTTTGCAAATTATTTAGATTCAACTTATCAAATGCGTGCTGTTATTTTACATGCTATCTTATGTTGAATTTTATGCTTTAGCTAGCTGCCCCTTTTAATAAGTGCTATTATTATACCTTCCCAGCATATTATATTGTGAACCTTGTTATCCCTAGGAAAAATTATAAATGTATGAGTTTCAAAAGAATCGGTTACGTTTATATTACACGGCATATCCTTGCTTAGTCTCAGGGGTGCTTAAAATACCCCAACATCATGTGCAAATGCAAAGAGCAATTTTGGGAAAAGTTGTAGTTGGAAATGATCGTGTATTTTAAAATGATCATTATTTTCTACCCAAAAAATCCCCAAATTGCATATACGTCTGGGCGGCTGATTTGGGGGTATGGTGCATCGGTGTGCACGAGTGTGTAGTTTTGTGGTAGAACTGCCCAGATAACCAAGGACTGAATCAGGTCATGACCTCCCATTGTAAAACAGTACAACCACAAGTCTGCAAAGTGCAACTTGGCTGAGTAAACCCTATCGAACCTCGGACTCATCTCACAAGTGGGGAAAGAAGTGGAATGCAAGGGCCTGGTGCAGCTAAAGGGACACCGAGGGGAGGGTGATTTGTTTCTCAATCCTACTAGCGTTATGGGGAGGGAGCCCGACGGTGCTAGTATAGTGATTAACATCCCGTGCAATGTATGGGACCCACCACAAGTGGGGGCAATCCCATAGGGTGATATGAGACCCCGAGACCAAGTAGTTTTGAAAGGTTACTGTGATGATCTACTCAACGAGCGGATTGTCTCTTGTGGTGAAAGTGTACAAACTCTGCAGAGCCAAAACTATTTGAATAGCCGTGCCCACGGTCAAGGGCGGACATGAGAACTTAACTCTGATATAGTTCTGTTTCAAAAATAGTTTTCATGGATGGGGTTTGGTTTAGAAAAATGAAGGATGATGGACTGTCCTAGTTTGTGTTGTCCTGGGTGTCGTCCCAGTGGTAAGTTAAGCGGCTATAACGCTGAAAACTGGCTATATGGTGTAGGTGTCATGTAACGGTGGATGAGATCTGTACTTATTCTATCATCACAAATATCCTTTTCAAAAGCATTATGATTTTAGTCCAAATGGCTAAGTCTAGGATTTTCTTATACATACATCTTGGGTCTATTAAAAATGTAATTTTTAGCAAATAAAATAACCCATGCCTGTCTTTTGACAAGCCATGCATGTTATATAATTGTATTTTGCGTGTTGGCTCGCTGAGCACGGTGGTAAGTGTGCTCACTCTCGCTCACAAAAATCTAGAATCAGGAGTCGAACCGCTGCACTTCAGCAATGCGTCAAGTCGTGGTGAAGATGAAGATGGAAAGGCCAAAAACTAGGTCGCGAAACCCCAGTTGGCTGCATGTGGGCATGTGCTGTGGGTCCCACCTGTGTGCTTCGTTTCCACTGCTGCTTTCGATGTTTTTGGCCTGATTGGCCCATTTGTAAGTATTCTATAATATTACGCTTTCGTAGGATATGTACTTTGATATTTAGTAATGTATCTGTGAGCACTATCTACTAATCCAGGGAATAGTACGGTGGAATCACAAAGGATTCTGGTTTGAAAATCCGGATCCTACACCTGAGCATGGCTTTCGACACCTTGCACCTCTTAACTCCTCTAGTAGTCGAGAGAAGCCTCGATTACCACTGGAACGGACCCCTCTTCAGTTACGGGTGCTGCCATTGTAGCAATTTTCTTCACAGAAGACATGAAATCCCTCTGGTATTCTTTGTTGAGCTTCTGAACAAAACCTTGAGATGCACACACTAAATGGATTTCAGTACTGTAGTAGAAGGGTACCTTGAGCTTGGGGGTCCGTTGCTTGAGTGCTGCTGCATTGATTTTAGGCACGGTACTAAGGTCCGCGGTGAATTGCTTCAGGAGATCAACTTTGGCAGCAAGAGCAGAAAAGGTAGCAGCACTCGAGCTATCATTTTTCTTGTCAGCAGCCCTAGCCAACCAACGCCTTTTTGCAGCAGGAGCCTGTTTCTCCTCTGCTGCTTTTCTGAGAACCATCAGTTCGGCCCCTTGGTTGTTTTGACGGTCATTCACACCTACACTTTGGAAAAAGAAAAAGAGAAAGAATATGACATCTAGTTGTAAGTTCTTCTACGACTAACTAGTCGTAAATTTTCCTACGATTTTCTAGTCGTAAGTCCTTCTATGACTAACTAGTCATAAGTTTTCCTACGACTATCTAGTCGTAAGTTCTTCTACGACTACTTAGTCGTAAGCTCTTCTACGACTAGCTAGATGTAAATACTTCTACGACTTCACATTGCTAAAAAGTAGCATCAATGTTTCGATTACCTTTAGGCGTTCGTCTCTCTCCTCGGTGGACATATCCATTAATATACGAGGAGCCTCCACGTCCACAAACGGGGCCTTCTCACAAATCCACCTCGAAAGTTGAGTGGTTTTCTCAGGAATCAAACAGACGGATAGATTTATAAGTGCTATTTAAGAGTCTGTCTAGAGTCCATTTTCTCAACTCAAGTAAAATTACCTTTCTGTTCAAGCACACTTCTTGTCAAAGATCGGGAAGGCTATGCTTTCAGTCAACTTTGACTACCGCTTGTACGAGTAAGTAATTTTTATTTGAGGTTCGGGGGCTAAATGACAAGGATAAAATAATCCTCTAGTTTATTACGTCATCATATTTCTCGAATATACCCTTTAGCGATAAGGGAGAAATTTCATAAAATAATTGTAAGACTCACTATAGCTCCGTAGACCTTTCTACGACTACCTAGTCATAAGTCTCCCCACGACTACCTAGTCGTAAATCCTACTATGACTACCTAGTCATGAGTCCTTCTACGATTATCTAGTCGTAAGTTTTGTTACGACTACCTAGTCGTAAGCTCATACAACCACCTAGTCATAAGCCTTTCCTACGACTACTTGGTTGAAGTTCCACTGCAACTATCCAAGTTAGCAATTGACCTACTCCTGCAGTAGGGCAGTCTGACAGGGTAGTTAGGCGTACGCTTATACACCATAACTATACACGATCTCACCCACGTCTCTCTGACAACAATCGTCGTACGGCAAACTGCTTCCACATCTCTCTGACATTAACCGCCATCTAGCGGTTAACTCCCGAAGCAATAAGACACCTCTTGGGCAAGGAGCAACTACCACCTATTCGTCAGCTATATAAGGGATATGTTTTGTATAGAAAGGGGAGGGCAGTGCGAGAGATAGGACCTAGTGGGGTGTAATCCATTCTGTAATTCCTTGCACTGTGCACGCTCTTGAGCCATTTCCATAACAGTAATTGCACGCTCTTCAATCTGCTCTCGATTTTTAAACATCTTTAAATTTACGTAGTCAGTGCATGGACAATACATATATTCCACCCACTTATTCAACATATTCTCCTTGGCAGCTCTTGTAAAAGCAGTCACGCCATTAATGTACTCTTCACTCACACTGTTTGCATTATACATCCAGCTTCGGTCCTATACTATGCCACATATATAACAACTTAATTAGTATCAAAAACCACATGCATTGAGGCTAGCTAAATCTAAATTAGCTAGATTTATAAAGTATATATATAACAGTCACCGAAAATTAATTAGCTAGATCTAAATTTTGATACAACGAAAAATAAATTTTATTACTAACCATATCTAGAGCAACCAAGAACTTGATGATTCTTCAAAGCTCTCCTGCCAAATAAGCTTTCTCCCACCAAATTAAATGGCATGAAAGCCTTGCCACCTCTAGCTGCAGCACCGACTAGATCTAGATCAAAATGAAGACAAATGCGGTTCTGACGCGCGTAATAAATACCTGATCAGATTATCACAGACGGTTTTTAACAAAACCCGTCTGTGGTAATGGAATATCACAGAAGGCTTTTAATATAAAACCATCTGTGATATAAAAACCGTCTGTGATAATCTGAAATATCACAGACGGTTTTATATTAAAAGTCGTCTGTGATAATCTTCCAGTATCACAGATGGTTCATCGGTAAGAACCGTTATGTGATACTCCTTTTTTCTGCCACAAACACCACAGACGGTCTCTAAATTAAAATCGTCTGTGATAGTGTATTAGACTTTTTGTAGTAGTGATGTTACATCAAGCCTGTGATTTGACCGCATCATGATTGTCTTTCGAGCTCTGCATTCCATCCGGATGAGCTACGATTAGATAACATTTCCATGTGATGAGATATGGTGAATAAGTCATTTCCATTTGTAGGAGATACGAAGAACTAATCTATAAATAGCACTGCTCAACTGCGCGTCCACACATTTCGCAACTGTCTCTCTATGCTATACCGTTTCTCCGCTGAGTATTACCGATTCAAAGGAAAAATAAAAAATAAACCATTTTTTCCCAGCACTAACCCTTCAAGCCTATATATTCGCCTCTCTCCAATTAAGTGGATCATCTCGTTAGTAGTAACACAATGAGGGTTTTCATGGAGAAACTGGTGCTCTCTCTGTTATGGATTTCACTCTTCCAAGGTTAGTTGATTTTTTTTAACTGTTGGCTGTAGACTTGTACGTAGTTGATTTCTGACTGAATTGTGTATTTCCAATGCCAAAGAAAATGTGCAGTTTTTTTATACCCCATAATTTCACCTAGATATATTGAATGCATATCTGATGAGGTGATATGTATATATATGTGCACGAACGACGTGCTGATGTATGTTCCTCGTTGATATTGTAGGGTGGATGGTCGAGTCTGTAGAATATGACCATACAGCAAGCCTTGAGGCAAGTGGCTTTGTTTCTTCTTCGTCCTGTTCTTTCTGATTTCTGATTTATGATACAGTGACTAGCATTCAAACGGAATGACGTTTTAAGATGAGCCTACAATATCGATCTCAACTTACACAGAAGATGTATATATATATGAAATTGTTAATTAGATTTTTTAAATTTGAACTTAATCCTCGCATAATTTAAAATAGTACATTTTCACTATAAGCCCCGAATTGTTGAATTTGGAGCAAGATCGAGTCGTTTAATTAGCTTATGTTGATTTGAGCTGTTTACAATCCGATTTTGCACAACCATAATTCAAAGGAAAAATTGATCATATACCCTCCATTTAGATGGAAATTGAGCATTTACTCTCCTGGTCTACGTGTCAGTGACTTATGATGACCCCACGTGTCATTGAGATGTGGATGGTAAATCCTCAATTTCCCAACTAAAGGAAGAGTATATGATCCAATCTTCCCAATTATATATGAGATCTGTATTATTACCCACCAGAATAAGCACCCATATTACATTGTACTGTTGAAATGATCAAATATAAACATATCTTCTTCCTTCCCCCACTCGATCTCCAGTGCCTTCGCGACCCGATGAGGCCTCTGTACAACGGCGGCATCATCCAGAACGGCGAGTTCAACAGCGGCCTGATGGGCTGGTCGACGTACCGCAACATCAAGGCCGGCGTGAGCAGCTCGCCGTCCGGCAACAAGTTCGCCGTGGTGCATGGCGCGGGCAGCTTTCTCTCCGGCAACGGCAGCGGCGCGCCCTCCCACAGCGTGTACCAGAGGATCCAGATGCAGGGCGACACCCACTACTCCCTCTCCGGTATGTACAAAGATACCGGATAGCTCGCTTGCATGCACGCAGAGTATTACTCATCTTGTTGTTTTTGTGTCGCGCGCGTGTGCAGCGTGGCTGCAGGTGTTGGCCGGCACGGCCCACGTGAAGGCGGTTGTGAAGGCGCCCAACGGCGAGAACATCACCGCCGGCTCCGTCGCCGTCCAGTCCGGTTGCTGGAGCATGCTGAAGGGCGGCATGACTGCCTACTCTTCCGGACCGGGAGAGATCTTCTTCGCGGTACGTACGTACGCACATACAACGACGCAATACAATGCTCACATTTTGAACTGTCATTCCGCGACATATGAGGTGAAAATACAAATACGGTGAAATTCCATGTTCATTGTACATAAAAGTTTCACAAAATATTATAAAACAATACCATATATATATTGGAGTATACGCTACATCCCTATAAAATTTTAAGATCAAACTCTGACCTCGTTTGCTAGATACCAAAAAGATATTTTTTTTGCTAAAACAGTTAAATGTATCCTCCACTACATGTGGTAACTTTTTCCAGAATTTCCTGAAATTCTAATGATACAACCCGATTGGTAAAACTAGCAGATGCATGTACGACGGCCCGATCTTTCATGGTACCCTCTCCGAACTGCAGCTTCGTCCTCCAATCTTCAAGCCGAACTCCACCAAGATAGATGCCCCTAACTGCACGTCTCAACGCTAAGAGGATCTCATGATTCAGCAAGTAAACTTCCGTAAATGATGAGAATTCCCACGTCAAGTGCAATTCCCGATCGGAATTCACGAGAACAAGCAACACACGATAAATGCCCAACTGGGCATTTTCTGTTTTTCTCAGCTGAAGGCAAAAACTAATCTCAGATACAGGGGGTCGTACCCTTGGCTATATAGCCGAACACACCAGGGCCTAAGGCAACTATGAAACTTAGGATCGACTCCTTAAGGGCTTCAGTCCCACCACTAAACACAACGCACACAACTTCTAAAAGAAAATAACGTGATACAAACCGACTCAGATCAAACTTGAGTTCGGCCAAATATTAGGCACTCAGGCCATCCTCCCAAAAGCCGGTTGGTTTTGTAAATGAACCCTTAAAAACCAGAAGCTTCTCTCCTTATCTCTTCAACTTTGAACAACCGATGGGCCATTCTCATAGTCACAGGCTTTCCTTGATTTATTTCTTAAAGACATGCCGATTAGTTTCCTTTTAACTCAGATTCTTTCTTGGGAAATATTATCTTGACTGCTGTTATCCGAGCGAAGTGCTAAAGGGCACTTAAGTGTTTTTAGGGTTAGAAACACTCAGATTTTGAAGCGTTGGATCTTCATCTAATAGATCCCTCGTACCCTATTCCTTTAAAAAAACGAATCTAGAGCGTTGAATCTCTATCCAACGGATTCTGCCATACCTCCTCCAAAAAAATATGAACCTCCAAATCTAAAGCGTTGGATGGAGATCTAGCATATAAAAAATCTAAGTGCTTTTAATCCAAAAAATATTTAAGTCCTCCCTAGACGCCACCGAATTTTCTTTCCTATTTTCTTGAACATGCATGCAATCCCTCCTTTTTCTCTCTCTCTCTTTGACCAAGCACAACACATGCATGCAGCATGTCCCCCTTTTCTCTCATATGCCGATCTGCATTCACCAAAGAAATAGGTGTTCCTTTCCTTCCATACACGCGCACACATGCTCGCGCGTCGCATGCACCCTTCGGTTCCAGTCTCCTCCATGGGTCTAGTTCCTGGTCCACACACCACGCGTCACACCATTCAACCCACGACTAAAGTAAATCTCAACCATCCAACCCGCGACTAAAGTAATTCTCATGTAGTCCACGACCCAAGCCGCGCACACTGCCATGAACGCTCACCTCTCCCCTGGCCGGCCACCTCACCTCCCTCTTGGCTATCTCTCTTTCTTCCTCCTTTCTTTCTCGTAACAAAACAACGCCATTGTTACGAATAACTTTAGACTGTGAACTAGGCATGAAAAAGCAAAGTTGTAGAGCTTAGGTGGCGCCGTATCATCTATGTTTAGTGATAATCGAAAATTTAGAAATTTCACCGTGTTCGTATTTTCACCCGATCGATATGCCCATCGTTGCTTACATGTTTGCTGCTGTATATATATGTATTACATGTGCAGAGCGACGCCCCTGTGGACATCTGGGTGGACAGCGTCTCCCTGCAGCCCTTCTCCTTCGACGAGTGGGACGCCCACAGCCGTCTTTCCGCCGACAAGGTCCGGAGGAGCACCGTCAGGGTCGTCGCGAGGGGCGCCGACGGCAAGCCGATGGCGAACGCCAACGTGAGCATCGAGCTCCTCCGGGCCGGGTTCCCGTTCGGCAACACGATGACCAGTGAGATCCTCAACATCCCGGCCTACGAGAAGTGGTTCGCATCGCGGTTCACCGTGGCCACCTTCGAGAACGAGATGAAGTGGTACAGCACCGAGTGGAACCAGAACCAGGAGGACTACCGCATCCCGGACGCCATGCTGCGCCTCGCCCAGAAGTACGGAATCAAGGTGCGCGGGCACAATGTGTTCTGGGACGACCAGAACTCGCAGATTAGGTGGGTGAGGCCGCTGAACCTTGAACAGCTGAAGGCGGCGATGCAGAAGCGGCTAAAGTCCGTCGTGTCGCGGTACGCCGGCAAGGTAATCCACTGGGACGTGGTGAACGAGAACCTCCACTTCAACTTCTTCGAGAGCAAGCTCGGCCCCAACGCGTCGCCCCAGATCTACCAGCAGGTCGGGCAGATCGACCGGAACGCCATTCTGTTCATGAACGAGTTCAACGTGCTGGAACAGCCTATGGACCCGAACGCACAGCCTAGCAAGTACGTCGCCAAGATGAACCAGATACGCGGCTACCCCGGCAACGGTGGCCTCAAGCTCGGCGTCGGCCTCGAGAGCCACTTCTCCACGCCCAACATCCCCTACATGAGGGCCGCGTTAGACACGCTCGCGCAGCTTAAGTTGCCCATGTGGCTCACCGAGGTGGATGTCGTCCAAGGCCCCAACCAGGTAAGCTGATACATCTTATCTCGCTTATCTCGTTTGAGTTCTAGTTGCTACTAGTATCTAGTAGCGATGATCTAACATTCTGCTCAAAACTATCTACCCCACCCGCAGGTGAAATACTTGGAGCAGGTGCTGAGGGAAGGATACGGACACCCGGCCGTGAACGGCATAGTGATGTGGGCAGCGTGGCACTCCAAAGGCTGCTACGTGATGTGCCTGACGGACAACAACTTCAAAAACCTCCCCGTCGGCAACCTCGTCGACAAGCTCATCGCCGAGTGGAAGACGCACAAAACGGCCGCCACCACGGACGCGAACGGCGTGGTCGAGCTCGACCTCGTGCACGGCGAGTACAACTTCACTGTGAGGCACCCGTCGCTGGAGACGGCCGCCATCCACACCATGACGGTGGACGCGGCGTCGACGGCGTCGGAGCACACGATCAACGTCAAACTGTAGGAATGAGACGTAGTGCAGCTGTTTAGTTGATTTCTTTTTTTCTTTTCTTTTTTGAATAATCTAAGAGGAGACCAAATTAACCAGTGATATGGTTGAACGGTCCAACTTTAATTGACAGTTTGAACAGTGGCAGATTGGTCACTGCATCTGCAGTTAAGCTAGCTTCCTACTTCATTTGGATTAATACATAGTGTATACAGATACATTAGTAAATCATATACATACATTGTATTAAACCACACCAAACATTTATATTACATAACAAGTTTAAATAGCCTATACTGGATAGAGTTTTACATAGCGGACCAATCAAACCAAATGTTACAATACAGAGAACCAAAAGTGGAAGTAGAAACCAAAGGTGAGGCCTACACCGTACCACAGGCAAGTGGCCGGGGGTAAAACATGTACGCCAAGCTACTATATCAGGCTTGGATAATACATATGCACATGATCACAATTAAAGTCTACCTAGCAGTGATAGGGTCTAGAGACTACTAGAGAACAGCCTAGACTCCACCATCTTCTTCTCTATCTGATCTAGATGTGGAGTAGTAGGCGTATGAGTCTTGATCCAAGAGTGAGCACAAACAATCATACTCCATGAGCTAACATATATAATATAATATTATAGATGCAAAGCTTAACAAAGGAATGCTCGGGTTATTTTATTTGTGAAATGGCAAAGTTGAATTATAGAATATAGAAATTTTGAGACTTAGCATTTTAACTAAAACTATGATTGTAAAGAGTGTGTGAAAGTATGCAGTAATAACAGTAGTGCATGTTCCATCCAAATGTTACATAGTTTTATCCATCATATGCTATTTTGTTATCAGGATTCTATCCATCTATTATACTCACTGAGTTCTGTCCACCTAGGGAAAATCAAACCATGGTTCTATCCACCCATTGTTTTTATTTTCTTCCCACCCACAAACGGTTTTTATAAAATAGACACAAACTCGAGCAAGTTCCCATGCTCACTTATGATGGTGGGTATAGCTATTCGAACAGTTTTTCACTTTGTAGAGGTCGCACATTTTACCCATAAGAGATGTTTAACTTGCTATATTTCAAATGCTTCCTTAGGCCTTTACAATGCATCTTCTCAGCGTAGCTTTACTGCTAAGATTTTCACCGCTATAAGATTCAATCCACCCGCTTCGGAAGCCCCTCTTGCACCACACATCAAGACCTCTATCTGACACTCTTGCCCATGTTTCATTGGATGGTGCAATCAGTGTTGGGTCGATACAAATTAATTGATCAGGTGACACCAATTATACCTTGTGATTGCGCTGTTTTACTTTGGGAGGTCATTACAAGATTCGGTCCTTAAAATTATCTAGGTGGTTCTACCACATACCAAGCTCTTATGCTCTGTCTGCGCTCAACTTATGACCCTAGGTGTGAAGCGAGATGAAAATTTTGGATTACAAAATACCTTTTTTTTAGTTCAACATATCAGCCATTTTTGTCCAATGGCTGCCCAAACTAAGTTTTAATATTTAAAATGATGTCAGGGCAAATTAATACATACATATACATACATACATACATACATACATACATACATACATACATACATACATACATACATACATACATACATACATACATACATACATACATACATACATACATACATACATACATACATACATATATGGCCTTATCAACTTGATTCCACCCATGAGCTCCTCTCAATCATCATTTTCGTATTTGGCCTAGTTTTGATGCAACTTATCTTCAGATAGAAAAAAAGTCAAAAATTTGGAAAGATTTGCTTTGACTGTTCGTCAATCTGCTGACTTGTTAAGATGAAAGACTAGAAAGAGAGCAGCGTACACCATCTCTGATCACCAATTAGCAACCTCCTCAGAGAAGTGGGCAATCACGTCTCTCAGCTGGAGACTTACGCCATCAGCTGGATCGTAGTACAAATACCCCAGAAGAATGAATGTCCAGTACCAGTTGGGACCAGCATTGGTTCGCTACCGATATAATCTACAACCCTCCCTTCACACAAAGGAGGCATTATGAGTCCATTACTGAGTGTCAAGCTTGTTCAGCCAACCTTCGAGCTGTCTATTGACTGGACAAATTTTGATAGACTAACTTGGAGAAGTTTGATGGGAGTCAAAACCCACATGAATTTCTCCAAATGTATACAATGACCATCCAAGCAGTGGGAGGAGGCGCAAATGTTATTGCCAATTATGTCCCAGTCATGCTCAAAGGATCTGCTCATTCATGGTTGTTAAATCAGCCACCCAGGTTGATTTACTCTTTACAAAACCTTTGTGATCTGCTACTGGCCAACTTTAGGGCACTTAAAACTGCCTAGGAAGGAAGACAACTTGCATCACATGCGTCAAGAGCTGAATGAGATGTTGCATTAGTTCATTCGACACTTAGTTAGGCTCAGAATACTATTTGAGAAGTATATGAATCATTAGTTATCCAAGCTTTCAAGTAGGGAATTAGGAACTGGAGGTTCACGGAGGATATTGCCCTAAACCCTCTGGCTACTGTTGTCGATCTCTTCAATATGGCTGATCGCTATGTGAATGCTGTAGAGGCAATCAAATGGAATCAGACAACTGATCATGATGACAAAGGATCATGGGGAATTCACAACAAAGATAAGAAAAAAGAGAAACAACCCAACAAGTACAAAAGCAAATCCAAGAGTAAAAAACCATCAACAAAAAGCTCAAAGGAAGTGCTGACTATTGTTGACAAAGAACCTTACAGTTCTAAGTCATACTTTGATAGGAGCAAAGGTAAACACACTGATTGGAAGGCAAACAAGCTGAAGTGGTGCCCTCTCCACAAGAAAGAGGGACACGACCTTTGAAATTGCTAAGTTTTTCAAAGGAAGCTTGAAGACTATTATTCTGGTAAAGGGCCACTCTCCACTATTGCAGAAATGGGAGAGACAAGTGGTAAAAGGCAACCTGAAGATGAAGAGGAGATGCCATACAAAGACCCCAAGCACACAATCGACCACATATTCAGGGGGTTTCACTGACATAGAAGTCTAAGTGGTAGCTCAAAGCTAATGAACATGAGGTAAATTCTATTGACCCTCCTCTTGTCTATAAGACATCTAAGTGGTCAAAAGTCCCAATTTCCTTCGAAAAATAGGATTGCCCAATCCCCTATACTCGACCCGGTCAATTTTCAATCGTGGTCGAACCCACCATCAATAACTATCATATCAACTATGTCCTGATTCATGGTGGAAGTTCTTTAAACATTTTATTTACCGGTACCCTAGATGAGATGCAAGTCCTTAGAACCAAGATAAAGCCTGTGTGGTACTCCTTTCATGGGATCGTACCAGAATCTTTGGCCAAGTTTCCCTTCCATTTGGTACTCCGAGCAACCTTGGGATGGAGAAATTTTCATTTGATATGGTCGACTTTGACATCACGTATAATGCAATTCTTGGATGACCAATCTTAGCAAAGTTTCTAATGGCTGCTCATTATGGATATCAATGCTTAAAGATGGTAGGTCCCATAGGTGTCATCGTAGTCCGTTGTGATAAGAAGATGGTGTTCATATGTGACCACAAATCCCTCGAGTTGGTGGACCAGATCCTAGCTCGGGAAGTCAGCAACGTGCAACACTCAATGAAGCACTCAAAGTCAAGGAGGTGCCTCTCAATCTAGCTGAGTCCTCCAAGACCATTCGCATATGGGTTAGACTTGACCCCAAATAGGAAGACAAGCTCATTGCCTTTCTCCGGGCAAATGCAGATGTATTCACTAGCAAGCATCCGACATGCCTAGGGTCCCTAGGGAGGTGATCGAGCATAGGCTAGCACTACGGCCTGATAAAAGGCCAGTTAAGCAAAATTTGCGATGCTTCGCCCCCAACCGACGAGAAGCTATCTAGTTGGAACTTGACAAGCTACTTAAAAGTAGGGTTCATAAGAGAGGTTGACCACCCCGAGTGGTTAGCTAATCCTGTAATGATTAGAAAGCCTAATGGTAAATGGAGAATGTGTGTGGACTTTACTAATTCAAATAAAGCTTGTCTGAAGGATGATTTTCCCTTTCCACAAATAGATCAATTAGTTGATTCTACTGCTGGCTGTGAAATTCTTAGTTTCCTAGATTCATATTTTGATTATCACCGCATCAGTATGTGTCTAGAGGATGTAGAGAAAACTCCCTTCATTATTGCATTTGGAACTTTTTGTTATATCACAATGCCATTTAGACTAAAACATCGGTGTGTATATTGAATGTATTTTGCAAAAGACATTCTATCTTCAACTATGCAAAAATTTGAAAGCCTATGTTGATGACTTGGTCGTAAAAAGTGTAAGGCGTCAGACCACATTTCAGACTTACAAGAAAACATTTAAAAATCTCTGAAAACATCACTTAAAGCTCAATCATGAGAAAATGTGTGTTCAGGGTCTCATTGGAAAAGTTACTTGGATTCCTTATCTCTGCTCGAGGCATTGAAGCTAATTCTGAGAGGATAGAGGCCATCAATCAGATGCACCCTCTGACCAACACAAAGGAAGTACAACATTAAGCTGATTTATAGCACGCTTCGGAGAAAAAGGGCTCCCCTTCTTGAAACTTCTTAGAAAACATGAGGATTTTGAGTGGACAGAAGAAGCAAACAAGGCATTTGAGGATGTCAAAAAATATCTGACAAGTGCACTAGTCTTAATTTCTCCTCAACCAGATAAACCACTCTTTCTATACCTAGCTGCTATGCCACAAATAGTTAGTGCAATACTGGTCACTGAACACAATAATACTCAACAACTAGAGTACTATGTAAGTGAAGTTTTACATGGGCCTAAGGAGCGCTTCCCATAGGTTGAAAGACTTCTTTATGCCCTCCCCATGTATTTAAGGAAGTTAAGGCATTATTTTCAAACACATACGATTATTGTGCCATCAAGATTTCCTATAGGAGAGGTTCTCCAAAGTAGGGAATCAACAGGACACATTGCTAAATGGGTAGTTGGACTTAGGGAATTTGTTGTCTATTTTATGTCTTGAACGACCATTAAATCCTAGATCTTTGCAGATTTTGGGCCTATTCTTTTTGCTGCGGCTTATGGCTGAAATTTTTGAATTTTAACTATTTACGACAGAGATTACGGAGAGAGAGATACTCGCTTGCGATTTTGGATGGTACAGATGTTGGGCTTTTAACGTATACTATAATTAACTTGTAGACTCCATCTTAAAAAAATACTCCATTTGAAAGTTAGGTACTATAGCAAAAGCCAAAAGCCGTTTTGAGAAGCTGAAAAGAACAGGCCCAGCCGAATGAACTAACCCTGAGCCAATTCAAGATCCCAAGTATGTGTCCCATGAATGGTGGACTATGTACTTCGATGGATCTTTAGCACTAAATGGCTTGATGGCTAGGGTGGTCTTGGTTTCACCATTAAGAGAAACCTTAAAATATGCTATCCAATTAAATGTTTCTATGACTAACAATGTTGCGGAGTTTGAAGTTTTACTGGCTATCCTTTAAGTAGCTAAAGTGCTCAGGATTCACCAACTACTTGTGAAAGGTGATTCTCAGTTAGTTGCGAATCAGATTGGAAAAGATTATCAATGCTCTAATCCAACCATGTCCCAATATTTATTAGAAGTTTGAAAGCTTGAGAGGCATGTTTTCCTTATCTACCGCACTTAGTTATGGTAGACTTGATCTTGCGTTAAAGGTTTGGACCCATGTATCTAATCATAGATATCTCTGACTAAGGGGGTGGTTGATGCCCTAGATGTTCTAAGTATATTCTTCCCGATCAGGGGGGACATGTAGAGGCTATTTTACTATGTCTTGTTCCGATAGCTACCATGGACAATAAATCATCAAATGCAAATTAATTAATCCTCGTTAAAAAGCATCTCATATGGATCATATCTAAAGTCGTACCTAAAACGTTTCACATCATTTATGAATAATACTATACATAATCATTCTAGTTGTTAGACCCCAGGTGTTAAATACTCGTAATCCTCATGTGTACCGTACTAGTCCCATGATCAGTGGCAAGCACACACATTCATAACATTAAACTCACATCCATACACATTGCATATATTTAACGTACAACAAAAGGTCATACATATGCGATATATATCAAGTTCACAAAAAAGGCCGACTAGCCAAATAAATATAAGTATCAAAAGAGAGCAGCAGAAGACATAATAATTAAACCAAAAGCATCCAATGGTATACCATTCATACCCCATAGGCAACCAACAAGGATTAGACCCTAAAATGACTCATCGCTGTACCCTTCAGTACCCGGTGTAAAGTATGCATCGTCGGGGACTATTTCTTTCTTATTCTCTGAGCAACAATTTAAATAAGATTGAGTACATTGTTTACTTAGCAAAACTTGTTGTGTATCACAACATAATATATAAATGCAAGGCAAACAAAGAATGAAGCTCTATGCTACAAGTTATTTTCAGTATGAAATAAGTTTTCATTTACAATATCGATAAGTAATAATTTGCAACTTAAATTTAAAAAGCAGTTGACATGTAAAGAAATAACAAATATATATAACTTTAATAAGAGTAAAGCACAACCCTCCTTGGCTGCGAACAATAAACAAATTTCTGCCATAGACATGGCACATATGTCACATCATACTATCCCATCATTTCCAACAAACCATTAATTTAAAAATAAAAATAGACCCAGTGTGTAGCACCAAGCATGCTCACGACAACGAGCATTGATATTTAAATAGTTTTACACTCTCGTGAGGTTTTACTATTTTATCGACAGGAGATAATCAACTATACTATCAGCCATGGCATGCTTCCTTAGGTGTACAATGAAGTCATTATCACATACATTTTACATCATCTAGTGCTGACCTTGCACCATCCTGGTAAATGACAAACCCTCACTCATGTGTGTCCATCCCCAACTGAGCACCCACCGTTGTATTGGCAAGCTTTGGTCCCAACACCTTAGTGAAGGGAGCTCCTACGAGCAAACCTTCCAAGAATACCCTCACTACTATGACCTACCAAAATGCAAGGCTAGTTCTAGATTACTTAGTCAGCTAAAGCCAAAGCCCATATAGCATATGTGGTTGTACGGTTTAGACTTAGATGTATGACAATAGAGTTCGGTCTTTAATTGACTTGTGTGAGAATCTCCCTCTATCTACAGCGAGATCACACTCTCACATTTTTCAATTTATCATATAACTCGCCCGCATCAAAAATTAGGTTTTTCATTTATTTTTATAGCAAACTAATAGAGGTTCCTCCTCTGGTCCAACCTTTCAAAATTTTCCATTTCTACGTGCAAGTTTTTTTGAATATTCAAACTTAGTGGAAAAATAAAGCATGGCTGAGCATCTAGACAATATACATGAATGTAACATACCCAATTGACATTAGTTACTATCTACACTATGTTCTAAAGGCTACAATAGTAAGGGTATTAATATCACATGGAGGATCAATGCATACAAGTGGGAATAACTACCGTACCTACAAATATAGTGATTTTATCCAAAACATACATGCATGTATAATATTCTTTGCATAAAATATACAATAATTAAAAAAATAGGATCAACATAGTCAAATAGATGTTTTTCTTGCTCTGGTTGCTCAAAGAGTTGCTCAGCAATGTTCTCGTAGTTTTCTGGCGCAACTATATCTAATCGGTAAAACTAAATAAGCACAAATAAGAATCAAATAAATTCAAAAGGAACCCAAATTCAAATATTTTTGTATATTCAGATAGAGCATGATTTTATAAAAATTTAGAGATAAAAATCACTAAATTTGGAGATAAAAATCATGAAAAAGAAAAATGTGACGTCAAAAGCATATTTCGACTAGAGTACGCTTTCCTACTGGGAAAGCGAACTTCCTTTGAACTAAAAGTGGATTTTTCTCATTTTATTTATTTTTCTGAATTTTCTTACATGTGGGCTACGCATGTCAGTCTCTCATGTTTTAAATCATGTTTTATTTATTAAAACACTAAGTGGGTCCCATCTGTTAGTGATACATATTTTAAATCTCAGTGACAGATAATTTTAGTTGGATCCACCTATCATAGACTCAATAGCTTTTCTAATTACTTCATTAACTTTAATAAGTGTTTAACTTAGATTTAACCCACTGACGAGTGGGTCCTAATTGTCAAAGAGAGAGAAAGAGCGAGAGGCATTGAGGAGCACGGTGGCTCTAGTAAGCTCGCTGGTGGCGAGGAAGGTGACGGCGTCATCTATGAATGGGCAAAATGGAAAGGTGGTGGCATGGCAAAGCTATGGAAGGTGGAAGCGGTGTGGCGGCATGATGGTGAGGAGCGGCGGTGGTGCTCGGTGCTACGATAGCTTTGTAGAGGGAGGCTCGCTCTTGCCCTAAGACTTAGTGCACTGGGCTCAGGGTGCTATCACAAAGCAACAGAGGCTAGGACAAGACCAATGGTCACTGGAGGCTACAACGGCAAGGTTTCCCTCAGCGACACAATGGTTGGCCATGGCAATGACCAAGAAGGCTACAACCATTGGCCAAATTAACCAGCGCATGAGCACCAGTGGGTCTGCGTGAGGCTCACCAAGGGTTCGATCGGGGCAAAGGTGGTAGGAGACGGCTTGTCAGTGGTGAGTAGCAGCAACAACAACTACTATAGGGAGTCACACATTAGCTTCCTAGCACGGGAGAGATGGTGTGAGAGTAGGGGATTGAGGTAGGGTTCACTGGAGAAGCTTGAATCATCAAAAATGGCTGTGGTGGCCAAAAAAGTGATGGAAGCTCAGCCTCGGTGCTTCATTACATTTCAGAGTAATTGAATGAGCATGGAGCTCAGAGGGAGTGATGAGGACATCCCTATTACACATTCACCTTCCACTCCAATTGTGCATAACAAAGCTAGTAATGAGGCTCCATAAGGTCCTATACAAGAGCAAGATCTAAGTTACTCCAACAATATGTGCTTATGTTTCTTAAAGAATTTTCTATTGCTTTACATGAGAATAGTATACTACCTTATGCAAATACATTGTGTATCCTCAGATTTGAAGTAATGGAAGATCAAGTGGAGGAACAACCGACTAAACCCAAAGGGAAAGGGATTTATGCGGCCACAAGGGAGAAGAACCATACGACCAAAGTCTAGGAGAAGAAGACCCATTCGGCTAGTACAATCAACCTAAGCAAAGTACATCCAAGAATGAAGCAAGTCCAAGTCTCAACAGCCTGTCTATAGCCCAAAATAAGAGAAATACAATGCTTATACTTTTATGAACTCATATTTTTTATTTCATGAATTCAACCCAACATGTAAACAATTGGACCAAATAAGCAAAATATGGCCTTAGACCTAGTGTGTGTGTGTGTGTGTGTGTGGAAACCCTAAAGCCCATGTGTGGGGGCGTGGGGCCTTAGTGTGTTGTGCAAGGGGTGCGCACCCCTTTAAAAAAGCAACCGCCACCCCTTGGGAAGGGAAAACCACCTTTTAATAAAAATCAATCTACTAAAGTTCTTATTCGTGTTCTTCCTGGTTACCAAAATTCCATAGTGAAATCACTCGATCATCACTTGCTATTGTAGCCACCACCAAGTGTAAGTTTTTTGTCCCAATTCACTTCAGAAAGATAAAGACTTGAGAGAGGAAAAAGTGAGATTAAGTGAACTCCACATATCACACATATATCTGTGGTATTGTATATTTTCTTAGTGCCACTAACCATGTTAGGTGGATATGATAACATGGGAGAGAAACATGATCTGAACACCCTGGTGACTCACTTTCAATTCCAAACTCTAAGGAGAACTTTGCGCAATGAGTTCGCCACCACTACTTCCACCTTGGAAGAGCAACTCAAGGCGGAGATCAACAACTCCACTCAAGGTATGTGCATTGATGTTTCAAGCAATGGTTTTTACTATAAATTTTCTTGTGCCACTTTCTAGATTATCTTTTTAGATTTGAATTTTAATTCAATTTGGGTTTCATCAATTGTATATCCCTTTCACAAATTAGTTTTCACAATTTATCTTCTAGAGAAACTTCAATAAAAAAATTAGGAAAACTAAATGCCAACAAAATACAAGCAAAAAGTTTTCAAAGTTACGCATTTTTGAACACCTTGAATTTTAGGATGTTACAGACCTATCCCCCTAACAAAGAATCTCGACCCAAGATTCGGTGGGCTCAGTAAAGAAATTCAGAAATTTAGTCCTAATGTGGTCTTCTCATTCCCACATAGCTTAATCTTTGGTATGGTTACTCTACTAGATTTTTAGCATCTTGATGGCATGGCCGCATGTAAGTCGCCTAGCTTCCTCTAAAATGTGAATCGGATGCTCCGATAAGAAAGATCAGGTTGTAGATCAATGTTCCCTAATTGAGTGAGTTTGCTCAGAGTGCGAAGATATTGAGAAACATGGAAAATGTGATGCACATCTAAAAGTTGAGGTAGTAGCTCCAATTGGTATTCCACTTCTCATTTCCTTGCGATGATTTATTATGGCCCGATGTATTTAGGTGCCAATATTGCCATGAAATAGTGAGACCTTGAGATAAACATAATTATTTATCTTGAAACTCAACTTGTGACAGTGATGGTCGGCATAACACTTTTGGCGAGATTGTGCTTCCTTCAACCAGCTCCTTATTGCATCAGTGTGTTCTTGAGCTCCTTAGATAATAGCCAGTCCAAAAAATTGCTTCTCACTAACCTCATACCAAAAAAGAGGTGTTCTACATTTTCTCCCATAAACTGCTTCGAACGGAGATATTTGGAGGCTTGATTGGAACTATTGCTATAAGAAAACTAGGCAAACACCAAGCATTTCTCTCAATTTGTGCTGTAGGACAGCACTCATGCTCTTTACTTATCCTCCAAAATCTGATATGTCCTCCTATTTGTGGATGGAATGCCATGACCAAGAATAGCTCAGTTCCCAAAAGCTGATGCAGGCTTTTTCAAAACTGTAAAGTAAATTGAGAACCTCGATTAAAAGTTATTGTCTTTGGCACATCGTGCAAGAGGATGATGTTGCTCATGTAGAGCTCATCAAGCTTAGCTTCATGATACATGGTGTTAACTGGGATGAAATGAGCCACTTTGGTCAAATGATCAACAATAACACATATCGAGTTGTGCCTGTTTTGGGTTTTTAGGGAAGCCGATAATAAAATCCATGGCAATGCTGTCCCACTTCCATTTGAGAACCTTCAAAGGTTGGAGAAGTCCCACTGGTCATTAGTGCTCTATTTTGATTCATTGACACACATCGCAAATGGTGACATGTGTGGCGATGTCTTACTTCATACTAGGCCACCAAAATCATTCCCGGAGATCTTGATACATCTTCGTACTCCCAAGACGAATGGATAACGGTGAATCATGAGCTTCCCTAAAGATTAGCGCCTTAATTTTTTGGTTATTTGGGACATACAACAACTGTCCACACATAACCATTCCACTCGCATTTTCGGTGAACTTTGATTTTCCACCATGTTGCAAATCGTGCTTGATTTTGGTGATCACCTAATCTTCAAGTTGAGCGGCTTTGATCTAAGATTTGATGGTGGGTTGAAGCATTAGGGCAGGATGTAACACCCCGGCCCAACCCTTGAGCCCGGAATGCTACCACGACCCTACAACTGTACCATTCAACGACACGATAAACACACAAATTTAATGCTAACTACCAAAGCAGCTATTAAACTTGAATCACAACTATTAGAGATGATATATGAATTACTGTTCCATGTGAGAATATACGTGTACTACTCCCTCCCATGCATGTCGCCTTCACCACACCTAAAAAAAACAACAAAGTAAGGGTGAGTCTAAAGACTCAGCAAGTACAAAGGAAATCGGTAACAATAGATGCTCATAGCGTTCAGTGTCCAACACAAATGCTTCCATTCATTTTTCACATAACCTTTCTCATTCTTTATCAAACCTTATTTACTCATTTGCTACTTTTCTCTGTTGCCATACAAATGCGTATGCTCATGCACATGCCTTTCCTTGCTTTAGCTTATACCGGTATAGCGGAGTGGGCACCCGTCGATGCTCACTCAAGCCCGCCCTCTTTCATGCGGGGACCTTATGCCCGTCCTCTTTCATACGGGGACCTCAACCCCCACTCCCGAGGGGTGCCTACCGAAGTAGGTCTTTCTTCATTCCCGTGGAGTGCCTATCGAAGTAGGTCTTTCTCCACTCCTGTGGAGGGTCCACACACAGTAGATCATAGACGCCACAGAGGCTGTCTATTCTCATGACATGAATGCATGCAATGCAGCTTCTCTATTTAAACAGATTAACATGTCATGTTCCATTAAATACTATTTGTTCACACAATAGCATCGGGTATTCACATGTGCCATGACTCAACATTCATCGTCATGCCAATATGCCAACAATAATAAACAACTCACAATAGCATGGTAGGTAGTGCATCAAAACCAAATTCATAGCAATCACTTCCTAAATATACCATTTTACCATGCACTTGCCTGTTAGCCTGACAGACGATGCGTGGGCGGCACCAAACCCAAGCCACCACCTGTACAAACATCCATCCTCAATTACATTATAGCATATGCACACACATAGACGAACAGTGTCGTTCCTACGTGTAAAGCCGTCACATACAACATTATTGAATCAGACTCAAGGCGTTGTCTTGGTCGAATCTGGCAAATCGGGCATCGGATCGGCTCTCCTTTTTTTCCCTTTCTTTTCTTCTCTTCTTCTCTTACCAGCAGCTTCTTCCTTTTTTTGTCTTTCGGCCGGCTCTGCCCTCACCCGGTCGAAACCCCTTTTTCCTCCACTTCTCCCCCTTCCTCTCCTCACGGCCAGCCTCCCTCTTTTTCCCTCAGTCGCAACTGGCTAGCTCGGCTTTTTCCCTCGCAGTGGCTCGGCAACCCACGCCTCTTGGCCGCTCAGACCCCCCTTCCCCTCCCCACCCTTCTTGACCGGAGGGAAGAGGATGACGGCCAACGGCGAAGAGCAACGCAACAGCTGGGCAACGCCGCCGGCGAGAGGTAAGCGGTGGCGGTGGCGCGCACGAGTTGCGAGCGGCGAGGCTCGGCCTAGGGACAGCGAGACGGGATGGCGGCCAAAGGGCAACAACAAAAGCACGAGGCGGCAGAGCTCATACGGGGTGCAGGGTGATGGCGACGATGCGACTGCATGGGACGAGGGAAGAGTGCGGGCGACGCACGCGTGGAGGGGAGAGTGGCGGCGGCGGTGCACGCGCGGAGGGGAGAGCGGCGGCGGCGGCACACGCGCGGAGGGGAGACAGATCTGGTTTTTTTGCCTCCTTCCCCACCCCTCCTGGCTCCCCTCTTATGGGGGGTGGTTGGGCCGGCCGGGTAGGCCTTGGGCCTGGCCCAGCTAACCCCCCTTTTTTTATTACACAGCAATGAAACCCTCCTCAACCACTTTTCGGTTGATCCTCTAAAACTCTTCATGCAACACTGGTTGACTCACTTCAATCAACACATCGGTGCAGTGAAGCTTTTGGTTGAGAGCATCAGCCACAATGTTAGCTTTTTCAGGGTGCTAATGGATGTCAAGATCATAGTCTTTGATCAATTCAAGTCACCTTCTCTACCTTAGATTCAAATATGGCTATGCAAAGAAATACTTCAAGTTTTTGTGATTGATGCAAATTTCACACCGAATACTGATTGATGTAATGTCTCTAGATCTTGAGAGCATGAACCATGGCTGCCAATTCTAAATCATGAGTCAGATAGTTCACCTCGTGAGATCACAATTGATGTGAGGCACAAGTCATAGCTTTGCCCTCTTACATCAACACACAATTGAGGCCATGATGGGATGCATCGCAATACACAACAAAACTTTTGTGTATATCGGGCAATACAAGCATTGGGTTATTGTGAGCCTCTTCTTTAGTTCTTGAAAGCTCTCCTTGTAGGCCGTGACCACTCAAACTTCTTCTGTTTCTTCAGAAGTTGGGTTATCAGTCTTGCAGGTTTAGAGAAATTCTCGATGAACCGGCGATAGTATCCAACTAGACCGAGAAAACTCTAGACTTTAGGAATGGTGCAGGGATGACTCAAAGCTAGTACATCATGTACTTTGCTAGGATCCATGGCAACATCTCCTTAAGAAAGAATATGGCCTAGGAAGCTAACCTCTTTTATAGAATCCTAAAGGTGCAGGGATGACTCCAAGCTAGTACATCATGTACTTTGCTAGGATCCATGGCAACATCTCCTTAAGGAAGAATATGGCCTAGGAAGCTAACCTCTTTTATAGAAAATTCATACTTGCTGAAGTTTGCGTATAGTTGATGTTTCCGAAGTTTCTTGAGCACCATACACAAATTTTACTCATGCTCCTCTGCATCCTTAGAATAGATATGAATATAATAAATAAAAACCACTAGAAACTTATCAAAATATTTGACAAAAATCTTATTCATAAGATTCATAAAACTAGCAGGAGCATTGGTGAGTCAAAAATGATATTACAGTGTATTGATACAAACCATAACGGGTGGTGAATGTAGTCTTTGGAATATTTTCCCGCTTGATCTTGAGTTGAAAATAACCTAGCCTTAGATCAATCTTCGAGAAGACATATGCACCATTCATTTGGATCAAATAAATCATCAATTTGAGTGAGGGTATTTGTTCTTGATGGTGATTTCATTTTAGACCGATAATCGACACACATCCTCAGACTATCGTCTTTCTTCTTTACGAACAACACGGGCCTTCCCCATGGTAACAAGCTTGGATAGATAAATCCTTTGTCTAGTTACTCCTTGAGTTGTTCCTTCAATTAAACCAACTCATATGGGGCATGCGATACAGTCGCATGAAAATAGTTGCTGTCTTGGACAGCAAATCGATGACAAATTCTATATCACGGTTGGCAGCATTCCTAGCAATTCATACAAAAACATGTTGGGATATTTGCACACCATAAGCACTTGACCAATCTCCAGAACTGAGATGGAGTTGAGAGTGCGTTGCCATGAGAAAATGGCATGAGCAAAGGAGAAAACAACTTGCTCTCCACCGGAACTAACAAGAGAAATGGTCCGATTGGCACAATCGATAAATCCTTTGTGTTTGGATAGCCAATCCATCCAAAGAATTATATCTAACCCAGGTGATCATAATCTTAACTTCCAAACCACAATATTCTGCCTTTATGATTGCCCTAGGTGAGTGAACTCGCATGATGTTTTCTAGGAGCACAGTTTTTATATTTTTATTGTATGGTAAATTTCTTGGATATAAATGAATGAGAAGATCTAAAATCAAATAAGACCAATGTAGATCTGCTGCTTGCTAATTTATGTGCCATTCATTTGCGCTTTAGGTTTTCCACGACCTCCTAAGTACTATTCTCCACTTGGATCACTTTATCAATCAATGTTTGGAAGTCAATGATGTCATGGGTAGAGAGGGACTACTTTATTTCTTTATTAAGGCGCTCCTGAAAGAAAGCGACCTTCCTCCTCTCGTTTGGTATTTAAGAGGCGACATGTTATAGGAACCCTGAGCGTTGAATACTCGAAATCCTCATATGTATTCCATACTAGTCTCATGATCAGTGTCTAGTACACACATTCATAGTATTGAGACCACATCCATACACATCACATATAATTTATTTACAACAAAGAGGAAATATATAAGTGATGCATAATAAAGTTTATAACATAGGGTCAACTGATCAAATAAATATAAGTATCAAGAGTAAATTGCAGCGAAAGATAAGACAACAAAACATTCTAGTGGTGTGTCACCATAGCTCATGGGTAACTGACTAGGTTAGGCCCTAGAAAGACTCATCGTTGTATTCCCCAATACTGGGAGCAAAATACGCGTTGTCGGGCATGTTATTTTTCTCATTCTTTGAATAACAACAATTTAAGCAAGCTTGAGTACATTGTGTACTCAGCAAGATTTGAAGTGTATCACAACATATATATAAATGCAAGGCTAACCACAAGTAAGGTTCTATGCTACAAGTTTTTTTCAGCATGAAGCAAGTTTCATTTGCAATATTGATAAGGAGTAATTTGCAACGGAA
The DNA here is from genome assembly GCA_036346265.1 of Melocanna baccifera. NCBI lineage: Eukaryota > Viridiplantae > Streptophyta > Magnoliopsida > Poales > Poaceae > Melocanna > Melocanna baccifera. The sequence continues at coordinate 10,306,596 of CM070705.1, read as the reverse complement.
TTGTAAAGAAGATTTGACATGTAATAAAATAATATTTATATAACTTTAATAATAGTAAATCACATCCATTCGCAGCCCTCCATGGCTACAATCATTGAACAATTCCCGACCACAGGTATGACACATGAAAGACATGTATATGCCATCCCATCATTTCCAACGAAACAATTCTATAAAAATAAAAGCTATACCCATAGTTGTTGCATCCAAGCATGCTCATAACCATGAGCACAGCTATTTAAATAGTTTTTAACACTCTTGAGAGATTGTACAATTTTATCCATATAAGATAATCAAATATACTATCAGCAACTTCATACTTTCTTGGGTGTATGATGAAATTGGTTATCATATAGCTTTTACATCATCTAGTCCTAACCTTGTACTAGCCTAATGAATGACAAATCCTCACTTAGATATGTCATTCCCCCAAGTGAGCATTGACCATTGCATTAGCAAGCTTTGGTCCCAACACCTTGGTGAAGGGAGCCTCTACAAGCAAACCTTCCTGGAATGCTCTCACTACTTCGGCCTACCAAAATGCAAGGATAGTCATAGACAACTTAATTAGCTAAAGACATAGCCCATATAACACATGTGGTTGTACCATTAGACTTAGATATGTGTCAATAATGTTCGGTCCTTAATTGACCCAAGCGAGAATCTCCTCTACCTTTATACAAGATACCTTCTCACATTTGACAGTTTATAATATAATTCACCCGTATCTAAATCTAGATTTTCCATTTTATTTTATACTGAATTAATGGAGATTCTTCCTCTAATCTAACATTTGAAAATCATCCATGTCCACATGTAAGTTTTTCTGAAATATCAAACTAAGTGAAACTAGTGTGTGGCTAAGCGTCTAGACAATACACTCAATGCAACATACCCAAAAATTGACGTTAGCTATTGTCTAAACTATGTCCTAAAGGCTACAATAGTAAAGATATCAAATTTGCAAGGAGATTAAATGCATATAAGCGGATATATCTATTGTTACCTACAATATAGCAATTTTAATGAAACATACAAACATGCATAATAGATTTTACAAATAATAATAATTAAAATATTGAAATCAATATGGTCAAAGGGTGTGTTTGCAATGTTGTTGTTGCTCCGAGAGTTGCTCGGAAATGCTCTCATAGGTCTCCGCCTAACCTTGATTGGGGCTGTATTGCGGCAATTTCATCTCCCACGGCTGTAGTGCCAAGGTTGGCAGTGTTTTGACGAAGTTGCTACAGCAAGAGTGTATTTGTTTGTTGCCATTAGTCAATCATGGTGAGCACTTGCGCCATTGTAGGTAGCTAGGGTAGCACTTCCTCTTCTTCGGCAACACACTAATTTTGTTAAGCATGCTGTGCATCATGAGGAGCACCAGTTTGCCATGAAGTTGATACACTCGAGGACAGGTGTAGCGGGGTAGATTGTGGAGGATTGGTTGCCAAGAACCAGAAGCCTCACCACTTGCCATGATCTGATTCATGGAATGGGTTATAGGCATCCTATCCACACAACACAAATTTTAACGATTTGCATGAAAGACAAGGGGGAATGATCACAAGTTAAGTAGGCCAGCAATTAATGGTATCCTATGCTAAATTAATTCATCTAAAACTAAGATACATGATAATTTGTAACATAACATACATGAAACTTTAACATGAGGGTTATGTTTTACATGGTTTGCACAATCCTTGCTTAAACATAAAGTGAGCAACCATACCAAATATAAGTAGCAAAATACAACCTTCACACATCAGTGTCTTAGCTAATTTAATGTCTCTAAATACCCAAAAGTAGCTCACATCAACTTCCTATAGTGAGTTCTAGCCCAAAAATCTAGGCCTAAGCGTCATCATTATGCTCAACAGTGTTAGGCACATCGGGGGCAACAGGGGCTATAAGCTACATGAGCTAAACCTCCTTGCATCCATCGTGGTGAAGATGGCATCACTGCACTACTTGTGGTGACCTGTCCACAGCTGTACGGATGGCCATGACACGACAACGATGCCTGATAACCGACATGCAGGTATGTTAGGTAGACGATCGAATGACGTTGGTGGGCTCAAGCAACTCCTTAGTGGGAGAAAATACGACATCCTCCCCATACAATAGCTCCCATGTGAAGATGCCTTGGCCAACCAACAAGGCGATGTTGTCCTCAAGCATCACTATCCTTTGACATGCCTCCAAAAGCTCGCAGGACAAACGATGGAGATATCAATCGAGTGACCTCACCAAGCCCAAAAGATGGAGATGGGGAGTGACAAAACCCATGTCCTGCTATTTCCCAGCAGTGAAGGAAAATAGTAGAACATGTCCTACATCTTGGGAAGGTCATGATGGAGACGAATGATGGCAACGTAGACTATATCACAGAGTGACATGAGAGTGCTCAAGCCTCACCCTAAGTAGCGTAGGGGCTGATTTGCTGTGTGCCATCCCTAGATAAGCACCTCTGAAAGGTACTCAGTGTATGCCACATTGGAGGGCGTGCTGATTATAGTGTATCCCGCCGCGTGGGTGAAGCGAGCACACTGCAACATCACCCATAGGGTGTGCTGCAATATGCCCTCCTTGAATGCACTAGTCCGATATTGTGGCTCCCAACGAGTAAGTTTCTACAAATTTTTGAACAAGGTGGGGTTAGTGATCATTTTTACAAGGTGAAATGAGAGGCAAGGATGAGAAATGACACTAGGAAAATAAAATGGCACAGTAGTGTGTTGCCTTAAATTTTCCACAATATTTTGCAAGTTTCTAAGGTCATATTTTAATGACTAACATATTGTCAAAACTTTTATTTTCAAAAGGTACACTTTTAAAACATGGGTGATTTTGAAACAAGATGAGAAGAACACCAAAAAAAGACCAAATTTAAATATTTTTGTATATTTAGATAGAGCATGATTTTATTAAAATTTAAAAAAATCACTAAATTTGGAGTTCATATGCAAAAGTTATGACTATTTGAATTTTGTTTGGTTTATAAAATCCTAAAAAAGGTGAAGTCGAAAGCATATTTTGGTTAGAATATGCTTTCCTACTAAGAAGCCGAACTTTCTCTGAACTAAATGTGGTTTTTTTCTCATTTTATTTGTTTTTATGAATTTACTTACATGTGGGCCATGCATGTTAGTCTCTGAAGTTTTAAATCACGTTTTATTTATTAAAACATTGAGTGGGTCCAATCTGTCAGTGACATATATTTTAAATCTCAATTTAAGTAAAAATACTTAACTAATTTTGGTTGGACCCACCTGTCATCGACTCATTAGCTTTTGTAATTACTTAACTTTAATTAGTTTTTAACTCAGATTTAACCCACTGGTGAGTGGGTCCTACTAGCCAAAGAGAGAGAGAGAAAGCGAGCGAGAGGTAGTGAGGAGCACAGTGGCTCTAACGAGCTCGCCGTCAGCGAGGGAAGTGATGATGTGGTATAGGAATGGGAAAAATGGAAAGGTGGTGGCATGCCAAAGCTATGGAAGGTGAAACGGTGCTCGAGGTGCTCCAATGCGGCAGCACGATGGTGAGGAGCAATGATGGCACTCAATGCTGCGACGGCTTTGAAGAGGGAGGCTTGCTATTGCTCTAATACTTAGTGTGTTGGGCTTAGGGTGCTATCACAAAGCTACAGAAGTTAGCACGGGGACCAATGGTCACTGGAGGCAGCACTGGCGAGGTTTCTCATGGTGGCCCCATGGTTGGCCATGGCAACAACCAAGAAGACTATGGCCATTAGCCAAATTAACCAGCGCATGAGCACCAATGGGTCTACATAAGGCTCACCGATAGTTCGACTGGGGCTAAGGTGGTTGGAGACCGCTCATCAGCATGAGCAGTGGCGGGAGGTTGAGGTCCACAGCGCTGGCAGTCCTTGGGGGAGGAGAAGCTACAGGGATTCATGTGTTTGCTTCCTAGCATGGAAGAGATGGTGTAAGAGTAAGGGATGGAGCTAGGGCACAATAGAGAAGGTTGAATCGTCAAAAATGGCAGTGGTGGATAGAAAAGTGAAGGAAGCTTGGCCTCGGCACTTCACTATGTTTTAGAGCAATTAAATAAGCGTGGAGCTAAGAGGGAGTGTAAAACATGTTGTGATGTGGTCGAAGGGGAAAGGAACTCACTAGAGAAGCCAGAACACGGTTGAGGGCTCACCATAGGAAAGAAGAATGCTTTGAAGAATACCCCAAAATTGAGGATGGTTTCGCTTGAAGGGGGAGGGGATGATGTGGCACCAAGTAGCATTACTACTTTGGTTAGTATTATTTTGAGCCAACAAGATGAAGCCAAGAGGGAAGGAAGTGAGGACGGTGAAAGAAGAAAGAATGTAATCACTACAGCGCGTGAAGAAGACAAAGAGAAGAACTATATCAACCGCAGGGAGAAAACCCTAGTTTGAAACTTTGGGTTCGATGGAGTTATGTGTATATTGTGTGGGCCTAATCATGGTGAAGAGAGAAAGAGAAAACTCGTTTGGCTCAAGAGGAAGATACAATATCGATCAAGTTTTAGTGCTTACAGTTCTATGCATCATGTTTAAGACGTTTTCAATGCTAATTCTGATGTTTTTAGTGCACAAAAATATATATTTGTAAAGATAATGAAGTCTACTTTTCAACGGATCAAACGGTGCTTGATTTGGAGTTTTCTACATAAAGTTATGGTAAGATCATTCGATGTTGCACGGGCTATTTAGGGAGACGCGCGAGAATTACCAAATATAAAGAGTCCTAGTATTGCAATGCATATCGTGTATCCGATCACACCATGGCTTTTCAAATGTTGAGAAGGATTCCTTTTTAGGTTCCAAAAGGATTCAGAAGCCCATTAAATAAGAAAAGTAAAGATATAAAGATTTGAAATCAGTTCGGACTCAGTTCGGGACAACCAGCAATACTAATCTTAAAACGCCCATAACTTTCACAAACGGAGTCTGATTTGGGTGTTTTTAGACTCATTAGAAAGCTAATTTAAAGCCCCATATAATTCATGAGGTGCCAGCCTCAAAAACCTCCTGGTCGCAATACAAATTGACACACAAACCAAATGTTCTATTTTAGGTATTTCTTTTTTAGTTTGTATTAGTGGAGACTTTTGTATTCATGTTATATTCAAGTTGGCCACACCTTTGATGCCAATATAAGGTCAGGACCTTAGCCTCATTGTAACCTAGGTTATCTATGATGTCATTTGAGGAATATAGACACCAGAAAATCGCTAATGTTTGGCGGCCATTGTTGGTGTGTTCTTGAGATTTCCATCGACAAATTAATCTTGGTGTGTTAAATCTAATTATGGTGTTAGATTTTGCTCACTGAAACTTTAGTTTCTCTACCTTTATTCACGTACTGTGATATGCATGGGAGAAGGTTTTATCTCGGAGGTGTATACTGTTCTTGGGTGCGCAAGAACCCTAGAACAAAGAGTGCGACCAGCAAGGCATATCGTGAAAGATCAGGGCTAAAACAACGTGGTTCAACTAGTTTGCTAGTTGGATTCACATCAGGTGATACTATGGTCTGGATAGAAAAGGGAGAACTTCTATCTGGTACACTTTGCAAAAAGAATCTTGGAACATCATCGGAGGTCTTATTCATGTTATTTGGTAAGTACGCTGTACCTAGCTTTTAGAGTCAAAAGTTGCATTGCAGTTTTTAATAATATTGCACGTCCTTTGGCTAAACAAGTTTTGGTTTAAATTTTTCTTTGCAGGGAAGAGGTTGGCCCAGATGCTGCACGCAAGTTCTTAGGCCATACACAGTGGCTTGTCAACTACTGGCTCCTGCAAAATGGTTTCAGTATTGGAATTGGGGACACAATTGCAGATGCAGACACTATGGAAAAGATTAATGAGACAATCTCGAAAGCTAAGAATGATGTGAAGAAGCTTATTAAACAAGCGCATGACAAGCAGTTGGAGGCTGAGCCAGGACGCGCCATGATGGCGTTCGAAAATAGAGTAAATCAGGTACTGCTTAACTGTCTTCGTTATTGAAAAAAAACCAAATCAGTCTGTTGGTCGGCTTGTTTAACCTATCCTTTTTCCATTCTAGGTTCTTAACAAGGCTCGTGATGATGCTGGGAGCAGTGCTCAGAAGAGTTTGTCTGACAGTAACAATCTGAAGGCAGTTTCAGTAATATTTCACAAATGACTGCTTGTGTCGGACAGCAGAATGTTGAGGGCAAGCGGATCCCGTTTGGTTTCATTGATCGAACTTTGCCCCACTTCACAAAAGATGACTACGGTCCTGGAAGTCGTGGCTTTGTGGAGAACTCTTACCTTCGAGGCCTGACACCACAAGAAATTTTCTTTCATGTTATGGGTGGTAGAGAAGGTCTAATTGATACTGCTGTGAAAACTTCTGAGACTGGATATTGTATGGAGAAGATGACATGGATGCTGTTTGGATTGAATCACAGAAATTGGACTCCCTGAAGAAGAAAAAGCCTGAGTTTGAGAATGTATTCCGTTATGAACTGGATGATGAGAACTGGAGGCCAAGCTACATTCTGCCTGAACATGTTGACGATTTAAAGACCATTGGTGAATTCAGAAATGTGTTTTGAGGCAGAGGTCCAGAAACTAGAAACTGACCGATTCCTGCTTGGGACTGAGATCGCCACAACTGGTGACAATACATGGCCTATGCCTGTAAACCTCAAGCAGCTTATCTGGAATGCTCAGAAGATATTCAAGATTGATTGGAGAAAACCTTCTGACATGCACCCAATGGAAATTTTGGAAGCAATAGATAAGCAGCAAGAAAGACTTGGGGTTGTCCCTGGTGATGATGCTATGAGTATTGAGGCTCAGAAGAACGCTACTTTGCTCTTCAATATCCTGCTTCGTAGCACATTTGCTAGCAAGAGGGTCTTGAAAGAATACAGGCTTACAAAGGAAGCTTTTGAATGGGTTATTGGCGAGGTTGAATCGAGGTTCCTTCAGTCTTTAGTGTCTCCAGGTGAAATGATTGGATGTGTGGCTGCACAGTCCATTGGAGAACCAGCAACTCAGATGACGCCCAATATTTTCCATTATGCTGGTGTCAGTGCCAAGAATGTTACCCTTGGCGTTCCCAGGTTGAGAGAGATCATTAACGTCGCCAAGAAGGTAAAGACTCCATCACTGTCTGTTTACATAAAGCCTGAGGTTAACAAGAAGAGAGAACTGGCTAAGAATGTCCAATGTGCCTTGGGAGTACAATACACTGCGCAGTGTGACCCATGCCACTGACATATGGTATGATCCTGATCCTCTAGGAATCATCATAGAGGAGGATGTGGAATTTGTCAGGTCATATTATGAAATGCCTGATGAGGATATCAACCCGGAAGAGATTTCTCCTTGGCTGCTGCGTATTGAGCTGAATCGTGAGATGATGATTGACAAGAAGTTGAGCATGGCTGATATTGCGGAGAAGATCTCTTTGTGACACAATGACATGCAGAGGCCATCTGATGGCTATCACAAGGCACGGTATCAACCGCAACGACACGGGGCCTCTTATGAGGCGTTCTTTCGAAGAGACCGTGGATATCTTGCTTGGTGCTGCTGTGTACGCCGAATCTGACTACCTGAGAGGTGTCACCGAGAACATGCTCGTCCAGCTTGCTCCTATTGGTACAGGAGGCTCAGTAATAGCCCAGCATCTCCCGTATATAGCCCAACATGTCCCGCATACAGCCCTACGTCGCCGAGCTACAGCCCGACGTCGCCTGACTATTCTCCAAACAGCCCAAGAATGAGCCCATACAGTCCGACTTCTCCAAACTACAGGTATTAACGATTTATTCTTTACAAGAGCTGCAAACATAGCTTTGGCAGTGCTTTTATCCTTTGGTGTTCTGTTCATATATGTACCTGTGCCTTTTTTGTTTGCTTATATCTCTGTTTCCCATCCCAACATCACCTGGGCCTGTTCTTTTTTATTTCTAAAACCAGCTTTTAACTTTTATTACAATACGTAACTTTTAAACAGAATATTTGTTTAAGACAGGGTCTACAAGTTAAATATAGAACACATCAAAAACTCAATATTTGTACTATCCAAAATCACAAGCGAGTATCTCTCTCCATAATCTCTGTCGTAAATAGCTAAAATTTAAAAATTTCAGCCAAAATTCATAAGTCACTACCATATCAAACAGGCCCAGCCCAATAAGGTGAGCGATCCATTGCATTTCACTGGGTGTATTCTTTTCGACTGTGACTGATGGTTTATAGCTCTAACACGAGCACTTGTGCAAATAAATGGAATACCAAAAAGACGTAAAGAAGTTTCATTTATTTATTCGAAGGAGCTATAAGCATCATCTTTAGAACATGACACTTATCTATGCATGTTTACCAATGCATTACATGACTTTTGTAGGCCGTACACCTCTGGAGGACCGAGCCGAGATTATAACCCAACATCTCCAAATTACAGGTAAGGTAATGTGTCGAGCGTATCTCATCTGCTTAACCATTCGTTATTGATGGTTTTCCCCCAATAAAACATCTAGCGGCTCCTCCCATTAATACATCACGGTCACAAAAAGGAAAGTACATACGGACATAATTATCCTTCCCAAACTATCATGCATGATGTCTACGAAATCAAGGGGAGCGCCCACTAAAGAGACAACATTGCATGTCAATCAAATCACAAAAGCTTTTATTTTCAGTAAACGAGAGATATCCAAAGCAAATACCAAAGGTATCAGAATCAATGTTGTACTTGAAACAGAAAATCATTGTAATTTGAATTCTTAATTTTTCTATTATGTGAAATTCAGCAAGTGCACCATAAAACTAATGGTGGATAGTGGGCGTGCAAAACTAATAGGTTTTTTATTTTTAGAAACTCAATTAAACTTAGGGAAATTGCAATAAATCCCAGAAATTTTAAATAAAGGCCATGCAAGGTTCTAAAAATATGAAAGATCCAAGGTTTTAAAAAGAAAATTTTAGAATGTTACAGTATGATAATAGATAGAAAGATTTTAGACTACGATTCGTAGTCCTCGTGTGCACGTAATGGCATGGGCTATCTCAAATGCTATCACATCTGGCATCGTCGTCTATGGTTCCCATTTGATAGAAATTTTAGCAATTGTTGTACAAGTCATTGTCTGAGGCGTGGCCTTGCTTACATGGTATCAGAGCCTTCCGTAGTTATGCTCATCAAAACCTGTTGTCTTTTCACGTCGCCGGCTTCCCTGATCGACGATTTCCACCACCTCCCGTCGGCGACTTCCCTGGTCATCGATGTCCACCTCTGCCGTGTTTTCTTCTACTCTTTTTTTCTTCTGGCACACACCTCCCTCTGTCACATGAGGGACAAAAGTGATACAAAAGCCGATTTTGGTAGGCAGAAGAAATCGTTCGCCACCCCTTTGCCTTCCGCACAAGCTGTGTACGTCGCACGAATCAAGACCCATGTGCCGATCACTGATGGCGCTACTCTTTTCAATCATGATTTATAGTTTCCTTCGAACAAATAAACAAAATAATTTATCTGTTGCTGTTTCAAAACGGTTTATCGGGATAACCTTTTCAAAACAACTTATTGATTTATCGGCATTCGATTCATTTCTGAAGCAGATCCAATGGAAGATCAGCCGGGGCTAGCGCACCCTACCATCGGCCGACCTCGTGGATACCCCTCCCCTAACCGCTATGCTCTAGATTTGCCACCGCCATCGTCAAACCATATCTATCAGCAGCTTCGCCTTCTCGCCTTTGCAGATGAGATCACCAACCTAAAATTGTCCCCTGACAAGTTGTTTATTGTGTTGAGGCTGCACAAGGTACTCAACCTTGACTTCTTCGTCATCTTGCAATAGCATCCTGAAGAGTTCAGCATGGCAAGTATCACCACACCCTACAGAGGCTAAGGTCAGTCGTGTACCACATGCTTCATGAGCTAAAAGTTTTGATTCAAACCTGTGGTTCCAGGAGTGTACCATCCGGTGGAGGTGTCCAAAAGTGACTCGGTATGTCATGAACTACATCAGGCTCTTGTTGCATCACAGGAGCTTGGTCAGCTTTATCCTTGGTCATTATGATGACACCAAGGACAAGTGGATGGACTCGCTGGACTATATTGTGCAAGATATTGCACCGCTCAACTCAGCTTTTTTTCAACTTTAATTTTTTTTCACTATTTAGTAATTTATTTTTTTCTGATTTTTTAGATATTTTGGGATTTTTTTGTATTTTCTTTTTTTCCCGTATTCCTTTGCATTGTCTGTGATGAGCTAACATATTTTTTCTATTTTTACATTTTTTAAATGTAATTATGCTCAAAACGACAACTCAGCTACAGTAAAAAAAGCCAGCTACAGTAAAATTTCAGTTAGGAGCCATCGCTATTCCGAACACCCCATATAGAATCTATGCTCAACAGGGTAACCAAGGCCTATGATTGCAGGTTTGCAGTGCTTCTTCCTGATGAACAATCTGCATTTCATCGTCAAGCGAGTAATCTCATATGCCATGTCGATGATCTCATCTACCATCATCAATTTCGTTGATAGACACGGTAGTGCGATAGGCTACCGTAGGCCAGTATCTCGGCATTCGGTAAACCTATAAGCAAGTCCCACTAGCCCCTCTTTTAAATTTTGATTCTAGGTTCGCTACTGATTTATTTGTGCAAATGCTCACGCTAAAACAAAAAGCTATATGACACAACTTATAACCATAAGCTGTATCAAAAAAAATGCACCCGATCTCCAAGCATCCAATTATGCGAGTTGAGCGAATTGTTTCTCATCACCCTTGGGAAAGTATTCCGAACCTCATGAGCATCACGTGAATTGAATTGGAAACCACACGAATACCAAAAGCTTGTGTAGTAGTACATAAGTTCTGCGAGATTGGTTGTATTGGTACTGGAGTGTACCTTTACAGACACAACAAACTTAGCTGAATAAGTAAGTGTCGGACCCGGAGCAATGACTCCTAGATCTTTTTGTAAATTGCACTAGTTCAAACTAGTACACACAGTGAACAATAGAGATAAATATCAACTATAATGATATTTATTCATTAACTAAATATAGGTATGATTGCTAAAGTTTACATCTATAGCCTATAGGCCAAATTCAAATATAAGTAGTGAAAGAAAAATACCGAAGCGAAAGAGCCACTGAGCTTGCCAACAGGCAAATGACAGTAAGACACGGCCTACTCGTCTTGATCTTCACCGTAATCAAAGTCGTTCTCCTCTGAGATATGAAAGCAAGAGAGAGTACCAACTTGTACTCCATAAGTCACACGAAAAAATACAATATAATATTAAAAACAACAAAGGGAGGTATATAGGGTTAGTTTGAGCGTAAAATAGCATTTAATACAGTAAATAGATTAAAATTGTTGAATTTAATACAGTAAGTAAAGACAGTATTGTAAATAAAATTAATACTGTTAGTGCAGGTTTATTCCCCACACTAACCTAACCACAAGCATCCCATTCAGACCATATTTTTCAAAAGCTCTCATACGGATTCCATTCATCCATATGCTTTTTAAATCTCCTATAAATTCCATCCATCTATAGATCTTCTCAGAAACCATTTTTGAAAACCAAAATCTAATCTGTGAAAAACTTTACTCAGCTTGCCCATGACCGTAGGTACGGCTATCCAGGATAGTTTATACACTCTGCAGAGGTTTTACAGCTTTACCCACAAGACATGATCATCTCATATTGCCACGCGATTAGCACACTTCCTTTGGTGTGCGGTGAAAAGATCATGACAAGGTCTTTACAAAATAAAACATTTAACCTAGCCAAGCCAACACTAACGTTTCACCATAGTAAGGAATCCACCATACTAGAACCCCCTCTTGAGCCGAGCGAGATTTCACATGGCTTACACCACGCTCACTTTCAACCTAAGTGAGACTCAGGTTGCGTCCTGCAAATTAGTTAACCAAGATTGTCCCATACCAGTCTTGTAGTAGTACAAGAAGAGCTTTGCAACAGTATCTTGCAGACCGGTCCTTAACTTAACTTAGACTCAAACCACATACCTCTTGTGCCTAACAATCAACATTGTGTCACCGAATAACAATGCATGCTAACATCTACTACCTATCCATTAGCCTAAGTTTAAATCAATTTTTATATTTTATTTTAAAATAATTCATAGCCTTTCCTGACTCGCCGAAGTTAAGAGTACATTTGAAAAGCTTATCATTTTATGTGAAAAAGTTATCCTAAAATAAAATTATGTCTAAACTGGTCTAATCATTTGATACAAAATTCTCTTTTTCATATTAGTGTACTAACTAGAGTTTTATTCTAAGGTGACAATGTGTTCAGAATCAATATCAAAGAAGGTAGTAACAAATAGGCATTAATTAAATTTAAAACTGGAATTAAAATACTTTGAATAAAAATATGCATACAGAATAATTTAAAATAACATAATTTTATTTCACAATCTGGGGTCAACATGATCAAGGAGTGTGACTTGTCTTACTCCGCGAATTGATATGAATCGCCGTCGAAGAATTCTGCCGAATTATCGAAGTCTACATGTGAAAATAACCCTAGAAACTTAAATAAAATCTAAATAAATTCAAATAAACTCTAAATATTAAAAATAAGGGCAGAAATGGATAGAGAAATTTTTTTGATGAATTTAAAATTTTAGACGGGCTCAATTGGAGTGAAGATGAAGGAGAAAGGGCTATCAAAAGTTTGAATTCTAATAAAAATGAAAAACCAGAATTTTTGAAATTATTTTTGTACTGAAAAAGGATTTGTGATGTCAGCAAGGAATTACTGGAATTATTTTTCTAAAAAATCATAATTATAACGTCAGCAAAGAAATTGACTTTCGGCCAAATTAAATATCTAAAGAAAAAACTAATTTATGATGTCATGTTAATGTCAGCCCTACATATAGCAGATGACGTGGCTGCCACGTGTCTGACATGTGACGCTGACGTGGCATGGGAGGGTTTCGGTGTTGATGTGGCATGCTACGTGGATGCTGACTCGGCAGATTTGCTGAGGTGGCTGTCACGTGATTGACAGGTGGGCCGAGAAGGGAAGGCTAGAGGAAACCGTCGGATGGGGATTGGGTGGCTGTGATCACGAAGAAGTTCGGACCAATCTGAACGGTGAATGATTGTTCAGACCGTCCCATCGACAATGGACCGTCTAATCGGTCAATGCAACGTTCGGACAATCCGAACGGCGAGATATGCGCTTACATCACTTTGTGTTGATTTTCTGTGGCCATACGATCTTTTATGGTTATGATGATACATGCGCTTATATTGTATTGATGATGATCTTCTGTGGCAACGCAATTTTCTGTGACTATGCTTCCCATATCTCTAAAACTTTTTTCCATCCATTACCTTTTCCTCGAATCTAAGAACACATAAAATAGAAGCATTATGTAGCAACAAATTCTCATGAGTACAAGAGTAGTCACTAAGGAAAAGATTCACCTCTTGTCGCATTTGTTTTACTCTAAGCTCTTATGATTGGTCGAATGGGTTCAACACTTGAAATAGATGATGTAGTGTGCTTGCTAGTGATATCCTCATCAGTTTTTCTCCCATTCTTTAAGAAAAGTCGTCTTCAGCTTTTGATAAGCTGAAAGAGTATTAAACAAAGAAAAGAAAGTATATGTGTGGTATATGTATCTGTTATCTATTTTTGCATTCCCTTTGTTTAGCCCAAACCAATTAGCGCAACAATAAGCATAACATATATATATAGGGGGCATATCTAGTGCAAAAGGGTATTTCAGTGCAAAAGGGTATTTCAGTGCAAAGGTGCAAATGAAGATGTGGACCATCCGATCTAAATTGTGTGGCTCGGATCAAGAAAGGTGGAGGTGGGTGGGAACTCATCCCACTTAAACACTTTTGTAGAAAACCCCCTGCATAGATTATGTTTTATGAGGTGGGGCTTCCACCTTTCTTGATCCAAGCCACACAATTTAGATCGGATGGTCCACATTTTCATTTGCACCTTTGCCTTTGAAATACCCTTTTGCACTAGATATGCCCACATATATATATATATATATATATATATATATATATATATATATATATATTAAATCAGCACGTATAATATCCATATCATTCCCCGTCTCATCGAGAAAAGTCATTCTCGACTTTTGTAAACCTGCATATGAGTTAGTAGTGGACAATACCATATGAAACTGTTCCATTTTGGGAGAGAAAAATTTTAGCGACTTACATGTTTCAATTGCACTACTATGATTACATATATATATATATATATATATATATATATATATATATTATTCAAAAGATGAACTAGTAGGTAGCATGCTACATTTTAAACAGCAAGCACTATGGTTGGGATTTAATTTAAGATCAAAAATGGCACAATTGATTGTTTGCCCATTACATTTAGTTTCAATTCAGCAAGATTATCACAAGTTATGCATATTCTACACAAATAGAATTTATTGTCTATGCCATAGTCACCAATTACATTGAATTTAAAAGTGTAAGTGTATAAATTACAAAGTGATTTCAGAGTTGAAATTTCATAGAGTTTCTTAATCACACTACATAGTTCTATAGGCTCATCAAACAAGACATTGCACAATAAATTAGTGAGAAATATTCTAGTAAGAACTTCTTCAGAAGTAATCAATTCCACATTACGCAAATTAAGTGCAAAGAATTTAGAATATGGAAAACACAAGTAAACACAAGAATTCTTATTTAGTTCATCGGCAGCATGCATATTATCATATTTATTTACCAAATCTTACTGCACATATGTTTCAACACCTTTGCTATTATCTTTTTCAATCTTCTCTATTGATGTAGGTGTTGTAGTTGGCGTATCTTCAAAGTTTCCACCTTCTTCTTCAGTGAGTGTGGGCTATTTGTTGTTTAGCTCCAAAACTTTATTGTCAACTTGCACACCAAGAGAAACATAACTAGAAATAGAGATTAAGTTGTTAGTTTCAGAAATAATCTCACATTGGCTATCATCTACTTCTTTCATTTCTTTTGTGTATTTCTCTCACTCTCATCCATTGGTGACACGAGAATACTTTGTATGCAGAAACAAGATACAACCACTGGAGGTGTCTCTTCTACGACTAGAGTTTCCTCTTCATCTTGTTGAACTATATGCGTGAACTCTTTTAACGGCAAAATAGTAGAGTCCTCTCTATTAAATTGAACCGAGGTGTATGCTTCTCCTTAATTCTCTTCTCCTCTTCTATAGCATATTGCATAAGATCCTGCGAACTACTAAAATATTTATGTTGAAGTGCAGTAGCGATTTTAGAATTCAAATCTCCTTTGAAGTATGTCTTCTCTTTATATGCACTAGTGATATCGGCATGACACATTGCATGTTTCAGCTCAACATAATAATATTGGACAGCTCTACTCCCTTGTGTGATGCTCTCCACATAGTGAAGTAGTTCATACTCATAATAGGATGGCATAAACTCATTTCTCATAAATGCCTTTAAATCTAACCAAGATTTAATAAGTCGCCTTCTAAATGGTTGTTGCTACCAACTATAAACAGTCTTCAAACTCAATAATAGCTTGTTCCACTTCTTGGACTTTAGGAAGCTTCTGAAATTCAAACACATTCTCCATTCGTTTTTCCCACACAAGATACTTTTCCCGATCATTGCTTCTATAGAAAGGAAGTTTCACATATTCATGACCTGCCATGGTTAGTTGCATCAAACAAAAATTCACGTCCTATATAATAGGTATATAATGTGGAATCACTTAGTCTCACTTCTTGTTTACCGAAGGTCATATGATTGCTTTACAGATGTAAGCGCTTACATCATGGTTGTACGATCTTCTGTGGCTATACGATACAATTTTCTATGGCTATGATGACATATACGCTCACATCATGTTCAGGATGATTTTATGATCTTTTATGACAATGATGACATATGTGCTTACATCACTTCGTGTTGATCTTCTGTGGTCATACGATCTTTTGTGGCTATGGTAACATATGCGCTTACATTATGTTCAAAACGATCTTCCGTGACTATATGATCTTTTGTGGCAATGATGATATATGCGCTCACATCACTTCGTGTTGATCTTCTTGGCCATACAATCTTTTGTGACTATGGTGATATATGTGTTTACATTGTATTCATGATAATTTTTTGTGATTATGCTTCACATGTCTCTAAAACTTCTTTTCCATCCGTTACTTTTTCCTCGAATCTAAGAACATATAAAATAAAAACATTAGATAGCAACAAATTCTCATGAGTATAAGAGTAGTCACTAAGAAAAAGATTCAGCTCTTGTTGTATTTGTTTTGCTCTAACTCTTGTGATTAATCTAATGGGTTCGACACTTCAAGCATATGATGTAGTGTGCTTGCTAGTGATATCCTCATCAGTTTTCCTTTGACTTCATTTTATCTCTTGACTCCAAGTCACCAACCGATTTAAAACCTTGAGCTTGAAAATGCAAAGTATGGTTGTGGTTGTACTTGATGAAGGAGAAAATAGATAAGGCTAGGGCTGTCCACTCACGTTTATTCTAGATATGGTCTGTTATGATAGAGATACTGGAATTGACATTCTACGTTCACATTAGGAGCATGGAATGTGATTCTTTGCTTGAATGAAGCTGTTATTCTTAGCTTGAACTTAGGTGCATGGATGTGATTCTTAGCTTGGACTTGGGTGCATGGAATGTGATTCTTTTGCTTGAACTAAGTCGTGATTCTTAGCTTGAACGAAGTGTGTCGTTCATGTTTCTTTTAGTAACTACTTGTTTGGACAACTATCAGTTGCACAAGAGCATATTTGTGAACATATGCAGTCATCCGATTTGAAATCCGCGGATAAGATTGAGGCAAATACTGCCCACCTTCTACGTAGGGGCGTTCATATTGGTTTTTGCTGATAACTTTTGACTGAAAATAAATAGTAGTACTTTTATAATAAGAGGGCGAGAAGTGTAAAAAGTGAGATAAATATGCGTACGCATGACGGGAGTAAGAGAAGTAGGGTGCATGCACCCATGACTCTATGTCTTATTCTCAGAGCAAGACGATAGTATCAAGAATGAAGAAATCGGTTTAAAAAACCAGATATACGTATTGAATTTTCTAAGCAAAAGCAGAGGTCTATGCGAGGAGGGGCCTTAATCTTTTTTGCGTTTTGCCCCCCACCCTCAGGCCTCTCCTCCCAAACCCCAGTCCGATCGTCATCCGCATTGATGAGCACGGGTTCAGCTCCCCCTCCCAAATCTATCAGCACGCCTCCATCCGCACGGGCTTGACCTCCCCCGTTCGGCGCAGCCTCCTCCATCCACGCCGCCTCCTCTGTATGGATCTGCACAGATCTGATCGCCACCTCCATCCGGCCCCTCCGTCTCCATCAACAGCCAGGCCCCCGCTGGCTCCCACTTGAATATAGATGGGAAGAAAGGAGGGACCGCAAATGCACACCCCGAAGTGGAAAGAAAGATGCCTATTGCTTGCAATGTTTGTAGGAAAGTTTGGCAACTGAAGCGCATTTGTGTAAGCTTGCAGTTCCCTCAAGGATGTATGAATTTCACATGTTGTATGAACTTTTGTTTTATCTTTTATGAATGGAAGCATCTCTATGCTTCCTGATAATATTTCATTGCATTGTGTGTGGTTGATCTGTTAACGGAAAATGTCATGTGAATGCCTGACAAAATGATTAGTTTTTCGGGTTAAAGAATTCACAGGAACTGTCATGTGATTACCTGACAAAATGGATGAGTTTATACCAAAGAATATGAGACTGTCATGTGAATACCTGAGAAAATACACGACAAATTGTAATGTGCATGATGAACAAGTGCTGCTACAGTTTCAAATCATTCTGCTCCCTATGCATTTAATTTGATGAAAAATGTCAATTTGATCAGACAAGTTTAGTGCCCGATGCTTAAGCCCCCATGCATATAGCAGATGCCAGCAGCACCTGGTGTATGCTAGCAGCACAAAATTTCTAAGCCTTACCGCAGCAAAAATTCGTTCATCCATCATGTAGGGGCGTTCGTTTTAGCGATAGTTTCTGATTTTTAGCTGAAATTTTACTGTAGTTGGTTTTTTTTTACTATAGCTGATTTGGTTTTTTAGGTATAATTAATTTTTAAAAAATGTAAAAATAGAAAAAACATGTTAACCCATTAGAGACAATACAAAGGAATATAGGAAAAAAGAAAATACAAAAAAGTCTAAATATCTAAAAAAATTCAGAAAAAGATAAAATACTGAATAGTGAAAAAAAATAGAAATTAGAAGTTGAAATCGAAAAAATGCTGAAGCGAGAATTAAGATGAACTTCTGATCTAGGACAGGAGGTACCGTCTTTGCCTTGATTCTTTCTAGTGAAGATGGGACGGCTTTTCCTGCTTATGACTTCTTCGGATTGGTGGGACCACCGAGCGGTGGAAATTAATCCTATAGCACTAAGCCGTATCTTCTCTACTTAAAAAATAGAGTTAATAATATTGATTCATCTACCTTTTCTAAAAATTTTCAATAAAAACAAAATAAAAAGCAATCTATCAGAAAACCAAATTCTACCGTCATACAAATGATCGTCAGTCTATGTTGGATGGATCATAGAAGTCGATTTCTTGCTTTCTTTGCTACCGATTTCTAGTGTTGTATCCTGTCAAACTTTTGAGGTGATGTGCGACTGTGCGCTGTGCACTGTTGGGTATGTTTTTTGCGATTTTTAAAAACGGTTTTTAGTTTTTGCTATAGTATCTAACTTTTTAACAGAGTATTTTTTTAAGACAGTACCTACAAGTTAATTATAATATATGTTAAAAGTCTAACATTAATACCAACTAAAATTATAAGTAAGTATTTCTCTCCTTAATCTCTCTTATTAACAATTTAAAATTTAAAAATTTTAGCTATATTCTACCTCTTACAAATGGCAAGCAAGACTTGATGGTAGGATAGAGATGTTCAGGTCCTTTCGCTGTATGATCATTAACGCAAGACTTGACGGCAGGACAGAGATGTTCAGGTCCTTTCGCTGTATGATCATTAACACAAACTAGTGGACAATATACTCTCGAAAGAGAAACCACAAGTTAGGCAAAAAGTGAAAAAGATATGGTTAAGAACATACATTCTTTGCTTGTTTCATGTCCGTGCTTGAGAATCTGTTATATAAAATTGATGACGGTAAATTACAAAAAGTGAAAAAGATATGGTTAAGAACATATATTCTTTGCTTGTTTCATGTCCGTGCTTGAGAATCTATTATATAAAGTTGATGACGGTAATTTACAGCTGCTAAGAAACAAAAGTGAAATATGTTAGAAATCATAACTCTATTATAGCTGAAGGGATTGGAGCCTCCACAGCGACACCGTACATTTTCGCGCTGCCTCTCGTGTCGGCGCGTGTCTCGCCCCTGGATTCCCCACAACACCCCCGCGGCTCGATCGAAAGACATCCTGACGGTTTAGCCGTGTTCCCTTTAGCGCACAGAATCTATGGGCATGCATGATGTTATGTTGCTTGCTTATGCACATTACCAACCTAAGCAGCTAACATAAGCTTTCTTCTTTGTCTTTACTCTTTTTTTTGGCTAATGTCCGAGTTTCAGACTTTCAACATATAGTCGTGAGTCGTGAGCACATTTGCTGGTGCCAGAAATAATGGAAAGAATTGGATGTAGTTTTGTTAGTTCTGACCATCACATTTTTTTTCCTTTGCAGGAGATAGTTCTGTTGAGCACTTAACCTGATGGCTCAAACCTAAAAGGATGTCAGCACAACCATGCCGGTTTTCTTTTCACCTTAACCTTCAGTTCAACTCAGCATTGTGTTCTATCTCGCACAAAATGCTTACCGTGCCGTAAAAAATATTTTATATATCTACAAGGAAGTCTCATAATTGGGGTCATTTTGCCAACTTAGTAGTAGGTAATGCTTTTGCCAGTGGCACCCAAAGCAGTTGCTGCAAGGTGCACTTCCAGTGCTTGTTGTCTATGGCCAAATGTCACCGTGAAGGTACGCTGGCTTGGACAACCTACACATAACCACAGTGGTCTTATCTCAAAACTTCCTTTTAAGGGACTTTGTTATTCTGGATGTTAATGGTCTGTCTGGGCAGAGAGGAGTGCAGATAACAAAGAAAGATCATTGGACCTCTCATGTAGTTTTGGTTCTTTACGGGAGAGGGGCAAAAGAACAAGCCGGTGGGACAAATCAATTATGTACACTCCACCAATATAGGTTCAAATTAAACGTACAGGTAAGTATAGCATCAACTGAAATTGATTAATGTTTTTCATAACCATAGAAATAAGGTTAAGCTGCTTGCCAATTCCCCTAAAATTTAAAAGGCATATATCAGTGGATCAACATTTTTATAACATAATAAAGAGCTTTCTCGATTCCCAAATGGCACCTTGTGGGATCTTATTGTTGGTCTCTCAAAACTGGCTAATTAGCCCTCAATTTTCCATTGTTTGTTGATGTTGAATAATATGCTACTTTTCTTATTGTTCAATGTGAGGTTGCATATGTTTTGTGTTCTCTGTGCCTCGGAAACTTATGCGGTAAATGTCACATCTGCTACAAACACAAATGGATTATTTTTTTAATAAGAACAGTAGGAAAGGATCCTACTGAAGAAATTAATTAAAGCAACAGTTTCATTCAAAATTTACAAAACAAAATAAACAAACATAAAAAAGAAAAAAATCAGTCCAGACTATTGAACCAATCCATGATGAATGATTTGTAAATGATTTTTGACCTATGGGTAACCATGGCAGATTCATACTTGAAAATATTCCTCCATCCTGCAAAATCTGGGATGATTTGTTGGAAAATTCTATTATTCCTTGTTTTCAAAATTGCCCATGTAGGTAGAATTATAATCTCCATAAAGAAAGGTTGAGCAATCTTTTGTTTAAGTTCCAGGATGAAGTCATGAACCGAAATGCCCTAAGTTCTTGAAGAACATATATAATCCCAGCATGGTTGTACAAATGAACTACCACAATAAAAAGGGTCATCACAAATGCTTCAGAACTATCATCACAGATGGTTTTCTGAACTATCTAAATTTATGTGTCAGTGATAATCGGAGGTTATCATAAACAGTTTGTGAGCTGTTTGTGATAAATATAACATAGATGGTTTATAACTAGAACCATCTGTGAAGAAAACTATTGCAGACAACTCGAACTAAAAACTGTCTATGATACTTTTCCATCATAAACAGTTGGTAGATAGAACCGTCTATGATGTGCAAGTATCACAGACAGTTTTTGGTTAGAGCCGTCTGTGAAAGCCATTTGTGATAGTCCTTCATAGACAGTTTATACTACAAAACCATCTCTGATAGTTTATTCTATACCTAATTTTTTTTTCTGTTTTTTGGATAGCCTCAATAAATGTTAGCTATACCCTTTAGAAACAAGCAAATACAGCAACAAAGAGAATAACACATTCCATTAAGATTAGAATCTATCATTACAACATAACAAGATAACAAGCATATTACCCATCTAACACAGCAAGAATATGGTAAGAACACATCTCTTAATCCTACGAACCCATCAAGGAAGAGAGAGGAGGGGATTGGATGGTGGTCGGATATCACTGGCAATAAAGGAGAGACGGCGGTAGCGTCACCTTTGTGTCACAACGGTGACAATGTACAAGACACTCATACGACACTTATGACAAGAGTGTCTTGTGCATTGAGCCATGGTGTCACAATAAGAGGCGGAGGAGCTAGCTCACGGAGGTAGTCGACGTCGTCAAGGGGAGGATGCAGGAAGTTATAAGAGTGGATGAACTCACATGTGCTTGCCAGTGGAAAGGGAGAGGGGGATTAATAGGAGCAAGAGGTGGAGGAATCAATGCCTGCCGTTCGATGAGGAGAGAATGAACGGGTGAGATAAAAATTCTAGGGGATATGTCACGGATCGGTGATGTGTCATTATCATAGATGGTTTGTTATACAAACCGTCTGTGATAATGCACATATCAGAGACGGTTTGTTATACGAACCATCCGTGATAATACGCATAATAGCCGTGATACTTTGTTCCACGTGTGCATCACGCCATTTGCTAGGAAGAGCCATTGTCGCTTCGCCTTCAGCAGCCAATCCCTGAGTGCCACGTGTTGCTCTGTTTGAACTAGTCCGATCGTCCTCAACCCTTTGGACCGTCCGATCGTCATTGAACTATTCGATCGCCGTCATTGTTTGGATAGTCCGAATGTCCTTACCAGAGATGGTTTATTATACGAACCATCTGTGATAACGCTCAAATATATGTGCCCTACTCTTGTCTGTTAATATTCCGATACAAGTAACCCTTAAACTTTCACAACATTCTGTCTTTATGTGCAGCGCGGTGTACAATTTCTTGATACCACAAATTCAATCTATTCTAAATTGTCCTTTTTCTCAGCTTCTTCACCAGATTTTTCAATAATGGCATCTAATATTCTTTTGATATCCATCATCTCATCTTTCCATTATGAGTTGTTCGGCCGCAACCTTACACAGGCGGCTAAAAACTTACTTCTGGAGCAGCTCCTCCGCTCACATCCTACTCTCCTTCCTCGATTCGCTTCCATCCGTCAGCTGGACCTCAACATCTGCTGTCGACGGATATGTCTCATTTTCGCTCGGGAAAGGGAAATTGCCCTCATCCTTGTTCTTCTATTCAATATGCGCAAAGTAGAAGAAGCTCTTGCAGCAATGGAGAGACATATGAATATCCTTGCTGATGTCGAGACCCGAATATGCAAATTCGGTCTCTCTGTGTAAACTGCACTAGTCCAGGATCACGCTAGTGCACACAGTCAAACATAGATGTCATCACAGTCATACACACGACAATAATAAAGGAAAACTCGAACATCGATAAAATATCAAGGGTACGACCTTATGGCCAAGCTTACAATATCTCTAGCTGGAAGGGCTTAACAAAATAGCAGCGGAAATCCAAAATAAAGCGTAGCGACCATTCGACAAGCCACAGGCTATCGAGTGGAGAACGAAGCCTAATCCGTGAAGTCGTCGTAGTACTCTCCTTCTGGCACCTCCTGCTGATAGTACTCCTCTCCCTCAACTGAGCAACATAGGCGTAAAGCCGTGAGTACATTGGTACTCAGCAAGTCGTTTGTAACAATAAATGCAATATAATATGCAAGGCTTACCAAAGGAAGGCTGAAAGGTTAATTTGCATAAAGGCATTTATTGATGAAATATATTAAATAACTTGAAAGCGAAAGTTAACTGAAAATAGTAACAATAGATAATCAAAGGAATAATCATGAACCACTTGTGAACACCAATTCACAAGTTAAACCAACAGTGAACTACCTGTCCACTCCCAACATAAACCACCAAGTTATAAATGAAACACTAACCCTCGTGTGAAATCCCCGAGCACTGTCCATGACCGAGGACGCGGCTATTCGAATAGTTTTACACTCTGCAGAGGTTGCACAACTGTACCCACACGATGTGATTAGCCTAGGCCTAAGGAAAATCACAACAAGGCCTTTACAATGCTCTACCTCAACCCAATCCTGCCCGCTAGGGTTTCGCATCACACCCCCCCTTGCGCCACATGGAAATCAGCAACCATGTTCATCACAATGGCAGAATTGAATTGAAATATTACAAATTAATCAGCCAGGTCCATCCCATAATAGACATGTGGTTTGCACGATTAAGCTCAGATCAATGGCGCACAAAGTTAAGTCCTTAGCATTACCCAGGCGAGACTACCACATCCCTCAAAGTACAACTGTACTTCCCCCTTTACTGCACGATCACTCGCCCGAGTGCAAAACCAATTTGTATAACCAAGCCAACGTCACACCAATGACGTGGCACAAATTTTAATACACGTGGCACCAACCACAGTTCCATATGTCATTAATTCGAAATTAATAATTTAACAGGTGTGATGAGACCAATCGTAAAAATAAACTGGCTAAGCAATCTAATCGTACCAACCCATGTGATAAATTAACTAGCATCACTAATAAAATTTCCCAACCTATGGTGACAAAGGCATCATGGTATTTCAAAGTGTCAAGGAGGTATAATAGCAATTGGGACAATAACTACCTGTGCAACGGTTTGAATAAAAATAGCAATGCAATGTAATTTAAAGCAAAATAATTAAATAATAGTTTGTAAAATTGGGTTCAACATGATCAAGGGACACGACTTGCCTTCGTTATGCTCGTGGGTACTCTGGTCTTACAGCGCGAAACCTGCTCCTCCGGAATCCGAATCTAACGAGAGAGAAAGCGACTGGAAACAAAGAAACACATAAAATGACAAGCAAAAGAACTCAAAAATTCACAAATCCAGAACCAACAGCTAGAGCTCGATTTTAGATGAATTTAGAAAAAAGAACGGGGTCAATCGGAGCTAGGACGGAGGAGAACGGGCTCCCGGAAAATTAATTCAAAATTAATTCGGGAAAATCGGAAAAAGGCACTTTGTGAACCCGGTCCACCGAATACCGGTCCACGGTGAACCCGGCGCACGGAGGCAGCTGCACGGGGAGAGGGTCGACGCGCGCGGGCGTCTTACGACGTGGCGGCGAAGATATGCCGCCACGCGGCACGGTGACGTGGCGCCGACGTGGCACCGACGTGGCTGCCACGTGGCACCTGGGGGTGGGCTACGGCTGACGTGGCATGCCACGTAGGATGCCACGTCAGCTAGGGCTGACGTGGCCCGGCTGACGCGGCACGGCGCGGCGCGACGGCGGGATCCGACGGCCGAGGGTTGGCCACGTGGCGCGATCGCGCCGTGGATCCAGATCCGATCTGCGGTCGGATCGGCGGCGGTGTGTCGGTGGTGCGCGGATTGCCGACGCGTGGCAGCTCGACGCGCGGCGTCGCCGCGGACGGCGCGGATGGAGCGGCACGGGCGGCGGTGACGATGCGCGACGCGCGGGCGGCGCGGCGGCGCGCGAGGCGCGCGCGCGCGCGCGCGCGCGGTGTGCGGTTTGGCGGCGCGGGACCGAGGCGGGCGAAGGGCGCGCCCGCGACGAGCGGCGACGGGAAGGCGACGCGGCGACGGCAGGAGGGGGCGGCGAGGCTCACCGGCGAGGTCTCGGCGACGGCGACGGGACGGCGCGACGGAGGGTGCACGGCGACGGCAGCGCGGCGGCGAGCGGCCCGAACGGCGGCGCGAGCCGGGAGCGGAGGCGAGGGTTCGGCGGCGGCGCGAGAGGCACGCGAACCGAGGCGAAGCGCCGAGTTTTATCACGCGAACCGAGGATCTCGACGATTTATGGCGACAGCGCGGACGCGACGGGTTAGACGGCTAGGATTGGGCCACGCGGCGAGATCGGACGGCCGGGATTGGTTAGGTTAGGTTAGGTTCGCGCGCGCGGGCGGACGGCTGGGATCGCGCGCGCGCGATCAGCGCCGAGGCGAGGCGAGGGCGGGCGCTGGCTGGCAGCCGCCGCCGCGGGCCATGGATGCTGCGACGCGTGGCGCGCGCGGATCGAGCGGCGGCGAGAAGCGCGCGCTGAAAGGGTACGGCGGCGGCGGCGGGATGGGTGACGCGTGGAGGAGAGAGGGTGATCGGGCGGCGGGGATTAATTTATTTTCTTTTTTTTTTCCAGAAATTCAAATAAACTTCTAAAAGCTCTAGAAAATAGCAAATAACTCCCAAAAATTCACCAAAAATACCAGAAAATTCCTTGAGACCTGAGGAACACAAATAAAATATTTTCCACTTATGTTAATGTTTATTTTAATCACATTAAATCATTTAAAACTTTAAAAATTTATTTGAAGCTTCAATTAATTTCAGAAAATTCCAGAAAATTCATTTTTGAAAACCAGGCTTTAAAAATCTCAGAAAAACAGGATGTTACAGCTGATCAAGCAGAAGTGGCCAATTCTGAGGAAGATTATCATGGTATCATCTTTGATATTATGGGCCATGCTAATGATTTGCCCAGGCTAGAGGAGGAAGTGGAGAGGGCAAGGACAATCTTCATGACAGTCGAGAACGCAACCGCTGATCCACCAATTCTAAAAGTAGAAGAGGAAGCATATGAAGCTTAGAAGATCAAGATCTAGGAATCTTTTTTGGGACTTTTGTAACAAATTTGAATTAAATTTGTCTTTTGTAAAAGTGACTAGTCACACTAGCACACTTATCTGTTTTGGCTCAGTAGCTTCTGTAGTTCATATAACAAAAGAAAAATACAGGCGGTTGTATATAAAAATCGTTTGTGATAGTTTCATAGACGTTTCTAACTAAAAACCGTCTATGATAATGAACAAAACACAGATGGTTGTAAATAAAAACCGTCTGTGATATTTCATAGACGGTTCTAATTAAAAATCGTCTGTGATAATGGAAGATATCACAGGCAGCTTTTAAACTGAACTGTCTGTGATAGTTTCAGAGACAGTTTTCACCATAAATTATCTGTGATAATTAAAGTGCAGATTGCTCCACATAAACCGTTTGTGATGAGACGTCTAGTATAACTTATTTTGTAATAGTGAACATGTCCAAAAAAACTGGATTGGTCTGTGCAAGGAATCAAAAGAGAAACATAAGGCATTTGATGTAGGTTATTAGGTTTGGCTTCTACACTACTTATTGCTTGTTGGCAACTGATGTTTCCTTATTTCTTTCCTGATTTAGTGCATAAAGTTGTTGTGTGCTTATTGCTCAAACATAGGATCGGTGGATCAACCTTGGGCTATATTTTTCACGATTTCACTTTACGCTATTATATTTACATATATGTGATAACAATTATGTATGTATGTATGTATGTATGTATGTATGTATGTATGTATGTATGTATGTGTGTGTGTGTGTGTCCTTGTGTTAGTATTTTTTTGGAACATGGCTAATCTCTGTATCTATGTCTTGTTGTGTCACATACGCGTGTCTGTGATGATATAACGTTTTATTTATTTATTTATTAAATTTAATTACTCAACAAAACTAACAGCCGCTATAATGTATTTTCTACCGCTGCTTCAAAGAAGACCAGTTGGTAGCTCCAATGAACTTGTGTTAACGCAATCTAGCTAGTGCGATTCCTTGAATTTTTTAAATAATCTATTTTTTTATTACGAATTACAGTAATATATCTGCTTTTTTTATTTTATAGTAATAACCCTCTATCGCTCCACCGTTAGCGACTTGGAATAGTCGCACAACCGTTGGATAAGTGTTCAAGTCGTCCAACAGTTGAGCGACTTATCCTGTAGTTACCCAACAATTTGGTGACTAGGGGCCTTTAACTCGTGTGCGCGTGCCTGGCCGAGAGCCAAGTCACAATTTCGCCACAGCTGAACCGAGAAAAGAGGAGAGAGGAGAGGGAGAGAGGAGAGGAGAGGGAGAAGAGAGAAGAGAAAGAGAGGAGAGAAAGGGGAGGAGAGGATCGCGTATCATCAACGGCGAATCCCCTGTACTTCTTTATAGATTTACTTTTGAAACCATAGTAGGTTAGCAGGTAAAATCATTAGATATGTAGTTGTGCCGTACGCTTAGTTTTAAATAGAAATTTAATTAAAAATGATGATAAAAGGTAATTGTGTATATGGAGCCCTAGGTAATGAATGATGCCTTTGCAATATATGTTAAGGTAATTAGAAGACTAGTTAAGATAAATAAATTAAATAATATGCCAACAGTATTTAATTCAAAGCATGACTTTAACAAAGAAGCCATGTTAAAATTACAACTTCGGTACAATATAATTAATAGTTCCAATAATACATGGACTGCTAATCATTAATAATGACTTTGCTAAACTGCAATTGATAAACTACATAGTAGCATGGCCAATTAATTAGACCTTAATTAAAATAATCCACCAACATATCAGTCGGATGTAGTCTGGAGGCCTAGTAGTATCCAGGCTAATATAAGTGTTTCATGTCGTCCAAATGCATGTAAATCCTATGATCAATTCATTATCGACTACGGTTTGTTAATTGTTAAGATCGTAACTAAAGTTAGTCAATAATTAGCAACTAGTAGTGTAACCTATCATTCACTTAGGTTTGTTAGTAGTCGAATATAGTAGCAATTACTTAAATAACTGACATCACATTTTAATTAATTATTAATGTTTTGTTTAATTGGAAATTGAACCTCGAATAATAATATTGGTAAATAATACCCATTACACATGTAGGCCCCTATCCGTAAGTCTCACATAACTCATGGAACTCTCTTAATAAATATAAAATAATAAAAAATCATGCGTTGAGCACAAACACATCGACACCTCATATTTTGTTATATTTCCATAAATTAAGTCGTAGCCATCATATTTGTGTCGTAATTGCAAACTTCAAACTGATTTGTAGGTATGGCTCGTGACTTTGGTAGTTCATACTGGCCATTTGGCCTGTTGAACCAGCACATTGACACATAATACTGTGCTAGCCGTCATGTCCCGCATCCTGAGGGCGGGGATGAGGTGACTCAGTTGGGGGTGGTCCATACGCGGACACCCCAACTGGCTTGGAGACTAGACCTACGCTAGATAGACATGTTTGTTTGCAAAATGTGGCACTTCTTTTTTTATCATATTTCTGCTATGTACTTAGTTTTTCATGCTTCGCAGGTTGAGCGATGCTAGCCTTCTACGTCTCGCACGGATGGTGGAGGCCACTGACAAGGATGGTGCTCTGGTCGACAACAACAGGGAAGTTCGTGAAGAGACTACGTGGTTCAAGTGGAAAGTATAAAGAAGACAAGGATAATGAAGAGACAAGTCAGTGCATGTAGTGCATCAAGTGATGAGGCTGATGCACATAGAGACAGTGCAGGGGAATCTGAATGCGTGAACAGTGCAGGGGAATCTGAATGCGTGAACACGTAACGGCTAATCATTGGCACTACAGGCTACATGTCAAAGCATATATAGATATTTTCCACGAAAGGTAAGGATTCTTGATTCATTAATTATGTCGATTGATGATTTTTGTGTTGTGTGGTACAACGTGATGGTTTACATGTTATTATTGGTTGTAGGACTCTGGAGTTAGATCATGG
Source organism: Melocanna baccifera (assembly GCA_036346265.1). NCBI lineage: Eukaryota > Viridiplantae > Streptophyta > Magnoliopsida > Poales > Poaceae > Melocanna > Melocanna baccifera. Next base: position 10,277,533 of record CM070705.1, on the reverse strand, counting down.
TGAGGTGGAAGGGATCAGGACTAAACTAGAAGAATTGAGGTGTCCAGAGTGATCAAGTAACCGTTGAAAGAAGATTGAGGCTAGCGGTGTGGTTACAAGGTAAAAAAACAAGGAACCGAAGCAGGAGTTACCGATGGTGGATCAGGGCTAAGCTAAGGAGGAGTTAAGACCCAGAATGGTCAGGGAAGCTGGGTGCCATCATGGTGCACGGAGAGGTTTGTAGCACGCCAAGTGAATTGGACCGTTTGCAAATGAGAATAGTTCAGTATGATCTAGATGTGTGAGAGGCTTAGCAACATGTCATTGGAGACATATGGAGTTGAGAATAAAGCACAACACTGCTTTAGGGCAAAAACAAATAGTGCGAAGCTTCGTAGAAGGTGGTTTGGGGACAAAACAATCTTTTTGCCCCAAAATAGAAAGTTGAGACTTGATCAAACCACAACGCAAGGAGGCACAAGAGAGGTGCTTTAGGTCAAAGATATGCTGAAAATATTAAGTGGATCAAGTGTTGATTCGCTATTAGATTAATGGTTGTGTACGCTTTGAGAAGCGTGCATATGTGAGTATAAAACACTATATAAGTGGATGAAACCTAATTAAAGGTATTGATTAGGGTTTTTTGTAAGCCTCCACTATATAAGGAGGTGAGTTGAATGAGTTGGGCTTAGCTTTTTGGGAAGCTAAGTAGAGGAGATTAGGGTTCTTAGAGAGAACCTTTAAGAGATAAGTTGTGACTCTTTATCTTGAATGTTGTCATTCTTGGGCTTTGTGAGTGGCTAAAGTATAGGACCGGAAAGGCAACTAGGGGGGATGAATGGTGCTGATTAAAATTTTTCCCTCAAGTATTCTGGATTCTTTTCTCAAGTAACTACAGAGTTACTGAGAATCAAATTCAAGACCAAAACCACAAAGCAAAACACTCAAGAACATGAAATCTTGAATAACCCAGTCCTTGGAGGTCTGACCGCCAATCAGGGCGCAGTCTGACCTCTCCTTGGCAGTCTAACCATCAACTATGGGGCGGTCTGACCACTCTGGGGTGGTCAGATCTCTGTTTGGGTGGTCTAACAGCTATGAACAGTAATTTCAGGCAAATGAACAGTAAAATCAGTATGGTTGCGAGATTTCAAATCCATGTAACTTTTGATTGGATGTTTTAAAAGCTGTGAAACTTTGTACACATCTTGCTTAAGGTGTCAGAAACCTATTCCATCTACAGATCGCAAAAATTCAAAGTTCAGACCTTTTTGTGATTTAAGCAAGGATGCACCAAAAATAACTTAGAACCAAAATCGGTGATTAAGATTTGCTCGTGGGTAAGAGTAGCCAAGATGGTTTTAGATATGTTCACACATGTCGCAGCAAGCAAGAAAACCGAAGAAATCACTCTTTAAACTCTCAGATCAAGAAATCACTTAGAAGATCAAAATATGTAAAAAATCAGGTTTCTTGATAAACTTTCTACCAAAGTGCATAGATTGATGGAGGATGATTCTTAGAGGTTCTCTCCATCTTTTATACATTCTTGGCACATCAAGATCAAGAGAAGAGTGAGGGGGCAAGAAAAACCAACCAAATCAAGAGTAAATCAATCAAATAGAGAGATAGCTATATAGAAGATCAAAGATTGATTCTATTGCTAGTTCAGAAGAAAAGTTTTACCGCTACTCCACCATGGAGGACAGAGAGCGCACTAAACCCTCAAAATCCTAACCTTGAAAACAAGAGAGCACATGAAAGGAGGGTTGGGTGGTTAACCACATGTCTCCATCTCAACTCCTTTTTATAGATGGGATAGCAACCACATCTATCCATTTATAGATACTATTCACTTAGCATAATAGAAAAAATCTGTTAACCCTACACACACGAGTTTTACTCACACATATTCACTTATGCACTCTTTTCAAAGCACATAAATCTGAATCCGCTAAATCTTAAGCCTTGATACATCTTAATTAAACTAACTTCACTTTGACCTAAACCGCTATCCTAAGCACCACTCATGCGCCGCTGTGTTGATCCAAGGTAGTTTCTGGTAATTTGTCAAACTACTAAAATACCCTTTCTTGACCTGGTAACTTGCTAGCCACGTGTAGGTGCACTGTTAGTTTGCCAGCCACACGTCGCCAAGTCTCTCCTATCTTAGTTCTACCGAGCCATACCTCACTTGACACGTTCAAGCTATATGGTGCTATCCCGTCGCTCGGACTTGTCTTCTACATTTTTCGTCTTTTTTGTGCCATGGTTGAACTCACCATTTCACATAGCATCTTTGATCGGTGGCGCAATGCTGGTCTGACCGGCCTTTCTCCTGACCAACCAGTAACACTGCTAATCAAATTTCTCAATCTCGTAAATTGCAATTGTTCATCATACCATAAATTAGAACCTTCTCATATGGTCCTATATAAAGGGTAACTGTAAATATTTATCTTCGATGTAATAGAGGTCAAAGTGCTAGGAGAAGGTGTCAGACCGCCCCTATCCAGTCAGACTGTCCTTTGTATCGTGGTCAGATCTCACAGGCATGTCCAGACTTTTTTGGCTCGATTTTTTTTGAAACTTTTCTTATAGGTGCTTAATGTTTGATCTCTATAGCTTCATATAGCTATTAGAGTGAAGAACTTTGATTTCACTTTAGAAAAGATTTTAAAAAGGCATTTAAGTGTTGATTTTTATTCGCCTTTCCTCTAGTGGTAGCTATTGGTCCTACATCATGCTTTTTTTAATTTGAGAGAATCAGTTCTACTTTTAGTATATAAATACATCAAGAGGAGGTTGCTTGCTGAATACAGAAAAAAGAAAGACTTATCGCTGTAGTCCAAATTAAAAATGGCCTTCTTCCTCGTATGCATGTCGTCGCTTCTGCTCATCGTCTTCTCCTCCTACGTCTTCCAGCTGCTCGCCGATACCCGTCGCCGACTCCCACCTGGCCCAACGCCGCTTCCAGTCATCGGGAACCTCCTCGACGTCGCGAGTAAGCTCCCGCACCGCTCCCTTGCGCGCCTGGCCGAGCGCTACGGCCCGCTCATCACGGTCCGGATTGGCGCGGCCGTCGTCATCGTCGTTTCCTCCCCGGCCACAGCCCGCGAGGTCCTCCAGACGCACAACGCCAGCCTCGCCGGCCGCAACCCGCCCGACGCGTGGCACGGCTTGGGGCACGCCGCCAACTCCGTGTTCGTCCTCCCGCCGCGCTACAAGTGGCGCGCGCTGCGCAGGCTCGGTACGGAGCAGCTGCTGTCGTCGAGGCGGCTCGACGTGATGCTGCCGCTGCTGCGGGACGCCGTCCTCGGCCTGCTCCGTGACGTGTCGGAGCGGGCGGCGTCCGGCGAGCCTGTGGAGGTCGGCCGCGCGGCGTTCGCGGCGATGGTGGACCTGCAGTGGCGCGCCATGTTCTCGGCCGGTCTGGACGCCGCGACGTCGCGTGAGCTGCACGACGTCGCGCGAGAGGCCGTGGCGCTGGCCCTGAAGCCCAACGTATCGGACTTCTTCCCGGCGGTCGCGGCAGCTGACCTCCAGGGCGTGCGGCGAAGTTTCACGAGACAGTTGGGGAGGGTTTACCAGCTGGTCGACCAAGAGATCGAGCGGCGGAGGAGCGGCAGGGAAGCCGGCGGCGGCAATGGACGTCAGAGCGACCTGTTAGACGTGATGCTCGACATGTCGGAACAAGGGAAGGATGACGGTGTGGTGCCTATTAACCGGGATGTGATGAAAGCGTTTTTCTCGGTAAGCAAGCACGAAACAATCCTTGCTCGCAATCGCACACGTTCAAACGCTCCTGCTTTTTATAACCATACAGGCACACTGCATGTCGATCATACTACGTTTCTTTTGTTATTTGAGTTGAATTTCTAACATTTGGATCAAGCTTCAACATTAGTGCAGTGTCTTGCCTCTTCATCTCCGACAAGGCTAACGGGTTCATCTCCGACAAGGCTAACGGGTGCATAGTGCATGGCGCCGTGGTCTGGTGCAGGGTTAATAATTTCGGTTGGGAAAAAATTTCGCATGGCAGTGAAATTACCAATATCACCGAAACCTTGGTTTGAATTTCATTTATACTTCAGTAATTTGAATTTGAATTTGAATCTTGATGGAAGTATAATTTTGAGAAAAGGTTATCAAAGATGGTAGAGATGAATTAGACATTGAATATAGATGAAATAGAGATAAAAAATATATGAAACTTGTACTAAAATTTGAAGTTGATCTGAATATTTGAATTTGAACTCAAATTTCGACCTTGCAGAAAAATTTGGTGAAGACAAAAATTACCGAAATTTTAGAGAAATTTCACCCATACTGTTAACCCTACTCAGTGTACCCCTGCCCCCTGGTATCCGGCCGGCGTGGGCATGTGAATGTTGGCGCACGAAGGCAGGGATGCGGCAGGTTTAGGGTTTGCCATGGGTTCCACATGGATTTGACGTATCCATGTTGGCATGGCCAGTAATATACTGCAGTGCTGTTGCAGCGCTACCAACGTGTGTCCTTTCCAGGTTCCAACGAAGAAAACTTGAGTCTTTTCTAATAACTGCATGCGATCAATTTCAGGATCTATTTCTTGCGGCCATCGACACGGTCTCACACACAGTCGAGTGGGCAATGGCAGAGCTACTACAGCATCCACAATCTATGAGAAAGCTACAGGAGGAGCTCAAGAGGGTTCTTGGCTCGAAGACACACGCCGAAGAATCCGACGTCGACCAGCTTCCCTATCTCCAGGCCGTCGTCAAGGAGACGCTCCGGCTTCACGCGGTTGTGCCCCTGGTGCCGAACAAGGCCGAGGCCACGGTAGAAATACAAGGCTACACCATCCCTAAAGGGAGCACCGTCGTGGTGAACGTGTGGGCGATCCATCGGAACGCCGAGGTGTGGCCGGAACCGGGCAAGTTCGTCCCCGAGAGGTTCCTGCGCAAGGAGGTGCACTTCCTTGGGACGGACTTCGGGTTCATACCGTTCAGCGCTGGGAGGCGCATCTGCCTCGGGCTGCCCCTCGCGAGCAGGGCGCTGCACGCGATGCTCGGCTCGCTGCTGCATGGTTTTGAGTGGACACCGACGGAGCATGGTGTGGATATGTCGGAGAAGCTTGGGCTAACGATGTCCATGGCCACCCCACTCCAGGCTATAGCCAAGAGAATGTGACAATCTTGAGTTGTCAGCTGTTTCTTCTGTCGAAGATATATGTTCTGGCTACGGCTTAACATTGGCAGATGAAATGCGTGTGGCGGTGTTTTCTATCGCACACAATGTGGTCGTGTACCTTGGGTGAAACTATGTGCCTTCTGATGTTTCTGGCCATGGGATATTACAAATGTTTGCATAGTTTTTAGTATAGTATATTAATAAGAAAAATAATTGAAATTTAGGTAGTAATATTATGTCTTGTTGGGTTATATATCCAATTGACATGAATGTAAACCGCATTTGGAAGGACAACATAACAAATTAATAATCAAACAAATGCTATACCGCTTCGGAGAAATTTTGTAGGAATATGAGAGAGAGGGTACATGCAAGACACAAAGGAATCTTCTCATGAGGTAACATCTCATGTTAGAATTCATCCAAAATTCCTATGAAATGAGCTGTTCCATAGGAACTGTATGGAAATCAATCATAGGAGCGCAATCCTTTGTTCCAAAGGGCTATATAGGAAAATTTGCTATGGGTTTGGATGATTTGTTGAATCTCAAGGAAACAAAACACTATAACAGAAAAGTGTATCACACACAGTTCGAAACCGTCATCATAAACGATTCCTTGAACCATCTATCATCATGGGTCAGTGATAATAGGAGGTTATTCACAGATGATTTTTGAACCGTCAGTGAAAACCGTATCACAGACAGTTCGAAACTAGAACTTTTATTATTACAAACGGTTCAAAACTAGAACCATCTGTAATAGTTAGTCACAGACGATTCTTGATAAAAACCGTCTATGATAGCTATACCAGAGCTAAAAAGTGGGTAATTTTACCTAGCTTGGATGCCGAAAATGCAGACTTAGCCAAATATTTAAGCATCCAAGCCACGGTAAAAATGCTGACTTGGACAATTCTTTCCATCGTAGTGAATATAGATGGTTCATCCTATAAAATTATCTGTGATAACTTTATCACTGATAGTTGCGCATAAGGGAGGACTCATCTCCTAATCCTTGTGTGCGCGGCAAGATTGTTCTTCTTGTTGTCTTTGGTCGGTATCTACTTGCACTTCAGCTTCACATATTTGGTGACTATCGATATGTGGATTTGCGCTTTGTATCTCTGATTAGCTCCTGGTGATATCCTGATATTCTCCAATGATTGGTTTTCTAGAACATCATCTTTCGATGAGCCTGGCCCATCGGCCGTCTCAGTGGCTCTGACTGCCATCACACTGTGAGCTATTCTTCACTTTTCTTTGTGCCTATTGTGTATCTGCCAGCCGTGCTAGTTCATATCTGATTCTTATTTGAAGTATTATGGGAAGTACTACCACTGGGAGGACTCATACATAGTAGATTGTTGGTGTTTTGTGACTACTCGATGAAGACATTTATCAAAGATTCAATTCTCAGTGACAATCTAAATAGACTATGCTAGTTTGATTTATCTTTGGCTAGTTGATTACTTCTGTGATGTGTGGCTGTTAGCTTTGTAAATTGCCTTAGTTCAGTTCACTTCTCAGTATAACTTACTGCTGTCGTTAGAAATTGCCGAAAACATGTATCTGTAGATTCTACATTGCCAAATGTATATGTTTCTGCAATAGCTTTATTCAAACTTATTTCTGCTGAAATCTGTTGCTATTACATGCTTTTGACATTGAAATTGCACTGAGGTAATATTCAATTAGATAGACTAGCAGAATTTTGAAGAATTGTCACTATAATAATTGAAAACTGACTAGAGTAATAGAAGACCAAATTTTCTTTAATTTGTGCAACTCCTCTTTGAGGGCAACACTTAAATTATTAATCTATGCATTATGTAGATTTTAAATGCTCACTTATGTGTTCTTTTTAGCATACTGCAATATATTATCTGCTATGAGAGATAATTCATATGTCATTTTTATATTGCTATATTTATATTTTATTTTGCTTAATTATAATTAAAATTAAACTAAAATCAATGCTAAAACCGCTTAATTCCCAACGCAATGCAGCCCTTGCAATTCCTTTCTTCGTTAGTTATTGTTGGTATATTTTCCTGCAACACTTCACACGTGAGTAGTTGAGTTTGGCAGCTGTTGTTTCAGCATTGATGAGATGTTGTTGTATGCACAGTACTACTACTGTATCGATGAGGCGCCATTCTGACTTGGGTGGAGGTTATGGTACTTTGGTAGCTGCCATCGTCAATGCGTATGCAGGGCCGGCGTTACTACTACTGTTCTGATAACAAAGGGGCCAATTAATCACTGAGTTTTATGGCCATCATCAATGGACACCGCATTTAATCTGAAGTCCTAGCAACGCTGATAGTCCAGTGCATTCCAAACTTGTTTGCACTCCCGCGTCTTTCTTCTAAATACAATGTAAATGGTCATAACCGTTTATAGTTTTTACTATAGTATCTAATTTTTAAATAAAATATTTTTTAAAACGAGATCTACAAGTTAATTGTAGTACACGTTAAAAGCTCAATATCCGTACAATCTAAAATCGCAAGCGAGTATCTGTCTCCGTAATCTCTATCACAAACAACCCAAATTCAAAAATTTCAGCCAAAAACCATAAGCCACAGTCACATCAAACAGACCCAAAGTTTTGAAAAACATTAACATCATTGATATGAAATCAATTATGCCATAAAATTTTAAATCTAAATTTAATTAACCATGGAGAAAAAAGATAAATTCTGCTAAAAAGGAAATCTCGAAATAAAAAGAGAAAAAAAAGGTAAAGCTACTATGCAGGAAGGTGAATAGGGCCACCGAGTCTTTAGGTCTCATTTCTTAACATTCAAGAATTCATGGGCGTGGCCCATGAAACGTGGGCAAGGCCTAATGGATCTGCCTGATGGCTAACTCAGAGACCCTTATGATAGAGATGGAGATGCTTTGATAAATAGTATCTAGAAGGCACGTGACATACCGAATTGGAAGCTAATATGACGCCAGTTCTAGATTAGGATAACTAGATAGATACGTACGCTATGCTGCGTCGGTCATCAGATCTTTCTTACACACTACGTTATGTCCGTGCGGTCAACTGCGAGAATCTGAATCACACAAAAAAAATTGAAAGCAAGGATGTACATGTAATTATAAAAAACAAGATGGCTTTTCCGTAGAATCGGTTATCTCTTACGAAATTACAAAAACCACAGGGGCTTACATGTGAAAAACTAAAAACAAAGATCTATACATAATTATAGAAAAAGAAGGGTTTTTCTAGAAAACAAGTGACATGGCCTCCTAGCCTTGCGGCATTTCTTTCAGCTCTAAAGAAGTTATATAATTTGGTGAGCACCTTCCCAGGTTCTCATGAGCTAGCACTACTACAATGTAAGGGTGCAAATAGAGCAGAGATGGATGAATATCGTGTTAGTGATGTGCCCAAGAGGCAATCATAAACAATTCGGTTTTATAGGCTAAAAGAGATATTGATCCATATGTGATTAGGGTTCTAATGGACCTACAACGTGGAAGCCCATTAGCATGCTCTTTAAATATGTGGAGGCGGGGCTGCAGGTGTGTGATGCTACTATGCTGAAAACCCTGGCCGCCACCTCCACTCGGTCGTATCCCGAAACCCTAGCTAGGCGCGCGGTGCTAGCACACCAGCGCACGGCGTTCCATCCCGAACATTTGGACTCCGTGGATGCGCCATTGCTGTTGCTGCTGTGCTGATCGACGAGAAGCGCATGGCTATTGCTAGGACGCGAGGAGGAGATGTTCAGTTCGCGAAACGATCGACTGCTTCTTCTTCATCGACGCGCATCTACATTGGACCGAGCTGCTCCAACTCTTCTTCCGCTGCGCAGCGCATCTAATGATAACTATCCATGACTCCCTTACACGCATGTTTTTTGGTTGAACGCGGTAGAAAATCAAAATGTTGTAGCTAGCGTAGCCTACCCGTTCTCCTTCAGTGGTATCAGAGCAAAGCTGCGTAGTATGTGGCGCTTGTAGATGATATATTATTGTAGTAGATGCGATCTATAACTGTTCTTATGCTAGGTTCATGTGATGGATCTTTCGGTGCACGGATTGATTAGATCAATCGGTCATAAGGGGTTAAAATAGATATGAGTTGATAGCATCATGTGGCCAAAAAGATTAGTTCGTGCTCTTTCTTTGATGTACGCGCGACTTGCCCCTACCGGCTGGAATCACCATCGGGGCTAACTGCGCGCACAGTCAATAGATCGAGCCAACAGATCGAGGTCTTGTGTTGTGATCTCCTCAAGTATACCGATCGCGATGATCAATATGATTGATCTAATGAAAATTGAGACGTTTTGAATGGCTCGAATTTGGGTTGATTTGATCAGCTCGATGAGATTTTTATAGCGATTTCATAGATGCGATCTATATAATTCTGTTGCGTACACGCATAGATTGTTATACAAACACATTCATGTCAGGACGCTATAATGCGTTCTGCGCTTAACTTGTTTTTGCAGGGAATGATGTGAATGGTATGGCATAGATGTATATGTGATGCATGTGTGTTTTGACGGCCTGTGTGTCGTATTAATCACAGCTGGGTTGTGGCTGTTCTTTAATTGTATAACGACCTACGTGTCGACTTGTGATGCTTGAGCTCCTCATTTAATTTATTTGCTAGCTATTAGTTGTAATAGTTTAGTTCTTTACCATGGAGGCTTCAAGCATGATGACAAAGAGGACAGAAAATGTGGTGAAAGAGATCACCATGGAACCATGGCGATGGCGACCACTACGATTCAAAAGGCCATACCATTCACAGTATAATGTGATTATATGCATGTGATGTTTATTCTCTGTCATACTATTCTTTCATGCCATACCTGTAGAGGATGTATTTTTATGACAGAATAGCTTCCCTCAGAAAAATTAAGAATTTATTTGATGTCCTTCTAATTGTTGTGCCTATAAGAATTACGATTATTGTTTGGTAGGTCTGCCAAAGCAGAGTACCATCAACTATGTTGATCTAATAGGGTGGATGTCGGACATCCACATGCATAGTGTTGGTTTACTTGATAAGGCTATCAAATTGGATTTGGGCCTTAGGGCATGGTGTTGGGAGCCAGGGCATTGGATGCCATCCAACAAACAAGAGTCACATAAGATGTGATTAGCAAGCGTTGCTTATCTACGTCACTAGGTTTCTAGCGGTGATGCCAAAGCTCACTAGAACTTAGATGAACATAGATCTTGACCACTATATGTCGTTAGAGGGAAGACGATTACAAAACATATAATGGGAGTGTCTTTTGTTAAATTATTTAATGGAAGATCAAACATGAACATAGTGCTGAACTTTGCTTGTTTATTACAAAACATTCTGGTTTTAACTTGCTATCTGTTCTTGAGAAAGAAAAACTTAATGGAACAAATTTTATTGATTCGTACCGCAACCTGAGAATTGTTCTCAGACAAGAAAAAAGGAATACGTTCTTGAGCAACTCTACCCCGATGAAGTCCCTAAGGGTGCAAACGTTGCCTCCCGCAAAGCTTATGAGAAACACTACAATGATTCACTCGACGTTAGTTGTCTCATGCTTGCTACTATGTCCTCTGAGCTTCAGAAGCATTATGAGAATGCAGATGCTCACACTATGATTGAATGACTGCGTGATATGTTTGAGAACCAAGCTAGGACCGAGAGGTTTAACATTTCAAAATCCTTGTTTGCGTGCAAACTGGTGAAAGGTAGTCCAGTCAGTCCTCATGTGATCAAGATGATTGGTTACATTGAGAGTTTGGAGAAGCTTGGTTCTCCCCTTAATCCTAATCTAGCTATGGATGTTCTTCTCCAATATCTCCCTCCGAGCTATGAGCAGTTCATTATGAATTTTCATATGAATAGCATGGAGAAATCATTGACTGAATTGCATGGGATGGTTAAGACAGCAGAGGAAAGCATTAAGAAAAACAACAATCATGTGATGATGGTTTAGAAGGAGAATAAAAAGAGAATGCGTTGGATGCCAAAAGGTAAAAGCAAAGAAAAGGTTCCTAATGAGCTGTAATATCCTGAACGTCGTTTCGGCGTCAGTTTTAAAATTAATCGCGGAGTCGTCCGGATTTTCGGTAAATCGCGGGAGGTAAAAATAAATTCTTTAGAATAGTCTAAAATAATAAAAAGAGAATTAAAATAATTAATTAAGAGATTTTGGGCTGTCGGAAGGGTGGGCCAGCCACTTTGGACCAGCCAGCCCAAACGGGGGCTCGTACCCCCTCCCAAACCATAGCACCCCCTTTATAAACCCCCTCCCTTGGCCCCTCCCCCTTTTTCCCACCCCCAAGTCGCCACCCCCCTCCTTCCCGCGCCTCCCCTCTGCCCATGTGCTGCTGCAAGGAGAAGAAGGAGAAGAAGGAAGAAGGGAAGTGGAAGGAGAGGAAGAGAGGGAAGGAGAAGGAGAGGAAGAAGAGGGTGATCCCAATCCCCTATGTAACTCTCTCTCACCCCAATACCTCTGTTTTTTGTTGAATTTAGGGTTCTTAGTCCAAGTTTTGTGGGGATTAGCATTTTAGAAACCCCCGATTAGAAAATCCCAGATGATTGTCTGCAGATCCAATCGCGCGGTGTTACTGTTCGTGCAGTTTAGACCCCGAAGATGATTTTTTCAGAGGGTCGCCCCAAACACAAAAACGTAGAGGACGACGATACGCATCTACTGTATTTTTTCATATTTTTTGGCCATGTAATTTAGACGTACCAGGGTATGGAATCTCGCTATCTGTTAGGGTTTGATAGACCGCTGTTCAGATGGGAATTAGGGATAGTAGATGAATTTTATATTTTTTGGTCACCATTGAGAAAGTTGTAGGGAATTTAGTAATCTAGATTCTATATAAAAATTAATATTTGTAGAACCCACTCTGTTGTTGGGAAGCATTTGAACCTGACTGTCCGGACAGACAGAACAGAGGATGTTCTCTGTTTTGAGCATTTAGTTACACCATACTAAGAACAAAATTAAAATATATGATCTACATAAAAAGTGAAGGAAAATGAGTAAGGAAGCCAGAAATATATTCCCCTCTGTAAAATGTTTAGTAATCTTGAAGATATAAAAATGTTAAGTACCAGTGCTGCAGCGAGCAGAGTAGAGAACCGTTAAGCGGAGAGGATTGTTGTGGGGTTTTGGGGATTAGCATCGCCTTTACTTCTTAAGACGTGATTTCTTTGCTATAGCATTGTGCTGAGAGGTACTTTTGGACAGGTGGTTTTGTTCCAGAATGCACGTGATTACTTCGCTTCAACGGTAGAGGCAAGGAAACGTAACGGTTGTGCTACATGTTTAACTTGTTAATTATTCTACCTTCATAATTATTTATTCTCTTAATTTGAGGTGCTATGACATTGTTACATATTTTTTCAATATGGCCCATGTGGTAGTATTTTAAGAACTCAACTGTTTATGATCTTGATGATTTATTTGTGGGTATGTGAAATTGTTCTTGATGAAACAAATATAGTTGTTGAGTAGTATTCTTTATGAACATATTGTGGTATAGGTGGTAATATTCTTAGTGAATATTTGTGGTTGTGGTGGTAGCATTCTTGATGAATATATTGTGGTCTATGTGGTAGAATTTTCTATAGATCAATTATTTATGATCTTGGTGAACCGAATGTGGGCTATGTGGTAATGATCTTATGAAACACTTGCATTGTGCTTATTGAGACACATGTGGATTATAAGGAAGTATTCATGATCATTATGTTGTTGATCTTCGTGGCTAAATTCTTGTGGTTTGTGATTATCATAGCATCCATATCATGTCATGACATTTGCATTATAAATGTCGCCGCTTATAGTCACGACCATACCGGTACAACATCATACATTGCCGTAGTACGATGCACACTCTTACTTTGTTGGGTAAGGGTGCAGTGGAGCATACGCATTCATATGCATTGCATTGTGGAAAAATCATTTGCATACTTATGCAAAGTAGTGTGGTGAAGTTATTTTGCAAACAAATGCAACTCCATAGTTGTAATGTGGAATTAGCTCATGTGAGTCATTTGTGGTATGAGGAATGTGGCTGTGGTTGTGAAAGAGGATTCACCCCTTGTGGTATGATAGGGGTTGAGATTGTGGTACGAGATTCTTTTCTCTTGTGGTAACTGTTGATATCAGTTGTGGATGTGAGAAACAATAAAAATAGTGAGGTAAAACCTGTTAATGTTTTCCTGTCATTGGTAGTGGTAGTGATTGACGATATGAAGTAGTTAATCAATATTTATTTGCTAATGTTTTACTATTGTTGGTAGAACTTGTGGTTAAAGTTGTAATTATGGTCATTTAGGAAAATAAATATTGATGCTTAACAACATTGTAGTTTAATTAGCTTGTTAAACAGTTTGCTTGCTGAGATTTTTATCTCACTCTTGCTTTTTCCCCCTCCAGGTGATTCTCGAGCATGCATGGAAAGGGTAGAGCAGCACATCACTGTCACACATCATATCATGATTAATGTTGTAATAGTTGTGTAGTCTTAATCATGGATTTATTTCCCTTATTGATGTTTGTTTCAAGGTAATAATGCTAGACAGTAGATCGTTTTAATTGTTTAAACCTTTTAGTAGTTGTTCTCTAATTAATAGTGTTCCAATACCTTACTTTAGTATGCTTCGCTTAGCTTATCATGATTTAGAAATTATTGCCAGTTTATGTTATGTTGTAAATTGGCTAGCGGTAGAGTGGTTTAGTGGCATCTCAGGGTAATGTGTGTCCTAGGGTGTTACATGAGCCCCCTATCTTTAAGCCAAAGCCAAATGGTAAGGTCAAATCTGGCCCTTCTCCTGATGATGAATGCTACCATTGCCATGTCAAGGGGCATTGGTCTAAGAATTGTAAGAAATATTTGGAGGATCTGAAAAAGAAGAAGGGAAGCGAGACTTCTGCTTTAGGTATAAATGTTATAGAAATTAATCTTGTAATTTCTTCTGGTGAATCTTGGGTATTTGATACCAGATCGATGATTCATACTTGCAAATCGTTGCAGGGTCTAAGATGGACTAGAAGTTTTGCGAGAGGCGAGTTGGACGTACGTGTCGGCAATGGAGCAAAGGTTGCTGTACTTGCTGTCGGCACTTATCACTTGTCATTACCTTCAGGATTAGTTTTGGAAATAAATAATTGTTATTACATTTCAGCATTGAGTAAAAACATTATCTCTTCTTTATGTTTGGAGGAAGATGGTTGTTATGAGTTCGTAATAAAGAACAAACGTTGTTCTATTTATTTGAATGATATACTGTATGCACATTGTCCGTTAATGAATGGGTTATATATTCTTGATCTTGAGGATAAACATGTCTATAATATTAATGCAAAGAGGCTGCGGCCTAATGATTTGAATCCTGCTTTTATTTGGCATTGTCGTTTAGGTCATATAAATGAGAAACGCATAGAGAAGCTCTATAAAGATGGACTACTCAACTCATTTGACTTTGAATCATTTGAGACATGCGAGTCTTGTTTACTTGGCAAGATGACAAAGACGCTTTTCACCGGTCATAGTGAGAGAGCAACTGACTTGTTGGGACTTGTACATACCGATGTATGTGGAACAATGAGCTCAGTAGCTAGAGGTGGTTTTTAGTATTTTATTACTTTTACCGATGACTATAGTAGATATGGATACATCTACTTAATGATGCACAAGTCTAAATTGTTTGAAAAGTTCAAAGAATTTCATAAGAAAATACAAAATCAGTTAGGCAAGATAATTAAAATTCTGCGATCTGATCGTAGAGGTGAATATTTGAGCCATGAATTTTTTGAACATCTAAAACAGTGTGGAATTGTTCCATAACTGACTCCGCCTGGCACGCCTCAATGGAACAGGGTATCCGAATGGAGGAACCGGACCTTATTAACCATGGTTCGGTCTATGATAAGCCAATCTGATCTTCCATTGTCTTTCTGGGGATATGCTCTAGAAACTGCTACGTTTACACTAAACAGAGTTCTATCTAAATCAGTGGAAAAGACACCATACGAGAAATAGACTAGGAAACGTCCTGGATTGTCTTTCCTTAAGATATAGGGTTGTGAGATTTATGTGAAACGTTTGACAATCGGGAAGAAGGCACAGTGTTTGTCGCTGGAGCGGTGTCTTTTTGGAAAACGAGTTTCTTTCAAAGGGTGTTAGTGGGAGCAAGGTGCAGCTTGAAGAAATTCGGGAAACACCTGAAAATATTTCAGCTCCTATTGAACCTCAACAGGATGTACAAGATGTTGTACAACTGGATATGGAGGCACCGCCCCTACGTAGGTCTACAAGGGCATGTCGCATAATTGAAAAGTTCACGCTCCTAACCACAGGACAACGCGACATATTGTTGTTAGACAATAATGAGCCCAAGAGCTACACGGAAATAATGATGGGACCAGAATCTGAAAAATGGCTTAGAGCCATGAGGTCCGAAATAGAATCCATGCATGATAATCAAGTTTAGAACTTGGTGGATCCACCTGATGGTGTAAAAACTATTGAGTGTAAATGGATTTTTAAGAAAAAGATAGATATGGATAGAAATGTTCACATCTATAAGGCACGATTGGTGGCGAAAGGTTTCAAGCAAATTCAAGGAGTTGATTATGATGAAATGTTTTTGCCCGTCGCTATACTAAAGTCTATTCGGATCCTCCTAGCGATTGCTGTCTATTTCAACTACGAGATTTGGCAAATGGATGTCAGAACGGCTTTCCTGAATGGAAAGCTAAGCAAGGATGTCTACATGACACATCCTGAGGGTTTTGTTGATCCGAAAAATGCTGGGAGAATATGCAAGCTTCAGAAGTCCATTTATGGATTGAAGAAAGCATCTCGGAGTTGGAATCTTCGTTTTGATGAAATAATCAAAGGGTTTGGCTTCATCAAGAATGAAGAAGAGCCTTGTGTTTACAAGAAGGCTAGTGGGAGTGCACTTATTTTTCTAGTCCTGTATGTAGATGACATATTATTGATCGAAAATGATATTCCAATGCTAGAAGCTGTGAAGTCTTCTTTGAGAAAAATTTTCTCAATGAAAGAACTCAAAGATGCAGCTTACATTTTAGGCATAAAGATCTATAGAGATAGATTGAAGAGCCTAATTGGATTAAGCCAAAGTACATACATTGACAAGGTATTAAAACGGTTCAATATGCAAGATTCCAAGAAAGGTCTCTTGCCTATGTCACATGGCATTAGTCTTAGCAAGACTCAGTGTGCTTCAATACTTGATGAGCAAGAGAAGATGAGTGCGATTCCGTATGCCTCAGCCATCGGATCCATCATGTATGCTATGCTTTGTACGCGCCCAGATGTTTCATATGCTCTAAGTGTTACGAGCAGGTATCAATCTAGCTCTGGTCTAGCTCACTAGGTGGCTATAAAGAATATTCTTAAGTATTTTAGAAGGACTAAGGATATGTTCCTTATTTTTAGATGTGAAGAAGAGCTCGTTGTAAAAGATTACACCGATGCGAAGAAGAGCTTGTTGTAAAAGATTATACCGATGCTAGCTTCCAAAATTATAAAGATGATAGCAGATCGTAGTCTGAATTTGTGTTTTGCCTCAATGGAGGGGCGGTGAGCTGGAAAAGTTTCAAGCAAGAGACGGTAGCTGATTCGACAACTGACACCGAGTATATTGCAGCTTCTGAAGCTGCAAAGGAAGCTGTTTGGATCAGAAAATTTGTTTTTAAGTTGGGTGTGATCCCTAGTATGTCCAGTCCAGTGGATCTCTATTGTGATAATAGTGGAGCTATTGCGCAAGCAAAGGAGCCTAGGTCACACCAAAAATCCAAACATATACTTCGGCGCTATCACCTTATCTGAGAGATCATTGATAGAGGTGAAGTGAAGATTTGTAAGGCGCACACGGATTTGAATATTGCTGATCCATTAACAAAGCCTCTCCCACAACCAAAGCATGAGGCACACACGAGTGCAATGGGTATTAGATACTTACATGATTGACTCTAGTGTGAGTGGAAGATGATTGTATCAAGTCTATGTTTATGAAATTTTGAATAAGGTGTTATTTGGTTCCTTGAATAATGATTGTATGTATTTATTGGTAAGTATGTGACTTGTTCGTGAAACTCTTTATTTTTTTAATGTTATTCTAAAGATCGCTAGTCTTATATGATTACGTGGGACAACAATGATTTATGGACTAGCACATGTATTGATTGATGATCATGTTTCACGGATAATGGATATAGGAATATCAAATCAATAATGTGGACACATGTTAGAGAACATGGTGTTGGATTGACCCACTCCGAGACGTTGTTGGGATTGTTATGATAATATGTGCCATCAAGCGATCTCGAGTGGTATACCTACTAGATCCTTCGACCTGAAATCGCCATTGTTTCTCACTATGTGTAGTGGTGCGCTTTGGGGCTGCCAAACACTACTCCGTAACTGGGTAGCTATAAAAGTGGTCTTCAGGTGTATCATGAAACATGGAATGGGATGTGAGCGGATTAAGATCGAATTTGCCCCTCCTACATAACATGAGAGATATCTCTGGGCCCCTCGATGTGGTTAGATTAGGGAAGTGCACGATCATGCTAAGGTGATTAAAGAGTTAATCATAATGTGACTAAAGAGTTAGTCATGAGTTGTAATCCACCACAAGATCGAGTGAATGGTTGAGCTATCATAAGGGTGGCACGAATCTCGTCTTAAGTTTGACTGGTATCGTGTGGCAAAGGGATCCAAGTGTGTGTATATTAAGATTTAGCCGATATGATCTTTATGTGTATTCGGGAGTCAATATGCCCTGCTAGGTGCCACTATTGACTTTTGGCTTGAAAAGGGTTTTCGGGTCATATCTGTCTACACATGAATCTAACGGGTCACACACTTAAGGGGTTGAAATTGGAAAGCTTGCCTATATGATTGTCTCTAGTGCAAGTGGGAGATTGTTAGTGATGTGCCCAAGAGGCAATGATAACCAATTCGGTTTTATAGGCTAAAATGGATATTGATCCATATGGGATTAGGGTTCTAATAGGCCTACAACGTGGAAGCCCATTAGCATGCTCTATAAAGATGTGGAGGCGGGGCTGCAGGTGTGTGATGCTACTATGCTGAAAACCCTGGCCGCCACCTCCCCTCGGCCGTATCCCGAAACCCTAGCCAGGCGCGTGGTGCTAGCGCACTAGTGCACGGCGTTCCATCCCGAACATATGGACTCCGTGGAGGCGTCACTGCTGTTGCTGCTGTGCTGATCGGCGAGAAGCGCAAGGATATTGCTAGGACGCAAGGAGGAGACGTTCAGTTCGTGAAACGATCGACTGCTTTTTCTTCATCGACGCGCATCTACCTTGGACCGGGCTGCTCCAACTCTTCTTCCGCTGCGCAGTGCATCTAGTGGTAACTATCCATGACTCCCTTACATGCATGTTTTCTGGTTGAATGCGGTAGAAAATCAAAATGTTGTAGCTAGTGTACCCTACCCGTTCTCCTTCATGTCGTTCATCTTATATTCTATTTTATATTTTTTAAAATCAGAGTCAGGATATTGTACCAAAAATCCATTTCTCCAATCTGTCGGACGGAAATTATCTACTTCTTTTACACTCATTCGCTAGACATTGGATAGTCAGGATGCAATCAGGGCGAACACGAAAAGACTACTCATCGAGATGTCGAATGAAGAGCACTTAGTATTATTTGCCTGCTCAGATGCGACAATTCGCGTATCTGTTATTCTAATCATAAATAAAGTCACAATAAGCTTCCTTATATCACCAGATATACAGATACAAACGGATGGATATCGCTTATCCCATATCATATTCCACATCTTTTCCTCAGAGCAGGAGTCAAACATGGATAGTGACATAAACCGATTTATCTCTTCCATATAGTATCTGCTTCACAAACGTTTAATTGGTTGGTCGGACATAAATTATTCAGTCTAATTTTCACCCTATTGCAATGGACAGTATGTACGATGGCAACTAAGATCGAGTCACTCACAGCTATCGGTATACATCTACGGTAGGGTTGGGAGGTACTGGCCAGAACAATGGCGGACCCAAGAAAAAAACATAGTAGTCAAACATGAATGAAGCCACAACTACAATTCACATAAAAAATAGAAGCACTAACTACAAGTAAGCCCTATTGGCTTCTAAAAGCTGTTTTTACAGTGCATGGCTTTTCTACAATACCTTACTTTTAAACAGAGTATTTTTTAAGACGGGGTCTATTAGTTGATTGTAATATATACTGTAGTAACTTTATTTATATCAGTCAAAATCACACGTGAGTTTTTCTCTCTCCGGATGACTCTCTACAACCTGTTACTATTCATAAGTTAAAACCAAAAGTCATCGATAAAAGTTGATATGAACAGGCCTCGAAGTACGCAGCACGTTTACATATGTAATCTGCATACTAGTACTCGTACGTGCCATCGTAAAAATAATTAACTGAAGCACGCAACACGTTGATCTTATAATAAGATGACAATAAATATAGTGTGGCTACGTAGGAGAGCTAGCTAGCTGGAATGGATTGGTTAGGTTGAGTGGACGACGGTGGTAATTGATCATTGAGCTTAGGCGACTCAAATTGAATTGAAGTGGCAATCATTCATTCATGGCCGACACATTTCATCTTGCTTGCGCCCCGCATCCGATCCCATCTATCCCTATTAATTCTATGGTAGTCCAGTAACACCACGCGCACTGAACTAAACTGCCGCTTGCCTGGAGCTCGGGCGGCCGCCCGAGCATGCCCGAAGGGCGGTTTCGCCCCTTGACTGTGAATTTAGATCTGTCAGGGCCTTGGTGTCAGTAAGTAATCATGCCCCTAATGATTATACTTCTTCTCAATTCTTCTGTAGGCTATTTTCTTTTTTCTGCAGAACATTTTGAAATGGGAATAGAATTAGGGGCTATATTCATTGCATATCTAAAGTGCGTTCTCTAGAACCAATGTTTTCGTGTTGAGAAAAAAGCTTTCGTGTTGAGAAAAAAATGCTTTCTTGCTGAGAAATAAAGTTGGTGCATTTCATGTTTTTTCATTGCATGTCTAAAGTACATTCTTTTTATCTGATATTGCACATCAAGGTTAACACAATCAACTTGGTTTTATTACATAAAAGAAAATTTTGAGAAATAGAGTAGGTGGTATCCAAATTCAGATTGGGAATAATGCACCTGATTAATTAGAACCCTTTCACAACATTGTACTTTTTTGTTCCATGTTACAAAAATCTCCTCTTAGATGTGATTAATTACCTAACAATTTTTGCACTCTTCTATTCTACTCTGTTTTCTTCATTCCAGGGCAGATGCACTACTCAAAACATGCGCTCTGCCATCAATTGCAGGGTAAATCATTTCATTACATGTTTAACATTGAGTTGTCTATTTACTACTTTGCTACTAAATACTAAAATCGATTATGTGTATATATTTCCACTCCCATGGTGTCATAATTCTTTCTATCTGTGACTACACACATATAACATTGTACTGCATCGATGTGTTCCCATGGAGGTCTAAACCTTCATGGGTAGCTTGAATTTTGGGCATAATTGGCCCTCTGTGCCCGAGAAAGCCCTGAATCGGTCCCCTCTTGTGCCGAATTCCAAAACTAGCCTCCTAGCGCGGCGCCGTACCGCACGAGCGAGATGGCGCACCTGTCCACCGCACCAGGCCTCCTGGCATGTCCGCCCACTGCGCAAGTTGCCTTGCATGCCCGCCCATCGCGCGTAGCCCCTGGCGTGGCCCCTTCCAGCGTGAGGCGCCACACGCCGCCTCCTGCCCAGCCGGCCCCCTCCCCCTCACTGGTTGCATGATAAAAAGGTCGGATAAAGATGCAGTAATGCCATTTTATTTTACTCTAGCCAAGAGCAACAGACTGAGAGATGAAGTAAGGCCATGAAAGCATCAAATTTTTGAGTGGTTTTGAATTTTGTCAAGTTTGCGCTTTTAAAAAAGTTGTAGATTGGCTTTGGAGCATCTAAAAGAGGTAATTTTCATCAATATGCTGCAAGTTTTTTAGCAACATGATTAGTATGTAATTAAAAAATGGTAGTTTGTTAGTATAAAAAGTTGGTAGTTAGCCTTTTATAATTGGGTAGTGGCCTTAGTTGACATCGAAGAAGCAGCATTGTTAGTGTCACTAAATGCTTATTAGTCACACTAATGGTATGAATGTCGTAATTTATGCGTAAGTTATTTTGTTTGCATAGGAACAATATTGTATTTTTCTATATTTGGAAAAAGTTAATATGCATTTTGTATAATGTTTTGCACAAACTGTTAGACAAGTATTTTTTTTGGTTAAATTGTTGTGCTTTGTGCATATTTTTGTACATTATTATTATGTTAAAATTGAATATCATTGTAGTTGTTTCCTTAGAAATATAATGCACTAATGTCAACAGTAATTTATGAATTGTAGGGTGGTACATCTGTGATATGCTTAGTTTAGCAGTGGTAAAAATGTTAAGAAAAGTTGTAACTTAATGTTACACACTCTAGAAAATGTTGTAGGTACGCCATGTCAGACATTGAAGATCTGTTCGTGTTCTATGGGAATGGTCTTGTACGTGATGGACTGTATAGGGTAGACCTATTAAATTGTAACTGGATCGTGATCCGGCACCCAGTCTAAAGGACATGGGCCTCTTAGAACTCCGAAGGTGCATTCGTTTCGCATTTGATCATGTCATTGCAAGGAACAAGCTGCGCATTGGAGTGTTGTATGTCCCCATGGTGAGTAGTGAAGGGGAGATGTTGTGGCAACTTCTGAAGGTGACAAACAACTAGCCATGGGCCAGTTACATGGAGGCTGTGTGCAACCCTCTGCTGCAATATATGGTAGACTGACAGTGTATGTTTGGTTCATGGAGCGGACAGAGTCATCCAGCATGCCTAGTCTCGGTGCACACGTTGTTGATGTAGTGCTTGCATTGGTCTCCGGCGCTAATGTAGATGGGGCTACTGGTGGAGATGCGGAAGAGGCGGTGGGTGATGGAGACCTAAGGAGGTGTGTCAAAAATTTTGAGCCCAACGAAGGCATACAGGGATGGTGGGCAGTCCGTATTGACTACCACGAGTACTTGACCGACCAGGTGAAAAAAGTGGAGAGCGAGGAGGAGGATGTATAAACATATAGTTCTAGAGACGAGGGAGATGGAGAAGCTGCTGCATGAGGTGTAGTCGGTGGTGTTATAACCACTGATGGCACTTATGTCACCTGTAGGTTGGACAACATCGTAGTGGCATCGCTGGTTCTGTCGTAGCCAAAGAAGGCATATTGGGGCTTCAATGAAGACACTCTACTCTTATGGTAGCACTTCCCTAACAAGAGCTGCCTAGTAGGCCATTGCCAGATATGCTGTGACCATCAGCAGGACGTATCGGGTGCGCGGGTTGAATCCTGACACCTATGTCATGAAGTGTGTGGATGAATCCTGCCTTGGCAAGGTTCATGCCCAGCAGTCAACTTTCGGATCACAGTGCTGAAGGATCACACATGCGAGTTTGCTGAGCCACTTCGAAGGCACCTCAACTTGACGTCCTCTTATGTTGCAAGCCAAATCAACCACCTAGTCATCGCAAATGTTTCTATTTCACTAAAGCTTCTGCAGACAGATGTTGCCAACATGGTGGGTTTCGAGGTTAGCTACAAAAAGGTATAGATGAAACAAAAGATCTTGGATTGTATGAACGACACATACGAAGAGGCCTATGACCTAGTCCCAAGATTGCTCCACCAAATAGCAGAATCAAATCCTGAGACATAAATAAACAAGGTTCAAGTAGCCACATCCTATGAAGGGGCCAAATTGCTTCATTCTTGATAGAGTGTTTTGGGCCTTCCGTCAGACGATTGATGTCGAGACCCGAATATGCAAATTCAGACTCTCCGTGTAAACTGCACTAGTCCAGGATCACGCTAGTGCACACAGTCAAACATAAATGTAATCACAACCATACACACGATAAAATAAAGGAAAACTCAAATATCGATAAATCTCAAAGGTACGACCTTATGGCCAAGCTTACAATATGTCTAGCCGGAAGGGCTTAACAAAACTAGCAGTGAAAATCCAAAATAAAGCGTAGTAGCCAATCGATAAGCCACAGGCTATCGAGTGGAGAACGAAGCCTAATCCGTGAAGTCGTCGTAGTACTCTCCTTCTGGAACCTCTTGCTGATAATACTCCTCGCCCTCAACTGAGCAACATAGGCGTAAAGCCGTGAGTACATTGGTACTCAGCAAGTCGTTTGTAACAAATGAATGCAATATAATATGCAAGGCTTACCATTGGAAGGCTAAAAGGTTAATTTGCATAAAAGATATTTCACAGTAAATATGATAAATAGATTAAAAGTGAACTTTAAATGAAAGCCATAATAGTAAATAATCAAAGGAGATAAACATAAACCACTTATGAACACCTATTCACAAGCTAGACCAATGGTGAACTACCTGTCCACCACCAACACAAACCACCAAGTTTATAATGAAAACACTACCCCTCGTGTGAAATCACCGAGCATTGTCCATGACCGAGGATGTGGCTATTCGAATAGTTTTACACTCTGCAGAGGTTGCACAACTGTACCCACACGATGTGATTAGCCTAGGCCTAAGGAAATCATAACAAGGCCTTTACAATGCTCTATCCCAATCCAATCCTGCCCGCTAGGGTTTCGCATCACACCCCCTTACGTCACATGAAAATCAGCAACCATGTCCATCACAATGGCAGAATTGAGATTAAAATATTACAAATTAATCAGCCAGGTCTATCCCATACTAGACACGTGGTTTGCACGATTAAGCTCAGATCAATAGCGCACAAAGTTAAGTCCTTAACATTACCCGGGCGAGGCTATCACATCCTCCGAAGTGCACCTGCACTTCCCCCTTTACTGCACGATCACTTGCCCGAGTGCAAAACCAAGTTTGTAACTCTCCACCAATGACACACCAATACCACGGCACAAATTTTAATAAACATGGCACCAACCACAGTTCCATATATCATTAAGTCAAATTAACAATTAACATGTGATGGTAAGACCATTCGTAAATTAAGCAAGGCTAAGTAGTCTAATCGTGCCAACCCATGTGACAAATATCGTAACATCACTAGTATGTTTTCCAACCTATGGTGACAAAGGTATCATGGTGTTCCAAATCATCAAGGTGGGATGAATTCAATTGGGACTATAACTACCAATTACAAAGGTTGCATAAAAATAGCGATGCAATGTAATTTAAAATAAAATAATTAAATAATTGATTGCAAACTGGGTTCAACATGATCAAAGGACATGACTTGCCTTGGTTATGCTCAGCGAGGTACTCCTGGTCTTCGGGCGTAGATCCTGCTCCTCCGAAATCCGAATCTAATGAGAGAGAAAACGACCAAAACAAAGAAAACACATAAAATGCTAAGCAAATGAACTCTAAAAATCATGAAACTAGAACCAAAAGCTAGAGCTCGATTTTAGATGAATTTAGAAAAAAGAACGGGGTCAATCGGAGCTAGGACGGAGGAGAACGGGCTCTCAAAAAATAAATCTAAAATTAAATCGGTAAATTGAAAAAGGTTACTGTACTGTCGACCGGGCGCACGGGGAACTCGGTCCACGGTGGACGCGGCACACGGAATAGTGCACGCAGGAGAGGGCTTTGATACGGCGGGGCCGTGCTGACGTGGCAGCTGCTGATGCTGCCACGTGGCTAGGGCTGACGTGGCTGCCACGTCACTCGGGGGCGAGGTTTAGCTGACGTGGCATGACACGTGGCATGCCATGTGGCATTAGGGCTGACGTGGCATGACACGTGGGTAGGCTGACGCGGCACAGGCTCGGGCGCGGCGGCGGCGGCGCGGATCGGACGGCTGCGGGGCGTACACGCGGCAAGATCTGGGGTGTCGGCTCAGATCTGGATGGGTGGTGGAGATCGCGCGCGGCGGAGGCGGCAGTCGGCCGGATGGCCGACGCGTGGCTTCGCACGACGCACGAAGTGTCGCACGGGCGTGCGGGGTGCGCAGGCGGTGGCACGCGGACCAAGGCGTGTGCGCGGGCGTGTCCAGCGCGGTGCAGCGGCGGCGAGGGAGGCGATGCAGGAGGCGACGGGCGCGACGAGGCTCATTGGTGACGGGGACGGCGGTGAGGACGAGGCTCCGGCGACGGGACGACTCCGGCGACAACGCAGACGGCGGAGGCACGGCACGGACGGCGGCAGCGCGGGCGCGAGAACGGGCGAGGAGCGGCAGCGGCGAGTTCGGGCGACAGGCACGCAAACCGAGGTACAAACGCGAATAAAAGCACACGAACCGAGGCGTCCGGATCGGTTACGGCGCGGACCGGCAGCGAGCGCGGGTTGAACGACGCGGATGCGACCACGTGGGTGCGATCCAACGGCATCGAGCGGGCGAGCGCGGGGTTTTGCTGGTGCTGCCGCGTGGCATATCCAACGGTGCGGGGCGGCGCGCGGGCGGCGGCGATTAGGGTTAGGGTTTGGGGGCGCGGGCGCGAAGCGGCGGATGCGCGACGCGTGGCGCGGGGCGGATCAGGCGGTGCGGGAGTGGGCGGAAAAAGGAGGTACGGCGGTGGCGGGGACGCGGGCCGGATGGCCGACGTGTGGCAGGGGAGGCGGATCGGGCGGCGAGGAAGATTTTTGATTTATTTTCTTTTCCAAAAATCCAAATAAAAAGCTAGGAGCTCTAGAAAATAGCAAATAAAACCCAAATATTCACCAAAAATACCAGAAAATTCCTTGAGACCTGAAGAATGCAATTAAAATAATTTCAACTTATGTTAATGTTTATTTTAATCATATTAAATCATTTAAAATTCTAAAAATTCATTTGAAACTTGAATTAATTCCAGAAAATTTATTTTTGAAAACCTGGCTCTGAAAATTGCAAAAAAACAGGATGTTACAATTGATGGGTTCAAGTTTTATCATCCCCGTGTTGACATGGACGACACCTTTCTATCTGGGAAGTACAAAGGCACCATCCTGACCGCGGTTGTAGCCGATGCCAATGACCAGTTACTCCCCGTGGCATTCGCAATTGTGGAGAGCGAGAACACGGAGAGCTAGCTATGGTTCTTAGCCAACGTGAAGTAGGCGGTGGTTCAGGACCATGTGAATATGTGCATCATCTCATACTGCAACGCTGGGTTGCTGTCCGCGGTGAGCACGATGCAAAATGGGACGCAACTCCCATTCATGTGGAATGACCTGAGGAATCGTTGATGCATGAGGTATCTCGCAGAGAACTTCCATAGAAGATTTCAAAACAAGGAGCTGATGAAGACATTCAAGAAGATCTGCATGTAGAACCAGAGGTGGAAGTTTGATGCCGTGTGGAGATAGCTCGATAAGGACACCAGCAAGTATGTCACACACTCATAGGACGGTGAACCAAGGGTAGCGATGGGTAGTTCCACGAGAGTTGAGGAGTTCACATAGTGGGTGAACACACATGCATTTAACTTGGAGAAGTGATCTCTACTGTATGATACCGGTGGTTCATGGCATAGATTATGATGACAAATATGTCTAAGGTGTACAACGGTGTCTTGAAGGGTGTGCTCTCTACCTATCACCGCGATCATCGAGGAGAGGTGGAACTGCACCGTCAGGTACTTTGTGAACATAGTCATGATGATGAAGAAGCATATGGAGGAAGGCAAGCAATTCTTAAAAGTTATGCGGGCGCACATGGACAAGAAGATGACAAAGACTTGTTCGCACATTGCTAGGCCCTTGGATAGTATCAGGAAGAAGTTTGAGATCTGTCATAGCGAGAATTACATCATGGGTCATGCAAGAAGGGATCACAAACAAGTCTACATGATTGATGATAAAGCGTCGTGCATATGCAACAAACCATGGCTCCTTTATAAGCCTTGCTCTCATGTATACACGGCCTACACGGCATGGCGGTAGGCCTTTGTGCCGTATATTTCAGAATACTATGACATGCGCCACCTGTATGGAACTTGGAGTGCTGAGTTCAACTCATACGGGCTGGATGTGCACTACAAAGACCTTTGGCCAAGGGAGGTGCAGTGGGTGCCGAACAACGCTCTCAAGCGTACCGACCGTGAAAGATGACAATCCCGCAGCATCCATAATGATATTGACAAAAGCCAGCATGGCGAATGGGTCAGGTGGCCAAGATGTAGACTATGCAAGATGGTTGGGCACACCCTCAGCTACTGCCTAAATAGGCCTAGCTCAAGCAACGTACCGTAGCGATGAAGATATCATTCTCTGTAGTAATGGTGCTTGTTTGTTTTTGTGAGTTTGATTGCATTGCCTTAAATTTGTTCATGACCGTAATGTAATATATTGCACAATGCTTCATGTGTATCCGCTTGTAATTAGTTTGTTGTACCGCATGCTCGTACTTTGTACTTTGCAGTAAGTAATTTTACCTTTTATTTTGTATTGGTGCTCCCCGACAATAAAAAGTGGGTGCCCCCACCCACGCATGAAGATTCCACATGACCCTGACCTCATGAAGTGGGAATCGCACTTCCCTGGCCACACACATGGAATGATGACCACGTGCATGAAATGTCATAACGATACCTCCTAAGGCCCGCTGCCTCACGGATGCAAAAATGTATCAACCAAATTGCACTTCATTCTTGCATGATGCAGTCATCCATTTACAGAGAAAAAATGAGTTACTACGATGCGAATACATTGAAGCGGTAACAATATGCAACCGTCTACTATGGTATAAGCATGGATATGTATTAGACATACATATATCATACAAAGCATTATAGGTACTAATGCGAATGAAAATAACACTCCAAGCACTACACCTTGAAGATAACAATGAACATAAGAAAGAAAATAGCACACAACATTAACTTAATATTCTACTTCAGTCTATTAAAACGATGTCGCATCTCCACCATTTTGCTAACCCCCATTACAACTCTCTCCTGTGGAACAATGTCGGGCCTAGTGCTTATTTCATCCTCCCATACACAGAATTAGCAATTGCCTAGGCCATCCCACAATTCTATAAGACAAAGGTTTTGTAACATCTACTGAACGATTGGAACCAACCCGAAACAAGCCGACTCATCGAGTGAAAGGGGCACTTGTAATATTGTCATCCAGGATTCACGGTCGTCTGTGAAGTCTTACATCTGATAAGCATGTTGCACTTTGGGCAAATCACGGCAGGTGCCAACAAAGAGGCACTAACTTGACTCATCTCGATGTCCAGGGGAGGGAGAAGCAAACCAAGGTTGAGAGAATGGGAAGAAATACTTCAAGAGGTGAAGAAGAACAAGGCAAAGGGAGTGGCTAAGGAATGGCTCCCTTTTATAGCCTGAAGTACGATGGAAAAATGGTCTTTTTGCATCCCTAAAGGAAGACAGATAATGATCAGTATGAGTGATTGTAGATAGTTGAAGTTCGTGGTAGCCATACGCACTGGCAAGACCAAACGAGACAGTCTTATGCAATGACAACACTAAACGGGATATGTATTACACATACATATATTATACAAAGTACTATAGGTAACAATACTCCCAACATTATTCCTTCAACATAACAACGAATACAAGAAAAAAAATAGCACATAATATTAAGTTCATCTTGCTCTCCAGTCTATGAAAATGATGCGTGCCTACTGGTAGAAGGTGCCTCGCGGCGTCGTTGTAGTGGCACACACATATGTAGTTAGGGTTGACGACCTCCTTATTGCCCCTCTCGCGTTGTATCTGTTAGCGGATGTCATCGTTCGCCTCAGTGAGATTGTCAATTCGCATCTCTAACTCTAAGATTCGATTTCATAATGTATCCACGTATACCATAACATGATGTTCATGGGAAGAATTGATCCAGCAGATAAAGTCACATTTTCGTAAAACTACTGGAAAGGAGGGTTAACAGAGAAGCTCTATTTGTAGTAATAGAAAATAAATTGTTGGCTAATTATACCCCAGAGTACGGACATGGGAAGAAACATCGTCCACATTCGAACGGGGTGTCTAAGATCTATACGACCGGATTCTCCCTATGTCTACATTTAGGCCATACCGGTTGAGCACACTTGCTTGGAATCAAGTGGTAGTTAGGGCCGAAGTCCTCCCTCCTTTCTAGGGAAGGGTCTTGCTTTGGTGACCCTGGTTGTACTAGCCCCCTTGGCATCTACCATAGTATGTTACTGTAGGAGGAGAAGATAATTCTTTCTAAGGTTGACAGGATCGAGTGCTCCTACTTTTAGAGGGTGTGGCGTGCATTATCTAGCTCATGGGGGGAGGGGGAGGCAGCGTGCTTTCTGACAAGATGAAAGGAGATAGCCTTGCACGGTGATAAGACCAAACGAGATAGCCTTGCGTGGTGACGAGATAGCCCTAGGTAATGAATGATGCCTTTGCAATATATGTTAAGGTAATTAGAAGACTAGTTAAAATAAATAAATTAAATAATTTGCCAACAGTATTTAATTCAAAGCATGACTTTAACAAAGAAGCCATGTTAAAATTACAACTTCGGTACAATATAATTAATAGTTCCAATAATACATGGACTTCTAATCATTAATAATGACTTTGCTAAACTGCAATTGATAAACTACATAGTAGCATGGCCAATTAATTAGACCTTAATTAAAATAATCCACCAACATATCAGTCGGATGTAGTCTGGAGGCCTAGTAGTATCCAGGCTAATATAAGTGTTTCATGTCGTCCAAATGCATGTAAATCCTATGATCAATTCATTATCGACTACGGTTTGTTAATTGTTAAGATCGTAACTAAAGTTAGTCAATAATTAGCAACTAGTAGTGTAACCTATCATTCACTTAGGTTTGTCTCCAATATAAGAATATAGTAGCAATTACTTAAATAACTGACATCACATTTTAATTAATTATTAATGTTTTGTTTAATTGGCAATTGAACCTCGAATAATAATATTGGTAAATAATACCCATTACACATGTAGGCCCCTATCCGTAAGTCTCACCTAACTCATGGAACTCTCTTAATAAATATAAAATAATAAAAAATCATGCGTTGAGCACAAACACATCGACACCTCTTATTTTGTTATATTTCCATAAATTAAGTCGTAGCTGTCATATTTGTGTCGTAATTGCAAACTTCAAACTGATTTGTAGGTATGGCTCTGACTTTGGTAGTTCAGACTGGCCATTTGGCCTGTTGAACCGGCACATCGACACATAATACTGTGCTAGTTGTCATGTCCCGCATCCTGAGGGCGGGGATGAGGTGACTCAGTTGGGGGTGGTCCATACGCGGACACCCCAACTGGCTTGGAGACTAGACCTATGCTAGATAGACAGGTTTGTTTGCAAAATGTGGCACTTCTTTTTTTAATCATATTTCCGCTATGTACTTACTTTTTACGTCTCGCGCTATGTACCTACGCTATGTACCAACGCTAGATAGACAGGTTGAGCGATGCTAGCCTTCTACGTCTCGCGCGGATGGTGGAGGCCACCAACAAGGATGGTGCTCTGGTCGACAACAACAGGGAAGTTCGTGAAGAGGCTACGTGGCTCAAGTGAAAAGTACAAAGAAGACAAGGATAATGAAGAGACAAGTCAGTGTATGTAGTGCATCAAGTGATGAGGCTGATGCACATAGAGACAGTTCAGGGGAATCTGAATGCGTGAACACGTAACGGCTAATCATTGGCACTACAGGCTACATGTCAAAGCATATATAGATATTTTGCACGAAAGGTAAGGATTCTTGATTCATTAATTATGTCAATTGATGATTTTTGTGTTGTGTGGTACAACGTGATGGTTTACGTGTTATTATTGGTTGTAGGACTCTGGAGTTAGATCATGGTAAGGTGGAAGGGATCCGGACTAAACTAGAAGAATTGAGGTGTCCAGAGTGATCAAGTTACCGTTGAAAGAAGGTTGAGGCTAGCGGTTGTAACATCCTGATTTTTCGGGATTTTTAAAGCCTGGAATTTAAAAATAAATTTTTGGAATTTTCTAGAATTAATAAAGCTTGATTTGAATTTTTTAGAATTTAAAAGGATTTAATGTGAATAAAATAAACCTTAACATAAGCTAAAAATATTTTATTCAGGTTCCTTGGGTCACAAGGAATTTTCTGGTATTTTTGGTGAATTTTTGGGATTTATTTACTATTTTCTAGAGCTCTTTGAAGTTTATTTGGATTCTGGAATAAAAGAAAAGTAGGAAAATCCCTCAGCCGTCGGATCCCCTTCCCTCCACGCGTCGGCCAACCGGCCCATCCCCGCGCGCCCTCACGCGCCACCGCCTTGCCCCACTCCCCGCCGCCCGATCTCCCCTCCCTGCCACGCGTCGGCATCGCGCCACTCCCGCCGCCCTTGCCGCTCGCGCACTCGCGCCCTGCGCCTAACCCTAGCGCCGCTCGCCCCGCGCTGTTGGATCTACCACGTGGCAGCACCAGCGCAGCACCCGCCTCGCCCCTTCCTCAGTCGCCCGATCCCGTCCGCCCGCCACGCGGCGCCATCCCAGCTGTCTGCACCGCCCGCGAACCCTAACCCCGTCGCCGCCGTCCGCATCGCTCGTGCCCGCGCCGTTGGATCGCCCGTGCTCGCATCTGGGCCGTCCAAACTGGAACCGAGCCACGCCCGCGCCGTAACCGAATCGAACTTGCCTCGATTCGCGTGATAAAACCCACCGCTCATCCTCGGTTCGCTTGCACGCCTCGTCGAACCCTCGCGTTGCCGCTCCACGCTCGTCCTCACGCCTGCGCCATCGCCAGAGGCCTCCGCCACCGTCCCGTGCATCCTCGCCGTCGTTGGAGACTCCGCCGCCCCTTCCACCGTCGTCGCCGTCGCCGGTGAGCCCCCGTCGCACCCTGTCGCCCGAGTGGCCGCTCACGTCGCCGCTACCGTTGCCCCGCTCCGCCCCCTCGGTCCCCGCGCCTGGATCCTCACCCGCGCCCGCGCCCGTGCGCGACGCTTCGCGCGGCGCGCCAAGCCACGCGTCGGCCATCCGGCCGACTGCCGCCTCCGCCGCGCGCGATCTCCACCACCTATCCAGATCTGAGCTGACGCCCCAGATCTCGCCGTGTGCACGCCCCGCAGCCGTCCGATCAGCGCCACGTCAGCAATACCCGAGCCCCAGGTGCCACGTCAGCTGCCACGTCACCCTTGCCACGTGGCGGCACCAGCGCGCGCCACATCAGCCCTAACCGAGCCGCGTCAGCACCGCCTCCCCGCTTGCACTGTTTGGGGGACCGGGTTCACCGTGGACTCGCTTTTCCGTGGACCGGGTTCACAGCACAATGCGTTTTCCAAATTTCCCGATTTAATCTTAGGGTGAATTTTCTGAGAGTCCGTTCTCCTCCGTCCTAGCTCTGATTGACCCCGTTCTTTTTTCTAAATTCATCTAAACTCGAGCTCTAGCATTTGGTTCTAGGTTCATGGTTTTTGGAGTTTATTTGCTTATCATTTTATGTGTTTTTCTTATTTTGATCGTTTTCTCTCTCGTTAGATTCGGATTCCGGAGGAGCTGGATCTACGCCCGAAGACCAGGAATACCTCGCTGAGCATAACCAAGGTAAGTCTTGTCTTTTAATCATGTTGAACCCAGTTTGTAATCTATTATTTAATTATTTTGTTTTAAATTACATTGTATCGCTATTTTTATAAATATTTGTATTAGTAGTTATTGTCCGATTGAATTGATCCCTCCTTGATAACTTTGAACACCATAATACCCTTGTCACCATAGGTTAAAAAATATACTAGTGATGTTATGATATTTGTCACATGGATTGGTACGATAGACTGCTTAGCTTTGCTTATAGTTCCGATTGGGTTTATCATCACATATGAATTAACAATTTAACTTAATGAGATATAGAACTGTGGTTGGTGCCACGTTTATTAAAATTTGTGCCATGACGTTGGTGCGTCATCGGCGGTGGTTATACAAATCTGGTTTTGCACTCGGGCGAGTGATCGTGCAGTAAAGGGGGAAGTGTTGGAGCACTTCGAGGAATGAGGTAATCTCGCCCGGGTAGACTTTGTGCGCCATTGATCTGAGTCTTACCGCGCATACCACATGTATAGTATGGGATGGACCTGGCTGACTAATTTGGGATGTTTCAACTTTAATCTTGCCATTGAGATGAACATGGTTGCTGATTTACATGTGGCGCAAGGGGGGGTGTGATGCGAAACCCTAGCGGGCGAATTGAGTTGTAACTGACCTTTGCAAAGGCCTTGTTGTGATTACCTTAAGCTGAGGCTAATCACATCGTGTGGGTACAGTTGTGCAACCTCTGCAGAGTGTAAAACTATTCGAATAGCCGCGTCCTCGATCATGGACAATGCTCGGTGATTTCACACGAGGGGTAGTTATTTGTGAAAACTTATGGATTATGTTTGTGATTATATCTATATTTGACTGTGTGCACTAGCGTGATCCTGGACTAGTGCAGTTTACACAGAGAGTCCGAATTTGCATATTCGGGTCTCGACAGAGATGGTATCGGAGCTATATCGGCTGTAGGACGAAGCCCTAGTTAGAGTTGTCGCTTTAGCCAATTTGAAAATTCTATTTTCTAAATTAAATGAACAAAATGAATATATAGTGATTCTCTATTCTTACCTTATTCTTAGGATTCTTAATCCTTGTCTTCTCTGCGAATTTATTTTTAAAATTTAATTTGACTTCTCATCTCAACAATATCTATAGATGTCGTGAGTGTCCAAAAAAAATCGAAGGAGAGGTCAACCCAGAATTCTTCGAGCTTTGCGGTGAAGATTGGATCAAGCAAGCAGCCAAGATATTTAAAAACAAGATTAAAGACTATCGTGAAGATTAGGAGCCGTCAGATTAAAACCCTGTTATAGTTTTAGGATCGTGTAGACCGTTTTGCTTTTTCTTGCCATTGTGTGTGATGTGAGCTGCAAATATTGCCCTTAAAAGCATTACATTGCAATCATGTCAACTTTTTATTGGAGTTATTTTCCTCGGTTTTGTTGTTAGCCTTTTCCGGCTAAGTGTTTGTTCAGTTTAGGTTGCCATTAGAGAAATCCCTCTTAGATGAATTTACCTCTCGTCTATGCTATTTCCCTCTCATCTTTAAACCCGGTAAAGGCAGTCAGTAGTTGTTTTCCCTTTTCAGAGCAGCAACAAGATGGTTGATACCAGGACTACAAAGAGTCGCAACCTGTGCAAACCAGATCCAGAGGGCCGCATCGCAGCCTGGGCTCACTGAGCTTGGACCCGCCTCGATCGATTTTTCGTGGCCCAGACTCAAATGATGCAAACGATGATGCAGAATATGCAGGCTATGATGCAACGACAGCACCAGGAGCCAGCATCACCACCAGCACCTCGATAGCAGTTCAGCTATGCAGAGTTCATGAGAACGAGACCGCCCACCTACTCCAGTTCTTCAGAGCCTATGGAGGCTGATGATTGGGTCAGATCGATTGAAAAGAAGCTGAACTTGGCCCAATGTTCAGACAGGGAGAAAGTACTATATGCAGCACACCAGCTTGAGGGACCAGCAGCAGAGTGGTGGGAGAACTACTGTGCCGCTCATGAGGACCAGAACAACATCACATGGGCAGAGTTCTCCAAAGCCTTCCATAGCGCTCACATCTTGGATGGAGTGGTCGAGATGAAGAAGGACGAGTTTCGTGAGTTGCAGCAGGGAAACATGTCAGTGAGTGAATACCTCAATAAATTCACTCAGCTAGCTCGCTACGCGCCAGAGGACGTAACCACAGATTTAGCTCGTCAGAAAAGATTCAAGAAGGGTCTGAACCCCGGATTGAAAGTGCAGGTCATGGGCAACGACTATGCCAGTTTTCAGCTGTCGGTGGATAAGGCCATACTGATTGAGGATTCCCGCCGCGAGTTGGGAGAATTTCACAAAAAGAAGATGAGCCAGCAAGGAGTTCACTAAAAGTAGTCTCAAAGAACAAGATTCAACACCTATCAGCCTGCACGAGTGCCTCAGCAGCAACAGCAGCAGCCAGTTTTCAAGACCCCAGCTCCAGTGACCCGTTATGACAATTCGAGACCACACCCCATCAATGTCACCAATCAACCACAGAAGAGCGCAAACCATGCAGGATCATCCAATTGTTACAATTGCAAAGAGCCAGGCCACTTCGCTCGCAATTTCCCTCAGAAGCGTCAAGCCATCACGCTGATTCCATTCAATCTGGAGAGTACGCCTGCCAAGACCCTTCCCCCAGGAGCAAGCCATGGCAGCCAGCAATCTCAGAGCGTGGCAAGAGGAAGCCTGAACCACGTCAGTTCCGCCGTCGCACCCGGTAAACCCATCTCTCCTAGTTAGCCCGGATCTTGGGGTCGAGATCCCATTTAACAGGGTAAGGTTTTGTAACATCCTGATTTTTGGGGATTTTTAAAGCCTGGAATTTAAAAATAAATTTATGGAATTTTCTGGAATTAATAAAGCTTGATTTGAATTTTTCAGAATTTAAAAGGATTTAATGTGAATAAAATAAACTTTAACATAAGCTAAAAATATTTTATTCGGGTTCCTTGTGTCACAAGGAATTGTTTGGTATTTTTGGTGAATTTTTGGGATTTATTTGCTATTTTCTAGAGCTCTTTGAAATTTATTTGGATTCTGGAATAAAAGAAAAGTAGGAAAATCCCTCAGCCGTCGGATCTCCTTCCCTCCACGCGTCGGCCAACCAGCCCATCCCCGCGCACCCTCACGCGCCGCCGCCTTGCCCCACTCCCCACCGCCCGATCTCCCCTTCCTGCCACGCGTCGGCATCGCGCCACTCCCGCCGCCCTTGCCGCTCGCGCGCTCGCGTCCCGCGCCTAACCCTAGCACCGCCCGCCCCGCGCCGTTGGATCTGCCACGCGGCAGCACCAGCGCAGCCCCCGCCTCGCCCCTTCCTCAGCCGCCCGATCCCGGCCTCCCGCCACGCGGCACCATCCCAACTGTTCGCATCGCCCGTGAACCCTAACCCTAATCCCGTCGCCACCGTCCGCATCGCCCGTGCCCGCGCCGTTGGATCACCCGCGCTCGCATCTGGGCCATCCAAACCGGAACTGAGCCGCGCCCGCACTGTGACCGAATCGAACTCGCCTCGGTTCGCGTGATAAAACCCACCGCTCATCCTCGGTTCGCGTGCACGCCTCGCCGAACCCTCGCGCTGCCGCTCCACGCCCGTCCTCACGCCCGCGCCATCGCCGGAGCCCTCCGCCGCCGTCCCACGCGTCCTCGTCGCCGTCGGAGACTCCGCCGCCCCTCCCGCCGTCGTTGCCGTCGCCGGTGAGCCCCCGCCGCACCCCGACTGTCGCCTCCGTCGCACGCGATCTCCACCACCCATCCAGATCTGAGCCGACACCCCAGATCTCGCCGTGTGCACGCCCCGCAGCCGTTCGATCCGCGCCGCCGCCGCACCCGAGCCGTGCCGCGTCAGCCCTACCCACGTGGCAAGCCACGTCAGCCCTAGGCCACGTGTCGCGCCACGTGTCATGCCACGTCAGCGCCACGTCAGCAATACCCGAGCCCCCAGGCGCCACATCACCCTTGCCACGTGGCGGCACCACCGCGCGCCACGTCAGCCCTAACCGAGCCGCGTCAGCACCGCCTCCCCGCTTGCACTGTTTGGTGGACCGAGTTCACCGTGGACTCGCTTTTCTGTGGACCGGGTTCACAGCACAGTGCGTTTTTCGAATTTCCCGATTTAATCTTAGGGTTAATTTTTCGAGAGCCCGTTCTCCTCCGTCGTAGCTTCAATTGACCCCGTTCTTTTTTCTAAATTCATCTAAAATCGAGCTCTAGCATTTGGTTCTAGTTTCATGGTTTTTGGAGTTCATTTGCTTATCATTTTATGTGTTTTTCTTATTTTGATCGTTTTCTCTGTCATTAGATTCGGATTCCGGAGGAGCAGGATCTATGCCCGAAGACCAGGAATACCTCGCTGAGCATAACCAAGGCAAGTCGTGTCCTTTGATCATGTTGAACCCAGTTTACAATCTATTATTTAATTATTTTATTTTTAATTACATTGCATCGCTATTTGTATAAACCTTTATATTGGTAGTTATTGTCCGATTGAATTCATCCCTTCTTGATAACTTTGAACACCATGATACCCTTGTCACCATAGGTTGGAAAATATGCTAGTGATGTTATGATATTTGTCACATGGGTTGGTACGATAGACTGCTTAGTTTTGCTTATAGTTCCAATTGGGTTTATCATCACATGTGAATTAATAATTTGACTTAATGAGATATGGAACTGTGGTTGGTGCCACGTTTATTAAAATTTGTGCCATGACGTTGGTGCGTCATCGGCGGTGGTTATACAAATCTGGTTTTGCACTCGGGCGAGTGATCGTGCAGTAAAGGGGAAAGTGTTGGAGCACTCCGAGGGATGAGGTAGTCTCGCCCGGGTAGACTTAAGGACTTAACTTTGTGCGCCATTGATCTGAGTCTTACCACGCATACCACATGTCTAGTATGGGATGGACCCGACTGACTAATTTGGGATGTTTCAACTTTAATCTTGCCATTGAGATGAACATGGTTGCTGATTTCCATGTGGCGCAAGGGGGGGTGTGATGCGAAACCCTAGCGGACGGATTGAGTTGTAACTGATCTTTGTAAAGGCCTTGTTGTGATTACCTTAAGCTGAGGCTAATCACATCGTGTGGGTACAGTTGTACAACCTCTGCAGAGTGTAAAACTATTCGAATAGCCGCGTCCTCGGTAATGGACAATGCTTGGTGATTTCACACGAGGGGTAGTTATTTGTGAAAACTTATGGATTATGGTTGGGCAGTGGATGGTTAATTCACTGTTGGTTTAGCTTATGGATAGGAGGTCTATAAGCGATTGGTTTAGCTTGTGGATGGGAGGTCTGCAAGTGGTTATGTCGATTCCTTTGATTATTTACTTATTATTGTTTTACTTAAAGTTCGCTTCCAATCTATTTACTGTATTTACTTTTAAATGTCGTTTTATGCAAATTAAACTTTCAGCTATCCTTTGGTAAGCCTAGCATACTATATTGCATTCATTTGTTACAAACGACTTGCTGAGTACCAATGTACTCACGGCTTTATACCAATGTTGCTTAGTTGAAGAAGAGGAGTATCACCAACATGAGGTTCCAGAAGGAGAGAATTTCGACGACTTCGCGGATTAGACTTTGTCGATTGGCCACTACGCTTTATTTTGGATTTCCGCTGCTAGTTTTTGTTAAGCCCTTCGGGCTAGTTTATTGTAAGCTTGGCCATAAGGTCGTATCTTTGAGATTTATCGATATTTGAGTTTTACCTTTATTACATCGTGTGTTTGGTTGTGATTACATCTTTGTTTAACTGTGTGCACTAGCGTGATTCTGGACTAGTGCAGTTTACACAGAGAGTCCGAATTTGCATATGGAGTTGAGAATAAAGCACAACATTGCTTTAGGGCAAAAAAAATAGTGTGAAGCTTCGTAGAAGATGGTTTGGGGACAAAACAATCTTTTTGCCCCAAAAAAGAAAGTTGAGACTTGATCAAACCACAACGCAAGGAGGCACAAGAGAGGTGCTTTAGGTCAAAGATATGCTGAAAATATTAAGTGAATCAAGTATTAATTCACTATTAGATTAATGGTTGTGTACGCTTTGAGAAGCGTGCATGTGTGAGTATAAAACACTATATAAGTGGATGAAACCTAACTAAAGGTATTGATTAGGGTTTCTTGTAAGCCTCCACTATATAAGGAGGTGAGTTGAATGAGTTGGGCTTAGCTTTTTGGGAAGCTAAGTAGAGGAGATTAGGGTTCTTTGAGAGAACCATTAAGAGATAAGTTGTGACTTTTTATCTTAAATGTTTTGTCATTCTTGGGCTTTGTGAGTGGCTAAAGTATAGGACCGGAAAGGCAACTAAGGGGGGGGGGGGTGAATCGTGCTGATTAAAATTTTTCCCTCAAGTATTCTGGATTCTTTTCTCAAGTAACTACAGAGTTACTGAGAATCAAATTTAAGACCAAAACCACAAAGCAAAACACTCAAGAACGTGAAATCTTGAATAACCCAGTCCTTGGAGGTCTGACCGCCAATCAGGGCGTAGTCTGACCTCTCCTTGGCAGTCTAACCATCAACTATGGGGCGGGCTGACCACTCTGGGGTGGTCAGATATCTGTTTGGGTGGTCTAACAGCTATGAACAGTAATTTCAGGCAAATGAACAGTAAAATCAGTATGGTTGCGAGATTTCAAATCCATGTAACTTTTGATTGGATGTTTTAAAAGCTGTGAAACTTTGTATACATCTTGCTTAAGGTGTTAGAAACCTATTCCATCTATAGATCGTAAAAACTCAAAGTTCAGACCTTTTTGTGATTTAAGCAAGGATGCACCAAAAATAACTTAGAACCAAAATCGGTGATTAAGATTTGCTCGTGGGTAAGAGTAGCCAAGATGGTTTTGGATATGTTCACACATGTCGCAGCAAGCAAGAAAACCGAAGAAATCACTCTAAAAACTCCCAGATCAAGAAATCACTTAGAAGATCAAAATATGTAAAAAATCAGGTTTCTTGATAAACTTTCTACCAAAGTGCATAGATTGATGGAGGATGATTCTTAGAGGTTCTCTTCGTCTTTTGTACATTCTTGGCACATCAAGATCAAGAGAAGAGTGAGAAGAGAGGAAAAACCAACCAAATCAAGAGTAAATAAATCAAATAGAGAGATAGCCATATAGAAGATCAAAAATTGATTCTATTGCTACTTGAGAAGAAAAGTTTTACCGCTACTCCACCATGGAGGACAAAGAGCGCATTAAACCCTCAAAATCCTAACCTTGAAAACAAGAGAGCACATGAAAGGAGGGTTGGATGGTTAACCACATGTCTCCATCCTAACTCCTTTTTATAGATGGGATAGCAACCACATCTATCCATTTATAGATACTATTCATTTAGCATAATAGAAAAAATCTATTAACCGCACACACATGAGTTTTACTCACACATATTCACTTATGCACTCTTTTCAAAGCACATAAGTCTGAATCCGCTAAATCCTAAGCCTTGATACATCTTAATCAAACTAACTTCACTTTGACCTAAACTGCTCTCCCAAGCACCACTCATACGCTGCTATTTTGATCCAAGGTAGTTTCTGGTAATTTGGTTAAACTACTAAAATACCCTTTCTTGACCCGGTAACTTGCCAGCCACGTGTAGCTGCACCATTAGCTTGCCAGCCATACGTCTTCAAGTCTCTCCTATCTCGGTTCCACCGAACCACAGCTCACTTGACACGTTCAAGCCATATGGTGCTATCCCGTCGCTCGGACTTGTCTTCTACATTTTTTGTCTTTCTTGTGCCATGGTTGAACTCATCATTTCACATAGCATCATTGATCGGTGGCGCAATGCTGATCTGATCGGCCTTTCTCCTGACCAACCAGTAACACTGCTAATCAAATTTCTCAATCTCGTAAATTGCAATTGTTCATCATACCATAAACTAGAATCTTCTCATACGATCCTTTATAAAGAGTAACTGTAAATATTTATCTTCAATGTAATAGAGGTCAAACACCTAGGAGAAGGTGTTAGACCGCCTCTATCCGGTCAGACTGTCCTTTGTATCGTGGTCAGATCTCACAGGTATGTCCAGACTTTTTTGGTTCGATTTTTCTTGAAACTTTTCTTATAGGTGCTTAATGTTTGATCTCTATAGCTTCATATAGCTATTAGAGTGAAGAACTTTGATTTCACTTTAGAAAACATTTTAAAAAGGTATTTGAGTGTTGATTTTTATTCGTCTTTCCTCTAGTGGTAGCTATTGGTCCTACATCATGCTTTTTTTAATTTGAGAGAATCAGTTCTACTTTTAGTATATAAATACATCAAGAGGAGGTTGCTTGCTGAATACAGAAAAAAGAAAGACTTATCGCTGTAGTCCAAATTCCAAAATGGCCTTCTTCCTCGTATGCATGTCCTCGCTTCTGCTCATCGTCTTCTCCTCCTACGTCTTCCAGCTGCTCGCCGATACCCGTCGCCGACTCCCACCTGGCCCAATGCCGCTTCCAGTCATCGGGAACCTCCTCGACGTCGCGAGTAAGCTCCCGCACCGCTCCCTTGCGCGCCTGGCCGAGCGCTACGGCCCGCTCATCACGGTCCGGATTGGCGCGGCCGTCGTCATCGTCGTTTCCTCCCCGGCCACAGCCCGCGAGGTCCTCCAGACGCACAACGCCAGCCTCGCCGGCCGCAACTCGCCCGATGCGTGGCACGGCTTGGGGCACGCCGCCATCTCCGTGTTCGTCCTCCCGCCGCGCTACAAGTGGCGCGCGCTGCGCAGGCTCGGTACGGAGCAGCTGCTGTCGTCGAGGCGGCTCCACGTGATGCTGCCGCTGCTGCGGGACGCCGTCCTCGGCCTGCTCCGTGACGTGTCGGAGCGTGCGGCGTCCGGCGCGCCTGTGGAGGTCGGCCGCGCGGCGTTCGCGGCGATGGTGGACCTGCAGTGGCGCGCCATGTTCTCGGCCGGTCTGGACGCTGTTAGCCCAGAAAAAATGAACAAGAAAACAACAATAGGGAAGAACATAGAGTACAACAATTTTGTGTGGATTCAACTACACACGCCTTCCCTTCTGATACAATGAGCAAAAGAAAACACACACACACTTGGCTTTTTTTCTTTGACTCACTGCACACTTGAAAGGTGCTGCTTACATGAGAATTTATAGCGCAGGCAACAGCCATGTTCGTCTACGCATTGTTAACTGACTTGATAACTCTTAAGTCCTATTCTTGTGGCAATTACATGCACGCAACAAACTGCCAGCATGCAAGCTAACTGCCTCATCAACATGAAGACTAGTTCATGTACGTGCACTGCCTGCATACAAAAATACTGACCTATTCTTCCGCCATCACTCGTTAGTTCCATGCATCGCGTTAACTCCAAAGAAACAATCAAATCCTGCTTACTCGCTCAACAGACTCATGCACGACGCACATCACCGCGCACGACTCAAACCATGCAAGAGCGATTCTTACGGCTTAATTAACTCAAAGCAAATACTAAATCAAGATTATTTTCTAACAATCTCCCCCTAATCTTGACAGCTTCACAGGAACGCCGGTTCATCGTTGGCATTCGTCTCGATGAGAAGTGCCTGCTCCTCCTTCTTCTTGCGACATTCGAAAGCAAAATGTCCATAGTCATTACAGTTGTAGCATCTTACTTTAGCCTTGTCAAGTTTACGATACCTACGGCTTTGGCCACCATTGCCGCCGGAACCGCCACCTTCGGCCGACGAACGAGCCTACCACTCGCCCGCGTGAGGAGAAGTTGTTCGTCGTCGTTGTTGCCGCCCGGAATGCGTAGACGCTCCTCATACGCCTTGAGGCGGCCGATCGCTTCTTCCACTGTCATTTTCTTCAAGTCCCCAAATTGCTCAATAGTTGAGACAATCTGTAGGTACTTTTTCGGGACAGCGCGGAGAAGCTTGTTCACGACATAACTTTCCTCCATGTTATCGCCAACACCGCGGATCTGGTTGACGAGTGTCGTCAATCTCACGGCGAAGTCGTCCACCAACTCCATTTCCTTCATGCGCAAACCGTCGAATTCACTCCTAAGGGTTTGCACGCGCGCCTCCTTGACGCGCTCGGCGCCGACGTACATCGTCTTGAGCGTGTCCCACGTAGCTTTCGCCGTCTCCTTTTCGGCGAATAGGAGGAGGGTCTCCTTCGGGACTCCTTGGAAGATAGCCGCAAGTGCCATCTGATCTTTGCGCTCATCAATGTCGTCGGCCACCACAGCTTCCCAAACGCCTTGGGCTTTCATGAATACCTTCATTTTGATTGCCCACGCAGTGTAGTTGGTCTTGTTCAGCATGGGGTATTGAAAAGAGACGCCGCTTTCTCTTCCGGTACCCTCGACGGACCACCGCCGGTGGCAATAGTGCGACCCGACGGTGACATCGATCTTGTCCTCGGCATGGCTCTGATACCAAATGTTAGCCCAGAAAAAATGAACAAGAAAACAACAATAGGGAAGAACATAGAGTACAACAATTTTGCGTGGACTCAACTACACACGCCTTCCCTTCGATACAATGAGCAAAAGAAAACACACACACACTTGGCTTTTTTCTTTGACTCATCGCACACTTGAAAGGTGTGCTTACATGAGAATTTATAGCGCAGCAATAGCCATGTTCGCTCACGCATTGTTAATCGACTTGATAACTCTTAAGTCCTATTCTTGTGGCAATTACATGCACGCAACAAATCGCCAAAGATGCAAGCTAATCGCCTCATCAACATGAAGACTAGTTCATGTATGCGCACCGCGCACGCATACAAAAATCTCGACCTATTCTTCCGCCACCACTCGTTAGTTTCATGCATCGCGTTAACTCCAAAGAAACAATCAAATCCTGCTTACTCGCTCAACAGACTCATGCACGACGCACATCACCGCGCACGACTCAAACCATGCAAGAGCGATTCTTACAGCTTAATTAACTCAAAGCAAATACTAAATCAAGATTATTTTCTAACAATCTCCCCCTAATCTTGACAGCTTCACAGGAACGCCGGTTCATCGTTGGCATTCGTCTCGATGAGAAGTGCCTGCTCCTCCTTCTTCTTGCGACATTCGAAAGCAAAATGTCCATAGTCATTACAGTTGTAGCATCTTACTTTAGCCTTGTCAAGTTTACGATACCTACGGCTTTGGCCACCATTGCCGTCGGAACCGTCACCTTCGCGCTTCGACGAACGAGCCTACCACTCGGCCCGCGTGAGGAGAAGTTGTTCGTCGTCGTTGTTGCCGCCCGGAATGCGTAGACGCTCCTCATACGCCTTGAGGCGGCCGATCGCTTCTTCCACTGTCATTTTCTTCAAGTCCCCAAATTGCTCAATAGTTGAGACAATCTGTAGGTACTTTTTCGGGACAGCGCGGAGAAGCTTGTTCACGACATAACTTTCCTCCATGTTATCGCCAACACCGCGGATCTGGTTGACGAGTGTCGTCAATCTCACGGCGAAGTCGTCCACCAACTCCATTTCCTTCATGCGCAAACCGTCGAATTCACTCCTAAGGGTTTGCACGCGCGCCTCCTTGACGCGCTCGGCGCCGACGTACATCGTCTTGAGCGTGTCCCACGTAGCTTTCGCCGTCTCCTTTTCGGCGAATAGGAGGAGGGTCTCCTCCGGGACTCCTTGGAAGATAGCCGCAAGTGCCATCTGATCTTTGCGCTCATCAATGTCGTCGGCCACCACAGCTTCCCAAACGCCTTGGGCTTTCATGAATACCTTCATTTTGATTGCCCACGCAGTGTAGTTGGTCTTGTTCAGCATGGGGTATTGAAAAGAGACGCTGCTTTCTCTTCCCGGTACCCTCGACGGACCACCGCCGGTGGCAATAGTGCGACCCGACGGTGACATCGATCTTGTCCTCGGCATGGCTCTGATACCAAATGTTAGCCCAGAAAAAATGAACAAGAAAACAACAATAGGGAAGAACAT
Organism: Melocanna baccifera; assembly: GCA_036346265.1. Lineage (NCBI taxonomy): Eukaryota > Viridiplantae > Streptophyta > Magnoliopsida > Poales > Poaceae > Melocanna > Melocanna baccifera. Next base: position 10,232,855 of record CM070705.1, on the reverse strand, counting down.
AGAGTACAACAATTTTGCGTGGACTCAACTACACACGCCTTCCCTTCTGATACAATGAGCAAAAGAAAACACACACACACTTGGCTTTTTTTCTTTGACTCACTGCACACTTGAAAGGTGCCGCTTACATGAGAATTTATAGCGCAGCAATAGCCATGTTCGCTCACGCATTGTTAATCGACTTGATAACTCTTAAGTCCTATTCTTGTGGCAATTACATGCACGCAACAAATCGCCAAAGATGCAAGCTAATCGCCTCATCAACATGAAGACTAGTTCATGTACGCACCGCTCGCATACAAAAATATCGACCTATTCTTCCGCCACCACTCGTTAGTTTCATGCATCGCGTTAACTCCAAAGAAACAATCAAATCCTGCTTACTCGCTCAACAGACTCATGCACGACGCACATCACCGCGCACGACTCAAACCATGCAAGAGCGATTCTTACAGCTTAATTAACTCAAAGCAAATACTAAATCAAGATTATTTTCTAACAATCTCCCCCTAATCTTGACAGCTTCACAGGAACGCCGGTTCATCGTTGGCATTCGCCTCGGCGAGAAGTGCTCGCTCCTCCTTCTTCTTGCGACATTCGAAAGCAAAATGTCCATAGTCATTACAGTTGTAGCATCTTACTTTAGCCTTGTCAAGTTTACGATACCTACGGCTTTGGCCACCATTGCCGTCGGAACCGTCACCTTCGCGCTTCGACGAACGAGCCTACCACTCGGCCCGCGTGAGGAGAAGTTGTTCGTCGTCGTTGTTGCCGCCCGGAATGCGTAGACGCTCCTCATACGCCTTGAGGCGGCCGATCGCTTCTTCCACTGTCATTTTCTTCAAGTCCCCAAATTGCTCAATAGTTGAGACAATCTGTAGGTACTTTTTCGGGACAGCGCGGAGAAGCTTGTTCACGACATAACTTTCCTCCATGTTATCGCCAACACCGTGGATCTGGTTGACGAGTGTCGTCAATCTCACGGCGAAGTTGTCCACCAACTCCATTTCCTTCATGCGCAAACCGTCGAATTCACTCCTAAGGGTTTGCACGCGCGCCTCCTTGACGCGCTCGGCGCCGACGTACATCGTCTTGAGCGTGTCCCACGTAGCTTTCGCCGTCTCCTTTTCGGCGAATAGGAGGAGGGTCTCCTCCGGGACTCCTTGGAAGATAGCCGCAAGTGCCATCTGATCTTTGCGCTCATCAATGTCGTCGGCCACCACAGCTTCCCAAACGCCTTGGGCTTTCATGAATACCTTCATTTTGATTGCCCACGCAGCGTAGTTGGTCTTGTTCAGCATGGGGTATTGAAAAGAGACGCTGCTTTCTCTTCCCGGTACCCTCGACGGACCACCGCCGGTGGCAATAGCGCGACCCGACGGTGACATCGATCTTGTCCTCGGCATGGCTCTGATACCAAATGTTAGCTCAGAAAAAATGAACAAGAAAACAACAATACGAAAGAACATAGAGTACAACAATTTTGCGTGGACTCAACTACACACGCCTTCCCTTCTGATACAATGAGCAAAAGAAAACACACACACACTTGGCTTTTTTTCTTTGACTCACTGCACACTTGAAAGGTGCTGCTTACATGAGAATTTATAGCGCAGGCAATAGCCATATTCGTCTACGCATTGTTAACTGACTTGATAACTCTTAAGTCCTATTCTTGTGGCAATTACATGCACGCAACAAACTGCCAGCATGCAAGCTAACTGCCTCATCAACATGAAGACTAGTTCATGTACGTGCACTGCCTGCATACAAAAATACTGACCTATTCTTCCGCCACCACTCGTTAGTTCCATGCATCACGTTAACTCCAAAGAAACAATCAAATCCTGCTTACTCGCTCAACAGACTCATGCACGACGCACATCACCGCGCACGACTCAAACCATGCAAGAGCGATTCTTACGGCTTAATTAACTCAAAGCAAATACTAAATCAAGATTATTTTCTAACAGACACCGCGACGTCGCCTGAGCTGCACGACGTCGCGCGAGAGGCCGTGGCGCTGGCCCTGAAGCCCAACGTATCGGACTTCTTCCCGGCGGTCGCGGCAGCTGACCTCCAGGGCGTGCGGCGAAGTTTCACGAGACAGTTCGGGAGGGTTTACCAGCTGGTCGACCAAGAGATCGAGCGGCGGAGGAGCGGCAGGGAAGCCGGCGGCGGCAATGGACGTCAGAGCGACCTGTTAGACGTGATGCTCGAGATGTCGGAACAAGGGAAGGATGACGGTGTGGTGCCTATTAACCGGGATGTGATGAAAGCGTTTTTCTCGGTAAGCAAGCACGAAACAATCCTTGCTCGCAATCGCACACGTTCAAACGCTCCTGCTTTTTATAACCATACAGGCACACTGCATGTCGATCATACTACGTTTCTTTTGTTATTTGAGTTGAATTTCTAACATTTGGATCAAGCTTCAAGATTAGTGAAGACCAAATTTCGACCTTGCAGAAAAATTTGGTGAAGACCAAAATTACCGAAATTTTAGAGAAATTTCACCCATACTGTTAATCCTACTCAGTGTACCCCTGCCCCCTGGTATCCGGCCGGCGTGGGCATGTGAATGATGGCGCAGGAAGGCAGGGATGCGGCAGGTTTAGGGTTTGCCGCGGGTTCCACATGGATTTGACGTATCCATGTTGGCATGGCCCTTAATACACTGCAGTGATGTTGCAGCACAATATGTTGCAGCGCTACCAACGTGTGTCCTTTCCAGGTTCCAACGAAAAAAACTTGAGTCTTTTCTAATAACTGCATGCGATCAATTTCAGGATCTATTTCTTGCGGCCATCGACCCGGTCTCACGCACAGTCGAGTGGGCAATGGCAGAGCTACTACAGCATCCACAATCTATGAGAAAGCTACAGGAGGAGCTCAAGAGGGTTCTTGGCTCGAAGACACACGACGAAGAATCCGACGTCGACCAGCTTCCCTATCTCCAGGCCGTCGTCAAGGAGACGCTCCGGCTTCACGCGGTTGTGCCCCTGGTGCCGAACAAGGCCGAGGCCACGGAAGAAATACAAGGCTACACCATCCCTAAAGGGAGCACCGTCGTGGTGAACGTGTGGGCGATCCATCGGAACGCCGAGGTGTGGCCGGAACCGGGCAAGTTCGTCCCCGAGAGGTTCCTGCGCAAGGAGGTGCACTTCCTTGGGACGGACTTCGGGTTCATACCGTTCAGCGCTGGGAGGCGCATCTGCCTCGGGCTGCCCCTCGCGAGCAGGGCGCTGCACGCGATGCTCGGCTCGCTGCTGCATGGTTTTGAGTGGACACCGACGGAGCATGGCGTGGATATGTCGGAGAAGCTAGGGCTAACGATGTCCATGGCCACCCCACTCCAGGCTATAGCCAAGAGAATGTGACAATCTTGAGTTGTCAGCTGTTTCTTCTGTCGAAGATATATGTCCTGGCTACGGCTTAACATTGGCTGATGAAATGCGTGTGGCGGTGTTTTCTATCGCACACAATATGGTCGTGTACCTTGGGTGAAACTATGTGCCTTCTGATGTTTCTGGCCATGGGATATTACAAGTGTTTGCATAGTTTTTAGTATAGTATATTAATAAGAAAAATAATTGAAATTTAGGTAGTAATATTAAGTCTTGTTGGGTTATATATCCAATTGACATGAATGTAAACCGCATTTGGAAGGACAACATAACAAATTAATAATCAAACAAATGCTATACCGCTTCGGAGAAATTTTGTAGGAATATGAGAGAGAGGGTACATGCAAGACACAAAGGAATCTTCTCATGAGGTAACATCTCATGTTAGAATTCATCCAAAATTCCTATGAAATGAGCTGTTGAACTGTATGGAAATCAATCATAGGAGCGCAATCCTTTGTTCCAAAGGGCTATATAGGAAAATTTGCTATGGGTTTGGATGATTTGTTGAATCTCAAGGAAACAAAACACTATAACAGAAAATTTTATCACACACAGTTCGAAACCGTCATCATAAATGATTCCTTGAACCATCTGTCATCATGGGTCAGTGATAATAGGAGGTTATTCACAGATGATTTTTGAACCATCAGTGAAAACCGTATCACAGACAGTTCGAAACTAGAACTTTTATTATTACAAACAGTTCGAAACTAGAATCGTCTGTAATAGTTAGTCACAGACGATTCTTGGTAAAAACCGTCTGTGATAGCTATACCAGAGCTAAAAAGTGGGTAATTTTACCTAGCTTGGATGCCGAAAATGCAGACTTAGCCAAATATTTGAGCATCCAAGCCATGGTAAAAATGCTGACTTGGACAATTCTTTCCATCGTAGTGAATATAGATGGTTCATCCTATAAAATTATCTGTGATAACTTTATCACTAATAGTTGCGCATAAGGGAGGACTCATCTCCTAATCCTTGTGTGCGCGGCAAGATTGTTCTTCTTGTTGTCTTTGATCGGTATCTACTTGCACTTCAGCTTCACATATTTGGTGACTATCGATATGTGGATTTGCGCTTTGTATATCTGATTAGCTCCTGGTGATATCCTGATATTCTCCAATGATTGGTTTTCTAGAACATCATCTTTCGATGAGCCTGGCCCATCGGCCGTCTCAGTGGCTCTGACTGCCATCACACTGTGAGCTATTCTTCACTTTTCTTTGTGCCTATTGTGTATCTGTCAGCCATGCTAGTTCATATCTGATTCTTATTTGAAGTATTATGGGAAGTACTACCACTGGGAGGACTCATACATAGTAGATTGTTGGTGTTTTGTGACTACTCGATGAAGACATTTATCAAAGATTCAATTCTCAGTGACAATCTAAATAGACTATGCTAGTTTGATTTATCTTTGGCTAGTTGATTACTTCTGTGATGTGTGGCTGTTAGCTTTGTAAATTGCCTTAGTTCAGTTCACTTCTCAGTATAACTTACTGCTGTCGTTAGAAATTGCCGAAAACATGTATCTGTAGATTCTACATTGCCAAATGTATATGTTTTTGCAATAGCTTTATTCAAACTTATTTCTGCTGAAATCTGTTGCTATTACATGCTTTTGACATTGAAATTGCACTGAGGTAATATTCAATTAGATAGACTAGCAGAATTTTGAAGAATTGTAACTATAATAATTGAAAACTGACAAGAGTAATAGAAGACCAAGTTTTCTTTAATTTGTGCAACTCCTCTTTGAGAGCAACACTTAAATTATTAATCTATGCATTATGTAGATTTTAAATGCTCACTTATGTGTTCTTTTTAGCATACTGCAATATATTATCTACTATGAGAGATAATTCATATGTCATTTTTATATTGCTGTATTTATATTTTATTTTGCTTAATTATAATTAAAATTAAACTAAAATCAATGCTAAAACCGCTTAATTCCCAACGCAATGCAGCCCTTGCAATTCCTTTCTTCGTTAGTTATTGTCGGTATATTTTCCTGCAACACTTCACACGTGAGTAGTTGAGTTTGGCAGCTGTTGTTTCAGCATTGATGAGATGTTGTTGTATGCACAGTACTACTACTGTATCGATGAGGCGCCATTCTGACTTGGGTGGAGCCTTATGGTACTTTGGTAGCTGCCATCGTCAATGCGTATGCAGGGCGGCGCATTACTACTCGTTACGATAACAAAGGGGCCAATTAATCACTGAGTTTTATGGCCATCATCAACTCATCATCAATGGACACCGCATTTGATCTGAAGTCCTAGCAACGCTGATAGTCCAGTGCATTCCAACCTTGTTTGCACTCCCGCGTCTTTCTTCTAAATACAATGTAAATGGTCATAACCGTTTATAGTTTTTGCTACAGTATCTAATTTTTAAATAAAATATTTTTTAAAAACAAAATCTACAAGTTAATTGTAGTACACGTTAAAAGCTCAATATCCGTACAATCTAAAATCGCAAGCGAGTATCTGTCTCCGTAATCTCTGTCGCAAACAGCCTAAATTCAAAAATTTTAGCCAAAAATCATAAGCCACAGTCACATCAAATAGACCCAAAGTTCTAAAAAACATTAACATCATTGACATGAAATCAATTATGCCATAAAATTTTAAATCTAAATTTAATTAACCATGGAGAAAAAAAATAAATTCTGCTAAAAAGGAAATCTTGAAATAAAAAAGAGAAAAAAAGATAAAGCTACTATGCAGGAAGGTGAATAGGGCCACCGAGTCTTTAGGTCTCATTTCTTAACATTCAAGAATTCATGGCCGTGGCCCGTGAAACATGGGCAAGGCCTAATGGATCTGCCTGATGGCTAACTCAGAGACCCTTATGATAGAGATAGAGATGCTTTGATAAATAGTATCTAGAAGGCACGTGACATACCGAATTGGAAGCTAATATGACGCCAGTTCTAGATTAGGATAACTAGATAGATACGTACGCTATGCTGCATCGGTCATCAGATCTTTCTTACACACTACGTTATGTCCGTGCGGTCAACTGCGAGAATCTGAATCACAAAAAAAAAATTGAAAGCAAGGATGTACATGTAATTATAAAAAACAAGATGGCTTTTCCGTAGAATCGGTTCTCTCTTACGAAATTACAAAAACCACAGGGGCTTACATGTGAAAAACTAAAAACAAAGATCTATACATAATTATAGAAAAAGAAGGGTTTTTCTAGAAAACAAGTGACATGGCCTCCTAGCCTTGCGGCATTTCTTTCAGCTCTAAAGAAGTTATATAATTTGGTGAGCACCTTCCCAGGTTCTCATGAGCTAGCACTACTACAATGTAAAGGTGCAAATAGAGCAGAGATGGATGAATATCGTGTTAGTGATGTGTCCAAGAGGCAATCATAAACAATTCAGTTTTATAGGCTAAAAGAGATATTGATCCATATGGGATTAGGGTTCTAATGGGCCTACAACGTGGAAGCTCATTAGCATGCTCTTTAAATATGTGGAGGCGGGGCTGCAGGTGTCTGATGCTACTATGCTGAAAACCCTGGCCGCCACCTCCCCTCGGTCGTATCTCGAAACCCTAGCTAGGCGCACGGTGCTAGCACACTAGCGCACGGTGTTCCATCCCGAACGTGTGGACTCCGTGGAGGCGCCGTTGCTGTTGTTGCTGTGCTGATCGACGAGAAGCGCAAGGCTATTGCTAGGACGCGAGGAGGAGACGTTTAGTTCGTGAAACGATCGACTGCTTCTTCTTCATCGACGCGCATCTACATTGGACCGAGCTGCTCCAACTCTTCTTTCGCTGCGCAGCGCATCTAATGATAACTATCCATGACTCCCTTACACGCATGTTTTTTGGTTGAACGCAGTAGAAAATCAAAATGTTGTAGCTAGCGTAGCCTACCCGTTCTCCTTCAGTGGTATCAGAGTAAAGCTGTGTAGTATGTGGCGCTTGTAGATGATATATTATTGTAGTAGATGCGATCTATTATTGTTCTTATGCTAGGTTCATGTGATGGATCTTTCGGTGCACGGATTGATTAGATCAATCGGTCATAAGGGGTTGAAATAGGTATAAGTTGATAGCATCATGTGACCAAAAAGATTAGTTCATGCTCCTTCTTTGATGTACGCGCGACTTGCCCCTACCGGCTGGAATCACTATCGGGGCTAACTGCGCACACAGTCAATAGATCGAGCTAACAGATCGAGGTCTTGTGTTGTGGTCTCCTCAAGTATACCGATCGCGATGATCAATATGATTGATCTAATGAAAATTGAGACATTTTGAATGGCTCGGATTTGGGTTGATTTGATCAGCCCGATGAGATTTTCATAGCGATTTCATAGATGCGATCTATGTAATTCTGTTGCGTACACGTATAGATTGTTATACAAACACATTCATGTCAGGGCGCTATATGCGTTCTGCGCTTAACTTGTTTTTGCAAGGAATGATGTGAATGGTATGGCATAGATGTATATGTGATGCATGTGTGTTTTGGCGGCCTTTGTGTCGTATTAATCACAGCTGGGTTGTGGCTGTTCTTTAATTGTATAACGACCTGCGTGTCGACTTGTGATGCTTATCTCCTCATGTAATTCATTTGCTAGCTATTAGTTGTAATAGTTTAGTTCTTTACCATGGAGGCTTCAAGCATGATGACAAAGAGGATAGGAAATGTGGCGAAAGAGATCACCATAGAACCATGGCGATGGCTACCACTACGATTCAAAAGGCCATACCATTCACAGTATAATGTGATTATATGCATGTGATGTTTATTCTCTGTCATACTATTCTTTCATGCCATACCTGTAGAGGATGTATTTTTATGACAGAATAGCTTTCCTCAGAAAAATTAAGAATTTATTTGATGTCCTTCTAATTGTTGCGCCTATAAGAATTACGATTATTGTTTGGTAGGTCTGCCAAAGCAGAGTACCATCAACTATGTTGATCTAATAGGGTGGATGTCGGACATCCACATGCATAGTGTTGGTTTACTTGATAAGGCTATCAAATTGGATTTGGGCCTTGGGACATGGTGTTGGGAGTTAGAGCATTGGATGCCACTCAACAAACAAGAGTCACATAAGATGTGATTAGCAAGCGTTGCTTACCTACGTCACTAGGTTTCTAGCGGTGATGCCAAAGCTTACTAGAACTTAGATGAACATAGATCTTGACCACTATATGTCATTAGAGGGAAGACGATTACAAAACATATAATGGGAGTGTCTTTTGTTAAATTGTTTAATGGAAGATCAAACATGAACATAGTGCTGAATTTTGCTTGTTTATTATAAAACATTCTGGTTTTAACTTGCGATCTGTTCTTGAGAAAGAAAAACATAATGGAACAAATTTTATTGATTGGTACTGCAACTTGAGAATTGTTCTCAGACAAGAAAAAAGGAATACGTTCTTGAGCAACCCTACCCCGATGAACTCCCTGAGGGTGCAAACGTTGCCTCCCGCAGAGCTTATGAGAAACACTGCCATGATTCACTCAACGTTAGCTGTCTCAACGTTAGATGCTCACACTATGATTGAAGGACTGCGTGATATATTAGAGAACCAAGCTAGGACCGAGAGGTTTAACATTTCAAAGTTCTTGTTTGCGTGCTTGGAAAAGCTTGGTTACATTGAGAGCTTGGAAAAGCTTAGTTCTCCCCTTAATCCTGATCTAGCTATGGATGTTCTTCTCCAATCTCTCCCTCCGAGCTATGAGCAGTTCATTATGAATTTTCATATGAATAGCATGGAGAAATCATTGACTGAATTGCATGGGATGCTTAAGACAGTAGAGGAAAGCATTAAGAAAAACACCAATCATGTGATGATGGTTCAGAAGGAGAATAAAAAGAGAATGCATTGGATGCCCAAAGGCAAAGGCAAAGAAAAGGTTCCTAATGATCTGTAATATCCTGAATGTCGTTTCAGCGTCAGTTTTTAAATTAATCGCGGAGTCGTCCGGATTTTCGGTAAATCGCGGGAGGTAAAAATAAATTCTTTAGAATAGTTTAAAATAATAAAAAGAGAATTAAAATAATTAATTAAGAGATTTTAGGCTGTCCGGAAGGGTGGGCCAGCCACTTTGGGCCAGCCAGCCCAAACGGGGGCCTGTACCCCCTTCCAAACCTTAGCACCCCCTTTATAAACCCCCTCCCTTGGCCCCTCCCCTTTTTTCCACCCCCAAGTCGCCACCCCCCCTCCTTCTCGCGCCTCCCCTATGCCCATGTGCTGCTGCAAGGAGAAGAAGGAGAAGAAGGGAAGAGGAAGGAGAGGAAGAGAGGGAAGGAGAAGGAGAGGAAGAAGAAAGTGATCCCAATCCCCTAGGTAACTCTCCCTCACCCCAATACCTCTGTTTTTCGCTGAATTTAGGGTTCTTAGTCCAAGTTTTGTGGGGATTAGCATTTTAGAAACCCCCGATTAGAGAATCCCAGATGATTGTCTGCAGATCCAATCGCACGGTGTTACTGTTCGTGCAGTTTAGACCCCGAAGACGATTTTTCCAGAGGGTCGCCCCAAACGCAAAAACGTAGAGGACGACGATACGCATCTACTGTATTTTTTCATATTTTTTGGCCATGTAATTTAGACGTACCAGGGTCTGGAATCTCGCTATCTGTTAGGGTTTGACAGACCGCTGTTCAAATGGGAATTAGGGATAGTAGATGAATTTTATATTTTTTGGTCACCATTGAGAAAGATGTAGGGAATTTAGTAATCTAGCTTCTATATAAAAATCAATATTTGTAGAACCCTACTCTGTTGTTGGGAAGCATTTGAACCTGACTGTCCGGACAGACAAAACAGAGGATGTTCTCTGTTTTAAGCATTTAGTTACACCATACTAAGAACAAAATTAAAATATATGATCTACATAAAAAGTAAAGGAAAATGAGTAAGAAAACCAGAAATATATTCCCCTCTGTAAAATGTTTAGTAATCTTAAAGATATAAAAATGTTAAGTACCAGTGCTGCAGCGAGCAGAGTAGAGAACCGTTAAGCGGAGAGGATTGTTGTGGGGTTTTCGGGATTAGCATCGCCTTTACTTCTTAAGACACGATTTCCTTGCTATAGCATTGTGCTGAGAGGTACTTTTGGATAGGTGGTTTTGTTCCAGAATGCACGTGATTGCTTCGCTTCAACGGTAGAGGCAAGGAAACGTAGCGGTTGTGCTACATGTTTAACTTGTTAATTATTCTACCTTCATAATTATTTATTCTCTTAATTTGAGGTGCTATGACATTGTTACATGTTTTTTCAATATGGCCCATGTGGTAGTATTTTAAGAACTCAACTGTTTATGATCTTGATGATTTATTTGTGGGTATGTGAAATTGTTCTTAATGAAACAAATATAGTTGTGGAGTAGTATTCTTTATGGACATATTGTGGTATAAGTGGTAATATTCTTAATGAATATTTGTGGTTGTGGTGGTAGCATTCTTGATGAATATATTATGGTCTATGTGGTAGAATTTTCTATAGATCAATTATTTATGATCTTGGTGAACCGAATGTGGGCTATGTGGTAATGATCTTATGAAACACTTGCATTGTGCTTATTGAGACACATGTGGATTATAAGGAAGTATTCATGATCATTATGTTGTTGATCTTCGTGGCTAAATTCTTGTGGTTTATGATTATCATAACATCCATATCATGTCATGATATTTGTATTATGGATGTCGCCACTTATAGCCACGACCGTACCGGTATAACATCGTACATTGCCGTAGTACGATGCACACTCTTACCTTGTTGGGTAAAGGTACAGTGGAGCATACGCATTCATATGCATTGCATTGTGGAAAAATCATTTGCATACTTATGCAAAGTAGTGTGGTGAAGTTATTTTGCAAACAAATGCAACTCCATAGTTGTAATGTGGAATTAGCTCATGTGAGTCATTTGTGGTATGAGGAATGTAGCTGTGGTCGTGAAAGGGGGTTCACCCCTTGTGGTATGATAGGGGTTGAGATTGTGGTACGAGATTCTTTTCTCTCGTGGTAACTGTTGATATCAGTTGTGGATGTGAGAAACAATAAAAATAGTGAGGTAAAACCTGTTAATGTTTTCCTATCATTGGTAGTGGTAGTGGTTGACGATATGAAGTAGTCAATCAATATTTATTTGCTAATATTTTACTATTGTTGGTAGAACTTGTGGTTAAGGCTGTAATTGTGGTCATTTAGGAAAATAAATATTGATGCTTAACAATATTGTAGTTTAATTCGCTTGTTAAACAGTTTGCTTGCTGAGATTTTTATCTCACTCTTGCTTTTTCCCCCTCCAAGTGATTCTCGAGCATGCATGGAAAGGGTAGAGCAGCACATCACTGTGACACATCGTATCATGATTAATGTTGTAATAGTTGTGTAGTCTTAATCATGGATTTATTTCCCTTATTGATGTTTGTTTCAAGGTAATAATGCTAGATAGTAGATCGTTTTAATTGTTTAAACCTTTTAGTAGTTGTTCTCTAATTAATAGTGTTCCAATGCCTTACTTTAGTATGCTTCGCTTAGCTTATCATGATTTAGAAATTGTTGCCAGTTTATGTTATCTTGTAAATTGGCTAGCGGTAGAGTGGTTTAGTAGCATCTCAGGGTAATGTGGGTTCTGGGGTGTTACATGAGCCCCCTATCTTTAAGCTAAAGCCAAATGGTAAGGTCAAATCTGGCCCTTCTCCTGATGATGAATGCTATCACTGCCATGTCAAGGGGCATTGGTCTAAGAACTGTAAGAAATACTTGGAGGATCTGAAAAAGAAGAAGGGAAGCGAGACTTCTGCTTTAGGTATAAATGTTATAGAAATTAATCTTGTAATTTCTTCTGGTGAATCTTAGGTATTTGATACTAGATCGATGATTCATACTTGCAAATTGTTGCATGGTCTAAGATAGACTAGAAGTTTTGCGAGAGGCGAGTTGGACGTACGTGTCGGCAATGGAGCAAAGGTTGCTATACTTGTTGTCGGCACTTATCACTTGTCATTACCTTCAGGATTAGTTTTGAAAATAAATAATTGTTATTACATTTCAGCATTGAGTAAAAACATTATCTCTTCTTTATGTTTGGAGGAAGATGGTTGTTATGAGTTTGTAATAAAGAACAAACGTTGTTCTATTTATTTGAATGATATACTCTATGCATATTGTCCGTTAATGAATGGGTTATATGTTCTTGATTTTGAGGATAAACATGTCTATAATATTAATGCAAAGAGGCTGCGGCCTAATTATTTGAATCCTACTTTTATTTGGTATTGTCGTTTAGGTCATATAAATGAGAAACGCATAGAGAAGCTCTATAAAGATGGACTACTCAACTCATTTGACTTTGAATCATTTGAGACATGCGAGTCTTGTTTACTTGGCAAGATGACAAAGACGCTTTTCACCGGTCATAGTGAGAGGGCAACTGACTTGTTGGGACTTGCACATACTGATGTATGTGGACCAATGAGCTTAGTAGCCAGAGGTGGTTTTTAGTATTTTATTACTTTTACCGATGACTATAGTAGATATGGATACATCTACTTAATAATGCACAAGTCTGAATTGTTTGAAAAGTTCAAAGAATTTCATAATGAAGTACAAAATCAGTTAGGCAAGACAATTAAAATTCTGCGATCTGATCGTGGAGGTGAATATTTGAGCCATGAATTTTGTGAACATCTAAAACAGTGTGGAATTGTTCCACAACTGACTTCGCCTGGCACGCCTCAATGGAACAGGGTATCCGAATGGAGGAACCTGACCTTATTAAACATGGTTCGATCTATGATGAGCCAATCTGATCTTCCATTGTCCTTCTGGGGATATTCTCTAGAAACTGCTACGTTTACACTATACAGAGTTCTATCTAAATCAGTGGAAAAGACACCATACGAGAAATAGACCGGAAAACGTCCTGGATTGTCTTTCCTTAATATATGGGGTTGTGAGACTTATGTGAAACGTTTGACATCTGATAAACTCTATCCTAAATCTTATAAATGCTTCTTTGTTGGGTATCCTAGGGAAATCAAAAGATATTATTTTTACAATCGGGAAGAAGGCAAAGTGTTTGTCGCTGGAGCAGTGTCTTTTTGGCAAATGAGTTTCTTTCAAAGGGTGTTAGTGGGAGCAAGATGCAGCTTGAAGAAATTCGGGAAACACCTGAAAATATTTCAGCTCCTATTGAACCTCAACAGGATGTACAAGATGTTGTACAACTAGATATGGAGGCACCGCCCCCACGTTTGTCTACAAGGGCATGTCGCGTAATTGAAAAGTTCATGCTCCTAACCACGGGACAACGCGATATATTGTTGTTAGACAATAATGAGCCCAAGAGCTACACGGAAGTAATGATGGGACCAGATTCTGAAAAATGGCTTAGAGCCATGAGGTCCGAAATAGAATCCATGCATGATAATCAAGTTTAGAACTTGGTGGATCCACCTGATGGTGTAAAAACTATTGAGTGTAAATGGGTTTTTAAGAAAAAGATAGATATGGATAGAAATATTCACATCTATAAGACACGATTGGTGGCGAAAGGTTTCAAGCAAATTCAAGGTGTTGATTATGATGAAACGTTTTCGCCCGTCGCTATGCTAAAGTCTATTCGGATCCTCCTAGCGATTGCTCCCTATTTCAACTACGAGATTTGGCAAATGGATGTCAGAATGGCTTTCCTGAATGGAAACCTAAGCGAGGATGTGTACATGACACATCATGAGGGTTTTGTTGATCCGAAAAATGCTGGGAGAATATGCAAGCTTCAGAAGTCCATTTATGGATTGAAGCAAGCATCTCGGAGTTGAAATCTTCATTTTTATGAAATAATCAAAGAGTTTGGCTTCATCAAGAATGAAGAAGAACCTTGTGTTTACAAGAAGACTAGTGGGAGCGCACTTATTTTTCTAGTCTTGTATGTAGATGACATATTATTGATCGGAAATGATATTCCAATGCTAGAAGTTATGAAGTCTTCTTTGAGAAAAAATTTCTCAATGAAAGATCTCGGAGAGGCAGCTTACATTTTAGGCATAAAGATCTATAGAGATAGATTGAAGAGGCTAATTGGATTAAGCCAAAGTACATACATTGACAAGGTATTAAAACGGTTCAATATGCAAGATTCCAAGAAAGGTCTCTTGCCTATGTCACGTGGCATTAGTCTTAGCAAGACTTAGTATGCTTCAACATTTGATGAGCAAGAGAAGATGAGTGCGATTCCGTATGCCTCAGCCATCGGATCCATCATGTATGCTATGCTTTGTACGCGTTCAGATGTTTCATATGCTCTAAGTGTTACGAGCAGGTATCAATCTAGCTCTGGTCTAGCTCACTGGGTGGCTATAAAGAATATTCTTAAGTATTTTAGAAGGACTAAGGATACGTTCCTTATTTTTGGATGTGAAGAAGAGCTCGTGGTAAAAGGTTACACCGATGCGAAGAAGAGCTCGTTGTAAAAGATTATACCGATGCTAGCTTCCAAACTTATAAAGATGATAGCAGATCGTAGTCTGAATTTGTGTTCTGCCTCAATGGAGGGGCGGTGAACTGGAAAAGTTTCAAGCAAGAGACGATAGCTGATTCGACAACTGAGACCGAGTATATTACAGCTTCTGAAGCTGCAAAGGAAGCTGTTTAGATCAAAAAATTTGTTTTTAAGTTGGGTGTGATCCCTAGTATGTCTAGTCCAGTGGATCTCTATTGTGATAATAGTGGAGCCATTGCGCAAGCAAAGGAGCCTAGGTCACACCAAAAATCCAAACATATACTTCGGCACTATCACCTTATCTGTGAGATCATTGATAGAGGTGAAGTGAAGATTTGCAAGGTGCACAAGGATATGAATATTGCTGATCCATTGACGAAGCCTCTCTCACAACCAAAGCATGAGGCACACACGAGTGCAATGGATATTAGATACTTACATGATTGACTCTAGTGTGAGTGGAAGATGATTGTATCAAATCTATGTTTATGAAATTTTGAATAAGGTGTTATTTGGTTCCTTGAATAATGATTGTGTGTATTCATTGGCAAGTATGTGACTTGTTTGTGAAACTCTTTATTTTTTTAATGTTATTCTAAAGATCGCTAGTCTTATATGATTACGTGGGACAACAATGATTTATGGACTAGCACATATATTGATTGATGATCATGTTTCACGGATAATGGATATAGGAATATCAAATCAATAATGTGGACACATGTTAGAGAACATGGTGTTGGATTGACCCACTTCGAGACGTTGTTGGGATTGTTATGATACTATGTGCCATTAAGCGATCTCGAGTGGTATACCTACTGGATCCTTCGACCTGAAATCGCCATTGTTTTTCACTATGTGTAGTGGTACGCTTTGGGGCTGCCAAACACTACTCCGTAACTGGGTAGCTATAAAAGTAGTCTTCAGGTGTATCATGAAATATGGAATGGGATGTGAGCAGATTAAGATCGAATTTGCCCCTCCTACATAACATGAGAGATATCTCTGGACCCCTCGATGTGGTTGGATTAGGGAAGTGCATAACCATGCTAAGGTGATTAAAGAGTTAATCATAATGTGACTAAAGAGTTAGTCATGAGTTGTATTCCACCACAAGATCGAGTGAATGGTTGAGCTATCATAAGGGTGGCATGAATCTCGCCTTAAGTTTGACTGGTATCGTGTGGCAAAGGGATCCAAGTGTATGTATATCAAGATTTAGCCGATATGATCTTTATGTGTATTCGGGAGTCAATATGCCCTGCTAGGTGCCACTATTGACTTTTGGCTTGAAAAGGGTTTTCGGGTCATATCTGTCTACACATGAATCTAACGGGTCACACACTTAAGGGGTTGAAATTGGAAAGCTTGCCTATATGATTGTCTCTAGTGCAAGTGGGAGATTGTTAGTGATGTGCCCAAGAGGCAATGATAAAAAATTCGGTTTTATAAGTTAAAATGGATATTGATCCATATGGGATTAGGGTTCTAATGGGCCTACAACGTGGAAGTCCATTAGCATGCTCTATAAAGATGTGGAGGCGGGGCTGCAGGTGTGTGATGCTACTATGCTGAAAACCCTGGCCGCCACCTCCCCTCGGCCGTATCCCGAAACTCTAGCCAGGCGCGTGGTGCTAGCGCACCAGTGCACGGCGTTTCATCCCAAATGTGTGGACTCCGTGGAGGCGCCACTGCTGTTGCTGCTGTGCTGATCGGCGAGAAGTGCAAGGATATTGCTAGGACGCGAGGAGGAGACGTTCAGTTCGTGAAACGATCGACTGCTTTTTCTTCATCGACGCGCATCTACGTTGGACCGGGCTGCTCCAACTCTTCTTCCGTTGCGCAGCGCATCTAGTGGTAACTATTCATGACTCCCTTACACGCATGTTTTCTGGTTGAACGCGGTAGAAAATCAAAATGTTGTAGCTAGCGTAGCCTACCCGTTCTCCTTCATATTGTTCATCTTATATTCTATTTTATATTTTTTAAAATCAGAGTCAGGATATTGATAGTACCAAAAATCCATTTCTCCAATCTGTCGGACGAAAATTATCTACTTCTTTTACACTCATTCACTGGACATTGGATAGTGGGGATGCAATCAGGGCGAACACGAAAAGACTACTCATCGAGATGTCGAATGAAGAGCACTTAGTATTATTTGCCTGCTCAGATGCGACAATTCGCGTATCTGTTATTCTAATCATAAATAAAGTCACAATAAGCTTCCTTATATCACCAGATATACAGATACAAACGGATGGATATCGCTTATCCCATATCATATTCCACATCTTTTCCTCAGAGCAGGAGTCAAACATGGATAGTGACAGAAACCGATTTATCTCTTCCATATAGTATCTGCTTCACAAACGTTTAATTGGTTGGTCGGACATAAATTATGCAGTCTAATTTTCACCCTATTGCAATGGACAGTATGTACGATGGCAACTAAGATCGAGTCACTCACAACTATCGGTATACATCTATGGTAGGGTTGGGAGGTACTGGCCGGAACAATGGCGGACCCAAGAAAAAAACATAGTAGTCAAACATGAGTGAAGCCACAACTACAATTCACATAAAAAATAGAAGCACTAACTACAATTAAGCCCTATTGGCTTCTAAAAGCTATTTTTACAGTGCATGGCTTTTCTACAATACCTTACTTTTAAATAGAATATTTTTTTAAAATGGGGTCTATTAGTCGATTGTAATATATACTGTAGTAACTTTATTTATATCGGTCAAAATCACACGTGAGTTTTTCTCTCTCCGGATGACTCTCTACAACCTGTTACTATTCATAAGTTAAAACCAAAAGTCATCGATAAAAGTTGATATGAACAGGCCTCGAAGTACGCAGCACGTTTACATATGTAATCTGCATACTACTACTCGTACGTGCCATCGTAAAAATAATTAACTGAAGCACGCAACACGTTGATCTTATAATAAGATGACAATAAATATAGTGTGGCTATGTAGGAGAGCTAGCTAGCTGGAATGGATTGGTTAGGTTGAGTGGACGACGGTGGTAATTGATCATTGAGCTTAGGCGACTCAAATTGAATTGAAGTGGCAATCATTCATTCATGGTCGACACATTTCATCTTGCTTGCGCCCCGCATCCGATCCCATCTATCCCTATTAATTCTATGGTAGTCCAGTAACACCACGCGCACTGAACTAAACTGCCGCTTGCCTGGAGCTCGGGCGGCCGCCCGAGCATGCCTGGAGTTCATGTTTTTTCATTGCATGTCTAAAGTGCGTTCTTTTTATCTGATATTGCACATCAAGGTTAACACAATCAACTTGGTTTTATTACATAAAAGAAAATTTTGAGAAATAGAGTAGGTGGTATCCAAATTTAGATTGGGAATAATGCACCTGATTAATTAGAACCCTTTCACAACATTGTACTTTTTTGTTCCATGTTACAAAAATCTCCTCTTAGATGTGATTAATTACCTAACAATTTTTGCTCTCTTCTATTCTACTCTGTTTTCTTCATTCCAGGGCAGATGCACTACTCAAAACATGCGCTCTGCCATCAATTGCAAGGTAAATCATTTCATTACATGTTTAACATTGAGTTGTCTATTTACTACTTTGCTACTAAATACTAAAATCGATTATGTGTATATATTTCCACTCCCATGGTGTCATAATTCTTTCTATCTGTGACTACACACATATAACATTGTACTGCATCGATGTGTTCCCATGGAGGTGTAAACCTTCATGGGTAGCTTGAATTTTGGGCATAATTGGCCCTCTGTGCCCGAGAAAGCCCTGAATTGGTCCCCTCTTGTGCCGAATTCCAAAACTAGCCTCCTAGCGCGGCGCCGTACCGCACGAGCGAGATGGCGCACCTGTCCACCGCACCAGGCCTCCTTAGAAATATAATGCACTAATGTCAACAGTATTTTGTGAATTGTAGGGTGGTACATCTGTGATATGCTTAGTTTAGAAGTGGTAAAAATGTTAAGAAAAGTTGTAACTTAATGTTACACACTCTAGAAAATGTTGTAGGTACGCCATGTCGGACATTGAAGATCTGTTCATGTTCTATGGGAATGGTCTTGTACGTGATGGACTATATAGGGTAGACCTATTAAATTGTATCTGGATCGTGATCCGGGCACCCAGTCTAAAGGACATGGGCCTCTTAGAACTCCGAAGGTGCATTCGTTTCGCATTTGATCATGTCATCCAACATGCCTGGTCTCGGTGCACATGTTGTTGATGTAGTGCTTGCGTTGGTCTCCGGCGCTAATGTAGATGGGGCTACTAGTGGAGATGCGGAAGAGGCGGTGGGTGATGGAGACCTAAGGAGGTGTGTCAAAAATTTTGAGCCCAACGAAGGCGTACAGGGATGGTGGGCAGTCCGTATTGACTACCACGAGTACTTGACCAACCAGGTGAAAAAAGTGGAGAGCGAGGAGGATGTATAAACATATAGTTCTAGAGACGAGGGAGATGGAGAAGCTGCTGCAGGAGGTGTAGTCGGTGGTGTTATAACCACCGATGGCACTTATGTCACCTGTAGGTTGGACAACATCGTAGTGGCATCGCTGGTTCTGTCGCAGCCAGAGAAGGCATATTGGGGCTTCAATGAAGACACTTTACTCTTATGGTAGCATTTCCCTAACAAGAGCTGCCCAGCAGGCCATTGCCAGATATGCTGTGACCATCAGCAGAACGTATCGGGTGCGCAGGTTGAATCCTGACACCTATGTCATGAAGTGTGTGGATGAATCCTGCCTTGGCAAGGTTCATGCCCAGCAGTCAAGGGGCGGGGCCACGGACTTTCGGATCACACATGCGAGTTTGCTGAGCCACTTTGAAGGCACCTGAACTTGACGTCCTCTTATGTTGCAAGCCAAATCAACCACCTAGTCATCGCAAATGTTTCTATTTCACTAAAGCTTCTGCAGACAGATGTTGCCAACATGGTGGGTTTCGAGGTTAGCTACAAGAAGGTATAGATGAAACAAAAGATCTTGGATTGTATGAAAGACACATACGAAGAGGCCTATGACCTAGTCCCAAGATTGCTCCACCAAATAGCAGAATCAAATCCTGGGACATAAATAAACAAGGTTCAAGTAGCCACATACTATGAAGGGGCCAAATTGCTTCATTCTTGATAGAGTGTTTTGGGCCTTCCGTCAGACGATTGATGTCGAGACCCGAATATGCAAATTCGAACTCTCTGTGTAAACTGCACTAGTCCAGGATCACGCTAGTGCACACAGTCAAACATAGATGTAATCGCAACCATACACACGATAAAATAAAGGGAAACTCAAATATCGATAAATCTCAAAGGTACGACCTTATGGTCAAGCTTACAATATCTCTAGCCGGAAGGGCTTAACAAAACTAGCAGCGAAAATCCAAAATAAAGCGTAGTAGCCAATCGACAAGCCACAGGCTATCGAGTGGAGAACGAAGCCTAATCCGTGAAGTCGTCGTAGTACTCTCCTTCTGGAACCTCCTACTGATAATACTCCTCGCCCTCAACTGAGCAACATAGGCGTAAAGCCGTGAGTACATTGGAACTCAGTAAGTCGTTTGTAACAAATGAATGCAATATAATATGCAAGGCTTACCAATGGAAGGCTGAAAGGTTAATTTGCATAAAAGATATTTCACAGTAAATATGATAAATAGATTAAAAGCGAACTTTAAATGAAAGCCATAATAGTAAATAATCAAAGGAGATAAACATAAACCACTTGTGAACACCTATTCACAAGCTAGACCAATGGTGAACTACCTGTCCACCGCCAACATAAACCACCAAGTTTATAATGAAAACACTACCCCTCGTATGAAATCACCGAGCATTGTCCATGACCGAGGACGTGGCTATTCGAATAGTTTTACACTCTGCAGAGGTTGCACAACTGTACCCACACGATGTGATTAGCCTAGGCCAAAGAAAATCATAACAAGGCCTTTACAATGCTCTACCCCAATCCAATCCTGTCCGCTAGGGTTTCGCATCACACCCTCCTTGCGCCACATGGAAATCAGCAACCATGTCCATCACAATGGCAGAATTGAGATTGAAATATTACAAATTAATCAGCTAGGTCTATCCCATACTAGACATGTGGTTTGCACGATTAAGCTCAGATCAATGGCGCACAAAGTTAAGTCATTAACATTACCCGGGCGAGGCTACCACATCTCCCGAAGTGCACCTGCACTTCCCCCTTTACTGCACGATCACTCGCCCGAGTGCAAAACCAAATTTGTAACTCTCCGCCATTGACACACCAATATCACGGCACAAATTTTAATAAACGTGACACCAACCACAGTTCCATATATCATTAAGTCAAATTAACAATTAACATGTGATGGTAAGACCATTCGTAAATTAAGCAAGGCTAAGCAGTCTAATCGTGCCAACCCATGTGACAAATATCGTAACATCACTAACATGTTTCCCAACCTATGGTGACAAAGGTATCATGGTGTTCCAAATCATCAAGGAGGGATGAATTCAATTGGGACTATAACTACCAATTACAAAGGTTGTATAAAAATAGCGATGCAATATAATTTAAAACAAAATAATTAAATAATAGATTACAAACTGGGTTCAACATGATCAAAGGACACGAATTACCTTGGTTATGCTCAGGGAGGTACTCCTGGTCTTCGAGCGTAGATCCTGCTCCTCCAGAATCTGAATCTAACGAGAGGGAAAACGACTGAAACAAAGAAAACACATAAAATGATAAGCAAATGAACTCCAAAAATTATGAAACTAGAACCAAAAGCTAGAGCTCGATTTTAGATGAATTTAGAAAAAAGAACGGGGTCAATCGGAGCTAGGACGGAGGAGAACGGGCTCTCAAAAAATAAATCTAAAATTAAATCGGAAAATTGAAAAAGGTTACTGTGCTGTGGACCGGGCGCACGGGGAACTCGGTCCACGGTAGACGCGGCACACGGAATAGTGCATGTGGGAGAGGGCTTTGACGCGGCGGGGCCGTCGACGGCGTGGCGGTGGCCGATGCGCACGCGTGGCTAGGGTCGACGTGGCATGCCGACGTACGCCACGCCGCCGGGGCGAGGTTTAGCTGACGTGGCATGACACGTGACATTAGGGCTGATGTGGCGTGCCACGTGGGTAGGCTGACGCGGCACGGGCTCGGGCGCGGTGGCGGCGGCGCGGATCGGACGGCTGCGGGGCGTACACGCGGCAAGATCTGGGGCGTCGGCTCAGATCTGGATGGGTGGTGGAGATCGCGAGCGGCGGAGGCGGCAGTCGGCCGGATGGCCGACGCGTGGCTTGGCGCGCCGTGTGAAGCGTCGCGCGGGCGCGCGGGGTGCGCTGGCGACGACGCGTGGACCGAGGCGATGCGGGAGGCGACGGGCGCAACGAGGCTCATTGGCGACGGGGACGGCGGTGAGGACGGGGCTCCGGCGACGAGACGACTCCGGCGACAACGCAAACGGCGGAGGCGTGGCACGGACGGCGGCGGCGCGGGCGCGAGAACGGGCGAGGAGCGGCGGCGGCGAGTTCGGGCGACGGGCTCGCGAACCGAGGGACGAACGCGAATAAAAGCACGCGAACTGAGGCGTCCGGATCGGTTACGGTGCGGAGCGGCAGCGGGCGCGGGTTGAACGGCGCGGATGCGACCACGTGGGTGCGATCCAACGGCATCGAGCGGGCGACCGCGGGTTTTGCTGGTGCTGCCGCGTGGCATATCCAACGGTGCGGGGCGACGCGCGGGCGGATGCGCGACGCGTGGTGCGGGGCGGATCGGGCGGTGCGGGAGTGGGCGGAAAAAGGAGGTACAGTGGCGGCGGGGACGCGGGCCGGATGGCCGACACGTGGCAGGGGAGGCGGATCGGGCGGCGGGGAAGATTTTTGATTTCTTTTCTTTTCCAGAAATTCAAATAAAATGCTAGGAGCTCTAGAAAATAGCAAATAAAACCCAAAAATTCACCAAAAATACCAGAAAATTCCTTGAGACCTGAAGAATGCAATTAAAGTAATTTTAAATTATGTTAATATTTATTTTAATCATATTAAATCATTTAAAATTCTAAAAATTCATTTGAAGCTTGAATTAATTCCAGAAAATTTATTTTTGAAAACCTGGCTTTAAAAATTGCAGAAAAACTGGATGTTACAATTGATGGGTTCAAGTTTTATCATCCCGTGTTGACATGGACGACACCTTTCTATCTGGGAAGTACAAAGGCACCATCCTGACTGCGGTTGCAGCCGATGCCAATGACCAGTTACTCCCCGTGGCATTCGCAATTGTGGAGAGCGAGAACACGGAGAGCTAGCTATGGTTCTTAGCCAACGTGAAGTAGGCGGTGGTTCAGGACCATGTGAATATGTGCATCATCTCATACTGCAACGCTGGGTTGCTGTCCGCGGTGAGCACGATGCAAAATGGGACACAGCTCCCATTCATGTGGAATGACCTGAGGAATCGTTGATGCATGAGACATCTCGCAGAGAACTTACATAGAAGATTTCAAAACAAGGAGCTGATGAAGACATTCAAGATGATCTGCATGTAGAACCAGAGGTGGAAGTTTGATGCCGTGTGGAGATAGCTCGATAAGGACACCAGCAAGTATGTCACACACTCATAGGACGGTGAACCAAGGGTTGCGATGGGTAGTTCCACGAGAGTTGAGGAGTTCACATAGTGGGTGAACACACACGCATTTAACTTGGAGAAGAGGTCTCTACTGTATGACACCGGTGGTTCATGGCATAGATTATGATGACAAATATGTCTAAGGTGTACAATGGTGTCTTGAAGGGTGTGCTCTCTACCTATCACCGCGATCATCGAGGAGAGGTGGAACTGCATCGTCAGGTACTTCGTGAACATAGTCATGATGATGAAGAAGCATATGGAAGAAGGCAAGCAGTTCTTAAAAGTTATGCGGGCGCACATGGACAAGAAGATGACAAAGACTCGTTCGCACATTGCTAGGCCCTTGGATAGTATCAGGAAGAAGTTTGAGATCTGTCTTAGCGAGAATTACATCATGGGTCATGCAAGAAGGGATCACAAACAAGTCTACATGATTGATGATAAAGCGTCGTGCATATGCAACAAACCATGGCTCCTTTATAAGCCTTGCTCTCATGTATACACGGCCTACACGGCATGGCGGTAGGCCTCTGTGCCGTATATTTCAGAATACTATGACATGCGCCACCTGTATGGAACTTGGAGTGCTGAGTTCAACTCATACGGGCTGGATGTGCACTACAGAGACCTTTGGCCAAGGGAGGTGCGGTGGGTGCCGAACAACACTCTCAAGCGTACCGACCGTGAAAGATGACAATCCCGCTGCATCCGTAATGATATTGACAAAAGCCAGCATGGCGAATGGGTTAGGTGGCCAAGATGTAGACTATGCAAGATGGTTGGGCACACCCTCATCAACTGCCTAAATAGGCCTAGCTCAAGCAACGCACCGTAGCGATGAAGATATCATTCTCTGTAGTAATGGTGCTTGTTTGTTTTTGTGAGTTTGATTGCATTTCCTTAAATTTGTTCATGACCGTAATGTAATATATTGCACAATGCTTCATGTGTATCCGCTTGTAATTAGTTTGTTGTACCGCATGCTCGTACTTTGTACTTCGCAGTAAGTAGTTTTACCTTTTATTTTGTATTGGTGCTCCCCGACAATAAAAAGTGGGTGCCCCCACCCACGTATGAAGATTCCACATGACCCTGACCTCATGAAGCGGGAATCGCACTTCCCTGGCCACACACATGGAATGATGACTACGTGCATGAAATGTCATAACGATACCTCCTAAGGCCCGCTGCCTCACGGATGCAAAAATGTATCAACCAAATTGCACTTCATTCTTGCATGATGTAGTCATCCATTTACAGAGAAAAAATGAGTTACTACGATGCGAATACATTGAAGCGGTAACAATATGCAACCGTCTACTATGGTATAAGCATGGATATGTATTACACATACATATATCATACAAAGCATTGTAGGTACTAATGCGAATGAAAATAACACTCCAAGCACTACACCTTGAAGATAACAATGAACATAAGAAAGAAAATAGTACACAGCATTAACTTAATATTCTACTTCAGTCTATCAAAACGATGTCGCATCTCCACCATTTTGATAACCCCCATTACAACTCTCTCCTGTGGAACAATGTCGGGCCTAGTACTCATTTCATCCTCCCATACACAGAATTAGCAATCGCCTAGGCCATCCTACAATTCTATAAGACAAAGGTTTTGTAACATCTACTGAACGATTGGAACCAACCCGAAACAAGTCGACTCATTGAGTGAAAGGGGCACTTGTAATATTGTCATCCAGGATTCACGGTCATCTGTGAAGTCTTACATCTGATAAGCATGTTGCACTTTGGGCAAATCACGGCAGGTGCCAACAAAGAGGCACTAACTTGACTCATCTCGATGTCCAAGGGAGGGAGAAGCAAACCAAGGTTAAGAGAATGGGAAGAAATACTTCAGAAGGTGAAGAAGAACAATGCAAAGGGAGTGGCTAAGGAATGGCTCCCTTTTATAGCCAGAAGTACGATGGAAAAATGGTCTTTTTGCATCCTTAAAGGAAGACAGATAATGATCAGTATGAGTGATTGTAGATAGTTGAAGTTTGTGGTAGCCATACGCACTGACAAGACCAAACGAGATAGTCTTATGCAATGACAACACCAAACGGGATATGTATTACACATACATAAATTATACAAAGTACTATAGGTAACAATACTCCCAACATTATTCCTTCAACATAACAACGAATACAAGAAAAAAAAATAGCACATAATATTAAGTTCATCTTGCTCTCCAGTCTATGTAAATGATGCGTACCTACTGGTAGAAGGTGCCTCGCGGCGTCGTTGTAGTGGCACACACATATGTAGTTAGGGTTGACGACCTCCTTATTGTCCCTCTCGCGTTGTATTTGTTAGCGGATGTCATCGTTCGCCTAGTGAGATTGTCAATTCGCATCTCTAACTCTAAGATTCGATTTCATAATGTATCCACATGTACCATAACATGATGTTCATGGGAAGAATTGATCCAGCAGATAAAGTCACATTTTCGTAAAACTGCTGGAAAGGAGGGTTAACAGAGAAGCTCTATTTGTAGTAATAGAAAATAAATTGTTGGCTAATTATACCCCAGAGTACGGACATGGGAAGAAACATCATCCACATTCGAACGGGGTGTCTAAGATCTATACGACCGGATCCTCCCTGTGTCTACATTTAGGCCATACCGGTTGAGCACGCTTGCTTGGAATCAAGTGGTAGCTAGGGCCGAAGTCAGTGTATGTAGTGCATCAAGTGATGAGGCTGATGTACATAGAGACAGTTCAGGGGAATCTGAATGCGTGAACACGTAACGGCTAATCATTGGCACTACAGGCTACATGTCAAAGCATATATAGATATTTTTCACGAAAGGTAAGGATTCTTGATTCATTAATTATGTCAATTGATGATTTTTGTGTTGTGTGGTACAACGTGATGGTTTACGTGTTATTATTGATTGTAGGACTCTGGAGTTAGATCATGGTGAGGTGGAAGGGATCCGGACTAAACTAGAAGAATTGAGGTGTCCAGAGTGATCAAGTTACCGTTGAAAGAAGATTGAGGCTAGCGGTTGTAACATCCTGATTTTTGGGGATTTTTAAAGCCTGGAATTTAAAAATAAATTTTTGGAATTTTCTAGAATTAATAAAGCTTGATTTAAATTTTTTAGAATTTAAAAGGATTTAATGTGAATAAAATAAACCTTAACATAAGCTGAAAATATTTTATTCGGGTTCCTTGTGTCACAAGGAATTTTCTGGTATTTTTGGTGAATTTTTGGGATTTATTTGCTATTTTCTAGAGCTCTTTAAAGTTTATTTGGATTCTGGAATAAAAGAAAAGTAGGAAAATCCCTCAGCCGTCGAATCTCCTTCCCTCCACGCGTTGGCCAACTGGCCCATCCCCGCGTGCCCTCACGTGCCACCGCCTTGCCCCACTCCCTGCCGCCCGATCTCCCCTCCCTGCCACGCGTCGGCATCGCGCCACTCCCGCCGCCCTTGCTGCTTGCGCGCTCGCACCCCGCGCCTAACCCTAGCGCCGCCTGCCCCGCGCCATTGGATTTGCCACGTGGCAGCACCAGAGCAGCCCCCGCCTCGCCCCTTCCTCAGCTGCCCGATCCCGGCCTCCCACCATGCGGCGCCATCCCAGCAGTCTGCACCGCCCACAAACCCTAACCCTAACCCGTCGCCGCCGTCTGCATCGCCCATGCCCACGCCGTTGGATTGCCTGTGCTCGCATCTGGGCCGTCCAAACTGGAACCGAGCCACGCCCGTGCCGTAACCGAATCGAACTCACCTCGGTTCGCGTGATAAAACCCGTCGCTCATCCTCGGTTCGCGTGCACGCCTCGTCGAACCCTCACACCGCCGCTCCATGCCCGTCCTCATGCCCGTGCCATCGCCGGAGCCCTCCACCGCCGTCCCGCGCGTCCTCGCCGCCGTCGGAGACTCCGCCGCCCCTCCCGCCGTCGTCGCCATCGCCGGTGAGCCCCTGCCGCACCCCGTCGCCCGAGTCGCCGCCACCGTTGCCCCGCTCCGCCCCTTGGTCCCCGCGCCCGGACGCTCACCCGCGCCCGCGCGCGACACTTCGCGCGGTGCGCCAAGCCACGCGTCGGCCATCCGGCTGATTGCCGCCTCCACCGCGCGCGATCTCCACCACCCATCCACCCGAAGCGTCGCGCGTGGGCGCGGGTGAGGGTCTGGGCGCGGGGACCGAGGGGCAGAGCGGGGCAACGGGAGCGGTGACTCAGGCGACGGGGTGCGGCGGGGGCTCACCGGCGACGGCAACGATGGCGGGAGGGGCGGCGGAGTCTTCGACGGCGACGACGACGCGCAGGACGTCGGCGGAGGGCTCCGGCGACGGCGCGGGCGTGAGGACGGGCGTGGAGCGGCGGTGCGAGGGTTCGGCGAGGCATGCACGTGAACCGAGGATGAGCGGCGAGTTTTATCACGTGAACCGAGGTGAGTTCGATTCAGTTACGGCGCGGGTGCGGCTCGGTTCTGTTTTGGATGGCCCAGATGCGAGCGCAGGTGATCCAACGGCGCGGGCACGGGCGATGCGGACGGCGGCGACGGGGTTAGGGTTAGGGTTCACGGGCGATGCGGACAGCTGGGATGGTGCCGCGTGGCGGGAGGCCGGGATCGGGCGGCTGAGGAAGGGGCGAGGCGGGGGATGCGCTGGTGCTACCGTGTGGCAGGGAGGGGAGATCGGGCGGCGGGGAGTGGGGCAAGGCAGCGGCGCGTGAGGGCGCGCGGGGATGGGCCGGTTGGCCGACGCGTGGAGGGAAGGAGATCCGACAGCTGAGGGATTTTCCTACTTTTCTTTTATTCCAGAATCCAAATAAACTTCAAAGAGCTCTAGAAAAGAGCAAATAAATTCCAAAAATTCACCAAAAATATCAGAAAATTCCTTGTGACACAAGGAATCCGAATAAAATATTTTTAGCTTATGTTAAAGTTTATTTTATTCACATTAAATCCTTTTAAATTCTGAAAAATTCAAATCAAGCTTTATTAATTCCAGAAAATTCCAAAATTTTATTTTTAAATTCAAGGCTTTAAAAATTCCCAAAAATCAGGATGTTACAAATCTTACCCTGTTAAACAGGATCTCGACCCTGAGATCTGGGCTAACTAGGAGAGATGGGTTTACCGGGTGCGACGGCGGAACTGACGTGGTTCAGGCTTCCTCTTGCCACGCTCTGAGATTGCTGGCTACCACGGCTTGCTCCTGGGGAAGGGTCTTGGCAGGCATACTCTCCAGATTGAATGGAATCGGCGTGATGGCTTGACGCTTCTGAGGGAAATTGCGAGTGAAGTGGCCTGGCTCTTTGCAATTGTGACAATTGGATGATCCTGCATGGTTTGCGCTCTTCTGTGGTTGATTTCTGACATTGATGGGGTGTGATCCCGAATTGTCATAACGGGTCACTGGAGCTGGGGTCTTGAAAACTGGCTGCTGCTGTTGCTGCTGAGGCACTCGTGTAGGCTGATAGGTGTTGAATCTTGTTCTTTGAGACTGCTGTAAGTGAACTCCTTGCTGGCTCATCTTCCTTTTGTGAAATTCTCCTAAGTCACGGCGAGAATCCTCAATCAGTATAGCCTTATCCACCAACAGCTGAAAACTGGCATAGTCGTTGCCCACGACCTGCACTTTCAATCCGGGGTTCAGACCCTTCTTGAACCTTTTCTGACGAGCTGAATCTGTGGTTACGTCCTCTGGCGCGTAGCGAGCTAGCTGAGTGAATTTATTGAGGTATTCACTCACCGACATGTTTCCCTGCTGCAACTCACGAAACTCGTCCTTCTTCATCTCGACCACTCCATCCAAGACGTGGGCGCTATGGAAGGCTTTGGAGAACTCTGCCCATGTGATGTTGTTCTGGTCCTCATGAGCGGCACATTAGTTCTCCCACCACTCTGCTGCTGGTCCCTCAAACTGGTGTGCTGCATATAGTACTTTCTCCCTGTCTGAACATTGGGCCAAGTTCAGCTTCTTTTCAATCGATCTGACCCAATCATCAGCCTCCATTGGCTCTGAAGAACTGGAGTAGGTGGGCGGTCTCGTCCTCATGAACTCTGCATAGCTGAACTACTGTCGAGGTGCTGGCGGTGGTGCTGGCTTCTGGTGCTGTCGTTGCATCATAGCCTGCATATTCTGCATCATCGTTTGCTGCCACCAAAAACTAACTGAAGGCGGGGTCCAAGCTTAGCGGAACTGGCTGCGCGGTACTGCCCTCTGGATCCTGGTTCGCCTAGTTGCGACCTGCTGTAGTCTTGGTATCAACTATCTTGTTGCTGCTCTGAAAAGGGAAAACAACTGCTGACTGCCTTTGCCGGGTTTAAAGATGAGAGGGAAATAGCATAGACGAGAGGTAAATTCGTCTAAGGGGGATTTCTCTAATGGCAATCTAAACTGAACAAACACTTAGCCGGAAAAGGCTAACAACAAAACCGAGGAAAATAACTCCAATAAAAAGTTGACATGATTGCAATGTAATGCTTTTAAGGGCAATATTTGCAGCTCACATCACACACAAGGCAAGAAAAAGCAAAACGGTCTACACGATCCTAAAACTATAACAGGGTTTTAATCTGACGGCTCCTAATCTTCACGATAGTCTTTAATCTTGTTTTTAAACATCTTGGCAGCTTGCTTGATCCAATCTTCACCGCAAAGCTCGAAGAATTCTGGGTTGACCTCTCCTTTGATTTTTTTTGGACACTCACGACATCTATAGATATTGTTGAGATGAGAAGTCAAATTAAATTTTAAAAATAAATTCGCAGAGAAGACAAGGATTAAGAATCCTAAGAATAAGGTAAGAATAGAGAATCACTATATATTCATTTTGTTCATTTAATTTAGAAAATAGAATTTTCAAATTGGCTAAAGTGACAACTCTAACTAGGGCTTCGTTCTACAGCCGATATAGCTCTGATACCATCTCTGTCGAGACCCGAATATGCAAATTCGGACTCTCTGTGTAAACTGCACTAGTCCAGGATCACACTAGTGCACACAGTCAAACATAGATATAATCACAATCATACACACGATGTAATAAAGGTAAAACTCAAATATCGATAAATCTCAAAGGTACGACCTTATGGCCAAGCTTACAATAAACTACCCCGAAGGGCTTAACAAAAACTAGCAGCGGAAATCCAAAATAAAGTGCAGTGACCAATCGACAAGCCCACAGGCTATCGAGTGGAGAGCGAAGCCTAATCCGCGAAGTCGTCGATGTTCCACTAGTGATGTTATGATATTTGTCACATGGGTTGATACGATAGACTGCTTAGCTTTGCTTATAGTTCCGATTGGGTTTATCATCACATGTGAATTAACAATTTGACTTAATGAGATATGGAACTGTGGTTGGTGCCACGTTTATTAAAATTTGTGCTATGACGTTGGTGCGTCATCGGCGGTGGTTATACAAATCTGGTTTTGCACTCGGGCGAGTGATCGTGCAGTAAAGGGGGAAGTGTTGGAGCGCTCCGAGGGATGAGGTAGTCTCGCCCGGGTAGACTTAAGGACTTAACTTTGTGCGCCATTGATCTGACTCTTACCGCGCATACCACATGTCTAGTATGGGATGGATCTGGCTGACTAATTTGGGATGTTTCAACTTTAATCTTGCCATTGAGATGAACATGGTTGCTGATTTCCATGTGGCGCAAGGGGGGTGTGATGCGAAACCCTAGCGGGCAGATTGAGTTGTAACTGACCTTTGTAAAGGTCTTGTTGTGATTACCTTAAGCTGAGGCTAATCACGTCGTGTAGGTACAGTTGTGCAACCTCTGTAGAGTGTAAAACTATTCGAATAGCCGCGTCCTCGGTCATGGACAATGCTCGGTGATTTCACACGAGGGATAGTTATTTGTGAAAACTTATGGATTATGGTTGGGCAGTGGATGGTTAATTCACTGTTGGTTTAACTTATGGATGGGAGGTCTATAAGCGGTTGGTTTAGCTTGTGGATGGGAGGTCTGCAAGTGGTTATGTCGATTTCTTTGATTATTTACTTATTATTGTTTTACTTAAAGTTCGCTTTCAATCTATTTACTGTATTTACCTTTAAATGTTGTTTTATGCAAATTAACCTTTCAGCTATCCTTTGGTAAGCCTTGTATACTATATTGCATTCATTTGTTACAAACGACTTGCTGAGTACCAATGTACTCACGGCTTTATGCCCAATGTTGCTTAGTTGAGGAAGAGGAGTATCACCAGCAGGAGGTTCTAGAAGGAGAGAACTTCGACGACTTCGCGGATTAGGCTTCGTTCTCCACTCGATAGCCTGTGGGCTTGTCGATTGGCCACTACGCTTTATTTTGGATTTTCGTTGCTAGTTTTTGTTAAGCCCTTCGGGCTAGTTTATTCTAAGCTTGGCCATAAGGTCGTATCTTTGAGATTTATCGATATTTGAGTTTTACGTTTATTACATCGTGTGTATGGTTGTGATTACATCTATATTTGACTGTGTCCACTAGCGTGATCCTGGACTAGTGCAGTTTACACAGAGAGTCCGAATTTGCATATTCGGGTCTCGACAGCGGTGTGGTTACAAGCTAAAAAAACAAGGAACCAAAGCAGGAGTTACCGATGGTGGACATGACAGGCAACAGTAAGGTGGATCAGGGCTAAGCTCAAGGAGGAGTTAAGACCCAGAATGGTCAGGGAAGCCGGGTGCCATCATGGTGCACGGAGAGGTTTGTAGCATGCCAAGTGAATTGGACCGTTTACAAATGAGAATGGTTCAGTATGATCTAGATGCGTGAGAAGCTTAGCAACATGTCATTGGAGACATATGGAATTGAGAATAAAGCACAACATTGCTTTAGGGCAAAAAAAATAGTGTGAAGCTTCGTAGAAGGTGGTTTGGGGACAAAACAATCTTTTTGCCCCAAAAAAGGAAGTTGAGACTTGATCAAACCACAACGCAAGGAGGCACAAGAGAGGTGCTTTAGGTCAAAGATGTGCTGAAAATATTAAGTGGATCAAGTGTTGATTCACTATTAGATTAATGGTTGTGTACGCTTTAAGAAGCGTGCATGTGTGAGTATAAAACACTATATAAGTGGATGAAACCTAACTAAAGGTATTGATTAGGGTTTCTTGTAAGCCTCCACTATATAAGGAGGTGAGTTGAATGAGTTGGGCTTAGCTTTTTGGGAAGCTAAGTAGAGGAGATTAGGGTTCTTTGAGAGAACCATTAAGAGATAAGTTGTGACTCTTTATCTTAAATGTTTTGTCATTCTTGGGCTTTGTGAGTGGCTCAAGTATAGGACCGGAAAGGCAACTAAGGGGGGTGAATGGTGCTGATTAAAATTTTTCCCTCAAGTATTCTGGATTCTTTTCTCAAGTAACTACAGAGTTACTG
The DNA here is from genome assembly GCA_036346265.1 of Melocanna baccifera. Lineage (NCBI taxonomy): Eukaryota > Viridiplantae > Streptophyta > Magnoliopsida > Poales > Poaceae > Melocanna > Melocanna baccifera. Next base: position 10,199,933 of record CM070705.1, on the reverse strand, counting down.
AGAATCAAATTCAAGACCAAAACCACAAAGCAAAACACTCAAGAACGTGAAATCTTGAATAACCCAGTCCTTGGAGGTCTGACCGCCAATCAGGGCGCAGTTTGACCTCTCCTTGGCAGTCTGACCATCAACTATGGGGCGGTCTGACCACTCTGGGGTGGTCAGATCTCTGTTTGGGTGGTCTAACAGCTATGAACAGTAATTTCAGGCAAATGAACAGTAAAATTAGTATGGTTGCGAGATTTCAAATCCATGTAACTTTTGATTGGATGCTTTAAAAGCTGTGAAACTTTGTACACATCTTGCTTAAGGTGTCAGAAACCTATTCCATCTAGAGATCGTAAAAACTCAAAGTTCAGACCTTTTTGTGATTTAAGCAAGGATGCACCAAAAATAACTTAGAACCAAAATCGGTGATTAAGATTTGCTCGTGGGTAAGAGTAGCCAAGATGGTTTTGGATATGTTCACACATGTCGCAGCAAGCAAGAAAACCGAAGAAATTACTCTAAAAACTCCCAGATCAAGAAATCACTTAGAAGATCAAAATATGTAAAAAAAATCAGGTTTCTTGATAAACTTTTTACCAAAGTGCATAGATTGATGGAGGATGATTCTTAGAGGTTCTCTTCATCTTTTATACATTCTTGGCACATCAAGATCAAGAGAAGAGTGAGAAGAGAGGAAAAACCAACCAAATCAAGAGTAAATAAATCAAATAGAGAGATAGCCATATAGAAGATCAAAAATTGATTCTATTGCTACTTGAGAAGAAAAGTTTTACCGCTACTCCACCATGGAGGATAGAGAGCGCACTAAACCCTCAAAATCCTAACCTTGAAAACAAGAGAGCACATGAAAGGAGGGTTAGATGGTTAACCACATGTCTCCATCCTAACTCCTTTTTATAGATGGGATAGCAACCACATCTATCCATTTATAGATACTATTCACTTAGCATAATAGAAAAAATCTGTTAACCGCACACACACGTGTTTTACTCACACATATTCACTGATGCACTCTTTTCAAAGCACATAAGTCTGAATCTGCTAAATCCTAAGCCTTGATACATCTTAATCAAACTAACTTCACTTTGACCTAAACCGCTCTCCCAAGCACCACTCATGCGCCGCTATTTTGATCCAAGATAGTTTCTGCTAATTTGGTTAAACTACTAAAATACCCTTTCTTGACCCGGTAACTTGCCAGCCACGTGTAGCTGCACCATTAGCTTGTCAGCCATACGTCGCCAAGTCTCTCCTATCTCGGTTCCACCGAACTACAGCTCACTTGACACGTTCAAGCCATATGGTGCTATCCCGTCGCTCGGACTTGTCTTCTACATTTTTTGTCTTTCTTGTGCCATGGTTGAACTCATCATTTCACATAGCATCCTTGATCGGTGGCGCAATGCTGGTCTGATCAGCCTTTCTCCTGACCAACCAGTAATACTGCTAATCAAATTTCTCAATCTCGTAAATTGCAATTGTTCATCATACCATAAACTAGGATCTTCTCATATGGTCCTTTATAAAGAGTAACTGTAAATATTTATCTTCAATGTAATAGAGGTCAAATAGCTAGGAGAAGGTGTTAGACCGCCTCTATCCGGTCAGACTGTCCTTTATATCGTGGTCAGATCTCACAGGCATGTCCAGACTTTTTTGGCTCGATTTTTCTTGAAACTTTTCTTATAGGTGCGTAATGTTTGATCTCTATAGCTTCATATAGCTTTAGAGTGAAGAACTTTGATTTCACTTTAGAAAAGATTTTAAAAAGGTATTTGAGTGTTGATTTTTATTCGCCTTTCCTCTAGTGGTAGCTATTGGTCCTACATCATGTTTTTTTTTAATTTGAGAGAATCAGTTCTACTTTTAGTATATAAATACATCAAGAGGAGGTTGCTTGCTGAATACAGAAAAAAGAAAGACTTATCGCTGTAGTCCAAATTCCAAAATGGCCTTCTTCCTCGTTTGCATGTCCTCGCTTCTGCTCATCGTCTTCTCCTCCTACGTCTTCCAGCTGCTCGCCGATACCCGTCGCCGACTCCCACCTGGCCCAACGCCGCTTCCAGTCATCGGGAACCTCCTCGATGTCGCGAGTAAGCTCCCGCACCGCTCCCTTGCGCGCCTAGCCGAGCGCTACGGCCCGCTCATCACGGTCCGGATTGGCGCGGCCGTCGTCATCGTCGTTTCCTCCCCGGCCACAGCCCGCGAGGTCCTCCAGACGCACAACGCCAGCCTCGCCGGCCGCAACCCGCCCGATGCGTGGCACGGCTTGGGGCACGCCGCCAACTCCGTGTTCGTCCTCCCGCCGCGCTACAAGTGGCGCGCGCTGCGCAGGCTCGGTACGGAGCAGCTGCTGTCGTCGAGGCGGCTCGACGTGATGCTGCCGCTGCTGCGGGACGCCGTCCTCGGCCTGCTCCGTGACGTGTCGGAGCGGGCGGCGTCCGGCGCGCCTGTGGAGGTCGGCCGCGCGGCGTTCGCGGCGATGGTGGACCTGCAGTGGCGCGCCATGTTCTCGGCCGGTCTGGACGCCGCGACGTCGCGTGAGCTGCACGACGTCGCGCGAGAGGCCGTGGCGCTGGCCCTGAAGCCCAACGTATCGGACTTCTTCCCGGCGGTCGCGGCAGCTGACCTCCAGGGCGTGCGGCGAAGTTTCACGAGACAGTTGGGGAGGGTTTACCAGCTGGTCGACCAAGAGATCGAGCGGCGGAGGAGCGGCAGGGAAGCCGGCGGCGGCAATGGACGTCAGAGCGACCTGTTAGACGTGATGCTCGACATGTCGGAACAAGGGAAGGATGACGGTGTGGTGCCTATTAACCGGGATGTGATGAAAGCGTTTTTCTCGGTAAGCAAGCACGAAACAATCCTTGCTCGCAATCGCACACGTTCAAACGCTCCTGCTTTTTATAACCATACAGGCACACTGCATGTCGATCATACTACGTTTCTTTTGTTATTTGAGTTGAATTTCTAACATTTGGATCAAGTTTCAAGATTAGTGAAGACCAAATTTCGACCTTGCAGAAAAATTTGGTGAAGACCAAAATTACCGAAATTTTAGAGAAATTTCACCCATACTGTTAACCCTACTCAGTGTACCCCTGCCCCCTGGTATCCGGCCGGCGTGGGCATGTGAATGTTGGCGCACGAAGGCGGGGATGCGGCAGGTTTAGGGTTTGCCGCGGGTTCCACATGGATTTGACGTATCCATGTTGGCATGGCCAGTAATACACTGCAGTGCTGTTGCAGCGCTACCAACGTGTGTCCTTTCCAGGTTCCAACGAAAAAAACTTGAGTCTTTTCTAATAACTGCATGCGATGAATTTCAGGATCTATTTCTTGCGGCCATCGACCCGGTCTCACGCACAGTCGAGTGGGCAATGGCAGAGCTACTACAGCATCCACAATCTATGAGAAAGCTACAGGAGGAGCTCAAGAGGGTTCTTGGCTCGAAGACACACGCCGAAGAATCCGACGTCGACCAGCTTCCCTATCTCCAGGCAGTCGTCAAGGAAACGCTCCGGCTTCACGCGGTTGTGCCCCTGGTGCCGAACAAGGCCGAGGCCACGGTAGAAATACAAGGCTACACCATCCCTAAAGGGAGCACCGTCGTGGTGAACGTGTGGGCGATCCATCGGAACGCCGAGGTGTGGCCGGAACCGGGCAAGTTCGTCCCCGAGAGGTTCCTGCGCAAGGAGGTGCACTTCCTTGGGACGGACTTCGGGTTCATACCGTTCAGCGCTGGGAGGCGCATCTGCCTCGGGCTGCCCCTCGCGAGCAGGGCGCTGCACGCGATGCTCGGCTCGCTGCTGCATGGTTTTGAGTGGACGCTGACGGAGCATGGCGTGGATATGTCGGAGAAGCTTGGGCTAACAATGTCCATGGCCACCCCACTCCAGGCTATGGCCAAGAGAATGTGACAATCTCGAGTTGTCAGCTGTTTCTTCTGTCGAAGATATATGTCCTGGCTACGGATTAACATTGGCAGATGAAATGCGTGTGGCGGTGTTTTCTATCGCACACAATATGGTCGTGTACCTTGGGTGAAACTATGTGCCTTCTGATGTTTCTGGCCATGGGATATTACAAATGTTTGCATAGTTTTTAGTATAGTATATTAATAAGAAAAATAATTGAAATTTAGGTAGTAATATTAAGTCTTGTTAGGTTATATATCCAATTGACATGAATGTAAACCGCATTTGGAAGGACAACATAACAAATTAATAATCAAACAAATGCTATACCGCTTCGGAGAAATTTTGTAGGAATCTGAGAGAGAGGGTACATGCAAGACACAAAGGAATCTTCTCATGAGGTAACATCTCATGTTAGAATTCATCCAAAATTCCTATGAAATGAGCTGTTCCATAGGAACTGTATGGAAATCAATCATAGGAGCGCAATCCTTTGTTCCAAAGGGCTATATAGGAAAATTTGCTATGGGTTTGGATGATTTGTTGAATCTCAAGGAAACAAGACACTATAACAGAAAAGTTTATCTTACACAGTTCGGAACCGTCATCATAGACGATTCCTTGAACCGTCTGTCCTCATGGGTCAGTGGTAATAGAGAGTTATTCACAAATGATTTTTGAATTGTCTGTGAAAACTGTATCACTGACAGTTCGGAACTAGAACTTTTATTATTAAAAAGGTTCGAAACTAGAACCGTCTGTAATAGTTAGTCACAGACGATTCTTGATAAAAAAAACCGTCTGTGATAGCTGTACCAGAGCTAAAAACTGGGTAATTTTACCTAGCTTGATGCCAAATTAAAATGCAAACTTAGCCAAATATTTGAGCATCCAAGCCACGGTAAAAATGCTGAGTTGGACAATTCTTTCCATCGTAGTGAATATAGATGGTTCATCCTATAAAATTATTTGTGATAACTTTATCACTAATAGTTTGTGTTGAACCATCTGTAATGAGGTGTCCAGAATGACTTTTTTTGTAGTAGTGAAATCACATGAATTGCTCAAAAGAGATGTTTAGATGTCTGATAGGAAAAATACAGGGATTTTAAGATTAAATTTTACTTGATTAGAGAGAGTGGAGAGAGAAAGAGAGAAGGTGCATTGGACTTTTGAAATGGAAAGTCGTATGAAATTGAGGGTATAGGAATGCGTTACGTAGGAATTTGACTGCTCTATTCCTGTGTTTCAAACAACCCTTTTAGGGAAAAAAATCCTAAGGATTAGTATCATCCAAAATTCCTATGAAAATCATGCAATCCAAAGAGGCCCTAAAATTGTAGGTAGATTATAAATATATGCAAATTTTGTCCTTGTGCAATAGTATCCTAATTTATTGATATTTGGATACCAATTTTTTAATCTTTTGTGTATAATTTGATACCACCTTGTTTTGGATTTATAATTCAAAATTTATAGAGAGTTGGATGACATAAGTTTTTTTCAAATTATAAGTCGACATCATAGGAATGCTAGATATATAGAATCCAAACAAATACATGTGAATAGTTTCATCGACCACTTGGATGCCTAGTTCTTTCCGTTTAACCCATGCTTCATGGGCTTGTATGAAATTTATTTCTTTATAATATTTACGTGGCTCAATCAAATTATACTTTTGATATTTTACTATTTGACTTTTCAAAATAACTAATTTAGCAAAACATGTACTATTTATTTTTCTATTTATATTTTACTTTTGAAACTTGGCTAATGTATAAATGAAACAAAATTGTTTTTTTTTGTTTTGACTTAACATGACTTGGTTTTGTTGGTTTGATGAAGCACCATCTATTATACTGTGAACAAAAAAAACTTATGTAGTGGAAAACAAAAAATCGGCAGGGAAGTGGTGTCCAGCAGCGCGATATATATATCCTCTACTGTTTTCATATCTACTAGCCCGGCGCACCACGTGTTGTGTCCGGAAAAGCCCAGCCCGATTCCCACGTTTAATTATATGTCTTTGAGAGACTTGAATACTTGAATGTTGCTTTCAGATAGAAAGCTGGGACCTACACAACAGAGCAAAACAGAAATTCTAAGAGCTAGGAAGCCACAAAAGCCCAAGACCTGAAAAAATTACATTCAACTGTTTGTCCATGCTGCCTCTTCTCTTCTCTTCTTCCTTGGGCAACCTCCAGCTTCCCCACTGGCGGGCGGCTGCTGCCTCGCTGCACTGCATGTCGTCTTCCCTGAGAGGCCACCACCATATGTGAAAACGATGGACGTGCCAGTGCCTGCCACCAGCCAAAGTTCATGTCGTCTTCCCCGCTGCACTGCACTGCATGTCGTCTTCCCAGCTGTTGTCTCAGCCCTGACATGTTACACGTGAGTTATGAAAGTTATGACACTGGTAGCTATTATCATCCACGGCATTGCTCCACACCTACAGGACTATTGTGGTAGTTATCATATTTTTACTGTGCTATGGTATTATCCATGTGTCCACGGATAAATAATCTAATAGAGTCAAACATAGAATGTTTTCTTTTGGAAAGAGGCTATACGAAGGTAGCGTTCAGAATAACGGTGGCTTATGATTTTTTTTACTGTAGCTTGCTTATTTTGTATTGTAGCTGAGTTGACTTATTTGACGTAATTAAATTTAAAAAATTTTAAAATAAAAACATGTTAGCTCTTCATAGATAATAAAAAAAATATGAGAAAAAACAAAAAAAACCAAAAATAAAAAAATAAATAGTAAAAAAACTCAACGCTATCACTGAACGCGACATCAGCAGAAGTCAAGCGCGGGCCAAATATGTCCATGCTGCCTCTTCTCTTCTTCCTTGGGCAACCTCCAGTTTCCACACTGGCGGGCGGCTGTTGCCTCGCTGCACTGCATGTCGTCTTCTCTTACGGTTTCTCTATCAGCTATTACTATTTATCAGCCTAATCCGAAAACCACCGGTCGTAACCCAAAAGAACAGAACTGTATCCCTTCCCTTTGCATATTCTGAGAAAGCTAGGAGGTCCAATGTGTCGGGCATTGTGGTAATTTACCCAAAATTGCTATGGGCCCACATGTAAGAGGTATGAGAGGAAGAGATAAGGCTAGCTATTCGGTTTTGATCCAATCATGCAGATTTGGATCCCGATCTCCCTTTCCATCTTGCCTTCCCTCGCTCATTTGGCGAAAGATGTGGTGGTTGTTCGACGTCGTTGACCATGTCCCAGTCTTCTCGCCTCCTAGGCGCAGATGGGGCTTGAGGTGGTTGACCACGCCGCTTCTTTTCTCCTCATCTTGGTGGCCTCTTCCCATTCATAAGATGAGCCGAGCAAGTTGATTTGGGGAAGAAATCAAGAGGTAAATCACTAGTAGATCCAAAGTTGATTTGGGGCAACTAGTTTTGCTACTGATTTGAGACTTGGGGCAGAACGGTAGTGCACTTGCCAGCTTGATATTGCCTTGATTTTTGTGGTCCATGTGAGCTTCTATGTTCTTCGTGCATCGACTTCTGTTGCACATAAGGGAGGACTCATCTCCTTATCCTTGTGCGTGTGACAAGATTGTTCTTGTTGTCTTTGAGAGGCATCTACTTGCACTTCGGCTTCACATATTTAGTGAGTATTGATCTGTGGAGTTGGGCTTTGTATCTCCGATTACCTCTCGATGATACCCTGGTATTCTCTGGTGATTGGTTTTCTAGGACATCGTCATTCGACAAGCCTGGCCTGTCGGCCGTCTTCATGGCTTTGACTGTCATCGCACTGTGAGCTGTTCTTTACTTTTCATTATATCTATTGTATATCTGTCAGCCGTGCTAGTTCATATCTGATTCTTATCTGAAATATTTTGGGAAATACTAGCACTGGGATGACACATACATGGTAGATTGGGGGTGTTTTGTGAATGATTGACGAGGACATTCGTCAAATATTCAATTCTCAGTGACAATCTAAATAGACTATGCCAGTTTGATTTATCTTTGGCTAGTTGATTACTTCCATGATGTGTGGCTGTTAGCTTTGCCAATTGCCTTTGTTCACTTCACTTCTCAGTATAGCTTACTACTATTGTTAGAAGTTGCCGAAAACATATATCTGTAGATTCTATAATTGCCAAATGTATATGTTTCTGCAATAGCTTTATTTTGACTTATTTCTGCTAAAATCTGTTGCTATTACATGCTTTTGACATTGAAAACTGCACTGAGGTAATATTCAATTAGATAGACTAGTAGAATTTTGAAGGATTGTCATTGTAATACTTGAAAACTGACAAGAGTGGTAAAATGTCAAGTTTTCTCTAACTTGTGCAACTTCTCCTTGAGAGCAACACTTAAATTATTAATATGTGTATTATGCACATTTCGAATGCTCACTTATGTGTTCTTTTTAGCATGCTGCAATATATTAATGTCTTGAATTGGTTATCTATTCTGAGAGATAATTCACATATATCATTTTTATATTGTTGTCCTTATACTTTATTTGGCTTGATTATAATTAGAATTAAATTGGAAATGATGCCAAAACCGCTTAATTCCCAACAATCTAGAAAACCAAATTGTGTTGAAATGGCTCAAGGAATTTTCTAGAATTTTTTTGAGAATTTTTCGGGTTTATTTGCTATTTTCTAGAGCTCCTTTTATTTTGTTTGAATTTTTAAAAAGAAAAACATCCAAAAACCCGTGCATAGTGTTGGGCCATCCCACCACTGTTCACCCCGGCCCAATCCCCCGCAGCCTCCTGATTTCCCCTCTGCTGCACGTCAGCCATCTAGGCTGTGCTGCTTCCCATCCACCGGATCTTGCCTAAGGCCACACGTCAACCATCGGGAGGCACCAACACTATTCATTCGTGCTTTCTCAGTTGCCCATCCGATCACTAAGCACTACCACGCGTCGCACAACTGCAAGGCTGGGCACTATTCATCATCGTTGCTACGAGGAGTTCGTCTCTGTCTTATCTCGGTTCACGTGCATGACTCGAGCTCTGTCACATCGCACGCCGTCTCCGCCTCAGACTCCACCCCATGCCCATCCCAGACTCCCTCGGTGTCCATGCTTAAAAGTCGTGCCTCACCTCCACTCCTCTCACTACGAGCCGCTCGCCTACCTCGCCGTTCTCACCAAGCACCGTCGTCGCCTTCACAATCGCCGCATGTTTAGCAGCCGAAACTCACTGTCGTCCTCCATTCGTCGCTGTCCAGGACGACCGCCGTCTCGCACATCCGCCGTCTGACGTCGTCCGCCGTCCCTGCCACCGGTGAGCTCCGCCATCCAGACAGTTGATGAACCGCACGCCACCCCGCTCCATCCCACGTTTGCTCCGCCGCCCGCATTGCCGCTCGCAGCGTCACCTCAATTCACGTGCGCACCTGCAACCCCTCGCATGCCGAACCATTGCCTCGCGCCATGCGCCGCGCCACACGTCATCCCCCGAACCGTCCGATCACCCATCTCGACCGTCCGCTCAAATCTGCATCAACGACCGAGATCCTCCCACGTGTTTTACCCATCGCTGTGACCTCATCCCGCACCCGCACCCCCGCGTCGGTTCGCCTTCTCTGTGAGCCAAGTTCGCCGTGAGCTGAGCCACTGCCAACCGAGACCCACCTGCCAGCAATACTGTGCCATAAACATGTGAGCTCGATCCATCTGAGTCAGCCGCCACATCAGCCCTAGGTGCCACATTTCAGTGACACGCTAGTGCCACATCAGCACCGAGCTGTCCCAGGTGCCACATCAACATGCCACGTCAACATGTCATGTTAGCCAGCCATGTCAACCTGCCACATCAGCCAGCTACGTCAGCATGCCACGTCAGCCCTAGTGCCACGTGTTAGGCACATGTCAGCCCAGTCAGCCGTCACGTTAGCCCTAGCCGCCGCGTCAGCATCCCGGTCGCCCGTGCACCATTCCATGAGCCAAGTTCACCGTAGACTAGCCTTTTCATGCACCGAGTCCACAGCACAGTAACGTTTTCGATTTTCTAGTATTTTCTATTAGATTAATTTTTCAAGAGCTCGTTCTCCTCCGTCCTAGCTTCGATAGACGCAATTCTTTTTTCTAAATTTATCTAGAATCAGGTTCTATATTTTGGTTCTAGTTTTAAAGTTTTTAGAATTTTTTTTGAATTTTATTTTTGTGCCTCGATCGTTTTCTCTCTCGTTAGATCGCGTCTTTGAAGGAGCAGGAGTACCACCAGAAGATCAAGAGTTCCTAGCTGAGCAAGACCAAGACAAGTTGTGTCCTTTGATCATGTTGAATCTAGTTTTGAATATATTATTTATCAACATTGTTTTAAATTATCTTGCATCGCTATTTTATTTATAAACCCTTGTACTTGGTAGTTACCATCCTAATTGATTAATCCCTTCTTGATATTTTGAATACCATGATGCCATTGTTACCATAGGTTGGAAAAGTATTTAGTGATACCATACTAGTTGTCACAGTTCGAAGAATCAATCATCACATGTGATCAATTAATTAATTTGACTTAATAAAATATTGAATCGTGGTTGGAACCACAGTGAATCGTGGTTGAAGCCACAATCATAAAATTTGTGTGTCATGATATTGGTGTGTCATTAGTGTTGGTTATACAAAATTGATTTAGTGTTGGACAATACTCGGTGATTTCACGCGAGGGGTAAAATTTTCACAAACACTTCGTCGGTTATCTTTGGAAAGTGAATGGTTAGTTCATTGTTGGTTTAACTTGTGAATGGGTAGTTCACAAGTGGTTTATTCAATTCCGTTAATTATTTACTTATTATCAATTTTCCTTAAAAGTTCGCTTTCAATCTATTTACCGTATTTACTTTAAATTATTGTTTTCTGCAAATTAACCTTCCAGCCATCCCTTGGTAAGCCTTGCATATTATATTATATTTATTTGTTACAAATGACTTGCTGAGTACCAATGTTCTCACGGTTTTATGCTCACTGTTTCTCAGTTGGGGAGGAGGAGCTATACCAGTAGAGATATTAGAGGGAGGATATTTCGATGACTTCACGAATTAGATCTTCGCTTCTCAGTTGATTGCCTATGGGCATGTCGAGTGGGTTATACGCTTATTTCTGTTTATCGCTGCTAGATTTTAAGTCCTTCAGGCTAGTAAGTTGTAAGTTTAGTCATAAGATCGTATTTTGATAATTATTAATATTTGAGTTTTCATTTTATTTTATCATGTATATGGTCGATATTCCATCTATGTTATACTGTGTGTACTAGCGTAATCCTGAACTAGTGCGGTATACACAGAGAGTTTAGATTTGTATATTCGGGTCTCGACATGAAAGTCTTTAACGGCATAAACTTTAAGCATTGGCAAGTTAAGACAAAACTATGGTTAGTTGACCTTAAATTATTTTGGATCATCTCAGATCCTCTAGTGCTTCGTTTGGAAGGTAAAGCTAAAACCTTTTGGGAGGATGCAAACCACTCAGCTTTGGCTAGGTTGTTGGCTGTCTTGTCGAACCAGCTTTTCGATGTCAATGTCAACTTCACGGAGGCTAATAAGCTATGGGATGAGCTGAATGAAAAATAGTCAGAAGGGGATAATGGGAACATGATTTTTATTATTGCCAATTACTTGAACTATAAGATTGTAGAGGGATGGTCGTTGATGGAGCAGCTCCACAAGCTTCAGCTCCATCTATGTGATCTAAATTAGCATGACTGTCTCCTGCTAGAGAGTTTTCAAGTAAATATGAAATTGGCCAAGTTACTGCCTTCGTGGTGAGACTTTTTGACCGCTCAGAGACACGTTAAGGAGCGCATGACGATTAATGAATTGTTAGGCGTGATTAATGTGGAGGAGCGTGTTAGGGCCAACAGTGATAAGAAGTCCCATGTCCAAGCCCACCAGGTGGAGGTCAAAAACTTTAAGAGCAATGATAAGAAGATTAAGAATCATCCCCAGAACAAGCCTGAGACCCAGCCAATGAAGAAGAAAAAGGTGATCTTTACATGTTACATGTGCGGTAAGGAAGGCCATAAGGTTAGCAAATGCTATGATCGTAAGGGCAAGGAACCACCTCCAGATCAGCACAACAGTAAGGCAGAGGCCAATATGGCCATCGCTAGTCCCGTCTCAGATACGTATGTACCTTAGGCCTTTATGGTAAATTTATCAATTGATTGGTGGATTGATACAGGTGCAACTAGACATATCTGTGCTAATTGTTCATATTTCTTTTCATTTCAGGGTGACGCTGGTGGCTCTGTCCTAATGGGCAAGGGCGCCACACTACAGTACGAGGGATTGGCAAGATCTACCTCAAGCTCACTTCCGGCAAGACGCTCATCCTTGGAGACGTATTGTTTGTGCCTACGATGTCCTGTAACCTTATCAGCGTGTGTATGCTTTGAAGACAAGGAATAAAACTTATTTTCGAGTCTAATAAGGTTGTGTTGACCAAATTTAGTGCTTTTGTGGGAAAAGGTATGAAAACAGAGGTATGTTCCGCTTATCCATTCTTGATTTTAATAATCCAAATATTTTTAATGTTATTCATTGCAATAAAGCTTATGATATTTGACACTCTTATTTACGTCATGTTAATTTTGAAGCCATAGAGTAGTTAAGCAAAATGAGTTTAATTCTAAGTTATAAGGATAAGAAAGGCTCATTGTGTGAAGTGTGTATGCAAGCAAAGCAGCCTCGAAAACCATTCCATAGCGTTGAGAGGCGAGATACTTCTCCACTTGAGCTAATACATTCTAATCTTTATATGATCAATGGTATTCTAACTAAAGGTGGATATCGTTATCTATTTACCAAAAGGTGGATACCTCTGCCGAACAAAAGGAAATTTGGTCCTAAAACTATTGATTGTGTCTTTTCTAGGATATGCCCATCACAACTGCTCGCATGTAAGAGATATGAGAGGAAGAGATAAGGCCAGATGCTCAATTTTGATTTGGTCATGCAAATTTGGACCCTGATCCCCTTTTCTATCTCGCCTTCCCTCGCTTATCTGTCGGAAGATGCAGCGGCCGTTCGGCATCGTCGGCCACGTGCCAATCTTCTCACCTCCTGGGCGCAGGTGGGGCTTGAGGTGGTTGACCCATGTTGCTTCTTTTCCCCTCTTCTCGGTGGCCTCTTCCCCTTCATAAGCCAAGCCGAGCAAGTTGATTTTGGGAAGAAATCAAGACGTAAATCACAGGTAGATCCAAAGTTGATTTGGGGCAACTAGTTTTGTTGGCGATTTGAGACTTTGGGGCAGACTGGCAGTGCACTCACCAGCTTGATATTGCCTTGATTTCTATGGTTCTTGTGACCTTTGGTGTTCTTCGTGCATCAGCTTTTGTTGCGCATAAGGGAGGACTCATCTCCTGATCCTTGTGTGCGCGGCAAGATTGTTCTTCTTGTTGTCTTTGATAGGTATCTACTTGCACTTCGGCTTCACATATTTGGTGACTATCGATATGTGGATTTGGGCTTTGTATATCTGATTAGCTCCTGGTGGTATCCTGATATTCTCCAATGATTGGTTTTCTAGAACATCGTCTTTCGATGAGCCTGGCCCATCGGCCGTCTCAATGGCTCTGACTGCCATCACACTGTGAGCTATTCTTCACTTTTCTTTGTGCCTATTGTGTATCTGTCAGCCGTGCTAGTTCATATCTGATTCTTATTTGAAGTATTATGGGAAGTACTACCACTGGGAGGACTCATACATAGTAGATTGTTGGTGTTTTGTGAATACTCGATGAAGACATTTATCAAAGATTCAATTCTCAGTGACAATCTAAATAGACTATGCTAGTTTGATTTATCTTTGGCTAGTTGATTACTTCTATGATGTGTGGCTGTTAGCTTTGTAAATTGCCTTTGTTCAGTTCACTTCTCAGTATAGCTTACTGCTGTCGTTAGAAGTTGCCGAAAACATGTATCTGTAGATTCTACATTGCCAAATGTATATGTTTCTGCAATAGCTTTATTCAAACTTATTTCTGCTGAAATCTGTTGCTATTACATGCTTTTGACATTGAAATGCACTGAGGTAATATTCAATTAGATAGACTAGCAGAATTTTGAAGAATTGTCACTATAATAATTGAAAACTGACAAGAGTAATAGAAGACCAAGTTTTCTTTAATTTCTGCAACTCCTCTTTGAGGGCAACACTTAAATTATTAATCTATGCATTATGTAGATTTTAAATGCTCACTTATGTGTTCTTTTTAGCATACTGCAATATATTATCTGCTATGAGAGATAATTCATATGTCATTTTTATATTGCTGTCTTTATATTTTATTTTGCTTAATTATAATTAAAATTAAATTAAAATCAATGCTAAAACCACTTAATTCCCAACGCAATGCAGCCCTTGCAATTCCTTTCTTCGTTAGTTATTGTCGGTATATTTTTCCTGCAACACTTCACATGTGAGTAGTTGAGTTTCGCAGCTGTTGTTTCAGCATTGATGAGATGTTGTTGTATGCACAGTACTACTACCGTACCGATGAGGCGCCATTCTGACTTGGGTGGAGCGTTATGGTACTTTGGTAGCTGCCATCGTCAATGCGTATGCAGGGCCGACGTTACTACTACCGTTCTGATAACAAAGGGGCCAATTAATCACTGAGTTTTATGGCCATCATCAACTCATCATCAATGGACACCGCATTTGATCTGAAGTCCTAGCAACGCTGATAGTCCAGTGCATTCCAACCTTGTTTGCACTCCCGCGTCTTTCTTCTAAATACAATGTAAATGGTCATAACCGTTTATAGTTTTTACTACAGTATCTCATTTTTAAATAAAATATTTTTTTAAAACGAGATCTATAAGTTAATTGTAGTACACGTTAAAAGTCCAATATCTGTACCATCTAAAATCGCAAGCGAGTATCTGTCTCCGTAATCTCTGTCGCAAACAGCTCAAATTCAAAAATTTCAGCCAAAAACCATAAGCCACAGTCACATCAAACAGACCCAAAGTTCTGAAAAACATTAACATCATTGACACGAAATCAATTATGCCATAAAATTTTAAATCTAAATTTAATTAACCATGGAGAAAAAAGATAAATTCTGCTAAAAAGGAAATCTCGAAATAAAAAAGAGAAAAAAAGGTAAAGCTACTATGCAAGAAGGTGAATAGGGCCACCGAGTCTTTAGGTCTCATTTCTTAACCTTCAAGAATTCATGGGCGTGGCCCGTGAAACGCGGGCAAGGCCTAATGGATCTGCCTGATGGCTAACTCAGAGACCCTTATGATAGAGATGGAGATGCTTTGATAAATAGTATCTAGAAGGCACGTGACATACCGAATTGGGAGCTAATATAACGCCAGTTCTAGATTAGGATAACTAGATAGATACGTACGCTATGCTGCGTCGAATCTTTCTTACACACTACGTTATGTCCGTGCGGTCAACTGCGAGAATCTGAATCACACTAAAAAAATTGAAAGCAAGGATGTACATGTAATTATAAAAAACAAGATGGCTTTTCCGTAGAATCGGTTATCTCTTACAAAATTACAAAAAGTACTGGGGCTTACATGTGAAAAACTAAAAACAAAGATCTATACATAATTATAGAAAAAGAAGGGTTTTTCTGGAAAACAAGTGACATGGCCTCTGATGAGGGGGTGGCCCGATCTTCCGATGAGAAGGATAAATTCGATTTGATATGATGTTGACGAAGAGACTACTTGACCGAGACGACCAAGTCTGTCCTGCAATCGCTACACCACACCCTAGTCGCTATCAACCGTGCCAAGAACGCGGTTGACCTGAACACGAGGTTCAATTCCTGCAAGCAATCGAAGAACAAGTAAGAACAAGTGAAAGAGCAATCTTATTGCAAATATAACTGAGAAACACAAAGGGTTTGAGGCCTGCAATCGCAGTTGTTGGTCTAGTCGACACAAGAACACATGACGAAGTTTCACGGTGGAAAGCTAATCTAAACAAGCCTGAATTATATGGCCAAATGAGCCTCTATTTATAGGGACACGCAGGTCCTTGCATATGCAAAGTTCTCAACACATGGAAAGTATTCAAATCATAGCTGATTCTATCTCTGTTTCCAAAACCTAAAATTGTTTTATTGATTGCATCGCGCACAAAAGGAATTTTTGGATGGGGTCAGATCCGTTGTAAATAGGACGGAATAAGCTTTCCATGCTGTACTCACACATTCCAATTGGACTCTTGATGCGAAATCTATGAGCATTTAAAGTGGGACCTATCAGGCTGAGTCAGCGTCGCCTTGCTTTGGTGATTCCAATGCGCACAGAACGAATTTGGAGGTGGGGCCAAATCCATTGGAAAGTGGACGAGCTCTTCTTTCTTTGCTGTACTTGCACACCTCAAACGGAGTTTTTATGCAATAGTTATACACATTTGAAGTTCGACCTATCAGGCTGACTCCGAATTGATCCGGAGGCCGAATTGAATTCTAAAATGTGTCCCACTTGAATTCTTGCTTGAATTAATCCAAAAGTAACGTGGTGACCTTGAGCAAGAGTTGGGGAAGGTGTTGACTTGGTCTTGATATATTGATCGGCTTCCCTTTTGGTGGACCCCAACCACGAGCGCATAGCGTTGATGCAATCCTCCTTATACAGCTAGACAAAAATACATTTTCATCTTTAGATAGCATCATATTCTCAATTAAAATAAATTGAAACCAAAGAAATGAATTCACCATTTGTTTATTCTTGGGAGCTTTGGTTGTATGAGTATGTGGCGTGGTCACATCATCCTCCCCTTCTTGACAGAAAATCGTCCTCGGTTTTAATATATGTGTGGTCTCACGTATTGCATGATCTTGATCATAAATCTCGGTACATGACAAAGAACGCAACAAATTCGTATTATGTAATATCATAAGTTCTTTATCAAACAAAGTAAACTCTCTTAGAAACGATTGTACCTGATTGGTAGTATTATCACTAGATGGCGTATGTTCTTCATCTTGCTCCCATTCTTTAGAAAAGGTTGTATTGGACTGTGACTTGATATTGATGATCTCAATGAGAGGCAAATTCTTTTTCGGCGCAAATAGGGAAATGGTTGTGGTGTATGGAAGCAGCCCACAACACTCCCCTTCTTGAAAGGTTTCCTATAGCTTACAAACAGCAGTAGATAAACTAAAAATAATAAGGTTAGTACCATTAGTTTTCTCTACATGATTATGTTCCTCCTCCAAAGTTGAACCTTTCAGTTCTGAATTTATCCAAATTCGATGAACCATATAATTTCTTTTTTCATCATACTCGCCTATTAAGTAAAATTTATAACGAAATAATGAAAGCGAATTGGGAATCTCAAATAACTTCTTTGTTAGACAACTCAATTCACAAGGATGATCAATCTCAATATAACCGAAAGTGTGCGAAGAAAAAATCTCATTCAGCTTATCTATAGCATGGATCAATTGCATATTGACAAAATCAAAACCATTTATTTCAGCATATGGATTTAAAATTAAAATAGAAGAATCAGGTTTAACTTCTGGTTGTGGCAAAGATATATGTAAGAAATTAGCACACAACTCATTATCAATACTTAAATCAATGCAGTTGGAATTTTGTACTTGAAACATGTGTATATCAGAATTACTTTTCACAATGTTTTGCTCTAATGTAGCATGAACAGTGGACAATAGTTGTTCTTCATAGGCATACTCACCATGAGTGATGATAGCACCATTATATTTACCTTTCTGTCTCTCCTCACATGATGTAGGGACATCCTTCATCTCATCTCCAAGTTTCATTTTAATTTGGTGGTATCCACTACGCAAGTCAACTTTAGAGAAAACAATAGAGCCACTCAATTCATCAAGCATATCATCCAACCTAGGAATAGGATGACGATATCTATGATGATATTATTAATTGCTCTACGGTCAACACACATTCGCCAAGATCCATCTTTTTGGAACTAAAATCACAGAACGACACATGGACTAAGGCTTTCACGTACGTACCCTTTGTCAAGCAAGTCTTGCACTTGACGTTGAATTTCCTTAGTCTCCTCTGGATTAGTCCTATATGGTGCACGGTTTGGCAAGGAAGCTCCTGGGATCAAGTCAATTTGATGCTCAATACCTCTCAAAGGTGGCAACCACCGGGGTATTTCGGATGGGAACACATCTTTAAACTCCTGCAAAAGGTTAGTGACAACAGGAGGCAAAAATGCAGGCAAATCCTCAAATGAAAAGAAAGCATCTTTGCAAAGTAAGGCATAGCAAACCGAATTTTCTGCTTCCAAGTTATTGAAATCAGATTTAGTAGCTAATAGAACAGCACCTTTCAATTTAATTTCATTCTTTCTAGCATTTGATTCTTTGGCTTCTTTCTTTTTATGTGGAAAGCATTCTTTAGCTACTGTATGATTCTCACTTTTTACATTCTCCTTTTTCTCACGTTCAGATCGTTCAATTTCATCTTTAACAATCGCTTCAGGAGACATTGGATGTAAAACAATTTTCTTGCCCTTATGCATGAGAGTATATTGATTAGTTCTACCATGATGAGTGGAATCCTTATCAAACTGCCAAGGCCTACCTAAAAGCAAGGAGCATGCTTGCATAGGAACGACATCGCAATCAACATAATCATGATATGAACCAAGTGAAAATAGTACTCTCACAGTTTTGATTACCTTCAACTTACCACATGAGTTGAACCACTGAATGTAGTAGGGTCGTGGGTGAGGATTTGTGGTTAAGTGAAGCTTCTCGACCATCTCCAAACTAGCCAAAGTTTTTGCAACTTCCTCCATCGATGATGACACGACACGAACGATCCTTGATGACAAACTTGGTTTGAAACAAATTATGTCGTTGGTCTTTTTCGGCACTCTCCATTTGTGCACTAAGAACACGCTTCACTATAAAGCTCGTGTACTTATTTGCAGCTTCAGCACTCAAGTGTTCTTCTTGTTCATTACTAGTGTCAGTCTCATCACCTGCATGGTCATTTGCCACATACATATATTCTTCATCAATGTCACTAGCTGAAGTATACCCACCATCTTCTCTCACAATGAGAGCTCGCTGACTTGGGCAATCTCTCATGAAGTGTCCAAACCCTTTGCACTTGTGACATTGGATATCCCTTGTACGTCCAGTGAAAGCAACCGAAGATGCACTCTTTGTTGGAGCAGGTTTTGGGGGAGCTTGAACGGTTGTAGCCTTGCTAGCTTCGGGTGCACGTGAGGGCATGGAAGTAGAAGTTGAGCGCCCCCGGCTTGGTACAGATGGAAGGGGTGTCCTTGCTATTCTGACACTTTGTTTGGAGGAAGAAGAGCCTCCAAAATGACTCCTTGTTCTTATGTGTCGCCCCTGCACTTCCCTTTCAGCTTTGCAAGCAAGATGAAACAAACGGGTGACAGAATTGTATTCCTTATAGTCAAGTATGTCCTGAATTTTCCGGTTAAGCCCTCCCAAAATTCTAGCCATTTTAGCTTCTTCAGTTTCTTCTAAACCACAATGCAATAAGCCAATTTGCAATTCTTGATAGTATTCCTCTACTGATCTATTGCCTTGTTTTAAGCATTGCAATTTATTTAACATATCACGTGAAAAGTATGAAGGCACAAATCTAGCTCTCATGACTCTTTTCAAAGCATCCCAAGTTCTAGGTACATGTGGTGGTCTACATTGTTCCCTCCACCAAATTGAGGCAAAATCAGTGAATTCACTAGTAGCAGCCCTAACTCTTTTATCATCAGGGAAATCATGGCATGCAAATTTTTGATCTAATTGTAATTCCCAATCAAGATAAGCTTCAGGGTCATATCTACCAGCAAATGGAGGGATTGTAAACTTAACTTTAGTTAATGCATCATCATTATGTACCTCTCGTTGTAACCTGCCCATACCTCGCCGGTTTTGCCGGAATCGACGATTGTCATGGTTATCAAGGCCCTCAACTTCAGTGTCGGCGTCGCAGTTGTTATTTTCAACATCGTCATCCTCATCTGCCGAAGAGTGAGGGGAAGATAGAGCACGTCGAGCAGCTGGGGGCGGACGTTGCTCGAGATTCTCAACTCTGTTGTTGATGGTGGTGAGGGTGTCATTGAGCCGATCCAACACATTATAGATCTCCTTCGTTCTTTTGTTGACCTCACGGTTGAAGTGTTGTACCAACATCCGGGTGCGAGGAGTGAGAGGTCCAGCATTCTCATGTTCCGCAGATGAACCATCATCCTTGCCACTATGTTTCGAATTTTGTGATCCTGCCATTATTAGTAGAAAACAAGAAACTCACAAGAAAGATGTTAGTTTCCTATCACTACTGGGTTCTTGGTGGTTTACAAAAGTCGCACACACTCAGACTCTTACCAAATTCTTACAAATTCTTACCAAAGCAAACAGGTGGTGTAACCGGTGGCTGGTTCGTGATAGTCTTGACTTGAGTGATGAGTATAGCGATTACTGGTACGTCAAGGCCTGTAATGGTTAGTAGTAGGTGTAGCTTGGAAGGCTCTAGATATGTAGCAATGGAGAACAATCGGTTAATTTCGGAAATTGCATGGAATTGAATTATAGTTCGTATATAGCACTTAGCCTTATGTTGCTGATCAAAGAAGGATAGATGAAAGCTAAAACAAGTGGATATAAAAGTATAGGAGTGGTATAAACACAAGATAATTCAATTGAATCCAATTGGAAGTGGAAAGCACAAGTATTGACCCAAATCTGAGAATTGCAGATTTCTGTCCACTGGACAAGTCGTCGGTATTTTGGCCGTAACTTTTTTTCAGTTACCTCTTTTTCAATGATTCTTTTTTTTCTTGTTTACTAACGGCTTTTTCTACAAGTTTTCTTTTGGGGCCAACTTCTAGAAACTGACAGAAAAATTCGCAAAAAAATCACAAGTGCTGACTATTGCAGATTCAAAACAGATATTTGGGTCAACTTTCACCGCATGTATCTTTTGCTTGCAATATTGGAATGAAACAAAATTTTGCAAGCAGATGGATAATGAAGTTGGGAGTCTAATGAAAGTGGTCTCACTCAAAAAGGATTAATGAATCAAAAATTATGCTATTTTTGGTGGTGGCTGCACAAAAGGGAGTCTTCTGGCCGAAAATCGGAAATAGAGTTTGATGTGTTCTTGGTGGTGTTGGACGTGGGGATTTTTGTTTTTGGTGTTTTATGGGACCAAGAATATGACCAGCAACAAGACAAAGCTAAAACGGACACAAATTCAATTTAGCAAACCGAAACTAACAAATTGAAAGGCATAACGGGGTTTGGACAGCGGAAATAACTCTTTTTATAGGGCAATCTTCTGGTTATAGGTATGAAAAATAAATCTAAATGGATAATCTCACCGGGAAAACTGTGCTCTGATACCAACTGATGAGGGGGTGGCCCGATCTTACGATGAGAAGGATAAATTCGATTTGATATGATGTTGACGAAGAGGCTACTTAACCGAGACGACCAAGTCCGTCCTGCAATCGCTACACCACACCCTAGTCGCTATCAACCATTCCAAGAACGCGATTGACCTGAACACGAGGTTCAATTCCTGCAAGCAATCGAAAAACAAGCAAGAACAAGTGAAAGAGCAATCTTATTGCAAATATAACTGAGAAACACAAAGGGGTTGAGGCCTGCAATCGCAGTTGTTGGTCTAGTCGACACAAGAACACACGACGAAGTTTTACGGTGGAAAACTAATCTAAACAAGCTTGAGTTACATGGCCAAATGAGCCTCTATTTATAGGGACACGCAGGTCCTTGCATATGGAAAGTTCTCAACACATGGAAAGTATTCAAATCATAGCTGATTCTATCTCTGTTTCCAAAATTGAAGACTGTTTTGTTGATTGCATCGCGCACAAAAGGAATTTTTGGATGGGGTCAGATCCGTTGTAAAGAGGACGGAATATGCTTTCCATGCTGTACTCACACATCCCAATTGGACTCTTGATGCGAAATCTATGAGCATTTAAAGTGGGACCTATCAGGCTGAGTCAGCGTCGCCTTGCTTTGGTGATTCCAATGCGCACAGAACGAATTTGGAGGTGGGGCCAAATCCATTGGAAAGTGGACGAGCTCTTCCTTCTTTGCTGTACTTGCACACCTCATAAGGAGTTTTTATGCAATAGTTATACACATTTGAAGTCCGACCTATCAGGCTGACTCCGAATTGATCCGGAGGCCGAATTGAATTCTAAAATGTGTCCCACTTGAACTCTTGCTTGAATTAATCCAAAAGTAATGTGGTGATCTTGAGCAAAAGTTGGGGAAGGTGTTGACTTGGTCTTGATATATTGATCGGCTTCCCTTTTGGTGGACCCCAACCACGAGCGCATAGCGTTGATGCAATCCTCCTTATACAGCTAGACAAAAATAAATTTTCATCTTTAGATAGCATCATATTCTCAATTAAAATAAATTGAAACCGAAGAAATGAATTCACCATTTGTTTATTATTGGGAGCTTTGGATGTATGAGTATGTGGCGTGGTCACATCAGCCTCCTAGCCTTGCGACATTTCTTTCAGCTCTAAAGAAGTCATATAATTTGGTGAGCACCTTCCTAGGTTCTCATGAGCTAGCACTACTACAATATATGGGTGCAAATAGAGGAGAGATGGATGAATATCGTGTTAGTGATGTGCCCAAAAGGCAATCATAAATAATTTG
This sequence comes from Melocanna baccifera, assembly GCA_036346265.1. NCBI lineage: Eukaryota > Viridiplantae > Streptophyta > Magnoliopsida > Poales > Poaceae > Melocanna > Melocanna baccifera. Next base: position 10,177,360 of record CM070705.1, on the reverse strand, counting down.
GTTTTATAGGCTAAAAGGGATATTGATCCATATAGGATTAGGGTTCTAATGGGCCTACAACGTGGAAGCCCATTAGCTTGCTCTATAAATATGTGGAGGCGGGGCTGCAGGTGTGTGATGCTACTATGCTGAAAACCCTGGCCGCCACCTCCCCTCGGTCGTATCCTGAAACCCTAGCTAGGCGTGCGGTGCTAGCACACCAGCGCACGCCGTTCCATCCCGAACGTGTGGACTCTGTGGAGGCGCCGCTGCTGTTGCTGCTGTGCTGACCGATGAGAAGCGCAAGGCTATTGCTAGGACGCAAGGAGGAGACGTTCAGTTCGTGAAACGATCGACTGCTTCTTCTTCATCGACACACATCTACATTGGACCGAGCTGCTCCAACTCTTCTTCCGCCAAAAAGATTAGTTCGTGCTCCTTCTTTGATGTACGCGCGACTTGCCCCTACTGGCTGGAATCACCATCGGGGCTAACTGCGCGCACAGTCAATAGATCGAGGTCTTGTGTTGCGGTCTCCTCAAGTATACCGATCGCGATGATCAATATGATTGATCTAATGAAAATTGAGACATTTTGAATGGCTCGAATTTGGGTTGATTTGATCAGCCCAATGAGATTTTCATAGCGATTTTATACATACGATCTATGTAATTCTGTTGCGTACACGCATAGATTGTTATACAAACACATTCATGTCAGGGCGGTAGAATGCGTTCTGCGCTTAACTTATTTTTGCAGGGAATGATGTGAATGGTATGGCATAGATGTATATGTGATGCATGTGTGTTTTGACGGCCTGTGTGTCGTATTAATCACAACTGGGTTGTGGCTGTTCTTTAATTGTATAACGACCTGCGTGTCGACTTGTGATGCTTGAGCTCATCATGTAATTCATTTGCTAGCTATTAGTTGTAATAGTTTAGTTTTTTACCATGGAGGCTTCAAGCATGATGACAAAGAGGACAGGAAATGTGGCGAAGGAGATCACCCTAGAACCATGGCGATGGCGACCACTACAATTCAAAAGGCCATACCATTCACAGTATAATGTGATTATATGCATGTGATGTTTATTTCCTGTCATACTATTCTTTCATGCCATACCTGTATAGAATGTATTTTTCATGACAGAATAGCTTCTCTCAGAAAAATTAAGAATTTATTTGATGTACTTCCAATTGCTGCGCTTATAAGAATCACGATCATTGTTTGGTAAATCTACCAAAGCAGAGTACCATCAACTATCTTGATCTAATAGGGTGGATGTCGGACATCTACATGCATAGTGTTGGTTTACTTGACAAGGCTATCAAATTGGATTTGGGCCTTGGGGCATGATGTTGGGAGCCGGGGCATTGGATGCCACCCAACAAACAAGAGTCACATAAGATGTGATTAGCAAGCGTTGTTTACCTACGTAACTAGGTTTCTAGCGGTGATGCCAAAACTCACTAGAACTTAGATGAACATAGATCTTGACCACTATATGTCGTTAGAGGGAAGACCATTACAAAACATATAGTGAGAGTGTCTTTTGTTAAATTATTTAATGGAAGATCAAACATAAACATAGCGTTGGATGCCCAAAGGCAAAGGCAAAGGAAAGGTTCCTAATGAGCTGTAATATCCTGAACGTCGTTTCGGCGTCAGTTTTTAAATTAATCGCGGAGTTGCCCGGATTTTCGGTAAATCGCGGGAGGTGAAAATAAATTATTTGAAATAGTCTAAAATAATAAAAAGAGAATTAAAATAATTAATTAAGAGGTTTTGGGCTGTCCGGAGGGGTGGGCTAGCCACTTTGGGCCAGCCAGCCCAAACGGGGGCCTGTACCCCTCCCAAACCCTAGCACCCCCTTTGTAAACCCCCTCCCTTGGCCCCTTCCCCTTTTTCCCACCCCCAAGTCGCCACCCCCTCCTTCCTGCGCCTCCCCTCTGCCCAAGTGCTGCTGCAAGGAGAAGAAGGAAGAAGGGAAGAGGAAGGAGAGGAAGAGAGGGAAGGAGTAGAAGGGAAGGAGAAGGAGAAGAAGAAGAGGGTGATCTCAATCCCCTAGGTAACTCTCCCTCACCCTAATCCCTCTGTTTTCTGCTGAATTTAGGGTTCTTAGTCCAAGTTTTGTGGGGATTAGCATTTTATAAACCCCCCATTAGATAATCCCGAATGACTGTCTGCAGATCCAATCGTGCGGTATTACTGTTCATGCGGTTTAGACCCCTAAGAAGATTTTTCCAGAGGGTTGCCCCAAAAGGAAAAACGTAAAGGATGACGATACGCATCTACTGTATTTTGTTCAGATTTTTTGGCCATGTAATTTAGACGTACCAAGGTCTGGAAGCTCGCTGTCCGTTAGGGTTATAGACAGGGACAGACCGTTGTTCAGATGGGAATTAGGGATAGTAGATGAATTTTATATTTTTGGCCACCATTGAGAAAGTTGTAGGGAATTTAGTAAGCTAGCTTTTGTATAAAAATAAAAATTTGTAGAGCCCTACTCTGTTGTTGGGAAGCATTTGAACCTGACTGTCCAGACAGACAGAACAGAGGATGTTCTCTATTTTGAGCATTTAGTTACACCATGCTAAGAACAAAATTAAAATATATGATCTACATAAAAAGTGAAGGAAAATGAATAAGGAAACTAGAAATATATTCCCCTCTGTAAAAGGTTTAGTAATCTTAAAGATATAAAAATGTTAAGTACCAGTGCTGCAGCGGGCAGAGTAGAGAACCGTTAAGAGGAGAGGATTGTTGTGGGGTTTTGGGGATTAGCATCGCCTTTACTTCTTAAGACGCGATTTCCTTGCTATAGCATTGTGTTGAGAGGTACTTTTGGACAGGTGGTTTTGCTCCTGAATGCACGTGATTGCTTCGCTTCAACGGTAGAGGCAAGTAAACGTAGCGGTTGTGCTACATGTTTAACTTGTTAATTATTCTATCTTCACAATTATTTATTCTCTTAATTTGATGTGCTATGATATTGTTACTTGTTTCCTCAATATGATCCATGTGGTAGTATTTTAAGAACTCAACTGTTTATAATCTTGATGGTTTATTTGTGAGTATGTGAAATTGTTCTTGATGAAACAAATATAGTTGTGGAGTAGTATTCTTTATGAACATATTGTGGTATAGGTGGTAATATTCTTAGTGAATATTTGTGGTTATGGTGGTAGCATTCTTGATGAATATATTGTGGTCTATGTGGTAGAATTTCCTATAGATCAATTATTTATGATCTTGGTGAACCGAATGTGGGCTATGTGGTAATGATCTTATGAAACACTTGCATTGTGCTTATTGAGACATATGTGGATTATAAGGAAGTATTCATGATCATTATGTTGTTGATCTTCGTGGTTAAATTCTTGTGGTTTATGATTATCATAACATTCATATCATGTCATGACATTTGCATTATGGATGTCGCTGCTTATAGCCACGATCGTACCGGTACAACATTGTACATTGCCGTAGTACGATGCACACTCTTACCTTGTTGGGTAAGGGTGCAGTGGAGCATACGCATTCATATGCATTGCATTGTGGAAAGATCATTTGCATACTTATAAAATGTAGTGTGGTGAAGTTATTTTGCAAACAAATACAACTCCATAGTTGTAATGTGGAATTAGCTCATGTGAGTCATTTGTGGTATGAGGAATATGGTTGTGGTCGTGGAAGAGGTTCACCTCTTGTGGTATGATAGGAGTTGAGATTGTGGTACGAGATTCTTTTCTCTTGTGGTAACTGTTGATATCAATTGTGGATGTGAGAAACAATAAAAATAGTGAGGTAAAACCTGTTAATGTTTTCCTATCATTGGTAGTGGTAGTGGTTGAGGATATGAAGTAGTCAATCAATATTCATTTGCTAATATTTTACTATTGTTGGTAGAACATGTGGTTAAGGCTGTAATTGTGGTCATTTAGAAAAATAAATATTGATACTTAACAATATTGTAGTTTAATTAGCTTATTAAACAGTTTGCTTGCTAAGATTTTTATTTCACTCTTGCTTTTTCCCCCTCCAGGTGATTCTCGAGCATGCATGGGAAGGGTAGAGCGGCACATCACTGTCACACATCATATCATGATTAATGTTGTAATAGTTGTGTAGTCTTAATCATGGATTTATTTCCCTTATTGATGTTTGTTTCAAGGTAATAATGCTAGACAGTAGATCGTTTTAATTGGTTAAACCTTTTAGTAGTTGTTCTCTAATTAATAGTGTTCCAATACCTTGTTTAGTATACTTCTGCTTAGCTTATCATGATTTAGAAATTATTGTTAGTTTATGTTATCTTGTAATTGGCTAGCGGTAGAGTGGTTTAGTGGCATCTCAGGGTAATGTTGGTCCTAGGGTGTTACATGAGCCCCCTAGCTTTAAGCCAAAGCCAAATGGTAAGGTCAAATCTGGTCCTTTTCCTGATAATGAATGCTACCACTGCCATGTCAAGGGGCATTGATCTAAGAATTGTAAAAAATACTTGGAGGATCTGAAAAAGAAGAAGGGAAGCGAGACTTCTGCTTCAGGTATACATGTTATAGAAATTAATCTTGTAATTTCTTCTGGTAAATCTTGGGTATTTGATACCAGATCGATGATTCATACTTGTAAATCGTTGCAGGGTCTAAGAAGGACTAGAAGTTTTGCGAGAGGCGAGTTGGACGTTCGTGTCGGCAATGGAGCAAAGGTTGCTGTACTGGCTGTCGGCACTTATCACTTGTCATTACCTTCAGGATTAGTTTTGGAATTAAATAATTGTTATTACATTTCAGCATTGAGTAAAAACATTATCTCTTCTTTATGTTTGGAGGAATATGGTAGTTATGAGTTCATAATAAAGAACAAACGTTGTTCTATTTATTTGAATGATATTCTCTATGCACATTGTCTATTAATGAATAGGTTATATGTTCTTGATCTTGAGGATAAACATGTTTATAATATTAATGCAAAGAGGCTGCGGCCTAATGATCTGAATCCTGCTTTTATTTGGTATTGTCGTTTAGGTCATATAAATGAGAAATGCATAGAGAAGCTCTATAAAGATGGACTACTCAACTCATTTGACTTTGAATCATTTGAGACATGCGAGTCTTGTTTACTTGGCAAGATGACAAAGGCGCCTTTCACTGGTCATAGTGAGAGGGCAAGTGACTTGTTGAGACTTGTACATACCGATGTATGTGGACCAATGAGCTCAGTAGCCAGAGGTGGTTTTATGTATTTCATTACTTTTACCGATGACTATAGTAGATATGGATACATCTACTTAATGATGCACAAGTCTGAATTGTTTGAAAAGTTCAAAGAATTTCATAATGAAGTACAAAATCAGTTAGGCAAGACAATTAAAATTTTGCGATCTGATCGTGGAGGTGAATATTTGAGCCATGAATTTGGTGAACATCTAAAACAGTGTAGAATTGTTCCACAGCTGACTCCGCCTGGCACGCCTTAATGGAACGGGGTATTTGAATGGAGGAACCGGACCTTATTAGACATGGTTCGATCTATGATGAGCCAATCTGATCTTCCATTGTCCTTCTAGGGATATGCTCTAGAAACTGCTGTGTTTACACTAAACAGAGTTCTATCTAAATCAGTGGAAAAGACACCATACGAGAAATAGACCGGGAAACGTCCTGGATTGTCTTTCCTTAAGATATGGGGTTGTGAGACTTATGTGAAACGTTTGACGTCTGATAAACTCCATCCTAAATCTTATAAATGCTTCTTTGTTGGGTATCCTAGGGAATCCAAAGGATATTATTTTTACAATCAGGAAGAAGGCAAAGTGTTTATCGCTCGGAACGGTGTCTTTTTGGAAAACGAGTTTTTTCAAAGGGTGTTAGTGGGAGCAAGGTGCAGCTTCAAAAAATTCAGGAAACACTTGAAAATGTTTCAGCTCCTATTGAACCTCAACAGGATGTACAAGATGTTGTACAACTGGTTATGGAGGCACCGCCCCCACGTAGGTCTACAAGGGCACGTCGCGTCATTGAAAAGTTCACGCTCCTAACCACGGGACGACGTGACATATTGTTGTTAGACAATAATGAGCCCAAGAGCTACACGGAAGTAAAGATGGGACCAGATTCTGAAAAATAGCTTGGAGCCATGAGGTCCGAAATAGAATCCATGCATGATAATCAAGTTTAGAACTTGGTGGATCCACCTGGTGGTGTAAAAACTATTGAGTGTAAATGAGTTTTTAAGAAAAAGATAGATATGGATAGAAATATTCACATCTATAAGGCACGATTGGTGGCGAAAGGTTTCAAACAAATTCAAGGTGTTGATTATGATGAAACGTTTTCACCCGTCGCTATGCTAAAGTCTATTCGGATCCTCCTAGCGATTGCTGCCTATTTCGACTACGAGATTTGGCAAATGGATGTCAGAACGGCTTTCCTGAATGGAAACCTTAGTGATGATGTGTACATGACACAGCCTGAGGGTTTTGTTGATCCGAAAAATGCTAGGAGAATATGCAAGCTTCAGAAGTCTATTTATGGATTGAAGCAAGCATCTCGGATTTGGAATCTTCGTTTTGATGAAATCATCAAAGGGTTTAGCTTCATCAAGAATGAAGAAGAGCCTTGTGTTTACAAGAAGGCTAGTGGGAGCACACTTATTTTTCTGGTCTTGTATATAGATGACATATTATTGATTGGAAATGTTATTCCAATGCTAGAAGTTGTAAAGTCTTCTTTGAGAAAAAGTTTCTCAATGAAAGATCTCGGAAAGGCAGATTACATTTTAGGCATAAAGATCTATAGAAATAGATTGAAGAGGCTAATTGGATTAAGCCAAAGTACATACATTGACAAGGTATTGAAACGGTTCAATATGCAAGATTCCAAGAAAGGTTTCTTGCCTATGTCATATGACATTAGTCTTAGCAAGACTCAGTGTGTTTCAACACTTGATGAGCAAGAGAAGATGAGTGCGATTCCGTATGCCTCAGCCATCGGATCCATTATGTATGCTATGCTTTGTACGCGTCCAGATATTTCATATGCTCTAAGTGTTACGAGCAGGTATCAATCTAGCCCCGGTCTAGCTCACTGGGTGGCTGTAAAGAATATTCTTAAGTATTTTAGAAGGACTAAGGATATGTTCCTTATTTTTGGATGTGAAGAAGAGCTCGTTATAAAAGGTTACACCGATGCGAAGAAGAGCTCGTTGTAAAAGGTTATACCATTGCTAGCTTCCAAACTTATAAAGATGATAGCAGATCGCAGTCTGAATTTGTATTCTGCCTCAATGGAGGGGCGGTGAGCTGGAAAAGTTTCAAGCAAGAGATGGTAGCTGATTTGACAACTGAGACCGAGTATATTGCAGCTTCTGAAGCTGCAAAGGAAGCTGTTTGGATCAGAAAATTTGTTTTTGAGTTGGGTGTGATTCCTAGTATGTTCAGTGATCTCAAGTGGTATACCTACTGGATCCTTCGACCTGAAATCGCCATTGTTTCTCACTATGTGTAGTGGTGCGCTTTGGGGCTGCCAAACACTACTCCGTAACTGGGTAACTATAAAAGTGATCTTCAGGTGTATCATGAAACATGGAATAGGATGTGAGCGGATTAAGATCGAATTTGCCCCTCCTACATAACATGAGAGATATCTCTGGGCCCCTCGATGTGGTTGGATTAGGGAAGTGCATGGCCATGCCAAGGTGATTAAATAGTTAATCACAATGTGACTAAAGAGTTAGTCATGAGTTGTAATCCACCACAAGATCGAGTGAATGGTTGAGCTATCACAAGGGTGGCACGAATCTCGCCTTAAGTTTGACTAGTATCGTGTGGCAAAGGGATCCAAGTGTGTGTATATCAAGATTTAGCCGATATGATCATTATGTGTATTTGGGACTCAATATGCCCTGGTAGGTGCCACTATTGACTTTTGGCTTGAAAAGGGTTTTCGGGTCATATCTGTCTACACATGAACCTAACGGGTCACACACTTAAGGGGTTGGAATTGGAAAGCTTGCCTATATGATTGTCTCTAGTGCAAGTGGGAGATTGTTAGTGATGTGCCCAAGAGGCAATGATAATCAATTCGGTTTTATAGGCTAAAAGGGATATTGATCCATATGGGATTACGGTTCTAATGGGCCTACAACGTGGAAGCTCATTAGCATGCTCTATAAATATGTGGAGGTGGGGCTGCAGGTGTGTGATGCTACTATGCTAAAAACCCTGGCCGCCACCTCCCCTTAACCGTATCCCAAAACCCTAGCTAGGCGCGCGGTGCTAGCACACCAGTGCATGGCGTTCCATCCTGAACGTGTGGACTCTGTGGAGGCGCCATTGCTGTTGCTGCTGTGCTGATCGGCGAGAAGCGCAAGGCTATTGCTAGGACGCGAGGAGGAGACGTTCAGTTCGTGAAACGATCGACTACTTCTTCTTCATCGACGCACATCTACGTTGGACCGGGCTGCTCCAACTCTTCTTCCGCTGCGCAGCACATCTAGTGGTAACTGTCCATGACTCCCTTACACGCATGTTTTCTGGTTGAACGCGGTAGAAAATCAAAATGTTGTAGCTAGCGTAGCCTACCCGTTCTCCTTCATATCGTTCATCTTATATTCTATTTTATTTTTTTAAATCAGAGTCGGGATATTGATAGTACCAAAAATTCATTTCTCCAATCTGTCAGACGAAAATTATCTACTTCTTTTACACTCATTCACTGGACATTGGATAGTAGGGATGCAATCAGAGCGAACACGAAAAGACTACTCGTCGAGATGTCGAATGAAGAGCACTTAGTATTATTTGCCTGCTCAGATGCGACAATTCGCGTATCTGTTATTCTAATCATAAATAAAGTCACAATAAGCTTCCTTATATCACCAGATATACAGATACAAACGGATGGATATCGCTTATCCCATATCATATTCCACATCTTTTCCTCGGAGCAGAGTCAAACATGGATAGTGACGAAACCGATTTATCTCTTCCATATAGTATCCGCTTCACAAGCGTTTAATTGGTTGGTCGGACATAAATTATGCGATCTAATTTTCACCCTATTGCAATGGACAGTATGTACGATGGCAACTAAGATCGAGTCACTCACAACTATCGGTATACATCTATGGTAGGGTTGGGAGGTACTGGCCGGAACAATGGCGGACCCAAGAAAAAAACATAGTAGTCAAACATGAGTGAAGCCACAACTACAATTCACATAAAAAATAGAAGCACTAACTACAATTAAGCCCTATTGGCTTCTAAAAGCTATTTTTACAGTGCATGGCTTTTCTACAATACCTTACTTTTAAACAGAATATTTTTTTAAAATGGGGTCTATTAGTCGATTGTAATATATACTGTAGTAACTTTATTTATATCGGTCAAAATCACACGTGAGTTTTTCTCTCTCCGGATGACTCTCTACAACCTGTTACTATTCATAAGTTAAAACCAAAAGTCATCGATAAAAGTTGATATGAACAGGCCTCGAAGTACGCAGCACGTTTACATATGTAATCTGCATACTACTACTCGTACGTGCCATCGTAAAAATAATTAGCTGAAGCACGCAGCACGTTGATCTTATAATAAGATGACAATAAATATAGTGTGGCTATGTAGGAGAGCTAGCTAGCTGGAATGGATTGGTTAGGTTGAGTGGACGACGGTGGTAATTGATCATTGAGCTTAGGCGACTCAAATTGAATTGAAGTGGCAATCATTCATTCATGGCCAACACATTTCATCTTGCTTGCACCCCGCATTCGATCCCATCTATCCCTATTAATCCTATCGTAGTCTAGCAACACCACACGCACTGAACTAAACTACCGCTTGCCCGGAGCTCGGGCGGCCGCCCGAGCATGCCCAAAGGGCGGCTCCGCCCCTTGACTATGAATTTAGATCTGTCAGGGCCTTGGTGTCAGTAAGTAATCATGCCCCTAATGATTATACTTCTTCTCAATTCTTCTGTAGGCTATTTTCTTTTTTCTACAGAACATTTTGAAATGGGAATAGAATTAGGGGCTATATTCATTGCATATCTAAAGTGCGTTGTCTAGAACCAATGCTTTCGTGTTGAGAAAAAAGCTTTCGTGTTGAGAAAAAAATGCTTTCTTGTTGAGAAAAAAAGTTGGTGCATTTCATGTTTTTTCATTGCATGTCTAAACTGCGTTCTTTTTATCTGATATTGCACATCAAGGTTAACACAATCAACTTAGTTTTATTACATAAAAGAAAATTTTGAGAAATAGAGTAGGTGGTATCCAAATTCAGATTGGGAATAATGCATCTGATTAATTAGAACCCTTTCACAACATTGTACTTTTTTGTTCCATGTTACAAAAATCTCCTCTTAGGTGTGATTAATTACCTAACAATTTTTGCTCTCTTCTATTCTACTCTGTTTTCTTCATTCCAGGGCAGATGCACTACTCAAAACATGCGCTCTGCCATCAATTGCAGGGTAAATCATTTCATTACATGTTTAACATTGAGTTGTCTATTTACTACTTTGCTACTAAATACTAAAATCGATTATGTGTATATATTTCCACTCCCATGGTGTCATAATTCTTTCTATCTGTGACTACACACATATAACATTGTAATGCATCGATGTGTTCCCATGGAGGTCTAAACCTTCATGGGTAGTTTGAATTTTGGGCATAATTGGCCCTCTGTGCCCGAGAAAGCCCTAAATTGGTCCCCTCTTGTGCCGAATTCCAAAACTAGCCTCCTAGCGCGGCGCCATACCGCACGAGCGAGATGGCGCACCTGTCCACCGCACCAGGCCTCCTGGCAAGTCCGCCCACTGCGCAAGTTGCCTTGCATGCCCGCCCATCACGCGTAGCCCCTGGCGCGGCCCCTTCCAGTGTGAGGCGCCACGCGCCGCCTCCTGCCCAGCCGGCCCCCCTCCCCCTCACTGGTTGTATGATAAAAAGGTCGGATAAAGATGCAGTAATGCCATTTTATTTTACTCTAGCCAAGAGCAACAGATTGAGAGATGAAGTAAGGGCATGAAAGCATCAAATTTTTGAGTGGTTTTGAATTTAAATGTCAAGTTTGCACTTTTGAAAAAGTTGTAGATTGGCTTTGGAGCATCTAAAAGAGGTAATTTTCATCAATATGCTGCAAGTTTTTTAGCAACGTGATTAGTATGTAATTAAAAAATGGTAGTTTGTCAGTATAAAAAGTTGGTAGTTAGCCTTTTATAATTGGGTAGTGGCCTTAGTTGACATCGAAGAAGCAGCATTGTTAGTGTCACTAAATGCTTATTAGTCACACTAATGGTATGAATGTCGTAGTTTATGTGTAAGTTATTTTGTTTGCATAGGACCAATATTGTATTTTTCTGTATTTGGAAAAAGTTAGTATGCATTTTGTATAATGTTTTGCACAAACTGTTAGACAAGTATTTTTTTTTGGTTAAATTGTTGTGCTTTGTGCATATTTTTTACATTATTATTATGTTAAAATTGAATATCATTGTAGTTGTTTCCTTAGAAATATAATGCACTAATGTCAATAGTAATTTATGAATTGTAGGGTGGTACATCTGTGATATGCTTAGTTTAGCAGTGGTAAAAATGTTAAGAAAAGTTGTAACTTAATGTTACACACTCTAGAAAATGTTGTAGGTACGCCATGTTGAGCATTGAAGATCTGTTCGTGTTCTATGGGAATGGTCTTATACGTGATGGACTGTATAGGGTAGACCTATTAAATTGTAACTGGATCGTGATCCGGGCACCCAGTCTAAAGGACATGGGCCTCTTAGAACTCCGAAGGTGCGTTCGTTTCACATTTGATCATGTCATTGCAAGGAACAAGCTGCGCATTGAAGTGTTGTACGTCTCCATGGTGGGTAGTGAAGGGGAGACGTTGTGGCAACTTCTGAAGGTGACAAACAACGAGTCATGGGCCAGTTACATGGAGACTGTGTGCAACCCTCTGTTGTAATATATGGTAGACTGACAGTGTATGTTTGGTTCATGGAGCGGACAGAGTCATCCAGCATGCCTGGTCTCGGTGCACACGTTGTTGATGTAGTGCTTGCGTTGGTCTCCGGCGCTAATGTAGATGGGGCTACTAGTGGAGATGCGGAAGAGGAAGTGGGTGATGGAGACCTAAGGAGGTGTGTCAAAAATTTTGAGCCCAACGAAGGCGTATAGGGATGGTGGGCAGCCCGTATTGACTACCATGAGTACTTGACCGACCAGGTGAAAAAAGTGAAGAGCGAGGAGGAGGATGTACAAACATATAGTTCTAAGGAGGATGTACAAACATATAGTTCTAGAGACGAGGAAGATGGAGAAGCTGCTGCGGGAGGTGTAGTCGGTGGTGTTATAACCGCCGATGGCACTTATGTCACCTGTAGGTTGGACAACATTGTAGTGGCATCGCTGGTTCTATCGCAGCCAGAGAAGGCATATTGGGGCTTTAATGAAGACACTCTACTTTTATGGTAGCACTTCCCTAACAAGAGCTGCCCAGCAGGCCATTGCCTGATATGCTGTGACCATCAGCAGGACGTATCGGGTGCGCAGGTTGAATCCTGACACCTATGTCATGAAGTGTGTGAATGAATCCTGCCTTGGCAAGGTTCATGCCCAGCAGTCAAGGGGTGGGGCCACGGACTTTCGGATCACAGTGCTGAAGGATCACACATGCGAGTTTGCTGAGCCACTTCGAAGGCACCTCAACTTGACGTCCTCTTATGTTGCAAGCCTAATCAACCGCCTAGTCATCGCAAATGTTTCTATTTCACTAAAGCTTCTATAGACAGATGTTGCCAACATGGTGGGTTTCAAGGTCAGCTACAAGAAGGTATAGCGGATGAAAAAAAGATCTTGGATTGTATGAACGACACATACGAAGAGGCCTATGACCTAGTCCCAAGATTGCTCCACCAAATAGCAGAATCAAATCCTGGGACATAAATAAACAAGGTTGAAGTAGCCACATCTTATGAAGGAGCCAAATTGCTTCATTCTTGATAGAGTGTTTTGGGCCTTTCGTCAGACGATTGATGGGTTCAAGTTTTATCATCCCATGTTGATGTAACATCCTGATTTTCAGAGATTTTTCAAACATGAAATTTAAAAATACATTTTTGGAATTTTCTGGAATTAATAAAGCTTAATTTGAATTTTTTAGAATTTAAAAGGATTCAATGTGAATAAAATAAACTTTAACATAAGCTAAAAATATTTTATTTTAGTTCCTTGTGTCTCAAAGAATTTTCTGGTATTTTTGGTGATTTTTTGGGATTTATTTGCTATTTTCTAGAGCTCTTGAAAGTTTATTTGAATTTCTGGAAAAGAAAAAGAAAACAAAATCTTCCCCGCCGCCCAATCGTGCCACCCTTCACGCGTCGGCAATCCGGCCACTCCCCGCCGCCGCCGTACCCCTTCCCGCCCACACCCGCTCCGCGCCGCCCGATCCCTGCCCCGGATGCGCGTCACGCATCCGCGCTGCCACGCGGCGGCACCAGCCCGCGCCTTGCCCTGCTCCTCCACCGCCCAATTGCCACCCGCGACGCGCGTCGCGGATCCGTGCCATCCGCGTCCGTTGGATCGCCCGCGCTCGCAACTCAGCCGTCCAAACCGCGTCCGCGTTGCGCCCGTCCCGTATCCGATCGGGATTGCCTCGGTTCATGTGATAAAACCCCGCACCCCGCCTCGGTTCATGTGCCCGTTCGTCGCCGCCGCCGAACCCTCGCCTCCGCTCCCTCGCGCTCACACCGCCGTTCCCGGGCCATCTCGCCGTCGCCCGTGCGTCCCCGCCGCCGCTGGAGCCGTCCCCGCCACCGGAGCCAGTCGCCTCTGCCGCCACCGTCGCCAAACCGAGCCGGTGAGCCCCGACGCTCGCGTCGCCTCTCCATCGCCAGACCGGCCACCCCGCGCAGCGCCCGCTCCGCCCTCGGTCCCCGAGCCCACGTCGGACCACGCCCGCGCCCACATCTGCGCGACGCTTCGCGCGGCGCGCCGACCACGTGTCAGCCACCGCAGCGCTCCCGCCCGCGCCGCGCGGCGCGCCCGCCACGCGTCGCTGATCGGCCGACTCCCGCCTCCCGCGCCGCCCAATCCGAGCCGCTGATCCAGATCTGAGCCGAGGGCTCAAATCGCGTCGCACGTCTCGCCAGCGACCGTCCGATCCCGCCGCCGAGCCCGTGCCACGTCAGCCCTAGGCCACGTGTCGCGCCACGTGTCACGCCACGTCAGCCAAAATGCGCCGCCCGAGCCACGTGGCAGCCACGTCAGCTGACACGTGGCAGCATCAGCGCGTGCCACGTCAGCCCTAGTCACCGCCGCCCGCATGCACTGTTCGGTGGACCGAGTTCACCGTGGACCAGGTTCACAACACAGTGCACTTTTCTAATTTTCAGCCTTTTCTTTAGATCCAATTTTCCGAGAGCCCGTTCTCCTCCGTCCTAGCTCCGATTGACCCCGTTCTTTTTTCTAAATTCATATGAAATCGAGCTCTAGCTTTTGGTTCTAGTTTCATGATTTTTGGAGTTAATTTGCTTATCATTTTATGTGTTTTTCTTATTTCGGTCATTTTCTCTCTCGTTAGATTCGGATTCCGGAGGAGCAGGATCTACGCCCGAAGACCAGGAGTACCTCGCTGAGTATAACCAAGGTAAGTCGTGTCCTTTGATCATGTTAAACCTAGTTTACAATCTATTATTTAATTATTTTATTTTTAATTATATTGCATCGCTATTTTTATAAACCTTTGTATTGGTAGTTATTGTCCGATTGAATTCATCCCTCCTTGATAACTTTGTCACCATAGGTTGGGAAACATACTAGTGGTGTTATGATATTTGTCACACGGGTTGGTACGATAGAATGCTTAGCTTTGCTTATAGTTACGATTGGGTTTATCATCACACGTGAATAATTAATTAGACTTAATGAGATATTGAGCCGTGGTTGGAGCCACAACATATCGTGGTTGGTGCCATAGTATTAAAATTTGTGCCATGACTTTGGTGCGTCATCGGCGGTGGTTATACAAATTGGTTTTCACTCGGGCGAGTGATCGTGCAGTAAAGGGGGAAGTGTTGGAGCACTTCGAGGGATGAGGTAATCTCGCTCGGGTAGACTTCAGGACTTAACTTTGTGTGCCATTGATCTGAGCCTTACTGTGCAAACCACATAAACAGTATGGGATGGACCTGGCTAACTAATTTGGAATGTTTCAACTTTAATCTTGCCATTGAGATGAACATGGTTGCTGATTTTCATGTAGCGCAAGGGGGGTTGTGATGCGAAACCCTAGCGGGCGGATTGAGTTGAGACTGAACTTTGTAAAGGCCTTGTTGTGGTTACCTTCGGCCGGGGCTAATCACATTGTGTGGGTACAGTTGTGCAACCTCTGCAGAGTGTAAAACTATTCGAATAGCCGCGTCCTCGGTCATGGACAATGCTCGGTGATTTCACACGAGGGGTAGTTATTTCTGAAAACTTGTGAATTATGGTTAGACATTGAATGGTTAATTCATTATTGGTTTAGCTTATGGATGGGAGGTCCATAAGCGGTTTGTTTAGCTTATGGATGGGAGGTCCATAAGTGGTTGGCTTAGCTTATGGATGAGAGGTCCATAAGTGGTTTATTGCAATTCCTTTGGTTATTATTTATTATTATTTTATTTAAAGTTCGCTTTCAATCTATTTACTGTATTTACCTTTAAATGTCGTTTTATGCAAATTAACCTTTCAGCCATTCTTTGGTAAGCCTTGTATACTATATTGCATTCATTTGTTACAAACGACTTGCTGAGTACCAATGTACTCACGTCTTTATGCCCAATGTTGCTCAGTTGAGGAAGAGGAGTATCACCAGCAGGAGGTTCCAGAAGGAGAGTACTTCGACGACTTCGCGGATTAGGCTTCGTTCTCCACTCGATAGCCTGTGGGCTTGTCGATTGGCCACTACGCTTTATTTTTGGATTTCCGCTGCTACTCTTGTTAAGCCTTCGGACTAGTCTATTGTAAGCTTGACCATAAGGCCGTACCTTTTGAGATTTATCGATATTTGAGCTTTTTCTTTTATTTTATCGTGTATATGGTTGTGATGACATATATGTTTGACTGTGTGCATTAGTGTGATCCTAGGACTAGTGCAGTATACACAGGGAGTCCGGATTTGCATATTCGGGTCTCGACAGTTGACGATGGACAACACCTTCCTATCTGGGAAGTACAAGGGCACTATCCTGACCGCGGTTGCAGCCAATGCCAATGACCAATTACTCCCCGTGGCATTCGCAATTGTGGAGAGCGAGAACACGGAGAGCTAGCTATGGTTCTTAGCCAACGTGAAGTAGGCGGTGGTTCAGGACCACGTGAATGTGTGCATCATCTCATACTGCAACACTGGGTTGCTGTCCGCGGTGAGCACGATGCAAAATGGGACGCAGCTCCCATTCATGTGGAATGACCTGAGGAATCGTTGATGCATGAGGCATCTCGCGGAGAACTTTCATAGAAGATTTCAAAGCAAGGAGCTGATGAAGATATTCAAGAAGATCTGCATGTAGAACCAGAGGTGGAAGTTTGATGTCGTGTGGAGATAGCTCGATAAGGACACCAGCAAGTATGTCACGCACTCATAGGACGGTGAACCAAGGGTAGCGATGGGCAGTTCCACGAGAGTTGAGGAGTTCACATAGTGGGTGAACACACACGTATTTAACTTGGAGAAGTGTTCTCTACTGTATGACACCGGTTTTTCATGGTATAGATTATGATGACAAATATGTCTAAGGTGTACAACGGTGTCTTGAAGGGTGTGCTCTCTACCTATCACCGCGATCATCGAGGAGAGGTGGAACTGCATCGTCAGGTACTTCGTGAACATAGTCATGATGATGAAGAAGCATATGGAGGAAGGCAAGCAATTCTTAAAGGTTATGCGGGCGCACATGGACAAGAAGATGAAAAAGGCTCGTTCGCACATTGCTAGGCCCCTGGATAGTATCAGGAAGAAATTTGAGATCTGTCTTAGGGAGAATTACATCATGGGTCATGCAAGAAGGGATCACAAACAAGTCTACACGATTGATGATAAAGCGTCATGCATGTGCAACAAACCACGGCTCCTTTATAAGCCTTGCTCTCATGTATACACGACCTACGTGGCATGGTGGTAGGCCTCTGTGCCGTATATTTCAGAATACTACGACATGCGCCACCTGTATGGAACTTGGAGTGCTGAGTTCAACTCATACGGGCTGGATGTGCACTACAGAGACCTTTGGCCAAGGGAGGTACGGTGGGTGCTGAACAACGCTCTCAAGCGTACCGACCATGAAAGATGACAATCCCGCTGCACCCGTAATGATATTGACAAAAGCCAGCATGGAGAATGGGTCAGGTGGCCAAGATGTAGACTATGCAAGATGGTTGGGCACACCCTCAGCAACTGCCTAAATAGGCCTAGCTCAAGCAACGCACCGTAGCGATGAAGATATCATTCTCTGTAGTAATGGTGCTTGTTTGTTTTTGTGAGTTTGATTGCATTGCCTTAAATTTGTTCATGACCGTAATGTAATATATTGCACAATGCTTCATGTGTATCCACTTGTAATTAGTTTGTTGTACCGCATGCTCGTACTTTGTACTTTGCAGTAAGTAGTTTTACCTTTTATTTTGTGTTGGTGCTCCCCGATAATAAAAAGTGGGTGCCCCTACCCACGCATGAAGATTCCACATGACCCTGACCTCATGAAGTGGGAATCGCACTTCCCTGGCCACACACATGGAATGACGACCACGTGCATGAAATGTCATAACGATATCTCCTAAGGCCCGCTGCCTCACGGATGCAAAAATGCATCAACCAAATTGCACTTCATTCTTGCATGATGCAGTCATCCATTTACAAAGAAAAAATGAGTTACTACGATGCGAATACATTGAAGCGATAACAATATGCAACCGTCTACTATGGTATAAGCATGGATATGTATTACACATTCATATATCATACAAAGCATTGTAGGTACTAACGCGAATGAAAATAACACTCCAAACACTACACCTTGAAGATAACAATGAACATAAGAAAGAAAATAGCACACAACATTAACTTAATATTCTACTTCAGTCTATCAAAACGATGTCACATCTCCACCATTTTGCTAACCCCCATTACAACTCTCTCCTGTGGAACAATGTCGGGCCTAGTGCTCATTTCATCCTCCCATACACAGAATTAGCAATCCCCTAGGCCATCCTACAATTCCATAAGACAAAGGTTTTGTAACATCTACTGAACGATTGGAACCAACCCGAAACAAGCCGACTCATCGAGTGAAAGGGACACTTGTAATATTGTCATCCAGGATTCACGGTCATCTGTGAAGTCTTACATCTGATAACCATGTTGCACTTTGGGCAAATCACGGCAGGTGCCAACAAAGAGGCACTAACTTACTCATCTCGATGTCCAGGGGAGGGAGAAGCAAACCAAGGTTGAGAGAATGGGAAGAAATACTTCAGGAGGTGAAGAAGAACAATGCAAAGGGAGTGGCTAAGGAATGGCTCCCTTTTATAGCCTATAGTACAATGGAAAAATGGTCTTTTTGCATCCCTAAAGGAAGACAGATAATGATCAGTATGAGTGATTATAGATAGTTAAAGTTCGTGGTAGCCATACGCACTGACAAGACCAAACAAGACAGTCTTATGCAATGACAATACCAAACGGGATATATATTACACATACATAAATTATACAAAGTACTATAGGTAACAATACTCCCAGCACTATTCCTTTAATATAACAACGAATACAAGAAAAAAATAGCACATAATATTAAGTTCATTTTGCTCTCCAGTCTATGAAAATGACGCGTGCCTACTGGTAGAAGGTGCCTCGCGGCGTCGTTGTAGTGGCACACACATATGTAGTTAGGGTTGACGACCTCCTTATTGCCCCTCTCGCGTTGTATCTGTTAGCAGATGTCATCGTTCGCCTCAGTGAGATTGTCAATTCGCATCTCTAACTCTAAGATTCGATTTCACAATGTATCCACGTATACCATAACATGATGTTCATGGGAAGAATTGATCTAGCAAATAAAGTCACATTTTCGTAAAACTGCTAGAAAGGAGGGTTCACAGAGAAGCTCTATTTGTAGTAATAGAAAATAAATTGTTGGCTAATTATACCCCAGAGTACGGACATGGGAAGAAACATCGTCCACATTCGAACGGGGTGTCTAAGATCTATACGACCGGATCCTTCCTGTGTCTACATTTAGGCCATACCGGTTGAGCACGCTTGCTTGGAATCAAGTGGTAGTTAGGGCCGAAGTCCTCCCTCCTTTCTAGGGAAGGGTCTTGCTTTTGTGACCCTGGTTGTACTGGCCCCCTTGGCATCTACCATAGTATGTTACTGTAGGAGGAGAAGATAATTCTTTCTAAGGTTGACAGGATCGAGTGCTCCTACTTTCAGAGGGTGTGGCGTGCATTATGTAGCTCCTGGGGGGAGGGGGAGGCAGTGTGCTTTCTGACAAGATGAAAGGAGATAGCCTTGCACGGTGATAAGACCAAACGAGATAGCCTTGCGTGGTGACGACATAGCCCTAGGTAATGAATGATGCCTTTGCAATATATGTTAAGGTAATTAGAAGACTAGTTAAGATAAATAAATTAAATAATATGCCAACAGTATTTAATTCAAAGCATGACTTTAACAAAGAAGCCATGTTAAAATTACAACTTCGGTAGAATATAATTAATAGTTCCAATAATACATGGACTGCTAATCATTAATAATGACTTTGCTAAACTGCAATTGATAAACTACATAGTAGCATGGCCAATTAATTAGACCTTAATTAAAATAATCCACCAACATATCAGTCGGATGTAGTCTGGAGGTCTAGTAGTATCCAGGCTAATATAAGTGTTTCATGTCGTCCAAATGCATGTAAATCCTACGATCAATTCATTATCGACTACGGTTTGTTAATTGTTAAGATCGTAACTAAAGTTAGTCAATAATTAGCAACTAGTAGTGTAACCTATCATTCACTTAGGTTTGTCTCCAATATAAGAATATAGTAGCAATTACTTAAATAACTGACCTCACATTTTAATTAATTATTAATGTCTTGTTTAATTGGCAATTGAACCTCGAATAATAATATTGGTAAATAATATCCAGTACACATGTAGGCCCCTATCCGTAAGTCTCACCTAACTCATGGAACTCTCTTAATAAATATAAAATAAAAAAATCATGCGTTGAGCACAAACACATCGACACCTCATATTTGGTTATATTTCCATAAAGTAAGTCGTAGCCGTCATATTTGTGTCGTAATTGCAAACTTCAAACTGATTTGTAGGTATGGCTCGTGCCTTTGGTAGTTCAGACTGGCCATTCGGCCTGTTGAACCGGCACATCGACACATAATACTGTGCTAGCCGTCATGTCCTGCATCCTGAGGGCAGGGATGAGGTGACTCAGTTGGGGGTGGTCCATACGCGGACACCCGAACTGGCTTGGAGACTAGACCTACGCTAGATAGACAGGTTTGTTTGCAAAATGTGGCACTTCTTTTTTTATCATATTTCCGCTATGTACTTACTTTTTCATGCTTCGCAGGTTGAGCGATGCTAGCCTTCTACGTCTCGCGCGGATGGTGGAGGCCACCGACAAGGATGGTGCTCTGGTCGACAACAACAGGGAAGTTCGTGAAGAGGCTACGTGGCTCAAGTGGAAAGTACAAAGAAGACAAGGATAATGAAGAGACAAGTCAGTGCATGTAGTGCATCAAGTGATGAGGCTGATGCACATAGAGATAGTTCAGGGGAATCTGAATGCGTGAACACGTAACGGCTAATCATTGGCACTACAGGCTACATGTCAAAGCATATATAGATATTTTTCACGAAAGGTAAGGATTCTTGATTCATTAATTATGTCAATTGATGATTTTTGTGTTGTGTGGTACAACGTGATGGTTTACGTGTTATTATTGGTTGTAGGACTCTGGAGTTAGATCATGGTGAGGTGGAAGGGATCAGGACTAAACTAGAAGAATTGAGGTGTCCAGAGTGATCAAGTTACCGTTGAAAGAAGATTGAGGCTAGCGGTGTGGTTACAAGCTAAAAAAACAAGGAACCGAAGCAGGAGTTACCGATAGTGGACATGACAGGCAACAGTAAGGTGGATTAGGGCTAAGCTAAGGAGGAGTTAAGACCCAGAATGGTCAAGGAAGCCGAGTGCCATCATGGTGCACGGAGAGGTTTGTAGCATGCCAAGTTAATTGGACCGTTTGCAAATGAGAATGGTTCAGTATGATCTAGATGCGTGAGAGGCTTAGCAACATGTCATTGGAGACATATGGAGTTGAGAATAATGCACAACATTGCTTTAGGGCAAAAAAATAGTGCGAAGCTTCGTAGAAGGTGGTTTGGGGACAAAACAATCTTTTTGCCCTAAAATAGAAAGTTGAGACTTGATCAAACCACAACGCAAGGAGGCACAAGAGAGGTGCTTTAGGTCAAAGATATGCTGAAAATATTAAGTGGATCAAGTGTTGATTCACTATTAGATTAATGGTTGTGTATTCTTTGAGAAGCGTGCATGTGTGAGTATAAAACACTATATAAGTGGATGAAACCTAACTAAAGGTATTGATTAGGGTTTCTTGTAAGCCTCCACTATATAAGGAGGTGAGTTGAATAAGTTGGGCTTAGCTTTTTGGGAAGCTAAGTAGAGGAGATTAGGGTTCTTAGAGAGAACCTTTAAGAGATAAGTTGTGACTCTTTATCTTAAATGTTTTGTCATTCTTGGGCTTTGTGAGTGGCTAAAGTATAGGACCGAAAAGGCAACTAAGGGGGGTGAATGGTGCTGATTAAAATTTTTCCCTCAAATATTCTGGATTCTTTTCTCAAGTAACTACAGAGTTATTGAGAATCAAATTCAAGACCAAAACCACAAAGCCCAGTCCTTGAATAACCCAGTCCTTGGAGGTCTGACCGCCAATCGCATGCGATCGACCTCTCCTTGGCGATCGACCATCAACTATAGCGTCGACCACTGCAGGGTGGTCAGATCTCTGTTTGGGTGGTCTAACAGCTATGAACAGTAATTTCAGGCAAATGAACAGTAAAATCAGTATGATTACGAGATTTCAAATCCATGTAACTTTTGATTGGATGTTTTAAAAGCTGTGAAACTTTGTACACATCTTGCTTAAGGTGTCAGAAACCTATTCCATCTATAGATCGCGAAAACTCAAAGTTCAGACCTTTTTGTGATTTAAGCAAGGATGCACCAAAAATAACTTAGAACCAAAACCGGTGATTAAGATTTGCTCATGGGTAAGAGTAGCCAATATGGTTTTGGATATGTTCACACATGTCGCAACAAGCAAGAAAATCGAAGAAATCACTCTAAAAACTCTCAAATCAAGAAATCACTTAGAAGATCAAAATATGTAAAAAATCAGGTTCCTTGATAAACTTTCTACCAAAGTGCATAGATTGATGGAGGAAGATTCTTAGAGATTCTCTCCATCTTTTATACATTCTTGGCACATCAAGATCAAGAGAAGAGTGAGGGGACAAGAAAAACCAACCAAATCAAGAGTAAATCAATCAAATAGAGAGATAGCCATATAGAAGATCAAAGATTGATTCTATTGCTACTGAGAAGAGTGAGGGGACAAGAAAAACCAACCAAATCAAGAGTAAATCAATCAAATAGAGAGATAGCCATATAGAAGATCAAAGATTGATTCTATTGCTACTTGAGAAGAAAAGTTTTACCGCTACTCCACCATGGAGGATAGAGAGCGCACTAAACCCTAAAAATCCTAACCTTGAAAACAAGAGAGCACACGAAAGGAGGGTTGGATGGTTAACCACATGTCTCCATCTTAACTCCTTTTTATAGATGGGATAGCAACCACATCTATCCATTTATAGATACTATTCACTTAGCATAATAGAAAAAATCTGTTAACCCCACACACAAGAGTTTTACTCACACATATTCACTTATGCACTCTTTTCACACCATATAAGTCTGAATCCGCTAAATCCTAAGCCTTGATACATCTTAATCAAACTAACTTCACTTTGACCTAAACCGCTCTCCCAAGCACCACTCATGCGTCGCTGTTTTGATCTAAGGTAGTTTCTGGTAATTTGGTTAAACTACTAAAATACCCTTTCTTGACCCGGTAACTTGCCAGCCACATGTAGGTGCACCGTTAGCTTGCCAGCCACACATCGCCAAGTCTCTCCTATCTCGGTTCCACCGAACCACAGCTCACTTGACACGTTCAAGCCATATGGTACTATCCCGTCGCTCAGACTTGTCTTTTACATTTTTCGTCTTTCTTGTGCCATGGTTGAACTCACCATTTCACATAGCATCCTTGATCGGTGGCGCAATGCTGGTCTGATCGGCCTTTCTCCTGACCAACCAGTAACACTGCTAATCAAATTTCTCAATCTCGTAAATTGCAATTGATCATCATACCATAAACTAGGACCTTCTCATATTTTCCTTTATAAAGAGTAACTATAAATATTTATCTTCAATGTAATAGAGGTCAAACTGCTAGGAGAAGGTGTTAGACCGCCTCTATCCGGTCACACTGTCCTTTGTATCGTGGTCAGATCTCACAGGCATGTCCAGACTTTTTTGGCTCGATTTTTCTTGAAACTTTTCTTATAGGTGCTTAATGTTTGATCTCTATAGCCTCATATAGCTATTAGAGTGAAGAACTTTGATTTCACTTTAGAAAAGATTTTAAAAAGGCATTTCAGTGTTGATTTTTATTCGCCTTTCCTCTAGTGGTAGCTATTGGTCCTACATCATGCTTTTTTTAATTTGAGAGAATCAGTTCTACTTTTAGTATATAAATACATCAAGAGGAGGTTGCTTGCTGAATACAGAAAAAAGAAAGACTTATCGCTGTAGTCCAAATTCCAAAATGGCCTTCTTCCTCGTATGCATGTCCTCGCTTCTGCTCATCGTCTTCTCCTCCTACGTCTTCCAGCTGCTTGCCGATACCCGTCGCCGACTCCCACCTGGCCCAACGCCGCTTCCAGTCATCGGGAACCTCCTCGACGTCGCGAGTAAGCTCCCGCACCGCTCCCTTGCGCGCCTGGCCGAGCGCTACGGCCCGCTCATCACTGTCCGGATTGGCGCGGCCGTCGTCATCGTCGTTTCCTCCCCGGCCACAGCCCGCGAGGTCCTCCAGACGCACAACGCCAGCCTCGCCGGCCGCAACCCGCCCGACGCGTGGCACGGCTTGGGGCACGCCGCCAACTCCGTGTTCGTCCTCCCGCCGCGCTACAAGTGGCGCGCTCTGCGCAGGCTCGGTACCGAGCAGCTGCTGTCGTCGAGGCGGCTCGACGTGATGCTGCCGCTGCTGCGGGACGCCGTCCTCGGCCTGCTCCGTGACGTGTCGGAGCGGGCGGCGTCCGGCGCGCCTGTGGAGGTCGGCCGCGCGGCGTTCGCGGCGATGGCGGACCTGCAGTGGCGCGCCATGTTCTCGGCCGGTCTGGACGCCGCGACGTCGCGTGAGCTGCACGACGTCGCGCGAGAGGCCGTGGCACTGGCCCTGAAGCCCAACGTATCGGACTTCTTCCCGGCGGTCGCGGCAGCTGACCTCCAGGGCGTGCGGCGAAGTTTCACGAGACAGTTCGGGAGGGTTTACCAGCTGGTCGACCAAGAGATCGAGCGGCGGAGGAGCGGCAGGGAAGCCGGCGGCGGCAATGGACGTCAGAGCGACCTGTTAGACGTGATGCTCGAGATGTCGGAACAAGGGAAGGATGACGGTGTGGTGCCTATTAACCGGGATGTGATGAAAGCGTTTTTCTCGGTAAGCAAGCACGAAACAATCCTTGCTCGCAATCGCACACGTTCAAACGCTCCTGCTTTTTATAACCATACAGGCACACTGCATGTCGATCATACTACGTTTCTTTTGTTATTTGAGTTGAATTTCTAACATTTGGATCAAGCTTCAAGATTAGTGAAGACCAAATTTCGACCTTGCAGAAAAATTTGGTGAAGACCAAAATTACCGAAATTTTAGAGAAATTTCACCCATACTGTTATCCGGCCGTGTACCCCTGCCCCCTGGTATCCGGCCGGCGTGGGCATGTGAATGTTGGCGCACGAAGGCGGGGATGCGGCAGGTTTAGGGTTTGCCGCGGGTTCCACATGGATTTGACGTATCCATGTTGGCATGGGCAGTAATACACTGCAGTGCTGTTGCAGCACAATATGTTGCAGCGCTACCAACGTGTGTCCTTTCCAGGTTCCAACGAAAAAAACTTGAGTCTTTTCTAATAACTGCATGCGATCAATTTCAGGATCTATTTCTTGCGGCCATCGACCCGGTCTTACGCACAGTCGAGTGGGCAATGGCAGAGCTACTACAGCATCCACAATCTATGAGAAAGCTACAGGAGGAGCTCAAGAGGGTTCTTGGCTCGAAGACACACGCCGAAGAATCCGACGTCGACCAGCTTCCCTATCTCCAGGCCGTCGTCAAGGAGACGCTCCGGCTTCACGCGGTTGTGCCCCTGGTGCCGAACAAGGCCGAGGCCACGGTAGAAATACAAGGCTACACCATCCCTAAAGGGAGCACCGTCGTGGTGAACGTGTGGGCGATCCATCGGAACGCCGAGGTGTGGCCGGAACCGGGCAAGTTCGTCCCCGAGAGGTTCCTGCGCAAGGAGGTGCACTTCCTTGGGACGGACTTCGGGTTCATACCGTTCAGCGCTGGGAGGCGCATCTGCCTCGGGCTGCCCCTCGCGAGCAGGGCGCTGCACGCGATGCTCGGCTCGCTGCTGCATGGTTTCGAGTGGACACCGACGGAGCATGGCGTGGATATGTCGGAGAAGCTTGGGCTAACAATGTACATGGCCACCCCACTCCAGGCTATAGCCAAGAGAATGTGACAATCTTGAGTTGTCAGCTGTTTCTTCTGTCGAAGATATATGTCCTGGCTACGGCTTAACATTGGCAGATGAAATGCGTGTGGCGGTGTTTTCTGTCGCACACAATGTGGTCGTGTACCTTGGGTGAAACTATGTGCCTTCTGATGTTTCTGGCCATGGGATATTACAAATGTTTGCATAGTTTTTAGTATAGTATATTAATAAGAAAAATAATTGAAATTTAGGTAGTAATATTAAGTCTTGTTGGGTTATATATCCAGTTGACATGAATGTAAGCCGCATTGGGAAGGACAACATAATAAATTAATAATCCAACAAATGCTATGGGTTTGGATGATTTGTTGAATCTCAAGGAAACAAAACACTATAACAGAAAAATTTATCACACATAGTTCGAAACCGTTATCATAGACGATTCCTTGAACCGTCTGTCCTCATGGGTCAGTTATAATAGAGAGTTATTCACAAATGATTTTTGAACCGTCTGTAAAAACTATATCACTGACAGTTCGGAACTAGAACTTTTATTATTACAAACGGTTCGAAACTAGAACCGTCTATAATAGTTAGTCACGGACGATTCTTGATAAAAAATCGTCTGTGATAGCTATACCAGAGCTAAAAACTGGGTAATTTTACCTAGCTTGGATGCCAAAAATACAGACTTAGCCAAATATTTGAGCATCCAAGCCACGGTAAAAATGCTGACTTGGACAATTCTTTCCATTGTAGTGAATATAGATGGTTCATCCTATAAAATTATCTATGTTAACTTTATCACTGATAGTTTGTGTTGAACTATCTGTAATGAGGCGTCCAGAATGACCTTTTTGTAGTAGTGAAATCACATGAATTGCTCAAAAGAGATGTTTAGATGTCTGATAGGAAAAATACAGGGATTTTACTTGATTAGAGAGAGTGGAGAGAGAAAGAGAGAAGGTGCATTGGACTTTTGAAATGGAAAATCGTATGAAATTGAGGGTATAGGAATGCCTGACGAAGGAATTTGACTGCTCTATTCCTGTGTTTCAAACAACCCTTTTAGGGAAAAAAAATCCTAAGGATTAGTATCATCCAAAATTCCTATGAAAATCATGCAATCCAAAGAGGCCCTAAAATTGTAGGTAGATTATAAATATATGCAAATTTTGTCCATGTGCAATAGTATCCTAATTTATTGATATTTGGATACCAATTTTTTAATCTTTTGTGTATAATTTGATACCACCTTGCACTACTACAGAAAGCCTAATACTAGACGCCAAATCACAGACGGTTTCACAAAACCGTCTGTGACCGATATTAACACAGACGGTTTTTATTTGGACACAAATGCGTGTTGATGGCGTCGGAGAAAACGAATATCACGCATCGTTCTTACCAATGAACCGTCGTGATATTTCCTATATCTGAGCGGTTCATTGTTAAGAACCGTCAGCGATAATAAGGACTATCACGAGACAATTTTTAAACAAAACCCGTGCGTGATAGTCAATTATCCTGACGGTTTTGTAGTAAAACCGCTCGTGATAGTCCCAATTATCGCGACGGTTTTACTACAAAACCGTCGTGATAATTGTCTATCACTGACGAGTTTTGTTTAAAACCGTCTGTGATAATCTTGCTATGTATTTATTGCGCCTTCGGATCGCATCTGTCTTCATTTCGATCCGGATCTGGCGGTCTTTGCGGTGGTGGCGGCAAGGCTTTCAGGCCATTTTTTGGTGGAAGGATACTTATTTGGCAGGAGATTCATTGAGTTCGTGTGGATGCCCTAGATATGGTTAGTAATGAAATTTGTTTTTGGTTGCATATCAAAATAAGTTTGATCTAGCTAGCTAATTAATTTTCGGTGAACTGTTATATATATACTTTGAAGATCTAGCTAATTTAGATGTAGCTAGCTAGCCTCAATGCATGTGGTATATATGTAGTAATAATTAATTAAATTAATTTTAATACTAAGTTGTTTTATATATATGTGCATAATATAGGATCGAAGCTGGATGTATACCGCAAACCGTGTGAGTGAAGAGTACATTAATGACGTGTCTGCTTTTACAAGAGCTGCCGAGGAGGATATGTTGAATAAGGGGGTGGAATATATGTATTGTCCATGCACTGACTGCGAGAATTTAAAGATGTTTAAGAATCGAGAGCAGATTGAAGCGCACTTGATTCGGAGGGGTTTCAAAAGGGGGTATACGTGTTGGACCAGTCATGGCGAAGTCAATGATATGCCGTCGGATGACATCGCCCGTGAAGTCAATGATATGCCGCCGGATGACATCGCCGGTGAAGTCAATGATATGCTGCCAGATGATGATTGTGGTAATTCGGCCGGATAGGTCGCACGATGACAACTGGATCAAATGCTTCGTGATGTAGAAGAGAACTATGATGAGAGAGTATATTAAATTCCGAGGCTTGATGGAGGACTCGGAGAAACCTTTGTTCACGTCTTTGCGGTCAAAGTACACGAGTTGTCGGTTTGTGCTTGAACTGTTGAAATTGAAGGCAAGCAACAGTTGGTCCGACAAGAGTTTCACAGCGCTGCTAGGTCTTTTAGCGGACATGCTTCCGGAGGGAAATGAGTTGCCTAAAACCACGTATAAAGCCAAGAAGGTTCTTTGTCCATTGGGAATGTTAGTAGAAAGAATACATGCATGTCCGAACGACTGTATCCTCTACCGTAAAGAGTATGCAAACATGCATGTCTGTCCGGTGTGCAACGCATCCCGATACAAACGTTACAATTAATCAGATGATGATGGCAAGGGAACAGAGGTGAAGAGAGGACCTCCTGGAAAGGTGGCATGGTATCTTCCTATAATTCCCCGTTTGAAGTGGTTATTTGCAAATCCAAAGGAGGCAAAACTGCTGCGATGGCACTCGGAGGAGCGCAAGAAGGATGGAATGCTGAGACACCTTACTGATTCCACCCAGTGGAGAAACATCGATACGTGCTTTGCAGAATTCGGTGCAGAACCGAGGAATATAAGGTTTGGATTGAATACAGATGGAATGAATCCTTTCAGTAGCATGAGCAGCCGACATAGCACTTGGCCTGTGACTCTTTGCATCTATAACCTTCCTACTTGGTTGTGTATGAAGCGAAAGTATATTTTGCTATCGATACTTATCCAAGGGCCAAAGCAACCTGAGAATGATATTGATGTATACCTAGCGCCGTTGGTTGAAGATCTAAAATCTTGTGGGACGAAGAGTGCAGGTATGGGATGCATACAAACGAGAGAACTTCACTTTGCGCTCCTTATTGTTCTGCACCATAAATGATTATCCTGCCCTTGCTAACCTGTCGGGCCAGAGTACGAAAGGTGCCAAAACTTGTACTCACTGCTTAGATGGTACCGAGAGTGTACATGCGCAAAACCGTGTACATGCGTCACCGCCGATTCCTTCGGAGGGCTCACCCATACCGCAAGATGAAGAAACAATTTGACGGAGAGAAGGAGGACGGTTCAGTTCCAAGGCATTTAAGCGGAAAAGAGTTTTATAATATGGTTAAGGATTTAGATGTTGTCCTCGGCAAGGGACGTAAATTGAGGGGTCGTGAGAAGAACATCTGGAAGAAGAGATCTATATTTTGGGACTTACCTTATTAGGAGTACCTAGATGTTCGACACTGCATCGACGTCATGCACGTAGAAAAGAATGTGTGTGACAGCTTGATTGGTCTCTTACTGAACATTTGTGATAAAACAAAGGACGGCGTCAACGCACGGCTTGACTTGGCTGATATGGATATCAGGCGTGAGTTAGCACCGAGAACAACAGATAATGGACGAACGTACCTTCTCCCTGCGTGTTACACTCTGTCCAAGGCCGAGAAAACAGAACTATGCCTGTGCTTGCATGGTGTCAAAGTTCCGTCTGGTTACTCCGGCAATGTGAAGAAACTTGTTTCGATGCAAGATTTGAAGTTAAATGGAATGAAGTCTCATGATTGTCATGTGCTGATGACACAGATGCTCCCTATTGCAATTCGGAATATTTTGCCAATCAAAGTCCAAGAGACAATCATGAGACTATGTTATTTCTTTAACACAATTGCTCAGAAGGTCATCGATCCTGAAGGACTAGATGCTCTGCAGGACGAGGTGGTGATGACTCTATGTCATCTTGAGATGTATTTTCCTCCTTCATTTTTTGATATCATGGTCCATCTCATTGTTCACGTTGTGTGGGAGATAAAAAATGTGTGAGCCCGTATTCCTACGTAGCATGTACCCGTTTGAGAGGTTCATGGGAATTCTCAAATCCTATGTACGGAATCGATCTCGGCCGGAGAGCAGTATCGTCGAAGGTTATGCAAGCGAAGAGGTCATTAAGTTTTGTGTCGATTATATAGCTCAGATTCAACCGATAGGTGTTCCTCAATCTCGCCATGAGGGGAGGCTCAAGGGTATCGGAACTATAGGAAGAAAAGCAATCACTCCAGATATGGACACGTATGCGCAAGCCCATTTCACGGTCTTGCAACATATGACTGAAGTGGCCCCTTATGTCGACTCAAGCACAAGGATGTGCTTGGCAATGAGAATCCGAGCGGCCGGATGTTTGGATCATGAGACAACACAACGATCGGTTCAACCAATGGTTGAAGGAGCAAATCGCTAGGAGCTCGTCAAGTGAGATCTTGACATGGTTGGCAAAAGGGCCAACATTTACTGATTGTGACATGGCAAGGATATGACATAAATGGGTACACATTCTACACACAGCTCGGGATGTACAGAGCACTAACGAGCAGCGGTGTCCGCATAGATGCATTCGAAGCAGATGGGGTGAGAAACTCGTACTATGGGTTCATAGAAGAGATTTGGGAGCTCGACTACGTGGTTTTCAAGATCCCTTATTTATTTGTCGTTGGGTGCATCTCCCACGGTGAAGGTTGACAAATGCGGTGTTACTACCGTGGACCTCCAACGTGTCGGGTACAAAGGCGAACCATTCGTACTCGCCAACCAAGTTCTTCAAGTTTTCTATGTAACCGACCCGCAAATAAGAAGCGCCATGTAGTTCTTCATGGAAAAAGGAGAATTATCGGAGTAGAGAATGTAGTGGACGAGGAAGAATACAATCAATTTGACGAGTTACCTCCTTTTGGAAATGGCATAAGGGTCGACGACGAACAACGTGAAGAAACTAGTTACGTACGAATTGATCATCATGAAGGGTTAATTTTTAAAGGAAATAAGCAAGTGGACTGAGAATGGCGACATATATGTGGGCATTTGCATTAATGTATATAACAATGCATGTATGGGATGTATATGTGAATTAGCAATTATGTATATAACAATGCATGCATGTGTGTGATATATTTGTGAATTTGCATTTATGTATTAGTGAAAATGTGTGATATATAGGTGAATTTTGAGAATGAGTCATACAAATGTATCTCTATGCTAATTGGGCTGTTGTAAAGAAATATACTGGGTTGTTGTAAAGAAATAACTACAATTTGGACAAGGCTAGCTTATTGAATCTTTGGTTGGTGCAGACTTATATTAACTACAGTGGCAAAGGCTTATTCTGAGCGGTTTTGGTACCAAACCGTCAGGAGTACTATCACGAGCGGTTCT
This sequence comes from Melocanna baccifera, assembly GCA_036346265.1. Classification (NCBI taxonomy): domain Eukaryota; kingdom Viridiplantae; phylum Streptophyta; class Magnoliopsida; order Poales; family Poaceae; genus Melocanna; species Melocanna baccifera. The sequence goes on along the minus strand of CM070705.1, from coordinate 10,145,807 downwards.
AATCTCATAACCGTCAGCGATACTAAATATCACGACGGTTCTAAACTCGTAACCAAATGCGTGATATGTATTATATCACGAGCGGTTCTTATCTCGTAACAAATGCTGTGATATTTATTATCGCGAGCGGTTCTAATATTAGAACCGTCGTAATAAGCCTTCATATAAAAACCCCCGCTAGGGTTTTGCGCGTACACTGCCAGTTATTCGCAATACACTACGTAGTCGCTCTCCCGATCCCACGAGCCCGTCGCCGCCGCCGTCCCCCGAGCCCGTCGCCGGCCGCTTGCGGTCCCCGAGCCCGTCACCGGCCGCCTCCGTCGAGCCCCCGAGCTCGTCGCCGTCCCCGGAGCCCGTCGCCGGCCGCCTCCGGCCCCCGAGCCCGTCGCCGGCCGCCTCCGGCCCCCGAGCCCGTCGCCAGCCGCCTCCGTCGAGCCCCCGAGCCCGTCGCCGTCCCCGGAGCCCGTAAATATATGTTGCTTGTTAATCTTACTTGTATATGCATATGTATATATATGTTGCTTGTTAAATCTTACTATTATGCATATGTATATATATGTTGCTTGTTAAATCTTACTGTTATGCATATTTATATATATGTTGCTTGTTAAATCTTACTTGTATATGCATATGCTTTAGATCTTATTGTTGTTAAATCTTACTGTTATGCATATGTATATATATGTTGCTTGTTAAATCTTACTGTTATGCATATTTATATATATGTTGCTTGTTAAATCTTACTTGTATATGCATATGCTTAAGATCTTATTGTTGTTAAATCTTACTGTTATGCATATGTATATATATGTTGCTTGTTAAATCTTACTGTTATGCATATTTATATATATGTTGATTGTTAAATCTTACTTGTATGTGCATATGCTTAAGTTGCTTGTTAAATCTTACTTGTATGTTGCTTGTTAAATCTTACTTGTATATGCATATGCTTAAGATCTTATTGTTGTTAAATCTTACTGTTACGTATATGCATGTGTTGGTTGTTAAATCTTACTTGTATATGCATATGCTTAAGTTTCTTGTTAAATCTTACTTGTATGTTGCTTGTTAAATCTTACTTGTATATGCATATGCTTAAGATCTTATTGTTGTATATGTATATGTATATATATATGTATACTTGAATATATGTATACATATATTGGAATTAAATTTAAGTATGTGCTTATACCGCACTATTTACGTGTGTGTGAGAAGGCCAACATGTCATCCGCGCATTCTTCAACATCATTGCCGGAAGCGTCCGCTCCAAAATCAACACGCAAACCAAGAGGACTATCGAAAAAACCCGAGGGCCGATTTACCATCACAGAGGTCGATAGATCTGGGACCCCTCTCCTTCCTAACAAAGCAGCAAGGGCATTTGGCACGATCGGAATAGTTGCACGAGAACGAATTGAGATCACAATCGATTCGTGGAAGAGCGTGAGTGAGACTCAGAAACGTGAGCTGCTGACAGAGATTTTAGTATCGTTCGAGATCCCAGAAGAACACCACGACTCCGTGCAACGACATGCGTTGGCAGCGGCGTGCAAAGCATGGAAGAACTTCAAGAGCGTGCTTGTGAAGGACTATGTGCAGAAGGATCTAACGCCCTTTCACAGGTATCCATTCCTGGAACCACACTGGGAAGAGTTTAAAGCGATGAAGACGATCGAAGTTTTCAGAAGTGCAAGCGCGGCGCACAAGGCCCTCCAGGCAAAAAACACACATCCCCACAGACTCGGCACAGCTGGGTATGCGGGTAAAATCCCGCAGTGGAGGCAGGAGGACGAACAGGCAATCCTGCGGAACACCGCCCCGCCATTTTCCACGATCCCGGATGAGCGCGCTCGAAATTGGATTAGAGCGAGGTCATCTACCATGTCGACGGGGGACATCTCCTTCCGGAACCCTGCAGACCAGGAAGTGTCCCAACGCCTGGTAAGATATCGAACTACGTAGCTTGTAATTACTCCACTACTTCCTTGAAAACTAAATGACATGTCTATCTCTTGCAGGATGCACTGAGTGTCGAATCTGCCCAGGGATCATTCCAGTCAATTAGGGAGAAAGATATACTCTCCGCAGCACTGGGAAACAATGAGCACCCGGGTCGTACGAGAGGCCTTGGGTTTTATGTTCCTTGGAATCAAGGTTTCTCAGATAACCCCGAATTGTATCGGAGTAGGAAGAGAAACAAAGCCGAGCGTGACGCACGTCTACGAGAGGAGATCAAGGCATCTCTTATAGAGGAGCTTGCTGATTACGTCAGAGATGAGGTGCGAAGACAAACAGAAGAAAATCGCGAGCGCCGCGCTCTGTGCTAGCCAGCCCCCCCAACCGTCGAAATAGCTGCGCGTCCAATCCTACGACGGAATGCGAGGGCAGATTTCCTGTGGACGACATCTTGCAAGCTACGAAGTGCAAGCTCCAAGTGAGATATACCTCCGTTGCCTTATGCGCTGCTTGGGGCCTGGCATATCCGTCCGGTGAAGGGGCCTTGGTGCATCGTGCACCTTTAGCTCCAGGCTTCGGAAAAGTGTGTGTGGATGGTGTGCATGCCAATTTCGATGTCGTCCCGCTACCAAAGCCCCCCAACGACGAGATCGCGACTCTAGGGCAAGCCATTGGAACCTTCATCCAGTGGCCCAAAAGTGACATCTGCCTGGAGGTTTCTTCACGGTGGCAGTTCCCAAGGGCAAGGCGAACGGAGCGACTTGCACTAGTGCTATCTCCACAAGCTCTACCTCCACCACCGCTACTGCACGGTGATGAGTCCACGGAGCTATTCGGTGCAACAACTTCCACCGATGCTACCTTTACAGTCGACCTACAGCCGAGGCAGCAAGGGCAAAGCAAAGAAGACCGATGATGATATCCTGTACCTGCCATTGGCCCGCAAATTCGTGCTTGGCGAGCCGATGGTCGACCCGGTGAAGCGCCTCCCAAAACTATCCGTGAGCTGCAAGACATTACACGATTGGTATATGAAACAATCCAATAAGCCAGAGAAAGAATGGTGCACAGGTATCACTGTCAAATTCACGCATCATCATTTCCAGCACGAGTTTCAAGATGGTGTCTTCGTGGTGACCTTCGATGATTTATTTGATCTTTTCACGCTCAACGCTCTCGACGCCTCACTCGTTCGATGCTGGACGCTGTAAGTGTGTACAATCACAGTCTCTGTTCATGTCATACCGATAAATGTCATCTATAATTTGTTGCTTTCGTGTGTATATATATAGACACATGGTGACTGAAGTTAGAAAATCCACATCATCGGTTAGTTTCTTGGACCCATACTTGGTCGCCGGTTATACCATCAACGAGAATGCTGAGGTCGTCGAGAGGTACATTACAAAGATCACTTTGGCTTACGCGAGAAGGAATATGTACTGATGCCCTACAATCAGGAGTTTCATTGGATTTTAATAGTAATTATACCAAAATAGAACAAGGTAATATACCTTGATTCCCTAAGTAAGAATAAAACTGACTACACAGTTGTCGGCCAACTCATCGATAGGTAAGTACATTTTCTCCATACATACTTATATTTGTACTCTTTCTTTCCTTCCGATTGACTAAGGTCAACTTTTTCGAATTACGTAGGGCGTTCGCAACGTACGTTAAAATGGCACAGCTCCCCACGCAACAGGCCAAACCCCTGACACATCATCGAAACTTTAAGGTATTCGCTACTACATATTAATTAATCCTATGCAACAGTTGGTAGTATTAATGCCTCTTGAATTAACACATTCTATTGTTTGCAGTGCCACCAGCAGCAGCCGGGCAACACGTGTGGATTCTACGTTTGCCACCATATGAGACTACTCCTCGATTCCTCGAGGATCACCAACCCCAATAACAAGGTTTGTCAATATTCCCATAATTACTTCATACTTATCAAGTTATATTATATACGCACATTGATATTCCTATCGACAGGCTGCTTCCATCCCGAAAACTGCATTGCAACAGCTCGACTTTGAAGCAATTCTAGGACAGTGCGCTTACTTTTTGGTGGCTAAAGTCCTACAACCAACTGGAGAGTTCCACAACCTACAATGATTTTTTTATTGCTCTTATCACTCCGGAATCGAGGTCTCGCAAAAGAAATTGATCCATAATCAACGACTTGTCAGGCTGCACAAGCAATACTTGGATGGCAATCATGCACCATCCAAGTAATGTTTATGCAGCCTGACAAGTTCGTTGATTATGGATCTGTTTCTTTCGCGAGACCTCGATTCCGGAGTGACAGAGCAATAAAAAAATGCAATGTTACCATCTAAGTGCAAATGCAATGTAGATCTTTTGCAATTGTGTATTGTTAATGGATATTTTACTTCATTTCAATTAATTGATTTGCGAAATGGATATTTTATGTATGTGAAATGAATTGAGATATGAATTGGATGTTATATGTATGTGAAATGAATTAGATGTTATATGTTTCTGAAATGAATTGAGATATGAATTGGATGTTATATGTTTCTGAAATGAATTGAGATGTGAATTGTCTGTCTGTGTACATGTTGATCTGCTTGTTTCAGAGGGCGTGGCTAGCATTTCCTGAGGCTAGCCAATAAATAGAAATAGATCTAAGGGTAGGAAAGAATATCACAGATGATTTGTAACTACAAACCGTCTGTGATATCTAACATCACAGACGGTTTGTAAGAAACAACCGTCTGTAATATTGATATGTCACAGACGGTTTGTAACTACAAACCGTCTGTGATACTGATATATCACAGACGGTTTGTGGTTACAAACCGTCTGTGATATTTATAAAGCACAGACGGTTGTGTCTTATTAACCGTCTGTGATGTTAGATATCACAGACGGTTTGTAGTTACAAACCGTCTGTGATATATACTCCTGCATCGCTTGAAACCGCTGCGTGATAACCTTCGATTATCACCGATCCATAAAGTCGAGCGGTTGAAAACCGCCTGCGTGATGACGTTTTGAAATGCGTGATAATGGTTTTTGTAGTAGTGTTGTTTTGGATTTATAATTCAAAATTTATAGAGTGTTGGATGCCATAATTTGTTTTTCAAATTATAAGTCGTACATCATAGGAATGCTAGATATATAGAATCCAAACAAATACATGTGAATAGTTTCATCGACCACTTGGATGGCTAGTTCTTTCCGTTTAACCCATGCTTCATGGGCTTGTATGAAATTTACTTCTTTATAATATTTACGTGGCTGAATCAAATTATACTTTTGATATTTTACTATTTGACTTTTCAAAATAACTAATTTAGCAAAACATGTACTATTTATTTTTCTATTTATATTTTACTTTTGAAACTTGGCTAATGTATAAATGAAACAAAATTGTTTTTTTGTTTTGACTTAACATGACTTGGTTTTGTTGGTTTGATGAAGTTTCACTCACCATCTATTATACTGTGAACAACAAAAACTTATGTAGTGGAAAACAAAAAATCGGCAGGGAAGTAGTGTCCAACATGCGCGATATAACCCTGTTCTTTACGGCTTCTAAAAGCTATTTTTGGATTTTGCTACAGTAACTAACTTTTAAATGGAGTATTTTTTTAAGATAGGGTCTAAAAGTTAATTGTAGTACATGTTAAAAAACTAATATCTGTATCATCAAAAATTGCAAACGAGTATCTCTCTTTTCACAATCCCTGTTGCAAATAGCCAAAAAGCCATCAGCCGCAGCCAAAAACCATCAACCGTAGCAAAAAAGAACAGGTATATCCTCTACTGTTTTCATATCTACTAGCCCGGCGCACCACGTGTCGTGTCCAGAAAAGCCCAGCTCGATTCCCACGTTTAATTATATGTCTTTGAGAGACTTGAATACTTGAATGTTGTTTTCAGATAGAAAGCTGGGACCTACACAACAGAGCAAAACAGAAATTCTAAGAGCTAGGAAGCCACAAAAGCCCAAGACCTGAAAAAATTACATTCAACTGTTTGGTACCGAAGACTTAACAAAGTTACTGAAGTTAAACAAAAAACAATGAACCCAGATATGATTGAATTTTTCATGAGTCATTCAGCTCCCTTGCTGCTAAAAGCTATGCTTAATCTTGCAAAACTAAAAAATTCCTAGTTGCTTCAAGTTTCATGCCCAAAAAAGTACACGTTTTTATTAGGTAAAATTGGTTTCTGAATATCGCACTTTGACGATGTGGGCTGAAACACGTCGCAAAATCGACGTATGACTGACGACGCTAAAAACGCGTCTATTTGGTAAAACACAGTTTGCCTATTAAGATGATATTTTTTTTTAGTTTTGGAAAGAGGCTATATCAAGATAGCATTCAGAACAGCGATGAGTTATAATTTTTTTACTGTAACTTACTTATTTTATACTGTAGCTGAGTTAGTTTATTTGAAGTAATTAAATTTAAAAAAAATAAAAATAAAAAATATGTTAATCTATCAAAAATAATACAAAAAAATATGAGAAAAAAATAAAAAAAATAAATAGTAAAAAAATCTCAACGCTAACGTTGAACGCAACGTCAGCAGAAGTCGAGCGTGGGCCAAATATGTCCATGCTGCCTCTTCTCTTCTTCCTTAGGCAACCTCCAGCTTCCCCACTGGCGGGCGGCTGCTGCCTCGCTGCACTGCATGTCGTCTTCCCTGAGAGGCCACCACCATATGTGAAAACAATGGACGTGCCAGTGCCTGCCACCAGCCAAAGTTCATATTGCCAATACTGTAGCTAGCTGAGTCTGCCAGCTGTTGTCTCAGCCCTGACATGTTACATGTGAGTTTATGAAAGTTATGACAATGGTAGCTATCATCATCCATGGCATTGCTCCACACCTATAGGACTACTGTGGTAGTTATCATATATTTACTATGCTATGGTATTATCCATGTATCTATTGATAAATACTCTAATAGAGTTGGGTATAAAATATTTTCTTTACTCACGGGTATGAAAATAGAGGGAATACTCTGTCCGTCGGGTAAACTAGCACAAGTATGGGTAAGCTCCATTCGTACTCGTCTCGTCCATTTACCCACGAGAAGATGTGTGTCTTTGAGATAATCAGGACAATTTTTACTGATTGTAATTCTATAATTCCTCATTATAAGCACTCATTGTTTGCAATTACGTGATGCATGATTACTTGTACATGCGTATTTTTAATACTTCAATTAAGAGGGATCTTCTTCAATTGTGCAATTCTTTTCTCTATTGCTGTTACTTAGAACTGATCCTAAACTCTTTAGTTCCTGATCTAGAGGATAATTTATTTTTATAATAAGTTTGAAAAAGACCATAGTAAAGAAATCTACTAGTTTGAAATTGAATTTAAACAAAATAATAAAAGATAGCTATTATATTTCCTAACAATAGTTGCTGCTTATATGTATCTGTCATTAGTTCAACTCTCAGATGTTGACTCTCATTTCGCGGGTAAACAGGTATGCTCACGGACGACGGGTATGGGTGAGGTTCTTCGTCCGTCGTCCTTCGTGGATATGTCTGTAGGTGTAAATCGAGATCATGGATATAGGTATAGGCGAGCACTATCTGTATCCGTCACGTTCAATTATCATCTCTAGTTGCATTGCTTATGATGATATAATATATTTTTTAAACTGATGGTGCGGTAGCGTAATAAGTACCAACAATATCGTTTTACATTGATGGTAGGGGTTTCAGCCTCGCTGCACTCATGTCGGCTTCCCTGAAAGGTCACCGCCATCAGCCCCACCGTGTGCATTTCAAAGAATTACACTGGGCTACACTATTCACTACGGCCCCGCTCATTTTGACTTTTTTTTTGACTTCAGCTTCTAGCTTCTGCTTTTTTTTCACTATTCACTACACTATCCACTAACTCAGCTACAGTGTTTTTTCAGCCAGCTACAGTGGTTTTTCAGCCAAAAGTCATCGCTATTCCGATCACCCCCTAAACGAAAACGAAGGACGTGCCAGTGCCAGCCACCAGCCCAAGTTTGCATGGCCAGCAGTGTTAGGCTGTTAGCTAGCTAGTCTGGCAACTGTTGTCTCAGTCCTGACACGTTACATGTGAGTTTGTTGTGCATTTCAAAGATATGGTGCTTATTTTGACTTAGGTATTGCTCCATTTAACTTCTATTTTTTGCTTTTTTATTATTCATTAATTTTATTTTTTTATTTTTTGGATTTTTTATCTTTTCTTTTTTTTTCATATTTCTTTCTATTGTTCGTGATGGGCTAACATATTTTTTCTATTTTAAAAATTTTAAATTTAATTATATCAAATAAGTTAACTCAGCTACAGTAAAATATAAGCCAGCTACAGTAAAAAAATCATAATCCAACGCTATTCTGAATATCCCCTTAAATTTATGGTTTTTGGTTTTCTGTAGTTATTGGTAGCTTTTCAGTGTATTTAAATTTAAAAAAAATAAAAATAGAAAAAATATGTTATCTCATCACAAATAATACAAAAAAATAGAAGAGATAAAAGAGCCTAAAAAACTAGAAAAATATAAAAGAATAAAATTAAAAAAATTAAAAGCTAAAAATCAAAAACTAAAAGCTAAAAACTATAACCCTGCTCGTTTCGGCTTTTTTCAGCTTCTAACTTCTGCTTTTTTCACTATTCAGTAGTTCGTCTTTTTCTAAATTTTTTAGATGTTTTAGGCTTTTTTGTATTTTCTTTTTTCCCGTATTCCTTTGTATTGTCCCTAATGGGTTAACATGTTTTTTTTATTTTTACATTTTTTTAAATTAATTATGTCGAAAAAGTCAAATTAGATACAGTAAAAAAGTCAACTATAGTGAAATTTCAACCAAAAATTAGAAGCTATGGCTAAAACGAGTACCAAAAAGCTACGAGAGATGTACAGGACTGCATGTGTTTGGCGACAATGACCGATGACGTAACATATCTTATCTTCTGAGAACTAGTACTCTGCTACAACTTTCTAGGCTCCTATATGCAGGTTAGACCCATGACTATGATCCAGAAAAATCATCAAACTCACGGTACATTTGAACGACACGCGACAGAAAGCCACAACACAAATTTTGTGATGTGATGTGTCATGTGGAAGTCACGACTAACAGCTCAACACATCAGCCCAGCATATCTCCTGATTCACATGGATGTGCTTGCTCACGCTGCCTTACGTTGTACTTTAAAGCTGAGCTTTACAATCAGAATAAGTACGCGAAAGGACGTGCCAGTGCCAAGCACCAGCCCAGTTCACGTGGCCAACAGTGTTAGCTAGCTAGTCTGACAGCTGTTCTCAGCCCTGATATGTTACATGTGAGTTATGACAACTCTTTCACGTCTAAAAGAACAAAGCTGTACGGCCATTCTGTTAGCTTTGTTAATGAATAATGATGCAATAACCCTAGGAGAGCCTGCAACACTTCACACGTGAGTAGTTGAGTTTGGCAGCTGTTGTTTCAGCATTGATGAGATGTTGTTGTATGCACAGTACTACTACTGTACCGATGAGGCGCCATTCTGACTTGGGTGGAGCGTTATGGTACTTTGGTAGCTGCCATCGTCAATGCGTATGCAGGGCCGGCGTTACTACTACTGTTCTAATAACAAAGGGGCCAATTAATCACGGAGTTTTATGGCATCATCAACTCATCATCAATGGACACCGCATTTGATCTGAAGTCCTAGCAACGCTGATAGTCCAGTGCATTCCAACCTTGTTTGCACTCCCGCGTTTTTCTTCTAAATACAATGTAAATTGTCATAAAAAGGATCTGTTTGGAATCGTTTATAATTTTTGCTATAGTATCTAACTTTTAAATGAAATATTTTTTAAAAACGAGATCTACAAGTTAATTGTAGTACACGTTAAAAACCCAACATATGTACCATCCAAAATCACAAGCGAGTATCTCTCTCCGTAATCTCTATCGCAAACATTTAAAATTCAAAAATTTCAGCTAAAAACCATAAGCCACAGTCACATCAAACATGCCCAAAGTTCTAAAAAAACATTAACATCATTGACACGAAATCAATTATGCCATAAAATTTTAAATCTAAATTTAATTAACGATGGAGAAAAAAGATAAATTCGGCTAAAAAGTAAATCTCGAAATAAAAAAGAGAAAAAAGGTAAAGCTACTATGCAGGAAGGTGAATAGGGCCACCAAGTCCTTAGGTCTCATTTCTTAACCTTCAAGAATTCATGGGCGTGCCCCGTGAAACGTGGGCAGGGCCTATTGGATCTGCCTGATGGCTAACTCAGAGACCTTTATGATAGAGATGGAGATGCTTTGATAAATAGTATCTAGAAGGTACATGACATACCGAATTGGAAGCTAATATGACGCTAGTTCTAGATTAGGATAACTAGATAGATACATACGCTATGCTGCGTCGGTCATCAGATCTTTCTTACACAGTACGTTATGTCCGTGTGGTCAACTGCAAGAATCTGAATCACACAAAAAAAAATTGAAAGCAAGGATATACACACTACTACAGAAAACCGTATCACAGACAGTTCAAAAATATTATCACCGACGGTTTTCTGAATCGTCTGAATTTATGGGTCAGTGATAATCGAAGGTTATCACATACGGTTCAAAAACCGTCTGTGGTCTAAATATCACAGACGATTTGTAACTAAAAACTGTCTGTGATAGCTATAATCACAAACGGTTTGTAACCCAAAACCGTATGTAATATATCCATATCATATACGGTTGGTAACTAAAAACCGTCTGTGATATGGATATATCACAGACGATTTTGAGTTACAAACTATCTGTGATTATAGCTATCACAGACAATTTTTAGTTACAAACCATCTGTGATACTCTTTTTTACCCCTAAATATATTTCTGTTTATTGGCTAGCCTCAGGAAATGCTAGCCATGCCCTCTGAAACAAGCAGATCAACATGTACATGTATACATACAATTCACATATCAATTCATTTCACAAACATAAAACATTCAATTCACATCTCCATTCATTTCACAAACATAAAACATCCAATTCACATCTCAATTTATTGAAATGAAATAATATCCATTAATAAATAGACAATTACAAAAGATGTATATTGCATTTGCACTTAGATGGTAACATTGGATTTTTTTATTGCTCTATCACTCCGGAATCGAGATCTCGCGAAAGAAACAGATCTATAATCAATGAACTTGTCAGGCTGCACAAGCAATACTTGGATGGTGCATGATTGCCATTCAAGTATTGCTTGTGCAGCCTAACAAGTCGTTGATTATGGACTGTCCTTTCGCGAGACCTCGATTTCGGAGTGATAGAGCAATAAAAAATCATTCTACGTTGTGTAATTGCCTGCAACTAATTAGTAGCATTGGGAGGTGCTTTACCGGGTCGACCAGCGGCTCACCAAGCATGAATTTACAGGCCAATGGCAGGTACAAGATATCATTATCGGTCTGTTTTGCTTTGCCCTTGCTGCCTTGGCGGTACTTGCTGCCTTGGTTGTAGGTCAACTGTAAAGGTACCACCGGTGGAAGTTGTTGCACAGGGAATAGCATCCGTGGACTCAGCACCGGTGCAGGTAGCGTTGGTGGAGATAGACCTTGTGAAGATGGTACCAGTGCAAGTTGGTTTGGTTCGGATTACCCTTGTGGACCTACCACCGATGAAGAATTCTCCAGGCAAATGTCGCTTTTGGGCCACTGGATGAAGATTCCAATGGCTTACCCTAGAGTCACGATGTCGTCGTTGGGGGGCTTCGGTAGCGAGACGACATCGAAATTGGCATGCACACTGTCCACATTCACTTTTGCGAAGGCTGACGTCAAAGGTGCACGGTGCACCATGGCCCCGTGACTGGACGGATATGCCAGGCCTTAAGCAGCGCACAAAGCAACAGAGGTATATCTCACTTAGAGCTTGCACTTTGTAGGCTCCAGGATGTCATCCACAGGAAATCTACCGTCATTTTTCATCGTAGGATTGAACGCGCAGATACTCCGACGGTTGGGGGGCTGGCTAGCACAGGAGTGGCGGCGGCGGCCTGCTGATTTTCTTCTGTAATTCTTTGCACCTCATCTTTGACGTAATCAGTAAGCTCCTCTCTAAGAGATGCCTTGATCTCGTCTCGTAGCTGTGCGTCACGCTCGGCTTTGTTTCTCTTCCTACTCTGATACAATTCGAAGTTATCTGAGAAACCTTGTTTCCAAGGAACATTGCCCAAGGCCTCTCGTATGACCTGGGTGCTCCTTGTTTTCCAGTGCTGCGGAGAGTATATCTTTCTCCCTAGTTGACTGGAATGATCCCTGCGAATATTCGACACTCAGTGTATCCTGCAAGAGACCGACATATCATTTCACTTCCTACGAAGTTGTGGAGTAATTACAAGCTACGTAGTTTGATATCTTACCAGGCGATGGGACACTTCCTGGTCTGCAGGGTTCTGGAAGGAGATGTCCCCCGACGACGTGGTAGATGACCTCGCTCTAATCCAATTTCGAGCACGCTCATCTGAGATCGTGGCAAATGACGGGGCGGTGTCCCGTAGGATTGCCTGTTCGTCCTTTTGCCTCCACTGCGGGATTTTACTTGCATACCCAACTGTGCCGAGTCTGTAGGGGTGTGTGTTTTTTTGCTTGGAGGGCCTTGTGCGCCGCATTTGCACTTCTGAAAGTTTCAGTCATTTTCGTCGCCTTAAACTCTTCCTATTGTGGTTCCAGAAATGAGTACTTATTAAAGGGTGTTAGATCTTTCTTCACATACTGCTTGACAAGCACGCTCTTGAAATTCTTCCATGCTTTGTACGCCGCTAGCAAGGCATGTCGTTGTACGGAGTCATTGTGTTCTTCTGGGATCTCGAACATGCAAAAATCTCTGTCAGCAGCTCATGTTTCTGAGTCTCACTCACGCTCTTCTATGAATCGAATGTGATCTCAATTCGTTCTCGTACAACTATTCCAATTGTTCTTTGAAATGCGGCCACTGCTTTGTGAGGAAAGAGAGGGGTCCCAGATCTATCGACCTCTGTGATGGTAAATCAGCCCTCGGGCTTTTTCGATAGTCCTCTTCCTTTGCGTGTTGATTTTGGAGTGGACGCATCCACCGATGATGTTGAAAAATGCGCGGATGACATGTTGGCCTTGTCATATATAAACAGTAAGCACAATATAGTTTATATATATATATATATCAATATGAAAAGTAACTTATACTAACTTAAGGCATGAAAGGCCAACTATAGTTGAGAGAGGCGAACTATAGTAACTTATACTATAGTATACTAACTTATACTATACATATCTAAGATATACTGTGCACATCTATATATATGTTTATTAGCAACATACATATACATATACATATACATATACATATACATATACATATACATATACATATACATATACATATACATATACATATACATATACATATACATATACATATTGTTGTGGCTACAGACCAAACAGAGAGAGAGAGGTGTATCGTAGTGGAGAGTTAGGTGAGCAAATGTCCTCTTGGTCTTTCCCAAGGGCTCAGTATGACGTATATATGTGCGCCCTCGTAAGGAGTGTCTTTTACACTCATAACCTTACATTGAGCCTCCTTCCGAGGGTATTCATGTCATTACACATGTCCTGCTTGGGACTTACAACTTTCCAACAGGCTAGCTGGGTTTAGGTGGGGGCCATCCCTACAACAGGAGCCTCTTATGGTGAAGGGCTTCACAGGCCGAAGCCATGTTGCCGAGCCCTTTGGCCCCCTCCGTCCCTGCGGCCTGTGACCTCATGTGATTGTGGGCGAAGATGATTTGGCCCGCGTAGCCTATGGTGGCTCCGCGGAGTCGGAGCCGCGGGACCGCAAGCGGAGTCGATGTCAAAGTCCTGTACCGGCGCGAAAATAATAATTGCGCTAGGAAGTCGTAGGTAGAGTCGCAGTTGGCCTGCAGAGGCAGGGAGCTCGTCGATGCAGGATAGGCAGGCGAGAGCAGGAAGTTGGAACGTCGCGCATGTAAGCAACCGCGTTGGTTCGAAGTCCCGATGCGTGGCCGGCCGCGTCGATTGGACTTCCGCCGGTTGCGCTTCGTTGGTTGGACTCCCGCCGGTTGCGCTTTCCAAGGACGGCTATATATGCAGCCGTATCGGTGTGATGAAGTACTGCTGGGACGGCTTGTCTCAAGAATATGCCTCTTCCGATCACGAGCATGCGGCAGGGTTGGCGTCGGATAAGGCGCTCTGTGCATGCTTGTGGACGGAAGAAGGTATATTCTTGAGTTAGCAGGAAGATTGGCGCCGCAGGCCGAGGAAGAGGCGTCAGGCCTGTTGCGGAGATGTCCTCCGAGCCTGGGGCCATCCCTTGCGGAGTAGAGGGGGTGTCTTCGAGCAGGCGGTGTACCAGACGTTCGCGCCTGCCGCGCTGACACTTTGTGTGACCTTGCATCCAAGAAAACACGTTGGCCACATTAGGGTGTGAAAACAGTTCCTTGTGCCAAGAATGGTAAATATGGAATGCGGTAGGGTCCGGGGTTGGTCCGAGCCACCGAAGTGGTGGGCGTCTTCGGGAGTGTCGCGTCGGTGCGCGGGGAAGCGTCGAGATGACGGAGCCGAAGGCGAGCCCGGAGTTGCCCTGCAGATGTGAAGGCCTCGTCGAGGGCAGAGCCAGGGTCGCCCTGTCGAAGCGGAGGGCTCGTCGGGGGCGGAGTTGGTATCGGCGCAGATTCCCGAGTAGACGCGTGGCGGAGTGATATTGGCGCGTCGTGCGTTGTCAGGCCTTTTCGCGACCGTCGTTTGACTGGGCCTGGTGCATATGGGCAGTTGTGGCGGTTCAGCTTCGGTCATGGGGAGCTGAGCGGTTCGCCTGCCGCCGGTTACTCTTACCGGTGGTGTGGGGGATGTAGGGTCTTAAATACCCCCAGCTGTGCCCCATCTGCGCTCTGCTCGCCTCACCTTCCGATTTCTAGCCACACGCCGTCATTCTCGTGTCTTCCTTGCTTCCTCCATCGTTGCACATCTCGTAGGAAGACAATGGCGTAGGGTGGAGAGCGCGCTCAGCCAGTCGGGGACTGCACCGTCTTCCGGCGGCCGTCGCCGCTAGAGGTGGAATACACACTCGAGGGGCACGACTCAACGCAGGTGGACAGACGGTGGGCGGCGGCGAAGCAAGTAGAAGATCCATGC
Organism: Melocanna baccifera; assembly: GCA_036346265.1. Taxonomy (NCBI): domain Eukaryota; kingdom Viridiplantae; phylum Streptophyta; class Magnoliopsida; order Poales; family Poaceae; genus Melocanna; species Melocanna baccifera. The sequence goes on along the minus strand of CM070705.1, from coordinate 10,130,677 downwards.
TCCCGCGTGTTGAGCTCGACGCTGGTGACGGAGGAGACAAGTCGCAACCTCCTGCGCGAAGGAAAGCTGTCGGACTGCCGGGAAGTGCGACTGCCCACGATCGACGAGACCGAACTGCATCCCGAAAAGTCGAAGGCGATCGTGTTCATCGCCTTCCTGGAAGCCGGGTTGTGCATGCCAGCCGCCCGACTTGTCGGGGACGTCCTGCGGGCCTTTGGGCTTGAGCTTGCGCAGATAACGCCGGATGTGATGGCCCGTCTTGCCGTGTACAGTTGGACGTTGCGTACGGAGGCGTGCTGGCCGACCGCATCGCTGTTCGCGTTTCTCCACGACGCACGATGTGAGTCGGAGGGTCAGGAGACGGGGCGCTGCCCAGCTACGGCAGCGTAGCCCTTGTCTTACGTTCGTCGTGCGCGAAGATTTTTCCCACAGAGTCGGGCCCGGCGGAGTGGGAGCCGAATTGGATGAGGCGGTGGTTCTACCACCGCGTGGCGAGCGGTAGCGGCCTTGAGTGTTCGGGGCGGCTGGTGGCGCTTAACACCACGCCCGGTCTGCTGATAGATGCTAAGGATGAACGAATAGCACAAAGGCTTGTGGGGATCACCGCCCGCTTCAACATGCGCGACCTCGCTGAGGAATTCGTCATGTATGACGTGGCACCGCTTGCTGCGGTGTGGTGTGTGACTCCTGGGAAGCTTCGGCGCGACAATGTCCGCCCGTCCGTGTCTTCGCTGCCGAGACCCTACGGTCTGCGTAAGTTGTACTAGAGCTTAGCTTTCGTGTGCTGTTCCTCGGGGCCGTTGTTTTACACCGTGCCCCTGTGCCACTCACAGGTGCTTCCCTGGAAGACGTGAAGCGTGCGGTGGGCGCATTCCTCGGACCGTATACAGCCAGGGAACATACAATGCGCGTAGCTGCGACCGCGGAGGCAGGTCTGGGGCGGCTGAATCGCGTGTGCGAAGCCTTGGGCATTAGGGTGCCAGAGTGCGCTGTTCCAGCCCCAAGTCGACCTCTCCGCGGTTCCACGGGGGAGGGAGTGCCAGCGGACGCGGGTTCCGACTCGACGAAGCATGCCGACTTGGAGGCAGGCGCGGGTGCTGCTTCGCTGCCAGCCGGCGTTGAGGCGGAGTCGTCGCCCGCGGAGGATGCTGGGGTAGAGTCCGCTCCTGCCATGGTGGGACCTCCTCCTACGGCTGTTTTCGAGGTGGGGTTGCCCTCCTATAACCTGAAAGCGAAGCGGCCCCGCACACAATCGCCCCTTCGCTCGTCGAGGGGGTTCGCTGTGGCGAGCAAGGTCAGAGCCCTATGGGGCTCCGACTCAGACAGCGAGTGCCTCGGTGTCCCCGCGGCCCCGCGCAGGTCTGCGGCTGCCTAGGGCGAGGGCTTGGTGGAGCTGAGCTCCGACACAAAGGTCCCTTGCCCGGCGGGATGGCCGGGGATGCCGAGATCCTTGCGGATTCGGGCGGAGCTGAAGGTAAACTGACATTGTTTGGTGTGGCCTGCTATGCGTTCGCAGGGCTGACCGCCACATCCCCTTGCAGCAACGTATCTCCCCAAGCGTGGGCATCCCGCGAAGCACGAGGACGTCCACTTGGGGGGACCTCCGACTCCGGCGCCAGCGAAGCCGTCACCGTGGGTGCCGCACAAAGTCTAGCAGACTTCATCCCTGGACCGGAGGTGTTGGTAGCGTGGCAGGAGGTGGCGGATAGCGTGGCTGCCAGTCTGGACCGCCAGGCATTGCAGACCTATGGGTCGGGACTGCTAGAGAGGGTGCTAGAGGTCTCCGAAATGAGGGTAAGCATCTGACCGTGAGCAGCACACGGCCCTTGGGAGGTGTACTGATTGCTTTATAGCGTAGACCTTTGCCCTTAGCCGGGCGCTGCAGACGGCCCATGTCCGGCAACGGGAGGCCTTGGAGGGCCGACTGCGCGTCATCGAAGGAGACTTTCGCGCGTCGGAGGAGGCGCATTCCGCTAAGGACGATCGCATGCGGCGCCTGGAAGCGGAACGCGCGGAAGCCGTCTAATATGCCACGGAGCTTGTGGCATCGGCTCGGCAAGCGGCAGTGGAGGAGCGGGACGGCCTGCTCCGACAGGTTGCTGTTCTGGCGGAAGAGTAGGGCCGCCTTGCTGCGTCTTTGAGGGAGTGGGACCAGGCGCTGGGTGACGCCTCGGCGACGGCATGGGAGGCTATGCTGGCCCTGGAGGGCACGCTTGAAAACCTTGTGGCCGAAGTGCCGCCCCGCTCATTTGGACCCAAAGAGCTTTCGCGAACACTTCGACGGATAGGGGAAGCAGTCGATCTCGCTCAGGCCACCGCGACGTCCTTTTGCAATCACTGCTCCTACGTGACCGCATGCCTGGCGTGTGCTCTTCTCCAGCACCGGGGCTACCGTCATATCGACGAATTAGGCGATCCGCAGCTGGAGATGCCTGATGGGGCCGGAGTGATGTCCGGTGCCGTGCGCGCTGTTCGGCCCACCGTTCGGTTTTTTCACGAACGGATCTGGGAGTACATCGAGGAGGCCGCGGGAAAGGTGGAGCTGTGGCGGAACATGTACAGTAAGGGGAACCTTGACGAATGGCTGGATGGAGTTGCCCGGCGCGACGATGACGGTGCCGATGGCTCGAGGCAGGTGTGACCCCGGTATTCTTGCGTGCCGGTGTGTGTTGTAGTCTATGTACTCCATGCTGCAAATGACATGAATATTGCTTCCCTTCTTTGACCAACCACGCCATTTTATTCCAAGCAGCTGCTCGATGGGGACCGGTCGCGATTTACGACATCGTGACTCGCGCCGCTTATGACGCGGTGGCGGTCAAGACTCGCTGAACTTCTGGGCGAATCGACCCTCGATGGGTGAGGCTTCGACGCGGAAGGCCACCTAGGCGAAGCCAAACGAGTAGCATTGGCCTGGTGGGCTTTGTAATCACTTTGTAGTAGCGCAGTAGATAAGCCGAAGCGTTCATACCCGCTGTCTTTGTGCTTTTCTTGTGAAGCTTGTTGGCTAGTCGGGGTAGACGCTCGAGGTAGGTACGAAGCTGGCGTCCAAGCGAAATAGATGCGCGAGCGCTCGGTCCCCATCCCTCTAGGTGGTGGCAGTGGGGCTGGTGCCTAGTCGGAGTAGACGCTCGAGCGCTCCGTCCCGTACCCTTTTAAGTGGTGGCAGCGGAGCTGGTGCCTAGTCGAAGTAGACGCGCGAGCGCTCCGTCCCCTACCCTTCAAAGCGGTGGCAGCGGAGCTGGCGCCTAGTCGAAGTAGACGCTCGAGCGCTCCGTCCCCTACCATTCGAAGCGGTGGTAGCGGAGCTGGCGCCTAGTCGAAGTAGACGCACGAGCACTCTGTCCCTTACTACTGGGCAGGATAAGGATAAGGTAGGCTTGGGGAATGACAGGGACCTAGCTCCGTAGGTCCTGTCCCCGGCGGTCGATGGGGGACCTCACGGGCGCCACTATTTCCCTGCAGTCCCAGAATCTGACGGGATAGCTAAGGCGAGATCAACGGAGCTCTGCACATGGCGCTGTACGGCTGCGAGGGAGGTGTTCCTTGCCCATCGTCCGTTGCATCGGGCCCCCCGGGATAGGGGGACGCGTGGAATGTAGTTGGCGGAGCCCTGTAACTGAAGTGGGGTGGCACTATTGCGCCACATGCCCCTGGGGCAGGCAATAGGACTCTTGAGGCATAATTTCCGCGGTCCTGCTTTCAGGGCTCTTTAAATGGGGCGAGCGGCCAAGTGAAGCGGCACTCGCCTTCCCAGACATCGCGCCCCTGCAACTACCCCTGGCGGACTCGCCGTCCTTGGTGCGCCTTAGCTTCTTCCTACTTGCTGGCCGGCGCTGATAGCGCCGGGGGTTTCGGAGCGTGGCTGATACCGCCGGGACGACCACGGGGTCAGACATCCAGCCTATACAAGGTGGGTGCGACGCCGCGACGTATGTTCCCCTCGTCGGCTCGCCGAAGAGCTGCGGCTGGTGCGGGGTGGTGAGCAATTCACTTGTACTTCATCAAGGCAGCTCCTAGCTTTGGGAGTAGACTTCTATGTCACGCCAGTGAGGCCTCGTCCCACCGTGCTATCCTGCACAGGCGCCTGTCCTCTCCCCTAGTCTCCTTCCCTAGCTGTTGGATGCTTGGGATGAGGGGTAGTTTGTAACATCCCAAGTTTTTTTTAATAAAATAAAAAAAATAAAAAATAAAAATATATAAAGTAAAAAATAATTAATTTAGTTTAAAATAAAAATCAAAGTTATTTGGTCGCTTGAATTTTTAAAATTTGAGTTGACCTGATTTTCTGTTTTAAAGAAAAGAGCCTTTTTGTTAAAAAAAATATATTTTTATAAAGAAACGTATGCAAATTTTAGTTGGAATTCTATTTAATAAGTTCAAAATAGCTTTAGAAAGTTCTATGAATTTTTGTAAGATTTTTAAGCTTTATTTGTTATTTATTGTATTATTTTAAAGCTAGAAAAGAAAAACATTTTTAAAAATTAAAATAAACATCAATTAATTCTGAAAATATTTTTTTAATCTTTTTAGGCTCCAAGGATCTCTAGAAAATTTTCTTGAAATTTTTCTAAATTTTCTTTTTCTTTTATTGTCTTTTCTCTCTCCTCCCTATTCTCTTCTTCCTCCAAAACGTGGCTGTTTGTGTGCAGCAGAGAAGCAGCCACCATTAGCACGTTTTTGAAGGTTCTTTAAATCTCCATAAATTTTTATTCTCTCAACCGTTTCTCATGAAATCAAGTGCATTCTCTTCCTCTCATCAAGCTCCTTCAATTCCCTATCGTTTCCTCTTTAATTGATGCCCATTTTCGTGGGAATTAACTCATGTCATTGATGGACATGGTCCTTTGATCTCCCTCCTCGGGCCTCCTTAGCCCCTATAAAAGGGAGCACCATGAGCCCCTCTTCATTCTCACTCAACCCCGAAAATCTCAAGTCCTCACTCTCATTCGTTTGGCCGCAATCGGAGTTTTACTTTTGTTGTACAAGCGACGTTCTTCGGCCTTTTGCACCTCGTCCGGTGGAGCCCCGCCGTGTTTGACCACACCGTTGGCTTCGTCTCATCGCGTTCTACGCGGTGCTCACCTCCCCTTCGCCGGAGCATCGTCACCACTGTGGGCCAAATCGCGTCGCCGTTCCACGCCTCGTCACCGACCGACTGTGCATGCTCGACCAAAACCGAGGTGAGCATCACGATCCCCACGCTCTTCTCTTCGATTCACCGCAACTCTCGCATGTCAATTTCTCTCCGTTTTCCCGGAACACCGATATTAGCCTGTAGGCTACATAAAGTCTTGTCCACCGTGTTTCGCTAGTCCGTTGGCCGAGCCGTCTACGGCGTTAAGTTCGTATCGACACGTTCTACGCCGTGCTCTCCTCCATTTGTCCAAAAGCCTTCCCCAGATTTTTGCGCCCGACACCTAGCCATGGCCGTAAATTGCACTTCGCGTCCCCGCCTATCCGGGGATGCCTTGAACAATCCGTCTGCGTCCAAACGTGCCAAACCATCCTAGGAGGCTACATTTCAGACGGTTTTGGATTCGCCTGACCGAGCACAAAGATATTGAATTTTTCGTATTTCGGTACCGACGTCGCTGAAACGACGATTGCGTCGCCTCCGGTGAGTTTTCGGCTTAGCCGATATTTTTTCTAGACTCACCTCGCCGCGTTCTAGGCCATGCTCACCTTACTTCTTTATGTCTCGTGCCCGAAAATTATTCTTCTCTCCACACGCTATGTCGTTGTCGCCGTACACATCGTCACCCGTGTGAACCTTTGACGCCCCTTCTCCGAGCAAGCCGTCGTCGGAGAGTCTCCACCCGCGATAACCGTACCCACCTCCGCTACACCCTCACCACCAACCAACTCTGTGCAGTCCGAACCTTGCACCAAGGTAAAACCGGACTCATACTCTTCTATCTCTTTTGTACACCTCCCCGGTCTTCGCTACCGTTGCATCACTCGGATCTTGTCACGCGAAGCCGTCTGACTTCTCCCAACCATCCGATTCTTAGACTCCGACATCCGAAGTAAGACTCCGCCATCTGGAGACTCTTTAGACTCCGCTATTTGGAGGCTTCTTAGACTCCGAACTGCTCGGAGCCTTCGACTTCGACCTTCAACCCCAGAGACTTTGACCTTCAGAGATTTTGACTCCAGCCTTCGACCTTCGACCTCAAAGACTTAAACTTCGGCCTTCGATCTCGGAGCCGTCAACTTTTATCTCTGTTTTCGAACCGACCATGGTTGTTGGACCATTTTAACCTCTGCACCCTCCGACCTCTCTGAACCCTCCGATCTCTCCGACCACTCGAAGCCGTCTGACCTCTTCAAGCCGTCTTATTCTTTCTACCACTCTGCATAATCCAATTCTTTTGACCACTGTATAGTGCCAACCAGGTCTTCGACCAAATCTTTGACTTCGACCAAATCTTTGACTTCGACTGCACCTGTACTTGGAGTCTTTGTCTTCAACTTAGGCCTCCGCATCTTCAACCGTTGATTCGACTATGGTTTTGACCATGTATTCTACTACGCCTTCGATCATGGTTTCAACTATACACAAATATTGTAGCTTCCGACCACTTTTTCTTCACAAAGAAAAGAATTCCAATAATTTCTTTTGTTCATTTCACTGGAATTCAAAAGTTGTTCTCCTTTATCCTAACTCCTTTTGGACCAATTCAAATTCCAAAATTAATATGCTATCTCCCAGATAATATTTTATAATTTTTGAATTTTATTTGGATTTATTTGAGTTTAGTTTGTTCTGATTTTTTAAGTGTAGACTACGACTATTCCGGAGAGTATAACTTCAACGAACCTCAGCAAACTTCGAAGCAAGGCAAGTTACACATTTGACCATGTTGAACCTAATATTTCAAATTTATTTATGTTGTTTTACTGTATATGTATGCGTACTTCTATTAAAATTTAATTTAAATTCAATTTAAATATTAGATATACCCATAATCCTTTGAATATGGCCAATTTGAATCTCAAATTCGTATACCTTGTCACCCTAACAGAAAACTAGTTAGTACCATAGTATTGACTAGAAATTTTATAGAAATGCTTAGCCTAGCTTAGTGTGATTTTAGGTGGGATCAACTATTTCACATGAAGTGACAGTTCCTTTTGAAATCTTGACTTCGGTGAGTCAAGGATGGTTTATGAAAATGGTTTAAAAATAAAAATAGAAACTTATGATTTGGACTTAGGCTATTGGTTAGGTGGTGGGGTGCCGGCATACCTCATGTTTGGTGACACCTGGTTGATTGTCGTGCATGTGGGTATGTGGTTGAGCCTAATTCGGATTAAGGACCGTTTCTGTGATTCATATTACGAAGTCACTTCGTACTACCACAAGTCCGGTATGGGAGGGATTTGGCTAAGTAATTTATGAAATTTCAAATATGATTTCGCTATAGGCTGAATGTGAGCGTGGCGTAGGCCGCGAGAAGTCTCACATGGCACAAGAGGAGGCTCCAACTCGTGGATTCGAGTTGTGGTGAAACCTTAGTGGCGACATGACTGTTTTGACTAGGGATCATTGTAATAGCCTTGTCATGATCTCCTCGCCGCACACCAAAGGAAGTGTGTTAATCTAGTGGCAATATAGGATGATCATGTCTTGTGGGTAAAGTTGTACACCTCTGCAGAGTAACAAACTATCTGGATAGCCGTGTCTACGGTCATGGACATGCTGAGTAGAGTTTTCACAGATTAGACTTGGTTTTTAAAAAACTTGATTTTCGGACAAACAACAGTGGTTTTGACAATGGTCCGGGTGGAATGCCCGTGGTTGGTTAGTGTAGGTCGGAGCCTACACTAACGATAATACTTTGGTTAAAATATTGTTTCATATGATATATTAAAAACTCAGCTTTTGCACTTATGTTACTGTATTTAAATTCAGTACTGCTTTTCACACAAATAAACTTAATAAGCCTTCCTTTGTTATCCCTATGCATGCATTCACTCTGTTAAAACTCCTGGTGTAACCTGCGTAAGTACTTTATGTGCTTACCTTCAGAGTACTTTATGTGCTCACCTTGCTAAAATCTGTTGCCAGAGGATGGCGTCAACAACTTCGGTGAGGATGGTGACGGCTAGGCCGCGTCTTACAGTCATTCGCCTGTGGGCAGGCAGGATGGGCTGCTGCTTCATTGGTTCTCTTCCGCTGTTTATATTTATTTTTGGTTTATGAACCATTGAGATAACCTTTGGCCATCAGGCCCATAATTAGTTAATGAATAAATGCCATTGTGCATGATATGAATCTTTGTTATCCACTGTGTGCATTAGCTTGATCCTGGACTAGTGCGATTTACACAAAGGATCCACGAGTCGTTGCTCCGGGGTCCGATAGTATCTTGGCGCTTGCAGTGCTATAGGTGGTGTAGCAGCTCCGGGGGCAGGTTTCGACGAGTGCGTTTGGGTCTTCGCCTCTTCTGCAGAGGTGCAGGCCATCGAGCTCGCGTGCTGCCCCTCCTCCATGGTGTTACGGCCCAGCTCGTCAGGCGAGAAAGCTGGTAGCGAGGTGTGGTGCGAGGAGGGGGGCGTCCCAGGCCTCCAGACTGAGGGATCCGCGGCGCCCGTGTATCTTGAAAACCTTGCACCTGAGGCACCTCACCCCTGTACCCGAAGCCCGAGGAGCCTCTGGTGCCCGCGCTCCGCTGTGTTTAGACTCTGAAGTGTGCGTGGGCACATCATCCACGTCTTATTTATACCCCAAGGAGTACGCACGGTGGTAACACTAACGCGTGCGTAGAACGTCGCGTCTTGTTTAGACTCAGTAGAGTGCGTAGGGAAAACATCCGCGTCTTGTTTAGACTTAGTAGAGTGCGTAGGGAAAACATCCGCGTCTTTGTTTGTACTCCGGAGAGTGTGGGACTGTCAACCACGGCTTACTTAAGCTCCGGAGAGTAGCCAACGCGTGCGCGGGACATCCGCGTCTTGTTTAGACTCAGTAGAGTGCGCAGGGAAAACATCCACATCTTTGTTTGTACTCCGAAGAATGCGTGGGACTATCAACCACGGCTTACTTAAGCTCCGGAGGATACGCCAACGCGCGCACGGAACATCCGCATCTTGTAATACTCAGTAGAGTGTGCAGAGAAAACATCCGCGTCTTATTTATACTCCGCAGAGTGCGCGCGGAGGCGTCCCCCCGCTGCGTCTTATTTATACTCCGTAGAGTGCATGCGGAGGCGGACCTCGACGCTACGTCTTATTTATACTCCGTAGAGTGCGTGCAGAGGCGGACCTCGACGCTACGTCTTATTTATACTCCGTAGAGCGCGTGCGGAGGCGGACCTTGACGCTACGTCTTATTTATACTCCGTAGAGTGTGTGCTGAGGCGGACCTCCGTGAAGTGCGTGTGCGGAGGCGGACCTCTATGGAGTGCGTGTGCGGAGGCGGATCTCCGTGTTGACCTCCGTGGAGTACGTGTGCGGAGGCGGACCTCCGTGGAGAGCGTGTGCGGAGGCGGATGTGCGGAGGCGGATCTCCGTGTTGACCTCCGTGGAGTACGTGTGCGGAGGCGGACCTCCGTGGAGAGCGTGTGCGGAGGCGGACCTCCATGGAGTGCGTGTGCGGAGGCTGACCTCCGTGGAGTGCATGTGTAGAGGCTGACCTCCGTGGAGTGCGTGGGAACATCGACCACGTCTTTATACTCCAGAGAGTACGCGTGGTAGTGACACCGATGCGTACGTGGAACTCCGCGTCTTGTTTATACTTAGTAGAGTACGTAGGGAGAGCATCCGCATCTTGTTTATACTCCAGGGAGTGCGTGCGGGGGTAAACCTTCGCACGTCTTCGCAGGGAAAACAAATAGCTTCGCAAACAGCGAACTTTATTAAATTCCCGTTTACACGGGTGAGCGAGTACAAAGGGTCGGGACTAACCATTGGACTCGTTATCGTGACGGCGAGGTAGGGAGCCTCTGGTGCTTGGGCTGCCATAGCGCGTGTACGGACGCGCCTGACCAAGGAGTCTCCCTAGACTCCTGGGTGCAGGCTTCAGGTGCCGTGTTCTATGCGCCGGGCCATGTGTTGGTCGCCGAAGACGGTGATGATACCGTGCGGGCCTGGGAGCTTCACGCATAGGAAGCCATGGTATGAGACTGCCCCATAGGAATTGAGGATCGGTTTCCCCAAAATGACGTTGTAGGAGTACTGGATATCCACGACATCGAAGGTGGCGTCCCCGCTCGCCACGTTGTCGCCCTGGCCAAAGGAAACCTGCAGACATATTTGGCCCAGCGCCAGCAATGGCTGACCTCTGAAGCCTTGCAGCGGAATTTTTGAGGGGCCCAGGCGGCTTCGAAGGATCGCCATCTGGTCGAAGGCCACGGCGAACAAAACGTTCGCGGAACTTCCTCTATCGACCAGGACACGTCGGACGTCGCATCCGGCAATCGCGACCTGGATGACCAGGGGATCTTGATGGGGGAACTCCACGCCTTCAGCGTCGGCAGGCGTGAAGGTGATCGCATATTGCGCCCAATCCGGCGGTGCATGTGCTGGGGACGCCGCCACATGGTGTAGCCTCCGCACGTAGGCCTTGCGCTGTCGCTCCGAGGCGAACTCCAGGGAGGAGCCTCCGGAGATTACGTTTATGACCTGACGCTGAGCGCCCTCGAGGGCGTGGATCCGTAGGGGGCTCTCCTGGGGCTGCTGCACCTGCCCTTGCATCCGCCGGAGGCCCTCCTGAGTCTGCGGCTCCTGGTCCCGAATCCGTAGGGGGCCGTCCAGGAGCAGCTGGACACTGTGGGCGGGCGCGCCTCGAGATCCCTGTCTCTGGCAACGCTTTCTCGAAGTGCCGCGATGGTGGTGCAGGAGCGGGTGTCATGATTGCCTTGGCCGTGCACCTCGCACCATTGTGGGCGGTGTTGGTCGCCGTACTCCGCACGGGCCCAACCCTCACGGCCCCGACCTCGGCCTCGCCCCCGACCCCGTTGGGCCCTGGCCCTGCGGCCAGCGGGGGCGTTGTCTTCCGAATCGCCCTCAATGTCGAAGACGTAGCGGGCTCTCCGGGACGTTTGGCAGCCGCGCTGAGGCTTGTCGGCCGGCGCGTCCTTATGCTGGGAGGCGTCCTTCTTCGGCTCCTACCTACGCTTGCTCCGCGAGGAGTTTGTTTTCACCTGGTCAACACGCTTCACCGCATCTTTCGCTGGGTTAGCGTCGACGTTGTTGTTCTGGCGCCACCTCGCGTCTTCTTCCGCTCGGGCGTACTCCTCCATCTTGCCGAAGAGCTTCGCCACTGTCTTGATTGGCTTCCGCGCGTTGTACTCAGCTAACGGCCCCGGGCGAAGGCCCTGCACCGCTGCGTTGATGATTGTTGTTTCGTTGACATCTTTGACCTAGCAGCGAACCTTCGCGAAGCGTTTGAAGTACTCGCGGAGCCTTTCCGATGGTTTTTGCTTGATTGCGAAGAGCTGATCCGCGTCGATACACTCAACGTAGTTCCCCTGGAAGTTATTGTAGAGGCGGTTGCGAACCTGCTCCCATGCATAGATGGAGTTCGGCTCTATGGTGAAGAACCAGAGCGCGCCACCGCAACGCGTGGCGGAGCCCTTCGCCTTGGTGGTGTCGTCTTCGTCTGCCGCCTCGATGGCGGTCTCGTACACACGCACGAACTCCCGGGGTCCGTGTTGCCCTTGTACGATGTGACGGAGCTTGGGAATTTAAAATCTTCCAGCCATGCCGCCTGCTACAGGCCCGCCGATAGCGGGGACTCCGGGTCCACGCGTCGCGCAGCAAGCGCCCGGATGTGGGGCGTCCGGCTATCCGCGGCAGGCGTGGGCTCCGGTGCGACCACCGGTGGGGTCGGCTGACTCCGAGCCTCTTGCATTCTCCGCACAGCCCCCCGGAGATACGCTAACTCCTGCTGGAGCGTGCCGAGGGCTGCCAGCAGGGCGTTCTCCACTACGAGCGTAGATGGGGCAATGGGCGCATCCGATCGCACGGCCGGGGTAGTTGCAACCACCGCTTGTGTCCTTGAGTTGCTAATCACATCCACACAGTGGACTCCGACGTCAACGGCGGGGCCTGTGTCGCCGGCGGGGCTGCCTGGCGCTCCCGCACCGGGTGTAGGGACGGTGGTCGCGCCTTGGCGGGCGCCGACGCTACCGCTCCCTAGCACCCGGCCGGTACCATCAGGGTTGACTGTCGCACCAGCGGCTGGGTGGGGCGTGACGCGTAGGGTGGGGTCGATGGTCGATCGCGCGGGCGGGTCGATGGTCGCATCGCATGATGGCGGGTCGATGGTCGATCGCGATGGTGGGGTCGATGGTCGCGATCGCGATGTGACGGGTCGATGGTCACACGGTGAGCATTGTCGTTTTCGACCCCGACTGCCGATGCCGAAGCCCTGGTGTTGACGCGAGGCCTCGCCACGACCCCCTCCTTCTTCTTCGCCGCCGATGATAAAGCTTTCTTCGGTGCCATTCTTGAGATCTTGAGGCTTGCTCCTATCGTCCCCACGGATGGTGCCAACTGTTGTGGCTACAGACCAAACAGAGAGAGAGGTGTATTGTAGTGGAGAGTTAGGTGAGCAAATGTCCTCTTGGTCTTTCCCAAAGGCTCAGTATGATGTATATAAGTGCGCCCTCGTAAGGAGCGTCTTTTACACTCGTAACCTTACATCGAGCCTCCTTCCGAGGGTATTCATGTCATTACACATGTCCTGCTTGGGACTTACAACTTTCCAACAGGCTAGCTGGGTTTAGGTGGGGGCCACCCCTACAACACATATACATATACATATAGATGGCAATGGGTACATACCCGTTGGGTAAAGCCACCCCATACCCGTACCCGACAGATATAACTCTACCCACTACGATACCTGTACCCGCACAAGGATATAGAAACTTACCCATACCCGCACCCACACGGGTATTTATACCCAACAGGTAACCCATACCCGATACCAGAGGAGGAGGCGAGGCCGCAAGGAGGAGGCGGAGCCGGAGGACGGAGGAGGAGGTGGAGCCAGAGAGGCAAGGGCGGCACCGGGGGCCACGAGGAGGAGGAGGCAGAGCCGGAGGAGACGAGAGCGGAGCCGGAGGGCGGAGGAGGAGGCAGAGCCGGAGAGGCGAGGGCGGCGCCGGAGGCCGCAAGGAGGAGGTGGCGGAGCCGGAGAGGCGAGGGCAACGCCGAAGGCCGCGAGGAGGAGGCGGAGCCGGAGGAGGAGAGGGCAGCCGCTGGCACTGAGGCGCGACCACGCGATTACGCGAGGCGATTGGGGGATTGGGGACTTTGGGATTAGGGTTTATTTTACCCACGGGTATGTGGGTACGGGTAGTATATACTCGTACCCGCACCCGATCTACCCGATGGGTAGAGGTTTTTGCCCATTAGTATACCCACGGGTGAAAATATCTTTCCATGCTCACCTCCTTATCGGGTAAAACCCATCGGGTACTCGGGTTTATACATAACAATATATGAAACAATATATGTAACAATATATATGTAACAATAACAATATATATGTAACAATATAAAAGATATCTTTCTGGCAAGATATGCAATGTAACAATATATGTAACAATATAAAAGATATGTAACAATATATGTTTCTGGCAATGTAACAATAAATGAAATAATATATTTATGAAACAACAACAAAACCATAGACCGATGCATCACAATTCATATGTATACTTTAGGGAAAACATACATTTGCTCAACACCTTTGCTTCATTTCTTGCAAATACATATATATGAAACAATATATGGTACAATATGACTCGGGGACCAGAGGCGGCTGGCGACGGGCTCAGGGGACGGCGGCGGCGACTGGCTCGATCGGGAGAGCGACTAAGTCTAGATCTGTGCTTGGTTGGTATTGCTACTGCGGTGTACATGCAAAACCCTAGCTGGGGGTTATATATAAAGGATTATTACAGACGGTTCTATTTAAGAACCGTCTGTGATATTGATTATCACAGACGGTTCTAAACTTAGAACCGTTTGTGATAATCACTATCACATACGGTTCTAAACGGAGAATCGTCTGGGATAGTTATACTATCACAGACGGTTCTAAGTTTAGAACCATCTGTGATATTGATTATCACAGATGGTTCTAAGTTTAGAACCGTCTGTAATAAGCAGCCCCCCGGTAGTAGTTATTCATATAACTACACCACATCAACCAGCATTCAATAAGACCTCATAGAGTGTATTTCTGTACAACAGCTGGGTGTATTTCTTTAGAACAGCCCAATGAATATAGAGATACATTTGTATGACTCATTCTCAAAATTCACTTATATATCACATATTTTCACATATACATAAATGCAAATTCACAAATACATCACACACATGCATTGTTGTATACATAATTGCCAATTCACATATACATCATATACATGCATTGTTATATACATAAACGCAAATGTCCACATATATGTCACACATTCTCATTCCACTTGCTTATTTCCTTTAAAAATTAGCCATTCATGATTATCGATACGTACGTAACTAGTTTCGTCATGTTGTCCGTCGTCGACCCTTATGCCAATTCCAAAAGGAGGTAACTCGTCAAATTGATTATATTCTTTCTCGTCCACTACATTCTCTACTCCGACAATTCTTCTTTTTCTATGAAGAACTACATGGCACTTCTTATTTGCTGGGTCGGTTACATAGAAAACTTGAACAACTTGGTTCGCGAGTACGAATGGTTCATCTTTGTACTCGACACGTTGGAGGTCCATAGTAGTGACACCGTACTTGTCAACATTGACCTGTGAGAGATGCACCCAACGGCAGCGAAATAAAGGGATCTTGAAAACCACGTAGTCGAGCTTCCAAATCTCTTCTATGAACTCATAGTACGAGTTTCTCAACCCATCGGTACTGAACGCATCTATACGGACACCGCTGTTCTGGTTAGTACTCTTTACATCTTGAGCCTGTGTATAGAATGTGTACCCATTTATGTCATATCCTTGCCATATCATAATTATAAATATTGGCCCTTTTGCCAACCATGTCAGCATCTCACTTGACGAGCTCCTAGCGATTTGCTCCTTCAACCATTGGTTGAACCGACTGTTATGTTGTTTCATGATCCAAACATCTGGCCGCTCTGGATTCTGTTGCCGAAGTACATCCTTGTGTTGGTCATCATAAGGGGCCACTTGAGTCATGTGTTGCAAGACCATGAAATGGGCTTGAGCATAAGCGTCTATATCTGGAGTGATTGCTTTCCTTCTGATAGTTTCGATACTCTTGAGCCTCCCCTCATGACGAGGTTGAGGCACACCTATCGGTTGAATCTGAGCCATATAATCGACACAAAACATAATGACCTTTTCGCTAGCATAACCTACGACGATGCTGACCTCCGGCCGAGATCGATTTCATACATAGGACTTGAGAATATTCCCATGAACCTCTCAAACGGGTACATGCTACGTAGGAATATGGGCCCGCATATTTTTATCTCTCACACAACGTGAACAATGAGATGGACCACAATATCGGAAGGAAATACATCTCAAGATGACATAGAGTCATCACCATCTCATCCTGCAGAGCATCTAGTCCTTCGAGATCAATAACCTTCAGAGCAATTGTGTTAAAAAAATAACATAGCCTCATGATTGTCTCTCAGACATTGATCGGTAAAATATTTCTAATTACAATAGGGAGCATCTGTGTCATCAGCACATGATAATCATGAGACTTTATGCCATTTAACTTCAAATATTGCATCGAAACAACTTTCTTAACGTTGCCGGAGTAACCAGATGGAACTTTGACACCATGCAAACACTGGCACAGTTCTGTTTTCTTGGCCTTGGATAGAGTGTAACACGCAGGGGAAGTTACGTTCGTCCATTATCTGTTTTTCTCGGAGCTAACTTAAGCCTGATGTCCATATCAGCCAAGTTAAGCCATGCGTTGACGCCGTCCTTTGTTTTATCACGAATGTTCAGTAAGAGAACAATCAAGCTGTCACATACATTCTTTTCTACGTGCATGACGTCGATTCAGTGTCGAACATTTAGGTACTCCCAATAAGGTAAATCCTAAAATATTGATCTCTTCTTTCAGATTTTCTTCTCACGAGCACTCAATTTACTTTCCTTTCCGAGGACAACATCCAAATTCTTAACCATATTATAAACCTCTTTTCCGCTTAAATGCTTTTGAAGTGAACCGTCCTCCTTCTCTCCGTCAAATTGTTTTTTCATCTTGCGGTATGGGTGAGCCCTCCGAAGGAACCGGCGGTGATGCATGTACACGGTTTTGCGTGAGTGTTTCAGCCAGACACTCTCGGTACAATCTAAGTAGTGAGTACAAGCTTTAACACCTTTTGTACTCTGGCCCGATAGGTTAGTAAGGGCAGGATAATCATTTATGGTGCAGAACAATAAGGAGCGCAAAGTGAAATTTTCTCGTTTGTATGCATCCCATACATGTATCCCTTCGTTCTATAGTACTTTTAGATTATCCACCAACGGTGCTAGATATACATCAATATCATTCCTAGGTTGCTTTGGCCCTTGGATAAGTATCGACTGCAAAATATACTTTCGTTTCATACACAACCAAGAAAGAAAGTTATAGATGCAGAGAGTCACGTGCCAAGTGCTATGTCGTTTGCTCATGCTACTAAAAGGATTCATTCCATCTGTACTCAATCCAAATCTTATATTCCTCAGTTCTACACTGAAATCTGCAAAACTCCTATCGATGTTTCTACACTGGCTGAAATCAGCAAGGTGTCTCAGCATTCCATCCTTCTTGCACTCCTTCGAGTGCCAACGCAGCAGTTTTGCCTCCTTTGGATTCACAAAAAACCGCTTCAAACAGGAAATTATAGGAAGATACCATGCCACCTTTCCAGGAGGTCTTTTCTTCACCTCTATTCCCTCGCCATCAACATCTGATTGATTGTTACGTTTGTATCAGGATGCGTTGCACACCGCACAGACATGCATGTTTGCATACTCTTTACGGTAGAAGATACAGTCGTTCGGACATACATGTATTCTTTCTACTTCCATTTCCAATGGACAAAGAACCTTTTTGGCTTTATACGTGGTTTTAGGCAACTCATTTTCCTCCGGAAGCATATTCGCTAAAAGACCTAGCAGCGTCGTGAAACTCTTGTCAGACCAACCGTTGCTTGCCTTCAATTTCAGCAATTCAAGCACAGCTAACAAATTCGTGTACTTTGACCTGCAGCATGTGAACAAAAATTTTTCCGAGTCCTCCATCAAGCCTCAAAATTTAATATACTCTCTCTTATTATAGTTCTCTTCTACATCACGAAGCATCTGATTCAGGTTGTCATCGTGCAGTCTATCCGAATCCGAACCACAATCATTATTCAGTGGTAGATCATTGACTTCACCGGCGATGTCATCTGGCGCTATATCATTGACTTCGCCATGACTGGTCCAATACGTATACCCCTTTTTGAAACCCCACCGAATCAAGTGCCCTTCAATCTGCTCTCGATTCTTAAACATCTTTAAATTCTCACAGGCAGTGCATGGACAATACATATATTTCACCCCCTTATTCAATATTTCCTACTTGGCAGCTCTTGTAAAAGCAGACACGCCATTAATGTACTCTTCACTCACACGGTTTGCGGTATACATCCAGCTTCGGTCCTATATTATACACATATATAATAACTTAGTATTAAAATTAATTTAATTAATTATTACTACATATATAGCACATGCATTGAGGCTAGCAAAATTAGCTAGATCTACATTTTGATATTGCAACCAAAAACAAATTTCATTACTAACCATATCTAGGGTAACCAAGAACTCAATAAATCTTCAAAGCTCTCCTGCCAAATAAGCCTCCTTTCACCAAATAAAAACGGCCTGAAAGCCTTCCGCCCCCAGCTATAGCAGCTAGATCTAGATCGAAATAAAGATAGATGCGGTCTGAATGGCGCAATAAATACATAGCAAGATTATCACAGACGGTTTTTCCTTAAAAATCATCTGTGCTAGTCTGGAATAGCACGGACGGTTTTTTAGTAAAAACCGTCTGTGATAGTCCATTAACTGAGACGGTTTTTCCGTAACAACCGTCTGTGCTACTCCTTCAGCAGCACAGATGGTCTCCAAGTTAAAATTGTCTATGATAGTATACATCACAGAAGGTTTCACAAAACCGTCTATGATTTGGCGTCTAGTATCAGGCTTTCTGTAGTAGTGACATGTAATTATAGAAAACAAGATGGCTTTTCCGTAGAATCGGTATCTCTTACGAAATTACAAAAACCACAGGGGCTTACATGTGAAAAACTAAAAACAAAGATCTATACATAATTATAGAAAAAGAAGGGTTTTTCTGGAAAACAAGTGACATGGCCTCCTAGCCTTGCGGCATTTCTTTCAGCTCTAAAGAAGTTATATAATTTGGTGAGCACCTTCCCAAGTTGTCATGAGCTAGCACTACTACAATGTAAGGGTGCAAATAGAGCAGAGATGGATGAATATCGTTCATCTTATATTCCATTTTATATTTTTTTTAAATTAGAGTTGGGATATTGATAGTACCAGAAATCTATTTCTCCAATTTGTCGGACGGAAATTATCTACTTCTTTTACACTCATTCACTGGACATTGGATAGTAGGGATGCAATCAGAGCGAACACAAAAAGACTAATCGTTGAGATGTCGAATGAAGAGCACTTAGTATTATTTGCCTGCTCAGATGCGACAATTCGCATATATGTTATTCTAATCATAAATAAAGTCACAATAAGCTTCCTTATATCACCAGATATACAGACGCAAACAGATGGATATCGCTTATCACATATCATATTCCACATTTTTTCCTCAGAGCAGGAGTCAAATATGGATAGTGACAGAAACCGATTTATCTCTTCCATATAGTATCCGCTTCGCAAATGTTTAATTGGTTGGTCGGACATAAATTATTCAGTCTAATTTTCACCCTAATGTAATGGACAGTATGTACGATGGCAACTAAGATCGAGTCACTCACAGCTATCGGTATACATCTATGGTAGGGTTGGGAGGTACTGGCCGGAACAATGGCAGACCCAAGACAAAAACATAGCAGTCAAACATGAGTGAAGCCACAACTACAATTCACATAAAAAATAGAAGCACTAACTACAATTAAGCCCTATTGGCTTCTAAAAGCTGTTTTTACAGTGCATGGCTTTTCTACAATACCTAACTTTTAAACAGAGTATTTTTTTAAGACGGGGTCTATTAGTCGATTGTAATATATACTGTAGTGACTTTAT
The DNA here is from genome assembly GCA_036346265.1 of Melocanna baccifera. Taxonomy (NCBI): domain Eukaryota; kingdom Viridiplantae; phylum Streptophyta; class Magnoliopsida; order Poales; family Poaceae; genus Melocanna; species Melocanna baccifera. The sequence goes on along the minus strand of CM070705.1, from coordinate 10,111,394 downwards.
TTATATCGGTCAAAATCGCACGTGAGTTTTTCTCTCTCCGGACGATTCCCTACAACCTGTTACTATTCATAAGTTAAAACCAAAAGTGATTGATAAAAGTTGATATGAACGGGCCTCGAAGTATGCAGCACGTTTACATATGTAATCTACATACTACTACTCGTACGTGCCATCGTAAAAATAATTAACTGAAGCACGCAACACGTTGATCTTATAATAAGATGACAATAAATATAGTGTGGCTATGTAGGAGAGCTAGCTAGCTGGAATGGATTGGTTAGGTTGAGTGGACAACGGTGGTAATTGATCATTGAGCTTAGGCGACTCAAATTGAATTGAAGTGGCAATCATTCATTCATGGCCAACACATTTCATCTTGCTTGCACCCCGCATCCGATCCCATCTATCCCAATTAATCCTACGGTAGTCCAGCAACACCATGCACACTGAACTAAACTACCGCTTGCCTGGAGCTCTTGCGGCCGCCCGAGCATGCCTGAAGGGCGGCTCCGCCCCCTGACTGGGAATTTAGATCTGTTAGGGCCTTGGTGTCAGTAAGTAATCATGCCCCTAATGATTATACTTCTTCTCAATTCTTTTGTAGGCTATTTTCTTTTTTCTGCAAAACATTTTGAAATGGGAATAGAATTAGGGGCTATATTCATTGCATATCTAAAGTACGTTCTCTAGAACCAATGCTTTTGTGTTGAGAAAAAAGCTTTCGTGTTGAGAAAAAAATGCTTTCTTATTGAGAAAAAAGCTGGTGTATTTCATGTTTTTTCATTGCATGTCTAAAGTGCGTTCTTTTTATCTGATATCGCACATCAAGGTTAACACAATCAACTTGGTTTTATTACATAAAAGAAAATTTTGAGAAATAGAGTAGGTGGTATCCAAATTCAGATTGGGAATAATGCACCTAATTAATTAGAACCCTTTCACAACATTGTATTTTTTGTTCCATGTTACAAAAATCTCCTCTTAGATGTGATTAATTACCTAACAATTTTTGCTCTCTTCTATTCTACTCTGTTTTCTTCATTCTAGGGCAGATGCACTACTCAAAACATGCGCTCTACCATCAATTGCAGGGTAAATCATTTCATTACATGTTTAACATTGAGTTGTCTATTTACTACTTTGCTACTAAATACTAAAATCGATTATGTGTATATATTTCCACTCCCATGGTGTCATAATTCTATCTATCTGTGACTACACACATATAACATTGTATTGCATCGATGTGTTCCCATGGAGGTCTGAACCTTCATGGGTAGCTTGAATTTTGGGCATAATTGGCCCTCTGTGCCTGAGAAAGCCCTGAATTGGTCCCCTCTTGTGCCGAATTCCAAAACTAGCCTCCTAGCGCGGTGCTGTACCGTACGAGCGAGATGGCGCACCTGTCCACCGATCCAGGCCTCCTAGCATGCCCGCCCACCGCGCAAGTTGCCTTGCGTGCCCGCCCATCGCGCGTAGCCCCTGGCGCGACCCCTTCCAGCGTGAGGCGCCACGCGCCGCCTCCTGCCCAGCCGGCCCTCCTCCCCCTCACTGGTTGTATGATAAAAAGGTCAGATAAAGATGCAGTAATGCCATCTTATTTTACTCTAGCCAAGAGCAACAAACTAAGACATGAAGTAAGGCCACGAAAGCATCAAATTTTTGAGTGGTTTTGAATTTAAATGTCAAGTTTGCGCATTTGAAAAAGTTGTAGATTGGCTTTGGAGCATCTAAAAGAGGTAATTTTCATCGATATGCTGCAAGTTTTTTAGCAACGTGATTAGTATGTAATTAGAAAAATGGTAGTTTGTTAGTATAAAAAGTTGGTAGTTAGCCTTTTATAATTGGGTAGTGGCCTTAGTTGACGTCGAAGAAGCAGCATTGTTAGTGTCACTAAATGCTTATTAGTCACGCTAATGATATGAATGTTATAGTTTATGCGTAAGTTATTTTGTTTGCATAGGAACTATATTGTATTTTTCTGTATTTGGAAAAAGATAGTATGCATTTTGTATAATGTTTTGCACAAACTATTAGACAAGTATTTTTTGGTTAAATTGTTGTGCTTTGTGCATATTTTTGTACATTATTGTTATGTTAAAATTGAATATCATTGTAGTTATTTCCCTAGAAATATAATGCACTAATGTGAACAGTAATTTATGAATTGTAGGGTGGTACATCTACGATATGCTTAGTTTAGCAATGGTAAAAATATTAAGAAAAGTTGTAACTTAATGTTACACACTCTAGAAAATGTTGTAGGTACGCCATGTCGAGCATTGAAGATCTGTTCGTATTCTATAGGAATGATCTTGTACGTGATGGACTGTACAGGGTGGACCTATCAAATTGTAACTGGATCGTGATCCGGGCACCCAGTCTAAAGGACATGGGCCTCTTAGAACTCCGAAGGTGCGTTCGTTTCGCATTTGATCATGCCATTGCAAGGAACAAGCTGCGCATTGAAGTGTTGTACATCTCGATGGTGGGTAGTGAAGGGGGGATGCTATGGCAACTTCTGAAGGTAACAAACAACGAGTCATGGGCCAGTTACATGGAGACTGTGTGCAATTCTCTGCTGCAATATATGGCAGACTGACAGTGTATGTTTGGTTCTTGGAGCGGACAGAGTCATCCAGCATGCCTGGTCTTGGTGCACACGCTGCTGATGTAGTGCTTGCGTTGGTCTCCAGCCCTAATGTAGATAGGGCTACTGGTGGAGATGCGGAAGAAGCGATGGGTGATGGAGACCTAAGGAGGTGTGTCAAAAATTTTGAGCCCAACGAAGGCGTACAGGGATAGTGTGCAGCCCGTATTAACTACCACGAGTACTTGACCGACCAGGTGAAAAAAGTGGAGAGCGAGGAGAAGGATGTACAAACATATAGTTCTAGAGACGAGGGAGATAGAGAAGCTGCTACAGGAGGTGTAGTCGGTGGTGGTATAACCACCGATGGCACTTATGTCACTTGTAGGTTGGACGACATCGTAGCGGCATCGCTGGTTCTATCGCAGCCAGAGAAGGCATATTGGGGCTTCAATGAAGACACTCTACTCTTATGGTAGCACTTCCCTAACAAGAGCTGCCCAGCAGGCCATTGCCTGATATACTGTGACCATCAGCAGGACGTATCAGATGCGTAGGTCGAATCCTGACACCTATATCATGAAGTGTGTGGATGAATCCTGCCTTGGCAAGGTTCATGCCCAGCAGTCAAGGGGCGAGGCCACGTACTTTCAGATCACAGTGATGAAGGATCACACATGCGAGCTTGCTGAGCCACTTCGAAGGCACCTCAACTTGACGTCCTCTTATGTTGCAAGCCTAATCAACCGCCTAGTCATCGTAAATGTTTCTATTTCACTAAAGCTTCTGCAGACAGATATTGCCAACATGGTGGGTTTCGATGTTAGCTACAAGAAGGTATGGCAGATGAAACAAAAGATCTTGGATTGTATGAATGACACATACGAAGAGGCCTATGATCTAGTCCCAAGATTGCTCCACCAAATAGCAGAATCAAATCCTGAGACATAAATAAATAAGGTGAAGTAGCCACATCCTATGAAGGGGCCAAATTGCTTCATTCTTGATAGATTATTTTGGGCCTTCCGTCAGATGATTGTTGGGTTCAAGTTTTATCGTCCCGTGTTGACGATGGACGGCACCTTCCTATTTGGGAAGTACAAGGGCACCATCCTGACCGCGGTTGCAGCTGATGCCAATGACCAGTTACTCCCCGTGGCATTCGCAATTGTGGAGAGCGAGAACACGGAGAGCTAGCTATGGTTTTTAGCCAACGTGAAGTAGGCGGTGGTTCAGGACCGCGTGAATGTGTGCATCATCTCATACCGCATTTGGGTTCTTTGTCATGGTGAGCACGATGCAAAATGGGACGCAGCCCCCATTAATGTGGAATGACCTGAGGAATCGTTGATGCATAAGGCATCTCGCGGAGAACTTCCACAGAAGATTTCAAAGCAAGGACCTGATGAAGATATTTCAGAAGATCTGCATGTAGAACCAGAGGTGGAAGTTTGATGCCGTGTGAAGACAGCTCGATAAGGACACCAGCAAGTATGTCACGCACTCATAGGACGGTGAACCAGGGGTAGCGGTGGGCAGTTCCACGAGAGTTAAGGAGTTCACATAGTGGGTGAACACACACACATTTAACTTGGAGAAGTGGTCTCTACTGTATGACACTGATGGTTCATGGTATAGATTATGATGACAAATATGTCTAAGGTGTACAACGGTGTTTTGAAGGGTGTGCTCTCTACCTGTCACCGTGATCATCGAGGAGAGATGGAAATGCATCATCAGGTACTTCGTGAACATAGTTATGATGATGAAGAAGCATATGGAGGAAGGCAAGCAATTCTTCAAAGTTATGCGGGCGCACATGGACATGAACATGACAAATGCTCGTTCGCACATTGCTAGGCCCTTGGATAGTATCAGGAAGAAGTTTGAAATCTGTCTTAGGGAGAATTACATCATGGGTCATGCAAGAGGGGATCACAAACAACTCTACACGATTATTGATAAAACGTCGTGCATGTGCAACAAACCACAGCTCCTTTATAAGCCTTGCTCTCATGTATACACGGCCTACGTGGCATGGCGGTAGGCCTCTGTGCCGTATATCTCATAATACTACAACATGCGCCACCTGTATGGAACTTGGAGTGCTGAGTTCAACTCATACAGGCTAGATGTGCACTATAGAGACCTTAGGTGCCGTGGGTGTCGAACAACGCTCTCAAGCGTACTAACCGTGAAAGATGATAATCCCGCTGCATCCGTAATAATATTGACGAAAGCCAGCATGGCGAATAGGTCAGGTGGCCAAGATGTAGATTATGCAAGATGGTTAGGCACACCCTTAGTAACTGCCTAAATAGGCCTAGCTCAAGCAACACACCATAGCGATGAAGATATCATTCTCTGTAGTAATGATTCCACATGACCCTGACCTCATGAAGCGGGAATCCCACTTCCCTGGCCACACACATGGAATGACGACCACGTGCATGAAATGTCATAACGATACCTCCTAGGGCCCGCTGCCTCATGAATGCAAAAATGCGCCAACCAAATTGCACTTCATTCTTGCACGATGCAGTCATCCATTTACAGAGAAAAAAATGAGTTACTACGATGCGAATACATTGAAGCGGTAACAATATGCAACCGTCTACTATGATATAAGCATGGATATGTATTACACATACATATATCATACAAAGCATTGTAGGTACTAACGCGAATGAAAACAACACTCCAAGCACTACACCTTGAAGATAATAATGAACATAAGAAAGAAAATAACACACAACATTAACTTAATATTCTACTCTAGTCTATCAAAACGATATCGCATCTCCACCATTTTGCTAAGCCCCATTACAACTCTCTCCTGTGGAACAATGTCGGGCCTAGTTCTCATTTTATTCTCCCATACATAAAATTTGCAATCGCCTAGGCCATCCTACAATTCCATAAGACAAAGGTTTTGTAACATCTGTTGAACGATTAGAACCAACCCGAAATAAGCCGACTCATCGAGTGAAAGGGGCATTTGTAATATTGTCATCTAGGATTCACGGTCGTTTGTGAAGTCTTACATCTAACAAGCATGTTGCGCTTTGGGCAAATCACGGCAAGTGCCAACAAAAAGGCGCTAACTTGACTCATCTCGATGTCCAGGGGAGGGAGAAGCAAACCAAGGTTGAGAGAATAGGAAGAAATACTTCAAGAGGTGAAGAAGAACAATGCAAGGGGAGTGGCTGAGGAATGGCTCCCTTTTATAGCTTGAAGTGCGATGGAAAAATGGTCTTTTTGCATCCCTAAAGAAAGACAGATAATGATCAGTATGAGTGATTGTAGATAGTTGAAGTTCGTGGTAGCCATACGCACTGACAAGACCAAACGAGACAGTCTTATGCAATGACAACACCAAACGGGATATGTATTACACATACACAAATTATACAAAGCACTATAGGTAACAATACTCCCAGCACTATTCCTTTAACATAACAATGAATACAAGAAAGAAAATAGCATATAACATTAAGTTCATCTTGCTCTCCAGTCTATGAAAATGATGCGTGCCTACTGGTAGAAGGTGCCTCGCGGTGTCGTTGTAGTGGCACACACATATGTAGCTAGGGTTGATGACCTCCTTGTTGCCCCTCTCGCGTTGTATCTGTTAGCGGATATCATCGTTCGCCTCAGTGAGATTGTCAATCCGCACCTCTAACTCTAAGATTCGATTTCACAATGTATCCACGTATACCATAACATGATATTCATGGGAAGAATTGATCCAGCAGATAAAATCACATTTTCGTAAAACTGCTGGAAAAGAGGGTTAACAGAGAAGCTCTATTTGTAGTAATAGAAAATAAATTGTTGGCTAATTATATCCCAGAGTACGGACACAGGAAGAAACATCGTCCACATTCGAACGAGGTGTCTAAGACCTACACGACCGCATCCTCCCTGTGTCTACATTTAGGCCATACCAGTTGAGCACGCTTGCTTGGAATCAAGTGGTAGTTAGGGCCGAAGTCCTCCCTCCTTTCCAAGGAAGGGTCTTGCTTTGGTGACCCTGGTTGTACTAGCACCCTTGGCATTTGCCATAGTATGTTACTGTAGGAGGAGAAGGTAATTCTTTCTAAGGTTGACAGGATTGCGTGCTCCTACTTTCAGAGGGTGTGGCGTGCATTATGTAGCCCGCGGGGGGAGAGGGAGGCAGCATGCTTTCTGACAAGATGAAAGGAGATAGCCTTGCATGGTGATAAGACCGAACAAGATAGCCTTGCATAGTGACAAGACCAAATGGGGCAACTGTCGGACCCTAGAGCGATGACTCTGGATCCTCTATGTAAATCGCACTAGTTTAGGATCAACTAGTATACACAATGGTAACATGGATAATGAGAGACCATGTGGAGGTATCCCCATATCTGTGATGAGTAATTGATGGTTGGTTTAGTAAGTTTGAGTTTATTTTCGGTATTCTAGGGTTAAGTACCCTTTACTTGAGCTATTGTTGAAAATGTTGTTTCGTGCGGTGCTATGTGATGGTTTGCTTGTCTGTGTGACTGTAGGACTTCGGAGCTAGGTCATTGTGAGGCGAGGAGGACCGGGACTAGACATAGGAGGTATCGAAGTCCAAACGGTCAAAAATGCCGAAGATGATCGAGGCTACTAAGGTGGTTGCGAACCGGGAGACGAGGGACCGCAACTACCTGTGACGAACACGACGGGCGATGACGAGCGGACCTGGACTAGACTCAGGGAGGAGTCGAGGTCCAGACAGTCACGATGCCGGGTGCGGTCGTGCGTCGATAGGAAGCTTCCAGGATAGTGCGGCAGGGGCATTTCGGTAAAATACGCAAGGCGGCAAAATGGAAGCAAGATGTTAGGGTTTGAAGTGGAATTGAGTTTTCCCTCCACTTTGTCCAGGCTTTGACCTTTGCTTCATTTGGGAAGGTGGCATGGAGTGGACAGTTGCTGCCAATTCTTGATTTGCTAGTTGGAGATGGGAAGCAAGTGAGGTTTTCCCTTTTGTCTTCTGTGGTCTGGGGGTCTAGCAAGAGGTTGGTTGCTACTCCCTGGTGTGAGTTCCCTGCGTGTGAAAGAAACATATGAAGGAGAGTAGGGAGTGCTTTGTGTGTGTGCTTCCAGGATGTCCTCATGAGTGAGCAATAGAAAAAGCTGGGCGTGTAGTAGTATGGAGGGAGCTCATGTGGTGTTCTAGTCTATAGTGTGTGTCTTCCTCCTGGAATTATGTAGTGAGATGGGATTGTAAAAACATCTATTGTAATCATTCCTCTCAATGCAATCATTCATCATTTCTTGAACGGATTTCCTGGATTAGTTGCTGCTGCTTCTTCTCTTCTCGATCAAGTTCGAAATAGTCAGAGAAAATGTGAAGCTCCTTGAGCTGGCCAAATGGGAAGTGTAGACTGTTTCTCAGTTTCCTTCTAATTTTCAAAGTTCAGATATGTCTGTTCGGGAGTAGTTCTCACTCGTATTTGTTGTTTCTTTCCTTTCTTCCGAACAGGCTATCTGTCCTCTTTGCATTCAGTTTTCAGCTTCTAAAGTCTCTTTCGTTCTGTGCCTGCTTCTTTGAATTTTAGCCATGTTTTGATTACAGGCAAAAATAGCAGCTCTCAGTCTCAATGAATATATTCAACTGTTCAGCAGCAAGAGAAATCTCTGTTTACTAGTCGAAAAGAAATGGAGCAGTGCAGCAGCAGTGGTTGTATTCCGGTCTGCACCTTTTTGCTCTGCATTCAACACTGCGGCTGTACTGAACTTGGTCCCTATTTATCTCGATCTGAAGTAATCCGGTTTCAGTCTGCTCCCTCTCTTGCATGTTTCGGCTACTGCATTCAATCCGATCAAATCAGTGCAGTTTGTGTTCGACAGCAACATTTCCTGTTTTCAGTTAATTACTTTCAGCTTCTGCAGATTCCTTTCTTCGGTTTTCTGTTACCTATTATCTGAGAGTGAATTTCTGAATCTGCAGTTTTTAACTATCTGCTGTCGGCAGGGGGTTTGATGTACTGGTTCAGTTGAGTCTCTGAAATTTATTCCCCTGAGGGCTTTTAGCTATTTAAGTTGAATCTCAGATGATTTGACCAAAGGGGAACAACATTTATTAGCCTATTTGCCTGATGTTCAGTTTGCTGTCAGCATTCAATGTGTCGCTGGGTTATCTGCTACAGTCGGTAGGTTGTCTAATTTTTAGAGTTCGGCTGCAGGTCTGGAACTTGGGTTCGGCTATGCTTTGCTGTCATTTTACTTCTCCTGTTTTGGTCTGCAGTTCGCTCCCTCCCTGATGTTTCCCTGTTGCTAGCCGAACTGCACAGGAAATCTGATTTCAGTTTTCGGTTCAAGCAATTATATGTTGGTTCGGCTGATCTAGTTCAGCATGTGTTGTTCACTGGACTGCAGTCTTGACTGGCTGTTTTCAGTATGTCCTGTGCAGTTCCATTCGGCCAACCTGCTCCTTTTCTGCAGTCCCCTTCTTGCTGACCGAACTGCCTGTTCTCTGTAGCTCTTCTAGCTAGCCGACTGCACAGGAAGTCAGAGAGGGAACCGAGAGCTTTTGGGTGAAGTGCAACAGTAATGAATCTTTTTGGTTTCGGTTTGAGAATGGTGTATGCAGCCTGGTAATTTTACTTAGGTCTTTGCATGTGCTGTAGTTTAAGGTAGTACCTAAGCCTTTGTATTTTGTGTGTGAGTAGAATTGAGCTGAAGGGGTTGCAAGCAGTAGACTCTCTCTAGTTTTTGCTTTGGATATAGATGATTAATGGGTAGGCACAGGAGGGTAGTGCTTCGGTCTGGCTGAGCAGTAAGCAGCCTTGAGATTTCCTTTGGTATTGCTATGTGTGATTGCTAGTAGATGTGGAAGCTCAGTTAGTCTGTGTGTTTTGAGGAGCAGCAGTTTTGGCATTTTGCCAGTGCTCTTTGGTATGCAATTTCTCTGAGGGTTGTTGGAATCTTCAGAGAGCTTAAATCATCTTCTTCGAAGCTTTTGTAGCTATCGAAGAGTTGAGATTTTTGTGGATACTTGAGGGCGATTTTTGAATGTACCATTCACCCCCCTCTGTTGCCATTTCCGATCCTACAATTGGTATCAGAGCCGGTTAGCTATTCTCGATAGATCTTTAACCGGTCTGTGAGCCATGGCAACGGATAAGTATTCCATCAAGCCCCCGATCTTCGATGGGATCGACTATCCCTTCTAGAAGAGTCGGATGGAGTCCTACATTCAGGCTCAGGGTTATGCGGTTTGGCGAAAGGTCAAAACTCACTTTGCTGTTCCTGCTAATGAAAACATCAATGCGGCAAATATGCCCGATGTTTAGGCGAATGCTAAGGCAAGGAACATCATCATCCAAGGACTGAGTCGAAACGAGTTTGATCGCATTTCACATCTTTCGTCGGCCTTCGATATTTGGACGACCCTCAATGCTTACCATGAGGGCACCACCCAAATTAAGACGGTACGACAGGACCAGTACAAACGAGGTTACAACAAGTTTGAAATGCTCGCTGGAGAGTCCCTAGATGAGTGCTTTGGGAGATTTCATAAGATTTTGAGCAATCTCCGAGCGGTCGGTCTCACATACCCCGACTCGGACAACGCTCGTCAAATGCTTTTGGCTTTGGATTTGCGTGTTTGTGAGATGAAAGTGACTACCATCAAAGACATGACAAATCTTTCGACTTTGACTCTTGATGCGTTGTACTCACGCCTCAAGACTCACGAGATTGACATAGTTTCTTGTAGGTCGAAGTCGCAGTCGATGGCCTTAGTCACCGATCCCAATCCAGCTTCTGGTTCTTCTGCTGACACTCTCTCTGGTTTTTCTCTTGCTACTGTCTGGCTGAGCAGTAAGTAGCCTTGAGATTTCCTTTTGGTATTGCTATGTGTGATTGCTAGTAGATGTGGAAGCTCAGTTAGTCTGTGTGTTTTGAGGAGCAGCAGTTCTGGCATTTTGCCAGTGCTCTTTGGTATGCAATTTCTCTAAGGGTTGTTGGAATCTTCAGAGAGCTTAAATCATCTTCTTCATAGCTTTTGTTGCTATCGGAGAGTTGAGATTTTTGTGGATACTTGAGGGCGATTTTTGAATGTATCATTCACCCCCCTCTATTGCTATTTCCGATCCTACAGATAAATATCAAGCACAAATGACAATCTTTATTAAATAAAGAAGTATAGTTTTATGACAAAAGTTTACAGCAATGCTCATTGGAAACAATAACAAAAGGAAATAAACTACGGAAGCAACTAAAGAAAGCGAAGCCCAAGCCTGCCCAGAGGCAGACGATAGTAAGAAACAACCTACTCATCTTGGTCCCCACCATAATCAAAGTCATTCTCCTCTGAGATGATAAAGTAAGAGTGAGTACAAACTTGCACTCAGCAAGCCACACTAGAGAATGCAACATAATAATAAAGGCAACAAAAGGTAGGCTTATATGGTTGTTTGAGTATAAACAGCATTTAATGAAATACAATAAATATATTAAAATTACTGAATTTAATATTGTAAGTAAAACATATAATTTAACAAAGTAATATCGTTAATGCAGGTACCGACCTAGCACTAACCTAACCATGGGTATCCCAACCGGACTATCTTTCCCCAAAAATATACCTCATTTATGTCCAAAATCAGTTTATCAAAAATAAAGTATAATCCATAAAAAACTTTACTCAGCATACCCCTGACCATGGGTACAATTATCCAGGATAGTTTATACACCCTATAGAGGTTGTACAACTTTACCCATAAGATATGATTAACTCATCATGTCGGCTATTACACGCTTCCTTGGGCGTGCAAGTGAGTAACCATAACAAGACCTTTGTAAAGCCAAACCTTCAACCTGGCCATGCCTCCACTAAGATTTCACCCTAATAAGAAATTCACCAGATCGAAGCTCCCTCTTGTGCCATGTGAGACTTTTCTTGGCCTACGTCACGCTCACATTCAGCCTATAGTGAGACTTAGGCTAGAACCTGCTAATTCATCAATTAGGACTATCACATACCAGTCTTGTGGTAGTACGATTAAGCTTAGTAGTAGTAGCTCATAGATTGGTCATTAATTGATTTCGGCTCCATCCACAAACCCCTCGTGCCTAGTATCCATGTTAAGCCATCAAGTTACAACATATACTAGCAAACACCCACTACCTATCCATGGCCTAAGTCTAAATTATGTTTTATATTTTATGTTGAATTATTCTATAGGCTTCCTTGACTCACCGAAGTCAAGACTACATTTTAAAACCTTATCATTTTATGTAAAAAGGTTATCCTAAGCTAAAGTTATATCTATGTAGACCTAAACATTTGCTACATAAATTCTCTAACACACTAGTGTACTACTAGAGTTATATTCTAGGCCGACAAGGTACAAGAATTTACAAAACCAATGATGTTATATCAAATGAATATTAACTAAAGTGAAACTGAATTTAAATTATAGGGAATGGAAATTAAACATGCAATAAATTTGAAAATAATGTAAATTTATTTATAAACTAGGATCAACATGATCAACAATGTGTGACTTACCTTGCTTTGAAGTTTTAGCGCGCGGCGGCGGCCGACAAGCAGCGCAAAAGAGAAAGAGGAGTGCGAGGAGTGCTTTGGTGCATGAGTGTGTTACTGGAAGTGACCAGGGAAGGGTCAGGACGGCGGCGCTCGAGCTCCGATAGGCACGATGCTCCAATGGTGATCATGGGCGGTGGAGGGGTCACCGAACATCGCCAAGGCACGGGGAAGCTGATGGAGTCAGCAGTGCTCCTCGGGGGTGGCCGAGGCCGCAGAGATTGCTTGCTAGAGATCGCCAAAGCTTTGCGGAGACAGAAACATGGTGCTGAGGTGATTCAAAGCTTGAGGGAGAGATTCGAGGATGAGGAGGTGTGGTGTGGGTGCTGAGGGTACTCGAGGCCCCCCTTATATAGTCTCAAGGGTGGACCATGGCCCGACAATTGCTCGCTGTGATTGCGGCAATGGAATTTTAGGCAGGGAGGAGAAAGGAAAGGGGAGGCAGGCGAGAAAGGAAGAAGGGCAAAGATTTAGGGGATTTGACTTGACGGTGTGCGAGGTTTCCAAAGTCGAGGAGAGGGCGGAGGGAAAGTGCCGGAATCGGCAGGATTCGGGCGCCGGTGAGAAAGGAAAGAGGGGAGGAAAGAAGGAAGGTGGTGGCGCGGTGGGAAAAATGGACCTGACAGGTGGGGCCTACTCGACAATGAGAGCGAGAAAGGAGAGGGGCGGTGGGGATGGGCCAGCACGGGATGTGGCCGCATCTCAGCCGTCCACATGTTGATCCGAGGGGAAGGTGCAGCGGGGGTGGTGGGGATGGTTCGGATGGCGACGTGGGTGCATCCTGGCTATCCACATGTCGCCCGGGGAGGTGGGCTAGAAGGTTTGAATTATAATTTTTTATTTTAATTTTCAAAAATCCCAAGAAATCCAAAAAAAGGGATGAAAAAATAGCAAAAAACTTCAAATAAATCCCAGAAAATTTCTATAAATTAAAAAAACAGAAGGAAACCCAATAAAATAATTTTAGCTTAATTTTATCACAAATGCACAATTAATTTAATAGGTTATTCTTTAGGCTTAATTTAAAGATTTTAGAAAAAGGGATTTAAAAAACCAGAAAAATCCAATTAAATAAAATAAATAAAAGCTAATTTTTGGGATGTTATAGTAGTTTTGCGTAGTGACAAAACCAAACAGGGCAGTTTTACGCAGAGACTAAACCAGACGGGGTAGCTTTATGTAGTAATAAGACCAAATGACTCAACTTTACGAAGTAACAAAACCAAAGGAGATAGCTTTGCTCATAGATGAGACCAAATAGGGCAAGCTTTGCGTAGTGAGAAGACCAAACGGGGGTAACTTTACACAGTGATTAGACTAGGAAGGGTGGCTTTGTGCTATGACAAGACAAAAGGAGACATCCTTGTGCAATGACAAGAACAAACGGGTCAGCTTTGTGCAGTGATAAAACCAAAGCAGACAATCTTGCATAGTGACAAGACCAAATGGAGTAGCTTTACGCAGTGACAAGACCAAGCAGGGGTAACTTTACATAAAGACTAGACTAGACAGGGTGGCTTTGTGCAGTAACAAAACTAAAGGAAACAGCCTTACGTAGTGACAACACCAAACTAGGTAGCTTTACGCAGTGATAAGGCCAAAGAGGGCAACTTTGTGCAACGATGTGATGCTACGCTGTCCACAAATCGTCCAGCTTGCCACTGCCTCGCGAACGTGAATTTGCCCAAATTGAATTGGTCTCGTAAAACGTACGTCACGTCGGCTTAGCCCATAAGGATCGCCTTTTCCACAGCGTGTTTTCCTACACTACGACTGCAATACTACATCACTAGTATGGAGAAGCAATAGGAGAAGATCACTCGACTCGCAAGGACTGCTGCAGCCTAGGAAGAACAAGCGGAATGTGCCAGAAGGCCACCTTCCCAAAATGAAGCCCACTGTACCTCTAACCCCAATCCATATCTCAATGTTCGACCGAGCGTTCGCTGTAAAACCCGCCCGTGAGGGAGACGCCCCCTGTGCTAGTGCAAGGATGCATGCTAGTTCTTCAAGTTGAAGGAGCGGTTAAGCTTAGGCATGCTTACTGGGTTGTGGTAACTACACCTGGGAGTATCCCAACGGCGTTGGAACACGACCCACTACTGGCAGCCGGTAAGAATGGGTCATAATATATTTCCTCACCAGTTTTCTTGCATGGCACGCACTAACAAACTCTCCCCTCTTTCCGTAGTTTTTGGATGCGCTATGCGTCTATCGTAAATGAATCGACTAGGAGATTCATCTACACGACTAGTGCACTCTGGACTGCGAGGAGTGGGACGCCCAGATGGTATGCAAGAGGATGGAAGAGCGGCGTCGTAGCAAAGAACGAAACAAGCATATTCGGCAGGAGACGTAAGCTCACCTGGAAGCGTGCATACGCAGGGAGAGGGAGGCTCATGAGCAGGAACGCGAGAGAAAGCACAAACTGGTGGCCAAGGCCATAGCTGACGGCGAGGACTACAACGCCGAGCTAGGCCGCAAGGGCAAATGGCCACATTCCACGCAGTAGTTCGACGCTCTTCGTCCATATATCCCATATATTTCTATTTCTCTAAAGGTATGCATGTACCATTCTTAGTTCATTAGCTTGCGAACTATGTAACCCCCTTATCAGATTAACTATCGTGTTGTCATCATTATGCCATTTATCCAAAGCCGTCCATGTATGAATTTCAAGTTACATCATAATATCACTTACCTTCATACTTACAAGTCATTGCCGCCTCAATCGTCCCCACAAATTTCTTCAAAAATTTATCGCACTACAATAACATATGGCGATCACAAAATATTATTGCAAGTCTAACAAATTTCGTACCATTGACATTCTACGAAAATCATATACGAACCAGCCTACCTAATTTGTCTACCCCTTTATTTCGAAAAAATAGCAACATACAAACAACATTTGCTACATGTATTACCAACAAAAATTGTTCTTTATTTTCCAATAATTATTTTCATCGGATCAATCAAAAAAATATTATTATTATTTTTAAATCGGTGAACTGAAAATTCTTCGGTGTGTTCTTACATACAAATAAAGTTATATTTTTTATGTGGTTTAATATTATATCAATTAAATCCACAACTTCTTTAGATATGCAAGTAATTCAAAATTTAACATGATAGATATTACTTTCCTCAATTAAATTTCTAATAGAAATTGCTACTAAAAATGAAAAAGGTGATAAGGCAATTCCAATTTGCCCCAAAAAAATTAGTGGGAGGTGTTGGCGCGCTAGGC
This sequence comes from Melocanna baccifera, assembly GCA_036346265.1. Classification (NCBI taxonomy): domain Eukaryota; kingdom Viridiplantae; phylum Streptophyta; class Magnoliopsida; order Poales; family Poaceae; genus Melocanna; species Melocanna baccifera. The sequence continues at coordinate 10,095,989 of CM070705.1, read as the reverse complement.
TGGCGTGTCAGGCAGCCTGGCGTGGTGGGCAGGAACGCCACCTCGCTCGTGCAGTACGACGCCACACCAAGGGGCTAGTTTTGGAATTACGTGTGGGAGGGGGCCAGTTTGGGACTTTCTTGGGCTCAACCGCGTAGAATTTGACCAGCACGAGCAAAATTTAGGTACAGAGCTACAGAGCTGGGCCACTTGACCTCACAGTCCTACCTTTTTCCAGGCTGTGCCCAACTACTCTACTCGGCGCAAGGCGGCCAACTCCAGCTCTGTGCACGCGAGCCCGACCGACTAGAGGTGTTAATGGGTTGGGTTCAAATAGGTTAAATGGGTTTGGTTCTTGGGTTGGCTTTGGTGAGGTGGAAACGGGTTAAAAAATAAATGGGTCAAATCGGGTTGGGTTGTTTTATAGAAATAGTTGAGTAGAGTTGGAATGAGTTCTAAAATTTAGGATTGAGAATGAGTGGGTTCAACCTGTGGTGTTGCAATATGGCTCATTTGTGGGTTGACTCCACCCATAGAGCCCATTTAGGCATCTAAGCCTAATAATTTGCATAAAGTAACATTTCTATACTCGAAATCAACTGTTTCTAAATTTTAAAAAATTTTGTCAAACTTTTATGGTGTGAACGCGAGTTATAAATTTTAAATACCGAGTTTTTTCAAATATTTTCTATAAAAATTTGTTGGTCGTATCTATATATACAGGCTTAACAATTTGTATGAAGTAGTATATTTATACCTTAAGGCACCACTCAAAACGGTTTAAAGCCAGTTTCTGCTTCTGGCTTCTATTTTTTCACTATTCAGTAATTTTGCCTTTTTCTTTTTTTAGATTTTTTAGGCATTTTTGCTTTTTCTTTTTTCCCGTATTCCTTTGCATTGTCCGGATTAATATATTTTTCTATTTTAAAATTTTTTAAATTTAATTATACCAAATAAGCCAACTTAGGTACAGTAAAAAATAAGTCAGCTACAGTAAAAAAATCATAAACCAACACTAAACTAGGCGCTATCTAAATTATTATAGTAAAATTTACTCAATTTTTTATAAAGAAATTCGAAATCCCGAGACAGTCCGACCGACGCGGGGCGGATCCATCACCTGCTCCGACTCTTACCTATCCCCGCCTGCCTCGTCGTGAACCGGCCGGTGGCGTCGCCCCAAACCCGATAGTCTTCTCCGCTACGGAACCCCGGCCGGCACCGACCCCAGTCCAGTCCCCCTTCCTCGCCCGCTTCCCCAGCTCGAGCTCGGATCTCATCTCCCCGCTGCCTTTTCTCTTCTCCTAGTGGTGGTATGGTGGCGTGATCCGGCCGGGGCTTGGATGAAGGAGCAGAAGCCGGCGGCCTTCACCGCGCTGACCCGGATCCTCGCCGCCTGCTCGTCCCAGGTGCCCACCGCTCGCTCTCCCGCCCTACCTCTGTACTGTGTTTGTAGTCATGATGATTCCGTCGAGTCCATCGGCTTGGTGCTCTAGCAGTTTAGCGCTAGTAAGTACTTATTATTAAGTATTTCTTATCTGCTGATGCAATTGCCTTGCCTGCTGGGGCCTATGGGTTGCCGATTCGCCGGAGCAGGCCTGGGGATTCGATTGCCTTTGTTGTAAGTCGTAGTTTATAGTTTAGTTGCTGGAGAATTTGGTCTGGTGGTGATAGATGTCGCGGAGTAGTGCGTTTTCCCGCGGTAGATGTGGGGATTTGGCTGGTTTGGCCTTTGTTGGGAAGATCACCATATATAGGTGTTAATTTATTGTGATTAGTGGTTGTTCGCTAGTTGTTATAGCTGGTAATACAAGTTCCCTAGTATGTCGTGATTGGATCGTTGGAAGCCTGTCACCCTGGCTAACTTGTCCCGTGTGCGGCAGCTTAGTCCTGTTCTTTTTCGTTGGTTTTGATTTCGCGGCCACAAGGAAGTTGTCTGTTGTTTAGTTATTCGCTTTGCTCTGCCCTCGGGGTTAGTACATTCAACAAGTGCGCTTCAGTTTTTATATCCTTAAATTGGTCGGCAAATTTCACCACAATTGTGCAAGAACGAGTGTGGCCCAAAGATGTGGACCTGTGGTTCACGGTTCACCTGCAGTAATCTGTTAGTACGGTGACTAGTGGGAGTGGCTTAGCTAAGTAATATGGCTCCATTGGGCATATATATGTGCAACACTGACCTACCGATTATCTCTGTCTGAATGGTAACTAAGTCGGAATGTGTTCTTCGTCACGAAAATGGCAAATATTTGTAGACATTGAAGGATTTTCCTCCTTCCTGTATTAGTGCTATCATATGCAATCCATGGCACTATTTCAATGGCTAGTGCCAACTTGTCTGGTGAAAGTGAATGAGTAATCAATTATCTTATGAACCCATCTTGGTTTTTTATGATGTGAACATTCTATTGTTCTGGCTATGCAATGTAGGCAAAAGATTATGGGAGATGCATAGCAGCAAAGGTGCCTGAGATTGAACATAATATGTGTTCTAAGGAGTTTCTAGCATTCAGAGCATGCATGCAGACTGTGGTAATTTTTTTGTCATTAAGCAAATCGTGTAGTCGCATTGAACCATATTGTTACATCCATGTACTTAAGCACCCAATTTAAATGCAAAGGGCAGTTATCCTTTTATCTTCTTTTCTCCAGATCCTGTAGGATCACTAGAGTTAGCTTCATAGTGGTGGTCAATTGGTTGAGTCGTACCTCTTACAAAGGCAAATATATATTAGTTTTATAACTAAAGGACTGCTTACAATCTGTATAATCATTTCATCTTTGCAAACTGATTTATTTTCCGTGCATAATTTTAACAATTTCATAATTATGTTTTCTCGTCTCTCTTGAAAGGTCAACAGCAAGGCTTGAAGTTCTAGGCTTTTGAAGTTTGATATTAATCTTTTGATCAGCGTGGCTTTCAGGTGAGAATCTGGGTCTATATTTTATAGCCAAAAGAAAATATGAGATAGTGTAGTGCTTTATTACCGTGTAAAAACTTTGCAACATACTGACAGCAGCTCCCTTTCTATCATCTTCGTAAAGTGGAAGCTCACTAGCTCAGTCGCTTGAAATAACAAAAAATGCTGGGCAATCAAATGCAAGGAGGTTTGGGCAGCCCTGGCGCGCTGTCTCATGCTTATGTACAACATCCTCCACTACGATGTGACTTACCAGACATACGGGGGTTATTCTATGATGATGCAAATAAGTTCCTTATAGCTCCAACAGCTGATCGGGTATATGAACATCCAATCAATTGACTTTTCCTTTTATTGAATGAATCTGGTTATTACAAAGTTAAGCTGTCCAATTATTGCAGATATTATACTGGAAGATAGCTCCATCTACTCCAGCTGTACCTCCGAACTCTGATCCAGTTAATGAAGGACCTGTCTTATCGGTTCGGTATTCCCTGGATCAGAAAGCAATAGGGATTCAACGATCCAATCATGAGATTGAGTTTAGAAATAGAGAGACAGGGGAGGCCTGTAGTAAAAAGTGCAGAGCGGATTCTGAAACTATACTAGGCTTTTTCTGGACAGACTGCCCCACTTGTGATGTCATATTTATAAAAACAAGGTATGTCGAACGTGTTGCTGCTACAACATAAATAACAGAAACTTTATACAGTCTACATCCAATTAGCCAAAATGTCACATTGGAGCACATCTACTATAAGCTTGCTATTATTTAGACCTATAATTCATGTTGTTATTTTTGTTCGTTATCATATTGTCAACTTTAGGGGAAAAACTGACTTCATTTATACTCTAGTTCTATGTAAAAGGAGACAACATTGTTCTTTGGTTCATTCACAAAATTGGTTTCAATTGCAGCGGCCTAGATCTACTTGCATATGAGCCTCAATCAAATGCTCTTCGATTGGTGGATTCAAAAAAGTTTATTGTGAGCTGGTATCTTTACACACATGAAAGTAGGTTGATTCTTCTTGCTTCTGGAATGCAATGTACACAGTTCACTGGATATCAGGTAATGGCACCCATTGGAGACAACATGCCCCATATAAATGGAACTCTGATAAGGACTCCTTTGAGAAATCTTTGGTTTGTATTTACTTTTTATTTTACTGTTCTGAACCGTGCTCCATTGCTCACAGTCATCCTGCTGGTTGTTGTTGTGCTTTAAAGTAACTCCCACTTGAGATCTTTTTTGCTTCTCTGTGAAAGCGTGGATCTATTTGTCCAGCTTACTTTTTTTACTTAAGTAATGTTGGTTATTTCCTTTTTTGGATTATCGAATATCTTTTAGATGATACCTCCAATGAAAATTTCTATTTGTGTGATTGGTTATTTGTGCTTCTTTGGTGTGGGATAAAATGTAGGAGAAAGAAATGGTACACATGCCAATAATTTGTAGGATATTATCCAAAATTCAGGAGTAGACACAATTTACGCATGATGTTTTTTATCTATTGACCCTTAGGCCCTCTTATGTCATTCTTGGGATGAGTTTTTTTCCCTGCTGGCAAAGTTGTTGTGCATGTGAAACATGTTTAGTTGTGTGCTAAATTCTACCCATATTTCTGTCAGTTTTCTGCTGGTGGGATTGTCAAATTGCCTAAGTTTGAGATGATGATGTCTAAAAGTGAAGCAAACAACAAGCCTGTTCTAGCTGCTGCTGATATCCATATTGTAACAGTGTATGTTTTTTGTCCCTCTCTCTATCTTATTTTACAAAATTTTCACATAACCTTCCAATAACTTCTTCTCAAATTTGGCAGCTACGGTAGAATTTACTGCTTGCAGCTTGACAGAGTTAGTATGGCATTGAACTTGTATCGTTTCTACCGTGATGCTGTTGTACAACAGGTTTGAGCTATAAACCAAGTTTCCTTGTACTTTCATTTATCAAGATGGCATGTTTGGAGCTTTTTTTTTCCATTCTAGCTCAAGCTTTACTGGGCAGATTATTATGCTTTGGCCTAGCCTTGCTAAGCTAGGTTGGCTGTTTCAGTCTGTAGGTTGTGACGACAAGTTTAGTAGCGTTGCATTTGGTATTTATGAAAAACATCAGCCTTTGTCATGTTAGCAACATTAACATTTAACAGCAGCCAATGCCTCCACGACATTATGAGAAAAAGAGGAATGGGAGTTAGTAAAGAGGAAGATGATAGGAATGTCTTAAGTCTTTTCATCACCTTGCTGGCATGGCAGCAAATTTGGCTATTTGCCTTGGATAAGGACAAGCTTGTTTATCTCCAACAGCTAGTTTGCTTGCATTCGAAACGAACAGTTGAGTCCATATTAATTAAAACTGGCCAGACAGGTTGGTCAATCAAAAAAAAAAAAGAACCAGTGCTTGGTCTGGTCTGGTTGACCTATTGTGTCGTTTCTTTACTCCTTTAAAAGGAGTTGGTGGTGATGGTGTGTCTGCCATCCATCTCTCCTCACATCACTTCGAAAGACCATCTTTTGTGAACGGATTTACATACACATTCTATAAAGGATTGGATCGTCTGCACATGTGTATATGTATGTGGCCGGTTGATTTGATGCAAATTATTTATGCAATTTTTTAGATTCGAGAATAATCTTTTTTTGCATTTTTTCAGTTTATAATTTATGGTATGTTTATTTGAGATCCATCGCAACACACGGACACATGCTAGTTAGGGATAATAGGCAGAATAAATAATATTTTAGTTGCACTCTACATTAAAGGGGAGTCAAAACTGCCAATGTCAGCCTTCTCAGCAAGCACTTCCACTAGTCATCCTAAGCTAAATTGTTTGTCAGGTTAGATCACAAGTATTAAATATTTATAATTGAACCACTGGTCCAACTGGTGAACGACTGGTCGGACCAATGAAACAGTTACTTGGTAGGTCCGCTCATGGTTCTAGTTTTAATAACTATGGTTGAGTTGATGGACTGTGATAATGGGTGGGTTCTTTTGGACTGTGACCAATGAAACGATGAAACAGTTACTTGGTCCGCTCACGGTTCCAGTTTTAATAACTATGGTTGAGTTGATGGACTGTGATAATGGGTGGGTTCTTTTGGACTGTGGTTTATGACTTTTAGCCTAAATTTTTAAATTCTGGTTATTCGCAAGAGAGAGTACAGAGAGAGATACTCGCGTGCAATTTTAGCTGATATAGATGAATGCAGGATAGTGTCTACTATAATCAACTTGTAGATCTCGTCTTAAAAAATATTTTGTTAGAAAGTTAGTTATTGTAAAAAGCCAAACCATAAGCCTAAAAGAAGAGAGCCAATATCTAGGTGATCATGATTAACTGTGTTTGAGGAATAGACCCATCTAGCTGGTGAAATATTACAATGGGCATTCCATCCATGCAACTAGGTTCGGAAAAATAACATTCAGTGGGATCAAATTGTTACCTGCCTTATCATTATTATGGGCTAAAGTTCTTGTTAGGATTGGCACGAGGAATAGCCTGTAATATAAGGTTGAACTGCATGCTTTGCCTTCCATGTTGTTGTAATGTGTTCTTTCCCTTTTCTAGAAGGCTGCCTAAGTAATTGGAGCTAAAGTTGAGACAAAGTTTCTGATTCCTGGCAAGTAAGAGTTGTTGCTAATTGGACATCTTGGGCCTGCTTAGTTTCTAGGAAACCAATCATATTAGGGAATAAACTATCGCTATTTACACTTGGGTAACTTATGGTCCTAATTGAGTTTATATATATATATATTTCTGCTATCATGAAAAACCCTAATCCCCTGACTCATAACTTGTCATTTCAGGGTACTCTGCCAACTTATTCAAGCAGAATTGCAGTTAGTGCCGTTGACAACATAATTATGGTCCATCAAATAGATGCAAAAGTCATCATACTTTATGATGTATTTATGGATTCGTATACACCAATTTCTGCGCCTCTTCCACTGCTAGTGAGAGGGTTGCCCAGCAATAGTAGGCAAGCAGCTCAACCTGCAGATAGCCAATCTAGTGCATATGGCGGGACTATCTATGGAGAAGGTTGGAACTTTCTCATTCCTGACCTCATCTGTGATGCTGAGAATGGTCTCTTGTGGAAACTCCATTTAGACCTGGAGGTAAGAAATTGGCAATAAACAATTCCTTGAATCTTGGTTAAATCATCCTCAATGCAAATACATTTTCGCCCTGACATGCATAGCTTGAATTCTAGGCTATTACTGCTAGTACTTCTGATGCTCCTTTGATTTTGGAGTTCCTTCAGAGACGAAAGTCGGACCCGAGTGCGGTAATATGATTTTACTACTTCGCGGATAAGCCCATCTAATAGTTCAATTTTTGCCAACTATTGCCATTACCATACAAATTCTTATTATGATGCAGGTTAAGACACTAACCCTCGCTATAGTTCGAACAATCATCCTGGAAAGGAGGCCAATAACTATGGCTGCGAAGGCAATGGATGTTGTTCTTGATTCGTACTCTCATTTGATGAAAATGGGAGGCGGTCTTCCTGGGGCTAGGAGAACATCTGAGCAAAACCAACAGACAGGTGGTCAGCCTGTTGAGGGCTCCCATGTGGTTTCTCAGGAACCTCCTTCTGGAACCACATTTAGACCTGTTGTGAACCCAGACTCAGCAAGTGGAGTTGGGAGTAGACCTGTGCAGCCAAATTCAGGAGCTGAGGATGGACTTGCTAACCTGGCAGCACATGTAGATGGGACATTATTAAATACATCTTCTGATTCTGATGATATTGCACCGGCAGGGGTGAGTCAGGGAGGTTCCCAGATACCTGATGCTGCCAACAAAAGACCTCAGGCTCTAGGTGAGGATAGCAGACCATTGGCTTCTGGTACATCAATGCAGCATGGACCACATATTGCTAGTGTGGCAATTTCGCCAATTGAAATGTTCCAGTCCGTCTTTGCACTTGTTGAAGATGAAATGATGGGTGACCCAGCATATCTTATTGCTGTCATCATGGAGTTTTTACGAAGGTATTTCTTGTTGATTTAGTGTTGTTTAAAACTAGTTAAGAAGCAACAAATTCCTAGTTCATGATATATATTTGCTGTTGATTTAGCATTATACATAACTGTTTGAGAAGTTAACATTTCTGGTCTTGATGTCTTTAGCCATCCTGTGTAGCATGCTGAAGCATGCCATTTGTAAAAGAAAATGAAATTTGGCCATATCACTGTGCCATGACTGGCATGCAACAGGAATGCTGCCATGCAAAATGACAATAACACCTTATAATCATGTATTCCATTTTATTTGATCCCCATAATGGCATAATGACAGTAGACACTTTTTGATGAACTACAGCCATCAACCGCTTTCCTCTTTTATTTTCTTGACATTAGTGCATCATAACATCAGTTGTGGTATATGCTTTTTAGTTTTTAATGTAGTACCGCCTTTCTTTCAATACGAGATGAGAACATAAAAATACTGTCTTGCTTTATTTGCAGTGCCTCAAGGGCTGGGCTGAAGGCTCCTCCCAACCTTTATGTGATGATGACGACACTGCTAGGCCGTAGCAATCGTTATGCTGAGATAGCATTGTTTGTATCAAACAAGGTCAGTGTGTTATTCTAACTCCATCGTTAATGATCAGTGTGTTGTTCCAGTACACTAGCACAATCGATCATACTGTGTGTGCTGATAGTTAAATATATTATGGTATGCTGATAGTTAAGGGTCTGTTCATATTGGTTTTTACTGATGGCTTTTGATTGTGGCTGATGAATAGTAGTGGCTAATAGAAGCGGCTGATGGATAGTAGTGACTGATAAATAATAGTGTATTATGTAAGAAAGACGGTGCAACGAAAGACACTACAATATTTGGACTGCCATATGACTTACGGAATTATAACATAATAAAATAGAAAGTACGTTACAGTATGTGAAAACGCATAGGCCCTGTTCTTTTGCGGCTTCTAAAAGTCGTTTTTGGCTTTTGCTACAGTAACTAACTTTTAAACGGAGTATTTTTTTAAGATAAGGTCTATAAGTTAATTGTAGTACACATTAAAAAACTAATATCTGTACCATCAAAAATTGCAAACGAGTATCTCTCTTTTCGTAATCTCTGTCGTAAACAGTCAAAAAGCCATCAGTCGTAGCCAAAAACCATCAGCCGCAGCAAAAAAGAACAGGCCCATATTATAGTAGCTGATAGAAACGGCTTATACAAACGTCTGCCTTCGGTTTCTAGAAGCAGAAGTGGTTTATAGAATCCAATATGAACATGCCCTAAATATAGTAAGTACTAACGTGGCATTAGCCTGTAGTTTGCCTAATGGTTTGACAATGCTTGGAAGCAACTGTTGCGTGTAGGGTATGATTCCACTTAAATTGTTATACCTTTCATATTTTAGTATTTATCATGCCGAGGCGCAACTCCATCTATGTAGTTTTTACATAGTTTGTCTCAAGCCAGAAAAAAGGAGGGTTTTGTTAGGCTTAGCGAGTTAACATAAAAAGTCATCTTTTTATGGAATGAAACTCAAAATAGATTTTGAGGAGGTTTTATTTCTAGGTTACCCTAACTTATTTGGAACAAAAGGCTTTGTTGTTGTTGTTGTTTATCATACCGAGGAGCATAAATGGATAGGAATAATTCCAATTCAACAACCATATATTTCACGCAAGATTTCACATCCGAACAAAAGATAGATGGTTTGCAATTTCATATAGCGAATAAAATTTATTTCCGAATTCAAGGGATGTATTCTTTAAATATTATTTATATACGAGTGGCAAAGTTTCACTTACGAGTGGCAAAGTTTCACTTAGGCTTCCATCTAGTATTTACTTTTCCTTGAATCGAGCCCGCACCTGACTTGTCTGATGACGAGTCCCTTTACCTGAACTTTGCATTCCAGGCCTCTAATTGGCCTCCTCAGTTCATTTGACAAACAGAAATTCAATGTCGCCATCAGATTTTGCTAGCATGAGTATTAGGCTATTATTTTAGGACGCTGGGTGACTCAGCGAAGCTTTCCTACCAAAATATTTTCTACGTCTACTAATTCCCCCAAAATTAGTGGTTCGCAGTATATTGTGCGATACAGTTCTGGGTATCAGCTCGCGCTTCAGCATTGCAAGTGATTCTTTATTGTCTGTCCATCCCTTTAAGATGTTGAAAAAAAAATGTGGTTTTGTTTTGGTCATGGACCAATTCCTGCAGATCCTGGAGCCCTCCAAGGAACTCGCGATGCAGCTCATTGAGTTGGGCCGACAACACCCGCTGACAAGGAAGCTGGGCGTGGAGATGCTGAGGGAGCGGGGCCTGCACCATGACTACGTGACTGCCTTACTGCAAGACGGGTACTACCTAGAGGCCCTACGCTACGCTAGAAAATACAAGGTATTTTGCCTACCATGCTTGCATTTTTTTCCCTTGCTCCTTCGGTATATCTCAACATGCTATGCTACGAGAGACTAAGTCGTCTTTTTGCTACGAGAGATCAAGTCTTTTTGTATGCATTACAACTAAAGCTTGATTACATTGTGTGTACCTTTCGACTTTCTATTGCCCCTTACTCCTTTCCTGTCAACACTGAAAATCGGTGTTCATTGTATTTACTTGCATTTGTTCTCTGAAACGTTTTGTTGCGTTCTTATCGTTGTTACTGACATGACGATTTGTCCAGGTTATTACCGTGCAGCCTGTCCTCTTCTTGGAGAAAGCTGTGGTCAAGAACAGCGCGCAGAACCTCGCGGCCGTGCTGAGCTTCTTCTCCGAGTTCACGCCGAGCTTCAAGACGACGTCGGACTACGGCAGATACCGGCATATCCTGTCCGAAATGGTTTGAACAAACAAATTTCTGTAGGATGAAACCTTGACTGAAATGATTTAGCACGTTATACGTAAGGATCGCTCGTTCTTCTCTCCTGTGATAATTTCTGAAGCTCTTTGCAAAATAAATAAACGAAATGGTCGCGTCGCTCATTGTGGCGATGTGTTGGACAGAAGATGATGAAACTGAGATCTCCTGTGGACCAACGACCACCATTGTCACGGTCCATTGATAGCTTGGGGAAGCCCCGCCAGATCCGATGGAATCAAACAGTTGATCGAGGAGTAGCTAGAATACTAATCCAACGGCACTCCCTGTCCATCATTTGTAATCCTACGGCTCACAAGAACCGACTGGGATCACGGGGGTCAGGCAGCTCATGAACAAGAACACAAGCACGACGAACAAAGTCAGCAATTAATACTTGTACTCCAGACTCATAAGTTATTTTGACGACTACATATATATACATCAGAAAGCGGAGTACCGAATCGGCTTGGCTTGCTTCACCAAACTCCTTTTCAAGAAAACAAAACAACAACAACTAAAACAGAGCCAAGTAAAATCAAGCGGAGAAGAAGCCGTCGACGGCGGCCACCCCCAGCGCCGCCGTGGGCCTCACCCAAGAGCCCCACTCGCTCGCCTTGGAAGCGGAAGCGGCGCGATCACCGGCGCCGGCGGGTAGCTCTTGCCTCCCGCGCTCCTGCTGCTGCGGCGGCGGCTTCCTCTTGGCCGTCCGCTCGAAATCCTCCACCACCAGCAGCGCTATCTCCGCCATTGCTTGCTGGTCTTCCTCTTTTCTATACTACTCTTCTCTTCTCTTCTCTCGATTCTTCTTCGTCTGGTTTGGCTCTTGGAATTGTGTTTTGATGCGGCATTTACTGCCTGCTCGAGCCGGGTTTTGGATAAGTCTGACACGCTTCATGTTTTCTTTTTTTTTTCCCTTTCAGTGGGTGCTGTGCTGTGTGCTTGCCGTGTGTAGTGTTTCGTGGTCTGCCTCTGCAGCAAGCTCGAGCTCAAACCCAAACAGTGGGGAGCGTCGCCTGGTTTGGGCGGGCGGTGTGACGTGGCAGGACTAGTGCCACGTGTCATGTGATTTCTGGACCTAAACATTTTATCATTCGTCGTAAATCAATAGGATTATTTTTTTGTTATCGTTTTAAAACTATTTATTAGGATAATATTTTAGAAACAATTTATCGGTATTTGATTTATTCATATATGTGCTCGTGCTATGACAAAAAGATATTAACTGTAGTCAAAAAGAGCACACATATACTCCTTCAGTCACAAAGGAATGACATCTTAGACATGGACGTGTATCTAAAATGTAATTTTGATTACTAATTTATATTATAATATATTAGTAAAATATGTGTCACTCCTATTTCTAATTTGCACATTGGAAGTTTGCGATATCTACTAATGTCGCAGGGCCAAGGTGACATTTTCTTATGCAGTAGCAACAACAATAAGCTGATGAATAGTGGTAGAGCCAGAATTTTTCTGAAGTCTAGACATACCACCCACGTGAGTCTGACCATTCTGGTGGCTGGTACTGGTACATGGTCGGCGTCGGACAAGATGACGTCCTCCTGCACCTCCTCGTCTCCTCCAACCGCAACGATGCCAACTTCGTTGGCCGTCTTGGTGGATAGCCCACGGTCGGCGTCGGGTCACAGCATGGCCTCGGCCGAGAGAGGAGGCGTATGTACCGCGACATCATCGTCGGCTCCGTCAAACCTTCAGACGTCGATTGTGTCACCATCCATCTTGGTGGTCTATACACAGTTTTGCGTCGAACAAGACGACATCCGCTTCCACCTCTCCGTCTCCTTCAATCTCGATGATGAGAACTTCGACCACCGTGCCGACGGACAACCCACAGTCAGCGTCAATTCCCAGCTTGGAGTTAGCCAAGAAAGGAGGCCTACGTACCGAGACATCATCATCGGCTCCATCAACTCTGCTGTCGGGGCGCCAGGCGCAGGCACGCTGGCACCCGTGTAGGCCAAAACGTCTCACCTCTGCGGCCGGGCCACTACATTGTCGGCGGCTGGTACGGGTACCTACCACACGCAGACCACACTGGCACCCATGTAGGCCGAGACATCCCACGTCCGAGACGAGCCACTCCACGATCGGCCGCCGGTACCCCCATCTCTACCGATATGGATGCCATTGACGATAGCTCGGCCCTATTCGGCCCAAGCGGGCTACCAATAGCTCTGCCTCCATCGTACACCAGCTCCAGGGGGAGAAGTGGCTGTGCAAGAGCGCGCCCTGGCTGTCCCGTCCTTGGACCAGCACCAGGTGCTATACGACAACCTCCACGTCTTCCTAATCGACCTTACGAAAGGTGTGCTTCTGGTGAAGCCGACCAGCAGGTCTACTGCCGTCCTACCCTTGGGGAAGCAATGCTTCGTGCTTTGATCTGTACCGCTTCCGCTAGGCAGCTCGCTGGGACATCGTGTCTGCACCTTGTGTTGAGACGAGAGTGCCATCTCATGGCGGTGACTGACTGACATGACACCCAGTTCTCTGGCTCACGCCCGCACGTCACCCGGCTCTCTGCCTATGCAAAGTCCACAACTCGTCACCGGCGAGCCCGGTTAGCCACCCAGGCTCGCCGGACGGTGGCTCCACCCTCGCCGATGAAATGTCCCGTTTCTACACGATCTCTCGAGTTTATTTGTTGCCAAGTCGCATGGCACCATATATGAATTGCCCCATCCTGTGGGTGTTCCAGCCGACTCATCGATGAGTAAGCAAATGCTATTAGCGTTAGGGAAAGACTCTACGTACAATTGCCTCCCTATATGTTGATCACACTGGACATCTTTCCGCGCCATATCGGTGGAATGTATAATAATGCAGGTTAATCAGGGCCTAATTAATTTTGTTCTTCTCGACCCGTTGTGTTGGCACTGTGAATGCTACTACTGACGGAGGGTTTACAGGGAACATGTCAAATGAGAACTGGTCTTAAAACAAAACGAGAACAACTACAACAGAAATGGGTGCTGTATAGGTTCCTAATTTTTATGCTTTCAGTTTTAAAGCCATATTTTAAAGTACCGTAGCTTTTAGCTAAAATAACATCACAGCAACGGTTAGTTTTTCTGAGATATTCAATTAAAATAAAATAAAATAAATACTACTATATCTTTACAGATAATACAAAGGAAAAAACTATGATAAAAAGCTAATCTATTTCAAACGACTTTAGAGAGCCAAAAACGATTGCTATTTGGAACGGGGTAAGTGTTGCGGCAGATGCTTCACCATTTGTTCATGATTAGTTGATTTCGTGGAGTTCACAAGGGAGTGGTTAGTATTAGAGGTTTGCTTTATTCGTCTCAAAGGGTTAGGGACAAGTGGACATTACATCAATTCGATGTGCCTCACGCTTATCTTACTCACATTATTTTACAATACTAGGGACTTGATCTTTTCTTGGAAGACAAGGGATTAGTAAGCTTCAATTTCTTGGAAGACTTCAGCTTGGCTGACGGGGCGACGAGTAAATAGTCGAATATTGTGATGTTTCATTGCCTTTGTTGACTAGCGACTACTTGCGTTTAATTAATTAATGTTGCGAAGTTAGTTTGTTGCATCTAGATGGCTAGGCCCCCGTCCCCCGTACGGGCCTGTTTTCCTTCAGTTTATTTCAGTTTATAATTTATAGTTTATAATTTCTTTTAAACATATAAATAAGAAGACTTTTCTATTGTCGTTTCAAAGTGCTCCATCGGGATAGTCTTTTACAAATAGCTTACTAGCTTTCGATTTATTTGTATAAGTATTCGTATTAAAGTTAAAAACTATGAGCTATAGTAAAAAAAAAACATATCCTACGAGTAGCATGTAGGGGTGCAAACGGAGTGGATATTTTTCGACCATCTGTCCGTTTTAATTCGGAAAGAATTCGGAGTAAATTTTCGGATATCCGGAGGTTTTACCGGATACGGAAACAGATTCGGAACAAACATTATCTGACGAATACGGAACTATCCGAATATTTTTTTGGATAGTTACTGGATATTTTTTGGATAGTTACCAGATTCAAACTCGGATTCAACTCAGAACTCAATTCGGATTCGGTTCAGGACAGCCCAACAGACACTTACTAAAAAGGCCATAACTTTCACAAACGGAGTCCGATTCGGGTGTTCTTGTAGTTGTTGAAAAGCTTATTTCAAGACTTACGCAATGGATAAAGCCTTATCTTTAAATACATCACGAATAATCTTTTATGATCAAAACAATGTGACGGCTGTAAAATCTAGTTTCCTTTTTGTGTGAGTTCGAGTCTAAAACAATATAGGATTGAGTTGTATTCAGTTTAGGGACTATATGGATGTCCCAAGGGGCTATATAAGCCTTGTAATCGTAGCCTTTAGAGCTCAGACTACCTTTGAAAAAAATCAATCTACTAAAGTTTGTTCGAGTTCATCATTGTTGCCGAAATTCCATATAGAATTAAGAGTATTCTTCAATCAAGATCGTTCAGCCTTTCTGCTGAGAATTGGGTTATGGTAGATCTTTGTTTGGTGGTCGGCAAAATCAACGCGACCGTGTTTTGACGGATTAAAGAGTATTTGTCCCTTGCACTGACATTGGAGGATCATTACGATTCATCAAGACTCCCACGAGTATCCATCCTACGTCGAGAAGATCGGACGACCCCATATCAAGTGATGTACTTGACTACTTGGCTATAGATAATTCTTACTTTCGAACTATGTGGCATGTAGTTAGTTAACTACTACTTGTTTAACTAGTCTCTATCATTTACTTGCTATTTTGCTAATTAGAATTTACTAGTTGCTTAACTTGTCCCTATCATCGTGTGAAATTTGCTTGTTAAGTTACTAATGTAGTTCCATTATGGATATATAGTATGGTAATTGATCCTTATACATATGATATATATGGTTTTTTATTTTCGCGCATTATCCGACTAAATATTCATGACCAAGACTAACTGTATTTTGAAGCGGCATGTATTCGCTCCGTATTCGTAACTGAGAATATCCGTATTCATATTCGTATCCAGTATTATCCGTGTCTGATTCCGATTCCGACAAAAATATGAAAAAAAGATATGGAATAAGTAATGTCCGTCCGTATCCGCTCCGTTTGCACCTCTAGTAGCATGGGCTAACTACTTGCCACTGTTCATCCATTGTTTCGGTTCGTGCTGACACACTTGCTGATGTTGTGTCATTTAATTTTTCTTTTCTTTTTCTCCTTTGCCCTTTGCCAAGCTCTGTTCTGCAGAGGAAACCTGGATAAATGAAGGACAGTGACTTGAATCTTACGCCTAGTAAACTCGGGGTTC
This sequence comes from Melocanna baccifera, assembly GCA_036346265.1. Lineage (NCBI taxonomy): Eukaryota > Viridiplantae > Streptophyta > Magnoliopsida > Poales > Poaceae > Melocanna > Melocanna baccifera. Next base: position 10,079,927 of record CM070705.1, on the reverse strand, counting down.
GCGGCCTCGGCCCCTCCACGTCGGCGTCGCCGCTCAAGTCCGACGCGCGCGCACGCCTCACCGCCCTCCGCCCGGCGCGTGTATGCGCTCGAGCAAGCCGCGCTTCCTCATTCGTAGTTAGCGAGCCGCGGCTGCGTCGGCGCTCTTGCCCCGGCTAGCGAGCGCTGGCCGCGGATATAGTCCGCGCCTCTTCTCCCTCCCCATCCGCGCCCCACCTCGCCTCTTCCCCCTGGCGCATCTCCTCTCCCCCGCCGGCGCCCCTCCTCTCCCGGCCTCCCCTGCCGCCGCCGTCGCCACTCCTCGACCTTCTGGCGCCGCCCCCGGCTTCCTCGACCCGGATCCGGCAACCTCGGCCCCTCCTCCTCCCCTGTCGGCGCCTCTTCTGCCTCCCCCATCCGGCGCCCTACCTCGCCTCTTCCCCCCGGCGACCCCTCCTCCTCCCCGGTCCGGCGCCTCTTCTCCATCCCCCATCCGGCGCCCCACCTCACCTCTTCCCTCCGGCGCATCTCCTCTCCCCCGCCGGCGCCCCTCCTCTCCCGGTCTCCCCTGCCGCCGCCGTCGCCCCTCCTCGACCTTCTGGCGCCACCCCCGGCTTCCTCGACCCGGATCCGGCCACCTCGACCGCTCCTCCTCCCCCGTCCGGCGCCTCTTCTCCCTCCCCCATTCGGCGCCCCACCTCGCCTCTTCCCCCCGGTGCATCTCCTCTCCCCCGCCGGTGCCCCTCCTCTCCTGGTCTCCCTACCTGCGCCGCCATTCCCTCTTCCGGGATTTTCTTTGGACTATTTGAATTTATCCCTTGACATGGTTTACTTCTACATGCCATTTGATGAACTGCATTAATTTTTTGTTGGTGTTCTTATGCATTGTGAGGAATGAAATTCATTGTTCATTGTCGGTATATATATTTTACAGGATTTTGCTCAAACTTATCCTTGCATACTAGCATTTTACAGGATTATATGCCGTGGGTTTTAGTTTCAACAAATATACACAACCTGGAAAACACAGATGGCGCCTCTCCCTCTAGATAATGAGCACTTTGATTTCCCTATTATATTTCTTGCGACCAGTTTTTGTAGATTATATATGTGGCAGTTTATCTTTCTGGCAGTGATCTTTGCCTATGTGGTGGTTACCATGGATTGTTACCACCCTACAGTAGTTTGAGTTGGTTTATACCGTATTTTCCATTAACTTTTGCTGACTTGCATGAACGTCACTCTTTTTGATCTTTTAGTCCTCGAGAACACCGGAACTAAACTTTTCAAAGATGTAGTCTTGTGCAGGCCAAACATACAAGACTTACCTTTGGATATACCTTGCCTCAAAGTGTAGTTGTGTGAGTATGCGAGGAAATGATCTTTGGCTAGAGGAAGCAACATTTTTTCCTTTTTTGGAATTCGTGTTTAAATTGGTATATAGCTAGCTAGGAAGGTGAACTTATGTGTTCCCATTAATTTAGGATGGTATAGAAGAAGTGCAAGTTGAATTTATGTGCTTCGATCAATTCATTTATGTTATTATGTTTTCGTGTTTGTTTTGTTAGCTTTGGCAAAGCACAGAAATCATCGATTCTGAAGCCAAGGATGTGTTGCTGCACCTAGGTCTGTAGCTGCACCCCTCCCTCTCCCTCCCTCCCTCCCTCCCTCATATACTACTGCAGAGAGAAATTGGCATTGATCTGTTCCTGGTTTCTCAAGGGAGGATAAGAACCCACAAAGAAATCCTGTAAGATTAAGAGATACCTTGTGTTTACTTTTATTTATTCTTTATGAATTCACCACAATGCTGTGGTTCCTTTATCTTCAATACTTAGGCATTTGTGCTATGCAATAAGCCCAATGAACCCAACTTACGATGGCATTGCCCTCACTATTGTAGTGAATTTATTGGGTTTATTTTGTGGGCCTTCTAACTTCGGAAGTTTTGTGTAATCGCTCAAAGTATAAACATTTAGTGCTTTATCAAAGTTTTAACTCCACAAAAGAGCATTTTATTCTAACAATTGACTCATGGTATCTGCTTATTTTGTGACCATGGCTGAAACTGAATGTTGTCTATTTGAATCTCAAAAGTAGAAGCAACTGATGAGAAGAGGTCTTGTTTGTTCCTGGTCTTGGTCTGTGCTCCTGATTGCTACTGATGCATGCTATTTCCTTTCTAATGCAGGGCTCCTTCGAGCTACTTTTGCGGCGGCGGCGACTCCTACAGCAACATTTAATCTCTTTGTATTGGTTGCTGTCCTTCCATTGCAAATTGGCCATGATTGTAAGAACGTACAAGGTTGGGCTAGGCTTAAGGTGGTTCATGTTCATGGTTGGCTCGTATCTTCATATTGTTGATGTGCCAGAAGTGTTTTTACTGGTAGTTCTTTAATTGGGAAGTAGAGAAACTTAGCTTGCCAATGTTTCTAGAGTTACTTCAGAAGTTTTGCTTAATTATGCATGCATGTTCCTTCTTGTGCTGGTTTCTTTAGAGCTCATTTAGTCAAATGATTCCATTTTAAGAGTAGCACATCTGACCGGTTTGTTTAAAAGCTGTAATGTTACATGGAATCGTTGGTCACATTTGTTTGTTGTGTTTGATCTGGACATGTGTGGAGGGTAATGTAGCCATATAGATTTTATGTACAGCCTTTAGATCAATAAACTTTCCTTTCTTGCATAAGAATATAATTTCATGTTTATTCAAACATTAGCCATCATTCATTGCAATCATCATGTTGCGATTATCTAGATGTAACATAGTAATGTTAGCTTCGTTGGTACTCTAATTCTGGTCATTTTAATTGCATGTCAGGGAAGCAATATTTTCTTGTCAATCTTGTAAGGTGTTTTTATAACATTTTCTATGTATGGCACTTGAATGCATTTGCAGTCTCACCCAAACCCATGTCTTCAAATTGCTATTTGACAGGTCGCTTTCTGCAGATGGCGGCCGAATTGGGCCCTCCCTCTGTGGTTCAGAAGATGCATGGGCAGTCTATGCTTTTCAGCAAGATCTCTCCTTATTCTACAATGAAGGATCCCGCACTCTACAATGCCCATTCTGCTTACAGTGTGCCCCTGAGGTCGTACAATAGGATGGATGCAACCATTGGGCTCTCATACGCCCCAACAATGTCTCCACCTTTGCTTCGCACCAAAAGAAAAATGATTTTCTGGATTTATGATTGATTTCCTTATGGGTGGAGTTTCTGCTGCTTGTCTCCAAGATCGCATCGCTCCCATTGAGCGTGTCAAGTTTCTCATTTTAAACCAGGATGAAATGATCAAGAGTGGTATGCTTTCTCATCCATACAAGGGTATTATGCTTTTCTATTCATATGGTGCTTTTCTTACTCTTTAATGTGGTAATCATTTATTTTACAAAGCTTAATTCTTACATTTCTCTTTAGGGTTTACAGAGGTGGAATACACCTTCCCTTCTACACCTTTTTTTTAGTTCGTGCTGATTCGATATTTTGCTTGTACATCCTACTTGTTTATGTGCTATTTAAGAATTATTTATTTTATTTTGTTGTAGTAAGAGTTATCCTTTTTGTAGTCCTGCTTACAGCATCTTCACCAAATTATATCCAAATGATATCATAGTTGTTACCTTAGATACAACGTAAGCTATTCTCTCCCGTTTTCTTGCACTCAAGTCAAACTAAATTAATGCAATTTCCCACAGACTATATACAAATCAATCATACCACACACAAATGATGCTTACACACTAAAACACAAACACTATCCCAAAACTTTTATTTACGAATCATACATACACATATACATACATATATATATATATACACATATACATATATATATATATATACAGACTATTAATTCAGACAAATTCCCAAATGGCATCAATTACATATGACCACCTATGTATACCTATATATCCTATAGAAAAAACAATTCTTGCTTCATACATTATCATATCTGTTTCAGGATACTGTAGCAGCCTTTGAGTTTGTCAACTTCATTGGTGTTGAGGTGCGATGTCAGGTATTCAATTATTTTGTATTAGTTTTATTTTCACATTGTTTTCTCTGTATTTTGCACTATTACCCTTGAATCTAGATATTTAGTCATTTTATTGTACCATTATGTCTAATATATATAAGTGCTGTCCAATGTGTGCTTTCTATTTCTTTTTCCACTTATTTGCTTTTAAAACAGCTTCTTCAAATAAGATTTGATTGCTTCCTTACTTCAACATGTCCTTTGCTATGAATATGAGCTTTCACGTGCTATTGAAATCCGTGTTTATTTGAACTCAAGTATTTTTTTTGTATTCCTTGTGAACTTATTTTGTTTACAGATTTCACCATATTAAATTGTTCAGTAATAGTTTTCATTCTCTTTGATTACGCTGCACTATGAAGTTTTGATTACATCCACTACATACACTCACTATGTTGAATGAAACTATTGCTAAAAGTCATTGCCTTTTACTTGCAGGGTACAGTATCAACAATATCAATCAACAACACATCTGGATGTCAGTTATAGTTAAGCAAAGATACACTGGGAGCTTCCATTACTTCAGCTAAATCTACTGAAATCAATGTAATGGTTCCACGTTGTTCCACTGATGGTGCTTGGGTGAGATCTGGTCTTTACTCATGCACTGCTTCATAATAAACCATGAAATTTGCCAACTTGTTATGTTTCATAAAGCTTTTAGGACCATAAAATGCCAACATTATATTATTGTTCCTTGCTGCTAAGCCCAGAAACAAAGCGACTAAGTTCTTTGCCACATCCTGATTACATTTCAAGAGTTTTATCTATATAAAAGATTTAAGATGCCAGAACATGTTTATTTTGTTTATTGTTTACCGTTTTTTATTGGTTGCTGGATCAATATATTTCTCTTCTGTACTAATGCTTTGCTTTTCCTGTCCCATCGATGCGTCCGGTTTGCTCTATTGCATCTGTGCTGATTCTTCCCTTCTGCTGTTCGAATGCAGTTCGGTTCGATTGATTTGCCTTGTACTGCTACCTCCTTCCGAGGTCAGCTAACCATCCTACATCAGTTTGTTTTATTTGGTGCTTTTGTGATCTATCAGTTAATCCAAGACTAGATTTAGGTTTTACTGGTTAGTTCAACTCCTCTTTCCGTTTCAAGAAAAAGAAGTTATAGTCTTTAATTGCTTTTCTTCGCCTGTATGTGCGCCTCATGTAGTTGTATTGGGTTGGCGCTCCTGTAAGCTGCCCTACCAATTAGTAAGTTCATACTCTTGCTTTTTCCCCATTCTCATACAGAAACTAAAAGATTCAGTTTTGTTTCTCTACACATCGAGTTTCGTTGTGTGCAATCGAGTTTCGTTGTGTGCAAATTAGGTGTTTGCTGAATTGACTAGGAGACCTTTTGATATATCTTCAGTTATGGTTCTATGGTTTCTACACATCAAATGTTTGATGAATTGCTAAAAGAAATTGGATGGAGATTTTTTTAGTATGCTTAAGCTATGTAAAACCAATTAGCTATTGTTCTGAAAAAACTCTCATCGATTAGGTGCAACAAATGACATTCTACGCCAAGCTTACTAGCATGCAAATTATAGTCATTCCGAGCCATTTTCCCAGCAGCATTTGTGTGATCTCAGTGTGGATCAAATTTGTTTTCGATCTTGGATTATTGCCATATTTTCAGCTATACTAATAATAAAATGCACATTCATCCTCCTTGCTCTTCACTTTGTCTTTCGTTGCCTAATCATGTGTGTGATTTAGAGGATTTAGTTGATATGTGTTAATTAGTATGGTTTCCAATAAGGTATTACCTTTGCTTCTTTCAGTTCGTGTTCTGAAATCTAGCTGCAATCCCTCTATTATGTTTCTCTTGCATTTGCTCAGCTCCTACATCTTTTTCTTTAATTTTCCCTGTGGAGACTAATGCTGCTGCCACTATCACTACGAAACCGGATATGGTGAGCTTTAATGCATATCAAATAACATTGTCGACAAGTTTAAAGGAAAAGTAAAAAATACAATATTTCTTCGCTCCTTTTTTCCTCGCTCAGCTGCATCTACTGATTTTACATATTGGGGCTTCTTAATTATGCCTGCGTCTACATGGCAACACGTTGGATATCAAATAATATTGTCGACAAGTTTAAAAGAAAAGTAAAAATTACAATATTTCTTCACTCTTTTTTTCCTCGCTCAGCTGCATCTACTGATTTTACATTATTGAGGCTTCTTAATTATGCCTGCATCTAGATGACAACACGTTGGGTCTCCATGTAATATGCTGTATGGATCTGCGGAGCTTTCTTCTGGCAGCACTGCTAGGTTCTTTTTATTCACAAGGATGCTTTTGTATCCGACTTTATGCCTAATGAATAATCAGTACATTTTTTTGCAATATATGGATGATCTCAGATGTATCCAGAGTAATCTCAGATGTTCCTTTTGCATGTTGTTCTTTCAGATTCAACACTAGATGCGTACATCGACTCAATTGTTCAATCATGTGGAGTTGTGCACTTCCAAATTTAGTGTTCCTTTTATACTTTCTGCTTGTCAGATCCTTATCCTCTCTTTCGCTTTTCCATTTCTCTGAATGATGTCTCCTGGTTCACATTATAGATACTTATGTTATCATTCCCTTTTAGTTTGCTCTGAATGATCTCTCCTAAGTCCTAATTTACATAATACCAATTGTAGAAGTATACTTTGCATGGTTTTGGGCAACAATTATGCTTGATGATACAAATGAGCAGCTCATTTTTTGTTTCATTTTCATTTCCATATGACGTCACTCAATAAATGGGAAATAGTCCATTTCTTTATATAAATTGTGCATGAAATTATTTAATAGCCGATAACACGGTTTTGTTCGATTGGTTTGCCTTGTGCTGCTACTGCCTTCAGAGGTATTCACATTCGGCTGCTCGTCGGAACTCCTTGAAGCTCTCTAAATTGTTCTTACCTCTCCTTGCCTTCCGCACTGCCTAGCCCTTCTTTGCCTCATATATTTCCTCTGTGCTGTTTATTGTGTTTATTCTTCTCATGACCTCTTTTCTTACATTATCTATTCTTACAAAGCACCACTTTGCTTTAACACAATTAATCCTATCTATTTGGGTCTGTAGATGGAGTACAGTTTGCTAAAAGACATTACTCAGGGATCCCATTGTTACCGTACTTGTGTTAAATTAACTCGTTTTTCATATATTTCCTGTGTGTGGTTTATTCTTCTCATGATTCTTAGCTTCATACGTTATCTATCCTTACAGAATACTGCTTTGCTTTAACAAAATTAATCCTGCCTATTTGGTTCTGCAGAGCTAAAAGACATTACTCAAGAATACCATCGTTGGCATACTCATGTTAGATTACCTTGGTTTTTTGAATATATCGATGGAAGTAAATCAAACCGAATCCTACACCTAGACATGGTGTTACTTGATGAGCAAGTATAATCAATGCCACTTCGCTTCCCGTTTTATCATCCTATTAAGTAGCTATTGTCCAACTGTTTTGCTTATATCTATTTATTTACTTCACTGAAATACTTGCTATTCCTCTACCAAGGCCAACCATATTGAGTGCTATGTATGTTTTCTGTTAATAGCTTTCTCTGGCTGTTAGTATCTTACTATGTCCAACTGTATGCACTGCTCATACCCCTTAATACAACCAATGACTTTTTTTTTCATTCTTCTGCCGCGGTTTTCGTAATTATGTATAGGCTCTTGCTTTTTTCAAAAAAGCTCTCGGTTTTTTGCGGAAAAAAAAGCCCATCCGCTCTCCTTTTATTGCAAAAAGCTCCTCGATTTTTTTATTGCGAAAAGTACCTCTTTTTTTTTGCGAAAAAAACCTTTCCTCTTTCCTTTTGTTGTGTATTTTTGCTTCTTTTATTTCGACCCACACGATAGCTGGCGCGGCGTGGCGCCGCGCCTTCGTAGCTAGTAACTCATATAGTCGACCGTATTCATCAACTCAAACTGGGAGGAGAGAAAAGTGGATAGGAACACACTGGTTGAGTAGAAAATGTTGCTATTGGAAAGATAAGAGAAATGTAGCTTTCACCTAAAAGTATTGAGTTTCATGTACCAGTCAGTTCATCTAAAAACTTAATTTGATGAGAAAAAAATAGGCAACTCATTTATACTTCAACACCACCCCTCACTTGTAAGCTCTTACATGTCTAAGACGTGGAGTAGAAGTGGGCTATAATTTTTTTTTTGAATTGCGTCAGCCGGGTCTTGAATTCAGGATCTCTTGGTTTTTATACCATATTGAGTTTTACACAAGAACTAGTTCATCTAAAAACTTACTGATAAGGAAGGACAAACAATTCACCTTTACTTCAATAAAAAAAGATATATTCTCCTAGTCCTGTCCTGTCTATCACAATTATTTGTCCAATACATCAGTGGATATTGCACTGTGGTCTACAATGACAAGATTCTACATGTCATCCTCGTTCATGGTATTAGCAAGGGTCTTAGCTGTTCTAACTTGTTGATCGATCACCTCCTCACATTCTACTCTCACTAATAAGAGATGGAAATGACACAGATTCTTTCGTTTTGATCTCAGCTTAAACTTTTGCTTTTTTCTAACAAACTCATTGCATCGAATTGGACGGTGAGAATGGTAGCGAAGACTTCGGAGCACGATGCATCTTACTGCTAAGGAATCGCAGCTAGTCAGACAGAAGGGCTCTTCTTATTTTTTCCAATGTGAAATTCTACGGAAGGGAAGGCAGGCGTAGAAATCTACTTGGTAAAAATATGAATACTCACGCCATACTTTAGGTAAAAGGTATGCCCGTGCTAACAGATCCAGCCAAATTGTATTTTGGGACTGGTAGTTTCTAATTTAAAAAAAATCATGCAAAGTTAGATATATGCCACTCTATAGCATGCAGATTCGAGATATGTCACCTGGTTTTATGAAATTGGATATATATCACTCCAGTTTTCTTGCTCTTTTGAAATATGCCATTTTATCTGTTTTTTTCCCCCATTTCCTATTCTTTTGTCTTCTTTACCCATTTATTCTCAAGTGAAGTTCTTATTTTTGCCCCTGCCTTATTGATCAACCTAACCATATCAACTTGTACATACCAAAAGGTTGTCAGAATCGTGATACTGAATCGGGTCGAAGGTTCTTTGATAGGATTGCAAATCGTAGGATTGATGTAGAATTTAAGATCTTACTTGATTCTACAAAAAAACATTTTTAAAAAAATCTACAGTGTATTACAATACTACTACATTTTTGAAATTGTGCCTTTTAAACTTTTCTTTACAAATTACAGAGTAAAGGTAAGATCATGTGTTGTTTTATGATCATTATAGTGAACATGAAATGATAAAAGTTAAACTTTTCAGTTAAAAGAAGTTATACAAGTAATTATTTATAATAAAGCAATAGAATCAACAGAATCGAGTAGGATCATATGAAAATTTTGATCATGATCCTACAAAAGTTTGGGTAGAATCGTAAGAACATTAAGATTCTACCATAGAATCGGATCGATGTAGTTAATCTTGGATTGTAAAATCGTAGGATCGGATGACAGAATCGAGATTTTAACAACCTTGCATACCATACCAACCAGCAAGATTGAAAGAACCTAAACTCTAATTAACTCTAAACAAGATAATTAGCAGTAAACAAGAAATAATAAAAATTATTACAACATATTTAATTACAAGAATGGATTACAACCTTTGGCCCTAGGCCTCAATAATGGAAATAAGAACATTATTACAACTCTTTTGAATTACAAAAATTATACAAGTATAAAAAACTACTTTCATAAATAAAATTGCATTGGATTAGAAACTAAAATAATTATAGCCACGCATTCCTTGCCTTGTTCCAGTGTATTGCTGACGTCTAGCACCCCCAAGCTGGCCTCACCCTAGCCCCAACCCTTTTATTTGGCAATCGGAGAGCAAATCAAAGAATAATCTAAGAGAGAATGAAAAAGGGAAAGAATCACCGTCAGTACCCTCTATCTACTAGAGCCATATAAAGTGGCATTCATCAAGGTTCCCAGACCATCCTAGGCCGATCGGTGCCTCTCACCATAAGTGGGTTTCATCATTTGGCTTTTAGAAATCCAATGCTCATATTTTTATCAACTTACCTTCGCCACAAAAATCCCAGAACAGTGCACAATCCATAGTTCGGACCCTTGGTCCACAAAGCTACAGTAGCCCAAGACTCATTTGTGGATAGTGCAAGGGAAAAAGAGACTTGATCAGTGCTGAAGAGAGAGGAGACAACGAAGCTTCCCACTCTTAAGCCTCCTTCCACACTGCCATTGCATTTCCAAAACTAGAGAGCACCAAACCAACCCACAACATTCCAACCAAGAGCAACAAAATCACCCAGAGCACTCCCAGAGCTCAAAGCTCACAAACAAAACCATTGAGAGCACCCCCAGATCTCAAAGCTCACAAACAAAACCACCAAGAGAAATCCTAAGTGCTCAAAGCCCCCAAGCAAAGCCAAGAAAAAGCCTCAGCATTACTCTCTCGGTCGAAAGCCAGAAAGCCATCTTTCCCAAAAGTCAGCAACCCACTGAGTGAGGAGAGAGGAGAGTCAGAGACAGGGATGCAGAAAGTAGTGAAAGACAAAGGAGAGCGTGGACCACTGGACCAGGAGGGCGGTTGGGTGGCAAAAATGGTACAAGCATAACAAAAGTAATAGCTAAATCAAAATACATGAACATGAAAATGGGTAGGGAAGAAGGTAGAACCGGCGAGGAGAGGAAGCCAAGCCATAAGACCACCTCAACCACAACCATCAGCCAAGAACCGAGCCCACCCACAATCGACGGCATCCTCCATGAGGGTGAAAGGAGGATTGAGAGAGCTGCCTAGTAGTCGGAGTAGCTGAATAGACCAAGTAGCCAAGGGAGTAAAGGATTGCGCGTAGGCTACAAAAGCAGAAAATAAAAACTTTTCTACCGTGCACACCAGGACAACATGCTAAGGAAGGATCATGGATCGTTACCACTAGACGCGCAGCGCAGCGGAAGAAGAGTTGGAAACCGATCCAACCACGCGCGTCGAGGTAGTAGTGGAAATAGCCGATCGTCCCGAACAGATCGTCTCCTCCACGCGATCAACCACACCACGAGCGGATCCAATCTGTAGGTTATTGACGCCGATCAACACCGCAACGAGCAGCGCCTCCACCGGTATCCACACGTCCGGGGCTGGAACGCCGATCGCGAGTGTACTAGACTCGTGAGCGGTTAGGGTTTGGCTCGGGAGGTGGCGGCTAGGGTTATGCTAGAGGTTAACAGGAGAGTATCCCCTCAGCCCCTCGCCTCCATATATATAGACCTCCTCACTTGGGCCTTGCGGACCAAGGCCCAATAGGAGTCTATTCGGATCTCTATCCGAATTGAGCCCACATGCGAATTATATTTGAATTAGTGTTCCAACCCGTTAAGCGTGCGACCCTGTAGGTTCACGTATACTTGGTTATGACCCGGAAACGCCTTTCCGATCACCCTGTTAATAGCGGACTCTAGTAAGACATATTAACCCTAAAGTATACGTAAAGATCATATCGGCCGAACCTGTAATGTTCTCATGTACGAATCCCTTTGCCTCACGATATAGATTGAGCTCAAAGCAAGACCTGTGTCATCCTCTTAATAGCTCAATCACTCTCTCGATTCCGTGATGGATTATAAACTTGTGATTGACTCCTCAATCACCTTGGCATGGTCATGCACTTTCATAATCCATTACATCGAGGGGCCCAGAGATATCTCTCCCATAAGGAGGGGCAAATTCTATCTTGATCATTCACATCCTACTACATGTTTCATGGCAAATCCGAAAACTACTTTTATGACTACCCAGTTATGGTGTAGTGTTTAGTAGTCCCAAAAAAAGCTACTACGCATGTTGAGAATCATGATGATCTCAAGTTTAAGGATTCTACATAAACACTATTTGAGACCAACTGATGACACATGGAATCTCTGCAATGTCTCATGGTGGGTCTATCCAACATATGTTCACTAATACATGTCCATATTATTGATTTGGTATCACCATACCATGATCCATGAGATATAATCATCAATCAATACATATGCTGATTTTTGTCTTTGAATCATATTTATTCCTCATATGATATATGATCGGGGATCATTTAGAAATAGCAACATTTTAGCATTAAGAGTCTCATGAATAAGTCACATACTCATTGATCAATAATGATAATGTCTATTTCAAGGAACAAAGTAATGTATCATAAATATAGTATGTGATATATACAACATCTCTATGTTGCCTCTAGGGCATATCACTAACAGTCTCCCACTTGCACTAGAGTAAACCATGTAGGTATCTAATACCCATTGCCCTAGTGTGAGCCTCATGCTTTGGCTGGGGAAGCGGCTTTGTCAACGGATCTGCAATGTTCAAATCCGTTTGTACTTTGCATATCTTCACATCGCCTCTCTCCACTATCTCGCGGATGAGATGAAATCGCCGTAAAATGTGCTTAGACTTCTGGTGCGATCTAGGCTCCTTGGCTTGTGCAATGGCCCCACTATTGTCACAGTAGAGGTCTATTGGGCTGGAGGCACTAGCCATCACACCAAGCTCAGAAACAAATTTCTTAATCCAAACAGCCTCTTTAGCAGCTTCAGAAGCTGCTATGTACTCGGCTTCTATTGTAGAATCAGCAACCGTCTCCTGCTTGGAACTCTTCCAGCTCACCGCACCGCCATTCAGGCAGAATACAAATCCAGATTGCGATCTAAAATCATCTTTGTCAGTTTGGAAGCTAGCATCGGTGTAACCATTTACAACGAGCTCTTCCTCACCCCCATAGACGAGGAACACATCTTTAGTTCTTCTCAAGTACTTTAAGATATTCTTTATGGTAATCCAGTGACTTTCACCTAGATCTGACTGGTATCTATTCGTAGCACTTAAAGCATACGAGACATCTGGACGTGTACATAGCATGGCATACATAATGAACCCAATAGCCGAAACATATGGAATCGCATTCATTTTATCCCGCTCATCAGGTGTACTAGGACACTGATTCTTGCTAAGGTTTATACCATGTGACATAGGTAGAAAGCCTTTCTTGGAATCCTGCATGTTGAACCTTTTCAACACCTTGTCAATGTACGTATCTTGGTTTAATTCAATTACCTTTTTGATCTATCTCTATAGATCTTGATGCCCAGAATATATGCCACCTCTCCTAAGTCTTTCATAGAGAAACTATTTTTTAATGAAGCCTTAACAGATTCGAGCATAGGAATATCATTTCCGATCAGTAATATGTCACAAGGCTTTTTGTCAACACAAGGCTCTTTTTCGTTCTTGATAAAACTAAACCCTTTGATTACTTCATCAAAATGAATGTTCCAACTCCGAGATGCCTGCTTTAATCCATAAATGGATCTTTGGAGCTTACATATCTTTCCAACTAATTGTGGATCAACAAAACCCGTGGGCTGTGTCATGTACACATCCTCACTTAGATTTCCATTAAGGAAAGCTGTTTTGACATCCATTTGCTATATTTCATAGTCGAAATATGCAGCAATCGGTAGAATGATCCGAATAGACTTTAGCATTGCGACGGGCGAAAAAGTTTCATCATAATCAACACCTTGAATTTGTTTGAAACCTTGGGCCACCAATCACGCTTTATAGATGTGAACATTTCCATCTATATCTATCTTTTTCTTGAAAACCCATTTGCACTCAATGGTTTTAACACCATCAGGTAGATCAACCAAGTTCCAAACTTGATTACTGTGCATGGATTCAATTTCAGATCTCATGGCTTCAAGCCATTTCTCAGAGTCTGGTCCCACCATCGCTTCTTCATAGGTCTTAGGCTCATCGTTGTCTAACAACAATATGTCCCGTTGTTGAGTAGTCAAGAACATGTACCTCTCAGGTGCACGACGTGACCTCTCTGACCTACGTGGTGCCGGTGTGTCCACAACAGGTTCTTCAACAGTTTGTTCATCTTGTTGTGGTTCTGTAGGAGCTGAAACGTTTTCAGGTGTTTCTCGAATTTCTTCAAGTTGTACTGTGCTCCCACTATCCTTTCTTGAGAGAAACTCTTTCTCTAAGAAGACACCATGCCGGGCAACAAACACTTTGCCTTCTTCTTGATTATAAAAGTAATATCCTTTTGTTTCTTTAGGATACCCGATAAAGAAGCATTTATCAGATTGTAAACGTTTTACATAAGCCTCACATCCCCAAATCTTAAGAAAAGACAAGCTAGGACGTTGTCCTGTCCACATCTCATATGGTGTCTTTTCTACTGATTATGATGGAACCCTGTTTAGCGTGAACGCGACTGTTTCAAGAGCGTACCCCTAAAAAGACAACAGAAGATCACTTTGGCTCATCATGGAGCGCACCATATCTAATAAGGTGCGATTTCTCCGTTCAGATACCCCATTCCATTGAGGTGTTCCTAGCGGAGTCAATTGTGGAACAATTCCACAATCCTTTAGATGATTGCCAAACTCATTGCTCAAATACTCGCCTCTACGATCAGATCGTAGAAACTTGATTGTCTTGCCTAAATGATTTTGCACTTCATTTTGAAATTCTTTGAACTTTTCAAAGGATTCAGACTTATGCTTTATCAGGTAGATATACCCATATCTACTAAAGTCATCAGTAAAAGTTATGAAGTACTGAAAACCACCTCTGGCTGTTAAGCTTATTGGTCCACATACATCAGTATGTACAAGTGCCAATAAGTCACTTACTCGTTCACCTTGACCGGTGAAAGGTACCTTTGTCATCTTGCCAAGTAAACAAGATTCGCATGTCTCTAATGATTTAAAATCAAATGAGTGCAGAATACCATCTCTATGGAGCTTCTGCATGCGTTTCTCATTTATGTGACCTAAGCGACAGTACCAAATAAACGTGGGATTCAAATGATTCGGACGTTGCCTCTTTTCATTAATGTTATAGACCGGTGACCCTTCAAGAGTAAGAACGTATAACCCATTCACCAATGGAGTATGACAATAGAACATATCTTTGAAATAAAGAGAACAACCATTGTTCACAGATTTAAAATCATAACCGTCTGCTTGCAAACATGAAGCAGAAATAATGTTCTTGGAAAGAGATGGAACACAATAACAATTATTTAATTCCAAAACTAATCCTGAAGGTAAAGATAATGTCATGGTGCCAACAGCTACCGTAGCAACTTTTGCTCCATTACCAATGCGAAGATCCACTTCGCTCCTCCTCAAACTTCTATTTCTTCTTAGCCCCTGCAACGATTTGCAAATGTGAGCAACTGATCCGGTATGAAATACCCAAGAATTAGTGGATGAAATAGCAAGATTGATCTCTATAATATTTATACCTGGAGTGGAAGTCGTACTTCCCTTCTTCTTCTCAAGATCCTCCAAGTACTTTGGGCAGTTCCTTTTCCAATGTCCTGATTGCTTACAGTAGAAATAATCTGCATCAGGATGAGCAGCGCCCTTCTTGTCTTGCTTGGCCTTAGAACTGCTCGCGATCGCATCGGGAGCTAACTTTCTTTTGACCGCACTTTTCTTGACAAAAGGCTTGCCCTTGCCTTTCTGCATCATCATCACATGTTGCTGCTTTTCTTAATGCTTTCCTCAGCAGCTTTTAGCATCCTATGCAACTCAGCCAGAGTATTGTCCAAGTTATTCATGTGATAGTTCAGTATGAATGGCTCAAAGCTCGGGGGAAGCGACTGGAGAATCACATCAGTAGTCAACTCTTGGCTAAGGGGAAAACCAAGTTTTTCCAGACTCTCAATGTAGCCAATCATTTTAATCACATGAGGGCTGACGGGATTCCCTTCTGCAAGCCTGCACGCAAACAAGGACTTTGAAGTGTTAAACCTCTCAGCCTTTGCTTGGTTCTCAAACATACCACGTAACCCCACAATGATATTGTAGGCATCTGTGTTCTCATATTGCTTCTGAAGCTCAGAGGACATTGTGGCAAGCATGAGACAGCTCACATCAAGGCAATCATTCGTTTGCTTCTCATAAGCTCTCCGTGCAGCCACAGTAGCATTATCAAGCAAGTCTTCGGGGTAAGGAGACTAAAGGACATACTCCTTGCGCTCTTGCTTGAGAACAATTCTCAAGTTGCGATACCAATCCAAAAAGTTTGTTCCATTGAGTTTTTCTTTCTCAAGAACAGATCACAAATTAAAAGTACTGGATGCGGCGTTAGCTGACATGATCTACAACACAAGAATATACAAAGTTTAACACTATGTTTAGGTTCATCTTTTATTAAACTATTTAACAAAAGACTCCCACTATGAGTTTTGCAACAAAAACTCCCTCTAAGTTACATAGTGGGTCAAGATCCTTATTTCACTAATTCCTAGTGAGCTTTGGCATCACGGCTATAAAACTAGTGATATGGGTAAGCAACACCTTACTAATCACATCCCTATGTGACTCTACTTTGGGTGACATCAGTATGCCCCGTCCCCAACCTATGCCCCAAGGTCCAAAACTATTTTGATAACCTTGTTAAGTAAACCAAATGCTTCCGCATGTAGATGTCCAATATCTACCCTAAATAATGATGATAACCGATGGCACTCTACTTTGGTAGACCTACCATACGGTGATCATTATCTTTTGGTGCAACATATGGAAGGGCATTAACACCTAATTTTAAGAGGGATTCTATCCTACCAAAGCAACATATCACATATATCATTGCATAAGAATAAGATAGATAACATCATAGATAAACACATTTAACTGTGAAGTAGTATGGCCCAAAAATGGTGATATCCATCTCCATGTAGGTGTAGACGATCTCCATCCTCCACATCACTCCTTTAGGCCACCATGCTTGAAAGCTTGTAACCTCAAAACTAGGCTACTACCTGTAATAGCTAGAAATTGAAGATTACAAAGATAGATTCAAGCATTAAGGTCGACATGCAGGTCGTTAAATACAATATATACAGCTAACAATAGCTGAAATAGTCATGACACACAGGCCATGAACGAATGTTACATGCATCACATACATCTCATACATTTCAATAAGCTATAGGGCCATACTATTCACACCATTCCCTGCAAAAACATGTTATACGTAGAATCGCATTCTACCTAACAATGTGAACCCATGACGCTATACAAGGGGGGATACGCACGGCAGCGCCCTGAAAACCTCACAGAATTACATAGATCGCATCTATGAAATCGCTATGAAAATCTCATCGGGCCGATCAAATCAACCCAAATCTGAGCCATTCAAAATGTCTCCATTTTTATTAGATCAATCATATTGATCATCGCGATCGGTATACTTGAGAAGACCACAACACAAGACCTCGATCTGTTGGCTCGATCTACTGATTATGCACGCAGTTAGCCCCGATGGTGATTCCAATCGGTAAGGACAAGTCGCACGTACATCAAAGAAGGAGCACGAACTAATCTTTTTGGCCATATGATGCTATCAACTCATACCTATTTCAACCCCTTATGACCGATTGATCTCATCAACCCGTGCTACCACCGATTCATCACATGAACCACCTGATCTTAGACTGTTATAGATCCAATCTACTACTACCGCATATCAACATATGCGCTGATCCAGATTGCAAACTAAGCAAGATGGCTCTGATACCACTAAAGGATTGCGCGTAGACTACGAAAGCAGAAAACAAAAACTTTTCTACCGCGCACACCAGGACATCATGCTAAGTAAGGATCATGGATCGTTACCACTAGACGCGTAGCGCAGCGGAAGAAGAGTTTGAAACTGATCCAACCACGCGCGTTGAGGTAGTAGTGGAATTAGCCAATCGTCCCGAATAGATCGTCTCCTCCACGCGATCAACCACACCACGAGCGGATCCAATCTGTAGGTTGTTGACACCGATCAACACCACAACGAGCAGCGCCTCCACCGGTATCGACACGTCCGGGGCTGGAACGCCGATCGCGAGTGTACTAGCACTCGTGAGCGGCTAGGGTTTGGCTCGGGTGGTGGCGGCTAGGGTTATGCTAGAGGTTAACAGGAGAGTATCCCCTCAGCCCCTCGCCTCCATATATATAGACCTTCTCACTTGGGACTTGCGGACCGAGGCCCAATAGGAGTCTATTCGGATCTCTATCCGAATTGAGCCCACATCCGAATCATATTCGAATTAGTGTTCCAACCCGTTAAGCGTGCGACCCGGTAGGTTCACGTATACTTGGTCGTGACCCGGAAACGCCTTTCCGGTCACCCTGTTAATAGCGACATCTAGTAAGACATATTAATCACAAAGTATACGTAAAGATCATATCGGCTGAACCTGTAATGTTCTCATGTACGAATCCCTTTGCCTTACGATATAGATTGAGCTCAAGGCGAGACCTGTGTCATCCTCTTAATAGCTCAATCACTCTCTCGATTCCGTGATGGATTATAAATTTGTGATTGACTCCTCAATCACCTTGGCATGGCCATACACTTTCATAATCCATTACATCGAGGGGCCCAGAGATATCTCTCCTATTAGGAGGGGCAAATTATATCTTGATCATTCACATCCCACTACATGTTTCATGGTAAACCCGAAGACTACTTTTATAACTACCCAGTTACGGAGTAGTGTTTAGTAGTCCCATAAAAAGCTACTACGCATGTTGAGAACTATGATGATCTCAAGTTTAAGGACTCTATATAAACACTACTTGAGACCAACTGATGACACATGGAATCTCTGCAGTGTCTCATGGCGGGTCTATCCAACATATGTCCATATTATTGATTTGGTATCACCATACCATGATCTATGAGACATAATCATCAATCAATACATATGCTGATCTTTGTCTTTGAATCATATTTGTTCCTCATACGATATATGATCAGAGATCATTTAGAAATAGCAATATTTTAGCATTAAGAGTCTCATGAATAAGTCACATACTCATTGATCAATAATGATAATATCTATTTCAAGGAACAAAGTAATGTATCATAAACATAGTATGTGATACATACAACATCTCCATATTGCCTCTAGGGCATATCGCTAACAGGGAGCTGATAGGTCGGAATAGCTGAAGAGCTTGGCGAGTGCGTTGGGATGGCTGAGCTAGCGAGCAACCCATAGATCTAACAAGTAGCCATAGGTCCAGCAAGTAGAGCCCATGGAACCATAGATCTGATAAGGTAGTCACTAGATCTGGCGAAGTAGCCACTAGATCCAGTGAGTACCCACTAGATCTGGTGAGTACCCATCCAATCTGGCACATAGAGGCGGCGATAGGCTTAGATCCGACGAGTTGTGACCCAAGGGGAGCTAGATCGGCCCGATCTAAGCCGAGGGGAGAACGCGCACCGAGTGCATCTAGTGGGAAAGAAGGGGGAGCGAGGCGAGCACTAGTGACCGAGAAAGAGGAGTGAGGGGAGAAGAGTGGTAGTAGAGAGCCATGGTGTCGGCTGAGTGCGTGAAGAACCGATGAGGCAAGGCATTTGTGTGGTGCGTGGCCAGGCCAAGTGTGTGAAGAACAGAGGAGGCAAGGCATTTTGTCTGCCAAGCTGGGCTGAGTGTTTGGGTCGATGAGGTGTAGCGTTTATGTGCCGACCGACCAGGCCAAGTGCATTGGGCTGAACTGGGCCAAGAGCCAATTGGGCCAAACCAAAGGCATGGGCCGGTTTGGCTGTTTGAATAGTAGCAGAGAAAGGAAACCAAATAGACTCTAAAACCGTATGGTAGACAAAAAATCCACCAAAATGGAAAAAGGGATTTTTCTAGAAATCTAAGAATATCCTAAATAAATATTTTCTTAAAGTAGTGCATCTGCCTATAAATACAGAGGTCGAGTCGATTCAGGCCATAGCAGCAGACCAGGTTGCAGTTGACTCCAACACTTACTACTACTCAAGCAAACTTATCTTTGATCACAAATATAGTTATGTTAAATGTACAAACTACATTCTGTATCACTGTTGTATACTTGCATGAAAATGTTATTTGAAAACCTAAATCAGATAAGAAGATGAAAAGAGAAAAGAAAATAGAAGAAAAAGAAAAGAGACATGAGAAAGAAAGAGTAGTCCGGCTGAGAGGAGCAACTGGACTACAAGAGTATGCAGTAGGAGGGTAGAGGGGATGATACGGGGTCGTCCAATCTTCTCGATGTAGGATGGGTACTCACATGAGTTTTGATGAATCGTAATGGTTTTCTAATACCAGTGTAAGGGACGAACATTCTTTAATCCGCCAAAACATATTCGCGTTGATTTTGCTAACTATCAAGCAAAAATCTATCGTGCATCCAATTCTCAGTAGAAAGGCTGAACGATCTTGATTGAGGAACTCACCTAATTCTCCTTGGAATTTTAGCAATCACAAAGAACTCGAACAAGAACTTTTTGTAGATAGATTTTTCTTAAAGGTGGTCTGCCCAACAATGGAAGAGTACAAGGGTCTTTATAGTGCCTTTCCTATCACACGTAAGGAAAGCCTTAGCTAAATCAATCTCTTATTCGGTCAAGGTTTCCTAATCCAACTTCTTAAATTTAGTTACTTGAACTTCTTTAATTTCGGGATAAGCACCTATCTGAATACAGGGCCAGAATTTTAGATGGGTTCGGACACGTTTTGGCACGCAGGCCATATCTTTCTCATGCCATAGAATGTGTGATCACGTAGCTGTTTAGTTTTGAACTCCCCCACCGCATGTCAATCTCATGAACTCCTCCCTTTAGGTTTTCCGTCCAAGTTTTACTTTCCAAGTCTTCACACGAGTCATACCTAAGAATACATAAAATACTAGCATGAGGTAGTATCTCAAGCTCATTATCAACTAAAGAAAACTTATTATTCATCTGAGTGAGGAATATTATTAATCTTTTTTTTACGTGTGCTTTGTTATTTACTTTGGCATCTAATTGTCGAACAAGAATTACCATTAGCTCTACAGCTGCTACTAGAGTTCGGTTATCCACGAGTATTGGTTTCTTTTGCTATTCTATTGCTAATAGCTACATGGTCATTTTGACAATCAGCTTGATTCATACAATTTGCCTTTCTGTTCACACATTAGAAACTTTCATAGTACTAAAACTAAACTTCTTCATAAGTTGGCTGATTTTGCTATACATATTAGTTTTACACAACGCATCTGTTGATGCAAAGTAGATCTTATCATGGTTTTGGCTTGTGCTTCCATCGCCTTCGTAGGTCAAACCAATCTCTGCCCAATACGGAATTGACATACCACAACATGATTAGGAGGGTAGAGTTGTTACTTTGGAGTTTAATGATTTTTTCTTGGTAAATTCTTATGTCCCAAATTCTGGCTGTGGCTTACGCAGACTGGTAAGACTGATCTTCCTTTTCATTATAACTGTTGCTTTATGTTTTACTGTTATTGCTTATATCTAATTTTATTTTCGACCATCTTGATCTTCAGAATTACAGGATAAATAATTGGGATCCATGTTTTAATGACTATAGAAAAGTGTGTCTACTTACCTAGCTCTCCGGTCTCATTTTCCTTTTGACATCAATATATATGTGCTACATATTCACTTTATATGATCTATTGCTTTGCCTGTATATGAGGAATAGTGTTACGGTTCTTATCTGCAGTTCTACACCATATATCGTAGAACAATTTCACAATGTGATCCTGGCAAGATAGCTTTCCAATGTAAAACTGATATATACGGTTTTGATCTGTACAAACTGATAAATTCCAAACCGGTAAATGTTGCTACTGATCTTAACTGTGCTCATCGGAGTATTGACATTCACAATCCTCCAGTAAGTTCACAAATGTTGCTTGCTATGAAGAAATTTGTACTTCTTACTAAGTGCTATGTTTCTGCTATTATAGTGCCAATTCTCTAATACTACTAAAATCCAGAGCTGTATGGAAGCATTTCGTCTTACTTGATTAATATTGATCTATGCATGTCATATGTTAACATGTCAGTTGGCTTCTGATGCATCTATACAATGATAAAGTTCTTTCCTTTATGCTTATGCCGTCTTCTTCCGTTCAACCCTTGCACAGCTGCGACCGTCCGATCAGCGCCAAGGGCCAGATCCAGCCGTCCACACCCGCATTGCAGGCCCCATGCCCTACCTGTGCCGTCCTCCTCTCCCTTTTCTCTTCCACCACAGGCACCGATCTCCTTCGCCTCCTTCCTCTGGCTCTCCTCCTTATTGATGAATAAACTATATCTAGAGAAAATATCTACTGCATGGTTTAAGAAAATATAGATACATATAGCCGATCTACAATGCCATGCTAGCATGTATTTACTATTTAGAGTTCTACCAGTTTTGCATTCGCGGATCAAGTTAGTTGCTTATGCTTATGCACTTCTCCTGTCACCGCGTTTGCCTATTCTACTTCTACGAGTAGCAGATAGAAAACCTGCGTGCACTAGATAGCCCTAGCATATTCCTTTGCAGAGATGAAAGTCAATTGCCCATTTGCTTCATAAGTATCTGCGCTTCTGCAGCAGAGAAGAGATAGTGAAATGCATCTGTGTATTGCACTATTGCCTACTTATTTCTGGTTGCATTCAGCCAAGGCATTGCTACTCACAGAGTTCATCTTTATATGTTTCTCCATTTTGTTTGCAAGCCTGTGGAAATTTTGAGAGCCTAAACTAACAGTTCATACGTATTTTACTAGAGGTACTTTTCTTCACCTAGAAACGGAGTGCCTGGTCGTTGAGGAGGAACGCAGCGAAAATACTCTAGGATTTTGGTAATGTCGTTTCACCTTCTATCCTTGTTTGATCTGCTAAGGTAACATTTTTTTAGAGAATGAGCTACAAGGCCCCACTTCATGAACCTAAACTTAGATGTGGTGTGCTACATATGTATTTGCACAGATTAACGTAGTGACGTGATCTGTGCTCCTTTTCTAAGCACCAGCTTCATGATAGGGTGTTTGCACAGGCTATATCCAACCGTTGTAAGACAAAACATAGATTCCCTCATTACCAGTGCTCTACCAACAAATAGATCAGTGCTTGGGTAGTCTGTAAGAGCCATGTTTAATATGATATGCATATGTGTACGCTAAAACGGTGTGCTAAATACTACAGGATATTTGCAGAGCTCATTCTGTACTAGAGTAGGCGTACAAATAGTTTCTGCCAGCATTCCTACGTATTGGGTGGTGGGCTTGGATCAAGCAGGATTGGTGGTGAAGGTGCTGACCAGAGGCTTTCTGCTAGGTATATTCATTTTCTTATTTTTTTATCAATATTTCCTCATTCTGACTACATGAAGAAAGTCAATTGTATTTATCCTTAGAATGAGCTAAGAGCTTGTATGGTTGCTCCAGCTAATTGATCTCAAATGCTTTTATCCTTAGAAACAATGTTAAATTTCCTCTTACGTTGAATTATCTGGTTATAGTATTGCACTTTTATGCTTCTGGTTATCAAGGAGCAACAACATGCTGGGCGGCCCAGACCAGAAGAGGCTAGGAGGGATGATCGTCATGTTGATCAGTAAGCCTCATCAATTGAATGAGATGCTTACATCTATCATCTTACCTTGGTGCTTATATTATGCATGTTGTCATATTACTTCCATAGGATACTAGCACATATGGTCAGCGTCAGGATCACAGCCCAACACGAGCATTCATCAGAACAAGCAGCCCGCCAATCAACTACGCTTTTCATAACCTTCACGCTTGGCAGACCAGCCTCCACATTAGTTGATTCACACACAGTATTAACTAAGAAAAACATCGTACCTCAACTTTCGTATACAGAGCTTTGCTGTCAGCAACTCAAACCAACACGGCGCGACGTAGTGCGCCACTCATTCCAGTAGAACCAAGCTAGATACCAAGGCAAGGCGCCATAGCATCTAAAACACGCACAAAGTATATCGTATTAAAGCATAACGGATCACAGACAAGTACATGAAGGCAACAAGTTACATATACGGTGGACGAATGATAGAACAAACTAACACTACTACAGAAAGCTTAATACTAGACAGCAAATCACAGACGGTTTCACAAAACCGTCTGTGATGTACACTATCATAGACTGTTTTAATTTGAAAACTGTCTGTGCTACTGAAGGATTATCGCAGACGGTTCTTACAAATGAACTGTCTGTGATAGTGGACTATCATAGACGATTTTTTTAGTAAAATCCGTCTGTGATAATCTGGACTATCACAGACGGTTTTTACTGAAAAACCGTCTATGATAGTCCATTATCACAGATGGGGTTTAGTCAACAACCGTCTGTGATAATCTGGACTATCACAGACAGTCGTTGACTAAAATCCGTCTGTGATAGTGGACTATCACAGACGATTTTTCAATAAAAATCGTCTGTGATAATCCTGCTATGTATTTATTGCACCGCTCAGACCGCATATGCATCTGTTTTCATTTCGATCCAGATCTAGCCGGTGCTGCAGCTTGAGGCAGCAAGGCTGTCAGGCCATTTTATTTGCATGGTGGAAGGAGGCTTATTTGGCAGGAGTACTTTGAAGGTTTATTGAGTTCTTGGTTGCCCTAGATATGGTTAGTAATGAAATTTGTTTTTGGTTGCAATATCAAAATTGATCTAGCTAATTAATTTTGTGACTCTTATATATATATATTTTGAAGATCTAGCTATTTTAGATTTAGCTAGCCTCAATGCATGTGGTATATACGTAGTAATAATTAATTAAATTAATTTTAATACTAAGTTGTTATATATGTGCATAATATAGGATCAAAGCTGGATGTATACCGCAAACCGTGTGAGTGAAGAGTACATTAATGGCGTGTCTGCTTTTACAAGAGCTGCCGAGGAGGATATGTTGAATACGGGGGTGATATGTATTGTCCATATACTAACTGCGAGAATTTAAAGATGTTTAAGAATCGAAAGCAGATTGAAGCGCACTTGATTCGGAAGGGTTTAAAAAAGGGGTATACGTGTTGGACCAGTCATGGCGAAGTCAATGATATGCCGCCGGATGACATCACCGGTGAAGTTAATGATATATCACCGGAGGACATCACTGGTGAAGTCAATGATATGCCGTCGGACGACATCGCCAGTGAAGTCAATGATATACCGCCGGATGATGATTGTGGTTCAGATTCAGATAGGCTGCACGATGACAATCTGGATCAGATGATTCGTGATGTAGAAGAGAACTATGATGAGAGAGAGTATATTAAATTCCGAGACTTGATGGAGGACTCGGAGAAACATTTATTCACGTGTTACAGGTTAAATTACACGAAGTTGTCAGCTGTGCTTGAACTGTTGAAATTGAAGGCAAGCAACGGTTAGTCCAACAAGAGTTTCACGGCGCTGCTAGGTCTTTTAGCAGACATGCTTTCGAAGAAAAATAAGTTGCCTAAAATCACGTATAAAGCCAAGAAGGTTCTCTATCCATTGGGAATAGAAGTAGAAAGAATACATGCATGTCCGAACGACTATATCCTCTACCATAAAGACGATCTGTGATACGTCTATATCACAGACGATTTTTTCTTACAAATTGTCTGCGATGGTAGCTATCACAGACGGTTTTTAGTTACGAACCGTCTGTAATATTTACTCCACAGACGGTTTGAAAACCATATGTGATAACCTTCGATTATCACTGACCCATAAATTCAGACGGTTCAGAAAACCATCTGTGATGATGTTTTTGAACCGTCTGTGATACGGTTTTCTGTAGTAGTGTAACCAAATACCTATCCAATATAATAAAGATAGCGAAGAAATGTGCCAATGTTAGCTGGCAGCAAAGCAAAATCACAAGCACCAGCGTAGGGCAGCTCTACGGGAACAAGCGTTCAATCTAATAATGCAAGTGCAGGCAGGAAGCAATCTAACATCAGATGAGCAAGCGGGACGGGCGGCCTCCCCGGGGTCCGGTGAGCAAGTGGAACGAACATTCTCCCAAGGCGGCACCACCACCAAGCAAGCGAACCGGAGCGAACTGTACCCAAATAGGAAAGTTCGAGCAACGAGCACAGTGGAGTACAGCAAGTAGAGAGCTCATATATGGCCACGCTCAGATCAGTTTCTGTGTCTGCGTTAGGCGTTTTTTTTGCACTGTTTATTTTTTTTGTTTTTTCTAATTATTTTTTTATTTTGAGTTTTTTCGTATTCTTTTGTATTATTTATGATGAGCTAACATGTTTTTTATTTTTAAATTTTTTAAAATTAATTATGCTAAATAAATCAACTCAGCTACGATAAAAAATAATCAGCTATAGTAAAATAAAATATAAGATATTAACATTATGCACTACTACAGAAAGCCTAATACTAGACGCGAAATCATAAACGGTTTTGTAAAACCGTCTGTAAACGATATTAACACAGACGGTTTTAATTTGGACACCGTCTGTGTTGATGGCGTCGGAGAAAATAAGTATCATAGACCGTTCTTACCAATAAATCCTCTGTGATATTTCCGTATCACAGACGATTTCTATTACAAACCCTCTGTGATAATCTGGCATTATCACAGACGGTTTTTTATTTAAAACCGTCTGTGATAAGCTGCTTATCACCGACGGTTTGTATTACAAACCGTCTGTGATAATCTTAGAATTATCACAGACGGTTTGTAATACAAACCCGTCTGTGATGTTGCCTATCCGATGTTTATATATATATATATATATATATATATATATATATATATATATATATATATATATATATATATATATATAAAACTACAGATCGAGCGGTTTGTATTACAAGTTGCTTCTAATAACTTATAATAACCTACGTACAGAACTACTAAGGTAAGATCATAAATTAAAGGAAAATTTATTACAAAAGTCGCACATAAAGAGATTCCCAGATTCTAATCTTCAGGGCTTCGTACGCTTCTTCTTCGATTTTGTCCGTTGGATGAGCCGCTGAGTTCTCGAACGCCGTTAAGATTGACCTTGCCCTCAGCACTTCCTCCTCCAGCCTGGGCAAATGATCAGTAGCATAATCCATAATCTCGAAGAGGATTGCATTGTAAGCTTCCTCAGACTCTGCCGTTTCTGCTTGATCGGCAATGCTATCCATTAGTCTGTGCAATACCATAAGAGCTTCTTCCGCTCTGTGCACATTGTTGAAAAGAACTAGGGTGAGGGCGAATTCCCTTTCTTGAGCGGCAGCGAGACGCCTCCGTCGACGGCGGATGATCAGATCGAGCTGACGGATGCAAGAAAGTTGGGGAAGGAGAGCAGGGCGTGTGCGGAGAAGCTGCTCCAGACGTAAATTGCTGGCCGCCTGTGCAAGGTTCCGGCCGAACAACTCTTGATGAACAAATGAGAGGAAGGAGATGATCACTGAAGCCATATTGCATGTACTGCGTTGAGAATTAGGCCGACGCGCATATTTAACATTTAGCAGAGACGGTTCGTATACCAAATTAATGATCGAGACGGTTCGTATGCCGATATGCTTCGTATAACGATAGTGCTACCGAGTCCCGATGGAGCTATCACAAACGGTTTTATTTTGGAGACCGTTTGTGATGAGTATCACAGACGGTTCTTACTAACGAACCGTCTGTGATAGTCAAACATCACAGACGGTTCTTACCAATGAACAAATGCGTGATAATCGGAATATCACGAGCGGTTTTTAATAAAACCGTCAGTAGTAATATCACAGATGGGTTTGTTTAAAAACCATCGTGATAATCTTTCGTTATGTATTTATTGCGCCGCGCGCATCGGTGCATCTGTCTTCATTTCGATCGAGATCTTAGCCGGTCTTTGCATTTGGAGGCGGCAAGGCTTTCAGGCCAATTTTTTTTGTGGAAGGAGGCTTATTTGGCAGGAGAGCTTTGAAGATTCATTGAGATCTTGGTTGCCCTAGATATGGTTAGTAATGAAATTTGTTTGATCTAGCTAATTAATTTTCGGTGAATTGTTATATATATATATACTTTGAAGATCTAGCTAATATTTTAGATTTAGCTAGCCTCAATGCATGTGGTATATATGTAGTAATAATTAATTAAATTAATTTTAATACTAAGTTGTTATATATGTACATTATATAGGACCGAAGCTGGATGTATACCGCAAATCGTGTGAGTGAAGAGTACATTAATGGTGTGTCTGCTTTTACAAGAGCTGCCGAGGAGGATATGTTGAATAAGGGGTGGAATATATGTATTATCCATGCACTGACTGTGAGAATTTGAAGATGTTTAAGAATCGAGAGCAGATTGAAGCGCACTTGATTCGGAGGGGTTTCAAAAAGGGGTATACGTGTTGGACCAGTCATGGCGAAGTCAATGATATGCCGCCAGATGACATCGCCGGTGAAGTCAATTATATGCCGCCGGATGACATCGCCGGTGAAGTCAATGATATGTTGCCGGATTGAGTACAGATGGAATGAATCCTTTCAGTAGCGTGAGTAGCCGACATAACACTTGGCCTGTGACTCTTTGCATCAATAACCTTCCTCCTTGGTTATGTATGAAGCGAAAGTATATTTTGCTGTCGATACTTATCTAAGGGTCAAAGCAACCTGGAAATGATATTGATGTGTACCTAGCACCATTGGTGAAAGATCTAAAAGTACTGTGGGACGAAGGGGTACAGGTATGGGATGCATACAAACGAGAGAACTTCACTTTGCACTCCTTATTGTTCTGCACTATAAATGATTATCCTGCACTTGCTAACCTGTCGGGCCAGAGTTCAAAAGGTACCAAAGCTTGTACTCACTGCTTAGATAGTACCGAGAGTGTGTGGCTGAAACACTCACGCAAAACCGTGTACATGCGTCACCGCCGATTCCTTCGGAGGGCTCACCCATACCGCAAGATGAAGAAACAATTTGACAGAGAGAAGGAGGACGGTTCAGCTCCAAGGCATTTAAGCGGAAAAGAGGCTTATAATATGGTTAAGGATTTAAATGTTGTCCTCGGAAGGGACGTAAATTGAGGGGTCGTGAGAAGAATATCTGGAAGAAGAGATCAATATTTTGGGACTTACCTTATTGGGAGTACCTAGATGTTCGGTACTGCATCGACGTCATGCACGTAGAAAAGAATGTGTGTGACAGCTTGATTGGTCTCTTACTAAACATTCATGATAAAATAAAGGACGGTGTCAACGCACGACTTGACTTGGCTGTTATGGACATCAGGCGTGAGTTAGC
This sequence comes from Melocanna baccifera, assembly GCA_036346265.1. Lineage (NCBI taxonomy): Eukaryota > Viridiplantae > Streptophyta > Magnoliopsida > Poales > Poaceae > Melocanna > Melocanna baccifera. Next base: position 10,050,766 of record CM070705.1, on the reverse strand, counting down.
ACCGAGAACAACAGATAATGGATGAACGTACCTTCCCCCTACGTGTTACACTCTGTCCAAGACCGAGAAAACAGAACTGTGCCTGTGCTTGCATGGTGTCAAAGTTCCGTCTGGTTACTCCGGCAATGTGAAGAAACTTGTTTCGATGCAAGATTTGAAGTTAAATAGAATGAAGTCTCATGATTGTCATGTGCTGATGACACAGATGCTCCCTACTGCAATTCGGAATATTTTGCCGATCAAAGTCCGAGAGACAATCATGAGGCTATGTTATTTCTTTAACACAATTGCTCAGAAGGTCATCGATCCTGAAGGACTAGATGCTCTGCAGGACGAGGTGGTGATGACTCTATGTTATCTTGAGATGTATTTTCCTCCTTCATTTTTTGATATCATGGTCCATCTCATTGTTCACGTTGTGTGGGAGATAAAAATGTGCGGGCCTGTATTCCTACGTAGCATGTACCCGTTTGAGAGGTTCATGGGAATTCTCAAGTCATATGTATGGAATCGGTCTCGGCCGGAGGGCAGCATCGTCGAAGGTTATGCAAGCGAAGAGGTCATTGCATTTTACGTCGATTATATAGCTCAGATTCAACCGATAGGTGTGCCTCAATCTCGTCATGAGGGGAGGCTCAAGGGTATCGGAACTATAGGAAGGAAAGCAATCACTCCAAATATGGACGCGTATGCGCAAGCCCATTTCACGGTCTTGCAACACATGACTGAAGTGGCCCCTTATGTCGACCAGCACAAGGATGTGCTTCGGCAACAGAATCCGGAGCGACCGGATGTTTGGATCATGAGACAACACAACAGTCGGTTCAACCAATGGTTGAAGGAGCAAATCTCTAGGAGCTCGTCAAGTGAGATGCTGACATGGTTGGCAAAAGGGCCAACATTTACAGTTGTGACATGGCAAGGATATGACATAAATGGGTACACATTCTACACACAGGCTCAGGATGTAAAGAGCACTAACCAGAACAGCGGTGTCCGCATAGATGCGTTCAGTACTGATGGGGTGAGAAACTCGTACTATAGGTTCATAGAAGAGATTTAGGAGCTCGACTACGTGGTTTTCAAGATCTCCTTATTTCGCTGTCGTTGGGTGCATCTCCCACAGGTGAAGGTTGATAAGTACGGTGTTACTACCGTGGACCTCCAACGTGTCGGGTACAAAGACGAACCATTCGTACTCGCCAACCAAGTTGTTCAAGTTTTTTATGTAACCGACCTGGCAAATAAGAAGCGCTATATATCACAGACGGTTTTTTGTTAAAAACCGTCTGTGATATGCCTATATCACAGACGGTTGTTTCTTACAACCGTCTGTGATGCTAGCTATCACAGGCGGTGCAGAGTTACAAACCGTGCGTGATACATACTCCTGCACGGTTTGAAAACCGTCTGTGATAACCTTCGATTATCACTGACCCATAAAGTCAGACGGTTTAGAAAACCGTCTGTGATGACGTTTTTGAACCGTCTGTGATAATAATTTTTGTAGTAGTGATGAACAGTCCATGATAGGCTGAATTAGGTATGTTGGCGGAAAAACCCCCAAAAAAGGTAAAAGACACCCAAAACCCATAACAGAGATGACGGGTTAGAAGGATAGAGTAGGAACCGAAAGCAACTGAAATGGAACCGAAGGCGAAGAGAAACCCATGATCGAAAACGCAGATCAAGAAGACGATGAGCAAGAACCCAACACAAGACGATTCACAAACCGAAGGCAAAGACGAACCCATGACCATGACCGACGATTCACAAAGACGAAAACGAGCCACCGCAATCCGCGGCTCGCATGAACGGAAAGACAATTAGACCATAGTGAGAGCGTGAAATATTTAAAATAATCACATAATTAATTGATTGATTCAAGTCATAAAGGATTTTATGTATATATATATATATATATATATATATATATATATATATATATATATATATATATATATATATGAAGCCTCTTTTCTACACCTAGGTGTAATTACACCCTATGTCGTATCTCACAACATAGGGAGTATCTCGCGTAACGGAGAGTATGTACGTGTAGTATACGAGTATTTAAGACCATCTAGGTGGTATGAAGAATTTTTCAGATGTGGTATGTACATTTTTTTAGACATACTCCTTTTTATGTGCGTATATGAAGGTATTTATAAAATACGCTAAAAACTATGGACTCCCTTGTAATTTTTTCATGTGGTTCACATTGAAGTATCTTATAATTAGTATATGGGTATATCCAAAATGATAAAGGAGTATTTTAAGTTCATTTAGGTGGTATATTAGAGGTGGGTGTAATTACACACAGGTGTACAAAATATTTTTCCTATATATATATATATATATATATATATATATATATATATATATATATATATATATATATATATATATATATATACCGGTGTAATTACACCCTATGTCGTATCGCACAATGTAGGGAGTATCTCGCGTAACGGAGAGTATATACGTGTAGTATACAGTATTTAAAACCATCTAAGTGGTATGAAGAATTTTTAGAGGTGGTATGTATATTTTTCAAATTCGTTTAGGTGGTATATTAGAGGTGAGTGTAATTACACCCGGTGTAAAAATATTTTTCTATATATATATATATATATATATATATATATATATATATATATATATATATATATAACCCTGATATGGCTACAACTGTTCAGATACGCGTTTGTCGTTACGTGCGCTTTGAAGTACACCACCCCAACACGTACGCACGCTAGCTAGCTAAGTCGGCAGTAGGTTGTACGTACTATATGGACGGTCGGGGGCGTTCGGAATAGCGATGACTTCTGGTTTCTGGTTGAAATTTCATTGTAGTTGGTTTTTTTATTGTAGCTGATGTGGATTTTTGGGCATAATTAAATTTAAAGTCGGTTTAGAATTTTGCTCTGAAATTTTCTAATTATCGATCATATCAATGTATCGGTGCCCGGCAAAATTTTAAAGTCGGTTTTTAAAACCCTAGGCAGAAGTCAGCGATGAAGAGGACGACGACAGCATCCTGCACGGCAGCAACAGTGGGACACTGGTTGGCGGTGCATGCTGGTCGGCTACGTAGCGTGTGGCGGCGTGAACGGAGAGAGGTGAGAGGTTGGAGGAGGGGATTTTTAGGTTTTATATCTTTCAATAGTTTGATTTAACCGTTACAAAATTGAGTCATATATAGGGGGAAATAAGTTACCAAATTGGCATTCTTTCTATCGAACTTCTATGTGCAACTTTGCCTGCTATCGTCTTCCATTTTTTGAACGACGTCTTCAATGTGCAACTTAATTTGTCTTAATGTTATACATCTAGGACATTTGTAGTAGATATTTAAGGCTTGTTTGGCCGCAGGATTTTGGGGAAAAAAAATTCCTTAACGGATCCGCGCCATCATGTACCACCGAATAAACGACATGTCTAGATCATTCTCTTTCCTCACGGTTATAGTAATCATTCCCTTTTTCTAATAAACGACAAGTAGTTGCATTGACCACATAATAATCAAATGAGTAGAATAATCGTATATTTATTCCATGATAATATTATAACAATAATATGTTAGGCCAAACTAGCACTCCAAATTGCTTGTTGAAGACAATGAATAGTCAAGATTGATGATTAATTAGGCCTTCATAAAATTAGATCCTCAAGATTGAGCATTAAGACTCAGTGGTCAATACTCAGTAGCGCCACTCACGGGAAGTTCAGAAGATGGTGTAAGTGGCTAGTTCATTTGGTTTACGATCGGCATGGAGAAAAATGTCATCAGCTAGAAGAGGGCCAACCTCGATCGAGACTTCAGTGTTTCTTTTGAGATTTGCTTAATTAGTGACAAAATTGCCACCAACCTCGCAGCAGTCATGCATAGCTTTGCTGGCAAGCACGGAGAGATCGTAGAGGAGCAGTCGCATACCCATTGTTGGACATAATTCTGGTTGTGAGCTGTTGGAGTAAGACTGCAGCAGGGTCATCTGCAGGTGCGTCATCATTTTGTTTATTTCTTCAGTTAGCATGCAGGGAGTGCCGCAGCAAGCGGACAGAGCATGCAGGGAGTTGATAACGTGCAGTCTGCACGAAGTCTGTTTTCCCGTTTAATATGGATCTGTGATCCGATTTAGGTGCTAAAAAAAAGAGCATTCAGTTGAAGTCTTCAAAGTATTCTGTAGACATTCAGAAGTTTTCGTTGAGTCTTTTGTAACACAGTTCAGAGAATTGAGTTCTGAACTTTAATATACACTTCATTACTTTGCCGTATCACCAAGAGAGTTTCTTCTTCCTCTGTGTTTTCGTTTTGTTTTGGGCATGCGATCCTGCTCCTGATTTCTACACCCATAACATAAACAGGAGGTGCGTGTATATGCAAAGGCAGATTAACATCGAAGTTGCGCATGTATATATGCCTGTGATATGGTTTCAAGATGATCATCAAATTAATCAGCAGATACTTAAGACCCAAGCAACTCTTATGTATAATAATAAAACAGCACGATATATAGCATTCATGATCATTACATTACATTAGGGAGCTAACAACAGGCAGCCATTTGCAAGCCAAAACAACAATCCTAGGCACAACACCACCATCATGCGACGTCCATCACGTCACACTGTTCAAGCCCTAATTAATTAAACCCCAAACACACATATATATGGGTTTACTCCTAACACGCACATTGTTGCCAAAATTGGAGCCCTGGACACAACTAATTGACTTGCACACGTACGCAATGAAACCCTAGGCACGTACGAACCAACCAAACAAGCTTAACTAACAACCTTATATAGCAAACCATGCGACACCATCGCTAGCTTCTTGCATGCATGCATGCGCCGGCCATAGCGCGATCAGATGGCGCGGGGGACAGCGGCGATGGCGGCGAGCGGCGTCTTCATCTCTAGCGAGAGCTTGAGGACCTCGTCGAGGTAGACCGGCGGCGCGCCCTCCGGCAGGGCCCACTCGAAGACGTGCACGAGGCGGGTGACCTAGAGGGAGACGGTGGCGAGGCCCAAGTTCTTGCCAGGGCAGACGCGGCGGCCGGCGCCAAACGGCACCAGGCGTAGGTCGCCGCCGCGGACGTCCACGTCAGCGCCACCCTCTGACGGCAGGAACCGCTCCGGCGCGAACGCCTCCGGATCGGCCCACAGGGCTGCGTCGTGGGTGATGGCCCACATGTTCACCATGGCCGTCGTGCCCGCCGGCACCACCATGCCGTTCAACAGGCGCACATCGGCGGTGGCCAGGCGCGCCCAGCTCAGTAGTGGTCTCGGAGGGTGTAAAGCCTCCGTTTCCGGAAGCACCAGCAACCTGCAACTGCCCCAGGATCCGTATAGTTGCGGTGTATCGAACAGGGATAAATATCACAACAGCACATACTTACACACACAAAAGCCAAATTATATTACCAAAGTATGACACGTCGGTCGAGCAGCGAACGCCTTTTAAACTTTTCTTTACAAATTACAGAGTAAAGGTAAGATCATGTGTTGTTTTATGATCATTATAGTGAACATGAAATGATAAAAGTTAAACTTTTCAGTTAAAAGAAGTTATACAAGTAATTATTTATAATAAAGTAGAAATTAAAATACCAGAAAACTAATTATGCCTTGTCACTGGATTCACCTATCAAACACAGTTCCATTAACCGAAAACATGGCATATTCGAATATCATTTAGTTTCACTCTGCAGAGTTGCTCAACTTTACCCACAAGATTCCTCAATTTCCAATGTCAAGTTATAAACACGCTCAACTAGCGTGTGACTGAATTGAGAAAACAAGATCTTTCGCTGCTCAATTTACTGTTTAGACCCTACCCGATAGGTTATGATCTTCACTACGCCGGGTATCCACGGGCCAATGCGAAACACGACCGTCCAAGCTCATAAAGACCTATCGTTGTGTGTACGACGATAATCTGCCCATACCACACCCCGTACTCCTGTGGGGGTTCAAATAAAGTGAGAAGTTACCGGACCCAGATCGACGAGTCAATAATTGTAGTTGAGTGGTTACTGTGCTCTATACTCAACATAAGGGTCTAGTTCTTACATTTTCTTCTGAGACTGCCAACCACAACCGGTCACCGATACATATACCTGTATCGATACCTGTTTGCTGCACTCTCCACCCTAGGGTAGGGTCATAGACTTGTCCACTACAGGGCACTCCACAGCTTTGGCCCTACCATAGAACACTTTAAAACATTTTTACCGGCGAACTACCAAATTAATTGATAGCTCGTTATTTTATGTGAGGATATGCGATGTTTATTTATACATTAATTAGATAATACTAAGTTTGTTAAGATGAATATGGCCTCAAAGTAAACAGGGCATTTGAACAGTGGTAGACCATAACTAAAAATTAACATGTCATTCTAAACATTTTATTGTAATCAAATAAAATTGAGCAAGTAATAGTAATGCAAATAACGTACGTAATTAATATGGAAATAATTCATGTGATCAATATGTTCAAAAACTTATAACTTGCCTTGCGGATCTGCTACTTGGACGATCTCGTAAATCTCTGGAGCTGGCTCGGGGCCCTGAATAGTCGCTTTGGACTCCTTGGGAACTAGTGCAAAAACACCGAAAATAAACTCAGTCCGTGCTTGCATCTAAACAAGCTAGGAAACATAAAATAATAAACTATTAAAAAGAAATAAAATGCAAGAAATATGCAAATGGGTTGGGTCTGAAATTTTGGAAGTTGATTTTGGGTTATTGGACTCTAGAAATGGATTCGGGATGTCGAAACAAATCAAAAGAATATATTTTGGCATTTTCTAGAATTGGGAAAAGGAAAAAGCCACTGTGCCGGAATTACTACAGTGCGGCCCGGCCCACTGCTTTGCACGATTCAAACGGAGAGTGCGGTCAGCCGAGCGGCCCGGCCAATTGCTTTGCGCAGTTCAAACGGAGAGCGCGGTCAGCCGAGCAGCCTGGAAGCGATGCCTCGCGAGTGGCTACCGTCGGATGGCAAGCGAAGGGACCCGATGGGGCCACGTCGACCCGAAGGGGTCGTTGTCCTCAACCTCGGTCGGGGCAGCAACGGAAAAACAGAGCCACGCACCACCTCGAAGCCCGGCCTCGAGAGGCTGCTGCCAAGATCGATACCGATGGACTCAGCGAGGTGAGGGGGTTCCATTTCTGGGCTCAGATCCACGAGAGAGTTCATGGTGGCGATCACGGGCGGGAAAGAAGGTGGCGAGAGAGGTGGTGACTCGGGGAAGTCCTGGGAATGCTCAAGTAAAGGGAGTTTCGATTTGAGCATCCTTGAGGGTTGGAGTTTATGGGGGAGATGAGAGCCTAGCTCGGGAAAAGCTCAGTGGGGCTGTCCATGGGAAGGTGGCGGTGGTGAGGGAGGGCACACGGTGAGGGGCCACAGGAGGAACTCTCACACGCAAATGAGCTAGGCTCCGGGTTTGTGATGCCATGGGGATGCTGTGAACGGGTTTAATTGGATTTTAATCGGGCGGATCGGAAGCTGGGCGTTGGAGCTCACCGGGATCAGGGAGAAGCGGCAGCGGCACTGGAGAGTGAGGGAGCTCGATCGGCTGCTCAAGGAGGATGTTGGGAGTGGTGGGATGCTCTCTGCGCCACAATTTGGAATTTAAGGACCGGGGAAGGCGGTCACTGCAGTGGCTCGATTTCGGACCTGTCGGCGCGTGGAAAGGAGGGGGCATGGAGCTTCGCTAGGGGGAGGTGCACCACAGGCGAGCAGGTGTACGGCCTCTGCAAGAGCTGGTGAAGGAGTGACTGCTCGGGTACGGCGGATGAACACACGGATGGTTTGCTTCGTTCGGGCGCACGACGGAGCGCCGCTCCATCGATTCGGGCGCAAGGAACGAGGGCGGGAGTAGTTATGCGGTTAAAAGGTAGGTGCTGGCAGGTGGGACCGGTGGCAGAGGGTGCTGACTCGGGGTATGAACACAAGGGAGCCTCAAATCGGGGCGGCAGCGCGCGGACGCGTGCGCGCGAGCGGGCGAAGGCGATCGTGCCAACGCGGAAGAAAAGAGAAGAGCGCACATGGATCTCAAAGCAGAATCAATGGTTGAGAGATGGCTTGAGGAATTCAAACAAAATCCAAGAAAAAAAATTCTAAACGGGTTTGAAATTTTTTTGAGGTGTTTTAGAGGGTGCGCCCGGAGAGTTTGCTTCACCACCGCCTGCAAGTACGGCATGCGCGCCACGTCGGCGTCAGTGGGGAAGCCCCCGGCTCCCACCGTCGCGTCCACCTCCGCGCCATTGGGAAATTCACTCTCAAAAGAAGCAAGTGGAAGACAAAAAGGCTAACTAGATCTCACATTAAAACTCATGGCTTACACACCCATATATGTATCATATCTTCACAAACTTCATCAACTCTAACACACACACACACGTTAAGAAAGAAAGAGGACTGCTGGTCCTCTTATAGCCATGCTAACCGACTCAACTCAAGATATTTTACAACATAACTTTGGATAAATGCCAACTACGCTAGTATGTGGTATGCTCTGGTGCTTTCTTCACTTGAGAACTAGACAATTTGTATTTTTACTCCTTGCAACCAATTGAACAGCATACCCATGTTCTAGTAGTTGCCCAACACTTAGCAAATTCTGCTTCAGATCGGGTACCAATAAGACATCTCGAATAAATTTTTGACCATTTTCCATTTGGACAGCTATACAGCCCTTACCTTCAGATTGAGCTAAAGAACCATACAGCCCTTACCTTCAGATTGAGCTAAAGAACCATTTCACATCCGAATCTTCGCCTAATAAGATGAGTTAAATCTCGAAATATATCCCGATTGGAAGACATATGATTTGTACAACCACTGTCTACAATCCAAGTATCTTCTTTTTCATCTTGGGCAATTTGACAAGAATAAACTGCTCCTTCTGAATTATCCTCTTCTTCCGAAAAATTTTCCCGATTAATATCTCGGGTTCTACAATATTTGGCAATATGACCTTGCTTTTTGCATTTGTTGCAAGTCATCTTTTTCTAGCACCTATCTGTAGTGTGACTGGATTTTTTGCAAATATCACACCAAAATTTAGAATTCGCCGTACCTTTTTCTCTTTTATCTTCAGCTAGCTTCTTCTGCACATGTTTTCTCGGATCAACTCTTCTTTGATAATTTCCACTATTTCTTGAATTTTGGAATTTGAAACTCAGCTTTGACCGGAAGGCGCTTTCAGCTGAGTTCCCTGCAAGCTGTAGCTTCCTTTCTTCATGAGATTCCAACGAACTTTGCACAGTAAGAGTAACCAAGCCCTTCGAGTCCTCAATTGCGGCAACAATATATTCAAACTTTTCTGGTAAACTGATCAAAATTTCTCGACAATCTTTTCATCAGTAATTTCCTCACCGTATTGATTGATTGATGATTATGTTTCACGGATCACGAATATAGGATATCAAATCAATAATATGGATATATGTTAGAAAACATAATGTTGGATTGACCCACCGATAGACACTACATGAATTGTTATATTCTCAAGTGTCATCAGTTGGTCTTATACATAGTGTATGTAGGATTCTTAAATATGAGATTGTTATTATTTTTTACATGTGTAATAGTTTACTTAGGGGTTACCAAATACTATTCAATGGCTAGGTGGTCGTAAAAGTAGCTTTCAAATTTACTATAAAACATACAGAGAAATATGAACGATCAAGATAGAATTTGCCCTCCTATATAACAGGAGAGATCTCTGGACCTTTCAATGTGATTGGATTAAGGAAGTGCATGATCATACCAACTATGGTTGAGAAGTCAATCACAGCTGAGTAATCCACTACAGGTTCGAGTGAAGGATCGAGCTATCATAGGATAATACGCTTCTTGCCTTGAGTTCGATCTAGTATCATGAGGCAAAAGGATCGGTACAAAAACACTACATAGGTTCATCTGATATGATCTTAATATATGTTTAGAAGTCATTATGTCCTGTTAGGGACCGCTACCGACTTATGATCCGGAAAGGAGTTTTTGGCCCATGGCCTAATATACACGAACTTATATGGTCATATACTTAATGGGATGGAATGATAAAGGTTTAGATGATAGTCTCCAAGTGGGATACGATCTATACTCGTATCGAATAAGGGTCCGATTGGAGGCTATACAAGAAGAGGTGCGGAGGCTAAGGGAGGTATCCCGAATCACACCCATCAAAACCCTACTAACCGCCACCTCTCATAATCCCTACCGTGTGCGCTGGTGCTAGCACGCTGGCGCATGTTGTTCCATCCCTAGATGTGTGGACCTCAGTAGAGACGCTGCTACGACTGTGGCGCTGATCGGGACGATCGCGAGGAGGAGACGGTTGGCCAGAGGACGATCGACTATTTCCACTACATCAACGCGCTCTTCGTTGAATCGACTGCTTCAACTGTACTTCCGTTGCACTGCGTGTTTAGTGGTAACGATCTATGATTTTTTACTCGCATGGCTTCCTAGTTTACACGGTAGAAAATTTTAATTTGCGCTATTGTAGGCTATTCGTATCCCAACAGAATCAGATAGACCGAATCCAAGTACAAAGCAATTGATGAGAAGCCGGTTTGACCCTATGCAAAAGCAGTGTCGCCTCCATTCTAAGTCATTCTAAGTAGTGCTGCTGCTAGAAGATGTGCTTATTTTAAATTGTCCAAATATGCCATGCAGCCATGATGAACTTCTCCTTGAAGAAATGTCCTGAGTAAATTAATTTTGTGTTGAGCACCCTTGCTGGGGTATCCATATTTAGAGCCTAGTGAATCCCAATATCACCCCAGCATTGCAAGGTAAATCAACACTCAAAGAAGAGATGGTGAAGGGTCTCAATCGTTTGTAAGTCACAGAGCACACAAAAAGTGTCTTCATCAGTGTTGAAGTTCTTCTTCCTTAGCATGTCTTTTGTATTCAGCCTTTTCATTATTAAGAGCCAAATTAAACGAAAACCTTGAGCTTCGTCATGTATCTGCTCTTCCATATGAGACAGAAAGCCAGAGAAGTGCTTAATTGGCTAAACTGGTGAGCGTACCATTTTTGCGAGGACTACAGGGAGTTTCCCCAGATGTATGTCCACTGGTCAGAGATATCTTGCCTGATCATGACTCCATTAGTAAAATTCAGCAATTGGGAGTATTCTTAGTAGGCTTCTGAAAGCATCTAGTCCCCTATAATTAGGATTTTGTTAATTAATGACAAATTATGAATATGGGACTAATGTGTGTGCTAAGATTATATAGATAAAGTCTCATATGTGCAAAGGTGAAGAACAAGCTGCATGGAATATTGACATCGAGAATAATTCAAAGATAAGGTACACAAAATATAGAGTCTGTTTTTCAATTTTACCGGTTTTAGGAGAAAAGGTGAAAGACCAGATTATAGGTTAGATACCGTACTATTAAGAGGGATCTTTGAAAGTAGCTTGATAGCATGCTTAGGTGCATATTGGATCAATTTAGAATCACGCATGCATTTAAAAATAAGTTTGAAAACTCCTTTTGCTCTCTCAGGAAAATCGGTAGCACCGCAGCCACTTGTGGTATTACCGCAGTGCAGTAATACCGGCGTGTAACTTGCAGTATTACCGCACTGCGGTAGTACCAGTTTTCATACGGTATGTTTTTTCCAGAGAGCACCCATCCGGGGACTTCAACTCACCGAAATCGGTAGTACCGAAATCTTAACGGTGGAATTACCACAGTGCAGTAGTACCGCAGGGTATTGCGGCGGTAATACCGATTTTTGAAATATTTTTTCAGAGAGTACCCAAGAAAATACTTAACTGGCCAGAAATCGGTAGTACCGATGTTAGCACGGCGGAATTACCGCAGTGCGGTAGTACCGCACTAACCTGCGGTATTACCGCAGTGCGGTAATACCGCACTTATAATAGCGGTAGTACCGTACTAAATTCCAACAGTTAGTTCCGAACCGTCTGACATAGCCGTTACTGTGTGCTACAGTAAAGTGCGGTAGTACCGCACTTTGTACAGCGGTAATTCCGATTTTTCTGAATTTTTCAGATTAATTTTTAGCAACCGCTAGTTTTGGTTGGTAAGGGTATAAATACCCCTCACCTGCCTTTGAGCAGGTTACTGAGCTTGCATTGATCATCTTGAGGCCTAAAGCATTCACTCCAGTCTCTTTTATCATTTGAGCACTTATTTTGAGTAGTGGAGAGATTTTCAAGTGCATTTAATTCTAGGTGATCCAATTGCACTTGAGCGTCATCAAGCGGAATCAGTGGCCTATTCTCTTAGTGCTTGCCAGCACCTAGACGACGAGGAGATTGTTTGCACGGTGACTTCTTCAAGAAGATTGTGAAGAAACCCGAGCCGATTGTGAGTGGTTTGGAGCTCGCCATTTTCGGAGAGGAGGAAGAGCTACCCTAGTGATCGAGGAGTAAGGTTTAATTTGTGGAGCCGGTCTAAGAAGTGCTTGGACTTTCCTCAACGTGGACTAGGGAAGACCGGTAAGTCTTCGATACCACGGGAAAACATCGCACGAGCCATTGTAATCTTTTTCTTACTCTCTTTGAGTATTTATATTACTAGTTGAGCAATTTGATATTTGATATATTAACTTGTGCTTGTGCTTGAATTGTTCCTCAAATAGTTTAGAATTACTAGACTTGAGTAGGTGTGATTTATTCAACATCTCTTGCATTGTGTTGAAATTGATATAATCCGTTTAATTATGCAAGAATTTTAAAACCTCCTATTCACCCCCCTCTAGCCGGTTATCCTTGATCCTAAAAGTGGTATCAAAGTTTAGTCTCTCATTCACAAGACTTAACCGTCTAAGAGAGTAAAGGATGGCTAGCGAGAGGATTGCTATATGAAAGGCACTACAATTTGATGGCATAAATTATTCTTATTGGAAAATTAGAATGTCAATTTATCTTAAAGCCATGAGCCCAAGTATTTGAAAAATTGTAAATAAGGGTTATGTTATGCCTCTCGATCCATTACAACCCACAGATCAAGATACACGTAACTCTCATTTAGATGCCCAAGCTATGAATGTATTATTTGGAGCATTGAACACGGATGAGTTCAATAGGGTGAGCAACCTAGAAACTACTCATGCTATTTGGACAACCCTCTCAGAAATTCATGAGGGAACATCCACGGTCAAGGAAGCCAAATTGCATAGGCTTCGGATAAAATATGAGATATTTACAATGTTGCCACATGAAGACATTAGCGAGACGTACTCTCGTTTGAACAACATTGTAAATGATCTCAAGGGCGTTGGCACGTCACTAACGGATCTTGATGTTGTGAGAAAAATGCTCAGGGCATTGCCGGAGAAATACGAGATGTTGGTGACTCTATTCCTCAACTCTCTCGAGTTGGCGAAGATGACGCCAACACAACTCTTGGGTAATTTAATTACTAACGAATTGTACAAGAAGGACATGGAGGAGCTATTGGAGCAATCCTCTAAGGAAAAGAAGATCACCGCTTTCAAAGTTGAAGCGGTATCAAGCGAGGAGTCCGAGGACGAAGAAGATGATTCTGAGGAGGAGATGGCACTCCTCATAAGAAGAATGAAGAAATTCATGAGGAGCTATCCACACCGAAGTGGAGGCCAAGGATCAAGTAAGAAGGGGCGATTATTCGACTACAACAAGCGCTATAGCAACATCCATTGCTATGAGTTCAACGAGAAGGGGCACATTGCCTCTCAATGCCCCATGAGGAAGAATGACAAGGAGAAGTCATCAAAGAAGAACTATCATGGCAAGAATAAGCTCTTCAAGAAGCTTCACAAGAATGGCAAGAACAAAACCCACATTGGCGAGTGGGATTCCGAGGCGGAGTATTCCGACTCCAACTCAAACGAGGACAAGTCTCCCAAAAAGAAGGAACTCGTCGGAATCGCCATCAAGGAGGCTCCATCACTCTTCTCAACCCCTACATGCCTTATGGCTAAAGGACAAAAGGTAAAAATTAGTGATGATGATGATGAGCCTTCATATGATGAGTTAATGGATATGCTAATTGACTTAAATGAATTTCTTGAAAAAGAAAAGTCAAAATTCAAGGAACTAAAAAGAGAACACATCTCTCTAAAAGAATCTTATGAGGAGCTAAAGGAAGCTCATGACTTGCTTCTCCAAGAAACATCAAGCAAATCTTACTCTAGCATTGAAATTAATTGTGATATTCTTGATGATATGTCTAGAGTAGAAATTGCTAAAATTAATACTTCTACTTCATGGGATGATATGAATGCTATGTCTTGTAGTTCAAGTATTAATGATTTTGTTAATCTATATGATGAAGAACTTGTTGAAAATTACAAATTAAAAGAACAAGTTAATCAATTAAAAAAATTTAGAAAGATGCTTCAAGGGTAAGACCACTCTTGACAAATTATTGAGTGAGCAAAGGTGCTCATTCAATAAGGAGGGACTTGGATATATACCTAAGAAAGGGAAGAAACTCTCAAAGAATGTAACAAGATTTGTAAGGCCCATTGGTAATCAAAACCAAGGAAACAAAATTACTTCCACTACTTTGTATGATTTTTGCTATTTACTTAAAAAGTCTAGTAGTGGTAAGGTTATTGCAAAATTTGTTGGCACCTCAATTTTGGGCGTGAAAAAGAATGCCATTTGGGTGTCCAATGCCTTGGTTACTAACCTCTAAGGACCCAAGTAAATTTGGGTACCTAAAAGAACTTAATTTCTTTTGTAGGTGAATTATAAGACCGGTGGACGGCATTGGGTGTTGAATAGTGGATGCACTCAACACATGACCGGAGATCAGAAAATGTTCACTACCTTTGAAAATGGAAGCAACGAAAAGATTACATTCGGCGATAATAGCAAAGGAAAGGTATTAGGATTGGGTAAAATCGCCTTCTCCAATGACCTTTCCATTTCTAATGTCTCTTTGGTAGAAACATTAAATTTCAATTTGCTATCTATTGCTCAATTGTGTGATCTAGGCTTAATTTGCTCATTTTCAAAAGATGGTGTTTCAATTTCAAAGGAAAAGGATAATGAGATTGTTTTTAAAGGATTTCGTTTTGGAAATCTTTATTTAGTAGACTTCAATTCAAATAATTCCGGATTGAAAATTTGCTTATTAGCTAAAACCTTTTTGGGGTGGTTATGGCATAGGAGGTTGGGTCATGCGAGCATGATTCAACTCAAAAAGCTTTTTAAAATTGATTTAGTTGTTGGCTTGAATGATATGAAGTTTGAGAAAAATAAGCTCTGTACTGCTTGTTAAGCCGGAAAGCAAGTGGCTAATTCTCATCCTTCTAAAAGTATCATGTAAACATCTAGACCATTAGAGCTCTTACATAGGGATTTGTTCAGGCCAACAACCTATAAGAGCTTAGGGGCAATAACTATTGTTTAGTCATTGTGGATGATTATTCCCGATATACATGGGTTTTCTTCCTTAATGACAAAAGTAATGTCCCCGAGATTTTCAAAAGCTTTGCAAAAAGGGCCTAAAATGAATTTGATTTTAAAATAAAGAAAATTAAGAGTGACAATTGTTCCGAGTTCAAGAATGCAAAAATTAAAGATTTTCGTGATGAACTTGTAATAAAACACGAGTTTTCCACAACTTACACTCCGGAGCAAAATGGAGTTGTAGAAAGGAAAAATCGTACATTAATTGAAATGGTTAGGATAATGCTTGATGAATATAATACTTCCGATATCTTTTGGGCGAAAGCTATCAATACCGTTTGTCATGCGATAAATCGCCTTTATTTACATTATCTATTGAAAAAGATTTCTTATGAACTTCTCATGGGAAGGAGGCCAAACATTTCTTATTTTAGAGTATTTGGGTGCAAATGCTTTATTTTAAGAAAATGTTTTCGGCTCTCAAAATTTCAAAGTCGACGTGGTGAAGGATTTCTTTTAGGCTATTCTTCAAATAGCAAAGCATATAGAGTTTTCAATAAAAATTCTGGTATAATTGAAGAGTCATGTGATGTTTAATTTGATGAGACTAATGGCTCTCAAGAAGAGTAAGAAATTTTAGATGATTTAGGTGATGAATGATTAAGGTTGCTATGAAAAATATGCAAATTGGAAGCATTAAGTCAAAGGAAGATACAAGTGATCCACTTTCATCAACACAAGCTCAACCCCCTACCTCTTCCACACCTAGCACCATTCAAGTTCAAGATGAAGAAAAGAAAGAGCAACCTCAACCCTTAAGAATTCACAACGCTTTGAATAAAGATTACCCAATAGATCAAATATTAGGTGATGTGAGTAAGGGTGTTCAAACTCGCTCTAGATTAGCCTCTTTTGTGAACATTACTCTTTTATTTCTTCTCTTGAGCCCAAGGTTGTAGATGATACTCTAGATGACCCCAATTAGATCAATACCATGTATGAGGAGTTAAACAACTTTACATGGAATGAAGTGTGGAGTTTGGTGGAGAGACCCAAGGAGCACAACGTAATTGGCATAAAATGGGTCTTTAGAAACAAACAAGACGAAAATAGAATTGTGGTAAGGAACAAAGCAAGGTTAGTCGCTCAAGGATTTACACAAGTCGAGAGATTAGACTATGATGAAACTTTTGCTCCCGTAACTAGATTTGAGTCAATTAGAATATTGCTTACTTTTGCATCATGTTTTGACATAAAACTTTATCAAATGGATGTTAAAAGTGCATTTCTAAATAAAAAAATTACCGAACTTGTATTTGTTGAGCAACCTCTTAGGTTTGATGATCCTAAGAATCCAAACCATGTTTATAAACTCTCAAAGGAGCTTTATGGACTTAAACAAGCTCCTAGAGCATGGTGTGAGCGTCTTCGAGATTTTCTACTCTCTAAGGGATTCAAAATCGAGAAGGTTGACACTACACTATTCACTAAAATTATTGACAATGAATTCTTTATATGTCAAATTTATGTTGATGATATCATATTTGGTTCTACAAACCAAGACTTTTGCAAATAATTTGGTGATATGATGTCTAGAGAGTTTGAAATGTCCATGATAGGTAAATTAAGTTATTTCCTTGGACTACAAATCAAGCAATACAAGAATGGGACCTTCATTAGCCAAACCAAGTACACAAGAGATTTACTCAAAAAATTTGGCATGGAAGACGCAAAGCCCATCAAGACTCCCATGGTAACCAACGGGCATTTAGATCTCAACGAAGGAGGTAAGTCGATAGATTTAAAACTTTATAGATCCATGATAGGTAGTTTGCTTTATCTACCGCATCTAAGCCCGATATTATATTTAGTGTTTGCATGTGTGCAAGGTTTCAAGCATCTCCTAAAGAGTGCCATTTAGTGGCCGTAAAGAGAATTGTAAAATATTTAAAACATTCCTTTAGTGTAGGCTTGTGGTTTCCAAAAGGTATTAAATTTGATTTAATTGGATATTCGGATTCCGATTATACGGGTTGTAAAGTGGATAGAAAAATCATCTCGGGAAGTTGTCAATTGCTAGGAAGGTCATTAGTATCTTGGTCCTCAAAAAAATAAAATTCTGTAGCACTTTCAACCGCCGAAGCCGAATATGTTTCCGCGGGTAGTTGTTGTGCACAATTATTATGGATGAGGCAAACATTGGTAGATTACGAAATCAAATTTAATAAAACGTCTCTTTTGTTTGATAATGAGAGAGCGGTGAAAATAGCAAATAACCCCCTCCAATATTCAAGAACCAAGCATATAGATATTAGACACTATTTCTTGAGAGATCATGTTGGTAAGGGGGATATTGAAATTAGCCACATAAGAACCGAGGATCAACTTGCGGATATTTTCACTGAGCCATTAGATGAAAGATATTTTTGCAAATTGAGAAATGAATTAAATGTTTTAGATTTCTCGAATATCGCTTGAACCCTTGCTGCATGTGATCGGGTGCTACTTTTAGTCATTTGAGTATTTTTGTGTTGATTTATTAAAGATTTTTGCTAAAATCTTGTATGTTCCTAAAAAAACTATTTTGTTAGATTTCAAATAGGTTTTCCAGTGCATAATGATCATGAATGATTCTTCTTTGAGTGCAAAACTACGGATTATTTGCATTTAATCTATTTATTTAATCTAAAAAATCAGCAAGTTCTAGAAAAATCGGACCTACCACCGTTGAAATTGCGGTACTACCGCTGTGCGGTAATACCGCTGTCAGGCGCGGTACTATCGCGGTGCGATAATACCGCGGGTGGAGCGGAACTACCGATTTTTCATGACAGGGGAGGTTACTTTCGGGATTTTCTCCTATTTCTTTCCAAAACTGTTCCCTCTCTCCTCATTACTTCAAACCACCTGAAACACTCCTCTCTCTCTCTCACCCCCTAAGAACTCTACTCAAATCCCCACCCCGATCTCTAAATTCGATGGGATTTTCGTCATTCTTGGACTTGAATCTGTTTCACCAGAGTTCAACTCCTATATTGCTTGAGGTATTTCGAATCAAACTTCAAGTTTTCATCTCTTTTGGAACTCTTTTGTGAAATTAGGTTAAATTCGAAATGTAGACAATATTGTTGATAGATTCTTGGGCAAATTGCTAGTTTTAGTGATGTCAGATGGTTTAACATCTTTCTATTGGATTATATCCATCGAAAACATCATTTAAAAGCATAGAGAAATCTGCCCTAGAACTCTTCAGGAAAAATGATAATACTGCACGAGGGCGCGGTACTACCGCTGGGCGGTACTACTGCACTTGACCCCGGTACTACTGCAGTGCGGTACAGCCACGAGGTTCAGCGGTACTACCGCACCATGTACTACGGTACTACCGATTTTCTTGAAATCCCAGCATGTTGTCTTCATTTAATTTCAACTTGATTTTCATACTTCCTATCATTCCTTTGACTTCCAATTTTTGATTGACCTCATGATGGAGGAATCTAAGAATGACAGGAGCCGAAAGATCAACTTTGCACCCTACATCATGGCTCTCATCATTCACAAGACTAGATCATTTAGAGGAGGGAAGGGAAGTGTTCATAAGCCATATAAGCCTTGTGAGAAAGGACCTATGCCTCCGCGCCCTAGTGCGCAGTCTGGAGCTTCCTCCTCGCAGCAGCAGGGGCAACAAGGAGACGAGGTGACAATGGCCCAGCTCTATTCTGCGGTCATGGGTCTGAGTGGTAGTATGACTACCATGATAGACAGTATGACCAACATGAGGGGCAACGTCTCCTCTCTTACCGAGTAGTACTCCTCTCTATCTAGGGACATATATTCTCTATCGACTACCATCTCCTCCCTCGGCGACCGGATGATAGCACTTGAGACCATCGTCGCTCCACGCTACTATCAGCGCCGCTAGCACTATCGCTATGACAGTTTGTAACATCCTGATTTTCAGAAGTTTTTAAAACTCTGAATTTAAAAATAATTTTTTGGAATTTTTCTGAATTTTAATCAAGCTTAAATTAAAATTTTAGAATTTAAAAGGATTTAATATGATTAAAATAAACTTTAACATAAGCTAAAAATATTTTATTTGAGTTCCTTGTGTCATAAGGAATTTTCTGGTATTTTTGGTGAATTTTTGAGATTTAATTACTATTTTTGGGAGCTAGTTTGATTTTTCTCGGATTTATTTAAAAGAAAAAGGAGAAAATTTCCTAAAAGCCCCTCGGGCCGAATCTTCCACCAGCCCATCTCCCTCGGCCCGCTCCTCCGCCTGCCACGCATCACCGTCGCAGCCCGCTTCCGCCCGAGCGCGCGCCCGCCGTCTGATCCGGACCGCGCCACGTGCCAGCACCCCCGCCGCCCGATCTCGCGCGGCTCACACCGTACAACCCTAACCCTAGCGCCGCACCGTCGCTCCGTTCCGCATCGTTGGATCCGTGCCACACGGCACGCATCCGCGCGCCCTCGCTCGTCCGCATTGCGCCCGCTCGTCCCCCGCCCGGACTCGTCTCAAAGCCGTCCGATGGGACGTGTGTCAGCCGCCCCGTCTTCATCTCGGATGCGCCGGCCGCACCGACTCCTTCCCGATTTCCTCGAGGTGCGTGCATAAAACCGTCGCCACCCTCGGTTCTCGTGTTCTCCGCCGCCTTCTCTCACCCGTGCCGTCGCCGTCGCCAGGAGTCCCGCCGTCGGCATCGTGCCCACGCCTATGCCGCCGTCGGGCTCGAACTTGCCGTTGACCCGTCCTTGCCTCTCCGCCCAACCGCGCCACCGTTGAACTCGTCCTCGCCGGTGAGCTCCCGCCGCTACCCTTGGAACCCTGCCACCGGACGACCTCCCTCGCTGATGAATCCGCCCCACCGAACCCCGCTCTCGTCGGACGCAACCGCCTGCACCGCCCCTCGGTCCGCGCGCCACACCCGCGTCGTGCCCACGTCGGCGCCGCCTCGCACCGCGCGCTGCGACACCTCGCCCACCGTGCCCTGCGACGCATCAGCCATCCAGCGGCTGCCACCCCCAATCAGCACCGTCGATCCAGATCTGGATCGACGGCCCAGATCACTCCAACTGCCCAAGCCTCAGCCGTCCGATCTAAGCCGCGCCGCCACGCACCCGAGTAGCCGCGTCCGCCCTTCCCACGTGGTAGCCACATCAGCCCTAAAGCCACGTGGCATGCCACATGTCGCACCATGTCAGCTGCCACGTCAGCCAAAACCCGCCCTCGGCGCCACGTCAGCAGCCACGTCAACCACATGTCGGCACCAGCTGCTACCACATCAGCCCTAACTTTGCCGCGTCAGCACGCCGCCCATAAGCACTATTCCATGGACCGAGCTCACCGTAGACCCTCCCTTCCGTACACCCGGTTTACAGCACAGTACTCTTTTTCGATTTCCAGAATTTCCTTTAGGGTTTATTTTCCGAGAGCTCGTTCTCCTCCGTCCTAGCTCCGATTGACTCCGTTCTTTTTCAAAATTCATCTAAATTCGAGCTCTAGCTTTTGGTTCTGGTTGTATGCTTTTTGGAGTTCATTTGCTTATCATTTTATGTGTTTTTTTGTTTTGATCGTTTTCTCTCTCGTTAGATTCCGATTCCGGAGGAGTAGGAGCTACGCCCGAAGACCAAGAGTACCTCGCTAAGCATAACTAAGGCAAGTCGTATCCTTTGATCATGTTGAACCTAGTTTGCAATCTATTATTTAAATTACATTGCATCGCTACTTTATTACAAAACCTTGTACTTGGTAGTTATTGCCTAAACTGTCTACATCCTCCTTGATAACTTTGAACACCATGATGTCATTGTCACCATAGGATTGGGTAATTCAATAGTGATGCATTATTATTTGTCACATGGGTTGGTACGATAGAATACTTAGCTTTGCTGATAGTTACGAACGGATTCATCATCACATGTGAATTATTAATTTGACTTAATGAGATATGGAACAGTGGTTGGTGCCACATTTATTAAAATTTGGGCCATGACATTGGTGTGTCATTGGCGTGGTTATACAAAATTAGTTTTCACTCGGGCAAGTGATCGTGCAGTAAAGGGGGAAGTGTTGGTGCACTTCGAGGGATGTGGAAGTCTCGTCCGGGTACACTTAAGGACTTAACTTTGTGCGCCATTGATCTGAGCTTTACCATGCGAACCACATGTCTGATATGGGACGGACCTAGCTGATTAATTTGGGATGTTTCAATGTCAATCTCGTCATTGTGATGAACATGGTTGCTGATTTCCATGAGGTGCAAGGGCGATGGGATACGAAACCCTAGCGGACAGGATTGAGTTGGAATTGAACTTTGTAAAGGCATTGTTGTGATTTCTTTAGCGTGAGGCTAATCACATCGTGTGGGGGTGTAGTTGTGCAATCTCTACAGAGTGTAAAACTATACAAATAGCCGCGTCCTTGGTCATGGACAATGCTCGGTGATTTCACACGATGGGTAGTGATTTCTTTTAAACTTGGTGGTTTATGTTGGAAATGAACATGTAGTTCACTGTTGGTCTAGCTTATGGATGGGAAGTCCATAAGCGATTGGTTTAACTTATGGATGAGAGGTTCGCAAGTGGTTTTGTCAATTCTTTTGATTATTTATTTGTTATTATTTTACTTAAAGTTCGCTTTCAATCTATAGTAGTATTTACATTCAAATGTCATTTTATGCAAATTAACCTTTCAGCCTTCCATTGGTAAGCCTTGCATACTATATTGCATTCATTTGTTACAAACGGCTTGCTGAGTACCAGTGTACTCACGGCTTTATGCCCATGTTGCTCAGTTGAGGATGAGGAGTACCACCAGCAGGAGGTTCCAGAAGGAGAGTACTTCGACGACTTCACGGATTAGGCTTCGTTCTCCACTCGATAGCCTGTGGGCTTGTCGATTGGCCGCAACGCTTTATTTTGGTTTTCTGCTACTAGTTTTGTTAACCCTTCGGGCTAGTCTATTGTAAGCTTGACCATAAGGTCGTACTCTTGATATTTATCGATATTTGAGTTTTTTTCTTTATTTTAACGTGTATATGGTTGTGATTACATCTATGTTTGACTGTGTGCACTAGTGTGATCCTAGGACTAGTGCAATATACACAAAGAGTCCAGATTTGCATATTCGGGTCTCGACACGGTTCTCCTCCAGCTCAAGATCAGGATGCTCAGGAGTGACCTTTTTGGTGCCTTAATGCTAAAGGGGGAGAGATTGGAGAAGAAAAGAAGTTGATTCAAGAACAAGGACTATCTTTTGCTATCTATTTGTGTAAAAGACTATGGGGTATAATAACACTTTGAATGTTTATCTTTATTTGTGTGTGATGAATAATATGCTCTGTAATGACCTTTATGCTATCTAAATTTCAGCTCATAATCTCTATTATCTTATGTTAGTGCTTTATGTAATTTCAGTATGGTTATCTTTTGCATATCTCACACTCTTGAAATTCACAATTAATCCTTGCCCCCAAAATGAATTACTATTCATATGTGCAAATTCAAATTCAGTTTCATCTATGCACATATCTAGGGGGAGTATTTCAGAAATTGAATCACTTTAGACCTTGAAATAAAATGAAAGATTCAATTCTTCTCTCAAAAGTCAAAAATAGAGTATGCAACTTGTTCTTATGCAAGTAGTATATTCAAATCTTTCTTCTCTCATATTTTAAAAGGTGTTGTCATCAATTACCAAAAAGGGGGAGATTGAAAGCATCTAAGCCCCTATAATTAGAGTTTTGGTAATTAATGATGAATTATGAACATAAAACTAATGTGTGTGCTAAGATTATATAGACAAAGTCTCATTTGTGCAAAGGTTAAGAACAAGCTACATGGAATATTGAAGTCGAGAATAATTCAAAGATGAGGTACACAAAATATAGAGTCTCTTTTTCAATTTTACTAGTCTTACGAGAAAAAGTGGAAGACCGGATTATAGATTAGATGCCGTACTATTAAGAGGGATCTTTGAAAGTAGTTTGATAGCATACTTAGGTGCATATTGGATCAATCTAGGATCATGCATGCATTTGAAAATAAGTTTAAAAACTCATTTTACTCTCTCAGGACAATCAGTAGCACCGCACCCACTTGCGGTATTACCACAGTGCGGAAGTACCGGCGTGTAACTTGTGGTAGTACCGGTTTTCATGCGGTACGTTTTTTCCAAAGAGTACCCATCCGGGGACTTCAACCGAATCGGTAGTACCGAAATCTTAACGGCGAAACTACTGCAGTGCAGTAGTACCGCAGGGTACTGTGGTAATACCGATTTCTGAAATGTTTTTTCTAGAGAGTACCCGAGAAAATACTTAACTGGCCAGAAATCGGTAGTACCGATGTTAGCACGGCGGAACTACCGTAGTGCTATATTACCGTGCTAACCTACGGTATTACCGCAGTGCGGTAATACCGCACTTATAACGGCGGTAGTACCGCACTAAATTCCAACAGTTAGTTCTGAACCGTCTGACATAGCCGTTACTGTGTGCTACAGTAAAGTGCGGTAGTACCGCACTTTATACAGTGGTAATTCCGATTTCCCTGAATTTTTCAGATTATTTTTTAGCAACGACTAGTTTTGGTTGGTGAGGGTATAAATACCCCTCCACCTGCCTTTGAGCAGGTTGCTAAGCTTACATTGATCATCTTGAGCCCTAGAGCATTCACTCCACTCTCTTTTCTCATTTGAGCACTCATTTTGAGTAGTGGAGAGATTTTCATGTGCATTTAATTCTAGTTGATTCAATTGCACTTGAGCGTCGTCAAGCGAAATCATCGGTCTATTCTCTTGGTGCTTGCCTGTAACACCCCGACCATCCACAGGGTCCAAGATGCTACCACCACACTGTTACTATCTCACAAAGGCGCGCCAATAACAGAATTAACGCATAAGAACTATACTAACAGGAGAACTCGTTCTCCTGAAATACCCTGTAACTAGAAAAAAATTGCGTAAACTTCTAATCAAAGGATTTATCATAACGCTCAGTACGAGACTAAGCAGTTATCTCACATGTGCAGTGCAAAAGGAACTACTCCCATTCCATGTATGCCATCCATCCGGATCACCCTAAAAAAACAACAACAAAGCAAGAGTGAGTCCAAAGACTCAGCAAGCACATCAATCCAAATCTGTAAGTTATAACCCAATTCTACGACTGTAGCCGCAAATCACACCTACTGTGCACTGTAAAACTAGTCTACCATAATCTGTGAATCTATTGTGAACTGTAAATCCAATTGACTATAATCTGTAACTCTACTGTGAACTGTAAATCCGATCGACTGTAATCTGTGACTCTACTGTAATCCGTAAATCAATCATGCAGAATCGTAATTTCTCACATGCTTGTAAATCCAATTTTCTGTAAGCTATAAATCACATCTACTGTAAATCAATCTGTTTGTAACTGTAATTCTACTGTAAACTGAAAATCCAATTCACTGTAATCTGTAAATCACATCTACTGTAAATCAATCTGTCTGTAACTATAATTCTACTGTAAACCGTAAATCCAATTTTTACTGTAGCTGTAAACTATAAATCAACTTTACTGTAACTATAAATTGTAAATCAACTCTTTGAGCAGTGCAATAAAATGCAATGCAACTGTAACTGTAAAACAAATCTCTGTAATTGTATCGCTGTCTATTTCTCTGTTCATGCAATGCAATGATGTGCAATGCACCTGTAACTGTAAGCTTATACCGGTATAGCTGAGCGTCCACCCGTCGATGGCCCACTCGTGCCCCGCTCTCTTTCACACGGGCCACAAACTCCACTTCCGTGGAATACCTACCGAAGTAGGTCTCTCTGTAAGCACCCCGGATTAGTCATGTATGTTTCTCACCGACCTCACCGGAATAGTTACATGACTTCCTCTCCGGTTTAGCTTATGCAACTTATGTTATGATGATTGCAAAGAAAATGATGCAACAACCTGTCCGTAATCACAATCACCTCTCGTGGCAATATAATCAACAATAAATAGAGATATCATTTCATAAAATGATATAAAGTATGGGTAACCAAAACAAATAACAGGCATTCACCCCAATCCACTATTCTACCATGTACTTGCCTGTCAGCCTAGCGGATGATGTGCAAATGGCACCGAACTCGAACCACCACCTGAACAAGCAGTAAACATTTCAACTCATTGCTAATGCAATATATACACATGCGAGCAATTAACGTCGCTGATACGTATAAACCCAATTTAGCCGATCTCACTCTCACTGGACACTTCCCCGATGTCCCAGTGTTTAATCGGCGTACTACTTTACACGAAAATCGGTAATTAAACAGAAAAGGGGGTTTCGAACCTTTACCCAAACCCTGACGACTGGATCAGGACACAGCCTATCGCTTTCCGCCCGGATCTGACAGATCTTGCGCCAGATCGGACAAATCCCCCCTCTTTTCCTCTCTTTTCCTTTTTCTTCTTTCTTTTCTTTCCTCCCTTTTTTTCCCTTCTCTTTCTTTTCTATTTCTTCACCCGGCCGCACCCTTCTCTTCTTTTTTTTTCTCACGCCGTCTGGCCTCTCCTCTCCCTCCTCCTTTCTTTTTCCTCACGCCCCTGGCTCCTCCTTTCTTTCTCCACCCAGCCCCCTCCTTTTCTCCACGTTCGGTGGTGGCGGCTGCCTCCCTCACACCGGCTCTCCCTGCCCTCCTTTCCTCTCTCCTATCCCCTTCCCCTCACTCTAGTCACCCGGCCCCCTCTCCCTCTTCTCCCACGGCCGGTGCGCGCACGAGCGGCAGCGCCTGGCGAAGGCATGCGAGCAGGGCTGGGGCGGCGAGGTGCAGCCGGGGGGTGGCGGCGCCGGCGGACGGCACCTAGACGGCAAGGAGGTTGTTTGCACGGTGACTTCTTCAAGAAGGTTGTGAAGAAGCCTGAGCCGATTGTGAGTGTTTTGGAGCTCGTCATCTCCGGAGAGAAGGAAGAGCTACCCTAGTGATCGAGGAGTAAGGCTTAATTCATGGAGCTGGTCCAAGAAGCACTTGCGCTTTCCTCAACGTGGACTAGTGAAGACCAGCAAGTCTTCGATACCACGAAAAAATATCGCACGAGCCATTGTGATCTTTTTCTTACTCTCTTTTAGTATTTTTATTATTGTTTGAGCAATTTGATATTTGATATATTAACTTGTGCTTGTGATTGAATTGTTGCTCAAATAGTTTAGAATTACTAGACTTGAGTAGGTGTGATTTATTCAACATCTCTTGCATTGTGTTGAAATTGATATAATTCGTTTAATTAGGCAAGAATTTTGAAACTTTCTATTCACCCCCCTCTAGTCGGTTATCCTTGATCGTACAGCTTCCTTTGATAGTGGCAACTGATAAAAGTCCGTGTGACTCTAATGAGTTCATATAATTTTTGACTGAGGTGTCCATCCCAACAATATTTCCAAAACAGTATATCTTGTCTATTCCCTAGCTTCCCCATTGCAATAATGCCACGGAACTACGTGATGCTTTTCATTATATATCTCCACCAGGAAGATGCATAGGCATTTGACTCATAAGGCATCGTATTTGCATAGTATTTGCGCCAAACTAAGTTAACCATGGGGCATCACTTTTCCCATAGAACTTGTGCAGGTGTTTTAGGAGCAGCCCCTCGTTGAGAACAAGAAGGTTCAATACTCCCAGTCCTGCTTTGCTCTTTGGTTTGCACACTTTGTCCCATGATGCCAGGGAATTGCAATGTGTCTAAAGATCTTTGGAGCCTCTCCAGAGGCAGTGTCGTCGTGCTTTGTCAATATGATCTATCACCCTTTTTGGCATTGTAAGCATGCAGATGTGGTATATTGGTTGTAGGGAAAGAGCTGCATTGATGACCGTTAGTCTTCCTCTGTAGGACAGAAAGCTTGTTGTGCTGGCAAGACGCCTCTCAACCCTATCAACCGTGGGAAGGAAATCCTTTACCTTTGGTCTTGTTGTTCCGATTGAGAGACCTAAATACGTAAACTGCATAGTTCCAATTTTGCATCCAAACACTCCTGCAAATACATTAATGGGAATCATGAGATTAACTTTAAGACCGGTGGAGATTGAGACAGTTTGGAGTAGGCCTCTTAAGCAAAGAAGTTGTCTGGAGCAGGTCGGGAGAATGATTAAGGTGTCATCTACATACTGAACCACTGAGAAATCCTCGTTTCGTAGAGGCGGGATCGGGTACTTGAGAAGTTCTTTTCTAGCCGTCTCATTGATTATTGACTGCAGAAGGTTAGCCCCTAGCACAAACAAGAGCAGCCCCACGTATCACCTGTTAGGTGGGTTATTTTATATATTTTTCAATGCGATTTTTCCAGAATTTGAACATGTAACCCGTGAGTTATAAGCATCAAAATAATTACATTGGCCAATGGTACAAAAGAATGTCATTTTGACATCAATACGGTCCGAAAAACTAAACTTTTGACCATTAATTTATATTATAATAGATTTATAATACCTAACAAAATTATCCTTTCATAAAAGTTTTTCTCGAGACAAATCTATACATATCATTTTCATATATTTAATCTAATATTGAAAAAGATATCAATAATCAAAATTTAGAAAGTTTGATTACATGTACCCCAAAATAATATTTTTTTGTAACCGGAGGGAGTACCAATTATGCATGGTTGGTAGTTTGCTATAATCAGTAGCCACAAATCTTTTTAAAATTTGTGATCATCTTTTATGAGAACAACAGTACAAAACACACATCATAATAAAATATAGTTAATTTTCTGCCGGTGCTTAAATAAATAGCTTTTGAAATAAAAATGATCTCTCATCCCCTAGATCGTGCTGATGGCTACTTAGAAAGATATATACACATTGTACTGTATCTATCATATCAATGTCTGATGGAAAACACAGCCAATTAAGAACTAATTGCATGGTTTTCTTTAATGCACCACTACGTGGCAAGCTAGAGCCCTAGAACTAGACATGCTTTATTAGCAGCCTTACACGCTAATCTCAGCAGCTGACCAACAGGGTTGTAGCAACTGCTACAAAGGTTCAGATGGTTCTTTTATTCTGCAAGAGAATCTGGTGATCAGTTTTTTAGATTGAGCATGGGGACACAGTTGGTTTCATTGACGTGTCGAGCGCGGGTGAGTGCCAAGTGGCCACTTTTCTGGATAAGAACTTCAAAGTGTGATGATCTATGTAGTACAGTACACTTGTGTCATGTATTGCAGTACACTTGTGTCATGTAGTACACTTGTGGATAAGAAATTAACAATTAATCCACTCCATGTAGTACAGTACACTTGTGTCATGTATCAAATAGTACATGGAGATGGCAAGGTGCACGTGTGCTAGCTATAGGGAGCAGTATGGTGGAGTAAGGCAGAAATAACAAAGACGATCAAGAACGCGCGATACATATTTCAATGTAGAATTTTTTTTTGTGGAGAAAAACATGGATATGCAACCGGCAAAGATCACTATATAAGGAGAATTATAAAACGGGAGATTTTACGATGAATTGTCAACTCAATCACGTGCGTCTACCGGAGTACATATAAATGGTACAAAATGACTCGAGCCTTAAGACGAAAACAGCTCCAAAAAAAAAATGCCTTAGGTCTCGCTCGTTTTAGTTTTTTTTCAGTTTCTGTTTTCAGTTTCTGTTTTTTTTCACTATTCAGTATTTCATTTTTTTCTAAATTTTTTTAGATATTTTAAGTTTTTTTTGTATTTCCTTTTTTTCCCGTGTTCCTTTGTATTGTCCCTAATGGGTTAACACGTTTTTCTATTTTTACATTTTTTAAAATTAATTATGCCCAAAAAGTCAAATCAGCTACAGTAAAAAAACTAGCTATAGTGAAATTTCAGCAAAAAACCAGAAGCCATCACTAAAACGAGCGCCCCCTTAATCCATACCATCCTTTCATCATCGTCATTATAACACCCCTATTTCTGAGGACGCTAGTAACTCGTAACTACTCTAGAATTGTACAGTTACGGTGTACCAAACAAGAATTATTATTATCACAACACAAACTTACACACAAAGTCTAACTTCATTACAAGGATAAGGCTCATCGGTTTAGTTTTTAGCGCAGCGACGACAAATCTAAAGTTAATTTATATTACAGCAAAACATCACGGACATACTTTAACGTAACTAAGATCTACACTGGTCTTCAAAGTATCATCGATATTGAATTTATATTGCGAAGTATCATCGATACGAAGAAGTATCATCAGAGCTGAAACAAAGATTAGCCAATCCCTAGAGAGCACCTCATGCCTAAATGCTAATTACTACTATTATATGCTGTGTACCTTCCTAGACAACCCAGCTGCCAGCAAATTAGCAAGTTTTTTACAGATTGAAAATGACCAGCCTAAATTGTACTAATATACTCCCTCTATTCCGCTATATTTTTCCATAGCCCATTATGCATACATACAAAGAAAGCATTAAATTGAAGGAATACTCAATGAAAAATACATACATATATCTATTAAATAACATATCACAATCATTTCATCTCTTCCAAGGCATTCAAGTACGGATAGGAAGAGGTAAAATTATAATAATTACACTTGAGATTCTTTTAATAAACAAATGTATTGAAACATATACTCTTAGGCCCCGCTCATTTCGGTTTTTTTCGGCTTCAGTTTCTAACTTCAGCTTTTTTTTCACTATTCACTACACTATCCACTAACTCAGCTACAGTGTTTTTTCAGTCAGCTACAGTGTTTTTTCAGCCAAAAACCAAAAGCCATCGCTATTCCGATCACCCCCTTAAGACAAAAGATAAATATAATGAAACTGAGGGAGTAGACGGAGTAGTCTAGTGCTAATAGGCCCATTCAATTCGTCTTTTTTATATAGCTTTTAACTTTAGACTAAAATGGTATTACTGTAGTTGTTAGCTTTTACTAAATCATTTAATTAATGAAAATAAAGAAAACAAAAGAAAAAAAATAAAAAAAACACGTTATACCTCCCTCAACAATGCAAAGAAAAAAAAGAAAAAAAATCATGTTAAAAAATCAACACATTTTAAATGATTTTTAGCTTCTGAAAGCTAGAAGCCATAAGCCAAAGGGCATATTTGAAGCTGCTTTTGGCTTTTGCTATAGTACCTAATTTTTAAACAAAGTATTTTTTTAAATGGAGTTATAAGTTAATTGTAGTACACGTTAAAAGCCTAATATCTGTACCATCCAAAATCGTAAGCGAGTATTTCTCTTTCCGTAATCTTTATCACAAACAACTAAAATTCAAAAATTTCAGTCAAAAATTATAAGATACAGTAAAAAAATATGCCCAAAATCTGTTTTCAACATGACTTTAGTAATGTTGTTCAAGGCACTGGCCGTCTTCTGCGTATTGGAACCACGCAAAAGCTCACGAGAGAATGCATGCAAATCAAGACACGCCAACTTAGCCAGCACGCAGTACTACTGCTTTGCTTAACATATAAGTTGGATGCTCGTTTTAGCGGTGTTTCTAATTTTTGGTTAAAATTTCACTGTAGTTAGTTTTTTTACTGTAGCTGATTTGATTTTTTGGGTATAATTAATTTAAAAAAAATGTAAAAATAGAAAAAATATGTTAACCCATTAGGAATAATACAAAGAAATATGGAGAAAAAAGAAAATACAAAAAAGTCTAAAATATCTAAAAAATTTAGAAAAAAATAAAATACTGATAGTAAAAAAACAAACTAAAAAAAAAGTCGAAAAAAAGCCAAAACAGCTAAACAAAGCCACTGTTGGCTGACTAGCACCGCTAAAAAATGAACCTACCTTGGTTAACGGAACGGAACAGTACAAAGCCACTGTTGGCTGACTAGCACCGCTAAAAACAAAGTCTTGACGTCCTTGAGTTCTCATAGATAAAAGATAATCTTGTCCGTAGGTAACCAGTGTTGAATGTTTAGTACTGCCCAAAGAGGGAGCAAGCAGCAACCCCCGGCCTTTCCTAGGATCTTCCACGGTGGTCAAATTAAGGCAAACGCCTAGCCTACAACTTGCATGCTACTAGAGTACTAGTAGTAATAAGCAAAGCACAGCTAACATCGATCAGTACTGCAGCCTCTCCGCCAGACAGGCATCCAAACATCAAAGGTTAGTTAATTAGATACGACCTGCAGCATGCTGTGCTTTAGAGATGTTGGGGTGGGGGTTGGGGGGTCCCGCCCCACCTCGGGTTCACGTCCACCTTAGAGCGATAGTACCCATTGAAAAGTCTATTTCGAGCTAAGTTCACAAATCATTCTCAACGAGTCCGGACTAGCCCTAAAGGGGGTCCGGAGCCGACCCTAGGTGGGGTCTAGTGCCAACCATGAAGGAGGTTTGGAGCCAACCCTAGATGGAGTCCGAAGTCAGCCATAATCACCCTGTAGTCTTGGACATGACGGTACCTACGTGGAAGTTAATAATGTAGATACCCCAAGGAGTAATCTAGGCCACAAGGTAAACATGTAACTTCATTTGCTTTTTCCTTCTTTATAAATAGAACCTCTATAAATATACCATTTTGTAACACTAGACACTCATATTGAATACACTTGGGTTATTTGTGTGCTTCTTCTTTAAGTCCCTTCACATCCGACTGCGGTGCTTCTAAGTTTACTGTCCGGTCTTGATGCGGATACGCACGTGTCTTGTACTTTTTAGTTACATATATTATTCAACTGGAAGGAATTATTGAGCCGCATGAAACATTGCCAGGTGAACTCAATCCAAATTAAATATAATGTTGTTATTCATAAAAATAGAATACTACATCATATTATCAAATGGTCTATTCTTAGATTTGTCAATGGTAAAGCAATGGAGAGGTAAAAGGAAGAGGATAACCACATTAGGTGCCAAAGACATGAAGGTAGAAAGCACATGCAGTGGGAGAGCAAAAGGGAGAAGCCCAAAGACTTAAACTACAAGTTTTCGATAAGATTTTCAAGCCCAATCCGTACCTCCCACAAGGCCAATTGGATTCAAGCTCGGATTCAACTCAGAATTTAATTCGGATTCGGTTCGAGACAGCCTGACAGGCGGTTACTAAAAAGGCCATAACTTTCACAAACAGAGTCCGAATTGGGTGTTCTTGTACTCGTTGGAAAGATAAATTCAAGGGCTACGCAATGGATCTAGTCCCAGAATTAAATTCGTCACGGATCAAAAGTTATGGCTGAAGCAATATGATGACTGTAAAATCTAGTCTTCTTTTTTGTAAGAGTTCGTATATAAAATAATATAGGGTTGAGTTGTACTAGGTTTGTGAACTCTGTGGATGTCCCGAGAGGCTATATATAAGCTATGTATTGGCAGCCTTAGGGTTCAGACCACCTTTGAGAATAATCAATCTACTAAAGTTTGTTTGAGTTTATCATTGCTGCCGAAATTCTGTGAGGGAATTAGAAGTGTTCTTCAATCAAGATCGTTCAGCCTTTCTGCTGGGAATTGGGTGCATGATAGATCTTTGCTTGGTGGTCGGCGAAATCAACGCGAGTATATTTTGACGGATTAAAGAGTGTTCGTCCCTTGCACTGGCATTGGAAGATCATTGCGATTCATCAAGACTCCCGCAAGTATCCATCCTACGTCGAGAAGATCAGGCGACCCCGTATCATCTTGGTATCAGAGCACGGTTTACTCGGCAGTATCATATCCCTTTACTTTCAATTTATTACTTCCTGTCTTATAGTCCATACAACCGAAAATTGCTTCACAAAAAAAATCCAAACTCTAGTTTCGCATCTGTTATTTTTGTTAGTTTTATTAAGTTTTGAACCATTAGAAATTTTGTTTACATGCTGATCTTAGTGTCCTTTTGTGTTGCTTAATCGTTGTTATTTTAAACTCTTGAAAATCTGCTAGTTGATCTTTCAATTAGCATAAAAAAGTATATTCAATTTACTTTTTGAAATCTTATTTTTGCTGTCCACATAAGATCTTTGCGTATCTTGAAAGAATATTATATCCGAACATATCTGAGTTTCATTTTTCTTGGGTGATTTGACCACAAGAAACCATAGCTGTTAAGTTTACGCCGCAAAAGAATCCTAGTTGGACACATTCAAACAGTCCAAAGTTTGTTGCGGTTTATATTCCGAGCATCTGTTAAGATTTTTTACTTAAATCCTTTGACCTTTGAGACTAGTCTTTGATAATTACTTTAGGGTTATTCTAGAATTATCTACACATTACTGAACAACTTTGGACTTGCGTAGAATTAAGAAACAATTAAACCTAGTTCGGCCTTTGAGTAAAAAAACAAAAAAACACAGCAGCCGATTTAAAAAATAAGAAGCCACAGCTTGAAAAAAAACAAAGAAAGAAAGAAAATAAAGCATTGGTCGAATTTGGGTGAGTTAATCTTAGTCCGTAAATTCAGATTTTGTATTTAATTTCTTTGAGCAATCTTATGCCCTTAAATTCATATTATTGCAATTGGCTAACGTCTCTCCTAGTACTTGATGCAAAATGAGCTAATATTTCCCAATTGTTTCTTTTAGCTCATTTCTTTGTTTGCATTGAGTCACATTAATCATTGCATGTGCATTCATACACTTCACTTATATCTTTTCGATCAGCACATAGGCAAAAATTTTCTAGCTTGGATTATTATTTAATTCAACAACATTATGAAATTCAGATTGTGTAGGATAAACACTTCTATACCAAGCCCCACTAAATATCATTTGTCGTGCAATTGTGAGTCACTTTTAAATCCGCCTGATCATCACTTGCTATTGTAGCCACCACTAAGTGTAAGTTTCTTTTTGCCCTCAATTCACTTCGGAAAGGT
This sequence comes from Melocanna baccifera, assembly GCA_036346265.1. Lineage (NCBI taxonomy): Eukaryota > Viridiplantae > Streptophyta > Magnoliopsida > Poales > Poaceae > Melocanna > Melocanna baccifera. Next base: position 10,016,569 of record CM070705.1, on the reverse strand, counting down.
AAGAACTTTACTTGGTGAGGAAAAAGTGAGATTAAGTGAACTCCACATAGCATATATATATTTGTGTTTGCTTTGCACAATCTAACCATGACAGGTGAAGAAGATAACAATGATGGCGTTTCTAACATTAGGCAATGAGAAGTGCAATGAAATAAGAATTTGTAGTTAGCACAGATACAATGGGTGGACAACTCAAGATAGATATGCAAGATCACCACATTGAATTCAATCATCAATTGAAAGTGTTACGCTCAAACATTGTGAATGATATTGTGCGGGCATTTTATCCACAACAATAAGAAGATAACTTTATTCCTTTCTATAGAAGTGAGGATCCAGAAGAATATCTTGAGTGGAAATGGCGAATGGAGAAAGTATTTAGATTTGAAAAGCTTCCGAAAGACCAAGAGGTGATGCGTGCGACTAGAGAATTTGAAGAGTATGCTTATAGTTGGTGGCATCAGCGATTTGGAAATAATTCATTAAATCTTAGTCAGATTTGAAGGCACTCATGAGGAGAGAATTTATACCATCCTATTATGCACAGGGATTGCTTCGCTATTTGGAGAGTATAACACAAGAGTAACACTGTGCAAGAATATTATTTTGAGCTACAAGATGCATTACGTCGGGCCGGTGTCATTAGTGAACTACAAAAGAAGACATACTTCAAAAGAGGATTGAATTCTAAGATTACCGCTACACTTCAACATAAATATTTTGGTAGTGTGCAAAATCTTGCGACTTGTGCTATTCAAGAGGAGAAGAGATTTATGGAGAGACATATACAACAGTTTTCTCCCTGTCCATACTTCAATTCTACTACCTCTACTAGTGTGACACACGAGAAGATGACTGAGTATGGGACTTTCCCTTCGGTCAAGGAGATATATAGTATTCCAAAACTACATATAACCCCTAAGATACACCACAACCCATATGAGGATGAGAGCCACATAGCCAAATTGAGTGAGAGTGATAAAAAGAGTGAGCTGTGTAATCCCATCATATGTGAGGTTGAGAGCATCCAAATTGAGAGTGTGAGAGAGACACCAGAAGAAAATAGAGAAGTAGAAGATAGACAAAGTGAGGATGAATATAAAACTAACACATTATTATCTATTTCTAGTGTTGTTTCTCATATTGTGCAGGTTGACATTAAAGATGAAGAATTGAACGTTCAACAACTAGTACTTTTGAAGGCAAATGAGGATGAGGTAATCACGGGAGAGGATAAAGTGCTTGCTGCCCCGTGTGTACATCCTAATAATTTTAAACCCTCAGCACCTACATTATCTGAGGAGAACGACAAAGGTAACAATATTGGTGCTGAATTTAATTATGCAAAGGTAAGTAATTATGAGAACTCATATGATCAACCAAAAATTCCATGTTCTGAAATTTTTCTGCTCAATTTACATAATGTGGAATTGATTACTCATACGAAAGTTCTTACTAGAATATCTCCTAATGATTCTTTGTACTATATCATGTTTGATGATCCTAGAGAGCTATCTAGTGTGATTGATAATGTTGTTGAAATTTTATGTTTAAAATCACTAGTTAGTACCCATGTCTACACATATAAGTTTAATTTGATTGGAGATTATAGAGTAGATGATAAATTTTATCTTCACAGAATTTGCATTACATGTGATAAGCTTGCTGAATTGAAATTGCATATTATCGATAAACAACATTTTGTGTCATGTCATGATCGCAATGAGATAAGTGTCAAAAATAGAGCTTACTGTTTTAAAATATTTTGAAAACCTATTTGTTTACCTTTTGATAAGCAATTATGTACAAGTAATCAGAGTAACGCAGTTGAAGCATGGAAAGCACACAAAATTTTCTTCCCGGTATCTGAACAACTGAATCTGATTTTACCCATTGAAAAGTCGAGCACGACTTTCTTTTATGGGAGGGAGAATGATGTGACAAACAATATTACAATGCATACACCTTTTGATCACTACTATATTGATCGGTTTGTGCAAAATAATGAGAATGCCACAACAATTGACTTTTACATATACCATGCATATGCGTTGTTCTTTTCGTTTATAATACCTTCTGAAGTTCATAATGAGATAAGTCAAAGAAGTGTTGACGACAAATATATATATCGTGCGTACACGTTGTATTCTTTGTTTAGTACAATTTCAGGCTATCAAAAGTCGAGGACGGCTTTTCTTGAAGAAGGGGAGGATGATGCGGATACGCACGTGTCTTGTACTTTTCAGTTAAATATATTATTCAACTGGAAGAAATTATTGAGCCGCATGAAAAATTACCAGGTGAACTCATTCCAAACTAAATATAATGTTGTTATTTATAAGAATAAAATACTACTTCATGTTATCAAATGGTGCATTCTTAGGTTTGTCAATGGTAAAGCAATGGAGAGGCAAATGGAAGAGGATAACCACATTAGGTGCCAAAGACATGAACGAAGAAAACCCATGTAGTGAGAGAGCAAAAGGGAGAAGTACAAGGACTTAAACTACAAGTTTTGGATAAGATTTTCAAGCCCAATTTGTACCTCCCATAAGGCCAATTGGATTCAAACTCGGATTCAACTCAGAATTCAATTCAGATTCGGTTCGGGACAGCCTGATAGGCAGTTACTAAAAAGGTCATAACTTTCACAAACAGAGTCCGATTTGGGTGTTCTTATACTCGTTGAAAAGATAATTGCAAGGGCTACGCAATGGATCTAGTCCCAACATCAAATTCATCACAGATCAAAAGTTATGGCCGAAACAATATGACAGCTGTAAAATCTAGTTTCTTTTTTGTGAAAGTTCGTATCTAAAACCATATAGGGTTGAGTTGTAGTAGGTTTGTGGACTCTATAGACATCCCGAGAGGCTATATAAGCCATGTATTGGCAGCCTTAGGGCTCAGACCACCTTTGAGAATAATCAATCTACTAAAGTTTGTTCGAGTTTATCATTGCTGCCGAAATTCCGTGAGGGAATTAGAAGTGTTCTTCAATCAAGATCTTCAGCCTTTCTGTTGGGAATTAGGTGCATGATAGATCTTCGCTTGGTGGTCGGCGAAATCGACGCGAGTGTGTTTTGGTGGATTAAAGAGTGTTCGTCCCTTACACTGGTATTGGACGATCATTGCGATTTATCAAGACTCCCGCGAGTATCCATCCTACGTCAAGAAGATCGGGTGACCCCGTATCAGGTCTCGTATCGACGACAGTTGGCACAAACCATTGGGACTCGAGCAAGAAGTCATGCCGCCTATGAAGAAGAAGGCTTGAAGGTCGTTGAGGTGGGAGGTACGAACCCCTCTCCGAGGCCAACATTGAGTCAGATAGCAGCCCACACTGCCCTGTGGCCAAAGATGTAGTCGGATCTCTCCACGGAGGCCCAGGTTACTAGCAAGACCTCAGCTTCCTGAAAGGCCAACCCTCCAAATGCCCACTAGAAGGTGGAGCGAGAATTGGAGGATCTCTGAAGGCAGTTGACGGAATCATGGACCGAAGCTCTGTGGTCCACGGTCGAGCCGAGGTGAGAGCCCCCGCCACCCGCTGCAGCCTTAGAAGCCAAGGAGCTAAGGAATTAGTTGGAGAGAGCACGAGCATCAGCATAGAAGACAACATGTCCCAAGGTCCCCAAGATCGAAGCCCTTCAAGCCGAGCTTGCTAAAGTCCGCACCCAAGCGAACTTTGCCACCTTCGGAAGTCCAAGAAACCAAATCTCCAAGCACAACTCGATCAAGTGCGGAGAGAAGCCTTGGCCTTAATCGGGGATGAGACGTGGACATCTAGGGGCTGGGCTACCCAGGTCGGCCAAGGGCAAGATTTTATGGCTTTGTTGTCTCATTATCAATACATAATATACATTTCTAGAGGCTCCAGCAACACCATATTTAGCGCTGGATGTGTTAAAAATTGTGTGTTAACGCCTCCTTTTCTACTAGCATCTGTGCACATTCTTTGCTCAACTGACTTTTAACTTTTCAATGTGAATGGTAGAAAGCCAGGAACTGGTCAAATTCCAGGTGGTACCAGACAGGAACTGGATTTGTATAGAAAAAATTCAGCCACGGCACCGCCGGGGAGAAATTCCATTACCACCAAGAACTGGAACCGTGGTGGGATTTTTTCCATTAGTTTTGAAATCATCATTTGGGAGGGTCAATCCATTCTCTAAAGGAAAAAATTACCCCTGGTTGGTTCTTTGTAATTGTTCGACATGGACACTAGTCATGGCAAAATTGAAAGCAAACAAACAAGATGAATGTTGCTACTGTTTTTCCTGAAAGAAAAAGATGAAGTCAACATCAAACAAATTAAATACAAAAAAACACCTAAAGATATATCAACACACATATATAATTATATAAATAAAGTATAAATTTATGTCTATGTAGTTTTGGTCCTTTGAGTGAACAATAGCTATAGTGAATTGGTGACTAATACTAGAAGAGAAGGGGTTTAATTTTCATAATGTTCTGCGGTTTTGGGTTCATATATCAGTATATCACATATTAATACTACTCGAAAAGTTGAAGCTGAGACTTCATGGTAAAATTGAGGTTGAATTCTTTTTTCGTAGTGGCTACCACCATGGATCTATTGACTAAGGAGAAGACAGTATAATTATGGAAGAAAATTTATTTTGCTAAAACTTTGCTGTTTGAACGTGTGCATATGGAGAAATTTTGGAACCATTAGAAACAGATTCAGAAATGGCTGCAGTTACAGGAACCCATAGCACATATATGAACTATGAAATGCTTATGAAATGACCTACTCCCATTCATTGCCTGCTTCAAGTGTTTTCGCTACTACAAAGTGATTATTTTCTTGATATAACTTCATAACTGTTTGTTTCCACTTAATTTGGACTCTTGTGCAAAATGTTATAGTATCATTGTTTTTACTTCTGTTGCTTCAGATAAACACCATGATCAGCTTTCAAGTAAACGAAGATTTCCTCCGCAATGACATCAGGGTCAAGCCAGACATTGATGCCCTGGCTGCACTTGGCGATATCGGCTGGTAGTGAATCCGTGCAACCTGTGGGCTGTTGACTATGAACTGCCCACGAATGTGATTGCTCTGCGTAACCCTGTTAAGAACCAAGCCGGCGTGCTCCTTGCCTGCGGCACTGACGGCCGAACGTCCGCTAGCACAACTCTGATCTTCTTGTTGTCTGTGAGCAAGCAACACTATACACACAAGAATACAAGAGCACAAAGAATGAGTTTTGGTGCTGCAGCACGTTGCATATTTCCTGGTTTACTTCTTTCTTTATATAGCAAATACACAATAGAAACTGAAGTATTAAGGACCTAAAACTGAACTAGTAATGACAAAGAAACTGCTCGCTAATTACTTTAGAAACTGACCCACTACACGCATGAAGTGTACTGCTTCAAGATGCATCGTGGGCTGCACTTATGTAGACTTAAAGATAGTAAAAAACATGAAGATTAACTAGATTAGCTAACAATACTCCCCCTAATCTAGTTGTTGATGATCTCGACGACGCCAAGCTTCGAGCGTAGGTGAAAAAAATTTCACCTTGCTAAGAGATTTTATCAATATGTCTGCCAGCTGATCGTTGGTGTGGATCTTTTGGATGGCAACTTGGCCACCTTTGACGCACTCCCGAATGAAGTGAAAGCGCGTCTCAATGTGCTTGCTCCGGCCATGGAAGACCAGATTCTTGCAAAGTTGTATTGCCGATTGGTTATCGACGTGGATGGTAACAATGCCCGGAGCTCGCCCGTAGAAGCTGCCGAGTAGGCGACCAAGCCAAAGCCCTTGGCATGCCGTTGATGACGCCACAATGTACTCAGCCTCGCAACTGGACAGTGCAACCACCAATTGCTTCTGGGATTGCCATGTCACGGGTGCCTGACCGATGCAAAACAGCACGCCGGAAGTGCTCTTACGATCGTCTAAATCTCCCGCCATGTCCGCGTCGCTGAACCCCTAGAGCTTGATGTCGCTGGAGCCGCTAGAGTAGCTCAGGCCGAAGTGAATTGTACCCGCAACATAGCGCAGTAGGTGCTTGACGGCGCTCAGGTGCTCCGTTGTCGGTTTCTCCATGAACCGGTTGACGTACTTGACGGCGAAACTAATGTCCGGCCAGGTCTGGACCAAGTAACGAAGACCCCCAATGATACTGTGGTAAAGTGTAGAATCAACAGGAGGGTTGGAGCTCTTCTTACTCATCTTCAAACGCGATTCCATGGGGACTTGAACAGCATTGCAGCTAGCCATGCCTGCTTTGTCCAGTAGCTTCGTCACGTACGCCGCCTGGCACAATATGATCTTCCCGAGCAGCTGCTTGACCTCGATCCCAAGGTAGTAGCTCAAGTGCCCGAGGTCGCTCATCTTGAATGAGCGCTTCATCTCCTTCTTGAATTGATCGATCTCACCCGGGTCGGCACCGGTGAGAATTAAGTCGTCGACGTACACGCCCAATAGTAGGCGCCCGTTCCCAGTACCGCGAGTGTACACACCGTGCTTCTCTGTGCACCGAGCGAATCCCAGTGCTACCAACGTGCGGTCGAGCTTGATGTTCCATGCTCGCGGAGCCTGACGTAGGCCGTACAATACCTTGCGTAGCTTGAGAACTTGCCGCTCTTGTCCGGCGATCACAAATCCTGGCGGCTGAACGACGTAAACTTCCTCCGTGAGGTCCCCATTGAGGAATGCAGACTTGACATCGAGGTGATGGACTGTCCACCCTTCATGCGCAGCAATGGCCACCAGAACCTGCATGGAATCGAGCCGTGCCACTGGCGCGAATACCTCGCCATAATCCACACCAGCACGCTGCACATAGCCCTTTGCGACAAGTCGTGTTTTGTGCCTGACCACCAAGCCCTGTGCGTCCTTCTTGAGTTTGTACACCCATTTGAAACCAATGGGCCAGTGTCTCGCCGGGAGTTCGACAGCCTCCCAGGTGCCGTTGTCCACGATTGCGGCCATCTCCTCCATCACCGCGCGCCAGCTAGGATCAGTGTTGGCCTCGGTGAACGATGTGGGTTCCTCAGATGCCGCCAAGAGCAGCTCCTCCGGATCCAGCTCGACTGGCTCGGAGTTGTTGATGCAGTCCTCGACAGTGCGGAATCGCCGGGGTGCTCCTTCGTCGTCTAGTTCATTGCCGGACGGGATGTTCGACGGTGGTGAGGCATACGTGACACACACACCGCCCGCGCTGCTCCTGGTGTCCGAGGGAGTGCGTGGCGTCTGCTCCCCTTGCTCTTGTTCTGGTGAGGCTGGCGGGGATACAGGAGAAGCCGGCTCATTGCCGCTCGTGAGAGCACTGACCGTGTATTCCACGGTGAAGGTCTTAGGGACTGTGTTGCCACCGCCCTCCTCCCAATTCCACCCGCTGCCCTCGTCGAACACTGCATCGTGAGTGACATGCAGACGACCGCTCGCCAGGTCGTACACACGGTACGCCTTTGAGCCCGGCTCGTAGCCCAGAAACACCATCTTCATACTGCGATCATCGAGCTTGGCGAGGTGGGGACGCGTGACCTTCACATGCGCAACGCACCCGAACGTGCGCAAGAAGTTCACTGTCGGCTTCTCGCTGTGCCAAGCCTCATAGGGAGTCATACCGGTGACGCTTTTCGTCGGAGACCTGTTCAAAATGAACACAGCCGTACTCACCGCCTCCCCCTAGAACGTACTGGGCACCTTTCTTGCCTTGAGCAGGCATCGCGCCATAGCCATCACAGCCTGGTTCCAGCGCTCCACGACGCCGTTCTGTTGCGGAGAGTACGGCGTCGTGAGCTGCCGGTGCACACCCTTCTCCGCGCAGTATTCGCCGAAAGTCACGGACGTGAACTCGCCACAACGATCAGTTCGTAGCGCACGCAGCTTTCGCCCGGTCTCGACCTCGACGTCGGTTTCAAATTTCTTGATCACACCGGCCGCCTCGTCCTTGCTTGACAACAGTACCAGCCACATATAGCGGCTAGCATCGTCGACGAGGAGAAGGAAGTAGCGCTTGCCACCGTGCGTTGCTGGCATGACGGGCCCGCATAGATCTCCATGTACGAGGTCCAGATGTTCCTTGGCGCGGTAGTTGGCCTCGACAGGGAACGGCGTGCACCGCTGCTTGCCGACGAGGCATGCGTCGCAGAGCTGGTCGACGTGATCCAGTCGGGGAAGCAACGTGCCATGTTGCCGCGCGCCATCTTTCTCAGCGTGTCAAAGCTGAGGTGGTCGAAACGTTCATGCCAGCGCCAGGCCTCATCGTCCAAACGTGCGAGGAGAGAAACCGGACGTGCAACGGTGAGTGTGATCTTGTACAGACGGTTAGCCGATCTGTGTACCTTGGCGAGTAGCTCGTGTTGTAGATCGCGCACCCGCAGCACGCCGTGCTTGATCAGGACCTCGCAGCCGAACTCGTTGAGTTGACCCAGGCTCACAATGTTGCTGCACAGCCTGGGGTGAAATACACATCGGAGAGAACGCGGTGTTGCCCATCACTCACCACGAACACAATTGAGCCGTGCCCGACGATGTCCACGACCGAGCCATCGCCAAATTTGACCGTTCTGGAGACATTTCGGTCCAGCTCGGAGAAGGCAGCAGCGACACCCGTCATGTGGTTCGATGCGCCCGTGTCGAGGTACCACACACCGCACTTTTGCTCGCCGGTGTCGGTGTCGCCAAGATGCACCATGGCGCGCTCCTCGTTCAGATGAACATGAGCACCCACGCGTTCCGGGTCGACATGAACCCGGGAAGACACCGGCCTGGAAGCCAACGCCGCCACCTGGGCCATAAGCAGGGCCGGTTCATCTTCGTCACCACCTTCTTAGACTAGGTGCGCCTGCGCTTCGTCTCTTTTTTTCTTTCTGCATTCACGGGCCCAGTGACCCTTCTTCTTGTAGTACTTGCAGCGATCCTTGTTGGAGGCTTGCCCGCCTCCGTCTTCACGCGGTGTGTCTCGGCCGCGGTTGAACTGCAACGTGTCACGGCGCGGGGCGTTTGAACCGTCGCCCGTGAAGTTGCCACCGCCTCATGCAACCTCGCTCTCCCGTCGGCGCATACGACGGATCATCTCCTCCTCTTTGGAGGAGAGGAGCAGGCGTGAGCCCAGTTCCGTGGCCACCCCTCGCGCTTCGAGACGCTGCTTGACGACTCGTAGCCGTCCGATGACCTCTTCGATAGAGAGCTTGCCAATGTCGAGCAAGGTCTCGATGGATATGGCTACCTGCATCAGACGATCAGGGACCACTTGAAACATCTTGCGAACTACCTTAGCGTCAGAGATCTGGTCGCCGAGAATCCGTAGGTTGTTGGCGAGAGAGCCGATCCGCATGGCGAAGTCGTCAACTGCCTCGCCGTCCTTGAACGAGATGTTGTTGAAGTCTCACTGCAACTTCTGCGCGTTGGCCTCACGCACGCGTTCGACGCCCATGCGCATCACCTTGACCGCCTCCCACGCCTCTTGCGCGGTTTCCTTATTTGCGAGTGAGCCCAACATCTCCGGCGGGACTGCGCGAGCGATCACTGCCAGTGCAAGCCGATCCTTGCTGTACTCTGCGTCGCCGGGTTCGATGGCTCCCCACAAGCCTTGCGCCTGCAGGTTGATGCGCATGAGCATCGCCCACTCCAGGTAGTTGGTCTTGGTCAGCATCGGATATTGTACCGACGCCGACGCTTCTTTGATTACGCGCTCAATGACGACCTCGCGCTCCCGACCATGCTGTTGTTGTGGATGGCGAGGACCACGTGGTGGCGACCGACGGCGATCCAATCGCGGAGGAGTAACTGACCTGCCTCCCACCGGAGCTGACATGGCCACCAGGATCCTGAACGCAGCTCTGATACCAAATGACGGCTGAACGTCCACTAGCACAACTCTGATCTTCTTGTTGTCTGTGAGCAAGCAACACTATACACACAAGAATACAAGATCACAAAGAATGAGTTTTGGTGCTGCAGCACATTGCATATTTCCTGGTTTACTTCTTCGTTTATATAGCAAATACACAATAGAAACTGAAGTATTAAGGACCTAAAACTGAACTAGTAATGACAAAGAAACCGCTCGCTAATTACTTTAGAAACTGACCCACTACACGCATGAAGTGTACTGCTTCAAGATGCATCGTGGGCTGCACTTATGCAGACTTAAAGATAGTAACAGACATGGAGATTAACTAGATTAGTTAACAGGCACGATGATCTACTGGGCCGATGGCAAGATTGCCACCTTCCACTGTTCTTTCCTTGCCAACCTCACCCTCGAAATCACCGTCGTTGGCACAAATGGTACACTTCATGTCAACGACCTCATCATCTCGTATGAAGAGAAGTCTGCCCCGTTCAGTATGGCCTCCAGGTCAGGCTTTGCCAAGCTCGAGAGCGGATCCAATGGTCCAGGATGGGATCTGCTCTCGAGCAATGGTGTCATCGTGACATAGCTGAAATAGAAGGCTCTCATGGTCCAGGAGTTCTCTAGGCTGGCGCAGAACATCCGAGACGAAGGAGGCAAGCCTGAGGGGAAGTGGCCGGTCATCACCCGGAAGACACAGGTTGTAATGGATGAAGTGAAAACTTATATTGACAACAGATTTGAGCCAGTTGATGTTGCCAGCCAAAAACAACACAACCGTTCGCTCTCTCCAGTCCATATCTTGTACTTCGCATATTTGCTCAAACATACTTCTAAATCCTACTCACAACTTCTTATTGAAATAATTTGAAGGATTCTGGTCATATTGGGGACAATATTACAGTGTACCAAGTCAGATGTTTTTATGAATAAATGGTGTAATATATGGAAAACCTATCTTTGAGTGATCCATACATGGTTGTGTTGTCAAAAGGAAACCATGATCAGCGAAGAGGGAGGCTCAGAGTTCAAACACTTGTTTCAGCTAGCTTGGTGCTGCAAAATTGCAATGTTGCTAACCCGTTCATCTGAAGTATGCTAGCAACACCACATGGACTAGCTGGTCCTTAGCTCAGCCACATGGACTGATGGACTCCCTTAAGCAAAATGTAGGACTGATAACGACGACTAGGGGGGGTTGAATAGGAGTCAACACAAGTACAACTATTTTCAAAATATTTTTCTACGAAGAATTCAAGACTCTTCATATCGATAGTGATTAAAAGCTGTGGTCAAGATGTGAATATCAGAGTCTAAAAATCTCCAACAAAAATCAAGCCAAATAATGTTTTATGTGCTCGGGCGGTCTAACATCCAACTAAAGAACGATCTGACCTCTATGGGGCGGTCTAACCGCACTTAGTTGGTAGTCTGACCTCTAGTCAGATGACATCTCGTCAGAGCGGTCTGACTTCTCCCTCAGCATAGAACTGAAAATCAACACGATTTGAAATCCAAAAATCGACATAACTTTTAATCCATAGATCCATACTACTTGAAACTTTGTACACACCTAGCCTATGATATTGTGAACCTAACCTAACAAAAATTTAAGAAAAGAGTTCTAAAGTTTCGATCTTTTTCAATCCGAAGGTAAACTGCATCAAAACCAAGCTAAATATGAAAACAGTGATTGAGAGGAGCCCGTGGGGGAAATCAAGCCAAGATAGCTACGGATGGTTTCTCACACGTCCTAGCATTATCAAATTATAGCAAGAACCAATCCAAATGCTCCCATGATCAAAATCCCAAAAATCACCCTTTCTTGGGTCAAAACTAGGCAAATGTAAGAACTTACAAAGAAAGGTGCCTAGATAGATGAGATCTAGTCTTCAAAAGATATCTTCATTACTTACACATCATTGGTACAAAGTAAGATCAAGAGGAGAGAAGAAAAGAAAAAAAAACAAACCAAATCAAGATTTCAACACTTGAGCAAAAAGGAGAAAAACTTGGACGAAAAACCACACCCTGGCCACTTACAAAGCCTAATGATAACAAGAAGCTTAAGCATAATAGACACACTCTATCTTTCAAAAGTTTCCTCCAAGAACACTAACTCTTCTCTACTTGATTTCCTTAAAGCTTAATCCCTAAGTCATCTCTACCTCTTCTTTTATAGTGGTTATTGTTATGGCTACAGACCAAACAGAGAGAGAGAGGTGTATGGTAGTGGAGAGTTAGGTGAGCAAATGTCCTCTTGGCCCGGTGCCAAGGGCTGATCGTAATATATATGCTTCCTCGTAAGGAGTGTCTTTACAATCGTAACCCTACATCGAAGCCTCCGACCGAGGGCAACTACGTCCTTAGTACATAGTTTATAGCTTTCCAAACAGGCTAGTCAGGTTTAGGTGGTGGCCACCCCTACAACAGGAGCCTCTCATGGTGAAGGGCTTCACAGGCGGAAGCCATGTTGCCAAGCCCTTTGGGCCCCTCCGTCCCTGCGGCCTGTGACGGTGTGTAGTTGTGGGCGAAAACAATTTAGCGCATGTAGGTTGGCGTGGCTCCGCGTAGTCGAGGCGGGGGGTCCGCGGCAGAGCTGATGTCGAAGTCTCGCGCTGGGTGGTCGCAGGCGGAGTCGCGTTTGCGCTACTTTGTCGGAGACGTCGTCGATGCGGGAGGAGCAGGCAGGCGTGGAAGGTTGGGGCATCGCATGCACGTAAGCGGCAGCGTCGGTTCGACTCCCACCGGTTGGGCGCGTGTGGTCAGCCGCGCCGGTTGGACCTGCGTCGGTTGCGCTTCCCGAGGTGATGGTGGCCGGGGTTCTGTGTGCGGTCGGGCGACCACGGGTTCGTGCGCCTTTCTGGTGGCTGGCTTCGCGCCGGCCGGTGCGGGCTCCTGCCGACTGACCTGCTGCGCCAGCGCGTTCTGCAATCTAGCATCCATGGAAAGGCATAGGACATTAGGGTGAGAAAATAGTTGTGTTAAGAGTGAAGATACAGGATGTGCAGCAAGTGCCGGGGTTGTCCCGAGCCACCAGAGCGGAAGGCGAAGGTCTTGTCGAGGACGGGGCTGGAGTCGTTCCGCTGAGGCAAAGGCTTCGCGGAAGGCGAAGCTGGGGTTATTGCGCGGCATGGGTACAATCAAGTTGAGACGTCGCACGCGTACGGGCGGCGTCTTTGCCAGTTCCGCGGTTGCGCCTCTCGCGGCGTGGGTGACGCGTCGCCGACCGCGGTTGCGCTTCTCCACGCAGAGGATAGCTGTATACATATACCAGGAGGGCCGTAGCGGCTTCCCGGCGTAGTCAAGATGGTGTTGATTTCGAAAATATGCCTTCTTCAGTTCATGAACATGCAGAGGAATATTGCCATGTTGATGAACTGATGGAGGCCTATTTTCGAATGCAATATCTGCTTTGATCGGCGTGGACTCCGCTAAACGGACTGCTCCGTCAACGCTCCCCGAGACGGGGGGCGTCCTCTGACGCGCCACTCCGGCGGGCGAGCGCGTGTGGAAGCCAGAGGCAGACCCGAGAGTGTCGTGCGGAGGCGAAGATGTCGTCGAAGGCAGAGTCAGGTTGCTTTGCATAGATTCCCGAGCGGACACTTGGCGGGGCGCTATTGGCGCGCCGTGCGCTGTCAGGCCCCTGTGGTGCGACCGCCGCTTGATCGGGCGTGGCGCGCATGGGTTGGCGTGCCACTACGGTGGCGATCGTGGGAAAGTGGGCGGTTCACCTCCCAGCAGTTATGCTTCATCAATGGCATGGGAGACACTGGGGTTTTAAATACCCCTTGCGTTACGCCGATTGCACGTTCGTCGCGTTGCCTGCTAGCTCCCGGTCACAAGCCCCAGTCTCCTGTCTTCCTTGCTGCCTCGTGCGTCGCGGAGCTCTAGGAGGGCGATGGCACAAGACGGAGCACGCGCCTAGGCGGCCGATGGTGGCGCCGTCTTCCAGCGGCCGTCGCCGCTCGAGGTGGGGTACACGCTCGAGGCGGCGCAACTCTACACCGGTGGACAGATGGTGGACGGCAGCGGAGAGTGTAGGGGGTCCGCGCTCTCGCATCCTGGGCTCGACGCTGGTGACGGAAGAGACGATTCATGGCCTTCTGCACGAAGGGAAGCTGTCGGATCGCCGAGAGGTGCGCCTGCCCGCGGGCAACGAGACCAAACCGCACCCTGGAACGTCGGAGGCGGTCGTGTTCGTCGCCTACTTCGAGGCTGGGTTGCGCATCCCGGCCGCCAATCTTATCGGGGACGTCCTGCGGACCTTTGGGCTTGAGCTGGTGCAGACAACGCCGAATGTGATAGCCTGTCTTGTCGTGTACAGTTGGGCACTGCGCACGGAGGCATACTGGCCGACCGCGTCACTGTTCGGATTTCTTCACAATGTCCGGTGCGCGTCGGAGGATTAGGAGGACGGGGCATTGGGCGACTTCGGCAGCGTTGACCTCGCCTTGCGCCCGCAATGCGGGAAGATTTTTCCCGCGGAGGCGAGTCGGGTGGAGTGGGAGCCGAACTGGATGAGGTGGTGGTTCTACCACCGCGTTGCGAGCGATAGCGGCCTTGAATGGTCAGGGCGGCCGGTGGCGGTTAACACCACACCCGACGAGCCGATAGATGATGAGGATAAGCGAATAGCGCGGAGGCTTGTGGGGATCACTGCCCGCTTCAACATGCGCAACCTCGCTGAGGAGTTCATCATGTATGGCGTGGCGCCACTTGCCGCGGAGTGGCGTATTACCCCTGGGAAGCTTCGGCGCGACAACGTCCGCCCGTACGTGTGTTCGCTGCCGAAACCCTCCGGTCCGCGTAAGTTGCGCTGGAGCTTGCTTTTGTGTGCTGTTCCTTGGGTTTGTTTTATTTACGACGTGCCCCCGTGCCCCTCGCAGGTGCTTCCCTGGAGGACGTGGAGCGTGCTGTGGGTGCGTTCCTCGGACCGTATACGGCTAGGGAGCATACGCTGCGCACAGCTGTGACCGCGGAGGCAGGTCTAGGGCGGCTGAACCGCGTGTGCGAAGCTTTGGGTATTACGGTGCCAGAGCGCGCTGTCCCGGCCCTGAGTCCATCTCTCCACGGCTCCGTGGGGGAGGGAGTACCAGCGGGCGCGGGTTCCGACTCGACGGGGCATGTCGTCTTGCTGTTGAGCGCGGTTGCTGCTTCGCCGCCAACCGGCGGTGAGGCGGAGCAGTCGCCCTCTGAAGGTGCTAGTGTGGAATCCGTTCCTGCCACGGTGGGACTTCCTCCTGCGGCGGTTTCGGAGGTAGGGCCGCCCTCATGCTCCCCAAAGGTGAAGCGGCCCCACATACGATCACCCCTTCACACGGCGGGTGGGGGGGTTCGTTGTAGCGAGTAAGGTCGGAGCCTTATGGGACTCCGACTCAGACACCAAGTTCGTCGGTGCTCCCACGGCTCCGATCTGGTCTGCGGCTGCCGGGGGTGAGGGCTTGGTGGAGCTAAGCTCCGACACAGAGGCCCCCCACCTGACGGGGGGGCTAGGGATGCCGAGATCCTTGTGGATTCCGGCGGGGTTGAAGGTAAGCTTACATTGGTTGGGCATGACCCGCTGTGCCGCCATGGGGCTGACCGCCACATCTTCTTGCAGCAACATGGTTCCCCGAACGCGGGGAGCCCCTGGAGTCCGAGGACGGTCACTTGGGAGGGGCATCCGGCGCCACGGAGGCCATCGCCGTGGATGCCGCCCGACGTCTAGCGGACTTCATCCCCGAGGCAGGCGCCGCGTGGCAGGCGGGGCGCGGATAGCGCGCCGCGAGCTCGGCGTGGTGCGCTGCGGATGTGCGATCTGGATCGCTTGAGGGAGTGGTAGAGGTCTCGAAGCGAGGTAAGTGCGACCACGAGCGATATGCGGTCCTTGGGAGGTGTACTGATTGCTTTATCGCATAGACCTTCGCCCTTAGCTGGGCGCTGCAGGCGGGCCATGTTCGGGAACGGGAGGCCTTGGAGGACCGGCTGCGTGTCGCTGAAGGGGCCCTTCGTGCGTCGGAGGAGGTGCATTCCGCTAAAGACGAACGCGTGCGGCTCCTGGAAGTGGAACGCGTGGGGGGCCGTCTCATATGCCACGAAGCTTGTGGCATCGACTCGGCAGGCAGCAGTGGAGGAGCAGGACGGCCTGCTCCCGCAGGTTGCCGTACTAGAGGAGAAGAACGGTTGCCTTGCTGCGTCTCTGAGGGAGCGGGATCAGGCATTGGGTGTCGCCTCGGCGACGGCCTAGGAGGCTATGCTGGCCTTAGAGGCTACCCTCGAAAACCTTGTTACCCGAAGAGCTTTCGCGGACCCTTCGACGGATTGGGGAAGCGGCCGATCTTACTCAGGCCGCCGTGACATCCTTTGGCAATCACCGCTCCTATGTGACTACATGCCTGGCGTGTGCGCTTCACCGACACCGGGGGTGCCATCACGTCGACGAATTGGGTGACCCTCAGCTGGAGTTGCCTGTAGGGGCCGGCGTGATGCCGATGCCGTGCGCGTTGTTCGGCCCGCCGTTCGGTTTTTCCACGAACGGATCTGGGAGTACATCGGGGAGGCCGCGGCGGAACATGTACGGCGAGGGGAACCCTGGTGAGTGGCTGGATGGAGTTGCCCGGCGCGACGATGACGGGGCCGACGGCTCGAAGCAGGTGTGACTCCGAGGTTCCTGTGCGCCAGTGTATGTTGTAACCTATGTACCTCATGCCGCGAATGAAGTGGAAATTGCTGTCCTTCTTTAACCAACCGTGTCGTTTTATTCCGAGCAGCTGTTCGATGGGGACCGGCTGCTGACTTCTGACGTCGTGACCCGACGCCGTTTACAGCGCTGGTGGCGGGCCGAGGACTCGCTGAACTTCTGGGCGAATCGACCCTCAACGGATGAGGCTCCGGCGTGGGAGGTCGTCCAGGCGAAGCCGGACGAGTAGCGTTGGCCTGGTGGGCTTTGTAATCACTGTGTAGCAGTGTGATGATAAGCCGAAACGTTCGCCCTCGCCGTCGTATTTGGGCGCACCCGCTTTGTGCTCTTGTTGTAAAGTGTGTTGGCTAGTTGGGGTAGACATTTGAGGTAGGCGCGGAGCAGGCGCCCACGCAAAGCAGACGTGCGAGCGGAGATGGCGCGCCTAGTCGAAGTAGACGCGCGAGCGCTCCGTCCCCTACCCTTCGAAGTGGTGGCAGCGGAACTGGCGCCTAGTTGAAGTAGACGGGCGAGCGCTCCGTCCCCTACTCTTCGAAGTGGTGGCAGCAGATCTGGCGCCTAGTCGAAGTAGATGCGCGAGCGCTCCGTCCCCTACCCTTCGAAGTGGTGGCAGCAGAGCTGGCGCCTAGTCGAAGTAGACGCGCAAGTGCTCCGTCTTGTACTGCTGGGCTGGATAAGGATAAGATAGGTTTGGGGAGTGGCAGGGACCTAGCTCCGTAGGTCCTGTCCTCGGCAGTCGATAGGGGACCTCACGGGTGCCACTGTTTCGCTGCAGCCCCAGACACTGACGGGACAACCGAGGTGAGATCAACGGAGGTCTATACATGGCGCTGTACGGCTGCGAGGGAGGTGTCCCTTGCCCCCCACGTCCGTCGCTTCGGGCCCCCCGGGATAAGGGGATGCGTGGAGTGTAGTTGGCAGAGCCCCGTGACTGGAGTGGGGCAGCACTATTGCACCACGTGTTCCTAGGGCAGGCGGTGGGACCCTTGAGGCGTGATGTCCGCGGTCTTGTTTCCGGGGCGCTTTAAAAGGGGCGAGCGGCCAAGTGGATCGGCACTCGCCTTCCCAAACATTGCACCCTGCAACTTTTTCTGTAAAAGTGCCATCCCCAGTGTGCCCCAGCTTCGCCCAGTAGCGTCGAGGGCTCCGAAACGTGGCTAATGCCACCTAGGCAATCGCGGGGTCGGACATCCCGTCCATGTGGGGGAGTGCGGCGCCGCGATGTGTTTTCCCTTCGCCCGTGTGTGGAAGAGCTGCGACTGGTGCGGGGTGGTGAGCAATTCACTTGTACTTCATCAAGGCCGCTCGTAGCTTTGGGAGTGGACTTCTATGTCGCGCCAGCGAGGCCACATTCGGCCGTGTTGTCCCGTGCAGGCGCCTGTCCTCTCCCCCAGTCTCCTTCACTAGCTGTTGGATGCTTGGGATGCGGAGGGGTCTTGCGCTTGCGGTGATGCAGGGAGCCGTGCTGCTCCACGAACGGGCTCTGACTTCTCCAGCTTAGGGCGGCACGCTCTTGGGGGGCGCCCTTGGGCGCTCTCCGTCTCGGTCCCGGGCGTCTGCTGGGGCTGCTCTCCGCGCTGGGGGCCTGCGCCCGGGAGGGCGCTTTTGCCGAGCGCATTTGGTTTCTCGGTTCTTCTGCAGAGGCGCAGGGCCGCTGAGCTCGTGCGTCGCCCCTCCCCATCGTCAGAGACTAGCTTGTCGGGAGAGAAGGCTGGTGGCGAGGTATGGCGCCGGGAGGAAGCTTTGACCACGCGGGGAGCCTCTGGTGCCCGTGCGCCGTTGTATGTAGACTCCGGCGTGTGCGTGGGAATATCATCCACGTCTTATTTATACTTCGGAGAGTATGCGTGGTGATAACACCAGTGCGTGCGCGGAACATCTGCGTCTTGTTTAGACTCGGTAGAGTGCGTAGGGAAAATATCCGCGTCTTTATTTGTACTCTGGAGAATGCATGGGACTATCAACCACGGCTTACTTAACCTCTGGAGGGTACGCCAATGTGCGCACGGGACATCTGCTTCTTGTTTAGACTCAATAGAGTGCGTAGGGAGAACATCCACGTCTTTGTTCGTACTCCGGAGAATGCATAGGACTATCAACCACGGCTTACTTAATCCTCCGGAGGGTACACCAACGCGCGCGCGGGACATCCGCGTCTTGTTTAGACTCAGTAGAGTGCGTAGGGAAAATATCCGCGTCTTATTTATACTCCGCAGAGTGCGTGCGGAAGCGTCCCCCCGCTGTCTTATTTATACTCCGTAGAGTGCATGCAGAGGCATACCTCGGCGCTACGTCTTATTTATACTCCGTAGAGTGCGCGCGGAGGCGGACCTCGACGCTACGTCTTATTTATACTCTGTAGAGTGCGTGCGGAGGCGGACCTCAACGCTACGCCTTATTTATACTCCGTAGAGTGCATGCGGAGGCGGACCTTGACGCTATATCTTATTTATACTCCGTAGAGTGCGTGCGGAGGCGGACCTCGACGCTACGTCTTATTTATACTCCATAGAGTGTGTGCAGAGATGAGTCTCCGTGCGGTGCGTGTGCGGAGACGAGTCTTCGTGCGGTGCATGGGAACATCGACCACGTCTTTATACTCCGGGGAGTACGCATGGTAACAACACCGACGCGTGCGCGGAGCTCCGCGTCTTGTTTATACTCAGTAGAGTGCGTAGGGAAAACATCCGTGTCTTATTTATACTCCAGGGAGTGCGTGCGGAGGCAAGCCTCCGCACATTTTTGGTGGGGGGCACGAATAGCTTCGCAAATGGCGAACTTTATTAAATTCCCGTTTGTGCGGGTGAGCGAGTACAAAAGGTCAAGGACTAACCCTTGGACTCGTTGTCGTGACGGTGAGATGCGGAGCCTCTGGTGCTTGGGCTGCCGTAGAGCGTGTACGGGCGCGCCTGACTAGGGGTCTCGCTGGACTCCCGCGTACAGGCTTCGGGTGCCGTGCTCTATGTGCCGGGCCATGTGCTGATCGCTAGGGACGGTGATAATGCCCTACGGACCCGGAAGCTTCGCACATAAAAAGCCATGGTGTGGGACTACCCCCAAGGAATTCAGGATCGGTCGCCCCAGAATGGCGTTGTAGAGGTACTGGATATCCATGACATCGAAGGTGGCTTCCCTGCTCGCCACGTTGTCATCCTGGCCGAAGGAGACCTGCAAACATATTTGGCCCAGCGCCAGTAGCGGCTGACCTCCGAAGCCCTGTAGCGGAATTCTTGAGGGGCCGAGGCGGCTTCAGGGGATCGCCATCTGGTCGAAGGCCTGTGCGAACAATACGTTTGCGAAACTGCCCCCATCGACCAGGACACGCCGGACATCGCACCGGGCAATCGCGACCTGGATGACTAGAGGATCTTGATGAGGGAACTCCACGCCTTCGGCGTCGGCGGGCGTGAAGGTGATCGCATGATGCGCCCAATCTGGCGGTGCATGAGCCGGGCACGCCGCCACGTTGTGTAGCCTCCGTATGTAGGCCTTGCGCTGTCGCTTCGGGGCGAACTCCAAGGAGGAGCCTCCGGAGATTACGTTGATGACCCTACGCAGAGCGCCCTCAAGGGCATGGATCCGTAGGGGGCTATCCGGGGGCTGTTGCTCCTGATCCCGATTCCTTAGGGGACCCTCCAGTGGCTACTGAACGTGCGCCACGATGGGTGGGCGGGTCTCGAGATCCCTATATCTGGCGACGCTTTATCGAAGTGCCGCGATGGTGGTGCAGGAGTGGGTGTCATGAGTGCCTTGGCTGTGCACCTCGCACCATTGTGGGCGGTGTTGGTCGCCATACTCCACGCGGTTGGCGGGGGCGTTGTCTTCCGAGCCGCCCTCGATGTCGAAGACGTAACGGGGTCGCCGGGGCGTCTGACGGCCGCGCTGAGGCTTGTCAGCCGGCGCGTCCTTATGCTGGGAGGCGTCCTTCGACGACTCCTGCCTACGCTTGCTCCGCGAGGAACTAGCTTTCAACAGGTCGACGCTCTTCACGAGACCCTCCGCTGGATTAGCATCGGCCCCGTTGTCCTGACGCCGCCTCACGTCTTCTTCCGCCCAGGCGTACTCCTCCATCTTGTCAAAGAGCTTCGCGACTGTCTTGATTGGCTTCTGCGCGTTGTACTCGGCTAGCAGCCCCGAGCGGAGACCCTGTACCGCCGCGTTGATGATTGTTGTCTCGTTGACATCTTTGACCTGGCAGCGGACCTTCGTGAAGTGTTTGAAGTACTCGCGGAGCATTTCCGATGGTTTTGGCTTGATTGTGAAGAGCTGATCCGCGTCGACACGCTCGACGTAGTTCCCCTGGAAGTTATTGTAGAAGCGGTCGCGAACCTGCTCCCATGCGTATATGGAGTTCGGCTCTATGGTGAAGAACTATGAGAGCGCCACTCCCTGCAACGTGAGCGGGAGCCCCTTCGCCTTGGTGGTGTCGTCTCCGCCTGCCGCCTCGATGGTAGTCTCGTACACGCGCACGAATTCTCGGGGATCTGTGCCGCCCTTGTACGACGTGACGGAGCTGGGGAATTTAAAGTCCTCCAGCCACGCTGTCTGCTGTAGGCCCGCCGATAGCGGGGACTCTGGGTCCACGCGTCGCAGCGAAGCGCGACTGGATGTGGGGACGTTCCGGTTGTCCGCGCGCTCGGGCGTGGGCTCCGGTGCAGCCACCGGCGGGGTCGGCTGACTCCTAGCCTCTTGCATGCTCCGGACGGCCCCCCGGAGATCCGCCAACTCCTGCTGGAGCGTGCCAAGGGCTGCCAGCAGGGCGTTCTCGACTGCGGGCGTAGATGGGGGAATGGGCGCGTCTGGTGGCACGGTCGAGGTAGTCGCAACCATCGCTTGTGTCCTTGGGTTGCTCATCACGTCAACACGGTGGACTCTGGCGTCGACGGCGGGGACCTGTCGCCAATGAGGTCGCTTGGTGCTCCTGCACCGGATGTAGGGACGGTGGTCGCGCCTCAGCGGGCGTCGGGGCTATCGCTCCCTAGCACCAAGCCGGTATCGTCGGGGCTGACTGTCGCACCCGTGGCGGGGTGGGGTGTGACGCGTGGGGTGGGGTCAGCCGTCGCGTCAGTGGCAGTAGGGTCGACAGTCGCGTCGGTGGTGGCGGGGTCGATGGTCGCGTTGGTGGTGGCGGGATCAATGGTCGCACGATGAGCGTCGTCATTTTCAACTCCGACCGCCGATGCCGAAGCCCTGGTGTTGACGCGAGGCCTCGCCATGACCCCCTCCTTCTTCTTCGCCGCCGACGATGAAGCTTTCTTCGGTGCCATCCTTCTTGAGATCTTAAGGCTTGCTCTCGTCCCTCCCCACGGACGGCGCCAACTGTTGTGGTTACAGACCAAACAGAGAGAGAGAGAGGTGTATGGTAGTGGAGAGTTAGGTGAGCAAATGTCCTCTTGGCCTGGTGCCAAGGGCAGATCGTAATATATATGCTTCCTCGTAAAGAGTGTCTTTACAATCGTAACCCTACACCGAAGCCTCCGACCGAGGACAACTACGTCCTTAGTATATAGTTTATAGCTTTCCCAACAGACTAACCGGGTTTAGGTGGGGGCCACCCCTACAACAGTTACCAAGCCAATCACTCCCAAGAAACCCTGAAACCTAGATACAAAGTAGATTCTATCCACCAACACATGGTTAAATCCAATAACCCAAA
Source organism: Melocanna baccifera (assembly GCA_036346265.1). Taxonomy (NCBI): domain Eukaryota; kingdom Viridiplantae; phylum Streptophyta; class Magnoliopsida; order Poales; family Poaceae; genus Melocanna; species Melocanna baccifera. The sequence goes on along the minus strand of CM070705.1, from coordinate 9,994,392 downwards.
ACATAACAGGCTTCTCAAAGTGCTAATAAGACTCAAACATGCTAAACCATTAGCGATTGATCTGCTTAACCATCCCAACTCACCTTGGCCTAAACCACTTCTCCTTTGTGCCTCTTCGCACCGCGCTTTTGTCCAAGGCTCAACCTGGTATTTTGGTAAACTTCCAAAATATCTCCGACGAAACTTCCGGGCACTTTCCCTTGACTCCGACTTCATCTACACATCAAAGCCTCTCCGCATGCTTTTGACATATAGCCTATGGCGCCCAATGCCTTACCATCAAGTGTTTACGCATCCGGTCTCCCATGGATTGTCTCTACTTGCACCGACCCAAGTTACTTAGCACATCACATGCACCAACTCGCATCTTCACGATGTTTGTCTTCTATGTGCTTTCCGCTTGAGCCATGTAGCCTCACCCGGACTTACCCAACCACATAGACCTTAGCTCTCCCGCCTATCCCCGGTCACTTATCGTTGACCGCTAAGATTCTCTAAGCCACCTACACATCCAAAAACCAAGCAACTATCTCAAGCACAAGTTTTATGCACTTGACTCACGTTAGTCAAAACAATACATCATTCAATACAATACAATCAACCAATGACTCACATGCCATGCACTCTCAAACCACTCAAGACACCCTCATTTTTCTATGGCCGTAGCAACTAGTCTGACTGCACTCTCCATGGTGGTCAGATTGCCTACTAGTTAGATTGACAACCATTGACCAATCTTGCAAGCCCAAACTGACTTAAACCTTCCCCAGTAATAGGACACTGGTGTGACCGCATCTTCAATGCTGATCACACTGCCAACCAACGACAGGTCTGACTACATGTGCCCAACTCCAAAACATGTGCTCTACTAAAAAGCAACTAGCTACTACACCTTGGTCACACTGCAACTACCGGTCAGATTGCTCCCCATGTGCCGGTCAGACCGCTCGTAGCTGAGCCAACAACTTCGGTCTGACCGCTCACTCAATGTCAGTAGTACTGTCATACAAATCCCGGTATGACCACCTGAGCTTAATTCCAACTCGACTCAAAACATCCCTCTCTGTATTATTGCTACCGCCATCTAGGAGTCGGTCATATGGCACCGCTGTAGTACCGCCGCTCCAACATTGGTACTACCAACAGGCACATATTTTGAAGTTTCTGACACGCCCTGTATCACCGCTGTTGCTAAGCTGGTTAGACCGCTATTGGCTGGTCATATCACGACTCCCAAGCCAATCTGACCGCTGCCTCCTAACGTGCACCAAAAAGGCACAACTTAAAATCACAGCGGTTGAACTGCCTAAACCCAGTGGTCTAACTGGTCCCGCATACCGATCAAACCGGCTACACTGATAGCAACTACAAACTTGCAACTCTCACCAAATGCCAAACTCAAATATCGACAATAACCACACAAAAATCAAATACTCAGTACACATCATATCTATAGAATTGTATGGAAGAGTGCATTACCTCCGTCGGATACGATCACAGACTTCACGACTTCTCCAATAGTTGATAAGCTACACCCAATCATCTTCATAACCTCTTTTATCATAGATAGCAAGAAGTTCCTCATTGCTCTTTGTAGTATCAAAGTACGCTTTCTTCAAATCTCTCTTGAAATCCCACCATTTCCTAGGCATTGGTCCCAACTGGTTCTCCTAATTCGTTGACTTCAACATTGATTCTTTGCATGGCTTATCAGTTATCAGTCATTAGAGGGGAGCAGCATCGGCAAAATGAAAATAAGGTTAGGTCAGAAAAGCAAATGGAGGAGATGATAGGTCAAATAGAAACTTTTTTAGCACATTGACTGGTTAAAGAAGAAATCAAAGCTGTCAAATGATGCAACAGTTCAGGGAGCATATTATTTTGTACAAAGTTCAGTGCTAGAAATGTTACATGTACAGTCAACTGATGCAAATGTGAATCCATGAATGAGAAATTTTGACAAGATTGCCGGGAATACTAAACAAAGTACAATGACTATGCACCAGCTATTGTTACAAGACCAACAATGTGCATCCAACAGTTACAGATAACTGAGTTATAATGGAACACTTAGCTAGATAAATAATAAATGTATCTTAAGTCAGACTATACCAATGGGAAGTTTGTAAAGTACAATTGAAACTCACTGAATATCATGATTCTTTTCTTTTAATCGGATGGCATGCATATTGTTCAAATGTTTGTATAAATTTTACAAAGGAACCATTTTAATTAGTCTGTACAACTAGGAATCGATACATGAATAATTCATCTTACATCATCAAATAGAGAGTAAACTTTTACGACTAAATTTTTCCCTAAGTACCCAGAATTGAGCTCTTAACAGTGAACTTTCTCACTTTTCAGTTTGATAGCGAAAGAAAGCTAAAAAACTATTCATAACCAGAAGATGCCATCTTGGTTTCAGTTGTTCCCCTCTTGACAACTGTAGAAGTTGTTATGCTTCCCACTGTATATATGATTTCTCCCTAATCCTCTTTCTTCTCTCCCTTTTCTCTTCCAATCCTCTACCTACTCTCTTCTTTTTTTTCTCCCCAAATTACAACCACACCATGTGATTCCGATTGAAATCAGAATTTTACACTTCAATAAAAAAATCTTCCTTTCAGTTGATACTATTTCGGTAATTGAACTCCAATTAAACCGGCTATATAGTAAATTATACCATAAATTTCTATTTCGGTAATAAACAACTTCGCATTACTCCATTGAGTGATGCGTCCATGATTCCACAGGTTCGCAAGAAAAGCTATTGAGTTACCAATGTTCAAAGCCTCCTCCGCATATCAAGTGTTCATATAAAATGTTCGCTTCTCTCCAAGAAATCAAGAATAGTTTACACATTTCTGTGAGATGGAACTGCAGCTCACCTGCAATATCTACATGAAGCCAACAGCACACATTCAATATTAGGATTCTGGAGCATAATTAACACAACATGCAGTGTAATATATCATCAGGAGGCAGAAAAGACAAATAAATCTAGTGACATTTCAACATGCTTTAATTTCAGTTTAATTGCTTAGTTGCTTGAACCTGCATTCGTCAATCCTCATTTGCTTCCACTGAAGCAAATCTTTTTCTTCGGGGAACGCCACCTAAACCTCAAACTAGATCCACCCGCTAGCATCAGATCTAAATAAACCAAGAATCACCATTATCCCCTTCTGCTCCCTTCACCAAAAAGATCCAAACATTCCAGAAAAAATAATCTCTAACGAACGCAAAGACCTACCGAACGAACAATCCAATCAACAAGAGAGAAGGCGCAGGCACAGGATTGGGAGAAGTTGAGTATGGTGACTCGTATCCTAATCTATTAAGATTTAAAAAGATGTACTATAAGAAGTTCCAAATAATCCTAATAACATTCTGATGCCTACACCACTTTGGAAGAGAGCTAATGAGACTAGGGGTGGTCATTAAGAACCTAAGCAATAAAGTAAACAAGCTACTCATCCTAAGGTTCAAATCATCTAAAGGTTTAAAAGTAGAGGTGTACAAGAGTATTAGAGGCTATGTTATTATTTACCACTAGATTCTTATATAGGGTAAACATCCGAGGAGGATGAGGTCACCAGAAATGGCCTACTAGGGATCTTATGAGGGCAACGAATTAGGACGGAGGTGGAGGGCGCAGCGGCGACAGCTTCGGAGGAGGAGGAGCATCATGAGGGTTTTAGTGAGAGGGGCGGTAGTCAGTGGTGGTGAGCACGGGAGGGTAGCAACTCGGACAGGTAGGAAACGACGTATCACGGACGGTGGCAATGGTTAGGGTTTGAGTAGGGGAGAGAAATATGAAAACGGCGGTGGCTATGGTGGGGTTTCAGGATGGCATCGGTGGTGAGCTTCAAGGGGACGGCGACTAGGTGAAATCGAAAGGACAGCGATGGTGGCAGCTGATTGGGAGTGCTGAGGTAGGGTTGGGACGAGGAGTGAGCGAGGAATGGTGACGAGGGGATTGCGGCAGTGGAGTATACTCTATATAACAAACCCGATGGACTCCCCGGGAGCTCAGCTAGGCCACGTGGCGTTTCCCGCTAAAAGGGCCCCCAAGATTTAGTAATTACGTTTCAGTCCCCGTTTCTTACAAAACGATCCCTAAATTTTTGCGCAAATGACCCTTCGCTTTTTCCCGCTGGGTAGCAACTCGTGGTTTCCCTTTTACGCTTCGCTTCGTTGTCCACGATCGCGAACCTTCTCGTGCCTTTCCCCACCTGCCACCCTGGCCACCCCGTCCTCCCCCTCTTCCGCCTCCTCCCGTTCGTCCTCCCCTTCTTCCGCCACCTCCCCGTCGCCCGCGTCCCATCCGCCGTCCCTTCCTTCCCTTCACGCCCGTCCTCCCCTTCTTCCGCCTCCTCCCGTTCGTCCTCCCCCTCTTCCTCCTCCTCCCCATCGCTCGCGTCCCATGACGCGCGGTTTAGTCGCTTCCTCGTTCGTGCGCCCCTCCGATTCCTCAGCTCCAACATCCGTCCGTTCACCTCCGCGCCTCACGCCTGCATCAGCTTATCGCGAACCTTCGCGTGCTGTCTGCTTCCTCGCGTCCTCCGCTCACCGGCTACCGCTGCCCCGATCTACCACATCGACCTTTCCCCCTCGTCGCTGCTAGCCTGTCGAGCTTCCCCTGGTCTCCCTCGACCTTCGGCCGGCCCCGGCTAACCCCGCCGTCTTCACCGCTGTCAGCCTCCCTAACTTCCCCTGGTCTCCCTCGGCCTTCGGTCGGCGCTGCCTAGCCCCGCCACCTCCACCTAGCGCTGTGCCGCCCCTGGACCTTCCCTTCCTCCCGCAAGTTCAGGGCCGCCGCCAAGGGTGAAGAAGCCAAGATGGAGGTCTTTTTGAACATGCGGTGAGGCAAAACATCTCAAACCCTAAGGCGGCGGCGGCGGGTGCTCCGGCGACGGAGGGGAAGCAGGCACTGAAACTACCACCGCGGCGCTCTCCAATGGCGGCATCTCCGATTACTGCTTCGGCACCCTCCCAGTGTCTGTCCGGTGCCAAGCCTCGCGCCGCCGCTCAGTGGAGCCCCGGGTCGCTCGCCGTCTTGGCGCTTCCTGCTGGCCTCCGGCGAGGCAGAAATCACTGCGATGGTATCTGCACCAAGGTGAGCGTGAAGCCTCTACGGCTCCACTTTGCGGCTTTGTGTATAGATGATAGTCAGTTTGTCCTAATGACCAATCCCCATATTGGAAGAACCGGTGTTAGTTTTGGTTCGTTACTCTTCCACAGTTCCACTCGATTAAATCTGCCTTTTCCACAGGTAAGCATGTGTAGTTCATTGGCTTTGTAGTTCACTTTCATGCCAAAATTTTGGCTAATCTGTGGGTGTCCATGAGTTTCTTCAAGTGTTTGTTCTTGATTTGTTCTTTTTACAATAAGTCAGTAACTCACTATCAATTATGAGTGATCTGCATATCCTGATTAATTCTGAGTCCATTTGCAGTATATTCATATGTATGAAATGTTATGCAAAATGCTCCTGTACTATCCAATTGTAATGTTTGATGTTCTCTTGCATTAATTTTTGAAGATTGAGACGAAAGATGGCTCCGATGACGAATTTGATGAATCAGATTCCGAAGTAGATAGGGAAATAAAACTCTCGAAAGTCACCGAGATGCACATCATACCATCAGATTCTGGCCACTGTATCCTTTTGTGGCTAATTATCTTATGCTGACCTTGGTTTCTGATACATGAATTTTAGTTACGATGCTCCTATACTGGACTTCACAATGCTTGCAGTTTAATTGCAAAGAGCTATAATTTCTAAGTCTCCATTTCATGGTCTCTTTGTTTTATGGTTTGGCACAGGTGATTTTGTATTCTTATGACTCTAATGGCTAATGTTTTTGTTTGATTTTCTTAAAAAGTGAGTTTTTAGGTTGTATTCAGTAATAAATTTTGTGCTTTAGTCCATGTAATGTGGGTATTGTTGTTTATAGTGAAAAGGAAAACGTTGATTTTTTGTGCTTGTACAAGTCAAAATTTCATGCTTTTATCATTTAGTTATGAATGTGTTTTCCTTGGGATCAATAGGCAATAGCTGATCTGTGATCAGGAATGATCTGATTTTTGCACAGACTAAAGGTGGTAAATATACTAGAAAGGTGCCTTTTCAGTTTTGGATATTTGAACTTGCTGAGAGTGGTGCACTAATTAGTTGATAAAGTTTTTGTAGACTAATTAGTTGATAAAGTTCTTGTAGAATGTCTATATGAACTAATAATTCCTATTCATTTGCATCTCTCAGCTTTCCAAAAGAAGGGGTTCACACTCTCTATATGTCACTGTGCCCCTGAGAAACTCTGCAACTGTGCTGTTTGGTCAATGGTGCGACAATGGGATCCACACATTTGCCAATTGTTGGATTTAATGCCTCAACAACGCCACCGCTATCCACTCTTCGCCAGATAAATTCAGCTGGCACTGCATTCCAATCATCTGGCCCATCAAGAACCTCCTCCAAGAAGAAAAACTTCCTTATTCAGTCAATAAAGGATGAAGGTTATGGCGTCGTGTCAGATCCCAAAGGGAATAGCCAGTTTATTCACCAAGGTAAACCAGTAAATCGTTTCTATTTGACAAAGTACATTTTGTGACCTAGCTCAGACATGCATACATTCTTTTCTTGTCTGATAGCATGTTTGTTGTGGTGTAAGAAATATCAATAATAAATCACAAAATAGTAGATGCTGAATTTGTTCACATACAAAAGGACTGCAGCAATTTTTTATGTACTATTTTTTATTTGACCTACCAGTATTTTTTGTATAACGAAGAATGCCTAGTTTTCTTGATTAAATATTTTAAGTGGACTAAATGGCAAATATTCAATATGAGGCTTTCTTAAGGGAAAGGGAAAGGATAATACAAGATTACGTATATGTCGCACTGCCAAATGTGTGCAGCTGAATTTATTTCCTTATGTATTAATTTTCCTTGAAAAATGAAGGATGTCTAGATAGTATGAAGAAAATTAGTTTTGAAAAATTGGCAATCATTACTTCTTAGTTATTGCGTTGGCTTCCTTAGTTTCAAATGCATATCTGGATGTAGGTCTTGATGGCATCAGCAATCTCCCAAAGGAGTCCGCATCAGCTCCAAAAGTGGATATTTCACAATAAGTACTCAATCATTTCACAATTATAGTACATGTTCTTTTTTGCAAAGAAGAAAAAATAGATTGTGGAGCTTGTTTGTACTTATTTCTTGTTTTTCCTTGTCTTATTATTGGTATGTGCTGAAATTTTGAACTGCTAAATTTGTAAATTCCCATAGATTTATACTTCAATACACCATAGTTATACACCATGCACCAGTTGTTAGTGTCGGATAATAAACCATTCATGCATATGGTGCACTCTGTTCCTTATTGTTTTATTTTTTGATATATAGTTATACATTATGTACTCCCTTTGTTCTTCTATTACGTTATGCACTTCCTATTTTCTTCTACAAGTAATGTTATATGACGAGATTACTTTTCCTGTATAAGTTATGTTCGGCTTTTTTAAGAGAAATATTTCCCCATTTACAAAATGTTTTCCGCATAGTGGCTGGTTGTAATATGGAAAAGGATATGCTTAACTTTTAATTTCTTCATCTAATATTATTCTGTTCCGATCTTATTAAGAACATAGGAATACCTACTGCTATATCTATGTTTACTTTTTCCTTAGTGGTTACAGCTCAGGCTTATTGCCCCTGCGCTACATGCAATATTGTTGGACATTTATTAAAACATGTCTCTGAAAATCCTTTTGCATAAAATTTTGTTCAAGTATAAATACTCTTGACTTAAACTGGTATTATCTGTTAGCTGAAGATGTAACCCATATGATGGATGAAAAGCCCATTTGAAGTTTGCTGATTTATATTAGGCATGAATATGTTCAGTATGTATTATGGACACCACTGTAATGGCTTTTGCCTTTTTCTTTTCTAGTGGGTTTGGCGACCCCAGGGGTTCCTCCCAAATGAATGGGATATTGAATGAAGCACATAACAACAGGCTTGCTTCAGTGTCTAAGGTTATTGAATTTTGTATGACATTGGGTGGCAAAGCACCAATTCACATTGTATTAGTTGCAAATAATGGAATGGCAACAGCTAAGTTCATGCGGAGTGTTCGAACACATGGGCTAATGATACCTTTGGATCAGAGAAAGCGATTCAGTTGAAAGCTATGGCAACTCTGGAGGACCTAAGGATAAATGCAGAACACATTAGAATTGCTGATCAATTTGTTGAGGTACCTGGTGGAACAAACAATAACAACTATGCAAAAATATCCACCTCATAGTGGAGGTTAGTACCGTTCGTCACTTAATGTGCGATTGGTGCACTGCTATCCTCTTTGTTTTCTTCTAGCATGTTAAGTTAATATGGTAACTTTGCTATCTCAGATAGCAGAGAGAACAGGTGTTCCTGCTATTTGTCCTGGTTGGGGTCATGCATACGAGGACCTTGAACTTCCAGATGCACTAACTGCAAAAGGAATTGTTTTTATTGGGCCACCAGCTTCATCAATGCATGCACTAGGTGACAAGGTTGTTCAGCTCTTATTGCTCAAGCAGCAGGGGTTCCAACTCTTCCTTGAGTGGATCACATGTGAGCCTCACATTCTCTTTATTAACTTGTATACAATTTTTTTTTATTGGATGCATTTTATGATCTAATGGCCCCATATTATAGGTGGAAGTTCCATTAGGTTGCTGCTTGGACTTGATACCTGAGGTGATGTATAGAAAAGCTTGTGTTACAACCACAGAGGAAGCAGTTGCAAGTTGTCAGGCGGTTGGTTATCCTGCTATGATTAAGGCATCCTGGGGTGGTGGTGGTAAAAGAATAAGAAAGGTACATTATTCATGTGGTTTGACTACCTTCAAGAGATTGTGTGAACTGTGATGTGTGGTGCTCAGAGTAAACTCCAACCTTTTTAACAGATTAACTAAATTTTCCCTTGCAGGTTCATAATGATGATGAGGTTAAAGCATTGTTTGAGCAAGTGCAAGGTGAAGAATCCGGCTTCCCAATATTTATCATGAGGCTTACATCTCAGGTTAGAATTTTTTTGTAAATTGTATTTTTTTTATTCATGTTGTTTCAAATTTATATCATTGTTTCAGGTTAGAAAAAACCCCTCTGCTCTTCTTTTATTGCGAAAAGGCCCTTATTTTTTGCGAAGAAACCCCTACGCTTTTTTTCTGCTGCGAATTTTCGCCTCTTTTATTTTGATACACACAGTGGCTGGCACGACGTGGCGCCGCGCCTATGTATCTAGTTTGCTCAAGCACCAAAATCTTTTTTCACTCCGCAGGTGCAGCACTGTAACACCCTAATTTTTTAGAATTTTGAAAAATTCTAAATTAAAATAATCATTTGATTTTTTTCAAATTAATTAAAGCTTAATTAAATTTTAAGAAATTCAAAAGAACTTAATCTGACTAATCAAACATTAATCATGAGCTAAAAATATTTTATTTGAATTTTTCATATTAAACCATACACCCTTGGATTTTATTGGATTTTTTAGTTGATTTGGTATTTATTTGAGAGCTCTGGAATTTATTGCCTTTTCTGAAAATCTAAAAAGTATTTCAAAATTCCCAAATCTACGTAGGTCAAATCCTTTGCCTACCCATTCGTTGCTCTCTCTTACTCGGGCCGTTGGCCCATTTCTCTTCACAGCCTGTCCTTGTTTACTCCCAACACCTTCCCTCTCCGGCCGAAGTCTAATTTCTTCTCTAGGCCGGCCCACTTTCCACCAAACCCTAACCCTAACTAGCCCACCCTGCCCAACTATGGCTGCTATATCTCCCTGGGCCTGCTTGGTAGTCGTGACGCCACTTCGCCCAGCTCATAGTCATTGCACTGCTCATCTATTCCCCGAGTCGGGCACTGTTTCGATGCGCCAACGTCTGGGAGTCCATGCTCCACATGCTACCACCTCTTCTACCCTATAAAAAGGCACCACGACCCTATGTGTCTACCTCACCTCTTCATGCTGCCCTCGAAACCTTAGGACCCGCCTCATCTCCGCTGCCCTGGTGCAAGGAATCACCTCCACCACCATTGGAGCCGAAGGTGGAGCTCGCTGTTCCTACCAATCCACCACATCACACCATGTTCCTAAACATCTCCATAGTTATCCTATGTTCAATAGAAGCTGAACCTCAGTCGTTGTGGAGATTGGCTGCATCTTCCTAAACTTTGACTGAGCCCCTTCACCATCAAAATACACTACCACCAGTCAACCTCTCCCTCCAACACCCAACTGTCTAGCATCCATGAGCCATGTTCTATCTCATGCTCTCGCTCCTGTTGTCAAGGTAATTCATCTTTGTGAGCCACAACCGTGTGCTGCCGCTTCTTCGTCACCGCCGGTTGCCGCTGAGGACCTTATGCAGTCGTGTCTGCACCATCCACTTCACAGGCGCTTCCTCTTCCTATTGCATCCATCCGCAAGTGCCGCCATGCCCTCAATCGCCGGGGACCCACGATCTCAGAGCCTCCACGGTCAGGCCGATGTGGCTACCACGTAATTGCCACCTTAGTGCTAGTGCCCATGTGGCAAGTGGCATGGATGCCTGCATGTTGACTGAATCAGATCCAATCTCTCACTTACGCGTGGGCCCCACTCATAAACATCTTGTGCTGTTGCACCCAGTTCGCCGTGGACCAAAGCATCTCCATAAACTTGGTCCATAGACTAATGGTCCCACCTGTCAACTACTCCTTGTTTTCTCGAATTAAATTGAATTCTAGAAATCCTTTTATCTAGTGGAACTGCTTGTCAGCCTCTCGGTATTTTTCACAAATTCTCAAAATTCTAAGATCAGTGAACTAAAGATGATAAACAAGATGAAGATCGATGAGCAATTATGTACATACAGGATAAGTTGTGTTCTTGATATGTTGTGCCTGTTATTTTCAAAACTTACTTTACGTTGTGGGGCTAAGTTGTGTTCTTGATCATGTTATGCCCTGAAGGAGTACATGAATGGTAGCACCGGTACTTCGACCACCAGGAGCAGCGCCGTCTACATATGGTAAGTTGTGGGGTTTGGAGGGGAGATAGGCGAGGTATAGAGGCATGGGGGCAGCGGTGGTGCAAGCATAAGCCATGTGGGCAGCAGTGGTGTGGGGAATCAATCGAGGGATAGTAGAACGCCATCGAAACTCCATTAGAATCATTCGAGGGATTGGTAACTCCACTTGAAGTTCTTCTCACTACAACTTTTAAAAAAAGCTATCTATTTCAATAATCTGGCAAACTCACATTACAATCGTTCAGAAGCATTGATACAATGAACTTAGGAGCTACACCTAGCCAAGATACATAGTTTTTGACAACATAGCCAACCTTCGCTAAAAACATTAACTAAAGTGATCTTGTTCTATGGGCAATTATCTAAAAAATTGATCTTGTTTTGTTAGCAATTGTTACAAAACAACTGGGGGCTCTGCCGGAGGAGGGGGCAATCGCATGCATGAACCACACAATCCCAAGCTTCTTTTTGTACCTCATTGCATTATTTAAACGAAATCATTGACATAAACGAGCAAATTTACAATTGTGTGACCTGCTTGCACTCATCTTACAAGTTGTTGCACTTGTGGTGCATTTTACTCTATATTAATTATATTCATGGGAGTAGTTACATACCTATTTGTTCATTTATCCACCTTGACTCTTCGTATGCCATGTATCTATTGTTGACCTAGATTGGAAATTATCTAGTGATGCAATACTAGTACCTATGTGGACTGGTATGCTTAATGCTTAGCCACACTTAGTTATACATTGGACTCTTATTCACGTGATCAATTATATCAATTTAACTTAATGAGATATAGAATTGTGGCAGGTACTTACTATTGTAAATTTTTTTGTACCATGAGTAACAAAACTAGTTATATTCGCGTGAGTGCTCGTGCATTAAGTGGGTGTGGTGAGCACATTTTGGATGTGGTAGTCTTGCCTGAGTTGATTAAGGACTTACCTTTGCCCGTCATTGATTTGAGTCTTACCGTACAACCACATGTCCAGAATGCGATGGACCTGGCTGATTAATTTGCAATATTAAAACTTTGTTTCAGTCATTGGTGGTGTAGGTTCTTGGATAGATGGGTAGATTCGCATAGTGTAAGAAGGGGCTTCTGACTGTGGCGGATAGAGCCCTTCAATGGTGAAACCTTAGTGGGTGGAACTTGGTTAGATTGGAGCATTGCAAATGTCTTATTATGATTTAGCATAGACCATGCTGATTGTATCTTGTGGGTAAATTTATACAACCTCTACAGAGTGAAAAATTGTTCGGACAATTGTGTTCTCGATTATGGATAATGCTTGGTGATTTCACATGAATGTTAGATTTTCATAAAATGTGGTTTGTTTGGAAGTGAGTTTGTGAAGGGTGACTCCTTGCCAATTTATTTATTTTATCTATCATTTGTCTACCAGGTATTACTACCATTTTCTTAAATGTTCTTTGAATCTCTTTATGGTATTTAAATTCTAGTTATTGCTTTCTACAAAATAAGTCATAACAACCATCCTTTGTATTAAGCCTTGCATCTATAATTGTATTTGGTGTGCACAACTTGCTAAGTACTTCATGTACTCATTCTTGCTATTACACAATGTTGCTCTGTTGCTAAAAAGACAAAGAGGTTATCTACGATGAACTCGTCATCAAAGGAGTACAACAAAGATTACGAGGACTAGTTCACACTACCCGAGGTGATTGCCTATTGGACATATGGCATGGCTACACTTTGAAGTTTCCCTTGAAGTTCCCGCTGCAGTTCAGTTGTTTTTTAGTCACCTTAAGTGACAGTTGTGTAAAATCTAAATCATAAGGTATTATCAATACAATACTTATATAACCATTCATCTATGTATATAGTTGATAATTCATCTATGTTGCCACTATGTTTAGTAGCATGATCCTGTACTAGTGTAGCATACATAGACGGCTCGAATTTGCTATTCCAAATCTTGACAAGCTTGTGCCTAGGAGTGTAATTAGAGCGGATACGGATGGATATTGCTTATCCTATATCCTATTCTATATTTTTTTTCTCAAAGTCAGATACGAATAGTACTGGATACCTATTTCACCATTTCATATTTGCTCCACAAGCCTTCGAACGGTTGTCAGACGAAAATTATCCACTTTTTTTGCACCCCTACATAGGACATTGAATAGTAGGGGTGCAATCAGAGTGAACATAGAGAGACTAATTGCCGAGATATCGAAGGAAAAGCACTTAATATTCTCCGCCTATTTAGATGCGACATTCCTTCTATCTACTATCTTGTTCCTAAGTAAAGTCACAACATATGTACTCATATCACTTGACACACACACACACACACACACACACACACACACACACACACACACATATATATATATATATATATATATATATATATATATATATATATATATATATATATGGACAGATATCACTCATCCTGTATCCTATTCCGTATTTTTCTCAGAGTCAAACTCGGACACAAATAGTGCTGGATAAGTATTTACCCCTTTTGTATTCGCTCTGTAAACTTTTGGTCGGTCGGTCGAACAGAAATTCTCCAAAGGAAAGAGTTTTTCCAAAGAACGAAAATAGGGGCCAACCCAATTAAAAGTTTTTCCAAATCTTTTTCAAAGGAGAAAGTTACACCAAAATCGAACAAAATAGAGAAATCTCAATCTATTCTTGTTCTTGAGTTCTTGATGATTTAGATGACCTTGGATGTGTTCTCACATGTCAAAGCAAACTAGATCATAGCATGAACTTAAGCCAAAATGCTCACAAGATCAAAACCCCAAAATCACCATCTATTGAGCAAAAATCGGGCAAACATAAGAATTTGCAAATAACAAGTACCTAGATAGATGAGATATGGTCTCCAATAGTAATATTCATCACTTACACATCCCTAGCACAAAGCAAGACCAAGAAGGGAAGGAGAATTACAAAAAACCAAGCCAAATTAAGAATTCATCACTTAGCAAAAAGAGAAAGACTTGGATGAATTTTGAACTGTATTTATACTTGGAGATGAATATTTACAGCTACTCCCTAGACATACACAAAGCCTAAAGTTGACAAAAGCTCAGATACAAGAGTCTCTCACATCCCCCACAAGGTTCTCTTAATGAACCCTAACTCCTCTCAAGGCTAGGTAAGAACTCTCTCAAAACCTTAACCCAGCCCAAAATCTTAACCCAGCCACCTCTCTCCCTCCTTATATATGGAGGATCACAAAGGAAACTCTAACCAGCACCTCTAGTTGGGTTTCATCAACTTACATGGACTAATCTATTGAAAATATGTCCTAGAGGCAATCATAGAGATGATTATATTTTGTTATATTTATAATGTATTGGATAATATGTTATCTTGTTCCTCGAATAATATCATCAATTTTTATTAGTAAGTATGTGACTTGACTATGAAACTCTATATTTCTGTGATGATTATTCTTAGATGATCCCTAATCGAAAACATATGAGGACACATATGAATAGACTAGCATATGTGTTGGTTGATGACCATATTTCATGGGTAATAGATATGGAGATATGAAACTAATAATATGGACACATGTTAGTGAGCATGGGGTTGGATCAATCCACCATGAGATACTGAAGAATGTTACATTCTTACATGTCATCAGTTGGTCTCATTTACAACGTGTATGCTATGTTCTTAGATTGAGGTCGTTGCACTACTTAAGATGCATAATGGATGACTTAGAGGTTGCCAAACACTACTCCGTAATTGGGTAGTTATAAATGTAGCTTTTGGGTTTATCATGATGCATGTATTGAGGCATAGTCGATCAAGATAGGATTTGCCCCTCCATGCAACAGGTGGGATTCCTCTAGGCCTCTCGAGTGATTGGATTCCAGAAATGCATAGACATGCTACTCGCGGTTAAAGAGTTAACCATAGTCTAGGAATTCTAGTCACGTGATTGAGAAAGAGTGGTCAAGCTATCCAACAAGGATGGCACGTACTCGTCTTGAGCTTGATCAATATCGTGAGGCAAAGGGAAATGCATATAAGTTCTGTTGAGGTTTGTTCGATATGATCTTTGTGTATACTTGGGAGTCAGAATGTCTATCACAAAAAGCTGAGGAGGAGACGTGCATCTAGTACGACTACAACTGCATCAACACACTACATCGACTCTACTTCCGCTACAAGTCTGCGCATCTAGTGCTAATCCCATGATCTATTACTAGCGAAGATTCCTTGTTTACGTGGTAGATTTTTGAAATTATGCTTGCATAGCCTACCTGTAGCGCATCATAATTCATTAACCCAATACCATACCCAGTTTTACATTTACACCACCATGCTTCTCAAAACACACATACCCATTAACCTATTAGTGAATCAACACTTGATCCACTTAACAATTTTAGCAGATACCAGAAGTAAACCACTTAGGCCAATGCCATAGTTTCACACTTTCACTTTGCCCTTTGTAGAGAGACTCTACTAACCCCACAAAACATACTCTAGCCAAGTTCTTGACCAATGGATTTACTTTGACAAATAATTCCTAATGCACCTTAATCCCTCAAGAATAATCAACTCGGAATTTCCATCACACATGCACACACTCATTTACCCCACTCAAAGGATGCTATCCACAATCATCACACTATTTGGAATCTACTTTGTTCCACTATTCCTACTCATCATCGTTGGTCCTCCCTGATTCAGCATAAAAGACATGCAAAGCCCAAATTCAACCTTCAATACTCTTGCAACGAACTCCTCGTATAAAAGATAGAAAAATCCCTAAATTCAAACCCTAAATTTCTACAATCTAAACATACTTAATCATTAACATTAACATGTAAATATTTTCTCAACCAAAATCTTTAGAAAGATTCTAACCCTCAGAGGGTTACTCACAAAAGTCAAGGCATACCTGACAATGACTCAACAATCCTTAATATCCCAATAGTTGTCATAACCATTAGATTTTCTTCAAAGACAATATTCTATTTAAATCAAATTCTTTCCAATAATTATTCTAAGAAATTAATATATCACCTAATGTATCTTCAACATCTTCATACTGAAAGTTTCACAAAATCATTTACTAAACCACTACAACTAGTTGCCATTACACAACCTAAAAAACTTTGCAACACAAATCGGTTACCCTTTTCTTAGAAGACGAAGCAAATAGAAATAAACTTCAGCACATGAAAAAATTTACCATTCGTAGTAGACACAAGACCAATGAAAATAGCAATGATCTTGGAAAATAAAAGATGAGATCACAACTGAGGGCAGGTGCACCTCAAGAAGGAAAAAGAATATCAAATCTCCATCAACAAGAATAAATATTGCTATTTAAACTTGAGTAACTGTTATGCGGTAAAAACAAAAGGTTAAGCGCACTTCTAAAAGTTACACAACTTACTCCAACCTCAAATACTTCTACTACACTCTTTCCTTTGACAAAGAATCAACTTTCTTTAGAATCAACTTTCTTTGATTATAACATCACCATGCCAATTCCAACAAGAAGAGATTTGAAGACCACAACACATGAATCACTTAAGAACTAATAAAATCGTTTTACACGTTACTTTGCTCAAAACAATTTTAGCTACCACATAAGTCATGAGGTCCAAAAGATCCTGAACGCAAATCTCAAAACCTTTAATTCAATTAGTATCATGGAACTATCAAATTTCTTTATTTATAGAACATTCAATATTATCATCACAACCACATACAGACAATCATACTAATAATAAGAAAACACTCTTAGCAAGAATCATCATATTCTTTTATCCCTTCATAAACGTTTTCAAAAGAAACACAATAAATCGCTTCATCATATTCTTATTATGTAAATAAGATTGCAACTATTTAATCTAGATAAAGCTTAGTGCACAAGCCACAATATTGAAACACAAACTCTTTTAACAATATGATACTAGAACATGACAACCTCACAAAAACACGCTATTATAAATATCTTATTAGATTTTGTACATTTAACTCTTACTAATGCATAACACTAATTTAGCACACATTGATTACACTCTAACCATTACCGTTAATAATTGATTATCATTTTTGTCATGGAAGCATCCATGATCCTACCTCTATTTGCAATCATGAAACAATCACAAGTTTAGATTCAACATTCCACCTTATGTCCAGAAATTAGAACGAAATAATTTTAAACTTCAATAATATAAGATCTATAAGACCATATTACATAAGTTAATACATCAATCTTCATCCATTTCTTTATACATGTTTTAAAATTTTAGTATGGCAAAAGATAGTTGACTCTAGCAGTTGTACATGCTCATCAAGTATGTAATTAGAGGACATATTAATTATTAATATTACTAAGGCAATATTCCAACACCTCCTTACTTAACCATCCCGAATGGTTAGATTAATTACTTAAGGCTAAACGTCAAATTAATCAACTACACTTTCAAGGACGTTAGTTGAATTTAATTATGCACTATGCTAATATCTCAACTTGATAATTCATACCTTATCAACTAATTTATATGATTACCACCTCTTAAATACAACAAAACACCACAAAAAGGTTTTAACACTCTCCTTCCAGAAAAGAGAGGAATTAAACTCCAACACTTGAAATAACCCAAAAGAAATGCATAGAGCTAAGGCTTTACAAGTTAATGAACTTGCAACATAAAGCTTTGATTTTTTTTCAAAATATCAAACGAATAAATGAGTCATGTTTTCCAGTAAGAAAGATGGAACAAACATGGAAATATCAATCTCGCTAATTAACATCGCTGATGAGTAGCAAAAGTAACTCAATAATCAGAAGAAAAAAAATTTCTCAAGAACAATTAGAGGCCTATTGGCAGTCAACAACTGCAATGAACCGCTAACCCAAGAGTGAATTTATCAACCACAACAGGACAAGATTTGACCAAATTCAACTAAAGGAAGAGAACAAGTTTTCTAATAAACTCTCCCATAACATCTGTAACTAGGTTACCCGAGGTAACCGCATCACTATCCCTATACCACAAACGGTGGTATAACCTAGCAATGCTCAAGACAACAACTACGACCTCTACATTTTATCATTGACTATTCTCACTCGTACTAGTCATAGAACCAAATCATAAGTATACAAGATCATCTCATAAAAAAATCATTAATATCACATATCGGAAGCATAAATGCAATGCTTGACCCATTCCATTCTACTGTGCACCAGCATGTCAATTTAATAATTTAATTATCACGGTCCTAATGTCCGCTCTGATACCAACTGTAACACCCCAAGAACCACATTACCCTAGAATACTACTAAATTACACCACCTCTAGCTAGATTACAGGAAAATCTGGTAGCACCTCTCGAGAAATAAAAACTATGCGGAAACACAACAACAAATAAATAGTAGGAGATACGAAGAATAACATTTTAAAAACATAAAACATCCCATAACATCATATATCAACATAGCTTAGATTTCTCAAACTCATTAAAACCAACCACAACCTAACAACATTAACTTATATTGCCTAATAATGAGGAACAAAAATGATTAAAGATCCTCTATCTTATTACAACAAAGTCATGAAGAAATATGCATAGTGACGTGCTGCTCTACCCCTTCCCAAACATCTCAAGGATCACTTGGAGGGAGGAAAAAACAAGGGTGAGATAAAAATCTCAGCAAGCAAACTGTTTAACAAGTTAGTTAAATCACGGATGATTAAGCATCAATTAACATCTCGTAGTATAATGATAAAGTATTATCAATTAATTCGCAATAGCCTCATTCATATACACAACCACAATTACTACCAACAACAGTAAAGCATTAGCAATTAATCCTCATTAGCCACATTCATAATCACAACCGCAACCACTACCAACAACGTTAAAGTATTAGCAATTAATCCTCATTAGCCTCATTCATAATCACAACTGCAACCACTACCAACAACGGTAAAGCAACTACAACCAACAATGGTAAAGTAACTACAACCAACAATGGTAAGGCATTAGCTTTTAGCCCTCATTAACCTCATTCATATTGATGAGGGGGTGGAGTCCCGATCTTCCGATAAGATGATAACTTCAATTTAGAGGAGAACAACTTTGACGATACGGCTACTAATTGGTCATGACTAGAACGCCAAGCAATCGCTAAACCACACTCCGAGTCGTTATCAACCGTGCCAAGAACGCGGTTCACCTGACCACGAAGGTCTATTCCTGCATACAACCGAAGAACACGCAAGAATAAAATAACATGCAATCTCAAATTGCAAATAGGATTGAAATACTCAATATGGTGGGATTCCGAATAAGGATCTTGACTGGGTGGTCTAGTCGACACACACAGAAGATACAAGTTGTAACACAGGCAAACTAAACATAAACGAAATCTGAGACAACTAGACGGGTGCGGCCTCCTTAAATAGGAGAGTGGAAGCCACACAAAACTAAAAAACATAGGGGTGGTACTATTTTATGTTCATATGAACAGTATTTTGGCTATGAATAGTGGGGGTAGCACCTTCCTCTTTGGCCCATACAATACAAGACCCGATTTGGCCCAAACAGATAGTGTAACAACGTTTTTTGATGATTGTGGGCTGTGCAGAAAGAATTTGTGGGCAAGACTTGATCTTTTGGAAAGAGAACAAGAAAAGCTTTCCATCAAGTACTCATGGACCTCAAACAGACTCCGTATGTGAAAGTTACGCTCGTTTGAAGTTGACCTTGTCAGGCTAAATCCGAACTGATCTGGAGGCCGAATTGGATTCCAAAACGTGTCCCACTTGAACTCTTACTTGAATTGGTCCAAATGTGACGTGGTGACCATAAGGAAGAGTTGGGGGAGACGTTGACATAGTCTTGATATGTTGGTTGGTTTTTCTTTTGGTAGACCCCAAATACGAACTCGTAGTGTTGATGCAATCCTCCTTATATAGCTGCGTAAATATGTATTTTCATCATTAGATAGCATCATATAGTTCATATGATATAAAGGCACTTTTAAAAACAAACTCATCTAATAATTTAAGTGATGCATAGGAACTCTTATAATTCGAATAACAAGCATTGCTAATATGGTTGTAACTACCGGGGCCATGTCCTCATCACATATCCACATCCGCAACCATAACCACAGTAACCACAAGGGAATCACTCCCTGCCACAAGTGACTCTCATAAACCAATACCACTTAACATCTTAAAATAAGAATAATCCTCGTGAAATGCATATGTATGCAAATGATCTACAACACTCTTACCTGGCAACGTAAGAGTGTGCATCGTACTATGGCAATGTACGATGCTGTACCGGTACGGTCGCAGTTAGATACGGCGATAAATCCACAATACAAATGACATGCATAATATGTCCACAATTCATTAGGAATATGACCATATAGACAGTAATGTGTATATTAAAGCATATAACACAACAAGACATCTCAACTTTAAGGTGAATTAATAACCAAATATTCAGCAAAATTAGTGGAGATAGTAAAATTAACATGCTAAACTGTAACAACAACAACTACGTTTACTTGCCTCTACTGATAGGGCGAAGGGCTCAAGCATGGTCAGGAGCGAAGCCACCTGTTCACAAGTCATCACCCAACACAAAACCACAATATAATATTTACAACTGAAAGGTGAAGTGCCACTACACCCGAGACCTACCAACTCCCTCTCAAACTACCATTCCCATGCTTAGTCTACTACAGCAGCACTGCTTGTCTTTTTCCTATATTTTTATCCACTAATCAAACCACAACAAAAAATAGAATTTTTGAAATCTACAGAACGAGAACTACAACTTTCACAATGACAACATAATTTTATTCTGTCATTTAAAGGGTGTAATTCGTAACAGAAAACAGAGAACAGTATCTGCAACAGAGCTTTGATGAGCGGATTTCTATAGACCACCACCAATAGTACACTACTCCAAAAATTATGAAATTCTATTAGAAGATATATTACAATATTATCTACAACTTTCATTATTATGAAAAAAATTCATAAAAATCATTAGAGCCTCTGAATCTGCCCACAAACAGAGACTACACTCTAAATCCCATTCTACTATACAATAGACTTTCAACTTGTATTGTGCCCAAACCACTTGTCTAATAATTCTGAAAAAATATAGAAAGTAGATCTCTATATCCTCTACAACTTTCATATTTATAGGTTCCACGGAAAAAATTATGTTGGTCACCTAAACCACCCAAATAGACGCACTGCTCGATCAGCCTACGAGCAGAGCACCGATTAAACGCAAATTGATGATTTCCCCCCATATGATCCACATCTAACAATGAGCCAAGAACCTAAAATCATCTTAAAATAGAGAGGGAAAAGGTGAAAAATCCATACCTAGGTTGATTACACAAATCACCTTTCCCCCTTCCTCCTCCTTCCTTCTTCCTCTCCTTCCTTCCATTCTTCTTCCTCTCCTTCCTTCTCTTATTCTTCCTCTTTTTTCAGTAGTGCAGTAGGGAAAAGAGGCGCAAGGGGGAGAGGAGGACCAGGGGGCAACCACAGGGCGGGGGCAGCCAAGGGGTGGGAGGGGGAAAGGGGTGGCAGCTAGGGTTTAGGGGAAAAAGGGGGCTGTTGGGCAGGTCTAGGCCATGGTGGCTGGTCTCCCTCTCTAAACAGCTCACAAACCCTTTGATTTATATTATTATTCCTATTTTAGACAAATCCATAGCTCACCCATCTTCCGCGATTCATCAAAAAAAATTCCACAAATCCGCTAAATAACTCCAGGAACGCCAAAACAACATTTAGGGCATCACATAAGACTTATGAGAAAACGAGGAAGGGCCTAGATTATGAGAAATGGTTTGTTGCTATCGGATTCGAAATACAATCCATGTATGACAATTATGTTTGAAACTTTATTGATCCACCCGATGGTGTAAAGACCATTGGGTGTAAATGAGTTTTTTTAAGAAAAAGAGATATATATGAAAACGTTTATATCTATGAAACACGATTGATGATGAATAGTTTCAAACAAATTAAAGGTGTTGACTATGATGAAACTTTTCGCCCATCACTATGCTTAAGTATGTCTGAATCATTTTTGCTATTGTTGCATATTTTGATTATGATATATGGAAGATGGATATCAAAACGACTTTCCTAAATGGAAATCTATATAGGGATGTGTACATGATACAGCCTGAGAGTTTTGTCGATTTCCAAAATCTTAGAAAGATATGAAAGCTTTAATGATCTATTTATGGACTAAGGAATTGGAACATTCATTTTGATGAGGTAGTCAAAAGGTTTGACTTTATCAAGAATGAAGAAGAGCCTTGTGTTTACAAAAAAAAGACTAGTGGGATTGCATTTGTTTTTTATCCTATATGTGGATGATGTATTATTGATCAAAAATGATATTACTATGTTTGAATTTGTCAAGTCTTCATTAAAAATAGTTTCTCTATGAAAGACTTAGTAGAGACAACATATATTTTGGATATAAAAATCTATAGAGATAAAACTAAAAGGCTAATTAGATTAAGCTAAAATGTGTATATTGACAAAGTTTTTAAGTAGTTCAACATGCAAGATTCCAAGAAGGATTTCTTGCCTATATCACATGGTATTAATTTTAACAAGACTCAGTATCATTCGAGACCAGATGAGTAAGATTCTATATGCTTCTACCATTGGATCTATCGTGTATATCATGCTTTGTACACACCTAGATGTATCATATGCTCTAAGTGTTACGAGAATATATCAGTCAAATCTAAATGAAGGTCATCGGATAGCTATAAAGAATATCCTGAAATACTTGAGAAGGACTTGCGATGCATTCCATGTTAATTGAGGTGAGAAAGAGCTAGTTGTAAATAGTTATATTGATGCTAGCTTCTAAACTGAGAAGATAATTTTCGACCATAGTTTGGATTTATGTTTTGTCCTAATAGAGTAGTTGGCTAGAAAAGTTCTAAGTAAGATATGGTTGCTAATTCTACAACGGAGGCTGAGTATATTGCGGCTTTTGAAACTGCAAAGGAGGTTGTTTGGATAAAAAAGTTCATCAATGAGCTGGATGTGGTCTCTAGTGCCCATAGTCCAACGGATCTCTATTATGATAATAATGGAGCCATTGCACAAGCCAAGGAGGTTAGATCGCATTAAAAAAATCTAAGCACATACTTCGATGCTTTCATCTCATTCTCGAGATTATTGATAGAGGTGATGTGAAGATATACAAAGTGCCGATGGATTTAAATATTTCTGATCCATTGACAAAGCTTCTCCTGCAGCCAAAGCATGAGGTACACACAAGAGTTATGAGCATTAGATACTTGCATGATCGACTCTAGTGCAGTAGGAGATTGTCAGTGATGTGGCATAGAGGCAATTATGGAGATGATTGTATCACTTATTTATGATCTTTTGAATATATTTTTTGTCCCTTGAATAAATATTTTTCATATTGATCAACTAGTATGTGATTTATTTATGGAACTCTTTATTCATGTTTTGATGTTATTCTAAATTATCCATTATCCTATATTATTGTGTGGGACAATTATGACTTATAGATCAGCATATGTATTAATTGATGATCATGTTCAATGGATAATAGATATGGGATATCAGATCAATAATATAGACATATGTTAGTGAACATGATGTTGGATTGACTTACCATAGGATATTGTAGGAATTATTATATTCTTAAGTGTCATCAGTTGATATTATACATAGTGTATGTAAGATTCTAAGATCTAAAATCGTCATAGTTTTCTACATGCATAATATTTTACTTAGGGGTTACTAAATATTACTCTATAACTGGATGGTTATAAAGGTAACTTTCGGGTTTACTATGAAATATGTAGAGTAATATGAGCGATAAAAATATAATTTGCTCCTCGTATATAACAGGAGATATACCTCTAGCCCCCTCGATGTGGTTGGATTAAGAATATGCATCTCCATGCTAAATGTGGTTGATGAGTTAATCACAAGCTGAGTAATCCACTACAGATTCGAGTAAAGAATCGAACTATCAACGGATGGCACGCTTCTCGCCTTGAGTTTGATCTAGTATCTTGAGGCAAAGGGATCATTATATAAACACTATATAGGTTCTTCCGATATGATTCTTATGTATATTTGGAAGTCGTTATGTCCTGTTAGAGGCCGCTACCGACTTATGAACCAGAAAGGAGTTTTTGACCTATGGCCAAATATACATGAACCTACAGGGTCACGCACTTACTGAGTTGGGTTGATAAGAGCCCAGATGGTAGACTCTGAGTGGGATACGATCTCTACTAGTATTGGATCCGGTCTTAGGCACTCCGAGTGGAATACAATTTCTACTCGTATTGGATAAAGATCTAGTCAGAGGCTTTCCGCATTAGATACAATATCTAATCGTATCGGATAAGAATCTGATTGGAGGTTACATATAGAGAGGTGCGGGGCTAAGGGCGGCACCCCGAGACACACCCATCGAAACGCTAACCGCTACCTCTCAAAACCCCCTGCCGTGCGCGCTGGTGTTAGCACATCAACGAACGGTGTTTCATTCCTGTACATGTAGACTTTGGTAGAGGCATTTCTATGACTGCAGCGCTGATCAGGATGATCGCGAGGAGGAGACGAGATGACTACACCGACACGCGCTACATTGAACTGACTGCTTCAGCACTGCTTCCGCTGCATTACGTGTCTAGTGATAATGATTTATGATCTCTTATTCGCATGACTTACTAGTTTATATGGTAGAAAAATTTAATCTGTGCTAGTGTAGCATACCCATATCCTAACATATATGTCTAACAGAGAATGGCGTGTACTTTGCATATTCGCCCAAACCATACTTATATGCTACACAAAACTACTTATGTTGAAATAATTTGACGGATTCTGGTCATTCTGAGGACAATATTACAGGGTATCAAATCAGATGTTATTGCGAATAAATGGTGTAATAAATGGGAGAGATGGAAGCTTTGAGTGATCGATGGATGATTATGTTGTCAAAGGTTACCCTGGTCAATGAAAGGGGATGTTCAGAGTTCATCTCTCTGTTTCAGTTCATCTCTCTGTTTCAGCTTGCTGCTGCAAACTTGCAATGTGGCTGGCCTGTTCATCTGAAGTATGCAACCATGTGCAAAAAAAAAAAAAGCACCTTGAAAACATCTCCTGTGTGATGTTTTGGTCACGTCTGGCCAAGTTGGACAGCACCTGCGACATGATCAGTCTGTCTCTGGGGTATACCATGCTCCCTTGAAATGTCAGTGATGATGATGTTGTCGCTGTTATTGGTTGGCCAAGGGGTTCTCTGGTTAGGATTCAGGAGAGGTAGCTCCAATTGGGGATGAGCACTGATAACCTAAGACTTTTGTCATAGTCCAATGATCTAGCTGCCTTATTTTCTGAAAGGTGATTGATGTCTTGCAGCTAGCTAGCACTGTAGCAGACTAGAATAGTCAATCAGCTTGGCACCAGCTCGTGTTGTCTGAACTCTGAAGAGTCTTGGGATAGATGGGAAGGCGCCATTTGTGTGGCTTTCTGTTGGCTTTGGCGGTTCCAGGACAGGTAGCGTTTCTCCGACAAACCCATGCACGTCAAGAACAGCCGGTAACTGTGCAGGTTTTCGGCATGAACCGTCTGAAACACGTACGAGATTGGAAATTTGGGCATAACTGTCCTGTGATGGAGAAATAACAAGATTTCAAATAACTCTAGAAAATAGCAAATAAAGTCTGAAAAATTCAGAAAAAATTACAGAAATTCCTGAATATATTTTGGACATAGAAAAATATTTCCAATATAAAGTTAGTCTTTAAATTTTACAAAAAATACTTTTTAGCTTTAAAATTGATTTTTAAATTCTAGAAAAACATAGAAAATCCGGATAAAAGCCAGATATTTTTAAATAACTAATTTGAAATACGAATTTTAGAGAAATTCAAAATAATATTTATTTTTAATTTTCCATTTTTCTTTAATTTACGTTTGAGTAGAAAAAGCCTTTTTCAAAAGCTGAAAACTAAGCAAACAAAAACTTCAAAATTCAGGCAACTAAATAACTCTTGTTTTTATTTTAAATTAAATTATTTTTCTAAATATTTTTAATAAATAGTTGGGCTATTACAAAAGTGCTGTCCTAAGAATAGAGTGTCTTCATTAAAGCCCAGTGTGCCTCCTCTAGCAGTGATAGAACCTGCGATACCGCCACGATATCGTCCAACCAACAACTGACATAAGTGCCATCGGTGGTAACAATACCACCGACTACACCTCCTGCAGCAACTCCTCTATCTCCCTCGTCTTCAGAACTAGATGTTTCCATGTCCTCCTCCTCGCTCACCACTTCTTCCACATGGTCGGCCAGGTATTCATGGCAATCAATATTGGCTGCCCACCATCCTTGCATGCTTTCGTTGGGCTCAAAATTTTCGGCATGCCTTCTCATGTCTCTATCACCCACCACCTCGCCCGCATCTCCACCAACAGCCCCATCTACATTATCATCGGAGACCAACCCAAGCAATACATCAGCATCACCTACACCGGAATCAGGCATGCCAGGTGACTCTCTCCGCTCTATGAACTAAACGTACACCGTCGGTCTGCCATATATTGCAGCAGTAGGGTTGCACACAGCCTCCATGTAATGGGCCCATGACTCATCGCTTATCACCTTTAGAAGTTGCTATGAGGTCTCCCTTTGACCACCCACCAAGAAGACGTACAACACTTCAATGTACAGTTTGTTCCTTGCAATGCCATGACCGAACGTAGAACGGACGCACCTCTTAAGCTCCGAGAGGCCCATGTCCTTTAGATCAAGCGCTCGGATTACAGTCCAATCACAATTTTACAGGTCCACCCCGTACGATCCGTCATGTACGATACCATTCTCATGGAACACGAATAGATCTTGAATGCTCGTCGTACCTACAAAATTTTTCCAGAATATGTAATGTTAAGTTACAGCTCTTCTCAATATTTTTAGCACTGCTAGACTAAGTATATCATGTATGTACCACCCTACAATTCATAAATTACTACTAACAGTAGTGCATTTTATTTCTAAGTGGACAACTATAATGAAATTCAATTTTTAATGTAACGGTAATGTACAAAAATCTGCACAAAACACAATAATTTAACTAAAAAATGCATGTCTAACAATTGCTGTATAACATTATAAAAATGCATAATAATGTTTTCTAAATGCAGAAAAATACAATGTTGTTCCCATGCAAACAAAATAACCTATGCATAAACTACGACGTCCATATAATTACTGTGACTAATAAGCATTTAACGATACTAACAACGTTGTTTCTTTGATATCAACTAAGGCCACTGCCTGATTACAAAAGGCTAACTACCGCTTTTTCATACTAACAAACTACCATTTTTCTAATTATGCTAATCATGTTGCTAAAAAACTTACAGCATGTCAACAAAAATTACCTCTTTTGGATGCTCCAAAGTCGATCTACAACTTTTTCAACTGCGCAAACTTCAAACTCAAATTCAAAACTAGTCAAAAATTGGATGCTTTCACAGATTTCTTCCTCTCTCTCTCTCTCAGTTCTTTGCTTTTGGCTAGAGTAGAATGACATGGTGTTGCTGTGTATTCCAGAGAACGAATCTTCCCTTTTTATCATGCAACCAACGAGGAGAGGGTGCTAGGTAGGCAGGAGGTGCTATGTGCGACTCGCGCGGGAGAGGGAGTGTAACACCTCGGCCCATGATGGCTCATTTGTGTGTGCACATGAGGATATAGATTAGTCCCATATTGCTAGCTTAACATGAGAAGTACTAATATATAAACACATAGGCACCATTGGTAATAACTTCCGGCTAACCATTTTGCGCGAAGCGAGAACGAAAGCGCAAAAAAAGTTATTACGTATGCGTGATTTATCCATAATGGGGTTAGGCCTGAGCCGGTTTAGATCTTAGGGTGTTACAAATGGTATCAGAGCTGACTCTCACGGTTACACGGGCGCGTACGGGTCAGGGGCGTGGGCATATGATGCATAGTGTGTGTGGGCCCGGAGTGGACACATGGCATGGTATATATAGCAGCACTGGACACATGAACGTGTGCCAAGAGAGGAAGATCCTGGTCATTTGCCCCAGTGTGGGTATGTTGGACCGACGAGGGCGTCAGGTTCTTTGAGGGGGTGTATATAACACATCGGGCCATGATGGCTCATATGTGTGTGCACATAAGGATGTGGATTAGTCCTATATTACTAGCTTAACATGAGAAGCACTAACATATAAACTCATAGGCACCATTGGTAATAACCTCCAGTTAACCGTTTTGCGCGAAGCGAGGATAAAAGTGCAAGCAGGTTATTACGTGCGCGTAGCTTATTCATAATAGGGTTAGATCTGAGTCAGTTTAAATCCTAAGACGTTATAGGGAGGGGGCCAACCACCAGCTGGTGGGAGGGGGTGCCTCGTGTGGTGTGGAGGAGGAGGGGGCCACTCCAGCTAGTAGGCATGGGTGGACGGCGTGCCAACGGAGCTCTCACGGTGGGGGGCCCAGCTAGTTGGTGCGGCAGGATGGCGCACCAGGCCACTTCGCGTGATCTGGGAGGGCGCTAGGTGGCTCGCGCGGCCTCTCATCGCATTAGGAGGCCAGAACTGGATTTGCATGAACAAGGACTAAAGTTGAAATTACTTCGCCACAGGGGCTACAAATGTGCCCAAAATTCACGAGATTGAGGTTGGGAACTGTGGGATTCCGACCGAATCCCACCGTTTCGAATCCATCCTAATGAGGTATTAATGTTCTCAAATACAATAGTTGGTCAGGTTATGACACGTTTTTGAAGGGGAAAAAGTGGAGATGCTATATTGCACTTGTGTAAATTTTTTTTGTTTGACTTGACTCAATTTTGTCACCGTTGGATGGGTTCCTTGATTCATGTGCCGCTGTCTCCAATGAGGCCGGTGGCTCAAGAGCGTCGCGGCTTGCCACCGAATGCTCCCTTAGATCCACCTTTTTTGAGTCGAGCATGACGGAGCCGAATGCGGCGTCGGGAAGGTGGAGGGGCCATGCATGCCCCGCGAGCGCCGGCGAGAACTGGAGCATCCGAGTTGCATCGAACGGTCCGAAAAAATCAACTGAAATATATCAAAAATTTACTGGAGTGATAAACGGATAGGGGGGAGAGAGAGAGAACAACTTCAGAATTCGCAGGGATCAACGCGAAATGACAATGTTGGAGCTGTGCCCTCGTGTCTGCATACATACTTACGAAAGCGACGTACCAATACACAGTGCCAGATGCTACGTTTCATTAAAAAAAATCAACATGTTAACGTTGGATGGTCAGCGATCGATCGATGTTCCTTCCGATGGCCCCGGCAAGGCAACTTTTGCTATCAATCGTAGGTCATACATGACCTGTAGGAACCTGTTGGAAAGTGAAACGTATACAAGCCGGTCGGCCGCACACACTGTACTTAAGATATTTTGCGACGACCAGTAAATTCACAAATTAATTGCCACGTCGAGAAACAGGCACATGTAAAAGGTGACCGTCTCTCTATATATATGAAGCTTATTTTCTATTTTAGGTGTAATTACTCCATATATTATATCTTATAATGTAGGAAGTATCTCATGTAACGAAGGGTATATATGTATACTATACAAGTATTTAAAATCATCTAGATGGTATATATAATTTTTCAGAGATGGTATATATATTTTTTAGATATACTTCTTTTTATATGTGTATATGAAGGTATTTATAAAATACGTTAAAAATTATGTACTCTCTTGTAAATTTTTCATATGATTCATATTAAAGTATCTTATAATTAATATATGAGTATATCTAAAGTAATAAAGAAGTATTTCAAGTATATATAAAATTTTTTTACTCCTGAGAGTATATACTTTCATTTTCTAATATACTATTTAAATGAATATATTGTTCTTTTCTATCATTTTTAGTATACTAAATATTAATTTAAAGATACTTCAATATGTCGTGATAGAAAAATTTTCATCGGACCGGCAGCAGGGACCTGTGGTGTACACCGGCGCGCTGTATGTGTGGGCTCGCCGGTGCCGGGCGTCCGGCAATGATTTCGGGCGGCCGTGCTCCGGGACCGTGTCATGCGGCCGGTGGGTCACGCGCGATCCCGGCCGGGGAAGCCAGATCCGACAGCCACCAGATCGAATAGATACTCGTACATGCAAATGTACACACATATACATATATACACATCTAGAGTAGTACTACGTGCTGTAACTTTTGTAATGTTTCGGTGCATTAATTCTGGAGAGCTTCATTTGATGCGCTGATTTTGATTTTGGATAAGGCCACATTTGGCAACTGTTTAGTACTGTATGTGTACACTGTACAGTATGACAAGCTAGCTACCTGGAGGCCGTATCTTCTTCTCCGAAACCAGGTCTACATAAAAGATGGACGAAGTTCTAAATTAAACTAAGTGCAAACGGTCTTCGATATTATAATTAGGCAAATAATACCTAATGTAATTAATCTACCTACGAGAGCCGGTAATAGCCGGTAAATTCTACTTCACTAGTCCATTTACTTGTTGCCGGTGAGATTGAATTTCTGTCGAAGTAGTTTTAGGGTAGTTCATATTAACTGTGGTTGATAGATTTTAGCTAAAAATAAATAATAGCGTTTGAAAGAAGTGATTTTTAAAATAAGAAAACAAACTGTGGGGAATAGGGAGGACCCACCAAGGGGTCAGCTAGGGCTGGCATCCTCCTACCGCTAGCTGTTGCATTGCTCAGACAAAGAAGATCAACACATGTTGCCATCAAAGCAATATTATTAGAATATAGTATATCTTTTTGTAATGATTTGATGATAATGTACAACAAGTGTGGCAACATTGGTGAGTCAGAATTAGTCTTCATGAATCTTATAAGCCAAGATATTGTTTCTTGGAAGACAATAATTATTACATATGCACAACATGGCAAATATCAGAAAGTTATTGTTCTGTTCAATGAGATGGTAGTGTTGTTAGGTCTAAATCTTGTTGCGTGTATGACCATGGCACGTAGGGAGTTAGCGTTCCGATTGCATGTGCCAATACGAATCGGAACTGGTCTTATATTTTGTCTCGTATACGTAGTCGTCTCCATATGCTGCTCGGTGAAAATGCCCGTGTGTAGTGCAGCTTTGTATCCTATATAATCATGTAGGCAGCAGTGCTTTGAATCAAGAAAAAAAGCAGCGCTTGCATCCATTGGAATAAAAACAGGCAACGTCCTGTGTAATAAGAAAGGCAGCGCCAATATCTAGTATCTATCTCGCGTGTGTTTTGTGTTTTCGTCGTGTTCATCGGTTCGCTGTTTTCTGCTAGA
Organism: Melocanna baccifera; assembly: GCA_036346265.1. Classification (NCBI taxonomy): domain Eukaryota; kingdom Viridiplantae; phylum Streptophyta; class Magnoliopsida; order Poales; family Poaceae; genus Melocanna; species Melocanna baccifera. Next base: position 9,962,931 of record CM070705.1, on the reverse strand, counting down.
ATTGGCTGCGTTCTGCTGGAGTTTGTGCGCGATCTAGCCGAGTCCCTAGATTGGTTCCAACAAATGGTATCAGAGCAAGGTTCATGTACACCTTCATCTATGTCGTCTTCGAGCTCGTCGAAAGACGTCACCACCGATGAGGGTGTTCTGAAGATCGGCGATGGGAGCGTGCCGAAGGCGTCGGCACGTGAGGGCAGCATCTCCCTCCCGTATCCCATGCTCACGAGGAGCAACTACACGACATGGGCCGTGAAGATGAAGGTGATCATGCGCGCTCAGGGCGTGTGGAACGCAGTCGTGGATGAAGAGGTGAATGAGCGGCAAGATCAAATGGCGCTCGCGGCAATCTTCCTCGCGGTACCGGAAGACATGCTACTGCCCCTAGCTGAGAAGGAGAATGCAAAGGAGGCCTGGAATACTCTAAAGGTGATGCATCTTGGTGCCGATCGCGTCAAGGAGGCGCGTGTACAAAACCTCATAAGCGAGTTTGAAAACTTGCGTATGAGGGACACCGAACAGATTGATGACTTCGCGATGAGGTTGACGACAATCATCAGCAAGATACGAGGTCTAGGCGAAAAGATGGAAGAGGCCTATATCGTGCGGAAGTTTCTTCGTGCAGTGCCTAAGAAGTTCTCTCTCGTCGTCACCACAATTGAGCAATTCGGAGACATAAAGAATATGTCGATCGAAGAGCTAATCGGGCGCTTGAAGACGCAGGAAGAGGGAGAACGTCGCTACGGCAACAATGACAAAGACGAAGAGCACTTGCTCCTGACGCGCGCAGAGTGGGAGGCCCGGTCGACGCAGTATGAAGGCTCCTCAGGTGGTTTTGGTGGCAGCAGTGGAAGTCGATACTGACGAATTGACAAGGCAAAAGTAAGATGTTTTAATTGTAACGATTATGGATATTTTGCTTCAGAATGCCAGAAGCCCAACAAGAGGGAGAAAGTGCAGGCATATCTCATCAAGGCAGATGCCGGCGAAAATCCAGCGCTACTCTAAGCAACAAGATTAAGGGGGTGAATGTTAGGTCTAAATCTTGTTGCGTGTATGACCACACACGTAGGAGTTAGCGTTCGATTGCATGTGCCAATCTGAATCGGGCGGTCTTATATTTTGTCTCGTATACGTAGTCGTCTCCATATGCTGCTCGGTGAAAATGCCCGTGTGTAGTGCAGCTTTGTATCCTATATAATCATGTAGGCAGCAGTGCTTTGAATCAAGAAAAAAAGCAGTGCTTGCATCCATTGGAATAAAAACAAGCAGCGTCATGTGTAATAAGAAAGGCAGCGCCAATATCTAGTATCTATCTCGCGTGTGTTTTGTGTTTTAAATCGTGTTCATCGGTTATTGTTTTCTCTCTGGAATTGGCTGCGTTCTGCTGGAGTTTGTGCGCGATCTAGCCAAGTCCCTAGATTGGTTCCAACAAGTGTGTGGACTAATTCCGAATGACATCACCTTTCTTGGCGTGGTATCAACATGTGGGCATGTTGGCAAGGTGGATGAAAGCTTGAAACTGTTTGATCTTATGTCATCCAAATATGCGATATCTTCTAGCTATAAACACTATGCTTGTATTGTGGATATGTTGAACCGAGCAGGACAGTTGAAGAAAGCTTGTAGTTACATAAAAGAGATGACATTTGAAGCTGACAAGAATGTTTGGGGCACCTTGCTTGGAGCTTGTCAAAGACATGGTAATGTGCAGTTGGGTGAAGTTGCTGATAAGATGCTTGTCTAGTTGGTCGTTTTTCTATCTCTCACGGCAGTGCGGTAGGCTACCGCAAGCCGGTAACTTGGCATTTAGCAAACCGGTGAGCTAGTCGTATTAGCCCCTCCTCCTAAATTTTGATCCTGGATCCACCATTGGTGGGAAAAGTGGTGGAAAGATACGTGTGTGAGACAGAAACAAGAGGAGTGAGATGTGTGATATGCCTATGACCCACTGTTTTATCTCCGAAGCGAAAAAAGTGGGAAAACTGCTTCAAAAAGTTAGATATTTATATTAGCTTCTAACTTCTTTAAATAGAAGGCAAAAGTATAAGTCCATATGAACAGACCCTATCTCTAACAAGCCAGACCCACTAGAACCTGACACCACAATACTAAGGGTGGGTCCAACCCCCTCCCTACACCAGTAGTTGACCTAGTCCGATCCACATACAGGGGCGGAGCTCAGGCCCGTGCGGTAGGTTGGGCCTAGGTTCGGCAACCCTTCATACATATAATTTAGGGAGTGTCTATACAATATGCGATTGTTTTTAGGGTAAAATTAGTTAGATTTTAGAGCGTTGGATAGAGATATTCAACGCTCTATATTTGAAATACTCACATTTTTTAGGGGGTGTACGAAGGATTCGAGTGGGCGTTGTGGAAATCTAATGGTCCAAATTCGGAGCACTTATATTTTTCGGAGGGGTGTATGGGGAGATTCGCATGAGCGTTGGATCTCCATCTAACACTCTAAAATCTGACTAATTTTGTCCTCAAAAAATAGTTGTACGTTGTAAAACACTTCTCTATAATTTATCTGACTTAGCAACCGTTTAGACAATTATGTACTATTTTGACTGCATGTGTTTGGAATGAAAAAGTGTCACATGTGCAACATGATTTAAATGTTTTAAGACTAGCATACTTTCTCATATTACATGTCAGCCCTCGGACCGCGATTTCAAATTTGTTTTGCACGAAAGGATTAATATTTAAGTTATCGTACCTGATCCATCAATTAAACATATGTTGCATACACGTGTGGCATTCCACGCTCTACACCAATATCACATAGAACTTTGGCTGAAATTTTACTGTAGCTGGCTTTTTTACTGTAGCTGATTTAGTTTTTTAGGTATAATTAAATTTAAAAAATATATAAAAATAGAAAAATATGTTAGCCCATCACGGACAATACAAAGGAATACGGGAAAAAAAAACAAAAAAACCTAAAAAAACTAAAATAAATTCAGAAAAAATGAATTACTTAATAGTGAAAAAAAAATTAAAACTAAAAAACAGCTAAAACGAGCAGGTCTTAACCTCATACGCATTGGACGCCACTAATGGATGGGTGCAGTCGTACAACACTGCAGTTACAGTTACAATTTCGTACATAAATGTCAGTTTGTGCATATGCATGCATGGTCCGGTACATATATGAGCGCAGATAGAGCAGCAACACAGATGCATGATGATGACCATCTTGGTTGCGAAATGGCTAACCAACCAACCGACCATTGCAGAGGTTAACATTTGCCTTTATGAATTGGTCTACGACCTCTTCTTCAACGTCGTCCTCCTGGCCGGCTACTACGTACGTATACACCTTACCAGTTAAGATCTTATTAGCTTATTTGGAACGAGAGAATTTACTTATATTTATATAGAAATTGAACTGTTTCATCTCAAATTCCTTCCTGTAAAATTCTTCTGAACATGAACAGGCTCTAATTTTTTGTTGCGGCTTCTTGTTGTTGAACTGATAATACCATCTCTGCTGAGCATGCATGCATATTTCTTGGACCTACAATGACGAAAGCGTCGGCCAGGTTTGACAAGATTTTGCTAGATTCCTAGATCACAGACAAAAAGAATATTACATCCTCCTTAAATTGCTCCAACTTTCTAGCGAAAGCAGATAGGCGCGTTGGGACGATTTCATCTTCAGCTCTCCTTTTCATGGACAATAGATTTTGGAACTCATAAAATACTAGGTTGGTTATTAATTTCTGGATCTTTGCACATTTTGTGATGTCTCAGGGTAAGTTCGAAGCACAGGAATCCATATATACTATAGGAATTATGAAGGCCACAATCCTCCTCAAAGTTAATTCCTCTATTACTATATTTTAAATCCACTTTGAGCAACATGTTTGTTTATGTGACACTATTAGCTAGTTCAATAATTATGTTACCATATCGACGTGCAAGGTAGGAAGAATTAAGGAAGGATTTACCATTTGTGAGCAATATGTTATTGCTTTTATTTATTGCAATACTAAATATAATAAGGTAAGTACGATGAATGTAAGCATACCTCTTATTGTGGGTTTCTGAAGTACTGCACATTAAGAAAAAAAAGAGAGGCATGAGTGTATCCTCTAAAAAACAGAAGAATTAAAGAAAGAAGTTATATATATGGTTTTGATCCTGTAAAGTTGAATGAAATGTAACATCTTTGTTTCCTGTTATGCACAACTCAAAATTCTTAAGTACTAGAAAATTTGTTCAATTAGTCAAGAACTGCAGGCATGTTGTAACCGGCGGCAACTCTAGTATGAGAGAACAATCATAGCAAATACACAGAGACGATGATTTGTTTACGAGGTTCGACAAAGCCTACGTCCCTGGGAGCCAAATCGCAGTTGCTTTGTCAATATGAGGTGTTTTTCTCACAATAAAGGTCACAAAAAGTAGTGGTATATATTTATACCATGGTTACATATTTGCTTTCTTTCACCTTTCCATATATAAGCCATCCACAACAAGCCACTCCTTAAATATAAACACTAGATGTTGTTGCATCAATTGAGGAGATTAACATGTTAAAGAGGAAATTACATCTTAAAATAAAGAAAAGTATCATAACTGCCCATTTTTCAACAAGATAGCAAAAGAGTCGATTCAATTTACTTATAGACTTACATAGCTGACCCAATCAAAATATTAAGAAAAAGATCGAAGTGTGGCAGAGAGCAATTACAAGGATTCTATTAGCTAGCCATGAATATGTATAGTAGTAGTTTGTAAGACATTACAAGCACTACTACAGAAAACCGTATCACAGACGGTTCAAAAACGTCATCACAGACGGTTTTCTGAACCGTCTGAATTTATGGGCCAGTGATAATCGAAGGTTATCATAGACAGTTCGAAAACCGTCTGTGATATTCTTTCCCGCCCCTAAATCTATTTCTGTTAATTGGCTAGCCTCAGGAAATGCTAGCTATGCCCTCTGAACAAGCAGATCAACATGTATATGTATACAGACAATTGACATCTCAATTCATTTCAGAAACATATAACATCCAATTCACATCTCAATTCATTTGACAAACATAAAACATCCATTTCGCAAATGAAGTAAAATATCCATTAACAAATACACAATTACAAAAGATCTACATTGCATTCGCAAATCAACATGTACATGTATACATTGCATTGTGATAAGAGCAATAAAAAAATCATTGTGGGTTGTGGAACTCTCCCTTTAGATTTAGGACTTGGGCCACCAAAAAGTATGCGGACTCTTCTAGAATTCCTTCAAGGTTGGCCTGTTTCAATGCAGTTTTCGGGATGGACGCAGCCTGTCGATAGGAATATCAATGTGTGTATATATATAACTTGATAAGTATGAAGTAATTATGAAAATATTGACAAACCTTAGAATTGTGATTGGTGATCCTCGAGGAATCGAGGAGTAGTCTCATATGGTGGCAAACATAGAATCCACACGTGTTGCCCAGCTGCTGCTGGTGGCACTGCAAAAAATAGAATGTGTTAATTTAAGAGGCATTAATACTACCAACTGTTGCATAGGATTAATTAATATGTACTAGTGAATACCTTAAAGTTTCGATCATGTGTCAGGGCTTTGGCCCCTTGCGTCGAGAGCTTTGCCATTTTAACGTACGTCGCGAACGCCCTACGTGATTCGAAAAAGTTGACCTTAGTCATTCGAAAAGAAAGAAAGAGTACAATATAGGTATGTATGGAGAAAATATACTTACCTATCGATGACTTGGCCGACAACTGTGTAGTCGACTTTATTCTTACTTAGGGAATCAAGGTATATTGTCTTGTTCCACTTTGGTACAATTACTATTAAAATTCAATGAAACTCCTGATTGTAGGGCATCAGTACATATTCCTTATCGTGGTAAGCCAGCAGTGATGCTGCAATGTACCTCTCGACGATGCCAGCATCCTCGTTGATGGTATAACTGGTGACCAAGTGTGGGTCCAAGAAACCAACCGATGATTTGGATAATCTAGCTTCAGTCACCATGTATCTATATATATACACACGAAAGCAACAAATTATAGATGATATTTATCAGTATGACATGAACAGAGACTGTGATTGTACACACTTACAGCGTCCATCATCGAACGAGTGAGGCGTCGAGAGCGTTGCGCGTGAAAAGATCAAATAAATCCTCGAAGGTCACCACGAAGACACCATCTTAAAATTCGTGCTGGAAATGATGCTGCCTGAAATTGACAGTGATACCTGAGTATCGTTCTCTCTCTGGCTTATTGGATTGTTCCATATACCAAATGTGTAATTGGTTGCAACTAACTGGTAGGAATGGGAGGCGCTTCACCGGGTCGATCATCGGCTCGCCAAGCACGAATTTGCAGGCCAATGGCAGGTACGGGATATCATCATCGGTCTTCTTTGCTTTACCCTTGCTGCCTCGGCTATCCTTGCTGCCTCAGCTGTAGGTCGACTGTAAAGGTAGCACCGGTGGAAGTTGTTGCATTGGGAATAGCTCCCGTGGACTCATCACCGATGGAGGTAGCGGTGGTGGAGATAGACCTTGTGGAGATGGCACTAGTGCAAGTTGCTCTGGTTCGTATTGCCCTTATGAACCTGCCACCGGTGAACAAGCCTCCAGGCAGATGTCTCTTTTGGGCCACTGGATGAAGGTTCCAATGGCTTGCTCTAGAGTCACGATCTCGTCGTTGGGGGGCTTCGGTAGCGGGACGATATCGAAATTGGCATGCACACCATCCACAGATACTTTTCCGAAGCTTGGAGCTAAAGGTGCACGTTGCACCATGGCCCCTTCACCGGACAGATATGCCAGGCCCCAAGCAGCGCACAAAGGCAACGGAGGCATATCTCACTTGGAATTTGCACTTCGTAGCTTCCAAAATGTCATCCATAGGAAATCTGCCCTCACTTTCCGTCGTAGGATTGGACGCGTAGCTACTCCGACGGTTGGGGGGCTGGCTAGCACAGGAGCGGCGGCATGCTGATTTTCTTCTGTTTGTCTTCGCACCTCATCTCTGACGTAATCAGCAAGCTCCTCTCTAAGAGATGCCTTGATCTCCTCTCGTAGCCGTGCGTCACGCTCGGCTTTATTTCTCTTCCTACTCCGATACAATTCGGAATTACCTGAGAAACCTTGTTTCCAAGGAATATAAAACCCAATGCCTCTTGTACGACCCGGGTGCTCCTTGTTTCCCAGTGCTACAGAGAGTATATCTTTCTCCCTAATTGACTGGAATGATCCCTGAGAAGATTCGACACTCAGTGTATCCTGCAAGAGCCCGACATGTCATTTAGTTTTCAGGGAAGTTGTGGAGTAATTACAAGCTACGTAGTTCGATATCTTACCGGCCGGTAGGACAATTCCTGGTCTGTAGGGTTCCGGAAGGAGATGTCCCCCGACGACGTTGTAGATGACCTCGCTCTAATCCAATTTCGAGCGCGCTTATCCGGGATCGTGGCAAATGGCGGGGCGGTGTTCTGCAGGATTGTCTGTTCGTCCTCCTGCCTCCACTGCGGGATTTTACCTACATACCCAGCTGTGCCGAGTCTGTTGGGATGTGTGTTTTTTGCCTAGAGGGCCTTGTGCGCCGCGCTTGCACTTCTGAAAGCTTCGGTCGTCTTCATCGCCTTAAACTCGTCCCATTGTGGTTCCAGGAATGGATACCTATCAAATGGTATTAGATCCTTCTCCACATAGTCCTTAACAAGCACGCTCTTGAAGTTCATCCATGCTTTGCACACCGCAAGCAAGGCACGATGTTGCACGGAGTCGTGGTTTCTTCTTGGATCTCGAACGATGCAAAAATCTTTGTTAACAGCTCACGTTTCCGAGTCTCACCCACGCTCTTCCACGAATCGAATGTGATCTCAATTCGTTTTCGTGCAACTATTTCGATCATTCTTCGAAATGCCCTTGCTGCTTTGTGAGGAAGGAGAGGGATCCCAGATCTATCGACCTTTGTGATGGTAAATTGGCCCTCAGGCTTTTTCGATAGTCCTCTTGCTTTGCGTGTTGATTTTGGAGCGGACGCTTCCGGCGATGATGTTGAACAATGCGCGGATGACATGTTGGCCTTCTCATATATACGTAAATAGTGCGGTATAAGCACATACTTAAATTTAATTCCAATATATGTATACATATATTCAAGTATACATATACATATCTAAGTTCATTAGCAACATATATATACATATACATATGCATATGCATAACAGTAAGATTTAACAATAATAAGATGTATGAAATAACAAGAATATATGTTCAAGTGCCTATTCTTTCCTAGATATACAACATGCATGATACCAGAGGCATAAAAATGACTTAATCAACATATACACATATAAATATTTTAAGTTATTCAAGTAGAAATTTATGCCCAAACTAAATATCATGTATCTAAAATCAGCTTATTGCTTTGCAACAGTTATATGACAAATATATATTAGATCTTGAGCTTAAATCAAAATTTTCTATTAAAAGAAACTAATAGATCATGAATACAACTTATTGGACAACAGAAAAGATCACCATAATCAATCTAACATTCATTTGATTTGAACAATTATAACAGAAAAGATCAATACGTAGAATTGAAGATGGACTCACCGAGGGGATTCTGGCGACGTGAGAGGAGCTCGAGCGTGGACGGAGGCGGCCAACGGGCTCGACCGTCGATAGAGGTGGACGGCGACGGGCTCGGGGGGACAGAGGCGGCCGGCGACAGGCCCAAATGAGGAGAAGGGCGACTGGCTCGGGGGACGGCGACGGGCTCGGGGGCTCGACGGAGGCGGCTAGCGACAGGCTCAAGGACGGCGACGGCCTCTGGGGGACGGAGGCGGCTGGCGACGGGCTCGGGGACCGGAGGCGGCCGGCGATGGGCTCGGGGGACAGCGGCGGTGACGGGCTCGGGGGATCGGGAGAGCGACTAAGTCTTGGTTGGTATTGCTAATAACTAGCAGTGTACGTGTAAAACCCTAGCTAGGGGTATTAAATAAAAACTTATTACAGACGGTTCTAAGATTAGAACCGTCTGTGGTACTAACTATCACAGACGGTTATGAGATAAGAACCGTTTGTGATATCTATGATATCACAGACGGACATAGAGTCATCACCACCTCGTCCTGCAGAGTATCTAATCCTTCGGGATCGATGACTTTCTGAGCAATTGTGTTAAAGAAATAACATAGCCTTATGATTGTCTCTCGGACTTTGATCGGCAAAATATTTTGAATTGTAATAGGGAGCATCTGTGTCATCAGCATATGACAATCATGGGACTTCATTTTATTTAACTTCAAATCTTGCATCGAAATAAGTTTTTTCACATTGCCGGAGTAATCAGACGGAACTTTGACACCATGCAAGCACAAGCATAATTCTGTTTTCTCGGCCTTGGACAGAGTGTAACACGCAGAGGGAAGGTACGTTCGTCCATTATCTGTTGTTCTCGGTGCTAACTCACGCCTGATGTCCATATCAGCCAAGTCAAGCCGTGCGTTGGTGCCGTTCTTTGTTTTATCATGAATGTTCAGTAAGAGACCAATCAAACTGTCACATACGTTCTTTTCTATGTGCATGACGTCAATGCAGTGTCGAACATCTAGGTACTCCCAATAAGATAAGTCCCAAAATATTAATCTCTTCTTCCAGATGTTCTTCTCATGACCCCTCAATTTATGTCCCTTTCCGAGGACAACATCTAAATCCTTAACTATATTATAAGCCTTTTTTCCGCTTAAATGCCTTGGAGCTGAACTGTCCTCCTTCTCTCCGTCAAATTGTTTCTTCATCTTGCGGTATGGGTGAGCCCTCCGAAGGAATCGGTGGTGACGTATGTACATGATTTTGCGTGAGTGTTTCAGCCACACACTCTTGGTACCATCTAAGCAGTGAGTACAAGCTTTGGCACCTTTTGTACTCTAGTCTGACAGGTTAGTAAGGGTAGGATAATCATTTATGGTGCAGAATAATAAGGAGCGCAAAGTGAAGTTCTCTCGTTTGTATGCATCCCATACCTGTACCCCTTCGTCCCACAGTACTTTTAGATCTTCCACCAACGGCGCTAGGTACACATCAATATCATTCCCAGGTTATTTTGGCTCTTGGATAAGTATTGACAGCAAAATATACTTTCGCTTCATACACAACCAAGGAGAAGGTTATAGATGCAAAGAGTCACGGGCCAAGTGCTATGTCGACTGCTTATGCTACTGAAAGGATTCATTCCATCTGTACTCAATCCAAACCTTATATTCCTCGGTTCTGCACCGAAATCTGCAAAGCACCTATCGATGTTTCTCCACTAGGTGGAATCAGTAAGGTGTCTCAGCATTCCATCCTTCTTGCGCTCTTCTGAGTGCCATCGCAACAGTTTTGCCTCCTTTGGATTCGCAAAAAACCGCTTCAAACGGGGAATTATAGGAAGATACTATGCCACCTTTCCAGAAGGTCCTCTCTTCACCTCTATTCCATCGCCATCATCATCTGATTGATTGTTACGTTTGTATCGGGATGCGTTGCACACCGGACAAACACGCATGTTTGCATACTCTTTACGGTAGAGGATACAGTCGTTCGGACTTGCATGTATTCTTTCTACTTCTATTCCCAATGGACAAAGAACCTTCTTCGCTTTATACGTGGTTTTAGGCAACTCATTTTCCTCCGGAAGTATGTTCGCTAAAAGACCTAGCAGCGCTATGAAACTCTTGTTGGACAAACCGTTGCTTGCCTTCAATTTCAACAGTTCAAGCACAGCTGACAACTTCGTGTACTTTGACCTGCAGCACGTGAACAAAGATTTCTCTGAGTCCTCCATCAAGTCTCAGAATTTAATATACTCTCTCTTATCATAGTTCTCTTCTACATCACGAAGCATCTGATCCAGATTGTCATCGTGCAGTTTATCCGAATCCGAACCACAATCATCATCCGGCAGCATATCATTGACTTCACCGGCGATGTCATCCGGCGGCATATCATTGATTTTGCCATGACTGGTCCAACACGTATACCCCTTTATGAAACCCTTCCGAATCAAGTGCGCTTCAATCTGCTCTCGATTCTTAAACATCTTTAAATTCTCATGATCGATGCATGGACAATACATATATTCCACCCCCTTATTCAACATATCCTCCTCGGCAGCTCTTGTAAAAGCAGACACGCCATTAATGTACTCTTCACTCACACGGTTTACAGTATACATCCAGCTTCGATCCTATATTATGCACATATATAACAACTTAGTATTAAAATTAATTTAATTAATTATTACTACATATATACCATATGCATTGAGGCTAGCTAAATCTAAATTAGCTAGATCTTCAAAGTATATACATAACAGTTCACCGAAAATTAATTAGCTAGATCAAACTTATTTTGATATTGCAACCAAAAATAAATTTCATTACTAACTATATCTAGGGCAACCAAGAACTCAATGAATCTTCAAAACTCTCCTGCCAAATAAGCATCCTTCCACCAAAAAAATGGCCTGAAAGCCTTGCCGCCTCCAGCTGCAGTAGGCTAAATATGGATTGAAATGAAGACAGATGCGGTCTGAGCGGCGCAATAAATACGTAGTAGCATTATCACAAACGGTTTTTAACAAAAACCGTCTGTGATACTTTACTATCACAGACGGTTCATTGGTAAGAACCGTCTGTGTGGTTGACTATCACAGACGGTTCATTGGTAAGAACCGTCTGTGATACTCAGCACAGACGGTCTCTAAATTAAAACCGTCTGTGATAGCTCGATCGGGACTCGGGAGAGCGACTATCGAAGCGTCTATATCGGCATACGAACCGTCTCATTACTGTTTGGTATACGAACCGTCTCTGCTAAAGGTTAAATATGCGCGCCTAATCCTCAACGCAACGTACAATATGGCTTCTATGATCTCCTTCCTCTCTTTTGTTCATCAAGAGTTGTTCGGCTGGAACCTTACACAGGCGGCCAGCAATTTACATCTGGAGCAGCTTCTCCGCACATACCCTGCTCTGCTTCCTCAATTTTTTTGCATCTGTCAGCTCGACCTAATCATCCGCCGTCGACGGAGGCGTCTCGCTCAACAAAGGGAACCAGCCCTCACCCTGGTTCTTCTCAACAATGTGCACAGAGCGGAAGAAGCTCTTGTGGCATTGGAAAAACTGATGGATAGCATTGCCGATCAAGCAGAAACGGCAGATTCTGAGGAATCTTATAATGCTATCCTCTACGAGATTATGAGCTATGTAATCATTTGCCCAGGTTGGAGGAGGAAGTGCTGAGGGCAAGGACAATCTTAACGGTGTTCGAGAACTCAGCGGCTAATCCAACTCCCAAAGTCGAAGAAGAAGCGTACGAAGCCCTGAAGATTAGAATCTGGGAATCTCTTTATCTGTGCATGCGACTTTTGTAATAAATTTGCTTTTAATTTATGATCTCTTGTCTCAGTAGTTCTGTAGGTAAGTTATTAGAAGCAATGTGTACTTATATATTAACTAGTTCTATAGTTAAGTTATTAGAATCAATGTGTACGTACTTATATATTAACCTCTGACAGAAAACATCACAGACGGTTTTGTATTACAAACAGTCTGTGATAATTCTAAGATTATCACAGACGGTTTGTAATACAAACCGTCTATGATAATTTCAGATTATCACAAACGGTTTTTAATAAAAACCGTCTGTGATACTGAAATATCACAGACAGTTCATTGGTAAAAACGATCTGTGATACTCGTTTTGTCCGACGCCATCAACACAGATGGTGTCCAAATTAAAACCGTCTGTGTTAATGTCGGTCACAGACGCTTTTGTCAAATCGTCTGTGATTTGGCGTCTAGTATTAGACTTTCTGTAGTACTGAAGGATCATGATCTTCGTTTGAGTACTTCCCCCAATCATCTGATCAAGTTGATTTTGATGGTTGTTTCACCTCATATAACACACTCCCAATTGAATTCTTACATTTCTTAGTAAAATGTACTACTACAAAAGAGGTTATACTAGACACCTATATTACAAACGGTTCATGGGAAACCTTATGTGCTGTAAATATCGTAGACGGTTTTCAAGTGTGACCGTGTACCATCTTTGATACGCAACTAGCACAGATGGTTATTACAAATAATCGTCTGTGTTATTTTCACAGATGGCTATTTATACCAATTGACTATGATAACGTCAGACATCACAGACGGTTCTTACGAATAACCATCTGTGATAATTCACAAACGGTTATTACCACAAACTATTTGTGATAATGACAGTTATCACAGATGGTTCTTATGATTAACCGTCTATAATATTTCACAGATAATTATTAATATGAACCGTCTATGATAGGTACGTATCACAGATGGCTTGTGGTTAGAACTGTTTATGATATTTGTTTGTAGAATGAATATTTGGCGTTCGTCTCCCTGATGCGTGCGCCTCTCTTCGATCGTTTTAGCTCCCCGATACGTCTCGATCTCGTCTTACACACAATGTATTCCTTGTTGTATAAAAATGACCATCCACTATCGGAGATTAATCCTCAAATCATTGATCCTATTCCAGCACCTCGCCGGCTAGCTATTTTCTTTGTCTTAATTTCTTGTCTCTCAAGGACATAAATAAATATATAACTTCCTACTCTTCCTTGTCGCCAGCATTGGTGGTCAACCTAGCCATCTTAGACGAACACCTTGCTGGTAGTACGCTGGCGGATGCTGTGGAAGGACACTATACTAAGAGTGTCCTCCCTCTTATATCCGAGGATTTACCAAAGAAGTTGGAGGCCACCTTTCGCTGTCTTGACATCTTCCTCCGCCGCATCTTCCGATTTATCTCTCGCTTCCGGCGAGCTAACATCGCCATCGACGTGGTCCTCCACAACGACATTGCATGTCTCCAAAAGGTTTGTCATCTCTTGGAATGCTTACTCGAGATAGTGAGTGACCGAGTCAACCTTGCCGAGACATCTCAAGAAAGGGAAGAGAGCCTATGGGCTAAATTCGACTTGATTATTCAGTCGGAGGGTATTTAGGAGACACTCAAACGAGTGCATCAATGGGTGGACGCATTTCGGGCTTTGTTCGCAGATGATGCTGAATTGTCTGATACCAACCATGATGCCTACAAAGCTTTGAAGGTGGAGATAGCATGCTACCTCTACAACTGGAAAAACTTAGTTTCTACATTTTGTTGTTATCTTTTGTAAGAAGTGACTGGCCATGCTGTTTGGCCATATGTAAAATAAAGTAGTTGAATTTATATTAACTGTCTTATATATATATATAAATGGTCTCGAGATAATGAAATGATGCTATTATTGACCAGTAAAAAACAACTAAGTAATGTATATTTACTCATGAGGTATTACTGAATTTGTATTTATGTTTATAAGAATGAATTTAGAACCATTATCACAGATAGTTCTACTTTAGAACCGTCTGTAATGTATTTTCATAAACGGTTATTAAGTACAACCATCTATAATAACTAATTATCACAGACGATTATTAATGAGAACTATTTGTGATAATTAGATATCATAGACGATTATTGATATGAACCATCTGCGACAGACGGTTTGAGGTTGGATGTGTTTGGGATAAGCCGCGTTATTAAACGCCTAGCTACTAGCGAGGCTCTGATAACTTTGTCTTCATTGTGCTGCATTGAAGGAGCTAGGCGGCCGACTTTGGGAAGTTTGGTAAAGCATACCGCTTGTAGATCGATTTCTTTTTGGTGATTAGAGGTTAATTTTTACTTCTAATTATATGCCTTGTAATAGAGAGAGATGATTGCTAGCTAGGCTTTTAGATCTAGCTAGCTAGGTTTATAGAGAGATGATAGTTTGCTCCAATTTAAGAATAGGTCAATACTTGTAGTTTACTTAAATATATTCTTTATATATATATATATATATATATATATATATATATATATATATTGCTTTATGAATATGGGGCTAGCTACTTAATTTAGATATGGATAATTTACACGGAGGAGCATTTTCTCTATGATTCAGGATACTTCGTCGTGACCTTCAAGGACTTATTCTTACTATTTAACCTTGATGAACTCGACGTCTCACTTCTACGGTGCTGGACATTGTATGTACACTATACAATCAAGTTCTACATTCATGTAATACCGATAAATGTCCTAACTCATTGCTTATATATAGATTCATGATCCAAAAAGTCCAGTGACTGTGACAACCAGTGGGTTTCCTCGACCCACACTTAGTCTTTGAGCAATACATCAAGGACAACGTATCCTTCATCCAAGATTATATAATGAAGGGATTGCTTGCTCAAAGTGATAAGGACTACATCATGGTACCCTTTAACTAGGGGTAAGTGCTTCACTAGTTGCTATACAAATTCTATTTGTACTTTATACGCAACATGAACTTAGGATTAATCACTATGGCGACATACATGATTAGGGGTCATTAGATTCTGCTCGTGATTGTATCAAAATGGAGTAAGGTAATATACCTTGATTACTTACTTAGTAGTGATCATGATTTTACCCTTATGCAACAAATATTTTATAGGTAATTAAACATATTTCCTTCATACATAACTCTATTGTACTCCTCCCTTTGTTTGCAATGGCTAAGGTTAACTTTTTGAAATCACGTAAGTCGTTCAATACTTACATTGCCTAGGGAGAGAGACATAGGGAATTATGCGTCGCACTACGACACATAACGCGATTTTCGGTACCCGATATAACACAATCCTATATCACACTTTTTAATAATGCTTCTAGAACTGACCATACTTATATATGTAATTCTATTTTTGCAGTGCCGCCAGCAGCTACACGGCAACGTATGTGGATTCTACATTTGCAGACATATGCTAAAAATCATGGACATTAAAGTGAAAGATCTAGAAGTTTGTCAACCTGCCAATATTTATTTTATGATTATCAATTTCTATATATATATATATATATATATATATATATATATATATATATATATATATGCTAATAATTTTAACACTCCTAGTGAAAAGGCGTAGAATTCAACTTAAGTACATACGATCTTGCCAATCTCACTGAAATTTGAAAACAGCTCTCCAAATTATTGATGGCAGAGGTCATTCACCATAATGGAGAGTTCTACCCCAGCGGAGATGATAATTAGTTGTTCAAATATTTGATTCAAT
The DNA here is from genome assembly GCA_036346265.1 of Melocanna baccifera. Classification (NCBI taxonomy): domain Eukaryota; kingdom Viridiplantae; phylum Streptophyta; class Magnoliopsida; order Poales; family Poaceae; genus Melocanna; species Melocanna baccifera. The sequence continues at coordinate 9,946,754 of CM070705.1, read as the reverse complement.
TCTAATTCACTCAGTGTGCTTAATTAAATAATTATTTTAATTGTACTTCATTCAATTATTTAGTTTATTTGTTAAATCTGGACATGTAACGATTGTCATATGTGATCTTCTTACGTTGTTTAATTTATTTGTAAGATCTGTATCATGTGCTATATATATGTGATCAATTTATTTGTGAGATATAGTCCTGCCCTATATATATATGTGATATACTTGTTTATTTTCAAAGAGTATGGCTAGCATTTTCTGATGCTAACCAAAAATAGAAAATAATATAGGTTTTTAGATAGCTATCACAAATGGTTTTTAAATGCAACCATCTGTGATATCGGATATATCACAAACGGTTGCATTTAAAAATCGTCTGTGTGATATGTCCACTATCAGAGATGGTTTGTCAATAAAATCGTCTGTTATATATAAGTTATTACAGAGGGTTAATACTAAAAACCATATGTGATATATCATATCACAAACAGTTGTATTTAAAATCATCTATGTTGTATCTTATCATAGACGATTTGAAAGCCGTATGTGATAACCATCTGTTATCATTGACATATAAATTCAGACGGTTCAGAAACCGTTTGTGATGACGGTTTTGAACATCTATGATGACAGTTTCTGTAGTATGACATGTGCCCCCTTTGTACTCGCTCTTAAGCCATATTTTAATTATACTATAGTATCATGCTTTGCGGGATTACCTTACACTTGCTTACATTAATTTGTGCTTCCTTAATTAATTCTCCGTGTATCGCAACGAAACTATCTATGTGTGATATCCCATAATTTGACTGTGTATGTTTTTCAATCTGAAGGTACATGCTAGCCCATTTGGAGGAGGGGGATTTGCTCGGGGTTAATCTAGTTCAAAATTTAAACTGAATCCTAACCAAATCCTCCTCATGTATCCAAATAAACACGCCTGCAAAAAAAAAAAAACCATAACAATACATACCAGAAAATGAACCTAGCTAATTTGCATCACAAATACACATATATACTGACACAAAATATTTCCAAAATGCTTCTTGTTTGCTCCATTGCAAACAAATTAAGCAAACCTTAGCTAGAAACTACTCAGCAGGGACAATGCATGCATCATGATGAAGCTGCGTGATGATAGGTACTAGAAGCAGTACTACATACCTTCTCTGGTGGAAGGTTAAGCATACATACCTACTACTTGGTTTAAAAAATATGTGCCTACTTATGCTACTGCACTACTAATTAAGCCCTTTTCCTAATTAAACAAGGGCTTTTAATTACCACAAACCAATTAACACGGAAGAGAGGCAGAAGAAATAAGAGAACTTCATCATATACCCTCTCCACATTTGAGAGTTTCAGGATTTACCCTCCCCACTCAATGACATGTGAGGTCGGGATGAGTCACTGACACGCGGGCCGGAAGGTAAATCCTGAATTTCAATCTAAGAGGGGGGTATATGATGAATAAATCCGAAGAAATAAAGAAGCTAAGAGAGACACTACTAGCTGCCTGTATGTAATTAAGAAGGTATCTAGCATTATTAGATCAATTCCAGTCCTCTTCTCTTCTCTTCTCCTCTTTTCCTCTCGTCTCTTTTCTCGTGTTAAGTGGGGGCATATAGAGTGAACCACATAAGTACTAAAAATTTGAAAACTTTGTTGTAGCCCTTTTTATCAATTGTTACAAGAAGTATTTGATTTTGTTGCAAAGTGCAATACACTCCTTACAACAAATAATAGAAAGGCTGCAACAAAATTAGGTTTGTTGCAACATTTTTTATATTACACGTTGTAACAAATCCATCACTCATTTCAACAATAGATAAAAGATGCAATAAATTTTCAAGTTTTTCATACTTAGGTGGTTTTCACCCTAAATGCTCCCTGTTAAGCGATGTATTATATATATGCGCCTCTTCTCTGCTGTTGATCATCTAGGATTAGCGGAGGAGACTGCGGATGATGTCAGCCTGGGGGCTGTTGCTGTCCATGGTCGACATGAGCTCCGACAGCCTGTCGCTGAGGTCGTCGACTTCGCGGTGCAGGCTCTTGATGTAGCTGCACGTCTCCTTCAGCAGCGTCGACGCCGAAGACTGCAACAAAAACATTATTCGTCAATTGCCATTTCGTACACGGTTTATTTCTTCCTGCATTGACCAAATGCAAGCAACCAGCGTTCGTCATTCCATGCTTTGGTGACCCCAACCGTACGAATGTCCGAACGGACAATGTTTCGGATCATTGTGGGTTTGCAATACGTACCCGACCGGCGGTACGGCGGCGGGACGACTCCGGGAGGAGGGACTGGAGCTTGGAGATGAGCTCGTTGATCTCATCGTCGGTGATCCTGCCGGCTCGGCGCCCCGACATCGATCCCCGATTCTGATCGATCAGTTGCTCGCGAGGTCGCGATCTCCTAGCTAGTAAATAGATACCTTGATCTATGGATCTCAAGCTCTTTTCTTGGTTGAGTAGTGTGAGGCTAAACTCAAAAGGGATGAGAGGATATTGGAGGGAAGAAAATGTGAAAAGGACTCCAAAAAGGAGAGGATTAAGGCCTAGAGTGAGAAGTTTTTTTGTGGTGAGTAATTGGGTGGTGGTTTCGAAAGAAGTGTGGGAGGAAGATGTGTATTAATAGGAGATGGGGCGGTGAGCCTACTTGTCCCCCCTGTTTGGCCCGGCCTCTTGCTAGTGGGCCCGGGCTGCCCTGCCCTGGTTCGTGGGCCCCCTGCCCACTTGTCCAACAATTATATATGTGAGATTGTCAATGGTGTAACTCCCTGGCAAGCTTGTAGGCAGCTGAAGCAGGTTTTCGTTACCGGTTCTAAATTTTTACTAAGGGTGGGTATGATCGATTTTGCCAATAATCGAAAAAATTCGACCAAAAATTTTAAATCAAATTTAGAATTTCAAAAAATATGGAATGATAATCATCCAATTATCGGTTGAATTTCGATTGAATTTCGGTTGAATTCAAATTGGTCCAAATTAGTTGCAAATTGGATTCAATTCAAATTTAACCGAAATTATTTGATCGGTTCCCATTTTTACCAGGGGTACTGGTAGAACTGGTAAAATTGATAATTAATCAACTGATTTTTGGCTGATTATCAAAACCTTGAGCTCAAGCGGGGTTTGAAGTTGCTACTTGCTAGTGCTATTACCCTTTTTCAGTACAATCGACCCCTGAAACTCCTCTAGTTCACAGTTTATGTGGTTTGATTTGATCTTTGATATGCTTTAATGGGAATTGTTAAATAGTACACAAGTGTGTTTTTATTGAGCACTCCAATTTCTCACCGTAGGATTTTTGCCTCGAGATTCATGCTCCACCTTCCTCTCTGGCTCCGATGAGAGCTCCGACGAGTTAAGGCTAGGGTTCGGGTTGGGTTCACCGGAGCCTCCTAGATTTAGAGAGAGGCTGGAGGCGGCGGCAAACCTACCGTAGGTGGCACCGCCACCTTGGCCACGGGCCGGATGAGGGCGATGGGCAATAGAAGTTAGCAGGTGCGACAAGGACGAGTGGTTAGGAGGCGGCAAGAGGAAGGAGGACAGTGCGGGGAGAATTTTGCCAGAAAGGAAGAAGAAGGTAGGGGTGCAGGGTGGCTCACCGGACGAGAGGAAGAAAGGTGGCACAGGAGGCAGGAAGGCGGGAGTGGCAGCGGCGGAGGCTCGTCGGCGAGCAACACGGGTGCTGGGGATGACAATGGTGCGGTGGCAGGGGTGCAACGTTGGCGTCGGCAGTAAAGAGGGCCAACGGCTAGGGTTCAAGAAGGGAAGGAGAGGGGAGGGAAGAGAAATATGTATATATGTATATATGTGTGTGTGTGTGTGTGTGTGTATATATATATATATATATATATATATATATATATATATATATGTATGTATATATATATGATTTGGGGAGGGACAAGATCCTTTAATCTAGATCTAACGGCTCAAAATTCGACTGCCATTTAACAAAAATACTCGTATATTTCCTAGATTCCATAGCGTAGCCCGTAAGATATATATTGCTCTTTTTGCGCGCGTGCGCGTGGGGGAGGGGGGGGGGGGGCGGGGGCGGGGGTGCACTCGATCATCAGGGCTTTTCTAAGAACGCATTATGGGGTGCGTGCACAATACTGCACACACACACTTCGGTCCTTAATTTCAAACAAGCCGATGTTTACAGCTGAGACAATCATGACATGTGTGGAGTCTCCGTAGAAGTCCCCACCTATCTGTTTCCTAAATTTTCGGAAGTGACAATCGATCGGTCTACATCTGCACAACCAATTTAAGTTCATGTGTGGATCAATTAAGTAAAAAACTTAGCTAATTAAAGTTTACTAGGCGAGGTAATATGTCTGAGGCTGAAATGGTTTTTTATCCTAATTAAAGGATTGACTAGACTGTAAACAGTGCAAAAACAAGTGCAAACAAGTTCCAAAGAGACTATACGTGAAAGAATTATGCACTCAATTTTGGCCGATTGCAAGCGGGGACTCTAGCTTCGCATTTGGCAAGGCATGTCTTGTACTCTGATATCTTTTCTTTCCTGGAGAACACATCCGTGTAATTTCGAGTACACGCAAAAGCTTCACACGTCATTTCAAGAATACGCATAAGGTTTGCATGCATGTCATTTCGACAACACACGCCTTGTACTCTTATATGTATTTTAGCTAGGGTGTTTATCACCCCCCATTAAGGCCTTAATTCCTCGCTGAAGATCGAAACCAATGGAGGACGGGAGTCTCCTTGCACTCCATATTTCTGAAATTGATGTTTAGCCAAATATCAAGCTTGGTTAATTAAGACAAGGTATGCTTTTCACTCGGGCACATGACGAATATTGATCTCTAGGTTTCCAGCATGTCCTGACAAACTAAATTAACGGCGAGTGCTACCCAAGGTGGGAACCCTCGGGAGACATCCATATGACGAGGCATGGCACCGGCCAGGTGGCACAGGTGGGCCCCACATTGTCAGGAAAGGGTCCAACGCTGGACCATGTCCACACTGTAAATGGGGGAGAGGAGAGGACTCAGGTGTCTAGGGGCGATGAGCTAATTGGGAGGTGGTTTAATGGCTGTGCAGCTGGGGCCCAGGGGCACGGTCCATCGCTCTCATCCTGCCCAGTGGGTCCCCCAGAGCATTGCTCTAGATGGGCTAGCTGCTGGCCCCACATGTCGGTCGTACGGATATTGGGTGAGTTCTTTTAGGTTGTGGTTTATAGCTTAAATTTTAAATTGTAGTTCTTCACGAGAGGTAGTCCGTAGAGAAAAATAGTTGTATGTGATTTTGGTCAGTACAGTTGAACTTAGTATATTTTTTTTACTTCAATCTTCATGTTAACTTAATCTTAAAAAAATATACCATTTAAAAATTAGTTACTGTAGTCCGTATAAAACAAAGCCGACTCAAAGTGGAATCAAACCCGCCCATTGATCCTATGACCTGGTCTATTATAGAAACATAGTGACTGAGATGTGAGGTTACATGACATGTGTCTGCGGCCAACCATGCATGAGGGGATGCATGTTTTGTTTAGCTGCAAATTGGCAGCCAAAAAGGGCTGTTTGCAAGGTTGCATTATTTTGATACTTTGCATATAGTCTTAAGTGAGGAAAAAATTCGTAATAACCTTTTGAGATGCATGCCATGCATTAACACGGACATGACAACCGGGAGATGATCCGTCACGATCGACAAATTGATAGGAGTGTGTCACATGGCAATTGATATGTAGTGTAGCTGTGTGTAGAGGTTATATGGCTCATAGGCAGACATGCATAGTTTAATTAGCAAGTATGCATGGATGAATCAAGTCTGCAATCAGACCAAGTCTAATTAAGTCAAATCCCCCTTGCCATTTCCTTTCCTGAACTTCGTCACATCATCACATGCATGGAGTGGAACCTAAGAGGAAGCATAAGGCCATAAACATCTAATATATTTTCTAATTTAGAACTCCCACTACTACAGAAATTATCATTATAGACGGTTCAAAAACGTTATCACAGACGATTTTCTGAACCGTTTGAATTTATGGATCAGTGATAATCGAAGGTTATCACAGACGGTTTATGAGCCGTCTGTGATAAATACAATACAGATGGTTTGTAACTAGAACCGTCTGTGAAACGCACTATCACAGACGGTTCTATATATAGAGCCGTCTATGATGTTCTTTACAAATGGTTTATACTACAAAACCGTTTGTGATAGTTCATTCTATACCTAAAATTTTTTCTATTTTTGAATTAGTCTTAGAAAATATTAGCTATATCGTTTGAAAATAAGCAAATATGATAGCAAACATAGTAGAGAACATTCTATTTATATTACAATTCACCATTACAATATCACAAGATTACAATCCAACATTACAATATCATAAGATTACAATCCACCATTATAATATCACAAGCTATGTCTATTGTCCCTGTGTAGCTCGGGTATACCTTCTTAGTGGCCGCCTCACTGTAAGTAGAAGAAACAATAGAGGGAGGAAGCCCTAAACGCCACAAAGTAGCAACACAAAGTTACATAATTAAATACTAGGAGAAACAATGGAGAGAGCCCTAACCACAAAAAGGTCGATTGAGGAGGAGATAGTAAGGAGCCTGGAGAGATTTTGAGCGTATAAAGGGTAGGGGATGAGTTCAGGTGAGTATTTATAGGAGAGGGAGAGGTGGGACAATATGTGGGGTATGGGTTGGTCGATTTCTATTGACTCGAATTGGGTTGGAGAGGATTGACGGGCCCAGCGGTCAGAGACCAATTTATCACCATCTGTGATACTATCACAAACGGTTCTTATTAAGAACCGTATGTGATTGTATTTAATACTGGCGGTTTTTATGAATCATATATGATGACGTATATAATATAAATTTTTTTATAGTAGTGTCCCCCTATCATTATATATAGGTCATTCGGCAAAATTGGCCACATGATACCAAACTTTTATGGCATTTGCACTAGAACATTGATTTTTTTTATGCTTTCGGTGAAACACACTGAACTTTAATGCCTCTTTGTTGTGGACATCGGATGGGATGGAGAAATAATGGCGTGAATAAGGGGATGGAGAAGGAAGGGGGAATAAGATAGGGGCATGGAGGTCATTTTGAGTCATTTATCTCTCCAAAACAGCGAAAAAATACTATTATAATGGGTCCAATGTCCACCAACAAAGAGCTATCAAAGCTTAGTGTGTTTCAGCATATGCACGAAAAATCGGTTTCATGGAGCAAATGCCACAAAAGTTAATTGTCATGTAGCCAATTTTGCCATGTCTTTTTTACTTTCCACAGTTTCCAATGCAAGATTTCAACCATGGTGGTAATATGACAGTAAAAATTATAATATAGATTATATATTATTAGAGTATTTTAAGAGAAATATAATGATATTATTTTCATACAGTTAATCTATATACCTTTATATATATTAATAATCAAAGTTTCAAAAGTCGGACCACGCTGATCTCATGGTAACCTATGAGTGCGTTCTTTTTTTTTTTTTTGCTTCGGTTTATGGCTTTTGATTGTGGCTTATAGCTTTTGGGCTATTCGTGAGAGAGTACGGAATAACAGAAACTCGTGTGCGGTTTTAGCCGATATAAATGAAGTAGCTACAGTGTATACTATAATTAACTTGTAGACCCTACCTTGAAAAAACACTCCGTTTGAAAGTTAGTTACTATAGAAACACCGTAACTTTTACAAGCCGAAAAGAAGATGCCCTATATTTATTGACAAAGGAGGTATTTCATCCATTCTTTTTTATTTGACACCCTAGAATTCATGTCATGAAACTTTCTAAAGTTTGACCACTAATATGTTTAAATCAATTTAGATTGGCTATATGAAAACTATATTATTAAATTTGTCACTAAAAATACTTTTATAATATTATAATTTTATTAGTAAATATTATTTTAAAGTTGTAAAAAGTAATGGTCAAAATCATGTCTCGATAATAGTATAATTTTATTGGTAAATATTATTTTAAAGTTATAAAAAGTAATGGTCAAAATCATGTCTCGAAGATTTAAAAAATAAAAAAAGTTAAATAAAAAAGAACAGAGAAGTATAAATGAGTTAGAAATTAAAGGTTTTTAGGCAGGCAGACATGCAATAAGGACAGAGTGTTCAATCTAGTCTCCTGAAAAAGGTCAGACAATCTTTGCCGTATCTTCACCTGAGATGTTCACATGCATGCATGCAGGGGCTTTGTGCAAACTGCAAAGCAGTAGCGATTAATTGCCAAAAGGAAGCCTCTGGCTTCTGAGATGATTTTATACAAGTGATTGGTTGGATGGGGAATAAGATCAGTCGCAAAATGATTACGCCATGATGATATTACCTGTACAAGTAGTAGTTAGGGCACTTCCAATATGGCCTACATCAGTAATGTTCATGGCCTTAATTAGCCTATGAAGTAGAATTTGTACTGAGGTGGGGAGAGAATTAAAAAAAAGAGAGAGAGAAGTAGTGTCTCATACAAGATATTACTTTGGCACAAAATCCAACACACAATTCATAACCCCGCACTGTTACTTGGTCCACTCCACAGCGTGCTCGGTGGTGGTGCTTGGCGGGGAATGTGGCACTCGATGGTGGCCGAAGGGGAGGAAGAAAGCCAAAGGGGAGAAGGCACGGTGGGAGCCTCACCATGCTGCCCGTGCACTCGCCGACACGCCAACTGTGCCGCCGTGCCATGCAGCCCGCGCTTGCGCCGACCATGTATTTGCCGCCGTGTCGCCTACGTCGCCATGCTGCCCATGCCCTCACCGACGCGCCATCGCGCCGCACTACCTACGACGGCCGCGCGCTCACCACCACGCCGTGCCGCCCGCGCTCGCTGCTGTGCTTGCCGAAGGATGAGGCAAGTTGCCACTGGAGGGGGATGCTAGATCCGGCCACTGAAGGGGAGATGGCACCAGATCCGACAAGGCTACTCACCGTTGAGCCGCACGTTGCTCGCGATGCTCCTCGTCGTCGAGCAGTGTGCTACGCTTCTCGCCAAAGTGCCAGCCGGAGAGGAGGGGGACATCAGATCCGACCACCAGAGGGGAGAGGGATGCCGGTTCCGATGCCACCGTGGCCGAGGGAGGAGGCGGGTGGTCACCAAAAGGGAAGGGGAACGGGAGGAGGAAGTGTGTGGAGGATCTGGGACGGATGGAGGATTGAGGAAATATTTATTGTTTGGGTCCACAAGTGAAAACTATACACTGGAATTCTATTGTCTATATGACTTGGAGATCATAAACATTGCTATGCAATGTCTTCCACTGAGAGTGCCTTTGTACAGAGGCAGTGATGGGAATAATTATGATTAATTCAGGTCTGAACAACTATGGGGAGAAATAAGAAAAAATTTACACAACATCAAATTAGCTGGCAAATAGTAGATTGTCTAACATTCCAACCTACCTTAAACTTGTGTCCATCAAAACGATGCCATTATTCTGAAGATGCATTTTGTACTGCAAGCATGCTATAGGCCGGCGACTAAAGCAGTATATCTATATGACTATATATGTAACGCTCATTGTTTAGCAGGCACCTACTCTCGATGAAGTTACAAAGAGGCAAGGACACGTGCTGTAATAGTAAAGAGCTATGCTATTGCTCGATCTTGTACCAAGGTCAGATATAGAAAGCATATATGTCAATTCTACTCCATTTGGTGCATCAGAAAATGACACCACACCATACATATGTACAATTCACTTCTCCATAAATCGGCATAAGTACTTTTGAGCATCAAATTTATCATCATTGTTTTGACTTAATTCTGCCCTAAAAGTCCTAAAAAAGATTATTTCTTGACCTTAAACTGAAGGATGTGTCCATGCAAGATTTCCAGGCCGTACATAGCTAGACATGACATGTGGGCCCAGATGGTGAAGGAAAGTGGGGCCAGTGCTCTTTGCCAAGCATGCACGAAGAGGCCACCCTCGCATCTGCGCACCGGTACTCTCATGCATGCATCTGCATGGGTCTCCGACTCTCCATCGAAAGAGGTACACCAGGCGGCATGGCAAATCCTCTTGTACGCCTGCTCGAGGGCACCAGAGCCCTACTATACATGTGCACTTGTCTGAATGTCTCTGCAAGCTAGCTTATTCAGTTTCTAGCAGCTGCCTGGCTATGGCATGCATGCACAGTTTCCTCTCTTTCGTTTTCTTGTGCATTGTTCAGTGTACTGGTTGTGTAATTACCGGGGGATTTCAGAGGTTTTCAATGGAGATAAGGAGGGGTTAGAGCCCTACCTGGATTGCTGGCATGTCGTCTACCTGGTGACCTGTTTTCCTAGTGTTTTGTGTTTCAAGATAGACTTTGTGCAATCTTAGAAATAATTTGTGAAATTGTGTTGTGCTTACTCCATAGTACATGAAATACTTCAACCACTCAATTTCTTTCACTGCCTAAAAACTTAAAAAATTAGGATAGCGCACGAAAAAAATTACAAGCTACATTTACAGTTTCCTCAATCATTACACCATGATATAGTATTAAGGGCAATAATCTGCCAGGAAAATATCAGACGGCCGGTAGGTTTTCTGTAGGGAATATACTATCTGTCGGGAAATACAGTATAGGTCACACCACCATGGATAAATAAAGTTCAGAACAAGTTACTGCTGGCAATAGCCTATTTTATGGGGTCTTCTATTCTACCCTAGAAAGACTAACGGAACACGTCATCTGCTAGGGATCTGTTAAAGCGGGAAGCCTTTTTTTTTTGGTGGGCCGAGAGCGTGCGCCGAGCGATACAAATGTTCACAGGCCACGTCAAAGTTCCAAGCTTCCCACATAAGTCTCTACCACCTTCCAAATCCTAACCCACAAGACGCCCCCATCCACCCCACATGCGCCTTCCTCCCCTCTCTTCACCACATCACCCTCGAGGCCCTAACACCCCAGCTGTTGTTGCCGTCCCAAGCGCCGCACCACTGTCCCCTCCTCTCCTTTCTTTAGTGTGCCAGCCCCACCGCTCCAACTCCAAGCGCCGCTTTCCTGGATGTCCCAAGCAAGTCACAGGTGGGCTAGGGGGCAAGGTGGGGCAGGCAACCAAATATGATTCCACTACCGCCTCCTCTGGCTTGTTATTGTTGGAATCCGTCGTGTAACCATGTAGGACTGGTATGACAATAGAGAGGGTGAATGGTGCCTCTGAATTTTTCCTAAAGTACTGGCTGATTCTTCAGTCTAGTAGCTACAGAGTTATAAAGATCAGAATTGGAAGCCACAATCAAAGCAAAACACTCAAAACCCTGAGAGAAGAAGTTCTCAACTCCTCACCAGTCTGACCGCCAATGAGAGTGGTCTGACCGGCATGGCACCAGCGGTCTAACCAACTTGAAGCTGGTGGTTCGACCACTGGCCGATTGGACCATGCCTAGAGGCGGTCTAACCGCTACCCTATTCTCATAATAGAAAATCAGCTCGAGCCAAGATCAAGAAATGTACAACTCTCAAAATCCATAACCAAATGAGATGAAACTTTGCATGCACCTTACTGAGGGTCTCGGGAACCTATTCCATCTAAGGATCACAAAGATCTTGATCAAAATTCTAACCTTTCCCAAAGACAAGCAAAAGTGCACCAAAACTAGGCAAACTTCAAAATCTTGGAATACAACTTGCTCATGGGTATATGATGACTAAGATGACTCTAGATAAGTTCCCACATATTATAATAAGCTATTTTTCCAAAAGATTCAAAGCAAAAAAACCTAAAACACGAAGTTGAAATGAGAGATAGTTGGATGGCTATTGCAAGTCTCCATCTAACCCTAATGTATACTATACACTATCAATAGCTAATCTAAAGGCCAATTCTCTAAAGTAGCCAAAAGCCTCATCCTTAGAAGCTTAGAAAATATACTCAAGAATATATAGAGAAGTCATCTACAATGATAAGCATATATCATTTTTCTCTTGCAGACTGGACTCTAGAAGGACCAACTATGTCTAAGTGTAAGAGTTGTCCAGAGGCATCGGTCGTCACCATGGTAAGAAATGGATGAGAAGAAGAAACAATCTTACCATGTCTACAAAGTGTGCAAACTAGGTTCTTGTTAGAGTTAAGCGTAGGCAAGCCTCTAATGACATCTAGGCTACTGACTCTAGACAAGTGGTCAAAACCTATATGACCTAGCCTACAATACTACAAAACTAGATCACGAGAGCCAGAAGCTACAAGGCACCTAGCTACAAATCAGCACTAAAGATCTTTTCAAACATAGAGATCCCAAATATAAACTCATCAGAGGAATCTAAAACTCTACACTCTATACACCTTTACCTTACTTCTCGGCCCTCATCAAGAAGGTGGAAAACAGATAGTAGATTATACCTCAGCTTACGTACGAAATTGACGTCCTTGAGTATGAACTTATCGTTGATGCACACAGTGCCTTTAGCAAGCACAGTCCCAGTAGAAGCATCCCCAAACGTGATCAACTAGTCACTGAATGCACGAGTGAGAGAGAAAAACCATTGAGAATCTCTGGTTATATGTCGAAAACACCTGGAGTTTACAAGTCACATGTCCTCCTTCCTCGCTCATTGAACCTACAAGGTAAAAGCATATGACATCTATGCCTTAGTACTGGGCTTAGAAATGAAAGACTTAGGAATCCAGTACTAGGCCACATGATGTCTAGGTACGGTAGTAGAAGCAAAAATGAAATGGTTAGCAAGATAATCATGAGAATGCACATGAGAACCACCTAGCCCTCTCCAAATTGGCCTACCAAAAGACCAATACTTGTAACATCCCAAAAGTATGGGACTATTGTATTTGCAAGAATTTAAAAATATTTTTGGCGAATTTTGGTATTGTCTAAAAATTTTCGGCGTTTATTCGAGTTTCTCAATTTGGTTCCTTGCTAAAAATCCTAATAAGGAAAATCAAAATCTTGAAATCAAGAACCACAACTGAAAATCAAATCAAGGAATTCCAAATTCCCTTGCAAGTCTTAAATTCAAATCTAAAATTTGGAATTTGTAAATTCAAGATCGAAAATGGAGTTTTAAAATCGAAGTTAATATTAAAACCTTCCCATCTAATTATTATATATAGAAATTCAAATTTTGAATTTCAAAATTCATCTCTCGGAACTCGACAACTTTGAAATTCAATTCATGAATCCAAAAATTTGAGCTAAGCTTTCAAATTCAAAACCTATTTAGAAATTCAAGACTTAAATTCAAAATCCTCAAATTCTTTTGGGCCCCAGCACATTCTTCTTTCTCCTTCCGGCCTCTTCCTACCGCCCTTTCTTTCTTCCCTCATCCCCCTGCTCTGCTCCTAGTGCACGCTCCCGGTAGGCCCAGCCCGTGCTCCCGAGTGTCGTGTCGAGTCAAGCCAACCCACCCCCCGGTTTTGCCAAGCCACCCTCGGTTTCATCGTCACATCCATGCCAACTACCCCTACCACTGTCCTCGCCTGCGCCTTGCTTGCTCACCTACAATGCCGATACAATGCCGCTGCTTGGCATTACTCCTCCACTACCACCCGAGCACATGCTCTTAATGCGCCAACAACCACCTTCCTCAACTATAAGAGGGCCTGAGCTCCCTAGTGTGCCTCCTTCCTCCTTCTCCAAGCATCGCCCATGTGCTGGCCACTGCCATGACCATTCCGGTGCCCATTGCTCACCGGTAACTACGTCACCACCCGTCCCAGGCATATTCCTCCTCCTCTCCTCTAATTGCATGCTCATACCCCAATCTCGATGGGACTGCCATTCTTCCCCCATGCTAGCCGGAACCACCTTCTCCATCGGCACTTCTTTCTCAAGGTGCCACTCACAAATTCCTTGCCGTAGGAGCATCCTCGCGGCAACTCAGAGCTGCTCCAATTGACAGCCGAGACTCATGACCACCCAAGCTCGCCGCCACCTGACACCACCCCCGTATCGACCTGGTACTACGTCGTTGGCTCGCCTCGACACCTCCCCGGCCAAACCTTCACTACCGGTGAGTTTCTCATGGCCTGCTCGTACTCGTGCTACCCCGATTTCCCTCCTCTCTCCGGCCGCCACAGTTGACAACCTCCCCATGCTTGTCGCTCTTGGCCGCCATGGCACCTCCCGGCCACGCCTGCTACCTCCCTTGGCTTACTCCTGGCTGCGACACCCCATTTTGATGAGTCACCACCTCCCTTGGGTTGCCCTTCACTGGCGGCACCGCTACTGGTCAGTCGTCCCTTGCCTCCCCTTTTTCAGCTGACACCCTTCCCTTGCTCTGTTCTCAACCAGCCGAGCCCTCCTCTCTTTGTCTTTCTCCCTCTCAAATGACTCGTGGGCCCAACTAGTTAAGAGGTATATCTAATGTTTGCATGTCTCTTGCATCTCTTCATTTGCATGGCAAAAATTTTGAATGTCATACTTGACAAATATGTAAATAAGCAATTTGACAAAATATGGTTTGTAAACAAAAAAGGGAATAAGAATTTAATTATGAGGATAACTAAAGAGGCATATGCAAATTAAATTTAAAACCTAAATTTGATAATGGCATGACAACAAAGATTATTAAATTAATCCTCGTGTATGATCCATAAAATAAGTTTAGGTCATGAGTTGTTTTTCCAATTAGAAAGAAATATTATAAAATTAAAGTAATTAACATAGCTTCAAGAAAAAGAATGTTTAGACTAATATTTTAGTATGAATCTAAACGAAAGTTTTATTTGAACTAAGAGCACTAGAACTTTAATCTGGACTAATTTCCTGTCAACCAAGAAATCACCAAGGTAATAGTTATGACAATAATTAATGTGAGAATTTAAGTTGGCTTGTTATCATAAAAACAAATTTTGAAGATCATTGCTAATGCTCCCCAGCTCAGCTTCAGGAACTCATATGGTAATCTTGGATCTTACCATATCCTTATCCCTGGATCTAAATCTATTAATGCAAACTAAAGTAAATAAATTTAGCAAGTTTCTGCCAAATAAAACAATAGCCATAAATTGCTCATCTATAAAATCATGTCACCTCTAATTTACTAGTGCTTAAAATAATGGTTGATAAAAACTCCCACACATACTTGTAAAATGTTGAGATTTAAATAAGGAGTCGTTAATCTTTGCCTCAGATCCAATCAGTTGACTCTCAGAAATAGTGGTAAGCCCCCAATATTTATCATAAAATAACAACCTTTCGTATGCAAAGATGAATCATGCCTAATTAACAATCATTCTACCTTATCTCAAGGCATAAATCCAACAATGGCATTTATAATATTTAATTTACGGATAACCTGCTCAATCCTATGAGAGAACACCATTAAAATGTTGTGTCCTTATCCAATAAAAGGTAGGCTATTAATCATTATTAGTAAATGGGATAATCAATAAAATAATAAACTTTACTCATAATAAATTGGTTAATGACTAATTACACATCTTAATGAAGTTAATAAAATAATTGTTCATTAAGTTGGCAATTGCAACCTTGGACAGTATTGCATCTCAAATTGTCTAGTTAATTTCAACTAATTAAATAATAACTTATATCCCAAAAATCTCTCCTCTTTATCCATAGGTCTTACCTGACTCATAGAACTTCCTTAATAAATATAAATTATGTAAAGAAGCTATTAAATACAAGATCAAAACTTGGTATCTTGTAATCGGCTATGTTTCGATCTAAAAGTGGAATATTCCTTTAACCTCAATCCTTTGTCAACCCTTCTTGGTGAAGTCCTCTGCCACTTCACTTGCACTCAAACCTTCATTTAATCCCATCTCTATCCCACAAAATCTTCTCTCAATCATAACAAATTATAAATAAACCCATTTGAACTTAATTGGACTTTATTTGGTTCTTTGATTTTATTTGGTTTGTCAATCGTTGGTCGTGCAATTAGAAACTGTAGTCTCAAAAAGCGACAAGCTCATGCAGGATCAAAATTCAAGTAGAAGACGAAGACCAAGGATTGAATACTACTGACTGATTAAGCATGCTTTAAGTTAAATTAAGGCCGTGGTAAATCAAGCAAGGTAAGTCATCACTTTGATCATATTGATCCTACATTTTTTTTTGCAAAATTGCGTTCCTTTAAATTATCAAAATACATGCTTAATTTACTATACAAATATATGTCAAAGATTAAGGTTACTATATGCCTACTTGATAATGAAGTAATATTATTATGCAATTCCTTTACACTTGAAATACCTGATCGTAATCACCCTAGATGTTAACAATAACTTTACTAGCTATAGGGCATATTTAAATGCCATGCTAGTCGTATTCAAGTCCATGACATTAAATTGCCTTGCTCATTACACTTTGAACATGAAAAATTATTTTTGGGACAGTCATTAGATGTAAGTGACTGATAATTTATGACAACTTGGTTTATACTTCTCAAAATCCCTAAAAACATGTTATACCTTTCTAGACAGATGGCAAGATACATTGGTGTGGATAAAACACGAGATTGGTGGTTTGTGGTATGCACCGCCTGGAAAAATTAAGAACTTAATCCTATGATAACCTTTTCATATAAAATAGTACTACCACAAGCTGGCAAACTGTAAGCATAGCTAACTAATTTGCATCGTCAGTGGAGGAAAGTACCGTTGGAGTGACCCGTGAGTTGTGGTGCAGGATTTAAGCCATCATGGACACGGGCCGTGTTGCTGATATAAGCCGTCGTGTGGCGTAAGAAGGGGTCTGGGTGGGATGAATATAGCATCCCTCAGATGAAACCTTAGCGGATGCAATCCTTCGCTAGATGCATTGTAAAGGCCATGTGGTAATCCTTTTGATCTTCATGTCAAAGGAAACATGCAGAATATAGCAAGTAGGTTATCTCTTGTGGGTAAAGATGTACAATATCTACAGAGTATAAACTGTTCGAACAGCTGTGCCCACGATCAAGGGCGGATAAGAGAACTTCCTCGAGTTAGTTCTATTTCAAAAAACTTTGTGCGTGGGATAAAAACCTATTAGAGGGAAGTAATCTGACTTCAAATTTTCCTAGAGGGACGTACTCTAGTGGTGATAAAAATTAGCATTGGTGGAGGCAACCATGCATTGTAAAAGGTGAATATAACATGCGCTACTATTAATACTGCATCCTCACAATTAACTTTAAAAAATCTGGTTTAGTTAAAACTACTAAGTCCTAGGAGTTTTTCTACTTATTGTATTTTCAAACAATGCTTTTAAAAACTAAAAGAACCCCAAGCCTCTCTTGACAGCTTTGCATGTATAATTATTGCATCATGTGTGGTGGCTTGCTGAGTACCATTATACTCACTCTTGCTTAATTACCATCATTTCGTCAGTCAGGAAAAGAAACTCAAGCTTTAAAAAGGGATCGATAGAGCTGGAAGACAATAAGTTCAAGAACTAGGTCACAAACTCCAGTTGGCTATCTGTGAGCAAGTCCTGAGGGTCTCACGGATGTAAAGTTTTCGCTGCTGCATTCTTTGTTTTCGGCCCGATCAGCCCATCAGTAAGTTATTACTGTATTAATTAAACTTCTGCATAATATATTTTTGATACGTAGTAATACATCTGTGAGCACTATCTACTGATATAGGGAATAGTGTGGTGGAATCACAGAGGATCCGAGTTTGCCAACCCGGGGTCCGACAAAGCTAGTATCAGAGCATATCAACTATAGGTCGTAATCTTAGTTAGTGTGGTCGTTAGTTTCATGACTAGAATTACTTCTTCAAAACCTATTTGCAAAAATATAGGTTTTAATGCTTCTTCTCATCCCTCCTAGATGATCTCCTCTTATCTGTCTTGTGTCCTGGTCAAAATTTAATTCTAGAAACTCTGTCACCTCGAAATTCAAAATTTCAACTTTCTAGGACTCCTAAACCCTCCCTGTAGGCATCTTGCAAGCATATTTTGGAGCTAGAAATTTCAAAGCTTAGATTGAAAGTTTATTTGTAAAAATTTGTTTATCCTTGGAAGTTCAAATTATCAAAATTATTTATGAAGCTTGTTTTCAAACTTATTTCAACAAACCTGATATTCCGAGGAAAATTTTCAAAAATTTAACTTCCTACCAGTTTAGTCCAAAATTCATCTTCCTTTCTCAAATATATATAAATCTTGGTGGATTCATGTCAATCATTAGAGAGAATCAATAGTATAAATTTTTGGATAGAAAAAGTAGAAAAGAAGAATGGTCGAATTTAGATGCTTGGATTGGCTAAATGTGTAGACCAATTGAATTTTAGAGAAATAGGATGTGTAAAAACAGTTGTTGGTCTACAGCTTTAATAAATAGTACAAATCCGAGTGAATGTTTACAAATGTGGTATGACAGAATATTGTTGATTACTGGATGGATTATTGGAATATCTTAGAAGTTGGGAGAAGTGATAGTAACCATTAAATTATAGATTTGATTAATAACATTACTCTCGGTGGATGTTTATGACAATAAGGTAGTTTGGAAGAAGATTATAGATAGTAAGGTTGACTTTTTGATGAACAGATTATGAATATGCATCAATAATGGAAGAGATTGGATTATTAAGAAGCCATGGTACCAATGTTACTGGTGGATTTAAAAGTAGGAATATTGGAGCATCATTAAGATGTAAAATTAGTGGATTGGCAAATAGCAAAATCTAGGATTGAATCTATAAATTTATTCTAGAAATTGAGATTCATGCAAAAAAATAGATAACCCTGATTCAGTTAATGAAACTTTGGATTAATACAATAGAAGTTATATGATCGGTAGATCAGATAAATGAAAGCACTCGCTGCTTAGAGTTTTAGACAACAATAATGCTATAATTAAGTAATGAAGACAGATAGCCTAGAATTAGTTAGCCACAAGTAGAAGCAAAATTTACAAGGCCATGCATTATAAGCCTACGAATATAAGAATGTGAGGGTATATTAGTCCGTTGATTGATATTGGTATATTGGAGGATGCTAGGGTACTTTTGTAGTGAAGCTTGATTTCAAAATTTAAATATTTCAAAACCACCTTTGGAAAATCATTCTTGCTATAAAATCCGATATCAAAAGTATATGGAAAACCTCCTTTGCAAAAAACTTGATTTCAAATCTACCCTTGAAACTTAGCCCCAATAATGGAAAATTCAAAACTTAATTCCCAATATCTGCTTTTAAAACCAAAACTTGGTAATCTACTTGCTTTAAAAACTATTAGGGGACTTGCTTATGAAAAGCAAATGTTTTCGACCTCAATATATAAAAAAACCATTTTCTTGAAAGCTCCATTTTCAAAATGGTAATAAGAAGCATGAGCTTCACTGCCAAAGCACTTCTCGATGCTCCTCTTCCTTGACTTCTGTCTACAAAAAGGAAATTTAATTTTTCCCTTTCCTTCCCCTACTTTAAAGACATAAGCCCAAGGACGCCACAGATGCTCATGAAGACCTGGTGGCCCTGCTTTCAACAAGTTTAGTGTTCGGAACCCTGCACCTTCTTGGGTGTGTTGCCATGCATAGACGATGTCTTATCGTAAGATTTTACTTGGCCCTGTGCACTGCCTGCTTGCCCATGGGCATTGTATTTCACAGTCACAGAAAAGCTATCTTGAAAAGCTGGTTCCTTTGTGTGGTTTGTGTGCCGCCCTATTTCCTGGGTGTGCTCTCCTTAGAATAGGTTACAGTATCTCATCCCTATGATCCTTCACATATCTCATGCTATGTCCCCCTCACCTTATTGCTAAAAATCTCATCAGGACTAAAAACGAGAAGTGACAAATAGCCAAGTCAAGAAAATGAAGGCCCTGAAGTTCAAAAGAAACAACATCTTCAAAAAGAAGGCAGTGACTTGAAAAGCCTCCACCCTCACAAGGATCAAGACTGAAGTCCCTATCTCATAGTGGACTCACTGATCAAGTCATCGTCAATAGCCAAACACATGGCTAGAAGCAAGAAGAAGGAACCAGTAATTTTCACTTGCTTTCATCCCTACCAGCCATACAAATTTTTCCCTCAGATCCACTCCGCAAAGATTACTGAGTAGGAGCCGCCACATGAGAGTCAACTGTACCACTACCCAGGAGGACCCCAAACAGGACACCAACAAGTGCCCCTTAGGAAGCACGGCAAGAATGCCAAATATTTCCGTTGTGGTATCATAGGACACCACACAAGATGTCCCAAAAAGAAGATAAGCAAACCAGTAATGGGAGCCATCGTCGCCAACTCAGCCTCAGCATAAGAAAATGTATTAGCCCCAAGTGCACCACCAAGGGACCAGCAACACCTACCAAGGCTCAACTACCAGGTCCAACAATATTGCCAACTACTGCATGCTGCGAATGTGGCAAGACAAAACATTACGCCCAACCATGCCCTCCACTATGACAAGTTAAAAGAGGATCATGCTTCACCTATGGGCAAAAAAGACACTATTGCTACGAGTGCCCAGTTCCCTACTATCCTTACTGCAAGAAACACCATTTGCCAGAAGGTTGCCTAACCTAGTGGCATGTACACACTATGGAGAAAAAGGACATCAGGATGGTCAGTGCACTACCAGCTGCCCTAACTGTGAAGAAGATCACAAACCTAGAGAATGCCCAATGACAAAAGTCACATGCTTTCTCTATGAGGGACAATGTCACTGTCCTAAGGACTGTTCCCTGAACAGGATGCTAACCAAGGTCGTCGAGATACAACGAATGAGCCTCCAAGCCACCATCAAACTCGTCATGGCTAAAGCTGACAAGAGCAACTAGTATCGGTCACTCGTCATTTTAAGGGAGGTAGCAAGAATAAACAAGCAGTGTCAAGGCACTGCAGCAATGAGACCTATTACTACTTCAGCATGAAGGAGAATTCTTAACCAGCATTGATGAACAACAAGCACCCCAAAGCACAAGCAATCTGCAATAAAGTGAATTCTTCTACGACCTATGTGGAAGAATAAGGTTTCCTCTATGTTCCTTCTCCTCAGAGTGTTAACCCACTTTTGGCAGGTTTTCAGTCCCTCCCGATTACATCAAGAACTGGACAACTTGTCAAGCAAAATCTTGTAACCAATTGCTAGCTAGCTTGTCCCCGCCTCCTTGTTTCTACTCTACCCGAATCTCGGGGACAAGATTCATTTGAAGGGGGGGGGTAAGATTTGTAACATCCCAAAAGTATGGGACTATTGTATTTGCAAAATTTTAAAAAACTTTTTGGTGAATTCCGGTATTGTTTAAAAATTTTCAGTGTTTATTCAAGTTTCTCGATTTGGCTCCATGCTAAAAATCCTAACAAGGAAAATGAAAATCTTGAAATCAACAACCACGACAGAAAATCAAATCACGGAATTCCAAATTCCCTTGCAAGTATTAAATTCAAATGTAAAATTTGGAATTTGGAAATTCAAGATCAAAATGGAGTTTTAAAATTGAAATTAATATTAAAATTTCCCCATCTAATTATTATATCCAGAAATTCAAATTCTGAAATTTCAAAAGTCATCTCTTGGAACTCAACAGTTTGAAAATCAGTTCGTGAATCCAAAAATTTGAGCTAAGCTTTCAAATTCAAAACCTATTTACAAATTCAAGACTTAAATTCAAAATCCTCAAATTCTTTTAGGCCCCAGCCCATTCTTCTTTCTCCTCCCAGCCTCTTACTCCCTGCCCTTCTTTCTTCCCTCATCCCCCTACTCTACTCCTGGCGCCCGCTCCCCGTCGGCCCAGCCCGTGCGCCCGAGCGTCACGTCGTGTCAAGCCAACCCGCCCCCGGTTTTGCCAAGCCGGCCCTAGTTTCCCTATCACCTCTGCGCCAGCTACCCCTACCACCGGCCTCGCCTGCACCCTATCAGCTCACCTACGTGCGTGCGTACGATGCCGCTGCTGGGCATTACTCCTCCACTACCAACTAAGAGTGCACCCTTAGCGTGCCAGCAACCACCTTCCTTCCTCGACTATAAGAGGGCCAGAGCTCCCTAGTGTCTCCCAATTGCATCCTTCCTCCTTCTCTCAGCACTGCCCGTGCACCAGTCACCACCCTAATCATTTCGGTGGCCCTTGCTCGCCAGCAACTACGTCACTGCCCATATCTAGGTATCTTCTTCCTCCCCTCCCCTCTAATTGGAAGCTCATGCCCCAATCTCATCGGAAGGGCCATTCTTCCCCACGCCAGCCGTAACCACCTTCTCCGTCGACACTTCTTCCTCGATGTGTCACTCCCAAATTCGTCACCATAGGAGCGTCCTCGTGGCACCACGGAGCTGCTTCAATTGACGGCTGCACCTCATGACCACCCAAGCTCGCCACCACCAGATGCCACCCCCGTATCGCCCTAGTCCACAATCACCGGCTTGCCATGACACCTCCTGGGTCAAACCTTCACTACCAATGAGTTCCTCATGGCCTACTCGTGCTCCCTCTATTTTCCTTCTCTCTTTTGCCGCAACCACCATTGACAGCCTTCCCACGCCCGTCGTACCCTGTCGCCTCTCGGCCGCGCCCGCCACCTCCCTCGACTTCCTCCTGGCTATGAGGCCCCATTTTGACTAGTCACAACCTGGCCACCCTTCACCCACGCTGCCACTACCGGTTGGCCGTCCCTTGCCTCCCCTATTTTCGGCTGACACCCTTCCCCTGCTCTATTCTCAGCCGGCTGAGCCCTCCTCTCTCTGTCTTTCTCCCTCTCAAATGACCCATGGACCCAGCTAGTTAAGAGGTATATCTAATGTTTGCATGCCTCTTGCATCTCTTCATTTGCATGGCAAAAATTTTGAATGTCATACTTGAGAAATATGCAAATAAGCAATTTGACAAAATATTGTTTGTAAACAAAAATGGGAATAAGAATTTAATTATGAGGATAACTAAAGAGGCATATGCAAATTAAATTTAAAACCTAAATTTGATAATGGCATGACAACAAAGATTATTAAATTAATCCTCATGTAAGATTCATAAAATAAGTTTAGGCCGTGAGTTGTTTTTCCAATCAGAAAGAAATATTATAAAATTCAAGCAATTAACATATCTTCAAGAAAAAGAATGTTAAGACTAAAATTTTAGTATGAATCTAAATGAAAGGTTTGTTTGAACTAAGAGCGCTAGAACTTTAATCTGGACTAATTTTCTGTCAACCAAGAAATCACCAAGGTAATAGTTACAAGAATAATTAATGTGTGAATTTAAGTTGGCTTGTTATCATAAAACAAAAATCGAAGATCATTTCTAATGCTCCCCAGCTCAGCTT
The DNA here is from genome assembly GCA_036346265.1 of Melocanna baccifera. Lineage (NCBI taxonomy): Eukaryota > Viridiplantae > Streptophyta > Magnoliopsida > Poales > Poaceae > Melocanna > Melocanna baccifera. The sequence continues at coordinate 9,923,567 of CM070705.1, read as the reverse complement.
CAGGAACTCAAATGGTAATCTTGGATCCTACCATATCCTTATCCCTATATCTAAATCTATTAATGTAAATTAAAGTAAATTAATTTAGCAAGTTTCTGCCACATAAAACAATAGCCATAAATTGCTCATCTCTAAAAGCATGTCACCTCTCTTTTACCAGTGCTTAAAACAATGGTTGAGAAAAACTCCCACATTTACCTGTAAAATGCTAAGATAAATAAGGAGCTGTTAATATTTGCCTCAGATCCAATCGATTGACTCTCAAAAATAATGGTAAGCCCACTACTCCAAAACAGGCTATACTGGACGGGTAAATCACAGATGGTTCATACAAAACCGTCTGTGCCTAACTATCACAGACGGCTCATACTGCCACCCGGCTGTGATACTATCACAGACGGTTATTAATACGACCCGTCTGTGATAATAGAGACATCAAAGACGGTTCGTGTTAATAACCGTCTGTGATAGTTCTCAGACGGTTTGTTATACGAACCGTCTGTGATAGTAGAGACATCAAAGATGGTTCGTTTTAATAACCGTCTGTGATACTTCACAGACGGTTATTAAAACGTCACAGACGGTTATTAAAACGAACCGTCTTTGATGTCTCTACTATCACAGACGGTTCGTATAACAAACCGTCTTTGATAAGAATTTTCACAGACGGTACGTGTTAATAACCATCTGTGATAATTGCCCTATTAATACTTGGACTTGGACGGGGTCGACAGATCTGTTTTTTTATTGCATGCGCTGCGTCGGTGGAGCAAGGCGGCCGGCTTTTGGGAGTTCGGGGGTGAAAATATATCGCTATCTTCTAATTAGTGATCTAATCAGAGGTTAGTACTCAATTACTTTTAATTATGCGTATATGTTTTTGTAATGGATGGCTTAGAGATGATAATGGATCTTCTTAGTTGCGGTAATAATCATTTTTGGCAACCATTTGTTACTTGTGTAGCTAGCGGAAATGGATCGAAGCTGGATGTACATTGAGAACCGTGATATTTCCTGTATCACAGACGGTGCGAAACAGGAACCGTCTGTGATATAGTGTCTATCACAGACGGTTGTTGTGTGTAACCGTCTGTGAAAGTCTACTATCACAGACGGTTGTTTGCAAAACCGTCAGCATGCGTGAGTTATCACAGGCGGCTCGAGAGCCGCCTCGTGATAACCACCTATTATCACTGACACATAAAAACAGACGGTTCAAAAACCGTCTGTGATGACGGTTCTGAACCGTCTGTGATAGGCCTGTCTGTAGCAGTGGCCCCCAATATTTATCATAAATCCAAACCTTACAAAATGAAGCATAAAATAACAACCTTTCTTATGCAAAGATGAATCGTACCTAATTAACAATCATTCTACCTTATCTCAGGACATAAATCCACCAATGGCATTTAGAATATTTAATGCAATAGCATGCTCAATCCTGTAGAGAACCCCGTTAAAATGTTGACTCCTTATCCAATGAAAGGCAATCCATTAATCATTGTTAGTAAATGGGATAATGAGTGAATAATCAACATTAATCATAATAAATTAGTTAAATGACCAATTACACATCTTAATCAAGTCGGTAAAATAATGGTTCATTAAGTTGGCAATTGCAACCATGGACAGTATTGCGTATCAAATTGTCCAGTTAATTTCAACTAATTAAATAATACCCAATATCCTGAAAAGATCTCTCCCTTCTGTCCATAGGTCCTCCCTGACTTATGGAACTTCCTTAATAAATATAAATTAAGTAAAGAAGCTATTAAATAAAAGATTGAAACTTGGTATCTTATAATTGACTATGCTTCCATCTAAAAGAGGAATATTCTCACGAATATTCCTTTAACCTCAATCCTTTTTCAACCCTTCCCGACGAAGTCCTGTGCCACTTCACTTCCACTCAAACCTTTGTTTAATCCCGTCTTCTATCCCGCAAAATCTGCTCTCAATCATAACAAATTATAAATAAACCCATTTGAACTTAATTGGACTTTATTTGGTTCTATGGTTTCATTTGGTTTGTCACTCATTGGTTGCGCAATTAGAGCTGTAGTCTCGGAAAGCGACAAGCCCAACTAGGATCAAAATTCAAGTAGGAGACAAAGACCAAGGATTCAATACTACTGATTGATTAAGCAATCTTTGAGTTAAATCAAGGCCGTGGTAAATCAAGTAAGGCAAGTCATTACTTTGATTATATTGATCCTACATTTCTTGTAAAATTATGTTCTTTTAAATTATCAAACTGCATGCTTAATTTACTATGCAAATATATGTCAAAACTTAAGGTAGCTACATGCCTACTTGTGAAGGATCGAAAACGGCAACAGAGGGGGGGGGGGGTGAATGGTGCTTTTAAAAATTACCCCCAAGTATTCACTTCTAATCTTTCCTCCGATAGCAATAAATACTATGAAGAAGAACCTACAAGATATATATAAAAAGAAAAACTGGTTCCAAGAGATTGTTCACAAATCTTACTTAAAACACACCCTCTTCTAAAGCTATTTGAAGCTATGAAGAGAGCTAAAACTGATTGCTAACAGATGTCCTAAACCAAAAGACAACAAATACTGCAAGCACACAAAAAACAGCGAGAAGATTAACTGAAAAAAAAAACCAAAACAAATTTAAACACAGGGACTGCTGTCCAAAAGAAGGCTGAAAACACACTAAAATTAGTGCTTAAAAGTGCTGCTCCAAAGCGGAAATTCTGCAGCTAAGAACATGCTGAAAACTGCAATTAATTGCACCAAAAAAGGGGACTAGAGGCTGCAGAAAAGGAGGACAAAGATGCTGCCCAAAACCCGTAAAGAAAAGTGGTCTGGAGAGAGCAAAACAGAGATTGCAGACTGCTGTCTACAGCTGACAAAACACAAAGAAAACAGCCACTTAAAGAGAGCAGGATGCTGACCAAAAACACCCTGGAAAGCACACTGCAAAGCTCAAAAATCTGCACCACTTGCAGTCTGAAAATGCACTCAGTTTGCTACCCAAAAACTGCACCAAACCATTTTAGAACGTGAGCACTTGCTGCAGAAAAATAGCCACTGATACAGGCTGCCAAAACTGAATAGAGATCAACCACAACAGAGAGAACCAGATAAGAACTACTGCTGCTGCTACTAGAAAAATAAAAACTGCTAGCTAGCCGAAAGAGCCAAGACTGAGAACAAACCGAGAGAACTAAAACTGCATTTTCCTGTCACCCGTAAGCTGCTACTCTGTCTTTTCCTGGTCTGAACCGAAAGCTACAGGGAACCCGAAACTGAGAAGTAGATCCTGTACTCACGCGGTTACACAGGGAAGGAATAGGCTAATGAACCGAAAGTACTACAGGTAGCAGCTACAGCAAACCGAAGACTGGAAACTAAAATCACCAGCAAACTGAACAACAATCATCAAGGAAATGCAGAAAATAAAACTGCAGACTATTGATAATGCATAACTAAAAGAAAGGAAACAATCTGCTCTGCTGTTGCTTTAGAAAAACATGAAGAACATGCAACCAGCCGAAAGCATAGCTAGCAATAACAGAAAATACAAACTGCACCTAGCAGCCGAATCTGATTGCTATCAAGTTTTTGCCAACATAGATACTACTTGCACCATATATATATGTATATATATATATATATATATATATATATTTATATTTAGTAGTACTAGAAGCAATATGAACAAAAATTCTAAAGAAAACAAGAAAATAGCACAAGATATAAAACAAGCATGTTCATATTGAGACGAAGAGCGATGAACGATTAATATAACACATAAGTGTTTACATCACTCTTCCATGTCTCATCCAAGAACACACACAAGGAGAGAATAGAACCCTAGAACTTGCAAAAAATATTTCTCTCCCAAGAGCACAAGCATTAGGAAACCCTAATACTCATACCCATTTCTCTTTCTCTCTCTCAAGGTGCACTTCTCCACCTAGAGAGCACCTCTATTTATAGCCTCCACTAATGGGTCTAGTAGACTACTTTACCCATTAGGTCACACCACTCTCCACTAATGGGTTTATACTCAATTATACCCATTAGGTTACAACTTCTCTCCACTAATGGGTTTACACTCAATTATACCCATTAGGTTACAACACCTCTCCACTAATGGATCATTCCATATAAAATCCGCTTCCGATTGTGCAGCTTTGCGTATTTTCCAAAACGCCCCTCCTGCACCTTCCTAGAAGCTTCCTCGTCTCTTGCCGCGCACGCCTCGCAGCCACTTCGAGTCCTCGCCGTCTTCGACACATCCCGACCGTTCTGACCTCAGCACCGCCTGTGCCTAGTCCGGTCACCCGTGTCTCGCCACGACTCCGTCTCAAAGTCCTGCAGTCACACAGACAAGAAAATACATTACATAGCATCGCACAAAATGATATAATTTAAATATCCGCATCGGTAATTAGCATAAAAAAAATACCCGGAACAAACTCAGACTTTAGGACACGTGTCAATTACTCATCACACTACTGGGGTTACCTCCACATGGTCTCTCAATCTCCCCCTTGATGAGTGTATTGACAAACACGGAAAAAGCATATAAAGTTGAGTTTGTGAGTCAAATATGGTCTAAAAGAAAAACGAAGTAACTAAGACCATATCGACAAAAGAGAAAACTGGAGCAGAAAAAGAAAGAGCAAATTTTTTCGCAAAGCTCCAAGGCTTTTTCTCCAAACTTCTCCCCTTTTGGCAATAAATTCATCAAAATGCACGAGAGAATGAAATGACTTGTGTGTTCTTTATTTTAAGCATTTGGAGCCATGAAAATTATCCATAATGATTTTGCGAGTATTACACTAAGCCATAATTCATAGGAATGCTATCAAGATCATGACTATTTATGTAGAGAAAAGCTAAACCAAATAAGTCATAATCTGAAAATTGATCTAATTTCTTAGCATGTCAAGTTTTGATATTAGTCTAGCTAAAGGTATCCAAGGATGATGCAAGCCATGTCAAATAATCTAAGGGAAATCAAGAAGCTAATATTGAGCCAGTTTAGAGTGCTACAAGTTTCTTTTTTTTGATACTTGGTCTTTTTGTGAATAAGCAAATTTAGCACACTTGACTATTTCTCAAAATTATTTTTGGCTTTATCTTAGCAAAACGAGTCCTGGACTAGGAGCCATCCACAACTGCCTCCTAAGCTTCAACCATTTTCACAATTCTTAGCCATGTGCTAGATCTCAAGCCTTATGCGATCACTCCAAGCGAGAAGCTTAAGGAGATGATCTTGGTCAACCAAAACTCCCCCTGAGTTCATGCCTAGTGCAATGGCAAGCAGTCTCATAAGAAAGAATTGGTGAGATCAGTTTTTTCGCACAAAAGAGATCTTTTTGCTTTTACATAAATGTAGTTCTAGACCAAGAAGTTAATGATAATTCATACTACAGAAAAGAACTAACATAGCTCAATCTAATGCTCAACAAAGATTCAAGATTCAACTCAACCTATTTGACATGGCCAGAATCATAAAAGGATAACTAAAAATAGACTAGTCTCAAGAACTACCATGACATGAATTAATTCAAGTAAAGCCCCTTTTTTAATTAGCTTATCATGGCAACGACTAGACTACACATATAAAGTCATGATAAATTTAGCAATTAAGCACAGATCATGGCAAGATGTAATGCAGTGTAAACAGATCATATAAAGGATAATAATCAAGGCTCCATGTAGTTATATTACAATGCAAACTGAAATGCAATAAAATCCAGCTCCCCCTCAACATGAGATGCACTTGTAGTTCAAGTTGAGTTATGTCAAAATTAATATCTAGAAGTTCCCAAATGAACTCCCCCTGAACCAAAGCAATAAAAACGAGAAGCTGGCAAAGAAAATCCAAATGGGTAGTCCTTAAAGCATAGATAAGATGTAGAGGATACTATGGCTTAGACAGACTCTCGTCTACCCCATATGACTCCAAGACTATCAGCTGACTGTCTAGCACACACACTAGAGAGCAAACACGTACCCTGTCTACCCGAGGATGGCCCAACCCTCGCTAGAACCTACAAGCCGTGAGTGAGCTCAATCTAGTGAGATAAGAAACAGCTAATAAGCATCATCCTAGAATCACAAGATAAGAGCAGAAGTCTAAGCGACTAGACAAAAATAACACTCTAACCTATGCTAGAAGGACTAACCCCAATGCACCCCGAATGCTATGCAACAGAAAGGAGTAAGAGCATAATCAATATAATAAAAGCAGTAAAGCATAAAGCTCCCCCTCACAACAGTCCATAAGGACAAACCACCCCAAGCTCTCCCCGCAAAGCTGAAAACCTAGAACTATCCAATGGCTTGGTAAAGATATCAGCTAACTGGTGGTCACTGTCCACAAACTGGAGCAATATATCACCCTTCTCCACATGGTCTCTAAGAAAATGATAACGGATATCGATGTGCTTGGTCCGGGAGTGCTGCACTGGGTTCTTGGCAATGTTAATCGCGAAGTGTTATCACGTAAGAGTGGAACATCGCGATAACTAACCCAAAGTCCCGCAGGTCGGCCATCCAGTATCCGTCAGCAAAGAATCGGCGGCACAACGCACTCGGCCTCTGCGGTGGACTGTGCAACACCGGACTGCTTCCTAGATGACCAAGAAACAAGAGAAGTGCCAATAAATTGGCAGGTGCCAGAAGTGCTCTTCCTATCTATCCTACAGCCAGCAAAGTCTGCATCGGAGTAGGCTCGAAGGGAAAGACAAGAAGAGGAAGAGTACCAGATACCATAATCTATGGTAGCTCGAAGGTACCGAAAAATGCGTTTCACCGCCTGGCGGTGAGATACGCGAGGTAAAGCCTGAAATCGAGCACACAGACACACAGAGAAGTGTATGTCCGGTCTCGAGGCAGTGAGGTACAAGAGAGAACCGATCATGCTTCTGAACTCCTTCTGATCAACTGGCTCGCCATCCTCATCTGGATCAAGTGAAGTCGTTGTTGCCATCGGAGTAGATACTGGCTTGCCATCACTCATGTCAAAGCGCTTCAGGAGGTCTCGAGTGTACTTGCCCTGATGCAAGAAGGTACCCTCCCGAGTCTGCTTGATCTGGAAGCCAAGAAAGAAACTCAACTCGCCCATCATGCTCATCTCAAACTCCGAGCTCATGACATCGGAAAACTGAGAAACGAGAGCATGTGAGGAGCCGCCAAAGATGATGTCATCCACATAAATCGACGAGCAGAAGATCGGTGCCATGCTTGGCGAATGAACAAGGTCTTGTCTACTTTACCCATCTCAAAACCATGACTCAACAGTAGGACTTAAGCCTCTCATACCAAGCTCTAGGGGCTCGCTTAAGTCCATACAAAGCTTTGGAAAGCTTGAAGACATGGTTTGGGTATTTGGGGTTTTCAAACCAGGAGGTCAGTTTGACGTAGACCTCTTCCTCAATAAAGCCATTGAGAAAGGCACTCTTGACATCCATCTGGTAAAACTTGAAACCCTTAGAAGCTGCAAAGGCAAGCAGGATTCTAATGGCTTCAAGTCTGGCTACAGGGGCAAAGGTCTCCTCGAAATCTAGACCCTCAACCTGGGAGTACCCCTGAGCTACCAGTCTAGCCTTGTTCCGAATAACCACTCCATCCTCACTTTGCTTGTTCTTGAACACCCACTTAGTCCCAATAATATTGTGACCGCGCGGGGGCTCGACAAGCGACCAGACATTGTTTCTCTCGAAATTTTCTAACTCCTCATGCATGGCATTGACCCAAGACTCATCAGAAAGAGCCTGACAAACATCCTTGGGCTCAAAAGAGGCCACAAAAGCAGAGTGGAGACAAAAGTGAGACGTGCCAGACTTTGAGCGTGTAACGCGCTCAAAGAGATCTCCAATTATCTGCTCTGAAGGATGAGCTTTCTGGATATGATGGGGAGGTCCTGGATGAGAAGTAGTGGCCTCTACCTCATGAGCTGATGAGGTAGGAACAGAGCCACTAGCTCCTGAGGATGCGGAAGGAATGGGCTGATCTCCTTGAGGTACGGTGGTGGAAGCAGGCACCTCAAAGGGAGGAGAAACTGGATCGGGTAGACAACCCTCATCTTCATCCTCCTCATCATCCACAAAGATGGGCTTGACCGCTCTCATCGAACTCGAAATGTCGCCTAGTCCCTGGTGGCCTCATCGAAGGTCACCTCGCAGGTCTCTACCATTTTACTAGACTCGCAGTTCCAGACCCTATAAGCCCGCGAAGAAGTCGAGTAACCCAGAAAAATTCCATCACAGGAACGTGACTCGAACTTATCTAGGTTCCCGGACTTCAGAATAAAACACTTGCAACCAAAAACACGAAAATGAGATACGCTGGACTTTCGCCCGTATCTCAACTCAAAAGAAGTGCGATGCAAGTGTGCCCTCAGAAAAACTCTGTTTGAAACATGGCACGCGGTGGCTATTGCCTCAGCCCAAAACTTCCTAGGTGTAGAATACTCATTAAGCATCGTCCTGGCCATCTCGACCAAGGTACGGTTCCTCCTCTCCACAACGCCATTTTGCTGGGGGACGTATGGAGAAGAGAACTGATGCTCTACACCTGACTCATCGCAAAACCTCTCAAAGTAGGAATTCTTGAACTCCGTGCCATTGTCACTGCGGATCGCTCGTAAGGCACCCGGGAGCTCAACAGAAAGCCTACTGAACAGACCTCGAAAATGTGTAAACGTCTCATCCCTCGAGGCTAAGAAAAATACCCAAGAGTACCTCGAGAAGTCATCGACTACGACAAGAACATACCACTTCCCTCCTGCTAACTGCACTCTAGCTGGTCCAACTGTGTCCATGTGGAGCAGCTGTCCTGGTGCATCGGTCATCGTGACGGTGACCGGAGGATGAGAAGCGGCAACCATCTTGCCGTGCCGGCAAGGAGCGCAAACAAGATCTTTGACCATCTTGAGCTTCGGCAGACCACGAATGAGATCGTGGCCGCTAACTCGGGTCAAATGGTCAAATCTAATATGACCAAGTCTCCTATGCCAGAAAGAGAGGTCGCGAGAATCAGAAGCAACTAAACACCTGAGAGGATCACCAGAAGACTCAGAAAAATCAGCACGAAAGATCCTCCCAAAACGAGAAATCCCGCAAACCAGACTACCCGAAGAATCAAGAATTTTGCAATTATTTTTCTTAAAGCTCACCTCAAAGTCGTCATCGGTAAGCTGAGAAACGGAAAGCAAATTATATTGCAGCTTACTAACCAAGGCAACATCTTTTAAAACAAAAGACTCATTAATGCGATCGCCTTTGGCGATGACACGCCCAGAAGAAGCATCTCCGAAGGTGATCGTCTCATCACCTGGAGCACGGGCAAGGGAAGAAAACCAACGAGAATCTCCGGTCATGTGTCGTGAACACCCGGAGTCTACGAGCCAAACCTTTCCCTTCCCTGCCCGGCGAACCTGAGTCAAACAGAGAGTAAAGTCTTAGTATTGGGGTAAATCAACAATGATTTTGGCACCCAATACTGAATAACACGTCGAGCAGATGAAGTAGTCAAGCACGACTGACCTCTATCTACCCTACGCTCCCTGTTACTCAAGCGCGTGAGGTCTAAGAGGACCGAAGGCGTTGGCCGAGTCCGCGCTCGGGAGAGCGAGTCGGAGTACCAACAACACGCTGATCTCGCCGCGGATAGTTATCTCGATGGAAACGAGATCTACCCTCAGGACGGCGGATATCATGTCCTGGGGCAAATCGAGGACGAAAATCAGAAGAACCAGAAAAATCAAGTCCTCGATGCTGCCCAAAAGCATCAACAGTAGCAACCTTAGACCTCGTGCTGGTCCTAGGTGCACTCAAGATCTGGGGCTGACCCTGAATACGCCTAAGAGCTGCAACACGGTCTCTCTGCGCAATCCTGGCACGCCTGAAGCATCGTTCGATCATATGTCCATCCTTCTGACAGAAGGTGCAATGAAACTTCACCCTGTGAGAGGCCGAAGTTGCAGGTGGAATCACCTTGCTGTCAGAAATCCCTTGGACGAAGCCTGCAGATTTAAATTTGACTTTCTCAGTCCTGGGCTCAGTCTCGATCACACCTGGTGCTTTGGGTCTGAGCACGGCAGGTGGATGCTTCCTCATGTCCTCATAGAAATCATATCCTAGACCCTGATTAAATCTGCAAATCTTAGATTGGTCTAGAATAAGATTGAGCTTCTTCTTGCCTCCTACAAATCTCTCGAGAGTATTTATAAGATACTGACACTCCCGAAAGAGAGAGGTGCAAGAAGAGCAGGGAGAAGGGGGAATAACAGAGGGTAAGGAAGCAAAAGAAGAACCAACAGTAGAGGAAAGAATGGCTTGTGCACGCACAGCCGACTCTGATGGGACAGTCCTACTACTAGCAGGTTGGCTCCCGTTGCTAGGCGTCTCTACCTTACCCTTGGGCTTCTCCCCAACACCAGCACACACATTACAACATGATTGTGGCTTCTCTAGTAAATTCTTAGTTAGCTTCACACATTTTTCTTCCAAAACAATCAAGTCAGATTTTAGTTTATCACAATTTTTGCATGGTGAGCTAACAGGGTCCTTAGAAGCATATTTAGCTATTTTCTTGTTGTAATCAATCATTTCTTGGAATTGTTTAGAAACAGATTCAAGTTCAGCAGTTAATTTAGGACAATTTAAACATGAAGCAGTTGGCTCAATCAAAGAAGCATGCAATTCAGCAATTTTATGATCTGCTCTTTTTAAGTTCATTTTTAAGTTATTGCAATTTTCACAAGTTTCAGGCAGATCAATAAGCATAGTGTAAAGACCTCTAAAAGCATTATCCTTATCCTCACATGAGGTGCAAGAAGTAGTCTGAATATTAGAGGAAATAGAAGCAACCCTACTCATTTCTAGTTCAGCAAGCAGACTATCATTCTTCACTTTAAGCAAATCAAGCTCAGAAGTCAAACTATCATGAGAGGTCCTTAGCTTTTCCATATCTCCAAGCAAAGAAGAACATACATCACATTCGTCACGGGAGGGAGCAGATATAAGTGAAGTAAACTCCCGTGACGATCTCTCTACTTCCTTCTCAAGATCCACAACCCTAACTCTAGATTTAGCATAGAACTTTCCTAACTTCAGAAATGCAGTATAGAGCTGGTCGTAGGAGGGACCTACCTCATCGGAGTTGCCAGAGCTCATTGTCGCCGACGCCGTTGTCGCTGGCCATGAAGCACATGCCGATGAAGTCGTCGCCGTCCTTGGGATCTTGATCATCCTTGTCGTCGTCGTCGCTCCACCCCTCCACGTCGCTGAAGTCGATGTCGTCGAAAGCAGTGAGGACGCGGTGGAAGAGCTTCTTGGCTTTGCCAAAGTTGCGGAACTTCTTCTTGCCTTGAGCGTGAACTGGGGGCTTCTTGTTGCGGTTCCTGTCGATGTAGTCGTTCTTGCCTTTCACCAGCTTGGGGCAATTTGCCCGAATGTGGTTGGGGCCACCACACTCGAAACAAATGACAGGTCCTCCCCTCTTTCTATCCCTCCTCCTCTTGTAAGTATGGGAAAACTTCCGAGCTAGGAGGGCCAGTTGCTCATCCTCGAGCTGCTCTAACTGATCATCAGTTATATCACAGAGAGCAGCAAGGGAGAATCCACACGGCAGATCAGAAGAAAGACCGTGTTGAATCGGGATCGGTGACTAGGGCCATCGACTGTGACTTCGACTTGCGAGAGACAATGTCAATCTCGTGAGTCTTGAGACGCGAGTACAGCGCATCAAGAGTCAAAGTCGAGAGGTCCGTGGTGTCCTTGATGGTAGTCACTTTCATCTCCCAAACACGCAGATCGAGTGCAGTGAGCATCTGTCGAGCGTTATCCGAGTCGGAGTATGTGAGACCGACCGCTCGGAGGTTGCTCAGAATTTTGTGAAAACGCGCAAAACATTCATCTAAGGACTCACCAGCGAGCATTTCAAACTTGTTGTAATCTCACTTGAACTGATCCTGTCGAACCGTCTTAATCTGGGTGGTGCCCTCATGATATACATCGAGGGTCATCCAGATGTCGAAGGCCGACGTGAGATGAGAGATGCGATCAAATTCGCTCCTGCTCAGACCCTGGATTATAATGTTCCTTGCCTTAGCATTTGCCTCAACATCAGCCATGTTATTAGCATTGATGTCCTCATCGGCAGTAACAACAAAACGGGTCTTGACCTTGCGCCAGATGGCATACCCCTGGGCCTGGATATATGTCTCCATTCGGCTCTTCCAGAAGGGGTAATCGATGCCATCGAAAACGGGCGGCTTGGTCGAGTACTTGTCCGTTGCCATGGCTCTTGAGACCGGTTAAGATCTATAGACAAGAGTTAACCGGCTCTGATACCAATTGAAGGATCGAAAACGGCAACAGAGGGGGGGTGAATGGTGCTTTTAAAAATTACCCCCAAGTATTCACTTCTAATCTTTCCTCCGATAGCAATAAATACTATGAAGAAGAACCTACAAGATATATATAAAAAGAAAAACTGGTTCCAAGAGATTGTTCACAAATCTTACTTAAAACACACCCTCTTCTAAAGCTATTTGAAGCTATGAAGAAGAGAGCTAAAACTGATTGCTAACAGATGTCCTAAACCAAAAGACAACAAATACTGCAAGCACACAAAAAACAGCGAGAAGATTAACTGAAAAAAAAAACCAAAACAAATTTAAACACAGGGACTGCTGTCCAAAAGAAGGCTGAAAACACACTAAAATTAGTGCTTAAAAGTGCTGCTCCAAAGCGGAAATTCTGCAGCTAAGAACATGCTGAAAACTGCAATTAATTGCACCAAAAAAGGGGACTAGAGGCTGCAGAAAAGGAGGACAAAGATGCTGCCCAAAACCCGTAAAGAAAAGTGGTCTGGAGAGAGCAAAACAGAGATTGCAGACTGCTGTCTACAGCTGACAAAACACAAAGAAAACAGCCACTTAAAGAGAGCAGGATGCTGACCAAAAACACCCTGGAAAGCACACTGCAAAGCTCAAAATCTGCACCACTTGCAGTCTGAAAATGCACTCAGTTTGCTACCCAAAAACTGCACCAAACCATTTTAGAACGTGAGCACTTGCTGCAGAAAAATAGCCACTGATACAGGCTGCCAAAACTGAATAGAGATCAACCACAACAGAGAGAACCAGATAAGAACTACTGCTGCTGCTACTAGAAAATAAAACTGCTAGCTAGCCGAAAGAGCCAAGACTGAGAACAAACCGAGAGAACTAAAACTGCATTTTCTGTCACCCGTAAGCTGCTACTCTGTCTTTTCCTGGTCTGAACCAAAGCTACAGGAACCCGAAATCGAGAAGTAGATCCTGTACTCACGCGGTTACACAGGAAGGAATAGGCTAATGAACCGAAAGTACTACAGGTAGCAGCTACAAGAAACCAAGACTGAAACTAAAATCACCAAAAAATGAACAACAATCATCAAGGAAATGCAGAAAATAAAACTGCAGACTATTGATAATGCATAACTAAAAGAAAGGAAACAATCGCTCTCATTGTTGCTTTAGAAAACATGAAGAACATGCAACCAATAAAGCATAGCTAGCAATAACAGAAAATACAAACTGCACCTAGCAAATTAATCTGATTGCTATCAAGTTTTTGCCAACATAGATACTACTTGCACCATATATATATGTATGTGTATATATATATATATATATATATATATATATATATATATATATATATATATATATATTTATATTTAGTAGTACTAGAAGCAATATGAACAAAAATTCTAAAGAAAACAAGAAAATAGCACAAGATATAAAACAAGCATGTTCATATTGAGACGAAGAGCGATGAACGATTAATATAACACATAAGTGTTTACATCACTCTTCCATGTCTCATCCAAGAACACACACAAGGAGAGAATAGAACCCTAGAACTTGCAAAAAATATTTCTCTCCCAAGAGCACAAGCATTAGGAAACCCTAATACTCATACCCATTTCTCTTTCTCTCTCTCAAGGTGCACTTCTCCACCTAGAGAGCACCTCTATTTATAGCCTCCACTAATGGGTCTAGTAGACTACTTTACCCATTAGGTCACACCACTCTCCACTAATGGGTTTATACTCAATTATACCCATTAGGTTACAACTTCTCTCCACTAATGGGTTTACACTCAATTATACCTATTAGGTTACAACACCTCTCCACTAATGGATCATTCCATATAAAATCCGCTTCCGATTGTGCAGCTTTGCGTATTTTCCAAAACGCCCCTCCTGCACCTTCCTAGAAGCTTCCTCGTCTCTTGCCGCGCACGCCTCGCAGCCACTTCGAGTCCTCGCCGTCTTCGACACATCCCGACCGTTCGACCTCAAGACCGCCCGTGCCTAGTCCGGTCACCCGTGTCTCGCCACGACTCCGTCTCAAAGTCCTGCAGTCACACAGACAAGAAAATACATTACATAGCATCGCACAAAATGATATAATTTAAATATCTGCATCGGTAATTAGCATAAAAAAATACCCGGAACAAACTCAGACTTTAGGACACGTGTCAATTACTCATCACACTACTGGGGTTACCTCCACATGGTCTCTCAACTTGATAATGAAGTAATATTATTATGTCATTCCTTGACACTTAAAATACCCGATCCTTGTCACTACAGATGTTAATAATAACTTTACTAGCTATATGTCATATTTAAATACCATGCTAGTCGTATTCAAGTCCAAGGCATTAAATTGCCCTGCTCATTACTCTTTGAATATGAAAACTTATATTTGGGACAGTCATTAGATGTAAGTAACTGATAATTTATGATAACTTAGTTTATGTTTCTCAAAACCCCTAAAAACTTGCTATACCTATCTGGACAGATGGTAAGAGAAGTTGGTGTGGATATAACACGAGAATTGGTGGTTTATGGTATGCACTGTCTGGAAAATGAAGGACTTAATCCTGTGATAATCCCTTCGTGTTAAATAGTACTATCACAAGCTGGCAAACTATAGGCATGACTAGCTAATTTGCATCATCAGTGGGGGAAAGCACCATTGGAGTGACCCACGAGTTGTGGTGCTAGATTTAAGCCACCGTGGACACCGATCGTATTGCTGGTATAAACCATCATGTGGCGTAAGAGGGTGTCTGGGTGGGGCGAATATAGCCTCCCTTAGATGAAACCTTAGCGGGTGCAATCCTTCGCTAGATGCATTATAAAGGCCATATGGTAATCTTCTTGATCTGCATGTCAAAGGAAACATGCAGAATATAGCAAGTAGGTTATCTCTTATGAGTAAAGATGTATAATCTCTGCAAAGTATAAACTATTCGAATAGGCGTTCCAACGGTCAAGGAGGGACATGGGAACTTGCTTGAGTCAGTTCTATTTCAAAAAACTTTGTGGGTTGGATAAAAACCTATCAAATGGAAGTACTCTGCCTTTAACTTTTTCTAGAGAGACGTACTCCAGTGGTGATAAAAAATTAGCATTGGTAGAGGTAACCATGCACTGTAAAAGATGGATGTAACCTACATATTAATACTTCATTCTCACAATTAACTTTAGAAAATATGGTTTAGTTAAAACTGCTAAGACCTAGAAGTTTACTTATTGTATTTTCAAACAATACTTTTAGCAACTAAAAGAACTCTTAGCCTCCCTTGATAGCTTTGCATGTATAATTATTGTATCCTGTGTGGTGGCTTGCTAAGTACCATTGTGCTCACTCTCGCTTAATTACCATCATTCAGTTAGTTAGGAAAAGAAGCTCAAGCTCTGTGATACTTTAAAAAGGGATCGACAGAGCTGAAAGACGAAAAGGCTAAAAACTTGATCGTGAACTCCAGTTGGCTGCCTGTGGGCAAGTCCTAAGAGTCCCGCCTGTGTGAAGTTTTCGCTGTTGTATTCTTTGTTTTCGGCCTGATCGACCCATGAGTAAGTTATTACTGTATTAATTAAACTTTCGCATAATATATTTTTGATACATAATAATACATCTGTGAGCACTATCTACTGATCTAGGGAATAGTGCTTTGAAATCACAAAGAATCTGGGTTTACTAACCTAGGGTCCACCAGTACTCCCCTTTGTAGAAGCTACCTATGGTCTATCCTCATGATATTCTAACACAAAGAGCTGCCTACCACCACTAATTAATCAAAGAAGTCATTTACAAATCTAGACTTATATCTAGGAACAAAAGCTAGAGGCCTAGCTCTAAAGATATCATGGGTGAAGGAACTCCTCTAATAAATCTCAAAGCACGCATCCTCTTTTTGCAACAATGTGACTATCCTTCTTGCAAAATATGTAATGATAATTGACCTTTTGAGAAGTTTGACCTACTGAAATAGGAGCACTTATTTTGCTAGAAGGGGTTTGAGCAAAACCAGCTGACCTAAATACAGTCTTGGTAGGCTCAAGGGGTTTGACTCCAAACTTGCCACTCTCCAAAACTCTCACAACCTTAGGTGAGTGATTCTTGGAATATTCTAGAGAATTGAAATATAGACCTCTCTTTTTCACATTCACCTTATATTAGTCAAGAATCATGTTGATGTTCTTCCCACAAAAAAATATCTCAAGAGTCTTTTTGAGGTAGTCATTTCTTGCACTAGGTTCTCACATGTGGCACACTCGGTGTTCTTGGTTGTCCTAACACATCTCTCTTTGTGAACAACTATCTCAAGCTTCAAAGCCTTACAAGATACATAAGGAGAATTTCTAATCTTACTCAACTGCTCATTGAACTTGACTCTAAATGCCTCATACATTTCATCAAAATTAGTCCAATTTTAGCACAACATGAACAGAAAATAGAATCAAGATTTTCTTAGATACAGCCATAGATAAGGATTTTTTATTTTTATATTTATCCTAAAGTATCTTGTTAAGAACATCAATTTCAATGAAGAGCTTAGAGAAATTTTCACACGATACAGTTCTAGAATGAAGAAGCATCTCAGTTATTTCCTTCATCTCGAGTTTGTTATCCTCACAATAAGAGCAAGAATAATCAGGATTAAACTTAAATAATTCATTTGTCACACTATCAAGTTTTAGTTCAAGCATAGCACAATCTAAGTATGATAAAGGAATAGCATTTAAAGGAATCACATCTAAAATAATAGTATCCAAGCAACCATGACCAATACTAGACTTGAGATATTCTAGTTCATCTAGAGCATCTTTGAGTTGATCAACAACAAAAGAGTGTTTAGTTGTAAGAACAACTAATAGGTCAAGCAAAGACAAGCAAGACTCATAGTTTGCAACATCAGAAATTATGGACTTAAGGCTAACAATTTCTAGGTTCAAGTTATCAATCATAATATCATGATTCTTGATCATCTTAGCTTGTTTCTTCAATTTTTTTGTTTAGCTACAACAAGAGCATGTTTCATTTGTTGATCCAGGGATGTATCTCATTGGGATCACTATAGGTATCATCGTCGAAGTTATCGACGTCCGTGACACTGCCCTAGGCCATGAAACACGTGCCGATAAAATCCTGTATCTTCTTCTTGCCCTTGGATTCATCCTCATCGTCCTTAGTCTCTGAGTCCAGATTGCTCATGTTGACATTCTCAAGAGTAGCAAGGACCCAGCTAACGAAATGTGGTGTTGGGCTTCTTAGACTTTGCATCATGAGCTTGATGACACTTTTAATAGTCATTGTCCTCCTTGCCCTTCAGTTTGTGGCACTTGGCCCGAATGTGATTTGGCTCACCACACTTGAAGCAAGTGACAAGGCCACCACTCTTCCTGTTCCTCACCTTGTAATAAGCATTGTGAATTTGGTGGATAAGAGTGCTATGTCACCTTCAGGAAGCTTCTCCAGTTGTTCATCTGATGTGGCACAAAGTAGCACTACTACTTTAGTTAATGCTGTTTTGAGCCAACAAGATGAAGCCAAAGGGGGAAGGAAGTGAGGATGATGAAAGAAAAAAGAATGTAATCACTATGGCGTATAAAGAAGACAAGGAGAAGAACTATGCCAGCCGTAGAAAGAAAACCCTAGTTTGGAACCTTGAGTTGGATGGAGTTGTGCGTATATTATGTGGGCCTAATCATAGTGAAGAGAGAAAGAGAAAGCTCATTTGGCTCGAGGAAGACACAACATCAATCAAGTTTTAGTGCTTGCAGTTTTGTATACAATGTTCAAGAAGCTTTCAATGCCAATTGTGAGGTTTCTACTATGTACAAAATATATATTTGAAAAGATAATGAAGTCTACTTTCCAATAAATTAAACGGTGCATAATTTGGAGCTTCCTACACAAAGTTATGGTAAGATTATTGGATACTGTACGGGCTGTTTGGGGAGACGCACGAGAGTTACCAAATATAAAGGTCCGAGTATTGTAATGCATGTGTGCGTAATATCCGACCACACCATGGCTTTCCAAAGGTTGAGAAGGATTCCTTTTTAGCTTCCAAATAGATTTGAAAGCCCCTTAAACAAGAAAAGTAAAGATGTGAAGATTTAAAATCGGTTCAGACTCAGTTCGAGACAGCCAGCAAGACCAACCTTAAAACACCCATAACTTTCTTGGATTCATTAGAAAGCTAATTTGAAGCCCCACACAATTCATGAGGTGCTAGCCTCGGAAACCTCCTAGTCACAGCACAAATTAACACACAAACCGAGGACTGTATTTTAGGTATTTCCTTTTTAATTCATATTGGCGTAGGTTTTTTGTGTTCGTGTTATGTTCAAGTTGGCCGCACACTTAGTGCCAATATAAGGCCAGGTCCTTAGCCCCATTGTACGATAGGTTATCTATGATATGATTTGAGGAATATAAACACCAGAAAATCGCCCTGGTTTGGCGGCCATTTTTGGCGTGTTCTTGAGCTTCATCGAGGAATTGCTCTTGGTGTGTTGAATTCAATTATGGTGTTGGATTCAGCTTGCTAAAACTTCAGTTTCTCTACCTTTGTTCACGTACTATGGTGTGCGTGGAAAATGGTTTATCTCGGAGGTGCATGCACAAGAACCCTAGAACAAGGAGGGTAACCAATAAGGTGTATCGTGAAAGATCAAGGCCAAAACAACGTGGTTCAGTTAGTTTGCTAGTTGGATCCACATTAGTTAGTATCAGAGCGTGGTTGATCATAGTACAAGGTTGCTAATTTTTTTCTTGATGGTGGTTTCTCTAAAGACTAAAGATGGTGAGGTACTTCATACTCATGCCGAGCTAATTGGGGAGGCACCCCAATATATTACGTCTTTGCTGTCCGAGGTGCGACTTGGGCTTGAAACGATACATGACTACTTCTTGAGTTGTCATAGGAAGCTTGAAGGCAAGGTTGATGATTTGGGGGGTGTGAATTGATGCGTTGATGGAGACTATATGCAATCGGCCACAACAATTTCAACATGCTGAACAGGGTCATCAATATCCCGAACGGCATGCATCATATGAAGATGATGAACAAAATGAGAGCATTAATAGTGTAGCAGGCTTTGCTCCACACAACCATGCCAAGCTCAAGACCAACGTGGTGCTGACCGTGGTAGAAGTGTGTGTGACAGAGGTGCTGCCCATGGTGGAGGCATGCGTGATGGTGTTTACTTTGCTCAGTGTGTTGCCATGGATGATGGCATCGAACGGGTAAAAATCTCTATTCTATCATTTAACGGTAAAGCTGAGCTAGAAGAGTACTTGGAGTGGGAGATGTGCGTTAAACAAATTTTTGATAGCCATCACTACACAGAGGAGAAGAAGATTCTCTTAGCGACAATTGAGTTCACCAGATATGCTCTAGTTTGGTGGAACTAATTGTGTCGTATGGGAGCTTATCCGGATACTTGGGTACAATTGAAGAATATCTTGAGATGATATTTTGTTCCAACACACTACACTAGGACCTTTTGTACAATCGGCTACAACAATTACGCTAAGGTAATTCTAGTGTTGATGAATATTATAAAGAGATAGACATATTGATGATCCGTACAGGGACGGAGGAGCATTATGAGGCTACTATAGCATATTTCTTTAATGGGTTGAATGAGGATGTGCAAGATAGGGTGAAGATAGTCCATTACTATAACATTCAAGACTTGATGCATCAAGCCGAATGAGCCAAACAATAATTGAAGCGTAAACAAGCCAAGGGTGGGTGTGCCAATACTCAAACAAGCTTATAGAGACGTTTATCATAGCAAAGTGATGATGTTGGCCCACATTCCAAAGTGGCAACATTAAATCATTCAAGCGGGGCACTTTCAAAGATGATAAGCAATGGAGGTAAAAAAATAACTAAAACTGATTCTAGTTTACCTTTCAATGCTTGTGCTAGAGAAATTGAGTACTTCAAGTGTAAGAGCCGGGGGCACATGATGAAGGACTATTTAAATATAAGGAAGGTGCTTCTCACTAATGAAGGACAGTTCATGTCAAAGAGCGAAGAAAGTGCAAAATCAGAAACGGAGTATGAAGAACAATCCAATGATTCCTCACGAAAAGATGTATATTGTGATCCTATGAATGGTCCAAGTTTAATGGCTCACAAGGTGAATTATGACAATACCCCAATAGTAAAGAAAGGACAGTGGTGGGGTGTTTTTGAAACGGAATGCAAGATCAAAGATAAAGCATGCAAGTTGATCATAAATGGAGAGAGTTGCGCTAATATGATTAGCAACGATTTGATGTACACTTTGGGGCTATCCAAGTGGAGGCATCCTCAACCGCATCACGTGGAGTGGCTACACAACTCCGGGAGGCTAAAGATAACTCACAAGATGCGTGTTCCGTTTGTTGTTGGTGACTATGTTGATAAGGTGGATTGCGACGTCGTTTCAATGGATGCATGTGGGTTACTGTTGGGGAGGCCATGCAAATATGATCATGATGTCACGCATGCTGGGAGAGTCAACATATATACATTCAAGCATGGAGGCAAATGACATGTACTAAATGTAATACCCTGAATGTCATTTCGACGTCAATTTTTAAATTAATCGCGGAGTCACCCGGATTTTCGGTAAAGCACGGGAAGGGAAAAATAAAATTGGAGAATTGTCTAAAATTAAAAATGAATTAAATGATTAAAATTAAGGGTTGGTGGGCTGTCTAGGGAGGGAGGCTGGGCTTCCCACCTCCCACCATGGGCCCAAAGTGCCCCAACCTAGCCCAAGCTGCCCCCTAAACCCTAGCCTATTTAACCCCTTGGGCGCTCTCCCCCTCCCCTTTTCCCCCTTGGCCGCCACCCATAGCCCTCCCCTTGTGCCTCCACCCTCCCCCAAAGAGTTGCTGTCCATTGGTGTAAGGAAAAGAAGAAGAAGAGGAAGAGAAGGAAAGGAGGAAGAGGAAGAGGAGAAGAGAAGGAGGGAGATCCCAAGGGATCCTCTAGATATTTTTTCCCCATCCCAAATCCTTCTGGTTTTGCTGTAATTAGGGTTCTTAGCATGAGAATTGATGGAGATTAGCAATTTGATTCTCCGATTAGGGAATTCCTACTGTCTGCGTGTAGTTCAATCCGTGCAGTGTAGCTGTTTGCGCAGATTAGACCTATGAAACGATTTTTCCTGTGGGTCTGGCCAAAAGGAAAATTGTAGAGGACGTCAAGATCTATTTCCTGTGGTATAGTTCTTGATGAAATAAATATAGTTGTGAGGTAGTATTCTTAAATGACCATATTGTGGTCAAGTGGTAGAATTCTTAGTGAATATATTGTGGTCTTAGTGGTGATATTCTTAATGAATATATGGGGGTCTATGTGGTAGTATTCCCTATGAAACGATGGATTATGATCTTGGTGAATCAAATATGTGTAACATCCTGTTTTTCTGAGATTTTTAAAGCCTGGATTTTAAAAATGAATTTTCTGGAATTTTCTGAATTTAATTGAAGCTTCAAATGAATTTTTAAAGTTTTAAATGATTTAATATGATTAAAATAAACATTAACATAAGTGGGAAATATTTTATTTGTGTTCCTCAGGTCTCAAGGAATTTTCTGGTATTTTTGGTGAATTTTTTGGGATTTATTTGGTATTTTCTAGAGCTTTTAGAAGTTTATTTGAATTTCTGGAAAAAGAAAAGAAAAGAAATTAACCTCAGCCGCCCGATCTCCTCTCTCCTCCACGCGTCGCTAATCCCGCGCGCCGCGCCGCCGTACCCTTTTCGCGCACCCGCCGCCTCGCTGCCCGATCCCGCCCCGCGCCACGCGTCGCGCATCCATGCGCGCGGCGGCGGCTGGGCGGGCGCCGTCGCCACCGCGCCCGCCGCGCCCTCGGCCGCTCGATCGCGCGCCCGCGCGATCGCAGCCGTCCGCTCCCCGCGCGCGCGCGAACCCTAACCCTAACCCTGGTCGCGTCCCCGCCGTCCGATCTTGCCGCGTGGCCGCATCCTAGCCGTCTAACCCGTCCGCGTCGCGACCGTTGCCCGAACCGGATCGAACTCCTCGGTTCGTGTGTTAAAACTTCGCGTTCGTTCTTGGTTCGCGTGCACGTCCCCGAACCCTCGCCGCGCCTCCGCTCGCCCTCGCGCCGCGCCGTCGCCGAGCGCTCGCCGCCGCCGTCTTTGCGTCTCGCCGTCGCTCGAGGTCGCCGGAGCATCGGCCGCCGCCGCGTCGCCGCCGGTGAGCCCCTCGCGCCCGTTCGCCGCGTCGCCTCCGATCGCCTCGCCCTCGCCCTCGCCGCCTCGCCTCGCCTCGGCGTCTGCGCCGCGCGCCGCGACCCGTCGCCTCGCGCGCGCGCACCCGCCACGCGTCACCTGCGGCGCGATCCGCGCTCGCCGCGCGCGCGTGGCGGTTCGCGCGGCGAGCCGCCATCGTCGCCGATCCGCCCGTCGCCGCGCCGCGCAATCTCCGCCGCCGCTCGGATCGGCGAGGCTCGAGATCGGCCGCGTGCCGCGCCCCGCCGTTGGATCCCGCCGACGCCGCCCGCGCCCGAGCCGCCAGCTCAGCCTAGCCACGTGGCAGCACCAGCGCGCGCCACGTCAGCCCTAGTCCACGTGGCATGACACGTGGCATGCCACGTCAGCGCCACGTCAGCCCGAGCCGTCCCCCGATGACACGTGGCATGCCACGTCAGCTGCCACGTCAGCCGAGTGACACATGGCAGCATTTGCTGCTGCCACGTCAGCGCGCCCCCGCCGCGTCAGCCCGCCGCCCCCGTGCACTGTTACGTGGACCGAGTCCACGGTGGACTCGGAATTTCGTGGACTGGGTCCATAGCACAGTAACTTTTCCGATTTTCCCGAATTAATTTTAGAATTAATTTTTCGGGAGCCTGTTCTCCTCCGTCCTAGCTCCGATTGACCCCGTTCTTTTTTCTAAATTCATCTAAAATTGAGCTCTAGCTGTTGGTTCTAGTTTTGTGAATTTTGGAGTTCATTTGCTTGTCATTTTATGTGTTTCTTTGTTTTCGGTCGTTTTCTCTCTCGTTAGATTCGGATTCCGGAGGAGCAGGTTTCGCGCCAGAAGACCAGGAGTACCCCGCTGAGCATAATGAAGGCAAGTCGTGTCCCTTGATCATGTTGAACCCAATTTTGCAAACTATTATTTAATTATTTTGCTTTAAATTACATTGCATTGCTATTTTTATTCAAACCTTTGCACAGGTAGTTATTGTCCCGATTGAAATTATACCTCCTTGACACTTTGGAATACCATTATGCCATTGTCACCATAGGTTGGGTAATTTACTAGTGATGCTAGTTTATTTGTCACATGGGTCGGTACGATTAGATTGCTTAGCTGGCTTATATTACGATTGATCTCATCACACATGTTAAATATTAATTTGACTTAATGACATATGGAACTGGGGTTGGTGCCACGTGTATTAAAATTTGTGCCACGTCATTGGTGTGACGTTGACTTGGTTATACAAATTGGTTTTGCACTCGGGCGAGTGATCGTGCGATAAAGGGGAAATCTGATTGTACTTTGGGGATGTGGTAGTCTCGCCCGGGTAATGTTAAGGACTTAACTTTGTGCGCCATTGATCTGAGCTTAATCGTGCAAACCACATGTCTATTATGGGATGGACCTGGCTGATTAATTTGTAATATTTCAATTCAATTCTGCCATTGTGATGGACATGGTTGCTGATTTCCATGTGGCGCAAGGGGGTGTGATCACGAAACCTAGCGGGCAGGATTGTGTTGAGGTAGAGCATTGTAAAGGCCTTGTTGTGATTTCCTTAGGCCTAGGCTAATCACATCGTGTGGGTACAGTTGTGCAACCTCTGCAGAGTGTAAAACTATTCGAATAGCCGCGTCCTCGGTCATGGACGGTGCTCGGGATTTCACACGAGGTTAGTGTTTCATTTATAACTTGGTGGTTTATGTTGGGAGTGGACAGGTAGTTCACTGTTAGTTTAAACTTGTGAATTGGTGTTCACAAGTGGTTCATGTTTATCCCTTTGATTATCTATTGTTACTGTTTTCAGTTAACTTTCGCTTTCAAGTTATTTAATATATTTCATCAATAAATGCCTTTATGCAAATTAACCTTTCAGCCCTCCTTTGGTAAGCCTTGCATATTATATTGCATTTATTGTTACAAACGACTTGCTGAGTACCAATGTACTCACGGCTTTACGCCTATGTTGCTCAGTTGAGGGAGAGGAGTACTATCAGCAGGAGGTTCCAGAAGGAGAGTTCTACGACGACTTCACGGATTAGGCTTTGTTCTCCACTCGATAGCCTGTGGCTTGTCGATTGGTCGCTACGCTTTATTTTGGATTTCCGTTGCTATTTTGTAAAGCCCTTCCGGCTAGAGTTATTGTAAGCTTGGCCATAAGGTCGTACCTTTGATATTTTATCGATATTCGAGTTTTCCTTTATTATTGTCGTGTGTATGACTGTGATGACATCTATGTTTGACTGTGTGCACTAGCGTGATCCTGGACTAGTGCAGTTTACACAGAGAGACCGAGTTTGCATATTCAGGTCTCGACAATATGGATTATGCGGTATTGTCCTTATTGAATCATATGTGGATTATGAGGTTGTATTCTTGATGAATATATTGCTGATCTTTGTGGTTAAATTCTTATGAATCATTCATATCATTTATAATATGTCATGACATTTGCATTGTGAATGTCGCCGCTTATAGCCGCGACCGTGCCGGTACAGCATCGTACATTGCCGTAGTACGATGCACACTCTTACCTTGTTGGGTAAAGGTGCAGTGGATCATATGCATTCATATGTATTTTTATTATGGATGTATCATTTGTATACTTATGCAATGTGTTGTAGATGATTGATTTGCAAACAAATGTAATTTCTTAACTTTATGTGGTATGGGCTCATGAGAGTCCCTTGTGGTATGAGGAACGTGGATGTGGTCATGGAATGGGGGTTCACCCCCTTATGGTATGGTAGGGGATGTGGTTATGGCATGAGGTATTTTCTCTTGTGCTAACTGTTGTTAGCGGTTGTGGTTGCGGTTATGAAGTAGGCAATCGAGACCTAATTACTAATGTTTTGTGGTTGTTGGTAGTAATAGTAGTTAAGGCTATAATTAAGGTCAATATAGAAATTAAATGTTGAAGCTTAACCTATTGTAGTTTAATTAGCTTGTTAAACTATTTGCTTGCTGAGATTTTTATCTCACTCTTGCTTTTTCCCCCTTCCAAGTGATCCTTGAGCATGCATGGGAAGGGTAGAGCGGCACATCACAATTGCACACCATCTTATAATTAATGATGTAATAATTATGGAGTTCTAGTCATGATTTTAATTCTCTATTGATGTTTGTTTCAAATTAATAATGATAGACAGTGGTTCATTTTAATTAGTTAAAGTTGGTAGTGGTGGTTCTTTATTAATAGAGTTCTATTACCTTTATGTTAGTATGATTCGGCTTATCTTATCATGCTTTAGAAAATTATTGCTAGTTTATGTTATCTTGTAAATTGGCTAGTTTATGGAGTGGTTTAGTGGCATCCCAGGGTAATGTGGGTCCTAGGGTATTACACTAAAGCAAATGGCGGACAATGCGATTAAATTGCGATTAAATCTGAAATTCAGCTCATCGTAGGAAAGAAGAAAGCTTTGAAGAATACTCCAAAACCGAGGATAGTTTCGCTTGAAGGGAGAGGGGATGATGTGACACCAAGTAGCACTACTACTTTAGTTAGTGCTGTTTTGAGCCAACAAGATAAAGCCAAGGAGGAGGTAAGTGACGACGGCAAAAGAAGAAAGAATATAATCACCATGGCGCATGAACAAGACAAGGAGAAGAACCATGCCGGTCACAAGAAGAAAACCCTAGTTTGGAACCTTAGGTTGGATGGAGTTATGCATATATTGTGTGGTCTTAATCATGGTGAAGAGAAAGAGAAAGCTCGTTTGGCTCAAGAGGAAGACATCAATCAAATGGCCTCCATTCCGCAAACTTTCACATCAAGGACACCTAACATTTGACTTGCATTTTTAGAGTTGAAAAAGGTCAAGCCAATAGCACACCTAGCTTGTCGATTGGTCGCTACGCTTTATTTTGGATTTCCGCTGCTATTTTGTAAAGCCCTTCCGGCTAGAGTTATTGTAAGCTTGGCCATAAGGTCGTACCTTTGATATTTTATCGATATTCGAGTTTTCCTTTATTATTGTCGTGTGTATGACTGTGATGACATCTATGTTTGACTGTGTGCACTAGCGTGATCCTGGACTAGTGCAGTTTACACAGAGAGACCGAGTTTGCATATTCGGGTCTCGACAGAGATGGTATCAGAGCCATATCGACTGTAGGACGAAGCCCTAGTTAAATTGGTCGATAGCCCAAAAATTTATTTTCTAAATCAAACCAACTAAATTTGATATTTAGTAATATCTCTATCTTCTTACCTCATTCTTAAGGATTCTTGTCTCTTGCCCCAACTCTTGCAAAATTGGTTTTCCTAAAGTTATAAACTGATCTTCCCTTTATAAATGCATTAGATGTCCCAAGCTTATTACAGCCCGACAGGAGGATGGAGGTCACTTCTACGCGTTTTGTTGCGGAGCCTCGGATTTAAGAGACTGCCCGTCTACCTCACCAAGGATGAGAAGCAAAAAGGTCAACGCATCGGGAGCATCTCCAGGCTATACTTCACCACCCGAGTCGGCAAGCAGGTGCTACATCACAGTTTCAAGAACACCGGTGCCAGTGGGGAGATGTCAGCGCAAGGAGTTGCGCACAAAGCCATTCGTCGCCTTTGCAAGCTATACAAGATCAACATGGCCAGACTCGTCCGGAAGTTCAAGGAGCAGTACGGAGCCACCCCGAGACTACGAGCGATGCAGGAGGAGCCCGACCGCGATCGCGATACCTCTACCGTCGCCTACACCGCCGAGCCCGGAGGAGAGCGTCGTATCACCGGAGATCGTCGCGCCTACCTCGATCGGTTCACCCAGCATTGATCGAGAGAGCGATCGCGCGATCCGTAACTTGTGGGTTGTCTGGCGATTCGAGGGCGATATCGGTGTACCCTATTTGTCGGGACCGGTGGGAGCCTTCAGAGTAGATAGTGCGAGTAGACACGTTGGATTTTATTTGCAGTTGTGTGTGATGTGAGCTGCAAATATTGCCTTAAAAGCATTATATTGCGATCATGTCAAATCTTTTAATGGAGTTTATTTTTGTTCAGTTTCTTAGTTAGCCTTTTGGCTAAGTGTTTGTTTAGGATAGGTCTTCATTAAGCAAAACCCCCTTAGACGCATTTACCCCTTATCTATGCTTTTCCCTCTCGTCTTTTACCTTTTGGTCAGTCAGCAGTTGTTTCCTTTTCAGAGCAAGATGGTTGATACCAGGAACTCCTCCAGCCGCAATTAGGCGAACCAGGACCCAGAGAACAGTGCTGCGCAGCCAGTGCCACCTACCTTGGATCCTGCCCTCAGTCAGTTCTTGATGGCCCAGACTCAGATGATGCAGACCATGATGCAGGGTATGAAGACTATGATGCAGCGACGGCACGAGAGCGATACCACCACGGCACCTCGTCGGCAGTCCGGCTATGCGAGTTTATGAGGGCGAGACCGCTGTTTTCTCCAATTCGTCGAGCCTTTGGAGGCAGACGATTGGGTCCGTTCAGTTGAGAAGAAACTGAACTTGGCTCAATGCACCGACAGAGAGAAGGTTTTGTATGCAGCACATCAGCTTGAGGGACCAGCAGCAGAGTGGTGGGAGAACTACTGTGCCGCCCATGAGGACCAGAACAACATCACTTGGAAGGAATTCGCCAAGGCTTTCCATACCGCTCATGTCATGGATGGAGTGGTCGAGATGAAGAAGGATGAGTTTCGGGAGTTCCAGCAGAGGAACCTGTCAGTGAGTGAATATCTCAATAAATTCACTCGGTTGGCTCGCTTCTGGCGCGGAAGGATGTAGCGGCAGATGCAGCTCGCGAGAAGAGGTTCAAGAAAGGCTTGAACCCGGCTTTGAAGGTGCAAGTCGAGGCACGCGACTATGCGATTTCAGCGATTGGTGGATAAGGCCATTCTCATCGAGGAGAGTCGCGCGAGCTCGAGGAGTCTCGCAAGAGGAGGTTGATCAGCGAGGATCACGGTCACACCGATCTCGAGGCCTCGTTTTGGTTCCTACCGGCTGCACGAGTGCCAAAGAAGAAGCGGCAGCAGCGATCTTGATTCGGACCCGGCTCGGACACCACGCCCGATGGGCCATCAGTCAGCGTCACGGTGGTTCCGATGGACAGCGGCAACGAAGAGCAATAATTTAGCGGCATCCGTCACTTGCTTCAAGTGTCGCGAGGTGGGACACTATGCTAGCAAGTGCCCTCGAGGCGAGCCCAGCGCGCGATTCGCTTTGACTTGGGAGCCACACCGGTCGTACCCTACTCGGGAGCGGGGCGAGGAGCACCCGGCCTCGGGACGAGCCAGCGGGGCGCGGTGGAGAGGTCGGTGAACCACGTCACGCGAGAGGATGCCCGAGCAGCACCAGGCGTTGTGATCGATGCGTTTCGTACATTGATTCTCGCCACCGTTTTATTTGATTCGGAGCTTCGCATTCGTTTGTTTCTCGGAGTTTTGCTTTAAAGCAACAATTGAAAATCGTTGCTCTTGGATCATTCTTTTAATCCAATCCCGGATCCGAGTTGAGATCCAACCTAGGTTGTCCAGAGTTAGGATAACCATTCGGGAGTTGAGTTGAGGCCGACGATTTTGTTGGATATCACGATCCCTAGATGTAATCTTGGGAATGGATTGGCCGAAGCGGCGAGCGATGTTAGGCGTGGGAGCGAGCAGTGACCTTAACCAATTGAGCGGAGTTAAAGTGCGATTCGCGGCCGGTGAGTGTCGGCGAGCGGTCATGATTTGCGAGCAAGGTAATCCAGTTGGAGGGTGTACGGTTGTCGAGAGTACCCGGCGTGTTTCGAATGATCTTCGGGTATGCCACAGAGAGGAGGTTGAGTTTCGATTGAGCTTGTGCGGTACCACTCCGATTTCCAAGAGACCCTATCGGATGCCACCAATGACTTAGCGAGTTGAAGAAGCAAATTCGGGAGCTTTTGGATAAGGGTTACATCGGACCGAGTTCGTCCCGTGGGAGCGCCGGTGTTGTTCGTCAAGAAGAAGGATGGTAGTCGGCGCATGTGTGTGGACTCTGAGCACTTAATGAGGTCACCGTCAAAAATAAGTACCCTCGCCCGGGATCGATGACCTGTTTGACCAGCTTAAGGGAGCAGGAGTGTTCTCCAAGATTGATTTGAGATCAGGATATCATCAGATGAGGATACGTAAGGAGGACATACCCAAGACAACCTTCTCGACTCGTTATGGTCTATACGAGTTCACAGTGATGTCATTTGGTTTGACTAATGCTCCAGCATATTTCATGTATTTGATGAATAAGGTGTTTATGGAATATTTGGACAAGTTTGTCGTTGTGTTCATTGACGACATTTTGATATATTCCAAGAATGAGGAGGAACATCAGGAGCACTTGAGATTAGCATTGCAGAAATTGAGAGATAATCAGTTGTATGCAAAGTTCAGCAAATGTGAGTGTTGGATGAAGAAAGTCGCCTTTCTAGGGCATGTGTTGACAGCGAGAAGGAGTCGCGATTGACCCGAGGAAAGTAAGTGATGTTTTGGATTGGCGATCACCCACTTGATTACCAGTCGGGAGTTTTCAGGTATGGCGAGGATACTACCGTCGCTTTATTGAGGATTTTCGGTGTGGCGGACCCTCACGCGATTGCTCAAAAGGAAAAGAAATTCACTTGGGCGCCAGAGTGCGAGAAGAGTTTTGAAGCTTAAGGAGAGTTTGACCACAGCCCCAGTGCTTGTGTTGCCTGATATTAATGAGGATTTTGAGATATTTTGCGATGTCTCGCGCAAAGGCTTGGGTTGTGTCTTGATGCAAGACAAGAGAGTGGTAGCCTATGCCTCACGCTAGTTGAGACCGCATGAGGAGAACTACCCTACCCATGATCTAGAGTTGGCAGCCGTAGTGCATGCTTTAAAGATTTAGCGTCATTACCTGATGGGTAACGGATGTGAGGTTTACGGATCATAAGAGTCTGAAATACATCTTTACCCGATCAGAGCTTAACCTCGAGCAGAGGAGGTGGTTAGAGCTGATAAAGGATTATAATGTGGGCATACATTATCATCACAGGAAAGCTAATGTTGTTGCAGATGCCTTGAGCGAAAGGTATCTGCAATTCGGTGATAGTTCGAGAGAGTCACCGACTTTGTATGAGGAATTTCAGAAGCTTAGCCTTGAGTTGGTTGAGCCAGGATTTTTGGCAGCTATGGAGATGCAGCCTACTTTGGATGGTCAGATTCGCCAGGCTCAGTCAGATGATGAGGCATTTCAGCGGATCAGAAAGAACTTAAGTGAAGGTAAAGAGTCAAGATATTCAGTGGATGACCAGGGAACCTTGTGGTTCAAGCAGCGTTTGTGTGTGCCCAACAAGCAAGAACTAAAGGATGTGTTGTTAAAAGAGGCTCATGAGTCGTTGTATTCGATTCATCCAGGCAGTACCAAGATGTACCAGGACATTAAGGATAAGTATTGGTGGCCAAGCATGAAGCGTGAGATCGCTGAGTATGTAGCCCTTTGTGATGTTTGTCAGAGAGTAAAGCGAGCACCGAGAGACTGCGGGTTTGCTACAGCCATTGAAAGTTCCCGAGTGGAAGTGGGAAGAAATTGGTATGGACTTTATAGTCAGTTTGCCTAAGACCAAAGAGGGTTATGATTCGATTTGGGTCATTGTGGATCGATTGACCAAGGTTGCTCATTTTATTCCAGTTAAGACGACTTACAGTGGTGATAGATTGGCAGAGCTATATATGTCCAGGATTGTCAGTTTGCATGGTGTGCCCAAGAAGATTGTGTCGGATCGTGGATCGCAGATTCACCTCCGGTTTTGGGGTAGTTTCCATAAGGCTATGGGAACTCACGAATTCAATCTGACATATCATCCCTGCATGGATGGTCGACTGCAGGCGAGTTAATCAGTTACGGAGGACATGTTGAGAGCTTTGTGTGCTTGATCATGGGTCTAAGTGGGACGATTGTTTACCGTTTGCGAGTTCTCATACAACAACGATTATCGAGCCGGTTGCGATGGCACCGTTTGAGGCATTGTATGGCAGAAATGCGAGACCCCTCTCAATTGGAAAGAGACGGGAAGGTCGGGTTTTGGCCCGCATCGTTTGAAAGAAGGCGAGGATAAGGTCCGCTTGATACTGAGAAAGGTTGAAAGCTGCCAGGCAGACAGAAAAGTTATCACGATACGACGCCGAGGCGAGTTTTGAGCAGACGATTTTGTGTATCTTAGGATCACACCATTCAAGGGTGTGAAGAGATTTCAGCTAAAGGAAGCTTGCACCGAGATATGTTGGTCCGTTCAGATTTCAAACGCAGGGAGAGGTTGCTTATCGATTGGAGCTACTGCGTCTTTCGATGGGGTACATGGCGTCTTTCATGTGTCCCGGTGAAGAAGTGCTGCGCGTACTGAGGAGGTTGTGCCGTTGAGGCCGTTGACCTGCAGGAGGATCTATCGTACAAAGAGCACCAGTCAAAATCTTGGAAGTGTCGAGCGAGTCACCGGAATAAAGCGGTCCGTTTTGCAAAGTCGGTGGGGCAACCATT
This sequence comes from Melocanna baccifera, assembly GCA_036346265.1. Taxonomy (NCBI): domain Eukaryota; kingdom Viridiplantae; phylum Streptophyta; class Magnoliopsida; order Poales; family Poaceae; genus Melocanna; species Melocanna baccifera. The sequence goes on along the minus strand of CM070705.1, from coordinate 9,891,521 downwards.
CCGAGGAGGAAGCCACAGGGGCGCGAGGAGGATCTCGAGCGGAGTTCGAACCTATTCTCTTAGTTGGCCCAGATCTCGGGTCGAGATCTCGTTTAAGGGTAAGGTTTGTAACATCCTGTTTTTCTGAGATTTTTAAAGCCTGGATTTTAAAAATGAATTTTCTGGAATTTTCTGAATTTAATTGAAGCTTCAAATGAATTTTTAAAGTTTTAAATGATTTAATATGATTAAAATAAACATTAACATAAGTGGGAAATATTTTATTTGTGTTCCTCAGGTCTCAAGGAATTTTCTGGTATTTTTGGTGAATTGTTTGGAATTTATTTGGTATTTTCTAGAGCTTTTAGAAGTTTATTTGAATTTCTGGAAAAAGAAAAGAAAAGAAATTAACCTCAGCCGCCCGATCTCCCTCTCTCCTCCACGCCTCGCCAATCCCGCGCCCGCTGCCGCCGCCGTACCCTTTTCCGCGCACCCGCTCGCCCCGCCGCCCGATCCCGCCCCGCGCCATGCGTCACGCATCATGCTGGACGTGGCGGCGGCACCAGCGCACCGTCGCCGCCGCGCCGCGCCGCGCCCTCGGCGCTTCGATCGCGCGCGCGCGCGCGATCGCAGCCGTCGCTCCCGCGCGCGCGCGAACCCTAACCCTAACCTCGGTCGCGTCCCCGCCGTCCGATCTTGCCGCGTGGCCGCATCCTAGCCGTCTAACCCGTCCGCGTCGCGACCGTTGCCCGTAACCGGATCGAACTCCTCGGTTCGTGTGTTAAAACTCGCATTCATTCCTCGGTTCGCGTGCACGTCCCGCCGAACCCTCGCCGCCGCCTCCGCTCGCCCTCGCGCCCGCGCCGTCGCCGGAGCGCTCGCCGCCGCCCGTCTTGCGTCTCGCCGTCGCCGAGGTCGCCGGAGCATCGGCCGCCGCCGCGTCGCCGCCGGTGAGCCCCTCGCGCCGTTCGCCGCGTCGCCTCGATCGCCTCGCCTGCGCCCTCACCCTCGCCTCGCCTCGCCTCGGCGCGTCTGCGCCCGCGCGCCGCGACCCGTCGCCTCGCGCGCGCACCCGCCACGCGCGTCGCCGATCCGCCCATCGCGCGCCACGCGTCACCTGCGGCGCGATCCGCCCTCGCCGCGCGCGCGCGCGCGCGCGCGCCGCGCCGGCGTGGCGAGCGCCGCCACGCGTCGCCGATCCGCCGTCGCCGCGCCGCGCCGTGCAATCTCGTCGCCGCTCGGATCTGGCGAGGGCTCATCCGCCGCGTGCCGCGCCCCGCCGTCGGATCCGCCGACGCGCCGCGCCGAGCCGCCGGCCAGCCTAGCCACGTGGCAGCACCGGCGCGTGCCACGTCAGCCCTAGTCCACGTGGCATAACACGTGGCATGCCACGTCAGCGCCACGTCGGCCGAGCCGTCCCCGATGACGCGTGGCATGCCACGTCACCGCCACGTCGGTGGGTGACGCGTGGCGGCATTCCGCCGCCACGTCGCGCGCCCGCCGCCACTCGCGCCCCGTGCAGCATTTCGTGGACCGAGTCCACGGTGGACTCGGAATTTCGTGGACCGGGTCCACAAAGACCGATAACTTTTCCAATTTTCCCGAATTAATTTTAGAATTAATTTTCCGGGAGCCCGTTCTCCTCCGTCCTAGCTCCGATTGACCCCGTTCTTTTTTCTAAATTCATCTAAAATCGAGCTCTAGCTGTTGGTTCTGGTTTTGTGAATTTTGGAGTTCATTTGCTTGTCATTTTATGTGTTTCTTTGTTTTCGGTCGTTTTTCTCTCGTTAGATTCGGATTCGGAGGAGCGGGTTTCGCGCGAAGACCGGGAGTACCCGTGAGCATAACGAAGGCAAGTCGTGTCCCTTGATCATGTTGAACCCAATTTTGCAAACTATTATTTAATTATTTTGCTTTAAATTACATTGCATTGCTATTTTTATTCAAACCTTTGCACAGGTAGCTATTGTCCCGATTGAAATTATACCTCCTTGACACTTTGGAATACCATTATGCCATTGTCACCATAGGTTGGGTAATTTACTAGTGATGCTAGTTTATTTGTCACATGGGTCGATGCGATTAGATTGCTTAGCGGCTTATATTACGATTGATCTCATCACACATGTTAAATATTAATTTGACTTAATGACATATGGGCTGGGGTTGGTGCCACGTGTATTAAAATTTGTGCCACGTCATTGGTGTAGCGTTGGCTTGGTTATACAAATTGGTTTTGCACTCAGGCGAGTGATCGTGCAAGAAAGGGGGAAATACGGTTGTACTTTGGGGATGTGGTAGTCTCGCCGGGTAATGTTAAGGACTTAACTTTGTGCGCCATTGATCCGAGCTTAATCGTGCAAACCACATGTCTATTATGGGATGGACTGGCTGATTAATTTGTAATATTTCAATTCAATTACGCCATTGTGATGGACATGGTTCTTGATTTCCATGTGGCGCAAGGGGGTGTGATGCGAAACCCTAGCGGGCGGGATTGTGTTGAGGTAGAGCATTGTAAAGGCCTTGTTGTGATTTCCTTAGGCCTAGGCTAATCACATCGTGTGGGTACAGTTGTGCAACCTCTGCAGAGTGTAAAACTATTCGAATAGCGCGTCCTCGGTCATGGGCGGTGCTCGGGATTTCACACGAGGGTTAGTGTTTCATTTATAACTTGGTGGTTTATGTTGGGAGTGGACGGGTAGTTCTTTGTTGGTTTAAACTTGTGAATTGGTGTTCACAAGTGGTTCATGTTTATCCCTTTGATTATCTATTATTCTGTTTTGATTAACTTTCGCTTTCAAGTTATTTAATATATTTCATCAATAAATGCCTTTATGCAAATTAACCTTTCAGCCCTCCTTTGGTAAGCCTTGCATATTATATTGTATTTATTGTTACAAGCGACTTCTTGAGTACCAATGTACTCACGGCTTTACGCCTATGTTGCTCGATTGAGGAGAGGAGTACTATCGGCAGGAGGTTCGGAAGGAGAGTTCTACGACGACTTCACGGATTAGGCTTCGTTCTCCACTCCATAGCCTTTGTGGCTTGTCGATTGGTCGCTACGCTTTATTTTGGATTTCATTGCTATTTTGTAAAGCCCTTCCGCTAGAGTTATTGTAAGCTTGGCCATAAGGTCGTACCTTTGATATTTTATCGATATTCGAGTTTTCCTTTATTATTGTCGTGTGTATGACTGTGATGACATCTATGTTTGACTGTGTACACTAGCGTGATCCTGGACTAGTGCAGTTTACACAGAGAGACCGAGTTTGCATATTCAGGTCTCGACAATATGGATTATGCGGTATTGTCCTTATTGAATCATATGTGGATTATGAGGTTGTATTCTTGATGAATATATTGCTGATCTTTGTGGTTAAATTCTTATGAATCATTCATATCATTTATAATATGTCATGACATTTGCATTGTGAATGTCGCCGCTTATAGCCGCGACCGTGCCGGTACAGCATCGTACATTGCCGTAGTACGATGCACACTCTTACCTTGTTGGGTAAAGGTGCAGTGGATCATATGCATTCATATGTATTTTTATTATGGATGTATCATTTGTATACTTATGCAATGTGTTGTAGATGATTGATTTGCAAACAAATGTAATTTCTTAACTTTCTGTGGTATGGGCTCATGAGAGTCCCTTGTGGTATGAGGAACGTGGATGTGGTCATGGAATGGGGGTTCACCCCCTTATGGTATGGTAGGGGATGTGGTTATGGCATGAGGTATTTTCTCTTGTGCTAACTGTTGTTAGCGGTTGTGGTTGCGGTTATGAAGTAGGCAATCGAGACCTAATTACTAATGTTTTGTGGTTGTTGGTAGTAATAGTAGTTAAGGCTATAATTAAGGTCAATATAGAAATTAAATGTTGAAGCTTAACCTATTGTAGTTTAATTAGCTTGTTAAACTATTTGCTTGCTGAGATTTTTATCTCACTCTTGCTTTTTCCCCCTTCCAAGTGATCCTTGAGCATGCATGGGAAGGGTAGAGCGGCACATCACAATTGCACACCATCTTATAATTAATGATGTAATAATTATGGAGTTCTAGTCATGATTTTAATTCTCTATTGATGTTTGTTTCAAATTAATAATGATAGACAGTGGTTCATTTTAATTAGTTAAAGTTGGTAGTGGTGGTTCTTTATTAATAGAGTTCTATTACCTTTATGTTAGTATGATTCGGCTTATCTTATCATGCTTTAGAAAATTATTGCTAGTTTATGTTATCTTGTAAATTGGCTAGTTTATGGAGTGGTTTAGTGGCATCCCAGGGTAATGTGGGTCCTAGGGTATTACACTAAAGCAAATGGCGGACAATGCGATTAAATTGCGATTAAATCTGAAATTCAGCTCATCGTAGGAAAGAAGAAAGCTTTGAAGAATACTCCAAAACCGAGGATAGTTTCGCTTGAAGGGAGAGGGGATGATGTGACACCAAGTAGCACTACTACTTTAGTTAGTGCTGTTTTGAGCCAACAAGATAAAGCCAAGGAGGAGGTAAGTGACGACGGCAAAAGAAGAAAGAATATAATCACCATGGCGCATGAACAAGACAAGGAGAAGAACCATGCCGGTCACAAGAAGAAAACCCTAGTTTGGAACCTTAGGTTGGATGGAGTTATGCATATATTGTGTGGTCTTAATCATGGTGAAGAGAAAGAGAAAGCTCGTTTGGCTCAAGAGGAAGACATCAATCAAATGGCCTCCATTCCGCAAACTTTCACATCAAGGACACCTAACATTTGACTTGCATTTTTAGAGTTGAAAAAGGTCAAGCCAATAGCACACAAATCATAAATGATCTTGCTAAACCTTCCCCACAACTTATCTAAAGATTCACTAGGCCTTTGATCTGAAACCACTTGTAGAACCAATATAGCAATAGAGAGGGGTGAATGGTGCTGCTGAATTTTTCTCCTAAGTATTCATCGATTCTTCACTCCAGAGCTAGGAAGATCAGAATTGGAAGCCATAAGCAAAGCAACACATCCAAAAACCTAAGAGGAGAAGTTCTCAACTCCTCACCAGTCTGACCACCACTAAGAGTGCGGTCTGACTGGCACGACACTGACAGTCTGACTGCCAGCCAGTATGACTAGCTTGAAGCCAGCAGTTTGACCGCTGGCCGGTTGGACCAGGCATAGAGGCGGTCTGACCGCTCCCATATTCTCATTATAAAATCAGCCTGAACTAAGACCAAGAAAAATGCAACTCCCAAAATCCTTAACCAAATAAGATGAAACTTTGCATAAACCTTGTTGAGGGACTCAGAAACCTATTCTATCCAAGGATTGCAAAGATTTTAGTTAAAGTTCCAGCCTTTCCCAAAGACAAGCAAAAGTGCAGCAAAACCGAACAAACTTCAAGATCTTGGGATACAACTTGCTCGTGGGTACAGGATGGCCAAGATAGCTCTAGATAAGTTTTCATATGTCATAGTAAGCTATTTCTCCTAAAGATTCAAAGCAAAAAAAAATGAGATTAAGAAATCTTTAAAAAGATCAAATCCAAGCAAAACCGAGCAACTTTGAGAACTTGAATGACCAAGTGCCTAGATAGATGTGAGTTGATATACATGAGTCATTTCCACCACTTACACGTTCTTGGCACACAGTAAGATCAAAAAAGGGAAAGAAGATATCAAAACCAACAAAAATAAGAGTAAATCAACCAAATCAAGAAGACACCTTGAGTGATAAACAAAGTTGATCTATTACTACTTAAAATTGAAGATTTTATAGCCACTTTACCTGGAGGATAAGAGAGCACACCATAACATTCACTCTTCTAACCCTAACCCTAGAACACAAAATTGGAATAAGAGATAGTTGGATGGTTAATTTGCAAGTCTCCATCCCAACCCGTTACATAGATGAGGCAACCAGCCCATATCTAATCCTTATGGATATGTTGTGGCTACAGATCAACCAGTAAAACCAGAAACTAGTAAAATATTTGTGAATGAGATATGTGCCCCTCTTGGGATCACCCAGGGGACCTTTTATATAACTGTCAGGATCTTTTTACAACACTACCCCTAGTTACAGGTGTTGCCCTACGGCATACTTGTCCTTTACATATCCAGCTGGGCCTCTCAGGCTTACAGGCCGAATGGGCTTAGGCGAAGGCCATCCCCACAACACCTACAACATCATGCATGTCCTGTACACATCTTACTAGGCCTCTTAGGCTTGCATCAATTCACTCGGTGTAGTTCCCTTGGAAGTTGTTGTACATACAACTCCGGATTTGCTCCCACGAATACACCAAATTTGGCTCTATGGTGAAGAACCAGGAGAGCGATATCCCCTGAAGAGTGAGTGGCAGGCCCTTCACCTTTGTAGAGTCATCGCCCCCCACCGCCTCGATGGTAGTTTCGTAAACTCCCACGAACTCTCGGGGTCCGCGTCACCTTTGTATGGCTTGATCGTAGGCATCTTAAAATCCTTTGGCCAGACAACTTGCTGCAAGTCAGCAGAGAGGGGGGACTCCAGATCTACATGCCAAAGTGCCCCATAGTTGGCAGGTGGGGCTTCGCGGCTCTCCGCTCTTTCGGTGGCGGCCTCCCCGATCGCCACCAAAGGTGTCGGATGACTTCGTACCACTTGCAACTCCCGCAACACACCTCGGAGGTCTGTCAACTCCCGCTGCAATGCCCCAAGTGCTAGCAGCAGCGTGACCTCCGGCCCTTGTTCTGTAGTTCCCCCCGGTCTAGGGTGTAAGCTGCAAGATGACCAGGTGCACCGACCTGGCAGCCGGCTGTGCCAACTTGCTGGCCAGTGCCGAGAATCATGCTGAAGCGGTGGGCATCGCGGTTGATGACAGGGCTCGTTCAAGCATCCAGACCGCCATCTGCCCTGGAGCTCCCTCTAGGGGCCCCTGATGTGCCGGCGATGGTAGCGGCCTAACCACCTGTGGGGTCGACACGATTAGGAGCGACGTTGGTGCATACCTCACTGTCGACAGCTGCATCAATGCCAGCATCTAGACCAACCCCTCGTGCCGACATCGATCGTCCACCCGTCATGGCCCTGGCCTGTGCAACCGCCACCACCGTACTCCGCTTTCTCTTTGTTGCTGCCTTTGGTGTCATCATCTTGAGATCGTGGCTCTCTCAGGTCGAAGTCCTCACGGACCAAACTATAAAACCAGAAACTGGTGAAATATTTGTGAATGAGAGATGTGCCCTTCTCGGGATCACCCCAAGGGACCTTTTATATAACTGCTAGGCTCTTTTTACAACACTACCCCTGATTACAGGTGTTGCCCTAGGACATACTTGTCCTTTACATATCCAGCTGGGCCTCTCAAGCTTAACCACCCGTTGTGGCTACAGACCAAACAGTAAAACCAAAAACTGGTGAAATATTTGTGAATAAGAGATGTGCCCCTCTCGGGATCACCAAGGGACCTTTTATATAACTGCTAGACTCTTTTTATAACACTACCCCAGATTACAGGTGTTGCCCTAGGACATACTTATCCTTTACATATCCAGCTGGACCTCTCAAGCTTACAGGCCAAATGGGCTGTTGACACCGATTTTGTCCTAAATTTTTACACTTGAGTTATTGATGAGGACATCCCTTCCATTGATATCACCATGCCTAGTACACAACCAGGACCAATTACTCGAGCTCGAGCACGCCAACTTAATTATCAGGTAAAGTCGTTCCTTGCTGTCTAAACAAGTTATTTGAATTGGATGCTACTAACAACTTGTGATGATTCTCTTATGCTTAGGAACTTGGGAGTTGAACCAGCTAGGTGTAGAAGCAATCAAAACAACAATCGGTTGGATGTTGGTGCGAACAAGAGAACGTTCGGACCTCCAGGAAGTACCATCTTGTTTGGGCCATAACTTTTGACTCGGGAATCCGTTCGAGGCTCATGAGTACTCGTTGGAAAGATCTCGATGTCTACTTTCTAATGGATCAAAAATGACTACCAAATTCCACTGGAACCGCCCAAAAATTGCAGAAGAATGTTCGGACCTCCAACATGAGTTCTAGGCCTTGTCTGTAGTAGAACCCATTAGGGGAGCGTCCAAGTTAGGGTTTCCTCACTTCCTTGGCTGTGTTTCCCCTATTTAAACTAGCAGCAGCCGCCAAGAAGGGAGAGTTTTGATTAGATGTAAGTTTAGCTTTTACTACTTCCTTGTAAACGCATGTGTTGGCTAGACCACCCGATTTACTTGTTTCAGAACCCCACATTTGTGTATTGGTTTCACCTTGTGAGTATAATCCATGAGTCTTTACTTGTTCATCTTGTTCTTGCTTTGTTCTTCGATTGCTAGGAGGTTCAAGGTTGTTCTTGGCACGGCCAGAACAGCAACAAAGCGGTTTCAGTGTAACTGTCACTAAGGCGCATCAACCCTGTGGTCGTTGTAGTCGGGCAGCACAACGTCGAACACCCACCCAATCGAGTTATCCCTACTCTCATCGAAAGATCGGGAACATCATCCCTTGCCGGGTCCCCATCAAGTGGTATCAGAGCTCAAGGTTGCTCGGTGAGAGTTTTATCGCTTCTTTATTTTTACCTACAGTCCAGAAAATCCCAAAAACAGGTTAGAACCGAAAATCCTAAAAACAAGTTGAGCCTTTACTTGTTCTGCTTAGTCTTGCTTGTTGAGTTTCCTGTTACATCTTCGATTTAGTCGCTGGTTCTAGTTGTCTAATCCTTTAGAGTTTCGGGTTCTACTCACGTCTTGGTCACCACAAGCACCACCAGATCCGCCACCACCATCTTTCCCATCTCCGCAAACAACCGTACCACCATTTTCTTTTCCACCGCCACCTCCAAACACCTGTTCGTGTGCCTTGGCACTTTCGGACCGCTCCAAATAACCACTCAAGCTGGGTCCGAACACACCAAATTTGGCCGAACCCACTCAGACCGGTCAAAACAACTGTTCGTATCCTTCCGGCGTTTTCGGATCAGTCCGAACATCCACCCGAGGTTGGTCCGAACAGCCACCGAAGACTGGTCCGAATGGCCACCCGAACTGTAAAACCTTTGAGTTTATCTTGTGGTCGTTCCAATTTTTGCAGACTAGTCCGAACCCACCCAAGTCACCGAACCAAGCATCCTTCTTGACAAATTTGGGTCCCCTTACTTTTGAGAGAGAGAGAGAGTATCTTTTAATTACCTTTGTACCCCTGGTCAAAAAAAAGGGGTGTATGTTGGTAATATCATTGTGAAATCCTTGTGAAAAGTTTCAGTTGGTGCTAGTTGTGCAAAAAAAAGAGAAAAAAAAAGAAAAGAGAGGATAAGCTAAAGGAGGACAGAAGAAGGGGTTCTCGCTGTTGTTTCCTTGTGCTCTTTGAGTACTTTTGGTGCATGACAACATTTGTGTCTAGGCTCGCGTCTCTAGCATGGTTTAGCCTAGTACCAGCACTTTACCGTCGTTGAGCGCTTATTCAACTTGCATTGACTAACGTGGTTCCAGTTGTCCTTTGAATTTTTCTTGCAACCACCTATAGCTCCACAAATTTATCTACCACGTCACAGGTTTGTGCTTGTTGCCAACAATTTGTTGTTGTTCTTGCTGGTTACCAACACCACCTGTTTTGCATTGGTAAGAACTTGTAAGAGCTTGGTTGCATAGGTTTGAGAGTCTGAGAGCATTGGAATTTGTAGCCACCTAGTTCTACTAGTTGAAAGACCATAATCCTTCTTGTGATTTCCTTGTTGTGTACTAACCATGTCAGGAGGAACGGGTAATACACCTCCCCGTTCACCACGAACGAAGGCCATCATACAAAACTTTGAACGCAAAGTGAGGTAGCACGCTGAGGGCCTTGATGAGGATGTTCGGGTCACCAATAACTGCCTTGGTCAATTGGAGTCGGTCCAGATCGACACCAATTCCAAGCTAACCGCATTAGAGAGCTCCCTTGGGGCTGTTAATATTTCTCTTGCAGGTATCTTGGATCGGTTAGAGAGGATGGATCAGGCTGGTCGTGATGACTTGGGTCGGCGCAACAACAACAGCCACAACACCATGGGCAGCGCTGCGGGAGAGGATGAAAGAGAATATTCTGCAGACACCGAGCTCGACGATGAAGTAAATGATCTTTCACGCAGACAACAACGACGCAGCCGCCGAGGTATGGGTGCTCGGCCACCACGGCGAGAGGTACGTAATGTTGATGACTCTTTAGGCAAGATCAAGTTCCGCATGCCCTCTTTCGATGGGAAGTATAATCCTGATGCCTACCTCACTTGGGAATTAGCTGTTGATCAAAAAATTTATTTGCCATGATTTTCCTAAGGAGAAACGTGTCAGGGCTCCACTAGTGAGTTTACTGATTTTGCTTCTGTTTGGTGGAGCGAGTACCATCGTAAGAATCCCAATAATACTCCTCAAAGTTGGGAAGCTTTGAAACGGATCATACGGGCCAGATTTGTTCCTTCCTATCATGCACGTGATTTGTTAAATAAATTGCAGCAATTGAGACAGGGCACTAAATTTGTAGAAGAGTATTATCAAGAGCTACAAATAGGCATGCTTCGTTGTGGCTTAGAGGAGAATGAGGACGCTACTATGGCAAGATTAATGGGTGGGCTGAACCGGGAGATTCAGGACATATTAGCTTATAAAGAATATAATTCCGTCACTCGTTTATTTCATCTTACTTGTAAAGCTGAAAGGGAAGTGCAGGGACGAAGAGCCGGCATGAGAACTAATATTTCTGCAGGACGTAATAGCACTTGGACACCTTCAACTCCTGTTGCACTATCGACTCGAACCGCTACACCATCTTCCTCGAGCAACAAACTGCGTCCCTTTACATCTAATTCAGCACCATATGCAACTGAAGCAACAAAGGGTGCAGCAGCTACACCTACAAAGAGTTCATCTTCAGTTGCATCCTCGAGTCGAACCAGAGATATTCAATGCTTACGGTGCAAAGGCTATGGACATGTACGCAAGGACTGCCCAAGGGCACATGTGCTAATTGTGCGATCAGATGGTGGGTACTCCTCTGCTAGTGATTTCGATGAAGAAACATATGCTTTGCTTGCAGCTAACAATGCAGGGGAAGATGATGTGGACAACCAAGATGAAGAGCACATTGGGCCAGAAGATGCGGAGTGCTATGAGAGCCTCGTGGTGCAGCGAGTGCTGAGCGAATAAATGGAGAGGGTTGAATAGAATCAGTGCCACACCTTGTTTCAAATCAAGTGTGTGATCAAGGAGCATTCCTGCCGCGTGATCATTGATGGAGGGAGCTGCAACAACTTGACAAGCGCTGAAATGGTGGAGAAGCTAGCATTGGGCACACAACCACACCCGCAGCCTTACTACATTCAGTGGCTTAATAGTAGCGGCAAGGTAAAGGTAACACGGATGGTAAGAGTGAACTTTGCCATCGGTTCTTATCATGATTCCATTGACTGCGATGTTGTACCTATACAAGCTTGTTCGATGTTATTAGGAAGACCATGGCAGCATGATAAAGATTCCTTGCACTTTGGTAAATCAAATCAGTACTCATTTATTCATAATGGCAAAAAAATTGTGTTGCATCCTATGTCTCCTGAAGACATTTTGAAAGATGAACTTGCTAGAGTTAGTAAACTCAAAAATCAGGAGCAAGCTAAGAGTGAGAATCAGATTATAGCAAATGAACATGAGAAACATAAAAAGAAGAACACCAAATCTGTCCATGAAAATAAAAATGAGATCAAGTTGAAAGGATCATGTTTCATTGCTACCAAATCTGATTTGGAGGAGATTGATGATACCACTACTGTCTGCTATACTTTGGTTTGCAAAGAAACCTTGTTTTCACTTGAGGATATGCCATCTTCTTTGCCTCCTGCTGTCACTAACCTATTGCAGGAGTATGCTAAAGTGTTTCCAAATGAGGTGCCACCTGGGCTGCCACCACTCCGAGGGATTGAGCACCAGATTGACCTCATTCCCGGGGCTTCCTTGCCAAACCGTGCACCATATAGGACCAACCCTGAAAAAACTAAGGAGATACAGCGCCAAGTGCAAGAATTGCTTGATGAAGGTTATGTGCGTGAGTCCCTTAGCCCTTGTGATGTTCCGGTGCTTTTAGTTCCTAAGAAAGATGGATCATGGCGCATGTGTGTTGATTGCCGAGCGATTAATAACATTACCATCAAATATCGTCATCCTATCCCTAGGTTAGATGATATGCTTGATGAACTAAGTGGCTCAATTGTGTTCTCTAAGATTGACTTGCGTAGTGGATACCACCAAATTCGCATGAAGTTAGGAGATGAATGGAAAACAGCTTTTAAAACTAAGTTCAGTCTATATGAATGGTTAGTCATGCCTTTTGGTCTCACTAATGCACCCAGCACTTTCATGAGATTAATGAACGAAGTTTTACGTACTTTCATTGGCAAATTTGTGGTGGTATATTTTGATGACATCCTGATATATAGCAGATCACTAGAGGAACATCTTGGTCATTTACGTGCTGTTTTTAATGCCCTACGTGATGCCTGTTTATTTGGTAACCTTGAGTAGTGCACCGTTTTGCATGGATCGAGTCTCTTTTCTTGGCTATGTTGTGACCCCGCAGGGAATTGAAGTGGATCAAGCCAAGATTGAAGCCATACACAGCTGGCCGGTTCCTACAACGGTCACCCAAGTGCGAAGTTTCCTCGGTCTTTCTGGGTTCTACCGTCGCTTTGTGAAGGACTTCAGCACCCTTGCTGCACCGCTGCATGAACTTACCAAGAAGGGTGTGGCGTTCAATTGGGCTACAGCACAAAAGAATGCCTTCAACACGTTAAAGGATAAGTTAACACACGCCCCATTGCTCTAACTTCCTAATTTCAATAAGACCTTTGAGCTTGAATGCGATGCTAGTGGGATAGGTTTGGGTGGTGTGCTGCTACAAGAAGGAAAACCTGTGGCATATTTCAGTGAGAAGTTGAGTGGGCCTAGTTTGAACTATTCTACTTATGATAAGGAATTAATTGCTCTAGTTCGAACTTTAGAAACCTGGCAGTATTATCTATGGCCCAAAGAGTTTGTTATACATTCTGATCATGAGTCCTTGAAACACATCCGAAGTCAAGCAAAACTAAATCGTATGCACGCCAAGTGGGTTAAATTTATCGAGTCTTTTCCTTATGTCATCAAACACAAAAAAGGGAAGGAAAATATCATTGCTGATGCTTTGTCTAGGTATCACACCATGCTCTCTCAACTTGACTTCAAAATATTTAGTTTGGAAACAATCAAAGAACGATATGCACATGATGATGATTTCAAAAACGTGCTGCTACATTGCAAGGAGGGGAAAACATGGAACAAATTCGTTCTCACTGACGGGTTTGTGTTTCGAGCTAATAAGTTATGCATCCCAGCTAGCTCTGTGCGTATGTTATTATTGCAGGAAACTCATGGAGGTAGGCTGATGGGACACTTTGGTGTAAAGAAGACGGAAGACATCCTTGCTGGCCATTTCTTTTGGCCTAAGATGAGGAGAGATGTGGAGCGGTTCGTTGCTCACTGCACACCATGCCAAAAAGCTAAGTCACGACTTAATCCCCATGGTTTCTATATGCCTCTACCTGTTCCTAGTGTACCTTAGGAGGATATTTCTATGGACTTTGTTTTAGGACTGCCTAGAACAAAGAAGGGGAGGGATAGTGTCTTTGTTGTGGTGGATAGATTTTCTAAGATGGCACATTTCATACTATGTCATAAGACCGATGATGCTACCCATGTTGTTGATTTATTCTTTCGTGAGATTGTTCGATTGCATGGTGTGCCCAATACCATAGTTTCTAATCGTGATGTAAAATTCCTTAGTCATTTTTGGAGAACTTTGTGGGCTAAGTTGGGAACTAAACTTTTATTTTTCACTACTTGTCATCCCCAAACTGATGGACAAACAGAGATTGTGAATAGAATTTTATCTACCATGCTTAGGGCTATTTTGAAAAAGAACATCAAAATGTGGGAAGAATGTTTGCCTCATGTTGAGTTTGCTTATAACCGCTCACAACATTCTACTACTAAGAAGTGCCCATTTGAAATTGTTTATGGATTTATACCTCATGCTCCCATTGACTTGCTGCCTCTTCCATCTTCGGAGAGATTGAATTTTGATGCTAAAAACGTGCTGAACTGATGTTAAAAATGCATGAAACCACAAGAGAAAACATAGAGTTTATGAATGCTAAGTATAAACCTGCTGGTAGTAAAGGAAAAAAACATGTCACTTTTGAACCAGGTGATTTGGTTTGGCTACACTTGAGAAAAGATAGGTTTCCTGACATGAGAAAATCTAAGTTGTTACCGAGAGCTGATGGCCCTTTTAAAGTGCTAGAACGGATTAATGATAATGCATACACGCTTGAGCTGCCTGCAGATTTTGGGGTTAGTCCCACATTTAATATTGCAGATTTGAAGCCCTATTTGGGGGAAGAGGAAGAGCTTTAGTCGAGGACGACTCAAATGCAAGAAGGGGAGGATGATGAGGACATCCCTTCCATTGATATCGCTATGCCTAGTACACAGCCATGACCAATTACTCGAGTTCGAGCACGCCAACTTAATTATCAGGTAAAGTCGTTCACTGCTGTCCAAACAAGTTATTTGAATTGGGTGCTACTAACGACTTGTGATGATTCTCTTATGCTTAGGACTTGGAAGTTGAACCAGCTAGGTGTAGAAGCAATCAAAACAACAATCGACTGGATGTTGGTGCGAACAAGAGAACGTTCGGACCGAACGTTCGGACCTCCAGGAAGCGCCATCTTGTTTGGGCCATAACTTTTGACTCGGGAATCCGTTCGAGGCTCATGAGTACTCGTTGGAAAGATCTCGATGTATACTTTCTAATGGATCCAAAATCACTACCAAATTCCACTGGAGCCACCCGAAAATTGCAGAAGAACGTTCGGACCTCCAACATGAATTCTGGGCCTTGTCTGTAGTAGAACCCATTAGGGGAGCGTCCAAGTTAGGGTTTCCTCACTTCCTTGGCTGTGTTTCCCCTATTTAAACTAGCAGCAGCTGCCAGGAAGGGCGGGTTTTGATTAGATGCAAGTTTAGCTTTTGCTACTTCCTTGTAAACGCATGTGTCGGCTAGACCACCCGATTTACTTGTTTCAGAACCCCACATTTGTGTATCGGTTTCACCTTGTGAGTATAATTCGTGAGTCTTTGCTTGTTCATCTTGTTCTTGCTTTCTTCTTCGATTGCTAGCAGGTTCAAGGTTGTTCTTGGCACGGCCAGAATAGCAACAAAGCGGTTTCGGTGTAACTGTCGCTAAGGCGCATCAACCCTGTGGTCGTTGTAGTCGGGCAGCACAACGTCGAACACCCACCCAATCGAGTTATCCCTACTCTCATCGAAAGATCTGGAACATCATCCCTTGCCGGGTCCCCATCTGTTATTACGCAAAATCAAAACTTTACCTTCTAGGATTTTTTCTGCGCAGTACATATTACACTTGAGCGGCGAATTTCTACAGTATGTTTGCAGGGCAGGTGAAAAGCTTATGTTAAATTTTTAGCTCATTCGGAGAACTTATGCTCACTCGAATAGGATGATATAACCGGACGACGTACGACAAGCACAAATCCGCCTTCCAAGATTTTTTGTGGGGGCTACATATTACATTTGAGTGGCGAATGTTTATGGAATGTTTGCAGTGTACGTGAGAGTCTCGTGTTTAATTTTTAGGTTATTCGGAGAACAAATGCTACTTGTATAAATTGATATAGCCGAACGGCGTGCACACAAAAATAATAACGTGACACCGATTTTGTCCTAAACTTAAAACATGAATGATAATAATTGGCAAATTAATAAATTACACTAACAGCTAAAATCTGTTACAAATAAAACAAGTAAAGATTAAATGAAAATTACCACGACATATATGGCTAGAAAATCGTCCAACGGTCAATATTCCACCGGTAATAAGATGTTGATATGCCAAAATATTGGGCATGATTAATATCATGAAATCATGACGTTCGATAAATTTTTTCATGGGCGCATGCGTCTTTAGGATCATTCAAGCACACATGCACTCTAGTTTATAGTGACCATTGTATGGATTGAACGTACAAAGCAAATGGACACAGCATGCATAAATTAAATGCTTCTCTAAGTATCGGTTAATTAAGGACTTAATGACATGTGGGTCCATATCCGCACAAAGTCTTGCACGCCTATATAGTTCACGCAAAAAAACAATAAATAAATAAAAAGAGATATATTGCCGCACAGGCCACCCTAAAAAAATGTATAGCGACTGCGGCCGTGTCCACGTATACATAAAATGATTGGCATGCATCATTAGTTAGTTGATTAACTTTCAAAAAAAGAAAGAGTTAGTTAATTATTAATGCACGCGATCGCAAAAAAAAAATAAAAATGGTGCATGACTACATGCATACAAAAATTAAATCCCCTTATGAACAAAGGTAACACACGTGGCCCACATGGCAGTCAAAGAGCACCTTTCCCACATAGTAAAGAAAGTGGTTGCATGCATTAAGGGGTTAATTATCTCTCTAATTACAAAAATTAATAAAAAAAGATGAAGACCCATATAGCAGCCAAAACTTTCATGCAAATAGGCAAACCAGCATGTATGCTCACGTCCTGTGCTATCTGCATGTATGGATTGCAACAAAATACATCGAAGTGTTGATGTCCTAATTAATAAAAAAAGTGAGAGACCCACTAATACCACATCCTGCATGCACTCTACACGGATTAATTAAAAAAGAAAGAGAGAAGTGTCCACTAAACCATATCCTGCTGCATGACTGCATGCATAGCAAAGTGCTAATTCTCTCACGCATCAAGCAAAGAAAATTCCAGACAAAAGAAGAAAGAAAGGAGTTGTATGGCCCATGTTTTAGCTATAGAAAGTATTAGGAAACCAGGGATAAGGGTTTCCGTTTAAACGGGTTCTTTCCGTTTAAACGAGTCCCTATCCATATTGGGCACCTCACCCTCCCCTATAAATAGAGAGCCATATGGCTGATTTTGTACCCCATTGAATTGAAGCAATAAAGAAAGACCAGGAGTTCTCTCTACCTCTCTGTGTGTTCAATCTATTATTCATTTACGTGGTTGATTCGTTCTTGTTCTTAGCAGAGAAATCTCTTGGGTGGTCGCGCGAGGGTTTCTCAACACGTTATCAGCACGAATCGCTCCGGTGAACGAAGGTAATCATCGAAGCACTTAATAGATTGGTTTTCTAGATCGCTTTGAATTTGCTTTTTCTTCGCGTTCTAGATTGTTTTCTATGGTGCAAATCCCCCTAATCTACCATAGCGGACTTGAAGTCGCGGCACAATGTCGATCGGTAGATTGTGAAGCGGGTAGATGTTGATTGCATTTGTGAAAACAATGCAAATCGCCCTAATCTACCGCGGCAGACGAAGTCGCCGACACAATGTCGATCGGTAGATTATGAAACGGGGTAGATGTTGATTGCATCGTAGATGAGAAACAAAATTTCTTTTGCATTGCCTTTTCTGTTTGGTTGGCCCTGGCCTCACTTGCGCGCATACCGACCGCCGCCTCCCGCACGAGGCACCGCCGTCGTCGCCACGCCCGCGCCCCGAACGGCGCGCCGCCTCACCGGCCTCGGCTCCCGCGTCGCGCTGCATGCGCGCTTCGCGCGCCGCCGGCCTCCGTCGCGCTGGCCTCCTCGCGCGCGCGCCCGCGCCGCTGCTGCGGCCTCGGCGCCGCCCGCCGCGGCGCCTCTCCGCGCCCGAACAGCCGGCGCCGCCACTCCCCGACGGCGGCGCCGCTCGGCCGCGCATCGGGCTCGGGCCACCGCCGCGCCGCTGGCGTCGCCGCCCGGCCTCGGCAGCTCGCTGCCGCCCGGCAGCGCCTCCCGGCTTTCTTTGCGCGCGCGCGCTGCGCCGCGCCGCTTCGCCGCGCCCGACACTGCCGCCGGCCACGCCACGCGCGCGCGCCGCCGGCCGACATGCGCGCCGCATGCGCATGCGCGACCGCCGCCGATGCCTCGGCCCCTCGCCCGCATGGCGCCGGCCACCACTCCACCGGCAGCGCCTACGCGCCGCGCCGCGCTCTGCGCGCGCGCCGCCACCGCACCGCCCGCGACGCGGCCGCGCCGCCGCCGCCGCCACCCGCGCCTCGCACGGGCCGAGCCGCCGTGCCGCCGCCCGAGGTCGGCCCCTCCCCGCGCTAGACGCCTCCCGTGCACCGCCACAAGAGAGCTAAGGGGGAGGGGAAACCCTAGCAAGGGGGCAAGCCGGCAAATTTAAACGGGCCAAATGGGCCGGCCGAAAATCTCTGAAAAAAAGGGGGGCCCAGCCGGAAGGGGGAATTTTGCAGAAAATCCCTTGAAAAATCAGAAAATTGCACATAATTTTCTCTGAATTGAAAATTTGCATAAAACCCCTCTGGAATTGCAGAATTCGCTGAAAATTTGTATTCTAGCATAAAAGGATCTCAGGAACCCAAATTTCACATTATTTTCAGCATTTGAAGCTTGTTTATTTATGCCATTATTGTTTTATATATTTTCTGTATTTATTTACTGTTTTTGATTAATTGTAATTATTTAATTGCTTTTAATCACTGAAAATTAGCTGTAAATTATGGAAAATGTATAGAGAATTATGGAACATTACGAGAATTTATTGTACCATTTATTTACCTGCAGTAAATAATTTCATGCATGTTTACCTGAAGTAAACTTATATGTTCCATTCATCACATGTAGATGACTGGCATCACAAACCGGGAGTTCGAGGAGCTTGCCCAGCATGGCAAGAACTATCTGACGTGGGCATCCGATGTTGAGATAGTACTTGGAGCCAGGAAGCTCCGCGCAGCTATTGGGATTGGCGGACGGCATGACGCCAAACCTACACCTGAGGAAAATGATCAGGCACTTCATTTCCTCAGGCACCACCTCTGCATTACTCTCAAGAATGAGTATATGGCGGAGAAAAGCGTGCTAGCACTCTGGACCGCACTCAAGAAGCGGTTTGAGAGGCTAAAGTACACCATTCTTCCTCAAGCAGAGCAGGAGTGGATCGGACTAAGCTTTGCCGATTTCAAGACGGTCGGGGAGTACAATTCTGCCTTGCACAGAATTTGTACCAATCTTCAACTCGTGGCAGCGGATCACGGATGAGCGAGAAGATTGAGAAGGCCCCATCCACCTTTCACCCCAATCTTCATCAGTCCGCGCGCAACTATCGTCAAGGCGGCTACAAGGAATACGCCGAATTGATTGATATGATGCGGTAGCGGAGGCTCGGGGCGAACTTCTCCGCAAGAATTACGTCACTCGGCCATTGGGAGCTCATTGGCCGTGAAGCCAATCTTTGGGAGCTACAAGGTGCGAAAGCCCTTGATGAAAAGAAGGGGGAAGAAGGGTAAGGCCGTTGCCCAGAAAGGCAAGTCAGATGCTCCAAATGACAAAAGGGCTAAGGAGAGTGGCAAAACCTATGGTCAGCAGAACCAAGGTTGCTACAAGTGTGGCAAGTGGGGGCATTGGTCGCGGATCTGTAAAGCACCGCAACATGTCATTGATGCCCACCAAGCCCAGAAGAACAATGGCAAAGGGCAGCCTGAAGCTCACTTTGCAGCTGTTGAGGGGGAGCATCATGAGCCGTTGCCTGAAATGATGGAGGTTGAGTCCATCCCGGCAGCAGCACCCCCTTACGACCTAGAGGCAGCCACCTCCATGATTTCTCTCGAAGAGAACATCACTCCTGAAAAGATAGCCGAAGAAGTCAATGACTTTCTAGTTGATTCCGTCTGATGCACAGAATGCATGAGACATTAATTGTCATTTATTTTGCATTAAATGGACAAGTTAGATCTTGCATGGATGGTACTTTATTTTTGTCTTCTCGTAATGGTTGGATGATTTTGAAATAATTCATTCATTTATTCAGTTTATAATGGTATGAACACGTGTGGCTATATTATACCAACATTAAGGCGCCTACAGCGTACACTGTTCTGAAGACAGTATTTAGAAGCTCTGAACTATTCTGTCTCTGGCATGACAGATTAGGCCACCCAGGTCTTAGAATGATGAGAAATATAATTAACAATTCCCACGGGCATAATATTAATGTGAAGAATTTCCTGAATCATGAAGATTTTGTGTGCCCTGCATGTGCCACCGGGAAATTAATTATTAGGCCTTCTACTCTGAAAGTGAAGGATGAAGTCCCTGTATTTCTGGAACGCATCCAGGGAGACATTTGCGGTCCTATTCAGCCTATCTCAAGGCCATTTAGGTATTTTATGGTGCTCATTGATGCTTCCTCAAAGTGGTCATATGTGGGTTTATTATCCACAAGAAACCATGCTTTCGCCAAATTGATCTCGCAGATCATTCGCATCAGAAATGTGTTCCCTGATCATCGCATCAAGTCCATCAGAATGGACAATGCCGGAGAATTTACTTCAAAGGCATTTGATGATTATTGCATGGCGATGGGGATTGCAGTTGAGCATTCAGTACCGCATGTTCATACCCAGAACGGTTTGGCAGAGGCTTTAATCAAGAGAATTAAATTTATTGCCCGACCCCTTTTGGAGAATTGTAATTTGCCAGCTACATGTTGGGGACATGGCAGTCCTACATGCAGCGAATCTCATCAACTTTCGACCTTCGGCCTACAATATCCATTCACCTATGCAACTAGCGCAAGGGTCACCACCGAAAATTTCTCATCTCAGGAGGTTTGGATGCAAGGTTTATGTACCTATACCCCCTCCACAGCGAACTACAATGGGTCCTCTCCGTAAGACTAGGATATATGTTGGTTATGAGACTGCATCCATAATCAGGTATTTGGAACCCATGTCGGGAGATTTGCATACTGCCCGCTTCGCTGACTGCATTTTTGATGAGGATAATTTCCCGACATTAGGGGGAGGAAATCAACCCTTTCATGAAAAATGCCGGGAAATTACGTGGGAAGCCACGGGAATTCCTGCACATGACCCACGCACTAGTAAATCAAATAGAGAAGTCCAGAAGACAATAAAAGTCCAGAAGACAAGAGAAGTCCAGAAGACAATAGAAGTCCAGAAGACAAATGATTTGTAAGCATTAGCAAATCAGCTGCCTAATCACTTTAGTGATTTGAAGAGCGTGACTAAGTCGCATGTGCCTGCACGCACTGCACCGGAGAGGGTTGAAATACCAAAGAAAGCAGAAGGTATCCCCAATCTCGTCCAGAGGCCTCGAAAAAAAGGACGAGAACTCCGGCTCCTCGAATCCTAAGTAACCGGGGACGCCTGGCGAAAAAGGATAAGAAGGACTTATCACAGCCGATCACCGAAGTCCCCCAGAATGAGAAGAGGAGCCAGTTGAGACCTGGCACAAGTATGACACCTGTTGAAAAGGACATACCGGATCTGAATATCCCCATCGGCATGGATGTGTGCGCACACATCGGAGCCGAACAACTAAAGGACTTGCCACCGCAATTGAAAGAAGCGTCGCGCAAGATGAAGCTCGGAAGAAGCAACTCATGAAGAAATAGCTATAAATTATGTGCACACGGAGAGTCCACGAGCAGGACAACGGCTAATGTCGATATCTACGCCGTAAAGAAAATTGCCACAATCATTGATCTTGATCCCGAGCCTGCATCGCTCGCTGAATGTACGAAAAGATCAGATTGGGAAGATTGGAAGAAGGCAATAGCAACCGAATTGCTATCTCTGAACAAAGAGAAGTGTTTGGGCCGTATGCGCACTCCTCCCCATGTGCACCCGTAGGGCACAAGTGGGTATTTGTTCGAAAGAGAAGCGAAAGAAGCGAAGTAGTGAGATATAAAGCAAAATTTGGTAGCACAAGGTTTCACTCAATGTTCTGGAGTTGATTATGAAGAAACCTACTCTCCGGTCATGAGTGGAATTACCTTTAGATACTTGATCTCAATGGCAGTGAACTTGAATTTAGAAATGAAATTGATGGATGTTGTGACTGCATACCTTTATGGTAACTTGGATTCAGAGATTTATATGAAAGTCCCTGAAGGAATTCCTCTCCCGAACCAAGACAGAGCAAATAGAAATCTGTACAGTGTGAAGCTTAGAAAGTCCCTGTATGGACTAAAGCAATCTGGCAGAATGTGGTATAATCGCTTAAGCGACTTTCTCTGCAAGAAAGGCTACACGAACAATGAGGACTGTCCTTGTGCATTTATACGGCGATCCCAGAATGGATTTTGTATAATCTCAGTGTATGTAGATGATCTGAATATCATCGGGACAGTGGATGATATAAAAGAAGCAAGCTCCTACTTGGAGTCAGAGTTTGAAATGAAAGACTTGGGCAAGACCAAGTTCTGCTTAGGCCTGCAGCTTGAGCATGTCCTTAGAGGAGTCTTAGTACATCAGTCGACCTACACCCAGAAGGTGCTAGAAAGATTCGGCTTTGAGAAAGCATTCCCATCAAAAGTACCTATGATCGGGAGATCTTTACAGCAAGAAAAAGATCTTTTCCGATCTAGGGAAGAGGGGGAGGAAGTCTTGGGACCGGAATTCCCATACTTGAGTGCAGTTGGAGCACTCATGTACTTAGCAAACTGCACTAGACCGGATATTGCCTTTGCCGTGAACCTATTAGCAAGGTATAGTGCAGAGCCCACCAAAAGGCATTGGCAGGGCATAAAGGACATCTTCCGATATCTCCAAGGAAGCAAGGACCTTGGATTGTTTTACAGAAAGAATCAAGATCTGAACTTGATTGGCTATGCAGATGCTGGGTACCTGTCTGACCCGCATACCGCAAAGTCATAAACAGGCTATGTATTCCTATGTGGTGGAACTATAATTTCCTGGAAATCGTCTAAGCAAAGCCTTGTAGCTACCTCGACGAACCACTCAGAAATAATAGCGCTGTATGAAGCAGCACGTGAATGCGCTTGGCTATGCCGAATGGTTCACCACATCCAGATCATGTGGAATGAACATTGTGCAAAACCCCACAATTATCTATGAAGATAATGTCGCTTGCGTTGCACAAGTACAAACGGGCTATGTGAAGAGTCATCTCACAAAGCATATCAACCCCAAGTTCTTCTATGCTCATGAATTGCAAAAGATGGACGAGATTAAAGTACTGCATATTAAGTCTTGTGAAAATCTAGCAAATCTATTCACAAAGTCCCTCCCGCATCTAGTTTTGAAAGGTGCGTGCGAGGATCGGTATGATGAGACTTAGAGAAGTGCAGAATTCTGGGGAGAATTCTCTCAAGTCCGTTAGTAAATCTTGATCACGAAGATCAAGTACCCAAAGAATAAAAGTCACGAAGACTAAATGAAGTTGGGTGAATTGTACTCTTTTTCCCTTGACGAGTTTTCACAAGTTTCTCGATCAAGGTTTTTAATGAGGCAATTCGTGCAATCGTGACATAACATGCATCATGTACTCTTTCTCCAAATTTTTCCCATCGGGTTTTTATGGAGTTTTAACGAGGCATGAGTATGTCGGATGAGTGCCCAAGGGGAGTATTAGGAAACCAGGGATAAGAGTTTCCGTTTAAACGGATTCTTTCCGTTTAAACGAGTCCCTATCCATATTGGGCACCTCACCCTCCCCTATAAATAGAGAGCCATATGGCTGATTTTGTACCCCATTGAATTGAAGCAATAAAGAAAGACCAGGAGTTCTCTCTACCTCTCTGTGTGTTCAATCTATTATTACATCTTACGTGGTTGATTCGTTCTTGTCCTTAGCGAGAAATCTCTTGGGTAGTGCGTGAGGGTTTCTCAACGAAAGCATGGAAATTCTGATCAAAATGGCCCACGTTCAAGCACAACTACAGCAGTGCCCGAACTGTCCATCAGCCAAAATAAAGAAAATATGAGAAAGGAAAATGAATGGGTGGAGTTACCGTAACTGCACTTCAAGAACTCAAATAGATACAAACCGAGAGTGAGAAGATTGGAAAAACCCTATTTCCTCAATTCGGTCCCCTCAAATGGATACGAATTAGGGGTGGGGGTATGCTGTAAAAAATAATAAAAATGCGTATACAAATATTAAAACAACAAACTTCACCTCGGTTACGCTACATGCAAGCGCTATGCAATGCTAGTAGTAATATAAGGCGAGGAAAAATAATAAAATACTTAAATTCTTATTACACTGCGTGCATAAAATTCACGTCATGGTAGTAGTAATAAACATATTAAAACAATAAACTTCACCTCGGTTACGCTACATACAAACGCTCGATATTTCTAAGCGCTATGTAATGCTAGTAGTAATATAAGGCGAGGTAAAACAATAAAAAATAATAAAAATAATAGAATACTTAAAATCTTATTACATTACGTGCATGAAATCCATGTCATGGTAGTAGTAATAAAAATATAAGAAGAAACAAACTTCACCTCGGTTACGCTACATGCAAACACTGAATATACATGCAAACACTGAATATTTGCAAACGCTATGCAATGCTAATAGTAATACAAAGTGGAGCAAAACAATAAAAAAATAATGAAATACTCATATTATACTACGTGCATAAGATCCGTGTCACACTAGTAGTAATAAAATTATTAAGAAACAACCTTGGCTTCGATTACGCTACATGCAAGCGCTTAATATTTGCAAGTGTTGTGCAGTGCTAGTAGTAATACAAGACGGAGTAAAATAAAATAATGAAACACTCAAACTCATAATACACTACGTGCATAAAATTTGTGTCACGCTAGTAATAATAAAATATTGAAAAAATGACATTCGCCTGGGCTATGCTACATGCAAGTGCTCAATATTTGCAAGAGCTATGCAATGTTTGTAGTAATATACGGCGAAGTAAAAAGATGTATAAAAAAACTGAAATAATTAAACTCCAATTATGCTACATGCATAGGTTCGCTAAAAATAAATACTATGCCATGTTAGCAAAATAATATAAATACAGCTAAAATACCATCAAGCAAGCATCCATCAGCGACGCCAAGATTGAAGATATTTTCTTTTATATTTTTGTAATAGTCATATGTTGTAATTTATTGTAATATTTATGTTGGAATTCTAATGGAGACGGGGTGCCCGATCTTTCGATGAGATTGATAACTATCGATTTGGTAGAGGTGACTCTCGCGATCCGACTACAACCGTACGACGTCGCTTGCGCTTTAGCAATCGCTGAACCAACTCCGAGATGTTATTGATCTTGCTGGAAGCATGATCAACCTAAACACAAAGTTCAATCCCTGCAAGCAATCGAAGAACTAGCAAGAATAAGACGAAAGGCAATCTGATATTGCGAATAACAAAGTTGGTATTGAAAAACAAAGGTGGGATCCCGAAGGTAGTCTTGATAGGTGGTCGTCTGACACAACTGAAGAACCAAAGTTTGCGCAATGGCTAAACCTAAACTCAACGAAATCCAAGTCCTAGCAGGGGGGCGGCGGCTCCTATTTATAGAGAAACGACCAGGGGGGCGCCCTAGGGTTACAAGGCCCATGGGCCCAAGTGGTGGTGGCGCAGCACCCTTTTTGACTCGGACTCAGAAATCAACGTGGATTATTTTGGTGATTGCGGCCAGCTCGAATGGAATTTGAAGATGAGGTTGGATCTGTTGGAAAGTAGACTTCATAAGATTTCCATGAAGTACAAGAACGCCCCAAACGGAGTCTGTATGAAGAAGTTATGCCCGTTTGAATGTGGTACCATCGCAGCAGTCCGACTCCGATTCCAGAACGTGTCCAACTCGGATTCTTACTTGACTTGATCCTAAAGTGACGTGTTGACCTCCATGATTCCGTCCTTGCATGTCCATGACTCCATGTCCCTTTTCTTCATCCTTTCCCAAGTTCCTAACCACGATTAAATCACTTGCA
This sequence comes from Melocanna baccifera, assembly GCA_036346265.1. NCBI lineage: Eukaryota > Viridiplantae > Streptophyta > Magnoliopsida > Poales > Poaceae > Melocanna > Melocanna baccifera. The sequence continues at coordinate 9,865,676 of CM070705.1, read as the reverse complement.
TTAGGTAGCGGTCTATTTTCAGTAATATATGAACCTAGGAATGAATTCACCTGGTAATTAAGTTGACGACCACGAGCTCGAGTAAGTGGTCCTTGTTGTGGATGAGTTGTATCCATAGAAGGGATGTCATCGTCATCCTCCCCTTCTTGCATTTGAGTCGTTCTCGACTCAAGTTCATCTACTTCTTTCAAATACGGCTTCAAATCTGCAATATTAAATGTGGGGCTAACCCCGAAGTCTACAGGCAGAACAAGTTTATATGCATTATCATTAATCTTAGCTAACACATTGAATGGACCATCAGCTCTAGGCATTAACTTAGACTTTTGTAAATCAGGAAATCTATCTTTACGCAAATGCAACCAGACTAAATCACCAGGTTCAAAAATTAAACTCTTTCTACCCTGACTACCAGCAATCTTATACTTAGCATTCATGCGCTCTATGTTTTCTTTAGTTGTTTCATGCAATTTAAGGACAAATTCAGCACGCTTCTTAGCATCAAAATTTACTTTTTCAGAGATGGGGATAGGCAATAAATCAATAGAAGCATGAGGATTAAAGCCATATACTACCTGAAAAAGGCTCATCTTTGTGGTAGAGTGTAGCGATCTATTGTAAGCAAATTCTACATGAGGTAACATTCTTCCCACGCCTTCAAGTTTTTCTTCAAGATAGCCCTCAACATAGTTGGTAGCGTGCGGTTGACAACTTCAGTTTGTCCATCTGTTTTGGGGGTGACAAGTAGTAAAAAATAGCAGCTTGGTACCCAATTTAGCCCATAATGTGCGCCAAAAGTGACTCAAAAACTTCGCATCTCGATCTGAAACAATAGTATTGGACACTCCATGTAGTCGAACAATCTCTCTGAAAAATAAATCAGCAACATTTGTAGCATCATCGCTCTTATGGCAAGGTATAAAATGTGCTATTTTAGAAAATCTATCGACCACCACAAAAACACTATATCTCCCCTTCTTTGTGCGAGGTAATCCTAAAACAAAGTTCATTAAAATATCCTCCCAAGGAATGCTAGGTACAGGAAGAGGCATATATAAACCATGTGGATTAAGTCGGGACTTAGCTTTATTGCAGGTAGTGCAGTAAGATACATAGCGCTCAACGTCGCGCCTCATCCTTGGCCAATAGAAGTGTTCAGCGAGGATGTCCTCCATCTTTTGGACACCAAAATGACCCATTAGTCCTCCCCCATGTGCCTCCTGTAACAACAAAAGACGAACAGAGCTGGCTGGAATGCATAATTTGTTAGCTCTAAATAAAAATCCATCATTGAAAGCAAATTTATTCCAGCATCTACCATTTTTGCAATTGGACAGGGCATCTTTAAACTCATCATCAGAAGTGTATAGTTCCTTTATTGTCTCCAAGCCAAAAATTCTACAATAAAGTTGAGACAACATTGTATACCGTCTAGACAAGGCATCAGCAATCACATTTTCCTTCCCTTTCTTGTGTTTTATGACATAAGGAAAAGATTCGATGAATTCAACCCAACGAGCATGTCTACGGTTCAGTTTAGTTTGACTTCTAATATGTTTCAATGATTCATGATCAGAATGGATAACAAATTTTTTGGGCCATAAATAATGTTGCCATGTTTCTAAAGTTCGAACAAGGGCAAGTAATTCCTTATCATAAGTAGAATAGTTCAAACTAGATCCATTCAATTTCTCACTAAAATAAGCAATAGATTTAACATCTTGTATCAACACACCACTAATTCCAATTCCGCTAGCATCACACTCAAGTTCAAAAGTCTTACCGAAGTCAGGAAGTTGGAGCAATGGTGCATTTGTGAGCTTTTCTTTGAGAAGGTTGAAAGCTTCTTCTTGCGCTTTTTCTCATTTAAATGAAACACCTTTTTTGTTAATTCATTAAGTGGTGCAACGATAGTGCTGAAATCTTTCACAAAGCGGCGATAGAATCCCGCAAGTCCATGAAAACTCCGCACTTATGTGACCGTTTGTAGTGTTGGTCAACTTTTTATAGCTTCAATCTTGACATCATCTACTTCAATTCCCTGCGGAGTAACAACATAACCAAGAAAACAAACTCGATCGGTGCAAAAGGTGCACTTTTCGAGGTTACCAAACAAACGTGCATCCCTCAAAGCAATGAAAACAGCACGTAAGTGTTCAAAATGTTCATCTAGTGACTTGCTGTAAATCAATATATCATCAAAGTAAACTACCACAAATTTACCAATGAAAGCACGTAAAACTTCGTTCATTAATCTCATGAAAGTGCTAGGCGCATTAGTTAATCCAAAAGGCATCACTAGCCACTCATATAATCCGAATTTAGTTTTAAATGCCGTCTTCCATTCATCTCCAAATTTAATTCTAATTTGATGGTATCCACTACGCAAGTCAACTTTAGAAAACATTGTAGAGCCACTTAATTCATCAAGCATATCATCTAACCTAGGAATAGGATGACGGTATCTAATGGTAATATTATTGATAGCTCTACAATCAACACACATACGTCATGATCCATCCTTCCTAGGTACTAAAATGACTGGAACAGTGCAAGGACTAAGTGATTCACGTATGTACCCTTTATCAAGCAATTCTTGAACTTGGCGCTGAATTTCTTTAGTTTCTTCTGGGTTTGTCCTGTATGGTGCGCGGTTGGGTAGTGATGCACCGGGAATTAAATCAATTTGATGCTCAATCCCTCGAAGCGGTGGTAATCCCGGTGGTATGTCCTTCGGAAAGACAGTTTTGTACTCCTACAAAATGTTAGTTACAGCAAGGGGCAAAGAAGATGGTATCTCCTCAAATGAAAACAAAGTGGTTTTGCAAACTAATGCATAGCAAACAGCATTACTAGCATCCAATTCAGTCATATCGGATTTAGTAGCAAGAAAACTAGCACCTTTCAATTGTATTTCTTTTTTGTTCACATGAGCAGATTTCAATTCTTTCTTCTTATGTTGCGCAAGCTTTTTTGCTACAATCTGATTTTCGCTCTTAGATTTCTCTAGACTCTTCTCTCTACTAGCTCTAACAAGTTCATCTTTAACAATTTGTTCTGGAGTCATAGGATGCAGCACAATTTTCTTTCCTTTGAACATGAGAGAGTATTGATTATTTCTACCATGATGCACACAATCAGTATCGTATTGCCAAACTCTTCCTAATAACAATGAACAAGCTTGCATAGGTACAACATCGCAGTCAACATAATCATGGTAGGAACCCATAGAAAAGTGTACTTTCACCATTCGTGTTACCTTCAACTTACCACTGTTGTTGAACCATTGAATATGGTATGGGTGAGGATGAGGTTTAGTCAGCAAAGTAAGCTTCTCTACCATGTCCATACTTGCCAAATTGTTGCAACTCCCACCATCAACAATTATGCGAATCGAGTGTTCCTTGACAACGCCCTTGATTTGGAACAAATTATGGCGCTGGTCTTGCTCGACATAAGACACTTGAGCACTTAGTATACGTTGCACTATAATGCTCAAATACTTGTCGGTATCTTCGACGCCAACATGCTCCTCATGATCAGATTCTTCTTCATCTCCTATAGGGTCAGTTGCAAGCATAGCATATGTTTCATCATCAAAATCACTAGTAGAGGAATACCCACCATCATCGCGTATAATCAATACACGCTTGCTTGGACAGTCCCGCATCATATGTCCATAGCCTTTGCAACGATGGCATTGAACGTCCCTTGTTCGTCCAGTCGAAGCAACTGAAGAGAATGTTTTTGCAGGAAGTTGTGGTGCTGATTTGTATGCTTCAGAAACTCGTGGCGCCGAAATTGATGTAGTAGGGCGCTGCTTGTTGTTGGAGTGTGATGGCACCACAATGGACGAGGGAACAGGGGTGCGCGGAGTCCACGAATTTGTGCGACCTGCAGAAGAATTAGATCGCATTCTCGTTTGACGTCCCTGCAACTCACGTTCAGCTTTACAAGCAAGATGAAACAATCTAGTAATGGAGTTGTAATCTTTATAATCAAGAATGTCTTGAATTTCTCGACTCAACCCTCCCAAAAACCTAGCCATGGATGCCTCCTCATTCTCAACTAACCCACAACGCAACATACCAATTTGTAATTCCTGATAATATTCGTCCACAGATTTTGCACCCTGTTGTAGACGTTGTAGTTTATTTAACAGATCACGAGCATAATATGAGGGAACAAATCGATGGCGCATAAGCAATTTTAAAGCCTTCCAGGTGTTAGGAATGTTATTGGGATTTTGACGACAATGTTCTTTCCACCAAACAGAAGCAAAGTCGGTAAATTCACTAGTAGCAGCCCTAACTCGTCTATTCTCAGGGCAAGCAAATTTTTGATCAATAGGTAGTTCCCAATTAAGATAGCCATCAGGATCATATTTACCATTGAAAGAAGGCATAGTGAATTTAACCTTAGCAAAAGAATCGTCGTGGTCACGTACCTCACGCCGTGGGGGTTCCCTTCGCATACCTTGTCGGTTAAAACGCAATTGTCAACGAGCTCGATCGTTGTTGTGGTTGACCCTGCCATCGGCCTCGGAATCACCCATATGGTCGAAGTCATCTTGTCTCCCTACCGGCAAGCAGGGGGCATAGCAGAGGATGCTTGGGCAATCTCCTCAAGGCGCGCCATAATGCCTGCTAAAGAAGTGTTAGTAACGCCTTGCGCTTTCTCCATCGCAGCGAGTGTGACATTTGTCTCAATCTGGGCACCCTCAAGTTGAGCAAGTCGCTCATTCGTCACTCTGACATCCTCCTCAAGACTCTCTGCACGAAGATTCATAAGGCGTAGAAAATGTTGTACGATTGCCTTAGTACGAGGAGTATGAGATTGATCCTCATCCGTTGTATAACCTGCCATTGTTAGCAAAAACACAAGAATATGCCCCTAACAACAACTATTAGGATGAGGAGGTTCAAAAAGTCGCTCACACTCAAGCCTTTTATCGAATTCTTACCAATTCTTACCAAGCAAAACAGGGGTGATCGGCTCCCAGCGATGTCAACGTATCTCTGAAGATTGGATGAAGCGATTGCCAGGTGAAGCTCAGCCTGTACGGTGTAGGAGAGGTGTAGTTGGGAAGGCTCAAGTTTGGTAGCAAGGATTAGCAATAATCAAATCAGAAAATGCAAGCTGAAAAATCGCTCAACGCCGGTTGGTCCTGGTCCTAGGTTAGACCGTACTAGAGACGCGAGCCTAGAACACAAACGAGTACACCGCACAGAAAGAATCTAGATGACATTGCCCACGGAGTTCAGAGGATCAGAAAAGGACGTCGTCTTCACGGTACACCTTAGAATCACTTGTAGAAGGTCCCTGTAAATTTTGAGCGAATTACGAGAAAGTTGACTTTTGTTGACTTTGCGGGCCTGTTTTGAGGCCCTAAACGACCTTTTTTTGTCAAAGTCGCTGCGCGTATGCGTGGTGACTTACGCGGATCTAAAATCTCCAGATTTTTCAGACTTCATTTTTTTCTGGCTCTATTTTCCCGTTTCCTTTCCAACGGATCAAGAAACGCCTCAATCGGAGGTCGTATGCAAAAGTTAGGGGTTTCTCTCTCCTCTTTTTTTTTCTTTTTTTTTTGGCCTGCTGCTCTTTCTATCTGCGGCTGCCTTTTTCTTCTCGTCTATCTACTTTGCTCCCCGTGGATGACTCCAGATATGGTTCGGTCTACTATGATGTTGATTCGGACTCTAATCCCACCAACCGAGTCCTATTCCGAGTCCAATTCTGAGTCCAATTCCGAGTCCAATTCCGAGTCCTATTTCGAGTCCAACTAGGGCAAAGCCTCCCTAGAAACCGAGTCCACCTCTTTTCCTTCCCTCGACGTGGCAGTTCGAAACTAACCGCAACGGTAAAATCAAGACGTGAACAGAACTCGAAACTCTAGAGGAACTAGGCACTAAGACCAGCAAAGGACACGACGATGCAACCGAAAGTTCAACAATGCAAAGTACTAAAAAGAAAAATTGCGAGGCTAAGATTGGTTTGGACCGGGTGATCTACTACTATTTTTTTTGGCTTTTTGTGTACTGTAGGTAATGAAAAACAATCTAATCTATGAATAACTGAAAATTCTCACCGAGCAACCTTGAGCTCTGATACCACTTGATAGAGACGGGGTGCCCGATCTTTCGATGAGATTGATAACTATCGATTTGGTGGAAGTGACTCTCGCGATCTGACTACAACCGTACGACATCGCTTACGCCTTAGCAATCGCTGAAATAACTCTGAGATGTTATTGATCTTGCTGGAAGCACGATCAACCTGAACACAAAGTTCAATCCCTGCAATCAATCGAAGAACTAGTAAGAATAAGACGAAAGGCAATCTAATATTGCGAATAACAAAGTTGGTATTGAAAAACAAATGTGGGATCCCGAAGGTAGTCTTGACAGGTGGTCGTCTGACACAACTAAAGAACCAAAGTTTGCGCAATGGCTAAACCTAAACTCAACGAAATCCAAGTCCTAGCAGGGGTGGCGGCTCCTATTTATAGAGAAACGACCAGGGGGGCGCCCTAGGGTTACAAGACCCATGGGCCCAAGTGGTGGTGGCGCAGCACCCTTTTTGACTCGGACTCAGAAACTAACGTGGATTGTTTTGATAATTGCAGTCGGCTCGGATGGAATTTGAAGATGAGGTTGGATCCGTTGGAAAGCAGACTTCATAAGCTTTCCATGAAGTACAAGAACGCCCCAAACGGAGTCCGTATGAAGAAGTTATGCCCGTTTGAATGTGGTACCATCGCAGCAGTTCGACTTCGATTCCAGAACATATCCAACTCGAATTCTTGCTTGACTTGATCCTAAAGTGACGTGGTGACCTCCATGATTCCGTCCTTGCATTTCCATGACTCCATGTCCCTTTCCTTCATCCTTTCCCAGGTTCCTAACCACGATTAAATCACTTGCATTAGGTAGCGGTCTATTTTCAGTAATATATGAACCTAGGAATGAATTCACCTGGTAATTAAGTTGACGAGCATGAGCTCGAGTAAGTGGTCCTTGTTGTGGATGAGTTGTATCCATAGAAGGGATGTCCTCATCAAATTCTTAATCAAGGGTTTTCTCGTAAAGAGATGTAATTAACAGAATTGTTATGTAAATGTTTTAATTCTGAAAGTAATGGACCTGCAAATACCTAATTTCTTTATTGCATTTTCAATTAAATTTAATCAACTTGTCTGTAATGACGCAGACGCAGGTTCATACCCATTTTTCCATCATCATGGGTTTAGACGGAGGTCAACCCCAAAACACCTACAACATCATGCATGTCCTATACATATCTTACTGAGCCTCTTAGGCTTGCAGAACGAATTAGCTTAGGCGGAGGCCATCCCCATAACAGGATACACACTTAACTCATGCATGGTTTTAAAGTATATAAACCGGAATCTGCTAAGTTCTTAGCTTTCGATATCTTGATCTTCTCAGCATCTCCTTGATCTATACCGTTTTCCCAAATGCCACTCAAGCACCGCGGTTTTGATCTACATGGTTTTCGGTATTTGACAAGCTTACCAAAATACCATTTCTTGACTCGATTTTCATCTTTCTTTACAAGCAATCGCTATGTTTCCTATGTATAAGTGAACCACTAGCTTACTACACGTCGGTAAGTGTCTTCCATTTTAGTTCCATTGGACCACACCTCATTTGGATCGACCAAATCACTTAGTGCAACCCATCGTTTCAACCTTTCGTTCAACATTTCTCGTCTTCCTTATGCCATACTTAAGCACAGCTATCTTACCTAACATCCTTAATCGTTCTGGGACTCAGGTCCTTCTGAGCGTAGCCTCGATTCTCGTCGTTGACCATAGTTGACTCTAAGTCTTTGTACGTATCCAAAGACAAAAAAAATTATTTTTGGACATAAGTTATTCATAATTTGTCCCACGTTAGTCAAAGCATACTTCATACAATATAAATACACTAACCTAGATCCAAACAAACCAAACCACGATCAAATTCCTGAAAGTCACAAAACCAGCAGAAGCACACAACCTCGCGGTCTAACTGCTGATAGCTACCATTCAGACTATTGATCCCAGCCGGTCTGACCATACACCAGACCAATATGATCGGTTCCCTAACATAACACCCTCTAAAATTTGTAAACTGAGCAAAATTCAAAAACCAACTCCAAAAAATTTAGCAATAATTTATCACATATAATTCTAAACCTTCTCACACAGTCTCTCACCGCCAACGAATCAAGCTACCCTCTGCTGGATCTACCATCTCTGGCTCTCAATCTGCATCCTTGCCGTCGAATCCGCCTCCCCCACTGTCAGAATCCGCCTCCACCCCACCCAAATCCCCCTTCCCACCGTCGAGTCATCCTCACCGCAGCCGGATTCTTCCTCCTTGTCGCCCGATTCCGTCAGCCAGGTAAGGCTCTCCCCACCTCCCCTCCAGTCGCTTTCTGCTCCCAGCTCCCTCACTTCTCGGCTCCCTGCTATGCTCCACTGCTTTGGTTTGGTTTCTTTGTTGTGCAAATTTGAACTTGTAGTTGCTTAGTGCTTCGGTTGTGCAGATTTGCACTTGTAGTTGCTTAGTGCCTACTGTCACTATGTGTCTGTGTGATGCTCTACAGCTCTAGTAGTGCTCCCCTCTACTTCGTTTAATAGTGCTCATTGCTCTGTAATCTGTATGGTAAATTGGCAATCTTGGTAGTAGCTCATGAGTTTGAGACTTGTATAGTTGTACAGTTAGTCACTGATGTAATGACTTGTGACTTTGCATGCAGCGGCAGCGACAAAGGAGGTCCTGCTCACCATTTGAGGTGGGAGACCGAGATCCTACTCATCATCCGCTCAATCGCAGTGGTGCAAAGGTCAACTCAGTGACCATCAAAGGTAACCCCGGGTGCCATTTGCTTTGCTTTTCTTGATGTTCTGAACATGAAAGATTTGAGAAACCCCCTGTAGAATATTCTAAGAACAGCAGTACATTGATTCTTTGATCAAAGAACAACGGTATGATCTGAGATGTACATGTAAAGTGTTCTTCTGGATCTGATGGAGTATCAATGCCTTTTCTGAATCTAAGATGTACATGGTACATGTAATGAGTTGTATCTGATGTTATACCAATGCCTTTTCCTGGTTGTTCGGATACTGTGATTTAATTGGCCTGTTGTGAATACAGGGATAGACATAAACGTTGGAGCCATGAGAGAAGTAAAATAAAAAACGGGGGTATGTATAAGTGTAGAGAAAGTTCTAATTGTGAGTAACCTGATGCTGACAAAAAAATGCTAATACAGTTGCTCATACTCCTTTTTCTCTTTCTTTTTGGATCACTTCTCGGATTGATACAGAATTTGTCGAAGTACTTGCCTTCAGGTAACCATTGGACTTCGGGTAAAGTCCTTAAACTCAGAATTTTGTATCTTCTGTAAAGTCCTTAATTGTTGATGAATTGCCTGCCCATAATTTTATCTTCTATCTTCTGTAAAGTCCTTAAACTCAGAATTTTATCTTCTATGACTGAGTTGCCTGCCCATAATTTTTATTCTTCTGGTAAAGCCTGCAATTTATGTGCATAAGAATCTTATTGGGGCCTGATGACGATTAACTCTATACCCTACTGTTAGAGATATTAGCTAAGGAAACCAATGTTACCGGGACTTGCTTTATGAATAATTCAGCGCTTGGTTTATGCATTTTTTATCGCTGGTATACTTTGCTTTGATGCTTGAGTTGTCACATTTTTTCAGGTCACCATCATAAGGTGGAGTATAGTTGCTGAATAACTTTATTTTGCTAGAGTATAATTACCTACTTAATTAATGTTCTGTTTGACTAATTAGCTTACCAATATGTGTCCTATTTTAGTTTTGTTGTGGCTGTTGTGCCTATGAAAATGTTAGTTTGTTGAAACTTTATGTTTGTATATGAGATTTCATATAGTTTATCGAATTGTGATGTATTGTTGGATCTGAAAGTGTTTACATATGCAGTGTGAATTATCATTTTGAAGAAATGTAATTTGTGTGAATATGGTGATAAGAAAATGTGGAAGATGAACCCACAGTTTTTTTTGTGGATGGAACCACATTCGAGTGCAAAATATCTTTCGGGAATAGTATTAACTACCGTAGATGGTCTAGCTGCCGTGGAAAAACTAACCGCCAGAGAAGTTTCCATCTACTGGCAACAAAAATCGAGAACCTAGTGCAGATAACTGTCGGAATCCAAATATCTGTCGGAGAAGGACTTTCCCGACAGCACTTTACAGGGCAGGCAGTAAGTGCCTGTAAACTCATCCTCTTGCCATCAAATGCTGTTTTCTAGGGCAGTTAGATTACAATCTATGGTATAGTGAATGGACATAAACAACAATTCCAACAAAATAGAGCTGATTAGAAATGATATTAATACATAGGTGCAAACATGCGACGCAAACTAATGCATCAACTCCTTTCTGGTTGTATAGAGCTAATTAAAACGACGTCTATAGCAAACCGACCTGAGGTACGTTCGTACATGGCAGCTCCCGATACGTAGAGGTGATGTTTTAGCGATGGCTTTTAGCTGAAATTTTACTGTAGCTACCATTTTTAGAACAAATTACCTTGAGTGTACCTATAAAACTACAAGTATATACTCCATCTGCACGCCATATGTAATTACTTGCTAAAATGACAAAGCAATTTGGACTAAATTAAATGTGGTTGATGCCATTTTTGACCTCCTATATATTCTTCGTTGTCTTCGAGATATGTACAACCTTGTCCACTGCAGTTACAAATAAGACGTGCCTCAAACGCTTCCTACAATTAATTAACAGGAAATTCTAAAATTCATATCACTACTACAAAACAGGCTATACTGAACGGATACATCACAGACGATTCATACGGAACCGTCTGTGCTTAAACTATCACAGACGGTTCATACTACCAACCGGTTATGATATTTTCACAGACGGTTATTAATACGAACCGTCTATGATAATTAAGACAACACAGATGATTCGTGTTAATAACTGTCTGTGAACTTTCACAGATGGTTCTTAATACGAACCGTCTGTGATAATCGAGACAACACAGACGGTTCGTATTGATAACCATCTGTGAACTTTCACAGACGGTTCTTAATACGAACCGTCTGTGATAATCAAGACATCACAGATGGTTCATATAACAAACCGTCTCTGATATTCATTATCACAGATGGTTCGTATTAATAACCGTCTGTGATTGTTCGTATTAATAACCGTCTGTGATAAATCACAGACGGTTATTAACATGAACCGTCTGTGATATTTAGTTTCACAGACTGTTTGTGATTGAAACCGTCTGTGATAATATGCACTATTAATTATTGAGTGTACTTGCTCGATGTCGACACAGATCTGTCTTCATTACGCTGCATCGGTGGAGCAAGGCGGCCAGCTTTAGGGAGTTCGGAGTGAAAATATATCACCGTCTTCTTAGTGATCTGATTAGAGGTTAGTACTCAATTACTTTTAATAACTTATATGCATGCATATTTTTGTAATGGAAGGCCAGAGATGATAGCTAGGTTTTTGTTTAATTTAGATCTAGCTAGCTAGCTAGGTTTAGAAAGATAATGTTAGTTTGCTCAATTTCAGAATGGGTAAGTACTGGTACTTAGTTCACTAGCTTCAATATATTCTTGCTTAACATTATTTTGTCATAAATACGTAGCTAGCTAGCAATATACCTACCTAATATATATAGATGCATGTCATGTACGTGTAAGTATGTAGTAGCGGTAATAATCATTGTTTACACCCATTTGTTACTTGTGTAGCGTAGATAGACCGAAGCTAGATGTACATTAAGAACCGTTTGAGTGAAAAATATATTAATGGCGTGTCTGCTTTTAGAAGAGCAGCTGAGCTGGATATGTTGAAGAAGGGGATGAAATATATGTACTGTTCATGCATTGATTGTAATAATCTCAAGATATTTAGCAACTCAGCGCAGATCGAAACTTACTTAATTCGAAGGGGTTTCAGAAAAAAGTATAAATGTTGGACCAGTCACGGTGAAGAGAAGAGTACACAAGAAAGTAGTTATGACATAGTCGAGGGAGACAATGATATGCCAGTTGTGGACTATGCTTTTGATCATGAGGATAGATCGCAGGATGATAATCTGGATCAGATGTTACGTGATGCAGAAGGGAACTATAGTGAGAGAGAGTTTGGTAAATTCGAGGGCTTGATGAAGGACTCGGAGAAACCTTTGTTCTCGGGCTGCAAGCCGCAATATACGAGGTTGTCATCAGTTATAGAACTGCTGAAATTGAAGGCAAGCAATGGTTAGTCCGACAAGAGTTTTACGGCATTGTTAAATCTCATAGCGGACATGCTTCCAAAGGGAAATGTGTTGCCGAGAACCACCTACCAATCTGTGAGACCTGGAGTAGAAACTCCTAGACCCCCTGTGTATTACTGTACTAGTCCCAGAGATCAATGCTAGTACACACAGTTCAAACAGAAAAGATGATACATTGCCAACAACGCTTTATTACAATAGTAACTGAAGTTTTACAAAGGCCATAGCCTTACTAAGATTCACAGAACCTCAAGCAAAAATAAACACAGCGGAAGCAAAAGATAACTTGATCGACCCATCAATCTGCCACAGGCAATTGGTGGGAAAGCGAATCCTAGGCATCCGAGAATAATCCACCGCATCCACATTCGGCGCAGAAGTCATACTCTCCAGCTTGATCTTCTCCATTCTCTGCTTTTATATTTATAGAGCAACAGGTGAGTACAAAAATGTACTCCGCAAGTCTTGGGAAAAATGCATAGATGTAAGGTTTTCACAAAGGAAGGCTATATGGTTTATTTGTAAAAATCAGCATTTTATTTCAAATCTACATAATTACTTTAAAAGCCATTTTGTAAACAACTTGTTTTTAATAATTGAAATTGGATAAGTACTTTAGTGAAGGTTAAACTACCAACACTAATCTCTCGAGCCATCACGACCAATTTTCAAAACCTCGGGTTACACCCCGATCTGAACATCACGAGAGTTATACTACTCCGAGTTTTCTCCAACTCATTTTGTTTTGAAATCAAAACCAAAACTTCTACCATGTGAATGCATTCTTTGCCGCCCTTGACCGTAGGCACGGCTATTCGAATAGTTTTACTCTGCAGAGGTTGTACACTTTACCCACAAGAGATAAATTATCTTAATAGTCAACACGCTTCCTTTGGCATGAGACCGGATAAATTATCACAAAGCCTTTCACCTACTCGGTATAGTTTAAATACCACCCGCTAAGGTTTCACCACAACTCGAATCCACGAGTTGGAGCCCCTCTTGCGCCATATGAGTCTGAGAAACCCTGTCCCTCACTATGAGTAACCAGTACACCCTGGCACTCAATACACCACTGGTGATATCTAAACTACACTATTATAGGGTAGTTAGCTAGGTCGTACCTATATAGACTTGTGGTTGTACTGTTTTGCTTAGTTTGGACAAACACAAGCGTCGGTCCTTAAACGACCAGGGTGGCTCATTCACAAACCCAACAATTCTCGTGCTAACTGCACCAGCCAAACCTTCCATCCACCCTTGTCAACTTTTCCCTTTGAATTTCATTTTTATTTTCAAATTAACAGTGGTAACATCCATTACCACTTTTCAAACAAAATATTTAACAATGGTAACATCCATTACCAATGTTCAAACAAAATATTTAACAATGGTAACATCCATTACCAATGTTCAAACAAATCATTCATCAAAACATTTGATAAACATGCTACTCATTTGAACATTATTATATTTATTTGCTACGCTAAGCATTTGCTAGTATTTAAACATTCAACAATTGTAACACTAACTCATTATTGAGTCAAAGGGGATATCCTAAGTTGACAATGGTACAAGGTAAACAATTTTCAATGGAAGGTATAACAAATTGGGTCTTTAACTAAGTTTTCTAAATCAAATTATCACTTGATATAACATAAGCATGCATTAATTTAAAATAACTACCTAAACATTTTTCTAAATCATTTGAGCAAGTTGACCAAAGGAAACTTGCAAAACATGGGAGCAAAATGTTCAAAGGAGACTTGCCTTCTGGTGCTGGGTTGAAATCTTCCTGAACTTGATTTTGAGGTTGCTCGGACAAATCGGTCTCTACACGTAAATCGAGAAATCCAAATAAATAAAATAAAATATAAATTCAAAAATTGAAAATAAATATACCAATTGAAAGATTGAAATTTTAGATGAATTTAGAAATTTGAATGGACCAATTTGGAGCTAAAATGAAAAAGATATGGCTATTTGAAATTCTCAGATTTAAATAAATCCAGAAATTCGGAAATCTCTGACATGTGGGGTCCACTGGTCAGCAATTTCATTTAAAATGAGTCTCTGACATATGGGACCCACTGGACCCGGGACCCACTTGTCAGTGAATAGTGCAGAGGGGTGGTCGCTGACGGGTGGGGCCTACTTGTCAGCGCGGATTAAACCGGAGAAAACTCAACCTCGCGCAGCGGAGCAGGCTCGAGCAGGAGGGAGTGGGAGGGGGAAGAGGCGGCGCTAGCCAAGTGAGCGGGAGGCACCGCCTACCCCATAAGGGTAAGTAATCCTCTTAAGGATTCACGGCGGGAGGTCGGCGAACAACGTGGCATACACGTGGCGCCACCGATCGCCAAGTGTGTCGACGGGCACGGCGTGGCGAGGCGAGTGTGTGTGGAATCTTTGGCGTGTAGGTTTTGTCTTGACCACGGCATCCCGGTGGCATCCATGTCTGTTGCCACCGGACGCAGCCGGTGGCGTGCACGCCGGCCGGCCGGCGGCGCGGGACCCGAGGGTCACCGGCATTCGGCGCGGCGGCGCGGCGATGTGCGCAAAAGCAAGAGGAGTGACGGGAATGCTTTGGTACCTTGCGCGATTCGAGGATGGTCGGATCGATGAGACGGCAAAAGGGGCGCGGTCGGAGAGGCTTCACGCGGCGGAGGGGTTCGGGTCGCAATAACTCAGCAAAGTGGTCGCTTTGAGATCGCTGGGTACCCGGCAACGTCGAGGATGCTCGGTGAATCTCGGGAAGGCTTGAAGCGGCGCGATTGCTCGCGGAGTGGAAAGTGGCCGACGGAGGAAATCAAGCGCAAGAGGTCTCGGCTCGGCGATGGGCAATTGGAGGTGGAGAAAGCGAAGGGGCGAGACACGGCTCGGGCGGCGGGATTTATAGAGGATGAGGTCGTAGCGCGTATGGCTCGCCGGACTTGGAACTGCCGGAGAATGAAGGCGGCGGCGCACGATGCATAATTAGATGAAATAATGCGAAAGCGGTTGCGGGAAGGCTGCTATTTGAATGTGCATTAGTGCGGGAAATAATTGGCCAAAACCAAGCTTTTAAAGCTTCGGTTTTTGTTTAATGGCGGCGCGAGACGGGAGGAAGAAGGTGGCGGGAAGGCGGCGGCGATGGGCCCCGCATGTCGGTGAGAGAGGAAAGGAGAGAAGGCGGCGGCTACGGCTCGGATGCACGACGCGCGGCAGAGGAAAGTAATCAAGGCCGTAGGATGATGAGTGTAGGGGGTAAGTGAAAAGATGCGGTTGAGATTCAATCGGCAATCGGATTTAAATCTGGCCGATGAGGTGTACTAAGTGGCAGCGGCGGCTGCGATCTAATACGGCAATCATGAGCGGTCAAGATGGCGACACGCGTCGGGGCAGCGGCTCGACAGTGGGACCACGGCGGTGAGTCCACGCACGATCTATGACAGGTGGGGCCCGCTTGTCAGCGCAACCCAAAAAAAGAAACTCAACCTCGCGCGCGGAGCGGGGCTCGAACGCGCGCCGAGGGAGCGGGGGAGGGAAGAGAGCGGGCGGCGATAACCAGTCGGGCGGGGAGGCTCAGCCTACCCAATAAGGGTAGTTTACCCTTTTGAGTATTAGCCGCGGCGTGGATGGCTACTGTCGGATGCGCGACACTTGGCGCCGCGAGAGAGAGGGGAGGCGGGATGAGGCACCGAAGGCTGGGATTGGTTCGGGCCGGGGAGGAAGGGCTCGGATGCTTGACAAGTGTCAGCCCGAGGGAGATTTTGATATTTAAATCTTTTATATATTTCAGAAATCAGTAGGAGACTTTAAAATACTCAGAAAAATACCAAATAAATTCCAAAAATTCTAGAAAAATTCACATAATTCACTGATAATGTTTTAAACATATTAAAAATATTTTCAACTTATTTTGATATTAAATTTTCTTTTCAACAGAAACTTTAAGTTCTGAAAATTCCAGATAATTGGAAATAATTAATTTAAAATTATTTCTTCAAAATAAAAGCAAAAATTGGGATGTTACACAATCCAAAAAGATTCTTTATCCATTAGGAATGGAAGTAGAAAGAATACATGCTTGTCT
Source organism: Melocanna baccifera (assembly GCA_036346265.1). Lineage (NCBI taxonomy): Eukaryota > Viridiplantae > Streptophyta > Magnoliopsida > Poales > Poaceae > Melocanna > Melocanna baccifera. The sequence goes on along the minus strand of CM070705.1, from coordinate 9,849,274 downwards.
GAATGATTGTATCCTATACCGTAAAGAGTATGCTAGCTTACATGTTTGTCCGGTGTGTAAAGCATCCCGATAAAAGCGTAAAAATGACTCTGATGATGGGAAGGGTATCGAGGTGAAGCAAGGACCTCCTGCTAAGGTGTTATGGTATCTTCCTGTAATCGCCCGTTTGAAGTGTTTATTTGCAAACCGAAAGAATGTAAGATTGATGCGTTGGCACTAGGAGTAGCGTAAGAAAGACGGAATGATAAGACATGTTGCTGATTCTACCCAGTGGAGAAACATCGATAGGATGTTTGTATATTTCGGTGTGGAACCAAGAAATATAAGATTTGGGTTGAGTACAGACGGAATGAATCTTTTTGGTAACATAAGCAGCCGACATAGCACCTGGCCTGTGACTCTGTGCATGTACAACCTTCCTTCTTGGCTGTGTAAGATGCGGAAGTATATTTTTGATGTCACTACTTATCCAAGGGCCGAAGAAACCTGACAACGATATTGATGTGTTTCTAGCACTATTGGTAGAAGATCTTGCAATACTATAGAACAAAGGGGTATATGTACAGGATGCGAATAAACGAGAGAACTTTACTGTACGCGCCATGTTGTTCTGCACCATTAATAATTTTTCTGCCCTTGGTAACCTGTCAGGGTTGAGTACAAAAGGAGCCAAAGCGTGTCCGCACTACTTAGGTTATACCGAGAGTGTGTGGTTGAACAACTCGCGTAAAACAGTGTACATACGTCACCGTAGGTTCCTTCCAATGTATCACCCATACCACAAGATGAAGAAATAATTTGATGAAAAAATGAGGATGACTCAGTACCAAGACATTTTAGCAGAAAAGAGGTATATGATATAATCAAGGATATAAACATTGTGCTTGGAAAGGGACGTAAATTGAGGAAGAATATGTGGAAAAAGATGTCAATATTTTGGAACTTGCCTTATTGGGAGCACTTAGAAGTTCACAATTGCATCGATGTCATGCACATAGAAAAGAATGTATGTGACAGTTTGATTGATCTCTTACTGAATATTCCTGATAAAACAAAGGATGGTGTTAACGTAAGGCGTGACTTGGTCGCTATGAACATCAGGACCAAGTTAACACCGATAGAGACCAATAAAGGCCGAACGTATCTTCCCCCACCTTGCTACACTCTGTTTAAGTCTGAGAGAACTAAACTGTGCCAATCCTTATATGGTGTGAAAATTCCATCTGGTCACTCCACCAGCATGAAGAAACTTGTTTCCATGGAATATTTGAAATTAATTGGCATGAAATCTCACGACTGTCATGTGCTAATGGCATAAATGCTACCTGTTGTAATTAGAAGTATTTTGGCGAACAAGATTCGAGTGACAATCATGAGGCTATGTTATTTTTTTAACGCAATTTTTCATAAGGTCATTGACTCCGATGGACTAGATGCTCTGCAAACCGAGTTGGTGACAACTCTATGTCATCTAGAGATGTATTTTCCTCCATCATTTTTTGATATCATGGTCCATCTCATTGTCCACCTTGTGAAAGAGATAAAAATATGCGGCCCCGTTTTTCTACGTCATATGTACCCTTTCAAGAGGTACATAGGAATTCTCAAGTCCTATGTAAGCAATTGATCTCGACCGGAGGGTAGCATCATCGAAGATTATACAACAGAAGAGGTCATTAAATTCTGCATCGGCTACATGGCTCAGGTCGAGCCGATAGGTGTACCTCTATCTCGTCACGAGGGGAGGCTAGAGAGTATCGGGACTATTAGAAGGAAAGCAATAACTCTGGATCAAAATACGTATCCTCAAGCCCATTTCACGGTTTTACAACACATGACTGAAGTGACCCCATATATTGAAGAGCACAAGGATATGCTACGTCAAGAGAATGCAAACCAGTCAAAAGTTTGGATCACAAGACAACACAACCGTCAGTTCAACGAATGGTTGAAGGCGCAATTGACTAGGAGGTCGTCAAGTGAAATATTACAATAGTTGGCAAAAGGGCCAAAATTTACAATTGTGACATGGCAAGGATACGACATTAATGGCTACACATTTTATACAACAGATCAGGATAAAAATAGCACAGTGCAGAACTCAGGTGTCCGTATAGATGCCTATGATGCGCACGTCAGTACTGCTGGCCCAAGCTCATACTACGGGCTTGTAGAGGAGATTTCGGAGCTTAACTACGTAATTTTCAAGATTCCTCTATTTCCGTGCTGTTGGGTCTAACTCCCACGGGGTGTAAAGGTCGACAAGTACGGTGTCACTACCGTGAACCTCGAATGTGTAGGATACAAAGACAAACTATTCGTACTCGCGAGGCAAGTTGTTCAAGTATTTTATGTAACTGACCCAGCAAATAAGAAACGCCATGTAGTTCTTCAGGGAAAAAGAACAATTATCGGAGTTGAAAATGTTATGGATGCGGAAGAGTACAATCAATTTGATGATTTACCTCCATTCGAAGACAGCATCAGGCTCAAGGAAGAACAAGGCGATGAAGCAAACTATATGCGTGTCGATCATCGTGAATGGCTTTATTTAAAACGAAATAGCCAAGTGTAATAAATGTAACTATATATGTTCCATTGTAATTGTAAAATGACTCAGGAACTAAGAAATAGTTATATTTATAATTATGCTTGCGTTTTTCATAAATGTAACTATATTCCATTGTAATTGTAAAATAACTCAGGAACTAAGAACTAGGTATAGTGAACTATCACAGACGGTTTATCAGAAAAAAAAAACTGTCTGTGATAATCTAATATTACAGACGGTTCTACAAATAGAACCGTCTATAAAAATCTAATATCACAGACGGTTCTATAAATAGAACCGTCTATGATATGCATATTATTACAGACGGTTCTATTTATAGAACCGTCTATGATATTCCAATATCACAGACGATTTTATTATAAAACCATCTGTGATAGTTTTCCTATAAATACCCGCAGCTAGATCGCAGTGTCCGCACTCACGCACTCTCCAGCGCCCCTGCTAGGTTTTGCTCACTCCCGCCGTCGTTCCCTCCCAACGCCGTCGCCGGTCCCTCCCGACGCAGCTCCCTCCCGACGTCGCTCCTTTCAGCTGCCACTCCCTCCCGACGCTGCTCTCTCCCCCGAGCCTGGCACCCTCCTCCCCCACGAGCCCGGCGCCGTGCTCCCCCGACTCCGGTGCCCTCCTTCCCCGAGTTCTCCTTTCTAAAACAAACCTTTTTAGATGAAATGTCATCTTTATAGAATAATGTAGAGCTTATGAGGATAGTTGTTTCATGTATTTGAGGTGAAGAAGATTTGTGATGATATGAAGAAGATCTTTCCCTTAAATATGATGTGAAGATTTTTTTAGATTTGTTTCATGTTTTATATAGAATAATTAACATATGTTATTCATGTTTCATATATTGATATATATGCTATATTTGCTTCTTAATCATGTACTTTCATATTGATAGGTATATATATATTGATATGTATATATATATATTGATATGTGTGTGTATATATATATGCTACATTGTCATATTGATATGTATATATATATGTGTGTGTGTGTGTGTGTTGATTTAGATGAGATGTGTAAGGGTTTAGGGTTAAGTTCAAAGAGCAGTTAGGTAGGATTAGAGAAACTCCTTTTGTGTCTTATGAAGATATGAGACTTGAGGTAGCTATCTATAAAGAGGATATGCTAAGGCAACTCCTTTTCCTTGGGTAGAACCCAACTAACCTTTAGAACCTTGTCAAAGGGTATGAAGCGAGTGACACACTCCAGTGTATCCAGTTCAATGAACTTGATACACTGGTTTGTGTCATTTGCTTCATAGAACTTTGTTTAGGCTCACACCTCACTACGTCCACACAGTCGTTCAAAAATTTTTAATATATGCCACATAAACCTATCACATCGGCTCCGGTGGCTCCACCTCCAGCTCCGGTTCCGAAGCCTGTTGCATCGGCTCCTGCCGAGACGCCACCGAAAACGTATTGTAAGCGAGGCTCTAAGACTCAAGCGAAGAAAATTAAGGCGCGTCTCGGGCTATGAAAGTTCATTCTAGGAGTATCGTTGATCCCCGAGTCACAATTACTCCGGCTTGGTTTGGTTTGCAATACATTGCATGCTTTGTACATGCAGAAGTCCAACATGAAGCCAAACCGGCAGAGTGCATTCACTCAGAGATATATGGAGGAGCATTTACTCCACGACTCGGGCTACATCGTCGTGACATTCAAAGACTTATTCTTACTAATCAATCTCGATGAACTTGACGCCTTACTTCTACGATGCTGGACACTGTAAGTGTACTATACAATGAAGTTCTACATTCACGTTTTACCGATAAATGTCATTACTCTTTCCTTATGTATAGATACATGATCCAACAAGTCTGGCAATCGCGACAACTGGTGGGTTTTCTCGACCCTCACTTGGTCTCCGAGCAAGCTATCAACGAAAATGTATTCTTTTGTGCAAGATTACATAACGAGAGAATTGATTGCTTACAACGACAAGAAGTACGTCATGGTACCCTTCAACCAAGGGTAAATGCTTCACTAGTTGCCACACATGTTTCATTTGTACTTTACATGAAGCATGAACTTAGGATTAATCATTATGGCACACACATGACTAGGCAACACTGAATTTTGATTGTGATTGTACCAAAGTGGAGCAAAGTAATATACCTTGATTCCCTACTTAGGAGCAACCACGACTTCAGTCGTGTGCAAGAAGTAATTAGCAGGTAAACTTATTTCCTCCATATATAACTCTATTGTAATATTTCCTTCGTTTGCAACGGTCGAGGCTAACTTTTTTGAATCACGTAGGTCGTTTACTGCTTATGTTGCCCTAGGAGGAAGACACAACAAATCCAGTGACACGCTGCGACACAACACGCGATTTTCGGTATCCACTACAATATAACAATCCTATATCACACTTTGTTATAATACCTCTAAAATTGACAATACATATGTACGTAATTCTATTTTTGCAGTGCCACCAGCAGCTACAGGGCAACGTATGTGGATTCTACGCTTGCCGCCATATGAAGGAAATCATGAATACTAAGATCAATAGTCCAGAGGTTTGTCAGGTCCTTCCAATAATTATTATTTTCTGATTATATATGTATATACACACATGCTAATCAATGACTTAACATTGCTCTTAGCGACAACCGGTGGACTTCGACGAAAGTACATATAATCTTGATCAACTCATCGAAATTCGTAGAAAGCTCTCCGAATTCTTACTAGCACAGGTCATAAATAAGGCTGGAGAGTTCTATCCCGGCAATGGTGATAATTAGATGTTGAAATATTGGATTCAATTGTACAAATCACTCAATTGTGCTTAATCAAACAATTCATTTGTCATATTTGTGTAACGATTTTCATTCTATATATGTATGTGATCTGCTGGCCGTTTGTTACATTCGTAATTCACTTTGAGTTGCAATTAACTTATCTGTCATTATCTGTAATCTGCTTGCTTGTTTTCAGAGGGCATGGCTAGTATATCTTGAGGCTAGCCAACAAACGGTATAAAATTATTGTTGCAATTGCTATCACAGACGGTTAGTTGTTGAAAACAAAGACTGAGTTATCTGTGATATAAACGATATCACAGACGGTCTTTGTTATTAACCATCTGTAATATACACAATATCACTGATGATTGTTATTCCAAACCGTCTGTGAAATGATTCATATCACAGACGGTTAGTAACAAAAATCGTCTGTGATATTGTGTATATCACAGACGGTCTTTGTTATTAACCGTCTGTGATACTCGAGTATCACAGACGATTTTTTCTCAAAAATCGTATGTGAAAGTCGACTATCACAAACAGGGGCGGAACTGGGCCTCGGGCTAGGTAGGCTGTAGCCCGAGGCCCAGCAAAATTTGTAGTGCAAAAAAAATTTTAAACAGGCCGAAAAATACACTATTCAATAGCCCAGCCGAGGCCCAACCCAAGATGAAAACCTAGCCTCCCCTCCCCCTCCTGGCCTTCCCCGCCGCCCCCTCCTCCCCACAACCCCGCCGCCCCCCTCCCTCCTCCCCACAACCCCGCCGCCCCCCTCCTCCACCTGCCCCTCCCGCCCCCCCCCCCCGCCGCCTGCCCCCGCCTCCCCTCTCCCCGCCGGCCCCGCCCTCCTCTCCCCTCCCCCGCCGCCGCTTCCTCCCCCTCCCCTCTCTCCCCGCCCCTCTCCCCGCGGCCCCTACTCCTCCCCTTCCCGCGGCCCCGCCCTCCTCCCCACACCCCCTGCCCCTCGCCCCCTCCCAGCCTGCCCCTGCCTCCCCTCCCCCCCGCCTCCTCCCTCTTCCCGCGGCCCCGCCTCTTCCCCCCCCCCCGCCGCCTCCTCCCCTCCCCTCTCTCCCCGTCCCCTCTCCCCGCGGCCCCTACTCCTCCCCCTCGCCTCGCGCGGTCGCGCCTCAGCTCCGGCTCCGCCTCCGGCTCCGCGCCTCCGCCCTCGCCTCGCGCGGTCGCGCCCCAGCTCCGGCCCCGCCTCCTCCTCCGCCCTCTGAAGCTCCGCCTCCTCGCGGGTCGCGCTCGTGGTTGACGTCGTGGTCGGAGGAGGAGGACGGCGAGCGGATTCTAGGGTTTACGATTTCCTTCATAATCATGCTTCTGCAGTTCTGCTCTTCAGAATTCTGAAATATGAATTTCAATTTGGGGATTCATTGTTTAGATTCGGATTCTAGGGTTCCCAATATCCTTATTAATCTTGCTTCCACTATCCAAAATCAACAACTTTGATCATTGGTATTTTTAGCTACAGCAATGCTGCAATCAGTGGCGTATCCAGGCAGTGTTATGTGGACAATCAGTGGCGGATCCAGGCAATGCTGCAATGTTATGTTCATCAGTTCATGTGGACAATCTGGACACTTATATAAATATGTGGTCTCGAAGTTAGAAAAGCACACATGACCCAAAAACAACTTACAATTAGGAAAGGACTAAGTATGATTCCTTTGTGTGTGTATGCAGATTGGGAACCTAAGCGTAGAGTGGTTGGATGAAGAGAGAACCAAGGTCGTGGGCCGTGGGCTTCCCCAAAGAAGAAAGGCTTGACTAGCTCGTCGAGAAGGACACGGGGCAAACCAACATCTACTCCATCAAGGTAATCTTTGATTACTAAAACCCTTTGCAGATTTAGTTTTAGAAACATTCAGTGGCAAAACTGAAAGGAGCTGAAGTTTTTGCCATTTAGTTTCTAATATGATTAGCAGTAGTTTTGCTTCCAAATGTTAGACAATTAGCATGAGCATCTAGAACGTTTTGATCAAATGGTCTAAGTGACTATTGTTCCTTGGGAAGCCGCAGTCAGGTTCACATGTTTGCTTTTCATCATTCACACACACACACACACACACACACATATAGGTGTAACTCTTATCCGCAATCTTTTCTTCATCCAAAACTGACAAGAATATGCACTGCCATGGATACGATAAAGCAAATCTTTGTTATACCGTAGTGTGAATATAAATTAGCGTTAGTACTTAGTTCTAGGATGTTAGTCTATTAGAGTTTAGCCCGAGGCGCAGCGAAATCCTGGATCCGCCACTGATCACAAACGGTTTTTTCTCAAAAATCGTCCATAATGTAAGTTATCATAAACGGCTTGGGAACATAAACGGTTCAAAAACCGTATGTGATAACGATTCCGAACCGTCTGTGATAGAACTGTCTGTAGCAATGTATATACTATAGTCACTGGCTTAGCCTGCAATACGTACGTTCGTACTGGGTCTCTTGCTGCTGTCCTATGTATATGCTCAGCGAGCGAGCGAGACACCTCACCTACCTCAGCGTACGTACGTCTCACGTGCAGTAGTTATAACAAGCTAGTGGTTCACGTGGGACGTCGTTGCACACCCTTGGAAACAGTGCAGTGGCGTAGATTTGATAAGCGTGTTTGGTACGATATGGATATAAATGGTCATTACATATTTTCATATCCGATTAAAGATTTCTCCAATATTCGAATAAAGTTTAGGTTTTTACATCCAAAATGTTATTTATTCGACCTATTCAAACCAGTGGCAGAGGTAGAAATTTTGTGTTGGGATGCACCATTGATGCTTAAAGATGGGGTGAAAAGACAATTATTAAGCGACTATTGACTGAACGAATGTTCGCGCCAGATAATACATGCATGATGAATATTGTATTTATGTAGTATTTGTAACAGGCCAAAAATTGTAATTTCTGTTGAATGTGCTTAAGTAATAATGATTACATTTCTGAGTTTTTTTTTCATTTTTAGCTACTTAATTAAAATATTTCATTAAAAACAGTAGTGTTTGAACTTTTGAGAAAACTTAAAAGCTGGAAAATTTTCGAAAATACTTTAGTAAAAATTAGATAGTATTAGGAGCCTCCCCAAAAATTTCAAATTTTTAGAGTCCACTTGTATGTTTAAAAATTCCTCAAACCTCTCTACCTTTTGAAAAATTCAAAATCAAATTTCTTTTTCCTGCCCTCTCGTTTTGGGCCGAATCCAACGGTAGCCCATCTCCGTGTCACCCCGCGCCTCCCTCTCTCGCTAATGCGCCAGACCCGCGTGACAGGCGCCTTCTTCTACCTCGCGCCGCCCCCTTCAGCCACTGTTTTCGCACGCGTGAGGAGAGGGCACTCCGCAGTTGTCCTCTCCCATCTCCCACTGTGCGCTGGGGCCAAGACCTACCCCACAGACCTCAGTCTCTAGCTCGTCTCCCCAGACTCGCCGCTCTTGCCTGTTCGTTGTTCGCCATGCGTAGCCGACGCCGTCGCCCGCACCTGCGCACCATTTCGACTGAGTCAGGGGCGGATCTGGGCCTCGGGCTAGGTGGGCTATAGCCCGAGGCCCAGAAAAAATAGCAATGAGATAATTCTTAGATAGGCCCCAAAAAAATTAAGTGACAATAGCCCAGCCCGAGGCGGCAGCCCACCGCGCCCCTGGCTTCCTCCAGAACGCCACCCTCCTCCCCCTCGCAGCCTCGCTCAGTCGCTCTCCCCCCGCCGCCCTCCTCGCTCTCCCCACCCCCGCAGATTTGCCCCCCCCCCCCCCCGCCGTCGGTGAGTCTCTAGTCGATTCCTCTTATTCTCACCATTCTTAGCACATACATGAGCTTACGCGCCTCTTCTTATAGCCCTTTTCCTGGTTGAGTTCACTGTCGTCATACGCCACCCTCCACCATAGCTACTTGCCGCCCTAGTGTCACTCCGACGTTGCCAACCTCACTGTCATGGTCGTGGTAAGTCGCTGATGCTCGCACGCCCTTTCTTTTGTTTCGGGAAGGTCAGTTTCATCATTGCCCACGTCGCTGCCCGTGGTGCTGCACGGGAATCGCTGTTGCCGCCGCTCCGCTGACCCTAGGTCCTTGTGCCACCACCCGTCATGTCGCATTGCCAACTAGGACCAAATCCCATGACTAGATTCCAGCCTAACTCCGCCCTGCACTGAGCCTGTTACCAACCCGAGCACCTTCGCCACTCATCGTCGTCATGCCGCCACCTCTGTCCACCTCTTCAGCCGCTGTCGCTTCCCAAGGGTTCGTCGTGGCCTCCGTATCCCATTTCCAGGCTTGCCTGCGCCCCTTCGGCCCTCCTTCGCTACCAGCGAGCTCGCCCGAGCTGGGCATGCCATGCTCTGCACTGGGTAGAGCACAATAACTAGGGTAATTAGAGATAATTGAATCTTTATGAGCTTAATTAGTTTGGTTAATATCGTTTTAGTCTAATGAGTCTTTGACATGTTGTCAGAACCGGATCTAGAAATCCGAATTCCTCTGTGATCTCTGCACTATTCCCTGGATCAGTAGCCAGTGCTCACAGTTACATTACAGTATATCAAAAACATATTAAGCGGAAGCATAATTTATACATTAATAACTTACATGGGCCGTTTAGGCCGAAAAGCAGAGAATGCAGCAGCGGAAAATCTTCACACAAGTGGGACCCTCAGGGCTTGCCCACAGGCAGCCAACTGGGGTTTCGCGACCTAGTTCTTGACCTTCTGGAATAGCAGCTCTGTCGACCCTTTATGAAGTATTGCAGGGCCTTCTTCTGTTCTTGACTGACTAGAGGGTAATTAGCAACAGTGAGTACAAATTGTACTCAACAAGCCACCACACAGAATGCAACACTAATAGCTATTATATGCAAGGCTGTGAAAGGAGGCTCGAGGTTATTTTATTTGCTAAAGCAACATTTCCAAATATCATAATAAAATCCTGTGACTTAGCGATTTTAACAAAAGTGCAAGTTGTAAAGAGAGAGTGCAATATTTACAGTTTCGCAGGTTACATCCACCTTTTACAGTGTATGGTTACCTCCACCGATGCTAATTTTGATTACTGGGTTACATCCACCCTAATTATCGCTGGAGTGCATCCCTCCAGGAAAAATTCAACAAAGTAGAGTACTTCCCTCTACTTAGTTTTCATCCCACCCGAAAAGATTTTTGAAATAGAACTAACTCGAGGAAGTTTCCATGTCCGCTCTTGACCGTGAGCACGGCTATTAGAATAGTTATTTAGACTCTGCAGAGTTGCACAACTTTACCCACAAGAGATAACCCAATTGTTATATTCCGCATGTTTCCTTAGACATGCAGATCAACCAGATTATCACATGACCTTTACAATGCATCTAGTAAAGAACTGCACTCGCTAAGGTTTCGTCTACAGGGAAGCCCATTGGGCCCCAGCTAGACCCCCTCTTGCGTCCGCCTCTATCCGGCGACACGACCACCTCCAAGACGCTTTGCGTTCAGCGAGGAAAATCGTGCTTTCCTCTGAAGTGCATTCCTTTACTGGCGAGTACAAATTATTTAGTCATGCCTACATTTTACCAGCTTGTGGTTTGTACTGTGCTACATGGAGAGGTCAACACATGATTAAGTCCTTAAATTGTCCAGACGGGCTTCCGCGACCCAATTGTTACATCCACCAGCCACTCTTACCATCCGCCCGGACAGGGAAGCAAGTATTAGGGTTTTGAGAAGCATAAGATATACTTGTACCCAAAACTATCAGTCATCTACCTCTAATGACTGCCCAAAATCAATTTGATTGTTTGAAGAATAATGAGCCGGACAATTGAATGCCCTGGCTTTAGACTCGTTTGGCATTGAATAAGACTTAGCTAGTAAAGGTATTTATTAATATCTAGGGTGACAAAGAATCAGTTAAATTCGAATGGTAAAGAGTGTCATAATAATACTGGTATTATAAAAGGGGCAATATCTACCTTACATTTTGACATACATTTGTATAACAAGATTAAGCATGCATTTTGATAATTTAAAAGAACATAACTTTTATAAAATGGTAGGATCAATATGATCAAAGTGATGACTTGCCTTGATTATTACCGCGGCCTTGTTTTAATTCAAAGCCTGCTTAAATAACCAGCCGATAATATAATTCTTGAATCTTCACGGTAGCTCGAATCCGCTTGATCTTGTCGTCTTCGAACCGCAGCTTCTAATACGCGACAACAATAATGGAGAAACCAAATAAATCCAATTGCGGCAAAAGTCTAGTTTAAATTAATTGAACTCATTTAATGTTACTTTTGGATTGAGAGCAGATTGGGAGGGATTGAAATGGTTTCGAGTGAAGGAAGGAATTGATTCGATAGCTTTATCGAGAGGAAAAAAACAATTTTATAAGTCAAGAAGGATCTGATCAAGGGTCATCGGCAGGTTCCTTGACTGGGTTAAGATGCAGGGCTTGATCTTTTTCTTTAAGACTTCTTTTATACATTTTATATTTATCAAGGGAGTTCCATGAGTTAAACAGGACTTACGCACTTTCAGAAAGATTGCCTGGGAGTGATTTGATAGATTTGATAATATGGGTTGATGGTTGCGATTTTGTTGGAGGTGAGTTATGAATTGACAAGTTGAGTTGATGAGCTTGTACACATGAGTTTATTCTTAACTATTAGATGATGATTGGATAAGTATTCTACGTGCAAAGATATATTTTGGCAAGATTCTTTAGATAAAAGTGCTAATTGCTCAAGAGTTATCATTTTATGCTTTTCTTTACAAGGTTTGGGCTTTAGGATGAAATTCTTAAGATTATACGAAGATAAAGTAATGGAGGTAGATAGCAAGGATCCTTTATTTAGGTTCATTAGTTTGTCATGCCAAAAGGTATTTGAATCTTTGCATTTTTATTAACGATTTGCTTTAGAACTTTCTTAAGCATTTATTTAAGAAAGAGGTAATTTGCTGCTGGCATTTATGTGCAGAATATGATTAAGTTATTGGGCTGAATTTGAGTTAGCAGATAAATGCTCAAGATATAAGAAATGTTTATAAAATCTTAGATCCTGATACTATCTTGTTATAGGGTTTAATGAATCCTTTTCAGATTTCTAACTGGTTTGCATAAATATTTTTAATTTGGCAAGTTGCAGATAGGTTATTGGGGACTTTGGCAAATCTGAAGTTGAATTAAATATAAGGTATATAGTAATTGCATTAGGGTATAATTTAGCTAAAGCACTAGGGCAGTGAGCCAGTTATAGAGCATGCTAATAAAGGATCTTATTACTACTTCTAAACAAATTTAGGTTTTTATTAAGAATGCTAGTCCAGAATCCTATCTTTGACATCTCCACACAGGAATTGCAACTGAGGATATTGAAGTATCAGTACAAGTGGTGATTCTTGATTTTTGGAAGGCAAGAGCTTTCATCAAATTCTTATGCAACTAGCAAGTAGGTTCTTATCTGATAATAGTTTTAGGATTATTGTCTCAACATGCTTAGTGGCAAATATCCACTGCTTAATGTTGCCCAAAATGAAGTGCTAACATCTAAGTAATAAGAACATGCTGTCGATTAGAAAATTGGCCATGAGGTTTTTGATTCTAAACAGATTCTCATACAAGGATAAATTGATAGTTGGCTATTACCTGCATACAATAATCGGTTTCAAACACAAACTTATTTCAACAGAACTATGCACCAAGCTTCATCCATTTGCCTCACAGAACAGCCTGCAGGTTTAAGCTACACAAATGAGAATGCTGCTATTTGACATTCACCAGATATCTGCAAACCTTTAGGGAGGGGAACCCACCTGCATTCAGGGAAAGATAGAGGCAGAGGGGATGTGCGCTCGGCCAGGGAAATAGAAAGAGGGGAGGAGGCACCTCGATGAGGATCGGTGGGACCAGCGAGGGCAGCTGGGGGCGACGTTGCCGTCGGCCGTAGGGACTCCCCAAGATGGTGAAGTCACCAATGGAGTAGGCAGCTAGCGTCATCGGTCAGGGCAGCGCTGAATCGGCCCTCGCAAACGGCGAGTTGCTGTCAGCTGGCAATTTTGGCTGCTTCAGGTGTTCCGGGGACTCCTGGCGTCGGCAAACAGCTGGGAACGCAGCGGCGGGGGAGAAGACCGAGTAGTGATGAAGCAATCAGGAAAAAGGAGAAGCGGTGCTTCGGTCTGGAGGGAAAGGAAGTGAGGCCCGAGGAAGAGCAGAGGGCTCGGGTCTCTTTTGTAGGCGACCGAGGTGAGGCAGCCGTTGATGCTCATCAACTGTTCCATTCACGAAAACACTGTGGGAAGGCGGGCGGCTCAAGGGTTTGGTCGGCAGCAAGGGGTGACGGGGAGGGGACGGTGCTATGACCACTCGGCATTGAAGGAGTGGGGCCGGCGCTAGGCTAAAGCTCGGAGGCGACGCAGGCCGGGGAAGGGGACGGTGGATGACGACTGCGTCCCTCAGCATGCGCGTGAATTCGGGGCGGAGCAGAGGAACGCCAGGCGCGGCTGAGGCTGCTTGCACGGTGCTCGGAGCTGGGCCGAAGCTGCGGGCTCGAGGGCCGGCGGGAGGAGCAGCTGTGCGGGCGCCTGGAGCCAGGCCGGACTCCTGCTGGGGCCAGGCAAGGGAAGGATGGAGAGGGGCGGCTCACCGATTCCGGCTGGGAGGAGGAGCGCTGGGCTGGGCGAATCGGCAGGGAAGAGGCGAGGCAAGAAAGAGGAGGGGAGAAAGAAGAAGCATGGCGGCGCTGGGTAAACAGGAGTGGGGAGGCGGCGCTTGAACAGGAAGAGGGAGGAAGCAAAGGGAATAAGGGGAGGCCGAACGGGCTGGTGGGCCGGTGGGCTGACAAGGGGATTTCTTATTTTTGGGAATTTGCTAATTGATGTTCCTCTTGCCAAATTAATTTAATTAGGAGAGAAATCTTTAATACTCAATTGTAAATTTTTAACAGGAACCTTGGCATTTTTAATTCTCAGAAATATTTTTATTTAGGACTTGCCAAGGTAAGTTTTATTTCTTATAATTAAATTTTCTTTTTGTCGCCTGAAACTTCAAATCAAGAGCTCAAATAAATGAAAATTTGAAATTCACCAAAATAAGGAAAGATTTTTTTTAATTTTTGCTAAACGCAAATTTGGGATGTTACACATGTGGGCTCTGTCCTTAAAATCGGTTTATAAATCCAAAAAATAGAAAAAGACACTTTCAGTTTAACAAAATGTGCCTTGTCTGTAGGAAAGCATAATATCAGCAAATACACCTTCGACATCACCCCTTCTCTCTTTTTTTCTTTTTCTAGATTTTCTTAACCGAATTAACTTGAAATGCTTATAACTTTTACATCCAAACTCCTAATTGAGTGAAACTTATTTCAAAATTTTTCTAAAATCATGAACTTTGATAACATGCAAAAAAAAATAGATTTCCCTCTATTTGTATTCTTTTGGCTCTTATTTGTATTCTTTTGGCTCTTATTTGATAATACCGACGCCTTGGAAACTTTCATCGATGAGCCAAAGAAAGAACCATTGTTCCAAAAGAAAGGCAAGCACCTCCTTTGATAATTTTTATCCCATATTTTCACTGTTATGTATGTTGTGGTCAAAATTATTATGCTTGCCAATTTCGGTAAAATTGCTATGTTGGAAAGGATAGTAGTCATGCCCAACTGGTGCATTAACTTTACCTTGGTAATTGATATTCTCACTATTGCCACCTTAGTAATGCTATCCACTATTGGTATAACTATTGTAGAAGTTTAGTTGGTACGAAGGAGTTGATGCTTAGCATGCTTATCGGTACTTGTATAGCTAGGTTGGGTAAAATTTGTTAAATTGGTTTAAACTAGGAGACACTTGTTTAAAGGTCCTGAGGAGGTACCTCTATTATTTTGGTTAGAAAATAAAATTAAAAATATATTTTCAACTTGGACGAGTGGTTGTAGAGACCAGTGCAGGAGACTATGGTTGGTGGTTGTCTCACCTGGGTCATTAAAGACCGAGACTATGGTGTAGTTAGACCTAAGATATTAGTGCAAACCACATGTGCCTTTTATGGGAAGGCTCTAGCATAATATGTTTCTACATTCTAGCAATGAACTGTGGTGGTAGTTGATAGGTTGATTTGTGGGCTAGTGCAGGCATGGTAGAGTATCTCCATGTTCGTAGGGGCTTAGCAAGGACCACTAAGCTTACTAACACAAAGTGTGAGTTACTAGGATTTTGGAGAGATATCGATATCTTAAAAAGGTATCATAATGTAGTTGTTGTTAGAACCGGTAATATAAAGGCTTTATCATGAATTCTCAAATCGAGTACCTTTAGTATCGCGTGGCATGGTTGATATGGGAGGATGTTTATGTCATGTAGGTAAAATTATGCAACCTCTACAAAAGGTAACTCTATTCAAATAATTGTGTCCCTAGTCATGGACAACTTGGTGAATACTCCACCCTAGTAGTTTTATGTTTTACAAAATGGTTCAGGGAATGCATAGATAGGATTCCTTGCATAGCTTGTTCGGTGGAAGGGTTTCGCTGTTGTTTTAAATTATATGGCAGCAAGCCACTTGTCTTTTGGTGCTATTTATGCTTTACTAGTAATTGTTAACAAATGTCAAAAGCTCTTACAACTCGGCGATTGCAATCTATTACTCTCTATTACAAACGAAAACTCGCTTTGTGCCAAAAGAAACTAGATAGGGCAGGCACCTTTGCTTTAGCTTGCATACTATATAGTTTACCTAAAAGTCTTGCAGAGTATCACGATTGCTTGTTGTACTTATTCAAAGGATGTTGAAGAGGACCGTCATACGGTTACTTTTACTCAACGGGTTTTGGCGACATGATGCCGGTTGCTAGGGTTTAACCCCAGTCAATTGCCTATGGTTGGGCTAAGGCATACTGGCTAGTTTTGGTGCCTTATGTTTCCTCTTTATCCTGCTTTACACTGTCAAGTTATGTCATATGAACTATTTGGCCGATTGATCCCTTTATTGTAAAAACCAGTCACGTAGACCTATGATTCAATATTGTCTATATATGTGCTACTTTGTTTTTATTTTCTCGTGTATGGATGTGATATGTCAATATTGGATGTGTGTGCTAGTAAATGATCATGGGACTAGCATGGTGCATACATAAGGGTCAGAATCATATTTTGGGTCCCAACATATTTAATGTTCCTATATAATTAATTGGGCTTTCTTTCCAATTAGTTGACTACTTTACACATGTAGTTGTGAAACAACTTATTTTATGGAGTGATAACGATAACTAATTATAATATTGATAAATAAATTTTAAATATATATGAACATATTATTACAAATGTATAGCCATTCCAATTTTTTATTAGTACACCACATGGCCCACATGACAATTCACATGCCGTACCATCCTACAAACATGCACGATTTTTAGTACATCAATGTGTAGTGGGCTAGTATTGTTACGAACTATTTACGTTATATATATCTTAAAAATTTATAAGTAATTAAAATGTCTCATACAAGATACCTAATATTAGTTTTGAACCATTGCACTCATCGTGATGGTCGCAATAATGCAAACAGATAAAGAATCAGACATTTGTTTTTTGAGTTAGAAACTAAAAAAATTCCTAAGAGCTAAATAAAATAAAGTACTTCCGTACCATTTAAATGATGCCACATAGGTAAAGAAAAAAATGTCAGATAGTCTACAAAATTTGAATAAAGGGCAAGGAATATAATTTGCATCTAATTCCCTTAAGTATTATCAAATTTCAATGAAGTTGTAATCCAATTGAAACCTATAGCTACGAAAGGTATATACATAATTTTCAAAAATTCAGTGGTGTCGTGCATACCCAGCACCATAGTTGGCTTTCCCCCTTATTCTAATTATATATGATAATAAGGCAAATGTACGTACTACATATTAATTGAATAGGATACAAGTATGGTTTAGATTTTCTCGTCCGATTAATATTTTCTCCAAAACTAAAATATGTAGAAAAATGAATCTGAATATGGATTATATTTGACATCCAGAATTGTTATTTTATTTCAACAATTCATATTTGAACTTGATAAAGAAGTATACATGTTTTGCAACGGCATGTCTAATTAGTTGGACAACTTTTTTTAATTTAGTATAGATTAATGTTTCTTTAGGTTGATTCAGTGAATTGTGATGGTTAATTGTGTTGTACAACAAAATATCATCAATTAAACAAGCCTTGTGTTATCTCAAGAAAATTAGACAAGCTTTATGGATATCCACGTTCAATTGAATAAAAAATCTAATATATATTTTTATCCAAGAATATTTTAATTGGACTTGAAAATATGGATGTGCGATGTGAAAAGTTGAGGAGGAGCTCAGAGTTGGAAGGTCATGGCACAGGGCGAACAGCCTGGCCGCATGGTGTATATATCAGATGTATTGGTTTCAGCAAGAAGAAGAGCGTTTTTGAGAAGGCGAAAGTATGCTGCTACAACTGTTAGGAGTACGGACATTTTGTAAATGAGTGCCGTGAGCCGAAGAAGGAGATGGATTTTCTTGCTCCAGTGGGTGCAGTGCAGAGCATGAACCAGTGCTGCTTTAAATCCAACAAGAAGTCTTCAGCATTTATTTGTTGCATGTAGTTGAGTCCGTGTACGAGTATGAGTGCACGATTGCATTTTAAGTCATTTGACACAATAAGTGTGTTGCATATGTCATTTATTTGGTTGTGCATGTAGGAGATGTGTTACATACGTGCGCATAGTTGTGTCATGTTCGTGCACGTACATGTGTCAGTGCATGAAGTATGTGTGTGTGAGTCCTTGTAGTTGTGTCCAAGGTCTCATGTGTATATGCTCTGATGAGAGTCTTCGTCGCCGTCAAGTTGTGTCATCGACGAAGGACAATTGGGACTGAGAAAGATGTCAAAGTCGTCGGTAAGGTGTGTCACCGACGGTAAAGAAGTGAAAGACACCAGTAAGTTGTGTCACTGGTGGTATGGTCAACAAGAAGAAGACAAAACTCCTTAGAGATACGTCAGGAGATCAAACTTCGTCTTGTGAAATTTAACAAGTCAAGATTAAGGGGAGATTGTTGGAACTAATCTTGACTCATGCTAGTCAAAGTGCTCGAAGTCGTAGCCGAGTACTCAAAGTACTGTAGCAGTCTGAAATCACTGTAGCACTCGTCAAAATATTGTAGCAATCTGAAATCACTATAGCACTCGTAAAAATTCTGTAGCACTCGTAAAAGTATTGTAGCAGTCGTAAGTTACTATAGCAGGGAGTAGTCGTAAGTCGTAGAAGTCTGGACGTGGTCTCAACGAGAGCGGGCTTTTTGGGTAGTGCGCGATGTGCACGAGTTGTGGAGTCGTGGTGCGAGGTGTGCTTAAGTCGTAGAATCGTAGCCGGTAGAACCGAATCACAGAGTGTCTATTTATATTCGTTGTAATCAATTTATTAAGGCAAGAGGAATGAATAATAGATAAAAGAAAAAACAGCGCAAGCTGTGTTACACGTCGGCAAATTATTGTATTCTTTGTTGTTTATTGTTTTTCCCGTGAAAGTGTGTGTCCATAGGTAAACCACGTGTGTGATCTTGATATTGTGTTCCAACAGCTGCATCGATCGAGCGCGAGATTGAGAGGAAAACACTATCTCCAATGCACCCCAGACTTCCTACGATGTCTCCAGGAAGAGAACATGGCCAAGCACTCCCTCGGAGAGCGAAGAGAGGAGGACACTCAGTACCGCCTGGTCCAGCTTGAAGCCAGGTTTGGTACTCAGGGTTGGGCAGCGTTGTCATGGCACCAGCTACGTCAGTTTTGACGATGGTAGCCGCAGGACACTTAGTGGTGTTGTTGACATATCCTAGAAGTTGGTGACTTCTAAGATAAGGCAGGTTGGTGACTTCTAAGATACGGCAGGAATTGAGCCTTCCAAAGCAGATAATTTTCTTGAGTTAGCTTGAGGTTGACATGGTGGCCTGGCGTCGGCAGAATGCCAACGGAGGCAACAGTGAAGGAGTTTGCAGCGGAGGAAGAACAAAGAGTATTCATACTGGTAGTGGACAATGGCTCTGATACCATGTGAAAAGTTGAGAAGAAGAGCTCAGAGTTGGAAGGTGGCGAACAGCCTGGCCGCATGATGTATATATAAGATGTATTGCCAGTTCGGCTACAGTACAGATGGCAAGAGCCAGATTACAATCCGTGAGAAACAGCAACTGAATGATTACATGATTTGGGGATGAAATAAAAACAGAAAGAATCAATCTCTGCTATATATACCTTCTAGTAATCAGAAATAAGAATCACAGAAAGTTTGTTAACATGCGGCTGAACAGATTCCATATCAGATTTCTGGAGTTCAGGCCTGTACTGAACCTGAACGTGAAACATCTTCAAACATGCGAAATCGGTTGGAGCATTATTCGATTCATATTTGACTTTGTTTTCACCTCTATGAGTCGAGAGGCAACTTAACTCAGAACAATTAGAGCCATTTTACACATGGAATGCTATATTTTATTGGAGCTACTCATATCTGAATTTGATAAAGAAATATACATATTTTATGGCAGTATATCTAATTAGTAGGTCAATTAACTTTTTAAATTTAGTGTGAATTAATGTTTCTTTGGGTTAATTTAAATTTAGTGTGAATTAATGTTTCTTTGGGTTAATTCAGTAAACTACGATGGCTAGTTGTGTTTCATGAGGACAAAAGGTCATTATACAAGCTTTGCAGATATCCACATTCAATAGAACTAAACTGAAATTTGATCGTCATCGTATCCGAGAATATTTGGGTTAGACTTAAAAACTAAGGATGTACGAATTCAGTTTGACCGATTCGTGTTTTATTCGTTTTCACCTCTACGAAAGAAGTTGCATTATTGCAGTAGTATTGTTCATCATGAGATAATTAACTTCCAAGTTGTATGTTAAGGCCATGCTAACTTCGGCCGCTGATTGTCGTTCACGAAGCATCCTTTATGTTGCTGCGTTGCATATATTAAATCAATCTAGTTTATTATAGAAAAACCGTGTTTACCCTAGCAAAACAATTAGTTAATTAGGAAAACGTATGTCTACAGATGTTTTCAAAAAGCTCAATACACATCCGATTTTGTTAATTAGATGTTTTCAATTAGTTAATTAGTACCATACACATCCGATTTAGTTAATTAGTTAATTGAGAACCATCCGATTTAGAGATATGTCACACACCCACTCACTATCGCATGAAATGCAAGTAGTAAGCAGCACGCAGAGTTGGGCCGACGACAAGGCCCACAGCGAGCACAGCAAAAGCTCCAGGCCACACAAAATATTTTTGAGTGTTTTCTTCTCGAAAGCAACTAACCAACGGTATACCATTAGAACCACTTTTAATGGTATAGAGTGGTTAGAGGAAGAGGAGTACCTCGTTACCGGCCGCCGTCACCGTGCCACCCTGGGCCACTCCGCGCGCCTCCTCCGCCGCCCGCCTACCCCCTCCACCACCACCCACGACCGGTAGCGCCGTCGCCGTCTCGCCGCGCCGCCCCCTAACCTTTCCTCGCCGCACCGCCCCGCCCAACCTAACTACCACAGTTACTGCTGCCACCGCCCTCCAACTTCGCCCACCGCCCTCCTACCCCGCCCATCGCCCTCACTGTCATCTCCCCTGACCTCCTTCTATGTTTGAGGGAAAGGTGAACCCGTAGTGGGGAGCCGGATTTCGCACCTCCGACACCAGATCCAACAGCGACACCCCTCTAGGCCTCCAAATCCGGTTTATGGTGAGGTCAAGGTGGAGGAAAGTGAGAAGATGTGGCGGCAAGGAGGGAGGGAGAACGAGAGGGAGTGAGAGAACAAGAGGGAGAGGGAGCGAATGGCTGTGGGAGAGGAGTGGAGCGAGCAAAGCGAAGCGTAATATTAAAACTATTTTGAGAGTCATGCACAACTTTAAATCCAATGGCCATTACCTATTCCGTCGGAACGGTAATCCGTTCGTTAGTTTTTCTCTTTCTTTTCTGGGTTCTCGTGCTGACAAAAATTGTTCATGTTTGTCAATGTGTCAAGTCAGGAGTTCTTTTTTTTTAGTTACTCAGATTCTTAACTGTACATCCTCTTCAACTCCAAGGCTACAGAATGATTGAGCAGGGTTGCATCATTCGCCTAGTGTTGATCACACATTCAGGCAAGCACTACACAAATGGCTTCAGAACAAATAATGATTGAACAGAATAGTTGCACGATTGGACAAGCTTCTGCCTGCGCTGCGCAGGTCATTCTACAGGTGCAAAACGGAGAAACCAAGCTGCAGATTTTTCTGATGCAGTGACGTGTTTGACGACGGCTGCAACAGACCGAATCGAAACCTGTTCAGAGTCAGAGGTGAACTAGCGTACGTCAGATACACGCTCGAAACATGAACAACGCAGCTTGGATAACCCCCGACCATGAGCACTGCTCGGAGGTAATTCCAAACAAAGATAACATCAAGGATCATATTCAAACGATGAAAACTGAGCCGAAAAGGCAGGCTACTGTTCTAACATATTAAGACTGAACTCGACAGGCGCGCAGCATAGGACCATGAGAAGGACAGCAGCATACATAGAGTACAGATGTTTGCTCGCAGATAGGCAGACGCAACTGTGCATCATACGCACAGTTTCATGCTACGCTTTGCTGCATGGACCATGCATTGGTTCATGCATGACAGCATGAGCATGAACAGATGTACGAGCACTCAGCCGCTTGCCGCAAATGCTGACTCAGAAACTTCCATGAAAGCGAAATCACACCACAATGGGAACGTTACCTTTTGCTGCCAATTGGGGCTGCGCCGACGGCGGGTGCGAAAAATATGCAGGGAAGGAAAAGAAGAAGAAGATGATGAGAAACAAAAAGGAGAATAAAGCTTGCAAGTTGCAGAAAAAAACAGCTCAGCATAAGACGTGATTTTCCCAATCTTGCCGACGTCCCTGCGAGAGGGGGGAAACAACTTTTGCGACCATGCCATACCATCCAGTGTTTTATGTCTTTCACACAGACCAATCCTGTTGTTCCACCAGATCATTCATTTCTAACTTTAATTAATTCTCCACTGAGATATTCTTCTATATGCTGGCGAAGCAGACTATGCTGTGTAAATATGACATTTTGATGCTTGGAATTCGCAGTAAAAGTCCGGGGGCCAGGGGGTGGTAAAAAAGAGGCCTTTGTACTTTGTCGGGGCCGAATATATAAATCAAAATCCTCTGTATATAATGCACTAGTCTAAGATCACATTGATGCACATAATATCCACATCGATACAATATCATCCACACACAACGATAAAATAATAAAGCAGCGGAATTTGATAGCAAATAATGGTTGAGACCTCATGGTCGAGTTTACAATTATTCAGGCTAGTGGAGCTTAAACACTAAATTAGGTAAAATATAGCGGAAGACAAAATAAACTCCAAGCAATGGCCCATCTCATGCTGCAGTCAATCAACTGGCGTATGAGACCTAGCGATCAACCTCCTTGTAGTACTCCTCCAAAAACGGTGTAGACTCCTCTTCTCAGCAACTGAGTAATGATTATTACAAGGGTGAGTATATGGAGTACTAAGCAAGTTGTGTACACATAATGCAGATATAGATGTATGGCTTATTACAAAGGAAATGGTTATCCTAGCTTGTTTTTCATAAAGTGATATTGCATTTAAATATAATAAATAGATTAAAAGCATAGTTTCAAGATGATAATAAATAGTAAACAAGATTGAACACAAAGTTTCACCCAGACTGTTCGTTTAACTCACACAGTTAACCTTCCCAACTTGTTTTGTAAAATCTACCCCTCATGTGAAATCCCCAAACATGCTCATGACTACAGACATGGCTATTAAAATAGTTTTAATAACACTTTGCAGACATTGTACAGCTTTCTCTACACGATATAATCAACTTATAGTGTCACGCTTTCTTAAGAGTGCTAACCAAGAGGATCATAACAAAGCCTTCCAAAAGCTCCACCCCGACATTGGCCCTCTTAATAAGCCTGGTCCTCACCACCCCACCCCATTACACAGAATAGGAGAGATAGAAAGGAGACTTACCATTGGATTTGAGGACGGGAGTCATCCATGATGTAGTCTTTATAAGCAGCTACACCCTTCACCCTGTGCATTAAGTCTAACCTACAACATGAGGTATTAATGCCAAAACTCGGTAACTTAGTAAGTCAGGCCCTTCCCATAAGGCATATAGTTGTGCGATGGGCTCAATTCAATGACACACAAAGTGAAATTCTTAACTGACCAGAGACTACCCAAATTCACTAACTAAATAGTATAATCACACATGATTCACACAACATGATCACAAAGCACCTTCCACTCGCCCTAGCCTAAACTATTTATCCACAAGTTGATTTTAAGGTGCAACATATACCATAAACGATAATACACAGTGCACACAGCTTTTCACAAAGCAATTCCATATCTTATTAGTTAAGTGTAGTTGGTATTCTAAAATAATATCAATAACACAGCACAATTAAACAAGTATAAACCAACCCACATTGGTTGTACAATAGTGCCAACTAGTTAAACATCCTTGGGTCACAATGAATCATGGCATACAAATGAGCATGGGTGGATAAACGACAAGTAGGTTCATAGCTATTTCCCAAGTAATTAATTTGATAATCAAGTTGTAATGCAACAGTTTAAATATAAAATAATTTTGTAAAACTGGGTGTAATATGATCAAAGTACAATTTACCTTTAGAAAGATCTTTGTCTTGAACTAACACATCTTCCCTAAAAGCTCCCGGTGCGTCAACATTTACGTGAAATGAGAGAGAAAATACAAATAAATAAAAAACAGAACAACAAACAAACTTCAAAAATTAAATAAAAATTATTGGAAGGTAGGACTCAATTTTAGATGAATTTAAAATAAAAGTGAGTTCAATCGGAGGTCATATGAGGAAGAACTGGCTTTTGGAAGTGGTTTGGGTTGGAAAAATCGAGAGAATAATAGAAGGGAGAAGGTACAAAGACCGACAAGTGGGACTAAAAGAATATTCTAGGAATATTTCTTTTTCTGGATTTTTGGAAAAAGATTAAAGGCTGATAGGTAGGTCCATGGTCCATAGACCGAGTCTAGAACTAGGGTTTAGGGTTCATGGTGGATTGGGTCTACGAAACAGTGCTAACATAGCGGACTGGTCAATGTGGTTTGGATCTAGGGTTTGGCACAGGTAATGGTTGATGTGATAGGGAGCTAGACTTGAGCGGCAGCGGCACTATGGTCTTCATCGACAGTGTAGATTCGATGGCTTCCCAGCAAAGGCGAGGAGGGGTGAGGTAGATCTCAATGTTGCGAACCCGATGGTTATGATAGCGAGGTCTGGAGCTCACAGGCAGCGGGAATCAACAACTTCGGTGACTTTGGCTTCGATTCAACAACTTTGACATGCAATCTGAGGCGATGAGCTAGGATTTCGAGGCGGTGCGTCATAGGGATGCAAATTTGAGGGGATGTGTCGTGCAGGCGGTAGACTCCTCTAGGATGAAGAATAGTATCGCAAGCCCACATGTTAGTGATACGTACGAGCACACGATGCAGCAACGATGTAGGCTAGGCTAGCGCAAAGGGGAAAGAGCGAGCGGGCCGATGTGAGAGACAGATGGGCTTCGGCCTAAGCAAAGGAGAGAAGTGGATCATGGGAAACAGATTCGGCCCACAAAGCCTTCTGGGATTTTAATAGTTTTCTATTTGTAGAAAATACCAAATAAATAAAAGCGACAAAAATAGCAAACAAGCTCAAAAAAAAGCTCAAATAAATTACTTTTATGTTTAATTAAAGTTCATATTATTCACATTAAATAATTTTAATTTCAAAATTCCATTTCAGGCTTTAATAAATTCAACAAAATCCTAGAAAATTTGGAAATTGCTATTTTGACTAAAATACTTTAAAAGGCTCTAAAAATTGGGATGTTACATACAGTTGAGAATTCACATAGTTCAGAGAATGATATGACAATTGCAGAGATGTAAGAAACATAGACAATCTCCACGGAGGATAAAATTGACAATTCAGTGTAGCTGCACAGTAAACTGGAGAATGTAAAATAGAATGTATAGTTGGAAACGAGAACTGCAAGATACAAAGCAGCTAAACAAAGACAAACTATCTGAGAAAAGAAACAGAAGGCTGAAAGTTGGAACTCCATACCAGAATACTACAGCAGTGACTAATGCAAATTATTGAGATTGGTTCTGATTGCAATACGTTTCATCGAATATTGCAAGCAGCAAAAGCAATAGCTAAAGCAGACACTAATAATGTAACAAAGAATTGATAACTTTAGAGCTCAGTCAAAAGGAGGAAACTTCACGCAACACACCAGAACAATGCATACATGCGCAATTTATGTATCTCATTGATCGTAGAGTGGTTCCACGCATCAAACTGGTAGAAAAGCTTTATCGGTATTTTGTTCTAGAAAACGGGAAGAGTTCTACAAAGTTGAACCACTGAAAATGGAAGGACATCCGATTCTATCAAATTGAACAACTCTTTGCTGCCAAGCAACCCATGGGAATATAATCACAATATTCAATTCAGAGTTAGCCAATAAAGTTTGAAGTATGGAAATTCTTTTCATCACACACAAATGCGCATCAAGAACAGGGATCCAAAATATTTTCAAATTTTGGTTTTAGCATGTGATATCTAGTATTTTTCTCCCCTTTTAAGAAAAAAAAAAGAGAAAGGTTTCTTTTCTACTGCGACACGATGTTTTGCTTGCTAGAGTTGCGTGTACAGTACTAGACTACAGAAGCGAAGGTGTCAATAATTGAATCAAATACAAAGCAAGCAATTTAGCACCGTATTCCTTCTCTATGAGAGAAGCTTTGAACCAAATTATCCATTAGTTCAAATTCACTTAGATTTATGCTCCAAATGAGATATTTCATATGGTAGAAATAATCTTTATTACTCATGGTAATGAAGACCAGGGGATGTTCGTATTGGCTACGGCTGACGGTTTTTGGCTGTAGTTGATAATTTTTGGCTGAAAATAAATAGTAGTGGCTGAAAGAAGTGATTTTTAGAAAAAGATGGCAAGCGATGGAAAAAATGATGGAGAGATGCGTGCGCGAGACGAGAGCGAGAGTATGGCACATGATGCGCCGCCCGTGATCTACCTTTATCCTCAGAGTAAGACGAGAACAAGATGGATGAAGAAATCGTTTTGAGAAACTAGATGTTTATATTAACTTTTAACTTTTTCAAATAAAAGCTAGAAACATAGATCAATATGAACACCCCTAGAAAGAATCACACTATTCAACACATTTAACACTACAAAAGATCCTCAACAAAAACCATGAAAGTTATTGCTGTTACAACTCAAGGTAAATAGCGGATGAGTAGTAGGAATGTATGGTTATAGCTATGGCAATCAAGGAAAATGTTATATGTTATTTGAACTTGCAGCATTACTAGAGCCTAGAATTCACAATACCCCTTAACGTTGAGAGGTGAAGTTACGATCGGAATAAGTTGATGGTTATGTTACCAATGCAACTTTACGGGTGAACTTTTCAAGAGTGACGTTACAACCAAATATTTGAATAAATTTGGCTGTTATTGCTATTCGAATTTCGAAGTAACCAAACCGTTATGATTGGCTCATACGCAGCAAATTATGGATGACCTTCAATCCAATTGGCTAATAATGTAACAGTTACATATCTCCGGTTCTCACTCGAAATTTCAATATCACATTGCCTAAAAGGAAAAATGATCATACGCACTTATTCATACTTCTGCAAACCTGACACATCCATAAGTAACGAATGCATTTTTTATAGTGCATCAGTCAGATTTTGATTCCCAGGCGTTATGCAATGACGAATTGAACGAGTTACTAATCCGAAAGGAACTTGGCTACTCTCAAGAATCACAAGTTTAACTTGATGTCATGAGCATGTTTGTTTGTTATTCACAGGTCATGCACATCAGCTTCTGCAAGGTATAAAAGAGCATTTATTAATTTACTTGTATATTTCACCTTAAGTATATTTGTAAAAGAGTTTGGAAAGAAATAATCATCACTGGAACAGAGAAAATTGATGTAATGCATATAATGACTGGGAAGGACAAGGCAAAATCAAAGTGAACAACCAGTTTAAGAGTGCATACTAGAAGTATCAGCATTTGGAATGGTCAACATCAAGAGTGAAATTACAAGGATATACTTTCAAATATAGAAACTAACCTAGTTCACAACTCCACATATTTGGCATCTCCTTCATTAGAATTCTTACTTTAAAGCGGTACTACGAAGATATTCACTCTATCAGAAAAGGAGTGACACAGAAGCTTTTAAGTGGATAAAGCGATACTACGAAGTTATTCACTCTATCAGAAAATGGAGTGACACAGAAGCTTTTAAGTGGACTAATTAGCACACCAATCCACAAGCAACTATCAATTGTTTAAACAGAGTATTACAAAACATGAACAGCACAAGCATCTCAGATCAGTTAAGGAAAAAAATCCACAATCAGAAAAACAAGCAAGCATTACCAACCAAAATGCGTTGAATTCCTGCTTGGAATTTGAAAAGAACCAAATGAGTATCTTGTCGGTGATTTATCTGAATTGATTGAAATGGGGAACCCATGTTTTTTCCATTCGTCTTGGTTTTGGTCCAAACAGGGGGTTTCAATTTCTAATCATGCTCTACTCAAACAAGTGCATAAAGTTTAGCTGGATTTCAGTGGCCAGGCTATCTTTCTCAATGTGATTGGGGCCAAGTGAACCCCAGGCAAAGACAGGGTGGAAAGACCAACACTATGTAGGAGAAATGATGGATCAAAAATTATGCCAGTGAAATAGTGAATCTTAAAAGGCATAACATACATAATTGATTACCCTTTGTTCCAGACACAGACAATCAAATACTACCAAAATAACTCACTTCATCATCATCAATGATGGAAAACCTCTAAAATCTGTTGTTTCTGGATTATTAATATGACACTTTTTGCATGGTCTCATCTTCGAAATCATCAGATTGATCCAAATGTAAATGAAGAAATGGATTAGCTGTGGTGAAAACAGATGTATTAGAGTTCAAGGATTACAAGATACTAGTGCTGCTCTGCTGATGCCAACTAAATCAGATACCAGGTCGAAGGCAGAAATCCTTGATGAAGGATGAGTGCTGCAGCTAAACAGGCCTGCCTTTGTGCATACCTCTCTTTCTAAACATCACCGCGCTCATCCTTGATCCAGTGAACTCAGCAGCCCATCACAGCGCAATTATACACAAAGTTCCCAGATGGCCGTCTGGCAATCAAATTCCACACAGGTGGCTTGTCATCTGGAATCCACGAGTTGAGCTCAATCATACCCCCAATAGAAGTTCTTGGGCCACCAATGACGATCAGCCTCTCGCCACATGCCCTAAATGCAAGGCCCCATCCATTCATCGACACGGAACGCTCTGGTAATTTTCCAAGAGTGATCCACTTGTTATTCTGCTTGTCATACTTCTTCACATCCTTCTCGCTGTAATCAGCAGCATACAACTCATTCTTCACAACCGCAATAAGTGGGGGTGCGCCGCTCACTCCATTGAGACCCTCAGACATCTTCTCAATCACCCTCCAAGACTGGCTTTGCATGTCATACTCCTCTCCACAGGTCAAGACCTTGTTGTTATTGGTCACACCGCCTATGACATAGAACTTGCCATCCATGAACACCCCAGAGCAATTCTTCCGAGCCCTATTCATGCCAGGGAGGGGTGTCCATGTATGTGTTTCTGAGTTATACAGCTCTGCTGAGTTCAGTATCCTGCCATAAGAATCAGTGCCCCCAGCAACATACGCCTTCTCCCCCACGCTTGCTGACCCAAACAGGCACCGTGGCGCATTCATCACCTCACCTCGTGTCCAAGAGTTTGTCAGTATGCTATATCTGAAGACAATGTGTGTCATTCCAAACACGAGCAGCTCGGTGCCCACAGCCAGCGACTCCTTGTCGGAGCACATGAAGCACTCGTCTGGAGGCATCTTGGGCACCGAGATCCAGCGCTCACGGTATGGGTCATAAGCATCCCACTCTAAAACATTGCAAGAGAAGTACACCCAATGCTCAGAGATCTTATTCTGCCGCCGCAGCCGGTAGATCTCCCCTCCACGGATCAGCAACCGGAAATCCCGGTTCAGCGACGCCGCCGAGCCGTACTCCGATCGGGACAGCCGGAGTAGGCAATTAATGGACAGGTCACGCCCAATTTCACCGATGAGGTTGCCCCCACCGCCGACCTGCTCTCCGCCACCGGCCGCACGGCGGCCAGGGGCATGGGCCTCACGGATGTCAGGCGTGTGCGGCTGCGGCGACGGAGGCTTGCTGCGCTTGCCACAGCCACCAACGTCGACCTCGTCCAGGTCCTGGACGTCGTCGGCGTCCTCCGGCGCAGGGCGCTTGCGGGCACCGCCGAGGAGCTCCTGCTCTTGGTACGCCCACTGCGACTCCGCCTCGCAGGAGCCCCCTTCCAACACCATGGCTTCTACTTCCTTGTTACAGAGATCCATTCGTGCGAGAATTATTGGATGCGCCAAGAATCTAGAACCAAGGGGGTCGCCTTGTTTCCTCCTCCTCCTCCTCTCGAGGGTTATACAGCTAGCTTTGTTCCGATCTGCGGAGCGGAAAGAAAAGGAAAACGAATTGAGCCATAGATCGTCAAGAAACGACGGATCAAGAAACGGAGATCTGAAGAAACCGCCCCAAAAGAAACGCGTCGAAAATCGAAACCAACCAAACCCACCCCCCACGAATCCACCCCCCAAGAACCGAATCCCTCACCCTGCCAGCCAACCAATCCACAAACCCCAATCCCAAACCGATCCATCCAAGAATCCAAGAAACAAATCCCTCCGATGGCAAGAAACGCACCTAGAAAGAATCCACCCAACAGCTCGAATCACCGAGAGGAGGCGGCGGCGGGCGGCTGGATCCGGGAACGAAAACGCAAGTCAAATCAAACCCTCTCCATCTATACGAAAATTGCTCTCCCTCGCCTCTCCCTCTACCACCAACCCCTTCTATATCAGTCTATCTAAATGGCCGTGTAATTATATCTGCGTGTATATATAGATGATAGCCCTCTTCTACTAACCCAGTAGTACGCCCCCTGCTTCTAGAATGCTTCTGCAACCTCCAGCTTCTTCTTCTTCTGCCCACCTGCTTTTCTCCTCTCTTTTGTGCTGTGCTGTGGTGTGCTAATATGTACTTGGGATTCTTCTCGCTTTATTTATTCTTTTTCTGGTATTTTTCGTTTATTTATTTTTTATTTACCTTTTTTTTGCGCCTATTTTTTTTCTGGTTTTTCTTTTTCTTTTGAGCTATGGCTTAATTGCTCGAAGCTAAAAAAATAAAAGCTAAAACGAAATCGGCCAGGTCAGCTCATGAGATTGCCAACTCAACGGTGCCTCTTCCGATTTTCCTTTCTATTTTATAGATGTTCTTTATTTTCGTTTTTACTGTCCACCTATGGTGCTCACATTTTCCAATTAAGGGTTACTACGGCACGGTATGCCATCGGTAAGCATCCCGATAGCATACCTCTCCTTTATTGCCCCTTCTCTCCTCTCTTCCCTCGAAGCGTCGTCGCTCCCTCCTCTCCCCCTCTCTTCTCCTGCCCCAGCACCGATCGTCGCCCTCCACACTCTCTCTCTTCTCCTCGTCCACCGCTACCCGACACCACCACTGCCCACCGCTGGGCCACCACCTCTCCAGCCTCCCTCTACGTCCAAGGACCCGCGGTAAACCCGTCCAGGAAAGGCGGCGGTGACGCCCCTCGCTGGAGCTCAAGAGCAAGAGAGCTAGATCGTCGGAGCTTACGGGAGAGAGGAGAGAGCTGTGAGAGACGGGGCTATGCTATCGAATCCAACAAGACGATATACTATTTTCTAGATTTTCTTTTTTCAATTGTGCTTTGTTCAACTGATTTCATGTATTGGTAGTGTATGACTGGTAGATGTTGATAATACCGTTCCAAGGAATCGAAAATGTGACGAGATTTTGATCTGCCTTATCTTTTTGTAACTTGTTTCACACCATATTTTTTATCTTACATGGAGCTCAGATGTGCGATCTATGTGTTCCGGCGAATAATGAGTTCGAAGCCCTAATAAGATGGTGTGGAGTATGGTTTATGTATCGGGGATATGTATTTTACAAACTATCTAAACCTCAATGAAACATGACAATGAAGTTGCTATGCATAGAAGCTTTAACATGCGACCTTCTAGATTAGAATCAACAGTACCGATCCAAGAACTCAATGTTGGAATTGAATTAGAACACAAGTAATGTGATACGAGAATTGTTTACCTTAACTTTATCAAATATTTTCGTTCCTTGCGGCATCTTTTTTGTGCTCGAAATTTAGTTTGTCGAGCGGGCGAATGAATCCCGAAATGTTAACAAGTTGGCACACACAAAGCCATATATACAAACCCAAATGTTCCCACGCCCTCGAAACCTAATTGGGCTATTTTGTCCCTTTTTAACTTTTCTCACAGGAAATGAATTGTGTATCCCATTCTCTAATAGGGGAATTTTCCGCGGAGGAATAAGGAACGGGTTTCCATTGTCATACCGAAATCCATTATTTGTCCCTTTAAACTCTTACTATAGGGAATGAGTACTAAGGCATCGCTCAAAATGGTTTAAAGTTAGTTTCTGTTTTTTTCACTATTCAGTAATTTTTTTTCTTCTATTTTTTAGATTTTTTGGACTTTTTTGCCTTTTTCTTTTTTCTGTATTCCTTTACATTGTCTATAATAGGCTAACATGTTTTTTTCTATTTTTAGATTTAATTATACCAAATAATCCAACTCAGTTACAGTGAAAAAAAGTTAGCTACAGTAAAAAAGCCATAACTCAACTCCAAACTAAACGCTAACTTAAAGTGTAGAGGATAGGTGTTCACCCAAGTCTGGTCTCAGCTTCACTTCATTACATATTTGGTTGAAATTAGGAGATAAAATTTCCTCAAAAAGGTTAGAGGATAAAAGAAGGCAAGTAACAATTGATTCTTGATATGCAGAAGTACAACACAGAGGGGAGAGGAGATGTCATTCGGGCAACAAGAAACGAAAGGCATGCAGAATTGTAGAGTGTGTTCTGTTTCTCAGTTTTTATTTGTGTGAGACAAAAAAAAAAAGGAATACTTATTGTTGCCACTTTCTACATTTCCTATTTTAGGTGTTGGATGGGGTGAACTGAAGCGAAGGAATATTAGATCTCGAGGCCGTTTCTCCGCGGGACAGGGACCTGACTCGGACGTACGCCCACACGTGCGGGGAGCATGCGGCTGCACGCGCCAGTGTGGCTGTACCTCCATGAGATCTCTCTCTCTCTCTCATATGCTATATATTCTCTTCTATGTTATGTGAAAAAAAATAAGGCAAGAAGGGAACAAATAGCAGACACAGCTTTGTTCTATACTGGCAGTTATTTGTATACTGACACTGACACAGAATCTCTTTTTTTTTTCTAAAACGGAATGGCCAAACTCAAGATGCAAAAGCTTTGTTCTATACTGAGGGGGATAAGGCAAGAAGGAAAAAATCAGTAAAATGCCATGGCAAATTAATAATGGTGTGGTTTTGAGAAAATACCATTGGCTTTGAAATTGAGCCAAAGACACCTGAAGGTATATACGCAAATTTCTCTTCAATTTTCAATGTTAGCTCCTTGTATTCCTCTACTTTTATATGAACTGGGAGTTTGAAACAATAACAAACCTATTTTTTTTTACATGACATGCAAACCTAATTCATGCCCATGTGTTATGATGTGCTTACAAAACCATTCACCCACGAATCTATAAGGCCACGACACATGGGCGCACGCACGCCCAACGCACAGCTCAAGCTGGAAGTACCAAGCTGACAATATCAGAATGTGTAAATATTCTGCGTGCCTGGTTTTTTTATTTCGAGATATTCGATGCATGCGCGCGTCCATATATCGATCCACTCGCAATACTGCCATGGCGCATGTGCAAGCCATGAGCCGTACCATTACTTTCGGCTTTCGATGGTTGGTTTTTAATTAAAACTATACTGGAATGGCGGTTGTTTTTTTAAGTTATTTAATTAAAAAATTAAGAAAAATAAGAAAAAATATATCGTTATATCTCTATGGACAATACAAAAGAAAAAAAAAGAAAAAAGGAAAAAAAAGCTGAACTTAAACCGACGTGTTCATTTCGATTTTTACTTTCTAGAAGCCAAAAGCCCAAGCAACTTGAAATGCGGCTAAACCATCTCTCTACTTGCTAAAATGCATTTTGTTCTGAGAGAGTACACGAGAGGCGCACATCCGCTCACGTCAGGTACGCACACGTTTGGAAATTTGCAAAGGTGCTCTATAGCCACATAGATTGTCATTACGTGCTTTCACTGAACGCATTAGAGTGTTTATACTTTACATAAATAATAAGACACAGTGTATCGATTGTTACCCGTATCATTTCCACGCGTGACACTGAACCGCCATAGGGGATGACAATCGCAATATCCAATGCACATGTAACTAGGGTATATTTAGAACATATGAATTTTTCATTGATTTTATTGGAATTTTCACAGGAAACAGTG
Organism: Melocanna baccifera; assembly: GCA_036346265.1. Lineage (NCBI taxonomy): Eukaryota > Viridiplantae > Streptophyta > Magnoliopsida > Poales > Poaceae > Melocanna > Melocanna baccifera. The sequence continues at coordinate 9,815,312 of CM070705.1, read as the reverse complement.
CAAATCCAACTCTATAAAGTGGCCTCAATATATTTGGACCTCTAATTAGATTGCGATTTGATTTGAATTAGTAGCACATATTACTCTATAATTATTAGTAGTACCATGGTTACTATAATTATTTCTCTATATATTTGGGACAGGCTAGCTACTGCCAGGTGCGGATCTACCTATAGGGCAAGTATGGGCGGTCGCCCAAGGTAGACCACGCCGCTGGTACCCCCACCCCCGCCTCCATCTCCACATGGTCACATGGACCATGGTTGCCCGACGGCCGTTGAGGTCTTTAGAGTTCAGACGCTTGAGGAAGAAGATGAGTTACAGAAGAAGGAGATAGCTCATAGCTGAAGTGCCAAACGCACGCTGCCTCAGTGACTTTTAGGCCAACTGCCGAAGGCTAGGCCCAAAGTAAAAAAAAAAAAAGCAACTAAGCAAGGCCTAACTCCCAAGTGAAAAGCAACAGGCAAATAGGCAATAGAAGGTAGGGGCAATGTCAGCCCTAGGATGAGTGGAGGACCGAGGAGGTGAGGACGCGTGGCGATGGGTGCACGCTACGCAGGCGAGCCACGGTGGAGGGTTAAAGCATCTAGAACCCTACAAATTATTTTGATAATTAATGACAATATGTGAATATGGGACTAATGTGTTTGCAGATTATCATGTAGGTTGGAAGACCGGATTATAAGTTAGTTAACGTACTATTAAGAGGGATCATAAAAAATAACTTGAAAGTGTATTCTTATGCCATTTGAATCAATTTAAGATTATGATTGCACTTAAAATTAAATTTGAAAGCCAAGTGTGCTCTGTCAGAAAAATCGAAAGTACCGGAGTGCGTTTAGCGGAACTAGCAGAATTCGGAAGTACCAGCATGTACACACCGGTACTATCAGGACTCGAAAGTACGGTACTTTGAGTGGTACATTTTTTTCCAAAGAGCACCCACTTAAATACTTAGACTCTTTGATATCGGTAGTACTGAAAAATGAATGACGGAGCTACCGTAAAGCGGTATGACCACACTCTAAAGCGGAACTACGAATCTCGGAAGTATTGAAAATTTAGGTGATATGTTTTTTCCAGATAGAACCAACTTTTGGTCTCAAAGAAATTGAAAGTACCACACCATAAATCAGAACTACCGTTATTTCAATGGCGGTAGTACCGTGCCGACTTTCAAACGGCTAGTTTTGACGCTCTGACATAGCTGTTACTACTTAATACAGTACAATACAATAGTTCCGCAAATTGCAAAGCGGTCTACTGATTTTCCTAATTTTTCAGGATTATTTTATGCAACGGCTATATTTGGTTGGTGGGAGTCTAAATACTCCCTCACCAACTCAAGGACAGTAAAAAGAGACTTTATTGAACATTCTTGAACATTGAGCATTTTTTTCCACACCTCAATTTCATATTGTACATTCATTTGAGGTAGTTGAGCCATGTCAAGTGCATTTCATCTATAGATTGATCATGGGCACTTGATCGCCGTCAAGCGAAGCTGTGATCTGTTACTCTTAGTGCTTGTTAGCACCTAGACAGTCTGGTGGAAGATTGTGATGTGACCTCTTCAAGAAGATTGTGCAGATGCCCGCGCTAAGTTAAGAGTGGTTTGGTGTCCACTATCTTCGGAGCAGAGGAAGGATAATCACTAGTGGATTAAGGAGCTAATGCTTAATTCGTGAAGCCGGTCAAATCGCTTGGGCTTTCCTCAACATGGATTAGGGAAAATCGGTAAGTTTTCAATCACCACGGTAAAATATCATGTGTTAATTGGTTATTTCTTTGTTTCTCTTTTCGCACTTGTATTTCTAGCATATTGTGGTAATTGCAATTGCTTAAATTTGATTGTGCTAAAGATAGTTGTAGAGACTAGTTCTTGTGGTGCCTTAGGTATACAGAATTGAGTAGGTTTATTTTGCACTAAAATCTTATCTAGCCATAAGTTGTAATAAATTAGTTTTAGAAGGCAAAAAAATTTATAACCTCCTATTCACCCCTCTCTAGTCGGTTGTCCTTCATCTTACAAATGGTATTAGAGTTTAGTCTCTCATTTATTAGACTTAACCATCTAGAGAGAAAATGATGGTTAGTGAGAGAATTGCTATAAGAAAGACACCTCTTTTCAATGGCTCAAATTATTTTTATTGAAAAATTAGAATATTTATTTATCTTAAGGCCATGAGTCCGACCATATGAAAAATTATAAATGAAGGTTATGTCATACCTCTTGATCCACTACATCCCATGGAACAAGAGGGGCGTAACACTATTTAAATGCTCAAACCATAAATGCTCTATTGGGTGCTTTAAATGCAGATGAGTTCAATAGAGTGAGCAATTTGAAAACCGCTCACAATATTTCGACCACCCTCTCGAAAATATATGAGAGAACATCCACGGTTAAAGAAACTAAATTGCATAGACTTCAGATAAAATATGATATCTTCACAATGTTGCCTCATAAGAGTATAAATAAAATGTATTCTCGCCTCAACAACATTGTGAATGAGCTTAAGAGCCTTGGCACGTCTCTAACGAATGTTAATATTGTAAGAAAGATGCTCAGGACATTGCCAGAGAAGTACAAGACATTGGTGACACTCTTCCGAGTTGGCACGAATGACGCCAATACAACTCTTGAAAAATCTCATCACCAACGAGTTGTATAAGAAGGATAAGGAGGAACTCTTAGAGCAATTCTCCTCCAAGGCAAAAAGGATCACCGCCTTCAAGGCCAATGCGGTATCTAGTAATGAGTTTGAGGTTGATGATAAAGACTCCGAGGAGGAGTTAGCTCTCCTTATTAAGACGATAAAGAAATCCATAAAGAGGCGTTCATATCGAAGCGTTAGACATGAGAAGAGCAAGAAAGACGATCCTACGATAACACGCACTACAGCAACATTCGTTGCTATAAGTGTGATGAGAAAGGACACATTGCCTCTCAATATCCCACAAATAAAGATGACAACGGGAAAATCATAAAAAAAAGACTTCAATAGCAAAATGAAACTTTTCAAGAAGCTTCACAAAAAGGGTAAGAATGAAGCTCACATTGAAGAGTGGAACTCCGATGAGGAGTACATGGACTCCTACTCCGAAGAGGAGTCCCCCAACAAGAAAGGACTAATTGGCATTGCTATCAAAGAAGCTCCATCCCTCTTCTCATCTTCAGCATACCTTATGGCAAAATGAGTGATGCGGATACGCACGTGTCTTGTACTTTTCAGTTAAATATATTATTCAACTGGAAAGAGTTATTGAGCCGCATCAAACATTGCCAGGTGAACTCATTCCAAACTAAATATAATGTTGTTATTCATAAGAATAGAATACTACCTCATGTCATTAAATGGTGCATTCTTAGGTTTGTCGATGGCAAAGCAATGGAGACGCAAAAGGAAGAGGATAACTACATTAGGTGTCAAAGACATGAAGGAAGAAAGCCCATTCAGTGGGAGAGCAAAAGGGAGAAGCCTAAGGACTTAAACTACAAGTTTTGAATAAAATTTTCAAGCCCAATTCGTACCTCCCACAAGGCCAATTGGATTCAAACTCGGATTCAACTCAGAATTCAATTCGGATTCGGTTCGGGACAGCCTGATAGGCACTTACTAAAAAGGTCATAACTTTCACAAACGGAGTCCGATTTGAGTGTTCTTGTACTTCTTGGAAAGATATTTTCAAGGGCTACGCAATGGATCTGGTCCCAACATCAAATGCATCACGGATCAAAAGTTATGGCCGAAACAACGTGACGGCTGTAAAATCTAATTTCTTTTTTGTGAGAGTTCGTATCTAAAACCATATAGGGTTGAGTTGTACTAGATTTGTGGACTCTATGGACGTCCCAAGGTCCTATATAAGCCATGTATTGGCAGCCTAAGGGTTGAGACCACTTTTGAGAATAATCAATCTATTGAACTTTGTTTGAGTTTATCATTGTTGCTGAAATTCCGTGAGGGAATTAGGAGTGTTCTTCAATCAAGATCGTTCAGCCTTTCCGCTGGGAATTGGGTGCACGATAGATCTTCGCATGGTGGTCGGCGAAATCGACGCGAGTGTGTTTTGGCGGATTAAAGAGTGTTCGTCCCTTGCATTGGCATTGGAGGATCATTGCGATTCAACAAGACTCCCGCGAGTATCCATCCTACGTCGAGAAGATCGGGCGACCCGTATCATCCGCATCGAGCGGTTTACTCGGTAGGATCTTATCCCTTTACTTTTAGATTGATTTATTTCTGTCCTATAGTCCAATAAACCGAAAATTGCAACAAAAAAAATCCAAACCCTAGTTTTGCATCTGTTATTTTCGTGAGTTTTATTAAGTTTTGATCCATTAGAAATTTTGTTTACGTGCTGATCTTAGTGTCCTTTTGCGTTGCTTCATCGTTATTATTTTGAACCCTTGAAAATCCGCTACTTGATCTTTCAATTAGCATAAAAAAAAAGTAGATTCAATTTACTTTTTGAAATCTTGTTCTTGCTGTCTACATAAGATCTTTATGCATCTTGAAAGAGTATCACATCCGAATATATCTGGGTTTCCTTTTTCTTGATTGATTTGGCCACAAGAATCTTAGTTGCACATATTCAGATCTTCACTTAAATCCTTTGAACCTTGAGACTAGTCTTTAATAATTGCTTTAGGGCTATTCTAGAATTATCTACACATTGCTGAACAACTTTGGACTTACGAACAATTAAACCTATTTCGGGCTTGAGTATAAAAAAAAAGAGAGCCAAAAAAAAGAAGGCAGCCAATTAAAAAAAAAGAGCCACGGCTTGAGCAAAAAAAAAAAAGAAAGAAAGAAAGAAAGAAAAAGAAAGCATTGGCCGAATTTGGGTGAGTTAATCTTAGTCCATAAATTCAGATTGTGTATTTAATTTCTTTGGACAATCTTGTGCCCTCAAATTCATATTATTGCAATTGGCTAGCGTCTCTCCTAGTACTTGGTGCAAAACGAGCTAATATTCCCAATTGTTTCCTTTAGCTCATTCCTTTTGTTTGCATTGAGTCGCATTGATCATTGTGTGTGCGTTCATATACTTCACTTATATCATTTGAATCGGCACATAGGCAATACTTCTAGCTTGGATTATTACTTAATTCAACAACATCGTTAAATTCAAATTGTGTAGGATAAACACTTTCTAACCAAGCTCCACTAAATATCCTTTGCCGTGCAATTGTGGGTCACTTTTAAATCCGCTTGATCATCACTTGCTATTGTAGCCACCACCAAGTGTAAGTTTCTTTTGGGCCTCAATTCACTTCGGAAAGGTAAGAACTTTACTTGGTGAGGAAAAAGTGAGATAGTGTGAACTCCATATATCGAATATATGTTGTGGTATTTGTGCGTTCTTTGTGCCACTAATCATGACAGGTGGAGACGATAATATGGAAGAAAAGCATACCCCGGTGGATCGTTTTGAATTTCACACTTTGAGGGGAACTTTGCGCAACGAGTTCACCACCACTTCTTCCACCTTGAAAGCGCAACTCAAGACCAAGATGAACAATTTCGCACAAGATATGCGCATTGAATTCAATCATCAAATGAAAGTGTTACGCTCGAGCATCGTAAATGATGTTATGCGGGCACTTCATCCACAACAAGTCGAAGATAGTTTTAATTCTTTCTATGGCAGTGAAGATCCAGAGGAGTATCTTGAGTGGAAATGGCGAATGGAGAAAGTATTTAAATTTCAAAAGCTTCCCAAAGACCAAGAGGTGACGTGTGCCACTAGAGAATTTGAAGATTATGCTTATAGTTGGTGGCATCAACAATCTGAAAATGAATTCATTAAATCTTGGTCAGATTTGAAGGCACTTATGAGGAGAGAATTTGTACCACTCTATTATGCACAGAGATTGCTTCGCTATTTGGAGAGTATCACACAAGAGAGTAATACAGTGCAAGAATATTATTTTGAGCTACAAGATGCATTACGTCGAGCCGGTGTCATTAGTGAACTACAAAAGAAGACATACTTCAAAAGAGGATTGAATTCTAAGATTGCCGCTATACTTCAACATAAATATTTTGGTAGTGTGCAAGATCTTGTGAATTGTGTTATTCAAGAGGAGAAGAGACTTATGGAAAGACGTACACCACAGTTTTCTCCCAGTCCATACTTCAATTCTGCTGCCTCTACCAGTGTGACACATGAGAAGATGACCGAGCATGGGACTTTCCCTTCGGTCAAGGAGATATATAGTATTCCAAAACTACATATAGCTCCTAAGATACACCATAACATATGTGAGGATGAGAGCCAAATAACCAAATTGAGTGAGAGTGATAAAAAGACTGAGCTGTGTGATTCCACCATATGTGAGGTTGAGAGCATCCAAATTGAGAGTGTGAGAGAGACATCAAAAGAAAAGAGAGAAGTAGAAGATAGACAAAGTGAGGATGCATCTGAAACTAACACATTAATATCTACTTTTAGTGTTGTTTCTCACATTGTGCAGGTTGACATTAAAGATGAAGAATTGGACATTCAACAACCGGCACCTTTGAAGCCAAATGAGGAGGAGATAACCACGGGAAGGGATAAAGTGCTTGCTGCCCCGTGGGTGCATCCTAATAATTTTAAACACCCAGCGCCTACATTATTTGAGGAGGACGACAAAGGTAACACTATTGGTGCTGAATTTAATTGTGCAAAGGTGAGTAATTGTGAGTACTCATATGATCAACCAACAATTCCATGTTCTGAAATTTCTTTGCTCAATTTACATAATGTGGAATTGATTACTCATAAGAAAGTTCTTACTAGAATATCTCCTAATGATTCTTTGTGCTATATCATGTTTGATGATCCTAGAGAGCTATCTAGTGTGATTGATAATGTTGCTGAAATTTCATGTCTAAAATCACTAGTTAGTACCTATGCCTACACATATAAGTTTAATTTGATTGGAGATTATAGTGTAGATGAAAAATTTTATGTTCACAGAATTTGCATTACATGTGATAAGCTTACTGAACTGAAATCGCATATTATGGATAAACAATCTTTTATACCAAGTTATGATCACAATGAGATTAATTTCAACAGTTGCACGTACTGTTTACAAAGATTTCATAAGTCTACTTGTTCGATCTTTAATGTACAACCATATAAAAATAATCAGAGTAGCGCAGTTGAAGCATGGAGGCTGCTCAAAATTTTATTTCCTATATATAAACAAATAAATCTGATTTTTCCCATTAATGATTTGTCTATAGAAAAGTCAAGGACGACTTACTTTTATGGGAGGGAGAATGATATGAAAAACAATATTGCAATGCATGCATATTTTGGTTGCTACTATATTCATCGGTTTATGCAAAATAATGAAAATGGCACAACAATTGACTCTTACATATACCATGCGTATGTGTTGTTCTTTTCGTTTATTACACCTTCAGATGTTCATGATGTGCTAACCAGAAGAAGTGTTGATGACAAATATATATACCATGCATACACGTTGTATTCTTTGTTTAGTACAATTTCAGGCTATCAAAAGCCGAGGACGGCTTTTCTTGAAGAAGGGGAGGATGATGCGGATATGCACGTGTCTTGTACTTTTCAGTTAAATATATTATTCAACTGGAAAAAGTTATTGAGCCGTATCAAACATTGCCAGGTGAACTCATTCCAAACTAAATATAATGTTGTTATTCATAAGAATAGAATACTACCTCATGTCATTAAATGGTGCATTCTTAGGTTTGTCGATGGCAAAGCAATGGAGACGCAAAAGGAAGAGGATAACTACATTAGGTGTCAAAGACATGAAGGAAGAAAGCTCATTCAGTGGGAGAGCAAAAGGGAGAAGCCCAAGGACTTAAACTACAAGTTTTGGATAAAATTTTCAAGTTCAATTCGTACCTCCCACAAGGCCAATTGGATTCAAACTCGGATTCAACTCAGAATTCAATTCGGATTCGGTTCGGAACAGCCTGATAGGCACTTACTAAAAAGGTCATAACTTTCACAAACGGAGTCCGATTTGGGTGTTCTTGTACTCATTGGAAAGATATTTTCAAGGGCTACGCAATGGATCTGGTCCCAATATCAAATTCATCACGGATCAAAAGTTATGGCCAAAACAACATGACGGCTGTAAAATCTAATGTCCTTTTTGTGAGAGTTCATATCTAAAACCATATAGGGTTGAGTTGTACTAGATTTGTGGACTCTATGGATATCCCAAGGTCCTATATAAGCCATGTATTGGCAGCCTAAGAGCTGAGACCACTTTTGAGAATAATCAATCTATTGAACTTTGTTCGAGTTTATCATTGTTGCTGAAATTCCGTGAGGGAATTAGGAGTGTTCTTCAATCAAGATCGTTCAGCCTTTCCGCTGGGAATTGGGTGCACGATAGATCTTCGCTTGGTGGTCGGCGAAATCGACGCGAGTGTGTTTTGGCGGATTAAAGAGTGTTTGTCCCTTGCATTGGCATTGGAGGATCATTGCGATTCAACAAGACTCCCGCGAGTATCCATCCTATGTCGAGAAGATCGGGCGACCCCGTATCAATGAGAGAAGGTAAAATCTTTGGATGACGATGAGCCCTCTTATGATGAACTTGTGGATATGCTAATTGAATTGAATGAATTTCTTCAAAAAGAAAAGTCAAAATTAAAGAGTTTAAGGAGAGAGCATATCTCCCTGAAAGATTCTTATAAGGACCTAAAGGAAGTTTATGACTTGCTTATCCAAGAAAATTAAAGCAAATCTAGCGCTAGCATCAGAATTACATATAATATTTATAATGCCATGCCTAGTGTAGAAATATCTAGAATTAGTATTTCTACTTTATGTGATGATTTACTTGATATGCCATGTTATTTTAAAATTATCTCAAATCAAGTAAATACTAAGTCATGTCATGCGAAGCTCATTGTTGAGAACAATAAGTTAAAAGAATAAGTGATCAAGCTAAACAAAAGCTTGGAAAGGTGTTTCAAGGGTAAGGATACTCTTGACAAACTATTGAGTGAGCAAAAGTACTCATTCAATAAGAAAAATCATGGGTATGTATCCAACAAAGGTAAGAAACTGGCAAACATGCCCACAAGATTTATGAGGCAAAATAGTAAGTATTGCCAATAATGTCGGGAAATAGGACATGTGCAACAAAATTGTTCTATGAGTAAACTTCTTCTATTCGATTATTTGATTCTTATTGTATGCTTAAGAAATCCAAAAATGATAGCATAATTGCTAAATTTGTTGGTACTTCAATCTTAGACGCTAAAAAGAAAGCTATTTAGGTACCCAAAATCTTAGTCACTAACCTTCAAGTATCCAAACAAATTTGGGTACCTAAAAGAATTTAATTTTCTTTTGTAGGTGAACTATAAGACCGGTGGAAGGCATTGAGTGCATGATAGTGGGTGCACTCAATACATCACCGAAGACCAAAAAATATTCACCACATTTGAGAATACAAGCAATGAGAATATCACATTTGGGAGCAATAGCAAAGGAAAAAGTATTAGGATTAGGTAAAATTGTTATCTCCAGTAATCTTTCTATTTTTAATATATCTCTAATAGAAATATTAAATTTTAACTTGCTATCCGTTGCTCAATTGTGTAATCTAATATTAATGTGCTCCTTCTCTAAAAATGATGTTACCGTTTCAAAAGAAAAGAAAAAATTAATTTGTTTTCGAAGGCTTTAGGTTTAAAAATCTTTATTTAGTAGATTTCTCCTCTTGTGATTCTTATTTGAAAACTTATTTATGACAAAAACTTCCTTGGGTTGGTTATGCATGGCATAAAAGATTGAGTCATGTAGGTATGATTCAACTTAAAAAGTTTTTTCAAACATGATTTAGCTGTTGGTTTAAAAGATGTGAAGTTTGAAAAAAATAAATTATGTAGTGCTTGCCAAGTCGAGAAGCAAGTGACAAATTCTCATCCTTCTAAAAGTATCATGACAACTTCTGGACCATTGGAGCTCTTACATATAAATTTGTTTGGTCCAACAACCTAGAAGAGCATTGGAAGCAATAGTTATTGTTTAGTCATTGTAGATGATTACTCAAGATATACATGTGTATTCTTCTTAAATGAAAAGGTGAAGCCTTTGGAATTTTCAAAAGCTTTGTAAAAAGGGCCTAAAATGAATTTAATTTTAAAATAAAGAAAATTAGAAGTGACAATGGTTATGAGTTCAAAAATGCTACAATTGAAGATTTTTGTGATCAGTTTAGAATAAAAGCATGAGCTTTCCACTACCTACACTCTAGAGCAAAATAGAGTTAAGAAAGAAAAAATCGAACATTAATTGAAATGGTTAGGACAATACTTGATGAATATAATACTTTCGATATTTTTTGTGCAGAAGTTATTAATACTACTTGTTATGCCATAAATCGTCTTTATTTGCATTATCTTTTGAAAAAGATTTCCTATGAACTTCTCATTGGAAAAAGGCCGAAAATTTTCTACATTACAGTTTTTGGATGCGAATGCTACATCTTAAGAAAAGCTATTCAACTCTCTAAATTTCAAAGTCGATGTGATGAAAATTTCTTGATAGGTTATTCTTCTAATAGTAAAGCATATATAGTATTGAAGAAAAACTCTGATTTAGTTGAATAATCTTGTGATATTCAATTTAATAAAACTAATGATTATTAAGAAAAGCAAGAAAACGTGGACGGTCTATATGATGAAAGGCTAAGGCGTGCAATTGAAAGCATCTAGGCCTCTAAGATTACGGTTTTGGTAATTAATGACGAATTATGAACATGGGACTAATGTGTGTGCTAAGATTGTATAAATAAAGTCTCATGTGTGCAAAGGTAAAGAATAAGCTGCAAGGAATATTGACGTTAAGAATTCGAAGATGAGGTACATAAGTTTTTAGGTCTATTTTAAATTTCACCGGTCTAAGGAGTAAAGGTGGAAGACCGGATTATAGGTTAGATGCCGTACTATTAAGAGGGATTTGTGAAAATAGCTTGACAAGTATGTTTTGGTGCACATTGGATCAATCTAGGATCATGCATGCATTTGAAACTAAACTATAAAAATTAACTGTGGTCTCCCAGTAAAAACGGTAGTACCGCAGACACAGCGGAACTACCGGCCAGCGGTAGTTCCGGCATATACAAGGTGGAACTATCGCCGTCCGGCAGCTCCGATTTTACAGCGGTACGTTTTTTCCAAAGAGCACCCTTCTGGGGACTTAGACTCAAATACAATCGGTAGTTCCGGTTCTACAATGGCGAAACTACCGAAGCGCGGTAGTACCACATGATTTACGGAACTACCGGTTTCCGGTATGTTTTTTTTCCAGAAAGCACCTAGAAGAAAAACCAAACTAGCCAGAAATCGGAAGTTCCGGATTTAGCACAGCGGAACAACCACAGTGCGGTAGTACCATGTCTCCAGCGGAACTACTGCAGAGCGGTAGTACCGCACTTATAACGGCGGTAGTACCGCGCCGAATTTCAAACGGCTAGTACTGACCGTCTGACATAGCCGTTACGGAGTGCTACAGTAAATGCGGTAGTTCCGCACTTTGCACGGCGGTAGTTCCAATTTCCCTGATTTTTCAGCATTAATTTTTGGCAACGACTAGTTTTGGTTGGTGAGGATATAAATACCCCCTCACCTGCATTTGGGCAGGCTGCTGAGCATTGTATTGATCTTCTTGAGCCCTAGAGCATTCACTCCACTCTCTTTTCTCATTTGTGCATTAAATTTGAGTGGTGAATTATTTTTGAGTGTATTCATTTCTAGCGTGATCCAATTGCACTCAAGCGTCGTCAAGTGAAATCATTGGTCCATTCTCTTGGTACTTGCCGGCACCTAGACGGCAAGGGAGTTGTTTGCCGGTGACTTCTTCGAGAAGGTTGTGAAGAAGCCCGAGCCGAATTGTGAGTGGTTGGAGCTCACCATCTCCGGAGCGGAGGAAGAGCTACCAATAGTGATCGAGGTGTTTCGGCTTAATTTGTGGAGCCGGTCCGATTAGTTCGGGCTAACCTCAACGTGGATTAGTGGAAATCGGCAAGTTTCCGATACCACTGTAAAAACATCGAGTGTCACATTGTGTTTGTTTCTTGTCTATTATAGAAATTGCTCTTGTTCACTTATTGCTTATTGTCAATTGCCTAAGATTGCTTGTATTGTGTAGGATTGTTCTTCACTCAATTTATTGCTTAGTGATCATCTAGTCATAAATTGTTTAATTTAGTCAAGAATTTTAAAACCTCCTATTTACCCACCTCTAGTCGGTTATTCTTGATCCTATAGCAATGAAAAACATGAAAATCGGTGATATCAAACCAAAGGAGGACACAAGCATCTCGCCTTCATCAAAGCAAATTGAACCTCCCACCTCCTCCACAACAAGCAATATTCAAGCCATAGACATGGAAGAAAAGGAAAAACAACATATACCACCAAAGAACTATAATGCTATCATCAAGGATCATCCAATAAATTAAATATTGTGTGATGCGAGTAAGGGTGTTCAAACTCGTTCTAGAGTAACTTCATTTTGTGAACATTACTCGTTTGTGTCTACTCTTGATCCAAAAATTATAGATAATGCTTTAAAGGATCAAAAATGGGTGAATGCAATGCATAAAGAACTCAATAATTTCACCTAAAATGATGTTTGGACTTTGATAGAAAGACCCAAAGAGTATAATATAATTGGCACAAAATGGGTCTTCCAAAACAAACAAGATGAGAATGGAATTGTGGTAAGAAATAAGGTAAGATTAGTTGCTCAAGGTTACACTTAAGTAAAAGATTTAGACTTTGATAAAATATTTGCACCTATAGCTAGACTTGAGTCAATTCAAATTTCACTTGTCTTTGCTTCAAGCTTTGATATTAAGTTATATTAAATGGATGTAAAAAGTGCATTCTTAAATGGTAAAATTACTGAACTTGTATATGTTGAACAACCTCTCGGGTTTGAAGATCCTAGATATATAAATCGTATGTGTAAACTCTCCAATGCGCTATATGACTTAAAAGAATCTCCTAGAGCATGGTATGAGTGTCTTTAAGATTTTCTACTCTCTAAAAGATTCAAAATTGGGAAGGTTGATATAACATTATTTACTAAAATTATTGATAATGATTTCTTTGTATGTCAAATATATGTTGATGATATTATATTTGGTTCCAGTAATCAAGACTTCTACAAAGAATTTGGTGATATGATGTTTAATGAGTTTGAGATGTCCAAGATCAGAGAGTTGAGTTATTTTCTTAGACTTCAAATTAAAAAACACAAGGATAGGACCTTTATAAGCCAAACAAAGTATGTGAGACATTTACTCAAGAGATTTGGCATGGAAGATGTAAAATCCATCTAGACTTCCATGGTAATGAACAGACATCTTGATCTTAATGAAGGAGGTAAATCTATAGATTTGAAACTTTATAGATCCATAATAAATAGTTTACTTTATCGTACCCCATCTAAACCCAATATCATATTTAGTGTTTGCATATGTGCATGGTTTCAAGTATCTTTGAAAGAATGCTATTTGACGGCCGTAAAGAGAATTCTGTGATATTTAAAACATTCCCCTAACATAGGCTTGTAATATCCTAAAGGTCCAAATTTGATTTAATTAGATATTCGGATTCCGATTATGCAAGTTGCAAAGTAGATAGAAAAAACACCTCGGGTATTTGTCAATTTCTAGGAAGGTTCTTACTGTAATAGTTTTCTAAGAAACAAAATTCCATAACACTTTCTGCCGCCGAAGCCGACTATATTTTTGCGGGTAGTTGTTGTGCTCAATTGCATGCATAATGCAAACTTTGATGTATTATGGAATAAATTTTGGCAAAATACCTCTTTTGTGTGATAATGATAGTGTGGTGAAAATTGCAAATAATCCGGTCTAACACTCAAGAACCAAATACATAGATATACACCGCCATTTCTTGAAAGATAATGTGAACAAGGAAGATGTTGTAATTAGCCACATCCGAACTGAAGACCAATTAGCAGATATTTTCACTAAACCATTAGATGAAAGCCTGTTTTGCAAGTTGAGAAATGAATTAAATGTCATAGACTATTCAAATATTGTTTGAATCTTTGCCTCATGTTTTCATGTTCATTTGGTGTTATTTAAAGTATTTTGAAGGTTATTTTTAAATCTTTTGCTGCTTTATGTTCATAAAAGCTATATTCATAGACTTCTCCTAGTCTTAATAATGCATAATGATCCTGAATGATTCTCTTTTGGGTGCAAAACTAGGGATCATTTGCATATTCTCTTAGATCTTGTTCTGTCCTGAAAAGTTCCAGAAAAATCGGAACTACCGTTGTGTATTGTGCGATACTACGGACGTTGTAATTATGGTACTTCTGATTTTCAGAACTACTAGAGTGTTAACTACAGAACTACCAATTTTGATTGGTTTACGCATTAAACTTCAGGGCTTGAGCCTTCTTATCTCCTTCTCTCTTTCTCTCTTCAGTGCCTCCACTCAACTGAGCGCCTCTCTTTTTGTTCCTCTCTCTCTCCCTCAAGAAACTACCAAACTCCACTCCTTGATCTCCAAATCTCATGTGGATTTTTTCGCTTCTTAGTGATCCCTCACATCCAAAGAATTCAACTCCTTCAATCCATAAGATAAATGGGATCAAAACTCTCATTTCATCTTGATTTTAAGAACCATAGGTCGAGGTCAGGTTTTGAATTGAAATGCGAATGATTTAGAGTTGTTTTTTTTAGCAAATGACTATATTTACTGATATATGATGTCTACTCATCTATTTTATTGGTTCAATCTAAGAAAAACACCATTTAAATTCATACATTGTCTATCCTAAAAATATTAGGGAAAACGGAACTATCGCTCGACAAACACGGTACTACTGCAGAACGGTCATACTGGAGTTTACACGCTGGTACTACCGCATCCTAGTACTATCATACTTTGAACATCGGTACTTTCGATTTACCTGATAAAACAACAGTGTCATTTCATTCATTTCAAACCAAATTTTCTTGATCTATACCTTATCCTTAATACCATTTCTTCCTTTTTAAAGATACCGAGGACTAGAAATGCTGCACGAAAAGTGTATGCTAGGAACGACAACCCTTCTGAACAAGCTTCTTGTCAATAGGGTCTCATGCTGTTCTGGCTTCACTCTCAGTCCAAATGCCACCGACTGCTCAAGAAGAATTTACGTTGAAGGCTAGAGAGGATAGGGGAAAAGCAATAGCCTTTGACTCTGAAACTGAGACTGAGCAGTAAGAAAGTCCAACTCATAAGTCTTCAAACGAAGAGATGCCTGAGCCAGAGGAGCAGCAGATTAATCTCAGAACCATCTCTAGTGATGATTACGCTATTCTGATATATAGAAATCAGTTTGTGCTTCCTGAAAATAGCCAAAATCCCAAATCCCACATAAAATTTTAGGAACAAGTATATGAGCAAATATATGGCCCTTCTAAGTAGTTTGCTGATCACAAGTATATGGATTGGGATCACCTAGCTCAAATTGAGAAATATAATGTCACTTTTTGTCTATGTCAGCAAGCAGCTATCCATCATATTGTAGCATTAAAATCTAATTATAATCAAGAGATCATCAAACAATTCTATGCTACACTGTACATTTATCTAAATTATGAGCATATATCTTGGATGACTGGACATCAGTACCTATACTCCAATAAGCGTGAATTTGAGCAAGCCCTTCATACTAAGTCTAGTGTTTTTGAGAAGGTCTATGATAGACCTACTCTTCAGCTTACCACATGCACTGAATACTATGATAAAAATGTCATATATGTGCCAGGCAAGCTTCCAGACCTCCTTCCTATTCCAAGTCTTGTGAACAGGATCATTAACCACACTATTCTTCTCAAGAGTGAAAATTTTGATGCTATTCATGGTCATGCATGGAACTTGATCAATTACGTAATGACTGGTCGAAAGTTTGATGTGATTGATCTTATTATTAGAGAGATAGCCTCCTCCACAAATGACAGAGTCAAAAGGATAAATTATGCTTCTTACATTATGGCACTGATCATCAGGAAGACTATGTACCGAGATGGTTTAGGCTCAGTTCACAAGCCATACAAACTCAAAGAAAATCCTCCTATTTCTACACCTCCTCGTCCCAGAGCTCAACCAGAAGAGACTGCAGCAGAACATCAAGGAGAGGAAGAGGTCACTCTTTCACAAGTCTACTCCGCAGGCCTCAGTATTGAAAGACAAGTCACCTCTTTAGCTACCACAATCTCCATCATCAGTGACCGAGTGTCCTTCCTTGAGTAGGCAGTCGTTTGTCCTCCCTTCCCATTCACTTTGGACGCCATCGCAGTCATCACTCGTCTCCTCAAGGACCACAAGACTAACATTTTTGGTACTTTGATGCCAAAGGGAGAGAAGAAAAGAACAAATGAAGAACATTAAAGAAAAGGATGATGAAAGGAGGAGGTGCTAAGTTTATTTTTTAATATTATGAAAAATTATTATGGTGTAATAAACCATGTGATGTTTTTATTAAGTATCATGCTATGATTTTGTTGAACTTAAATTTGTGGTTTTTATATAATTTAAAGTTGAACTTCCAAGAGTAACTTATGCTCTTTCATTATATAATTTGTAATTGTCTATTTCCTCAAAGTTTAAAAAACAAAGGAAACTCTGCCAAACTTTTCTCTTAACATATGTGATACGGGGTCGTCCGATCTTCTCGACGTAAGATTGGATACTCACGGGAGTTTTGATGAATCGTAGTGATCCTCCAATGCTAGTGCAAAAGACGAACACTCTTTAATCCGCCAAATCACACTCACGTTGATTTCATCGACCACCAAATGAAGATTTATTGTGCACCCAATTCCCAGCGGAAAGGTTAAACGATCTTGATTGAATAAACTCTCTAATTTCTCATGAAACTTAAGCACGAACAACAGTAGATTTATTCTCAAAGGTGATCTCAGTTACATGACCAATTGAGGCTTTATTTATAGGGGTACGCAGGCCCTTACTTATGGAAGGTTTTCAACACATGGAAAGTAATCAAATCATAACTAATCTTATCTCTGTTTCTAAAACTGAAATATTATTTCGGTGATTCCGATGCGCACAAAAGGAATTTTTGAATGGGGCTAGATTCGTTGGAAAGAGGGCAAGATAAGCTTTCCATGCTGTACTCACACATTCCAAACGGACTCTTGATGCGAAATCTATTAGCATTTAAAGTCGGCCCTGTCGGTTGAATCAATGTCAGATTATTTTGGTAATTGCGGTGCGCACAGAAAGAATTTGGAGGTGGGGCCAGATGCATTAGGAAGTAGACAAATTATTCTTTCTATGCTGTACTCGCACATCTCAAACGGAGTTCATATGCAAAAGTTATACACATTTGAAGTTGTACCTATTAGGCTGAATTCAAATTGATCTGGACTTCCCTAACTGCATGGCAATCTCGTGAACTCCTTCCTTTAGGTTTCCCGTCCAAGCATTGCTTCCCAAGTCTTTACATGAGTCATATCTAATAATACATAACATACTAGTATGAGGTAGTATCCCAAGCTCATCATCAACTAAAGCAAATTCTTTAAGAAACAAAAGCACTTGTTTATTTAAAAGCTTAACTCTTGCTCTCGTCATTAGACCCGTAGGTTCTTGCACATTTTCATGCATGTTTGGAGTGGAAGATGTGTATGTAATGAGGATGTTCTCATCAATATGCTTACAATGCATCTTGTCATCTATATGCACATATTTAGGAATAGTTCTCCTAAATTGACTTTTGAAAGTAATTAATTCTTTAACCTCATCTAAGTTCATTGTAAGAATTAATGGTTTTCCACAGTCACAAAAGAATATACAACTTGTTCTAAAACTAGTGGCATATTCAAAACTAAATTCCCCTCAAATAATATTAGTGTTGTCATTAAGTACCAAAAAGGGAGAGATTGAAAGTATTTAGGCCCCTAAAAATTATTTTGGTAATTAATGACAATATATGAATATGTGACTAATGTGTTTACTGAGTATCACATAAGTTCAGTCTCTAATGATGAACATGACAAAATAAAAATGTATGCTAAAGATCAATATAAGGATTATGATGGCTCAAGACAAAGGTACAAGTAGTCTAGAATCCCTTTTGTTTTTACTAGTATTGGGAGAAAGGTTGAAAGACCGGATTATAAGTTAATTAATGTACTATTAAGAGGGATCCCCTACAAAGTGTATTATGGTGATCACAACCTAAATCTAAGAGGCCAAATATTTTTTAACCTAAAAAACTCTTCTTAAATCATAGGTAAGTAGGGGTGTTGAGGAACAGTAGCACTGCTAGAGACATGAGCATGTCGGAGGCACCATCAGGATACTTCCTAACGTGCTTTGCCCTTGCAAACTGAAGCTATCCATGAAAGCCTACATCCGCTTCAGCTCTAGATGCTTGAGGCACTTGATCTGTTGCATCTCCATCTCCTTTGTGTGCCTCTCCTTCGCGCCCTCCATGCTCTCGTACATCACACCATAACCAACTTCCCGCCATGACACCGACACCACAAGCAAAGGGAGGGTGATGCTAGTCGCGGAGGTGGTCGCCAGCGATGGTTGGCTACCCATGGTCGCGGGGAGGCTCAGTTCAGTGGGTAGAAGGCATGAAGAGCACATTTAGGTCCTTTCGCCTGCAATTTTGGAAAAAAAAAAGACATAGGAATGATAAATCACAACTAATTCTTTCTTTAGGGTGGCATTTCATGAAGAAAACTCTTTTGGATGACAAATCCTCAAACTTATATCTTTGCGGTGGTAAATCATAAAATTTCCTTTTTTTTCCACAAAAAAATCCATAAAACATACACAAAGCCCTAACATCCCAAAATTGAGCTAATATTAAGAAAGCTTTAACTTTTCAAGAAGAAAAATGAAGGGAAAGTATAGTTAGGTTTGAAAAACTAATACTCCCTCCATTTCGCTATATCTATCTATGGCTTCAGGAGTATTCGTTTCAATATATTTATCCAATGAGTGAATCTATAGTGTAGTTATTGAATTATGGTACCATTCTTTTGGGCTACGGTTGACAATTTTTTGTTATGGCTGTTAGGTCTGATAAATAATACCGACTGATAGAAACTAAGGCAAAAAAATCAACCGAAAAAACAAAAAAAATGACCTACAGCAGTTACACATGTCACCACTTTTTCAACAAGTGCTACCATCCGTGCTACAAACCTGCTCCGTGCCTATGATTCGGATCAAAAATTACAGGGCACATGCATATACTGGTAATAAACACACCAAATTGAATGATCAAAACATCGGCATCTACCATGCAGACACACCAAATTGCAATGCTCAATCATTCTGGATGGGAAAACGGCTGTCAATGGAGGCGTCCGGATTTACGCACAGGAACGGCGCGAATGATTAATTGGGCGGCGCCTACAATTTCTCTGGTTGACAGTTGGATGGTCGGGCCCACCTTTCCGGCGCACATACGTACGGGTCCGCGCGGACCTCGTTTTCTACCCGTACACGCGGTGTTGGTGGACTGGAGTCTGATCTGACGGGTGAGCCCCACGGATACGCGTGTGCACGTGGTTTCGCAGGTTCTTATGCGCGCGTGCGTACCTAGGAAAATGCAGCTACGAACTCATGCTTTCCAGATGTTCTTTTTGGTCGCGGATGTACGTCGATAATGAATTACCATTTATACGAATAAATTAAATATTAATAAATTTTTTCGAAAAAATATTCTAATAAACAGTTTGAGAAAGATAATAAAGAATTATTCTGTTTATTTATTTAAAAAAGCTATAAACTAAAAAAGACCTAAGAAAGAATGGCCATACTTGAATTCAATTAAAAAATAAAACAAGAGAAAAAAATTAAAAAACATCATTATATCTTTATGGACAATGTAAAATAAATAAGAGAAAAAAAGCTAAAATTAACAAGTGATGTGTTCCAAATAATTTCTGGTTTTTTAAAGCCAAAAGTCAGAAGTTGAAACTAGTTAGGAGCAATGCCTAAAACTGCATGCAGAAGCCATCTTTCGAGAATTTTAGGCCCTGTTTGGTAGAGCTCCAGATTCTCATTTTTTAACTTCTGCTCCTGATTCTCTAATAATCCACTTCTCTGAGAATCTAGAGCTACCCCTAAAAAATGTTTGGCCAGTAGGTTAGCTCTAGAAATCATAAGAGGAAGGATTACGGGTAAATAGACCATGATACCCCTGGCCTTGTCAGCTTAAGATTATTAAGTGGACCGACTACAATGTACTGACACAGTTTCTTCTTTTTTTGTGAGTTATGAGACATCAATTTGAACAGCTATAATTTGAAACTCAAAATAGTTGGCTGATTGTAATGCTTCTATTCGATCTTCAAATACAACAAGGATGGAATCAAGCCCAACTGTGTTGAAGTTTCTCAAAATGCAAAAACATGACATGAGATTCTCAGCAGCATACCGTGATTCCCTTTAGAAAAACATCTAGCTGTTTATACCAATGATAACATAGTCAATTAGTCATAGGTAAATGGCTAAATTCACAGAACATCTTTCATTTTTGTATTTGCACGTTCAGGGGCTGGAAAACATCAGAACCACATTTCTGAGCTGAACTGAACACAGTTACAGCGTTGCATATGATGAAACCTCCAGTTGAGTTGAAAACAAAACCATTGAACACATTTCTGAGCAGAAGTCTCTACATACAAACTCATTCCAGATTACAGAAAATTTACAACCAAAGGATGCTTTCAGAGCACTTCCGAGCACTACAGATGACTACAGACTAGTAGTTTGCACAAACCAGAAGCAACAATCATTGCAGAACCGAAATAGTGCATAGCAATTCCCATTCATTCATAGCAAGTCATGCAATTCTGAGAACAGATTGTACCTCATTACAGAACATAGAAATTCATGGAACATAGATTAAAATCTGAGCATGATCACACCAGCCAGCATTAGCTCAGAAAATGCTCAGAACTGTCATAATCTTTTGTTCAACACCATTCAGATTCTCGACAAACCTACAAAGCACATGAACTGGCATAAGCACCAGGGTAATAGAGTATTTCTCCTAGACAAAAACATCAAAGGAAAGACCATAATTTACACTGTAAATAATATCATATCAACTGCAAATTTACAAATCAACTAATATCATTACTTCATTCGACAGCAAGCAATATCATTCATTCTCTGAGTGGCAAGAACCCAGTATCTGTTTGCATATCCAAATTTAGCTCTGATATACAAATCAACTAGTATACAGATCAAATAATGGCAGCAAGAGGAATGTGAAACACGAACCCAGTATACAACAATCAAATAATGAAGTGCATATATCCATAAATGGCAGCAAGAAACTATTTTACACCGGCATGTACTGGGGACCGGAGGGAGGCGGTGGCGGTGGTACTGGGGACCGGAGGGAGGCGGCGACGGCGGTACTAGGGACCGTAGGGAGGCGGCGGCGGCGGTGCTGTGGACTGGAGGGAGGCGACGTCGGGCGAGATCTGGAGGGAGGCGGCGGGGCGAGAGAAGGAGGGCGGCGGCGGGGCGAGATCTGGAGGGAGGCGGCGGCGCGAGAAGGGGGGAGGCGGCGGCGCGAGAGAAGGGAGGGAGGCAGCGGTGCGAGAGAAGGGGGGAGGCGGCGGCGCGATCGGGGAGGCGAGGGGCGCGAGAGGGGAAGGGGGAGTCGTGAGTGTCGCTCGGGTGGGGGAGTCGCGAGGGCGTTCGGGTGGAGGTAGTTCGATGGCAAAAAGCGGGCAATTTGTGTTAACTTCAATGGGTAGATTTGATGTAGGGTGGACAGCTCCCTACGAGAATCCACCAAAGACTGCTTCTCCTGGTTAGTTCATTTTGGACTCTGCTCCTCGCGAGAAGCAGAATCTGGTCATTTTGGAAAGCTGGGTGTTTGGCACAGCTCCATAAGAATCTACTGAGAAGCTGGGAACAGAAGCTGTACCAAATAGGCCCTTAGTTTGTTGTTTGTCACATGGCACGGATATTCTTTTCTGAGGAAATGTTTTTCTTATCAGCAACTGATAATTAGCTACCGGGCAGGATTATTTTGAGTAGCCAGAGCACTTTGTTTATGAGTTGTTTTCGTTCTACATGCACCTCCAATCGAATTGGTGACAGATGTTGCAGCCTCTTTCTTGTGTTTGAAACTTTTTGAGACTTGGTTAGTGATGGCCATTTATTTTGCACAATAGAGAAGCAATATAATTTGCTGAAGAACTGGTGCAGTAGTTAGTAGTACTCCTTTGTTTTTTGTATCACTCATCACTTCTTTTAAAATACACTTTTTCAGTTACTATTATTTATTTTTAAATAAAAACTATAAATCATAACTAAAACCTATCGGTAAAAATCAAGGAAGACTCCCAAAATGCGTCTCGGTAATCATACGTATTCAAAACGACGTTACGCTTTGACTAGAGGGAGCAGTGAACTTTACCACCGCTTCACAATTATTACGTCTCCCCACCTTTGTTCGATCTGTTGACTCCAAGGGCCAAATATTGTAATCTCGACGACAATACGAATAACGCACGTAACAACGTGGTCTCGGAGCTAATGATCTTTACCCGTGGCCTCCTTTGCGTCCGAATGGCCCGGTTAATGCGTGGAAGTAAGTGATTTTGTCCTCAAAAGAGGTGCGGCGAGTGCAACACGCCTTGCCTACTTTTCCTTGCTGCCTTCCTCCCTCTCCATTTGTCCACACCTTCTTTCAGCTAGGCCCTACCTAGCCCCGCCCCATCCCCCCCCAAAAAAAAAAAAACTCAAACCTACCGTGCGTTTATATTGCACACGTGTATATATACATATAGCACTCGTGAGAAATAGATGTGAGAAACAGATGCTGACAGATGGGTCCTGCACGGGTGAAATTTTAGAGGGGAAGCCTCTCCACGTCAATTGCTGTTCTTTGCGCGTATGTTAGGCACGGATCGATGGCCTTTTGCGAGAAATGGCAACGGAGGAGGATGCATGCATGATGTGAACAAGCCAACCCACCACTTGCGTGGAGAATAATACTCTAAAGCCAAAATTTTTGGTGTTTTGTTAGGTTTTTTCGGCTATAGTGTATAGCTTATAATTATATATTATGATTTTTAGTTTTAGTGTGAGTGTTTGTTTGAATGAACTGAATACCGATAATTCACTTCGAAAATGCTGTCCTGATAAGTCGCTTCAAAATGTAGTATAGAAACTGTCTCATTTATTTATTTAGAAAAAATATAAGTTATAAGCTATAAAACATAAATTAAAAAAGACTGTACCAAAGTGAGAAGAAACAGAAAAAGGTAAACCAAAAAGAAGAAAAAAAAAGGAAGCAGAGGGGATAAGTTAGGAACACACGCCGTTCAACCGAGGGGAATACGGTTCTCTAGAAGCTGCACAAGTTTCAGGCAAGCCAATGGCATAGCATAGCAAAGCCTAGCATAGCCCAGCTGGCCTACCCCTTTGACATGACCTAAAGGCAAGAAGAATGGAGAGAAATGCGGCTTAACGCCAATTGATTAATTAATCCAAGTGTTAATTGGTTGGACGTACGCATGCCGTCGCTGTCGTATCTGAATATGATTTGGTATTGCCTTCTAGTGCTTGTCTTATTAGGCTCCATGGCACGCTGCCTGACAGCCACAGGTCGGCATTGACCCTTCCCAGCTTGGAGCTAGCTCCATCTCATGCGCCTGGTAGTAATTTACACGCAAGATTCGTTCAGACGTGGTGCCTTCTTTACCTGGGTACCTGGTGTGGTCGTTTAAGGGTGTTCGGAGTAGTGATGGTTTTTAATTTTTAATTAAAATTTTATTATAGTTAATTTTTTTACTATAGTTGAGTTATCTTTTTAGGTATAATTAAATTAAAAAAATAGAAAAATAGAAAAAAATATTTTAACCTATCACAGACAATGTAAAGGAATACGAAAAAAAATACAAAAAACTCAAAATATCTAAAAAATCAGAAAAAGATGAATTACTGAATAGTGAAAAAAGCTAAAGCTTAAAAAAATTTGAGTTGAGTGGGGCATAAAACAATGTACTAGTAGTGTTTTGCGACTGGATTTGATTAGTAGTCATCGTGTAAAACTTGTTCAGCAATTTATTAGGAAGAGAGCAGTATATTATGGTTGGGTTCTTTTTGATTTGTATATAATTATATTTATACTGTCTACAATAACTACTTTTTAAATGATATATTTTTTAAGATAAAATTAATAGAAAAAATATAGTAAAAAATATACTAAGTTCAGTGATATCAGTCAAATTATGTGTAACTTTTTTCCTTCTCGTACTATCATAAGTTATCAGTTAAAAAAAACATATCCATAGTACTAGCGACCTATGGATGGAGAGCAGACAGCCACGTTGCTGGTGTAGGGACCGTTTGCTAATTCTGGTCTCCTCCCATATCCTGTGCTGCGTTCCTGTGTGTGATGTGAGGTTTCTTTCTGCTTAAGCATAGTTGAGGCCCACAAATCAATGTGTGTGTGAGAGAGCGCATCTTTTATCACTGCCATGTTAGGGTAAATTCAATCTTTTTTTTTCCAGAAATGCTTCACATGCGAAAAAGATGCTCGCAAAACATATCAAAAATCCATAGTCAGATTTAAAAATTTTTAGTTTGAGTCAATTTTACTGTAATATTTTTTTCTACGTATGCAATACTTTTTATCCATATTTACAACATTTTTGGTCTATATATATATGCAACATTTTTATTCAAAAAATATTGCATACATAAGTAAAAAATATTGTAAATATATATGAAAATATTGTATATATAGAAAAAATATTACAGTAAAATCAACTATAACACAAAATTTTTAGGCGACTGTGTAATAGCAAAACGGAATAAACATACATCCAGAATCATTATTAGGGCCGGTTTGCATTTGCCGCAACAACATTGTGCCGTGGAATCAAGTTATTTGTAGAAATAATTACTAATTCTAGTGAATTATTTTTGTTTTGGCTATAACACGCGCATTGTGGCTGAAAAATGGTTAGGTTTATGGCTTGCGTGTACGTTGATCATGTGTTCCTCCTGTTTTCGTCGTAGTACGTTCATTTCGTTTGTTGGACGCCGTACGGGCACGATGGATCTAGAGGTAGCCAGGCAGTTGGCGGGCTGACGTGTCGCCGCGCTGGCATGCAGCCGCAAGTCGGTACGTTCGTTCGCTCGGCGTACGTCGGCTCTGCTGGCTTCTCCGATGGCGACGTCGCACCCAACCAACCACATAGCCATCGCCGGCCCACCGGAATGAGCAGCACTCTGGCCGATTTTTGCCCTGTGTTTTGTCTTTCATTTTTTAAAAATCAAAATGCTTTTTGTCTTTTATTTTTTAAAAATCAAAATAAATAAGATGGTTTTAAAATAAATTCTTCAAATGGTCTCTCGAGTTTAAAATATAAAAAATATAAAAAGCTATATCAACAGTAACCTAAAATAACATGGCCTAAAATAGCAGATAATGTCTTTATCATTTGCTGTCGTATCAAAAAATATAAAAAAGCTATCAAACATATATAAAAGCTATATCAACAGTAACCTAAAATAACAGGGCCTTTGGGCGGCCACTTTGCAGTTGTCTCGTTTCACTAGCGTAAACATTGTGATAATAATGGCCACAAGCTTCATGATTAGGGACTTAAACCCACGTGTACGTACGTCCTCGTCGGAAGGACGTCGTCGTCCTCGTGCGTACGCGGGTTGCGACTGTGTGCGTGCGCTTTGTCCGTGGGGAGATCGATTGGTCAACTTTTTCACCGTGAGAAATGGAGCTCGTAGCCTTTCGAATCGTGCAGACCTGAGCACAAATATCGAAACTTTCGCAGAATTTTTACGTATGAAACAACACAATTCTCATGGGCTCGAGGAAAAAACGTTATCGTCTGTAAACGGGACCTAAGCCGGTGGTCCACTCGAACCCATCTTTGTCGAGCAGTCTTAAACCCACCTATTAGAGCCTTCTTTTTTTTCAACGTGATAGTTTTAATTTCCGATGGAACAGCTCGCCGTCCATCTCTATTATTTAAAAGAAAGTCTGTCGCTTCCAACACCTTACACCTCCTTAAAAACTCTAACAAAAACAGAAAACAGTTATCCAACAAAAATAATTCTACCACCATACAAATTCTCTAACAAAAAAAGAGCTCTACCGGATATAGACAAAACCAAGGACGCAAAGACACGATGTGGCCAGAGCTGACGGCGTGGACTGGGCAAGCTAATTTCAATAATATTAACTTAACATGTTGAGATAATATGATTTTTTTATCTATAGTAAAGCACGAGCATTCAACCGGTACCATGTGTATATATACTAATTCTAATATATTTCAATATGACTTGTTGAAAAAATTTCATCAGAACCCTTGTTTTTGCTAATACATTTTTCATGTATAAAAAGAATATATATATAAACTATGCTATAAATAGTATATTTTTATGAATTTTTTATGTAACTCACTTTGAAGTATCTTATACTCATTATTAGAATATACTCAAATAGATAAAAAAGGTATAACAACACCATTAAAACAATATTAGAAATAGAAGTATATACCCTTAGGAGTACAGAACCATTTCCTACAAATAACAGGGGTACCATGGTGCCCAGGCTCTATGATTGAGGCTTTCTATCTGTGATTGATTCATCATGCTAAATCAGTGACTTTATTTCCAAATCGATATCTTTTTGAATTACTGAATGTTGACGGATTTACCTAATATAATATTGCATTTGTACATATCTAAAATCAATCTAAAGACAAGAAGACTTGATGCTCAGACACTATGATACACCATTTCAATATATATATATATATATATATATATATATATATATATATATATATATATATATATATATATATATAATATCATTTACTCTCGGATGTAATAATTATATATATAACAGCGATGGCAGTTGGCATGCGCAGAATTTGTCCACTGGTTGACCGTTTCCACTTATCTTTTCTGAAGTTTTCTTTTTTGTGGGATTTTTACTTACTCTTGTCATGTTCTGGTTAGGTGACGCGCACGCCACGCCCATATGTCTCTTAGGCCCACTTCGGCCCAACCAAACGCCACCAGGTCGGCCTCGCCCACGTCGCTCCCCGCGGCGCCGAGCGATCTCTCGGCCTCCGCCTCCGGTGAACTTGGGCTCACGTCGCCTCTATTCTCACCGCGTCACGCTGCTTTCGTAAAGCGCTTTCACGCGATCGTCCAATCATTTGGCCACCCAAGAACTTCAGCTGCTACACATGTGGCAGGTGAGTGCACTGTGCGTGCTTCATGCTGTCAGGTCAGGTCAGCATCTGATTAGGGCCGATCATGAGATTTTAAGAGCCCGGAGCGAAACTAGAAATAGAGACACTAGTATAAATATCTAAATATAAATCTACACACACATATATATATCTAATTTTACCAACAAACACTTAAAATACGTTATGTATTAAAAAAAATTCATATCAAAAAGTTTATAGATATTACCTTAAAATTTTCATCCTGCACTTGTTTGTGTTAGCCGTTAAGGTACGTACCAGATGTCATCCTGCACTCCAATCAGCAGGCCCATCTCCTCCCTTGTGGCCGACGAGGCAGCGCCTAGCGTGCCGTGCACCAGCGTCGTCGCCATGCCCAGCACGGTCTAAACATACGTATTAGCATTTGCTAGCACACTCGGATAAAGCAAGCGACCTAAACATGTTGATTCATATTGACATTACGCCCTAGCTACAAGAATTGTTTAATACTAACATTAAGTGCAGTAGCATTTGAAACTACGAGAATGATTTTTTAAGCCGGAGGAATGGAAGGAGGATTTCAAACACAAGCGAAACATAAGGTTACTTCTTACCTGAAGGAGTAGATGCAAAATTTTCCACATTGATGACAAGCATATTGGGCTGGAAGAAGACAAGATATTTCAGCAATTAAAAATATACAGTGGACAATCTTCAAAATGTTATCAAAAAATAAAACCAAGATTTCTAAATTGAGAAAATATAAGTAAAATAGTTGTGATCTAAGTAATTCTAGAGTAATCATCTGATGCAGATTTGGAGGGTCAGCAGAAAGGAGACGTCAAACAAAATAAATTATCACCTTCATCGCTTGACATTTTCACATCTTCTTGCAACGCATCATGTTTTCTTTCCATTAACCATTTCCCAAACTCCAAATCGCATAGCACTCACATGACAGGTGAATAGACACCCTCGTATTATTCGCTAAGATATGAACAAAACTGCCAAAAATTTCACACTGGATGGGTACCAAATCCCATGGTTACGACTCGCCATCCTCACAAATCAAATCCCCTTGTAAATCACATCGGAGGTGTATGATTCCACCCATCTCGTCCCCCTAAATCGCACACCAACCTAAATCTCAAGCCCTAGAGGTCCTAAACAATCCCGCTAAAATGGATCAACCACGCGAGCTTGATCCACATGCACCAAGAAACCAGATCCAGACGGTTCTTGAACAAATTAGATGAACTCGATCGGTGGGGGAGGGGAGAGGATCTGACCTTGCCGGAGTCGGAGGAGGAGGGGACAGACGCCTGCGCTGCCACCACAAGACGAGGGGGAGGAGGAGGCGGCGGGAGGAGGCCGAGGGGAGGGCGGAGGCGCGCAGGTCTGCGGAGGGGTGCGGATGCGGAGGAGGAGGAGGCGGCGGGGGAGGGGAGGAAGGAGGAGGCGGGGCCGGCGGGGAGGGGAGGAAGGAGGAGGGCGGGGCCGGGGGGGGAGGGGAGGAAGGAGAAGGGCGGGCCGGCGGGGAGAGGCGGGGCGGCGGGGAGGAGGGGGAAGGCGGGAGGCGGAGGCGGCGGGGAGTGGGAGGAGGGCGGCGGGGGCTGGGGGGAGAGCGAGGCCGCGGCCCGCGAGGGGGAGGAAGGCGGCGGGGGGCATGCGTGGTGCGCGCGGATCTGTGAGGGGGAGGAGGGGGGCGCCTGGGGAAGTGAACGAGCGAGGGGGGGTCGGCCGAGCGACGAGCCCGGGGCCCCTGGATTTCGGGGGCCTGGGGCGGCCGCCCCGCTCGCCCCCCCAGGGCCGGGCCTGCATCCGATCATCCATCCATCCATCTATCTATCGGCTGCAACGTTTTTCCCATTCCCAAATCCGTTAGTTTATTCCGCGGTGCAGTGTGACTCCAACATATCTTCTTTGAACGGGGCAGGAGAGCTACCCTGATTTAATAATTAAGAGGAAGAAGCAAGGTTAGTGTTAGAGTACAATATATATGGTAGGATAGAGTCCTATTAGGATTCCAATCTCTTGTACCATCTTGCCCCTCAAGTCTTGTACTCCTATATATACCGCCTTAGAGACTCAATGCAATACATCCAATTCCACAACCTATTCTATCTTCCTTCATGGTATCAGAGCGTCTAAGTTTAGATCCTAAACCCTAGCCGCCGCTTGCTTCCGCACCGCGCGCCTCTGGGGAGATCTATCTCCGCCGGGGGCAGCGCCACCGTTTAGGCGGCGGATCCTATTGATCCGGCCGCCGCCGTCGTCGTCGTCGTCACGCAGCAGCAGATCGGTCCTCCCCGCCACCGGAGATGCCCACGCTCGTCGCCAAGAAGTCATCCATCGGCCGCCTCCGCGCCAGGCCGCCGCTTCCCCGCTCGGATCCGTCCTTGCAGCAGCCACCACTCGGATCTCCACCGACCACCGCGCCTTGGCGAAGAAGAGGAAGCGCGACCACCCGCACCGCCGCTGCCCCTGGCCATGCGAAGCTTCTCCCGCCCGGATCCGTGCAGGCCGCGCCGGATCCGACCTCGCCCCGGCCGGATCTGACTGCGCCGTCGCCCGAGCCGCCGCCTGAGGAGATCCTCCACCCGGGGCCCGCCGCTGCCGAGCGGCGCCGCTGAGCCTCGCCCGCCGCGCCTCGCCTCCGCGCCAGATCGGGCCGGATCCAGCCAGCCGCCGCTGGCCCTTCCTAGGCGTGCCGCCTCCTCCTACCGCCCCTCCCCTGCCCCGCCGCTGCCTGGCACCGGGCCGTGCCCGGCCTCCCGGCGCGCCGCATCTTCCCGACACCCCTCCGGGCGCGCCGCCTCCTCCCCTGCGTCCGCCTCCTCCCCCGCATCCGCCTCCTCCCGAGCCGGCGCCGCCTCCTTTCCGCTCCGGGCTAGCTCCTGCGCCAACGTCCACTCGGCCTCCCGCGCTGCGAGCCGGCCGACCGCCCGGCCGCGGCACCGGCCTCCACCACCGCCGGCCCTTGCGGTCGCCGCCCCCTCCTGCGCGTGTGGGTGCTGTGTGCACTCAGTGCACACAGGTTGGTAGAGGTAGCTTCTAAAGGAAGCTAAGCACAAAAAAAAGAAGGGGAGGAACAGACTAGGTGTTAAAAAGAGAGAGAGAGGAGGTTACCTGGTGGATCCCATTGCTGCTGCTGTATCTTTTCTTTTCCCGATCACTGATCGGGGTTGAGTCGCCCACCGCCCGTCGACCTCGCATGTATCTACTCCGACATCGGCGTCGACTACACTGGCTTCTACCTCTTCGACTGTGCAGCCAGGCTGGGCACGCGATGCCGAGGGGACGCCTTCCCGCGTCGCGTCTCGGTCATCCCGTCCGCACGTCTTCATCGCCGGTTCGTCTTCGCCACCACAGATCGGGACGCCTCCGCCGACTTCTTCCATCGTCGTCCCGTCTCGCGCGTACTCGGTCTGATCAGCCGATTATGTGCGATCCACCCGGCTCCCGTGACGTCCATCGTCGAGTACTACGAGCATCTTCTCTGAGCAACAGGGCTGCTGCTGTGTCGCCTCCTCAAGCCGCAGCACCGCCGCACGTGTGTCCCCTCGCCGTTGCATCTACATCGCCGTCCCCTGTGCATCGACGACTGTATTGCACAACCTCTTGTGCGCCATTTGTCTGCACTGGTCTTCGTCATATTGATCGGGCCTTCATCACCGACATCGAGCGATACCGCCGCCGCCGTACCTTGCGTCAGGACTGCTCGCCTTCGAGCTAGAGCGTCCGCCCGGACTGCTCGCCTTTGGGTAGAAGCGTCCGCTCCCGCATTGCTTCTTCTACGTCCAGCACAACCATGTCTGGTTGGGGCCCTCTCCCTAGTACGTCTGGTACTGGCAACACCGGTGCGTGCTTTCGTCCTCGATGCGTTGCGGTCCGCAAACACGCACACGCCTGCGGCCTCGAGGCTTGATCGCATCAACCGGCATCGACCCTCCCGTTCTGCCCGTCGCCTCGATTGCATCGCCGCTGTTCGTCTACATCCTCGACGGCCCTGACTGTGTCGACCTCGGCATCGCCCCCCTTCCACGATGACTGCCTCGACGCGTCTCCGTCATCACCATGGCGCCTCTTTTGCGCCCGCGGCTTCATATGCGACCGCTTCGACATCGGTAACCCGACCACATCTACGTCGACCACGGCCATCTCCTGGCGGCATCCTCGACCACGACTACTCCGCCCTCGCGCTCGGCTACCTTGAAATCAGCACAAAGGGCTACCGCCTTGCTTAAGCTACTCGTCGGTTCCTACTTCAGTCACAGCATACGCGACGCATCGACAGTTCTAACTGCGGGGGATATCAGCTCTTTGGCTTCTTCTCCAGTCTCACCGTCTGCGACGCTCCCGTTGTGACTGTGGGAGATGTTAGAGTACAATATATATGGTAGGATAGAGTCCTATTAGGATTCCAATCTCTTGTACCATCTTGTCCCTCAAGTCTTGTACTCCTATATATACCGCCCTAGAGGCTCAATGCAATACATCCAATTCCACAACCTATTCTATCTTCCTTCAGTTAGGATATAGAGAGAGCCCAGGACAGGGTGGGTCCCGAGCAGTGGCTTCGAAAAACAAAATTATGGTATTCGGTAGCTCCAGCGAGGATTAAATTTCAGTCTCCTCTTTTACGTGGGCAATCAGGTAGCGGCGGAGTCAGAATTTTGACGATAGGTGTGCGAATGGATGCGAATTTAAGGCACATCTGTAGTCCATGAACATATTAATCAAGTTGACCAAGACGGCGACACGGCAAGACTAATCAGAGCAAGTAGCTTAGCTCAGGTTACCTAATCAAAACATGGAGGCTAATTTAACTGTCCGAAACGACTAAATATCCCATCAAGCACACTGTACACAGTCACAACCCTTCTGTCCTGATATATATATTGTAAACAGCTGTCTTTGGCAGCAATGATTTATGACCAAGTTTAGAGCTATCATTCCACAAATAAAGGCCTCCAACTATTTGTAGCGAGAAATGTGTGCACAGAAATTATTATGTCATGATCTGGAATTTCAGACGAGCAAGAGACCCAAACCTGAAATATGTAGTTGGGGCAGACAAACTTAGGAACAAGAGGAATTACTTGATGTTTTTTGGTTGCTACACTGATAGGAAAGATAGGCCAGATCTCCCAACGCCTCCCAAACCCAACGCTACACGAGTACAGTAACATCTAAATCTAATGCAACCAGTGACTTGTGTCTAGAAACAGATACAAAATCGTTTCTAACCCTCAACACATTCCATTTGGGAACTCTTTGGACGGTATCACGGTAAGCTCAAGCAAATACGTACCTATATACATAGTCATATGTTTCTGCACCACACATGCTCTGCATTTGTCTTCTTTTTTTGAAGCTACTCTGTATTTCTCTTGATCTCTATCCTGAGAACTACTGTCAAAATTAAAAGCCAATTGCCGATGTGCCTAGTTCAGTTCCCAAATTCGACTACTAGAGAACAAATTTACGCTTGTTAGCTCAAACTAAAAGGAAAACGCTAAGAGGGACTAGGTAGTAGAGTAGAGAAATTTGGGATCTACGTGCCGTGATGCGCTGAGGAGAGAAGACGAGGAGTGAGGATGAGCCAATGAGAGGGGTGGAGGCGATGAGGCGTGGAGCCAAGCCGGAGCCCAGGTCCCAGGAGCGAAGGAGCTGCCACGCACATGGTGGAGCTGGTGGTCGTGGGTTGCTACTCGCCGGCCCGCCTCTAGGGAGCGCATGGCGGCGGCCTATGCAATGAGGAATGAGTTGGGTCTAGGAAAGTCAGCAAGGGTTTCTAGGGCTCGCACTGATTTTGATCTAGACTCCTACGGTCTGAGCCTAAGGAAGTGACTTCAACTCAAGATGGGGATGGCTGGATGGGCTGCTAGAATGCTCAATGCTACATGGCACTTGGGGTCTTGGGCTTGATTCACTTGGGCTAGATTCGCTGATATTGCTCCACGTCTGTTGGGCGGGGCCAGGCTGCCAGGAATTCCTTGTTACTTGTTAGTAAGTATGTGTAGTGTATATTCTATGTATTAAGGGGGTATATACTAGATTTTTGTGCAAAAATTTTAGGGGTGCAACTGTACTCCCATGCATCTACTGTAACTCCACCCCTCAATCAGGGATCCTGGGGTGGACGCCGTTGATCGAAAAATTTGTGCATTTCATTCATTCCAAATTTCCCATGTCACCAACATTAAGAGCGTCACCATAGCTTTCCGTGGGACTCTAGACGTATGGATAGGCGATTCCCACTGATGTCGGACCAAGGACAGGGTCTACTAGCTTGCTAGGTTCAATGAACCACAAGCTATCCATTGCACAATGGCTGTCAAGATTCTTGTAGAGTAACGATATTCAGCCAGGAGGTGGATGGTAGTCTTTGGCACATGTCTGCAGAATGGGCATGTTTGTTGGTTCGGCCACCCTCGCTTGGAAAGATGGTCCGCTATCTAAATTCTATTCTGTATCACTAACCAGGCAAATATTTTACATTTCTAGGGTGCCCAAGTCTTTTAGACTAGGGCGTTCATGATGGTTTGTGTCATGCCTAGGAATTGTGCTTTGTATGCTGAGGCGACACTGTAATCTCCATTCGGATTGAGCTTCCATACAATGGTGTCCTCATGGCCGTCCTGAAGGGTTGTCGAAGAGGTAAGGCCCCAAATGGCGACATGCTCATATATGTGTTATGCAGTTATACTGGTCAAGAAGTCCAGGTCTTGAAGCCATTTGTTGTCCGTCAATCCCATGTACAGAGTGCAATTCTTTCTTTTGGAGGCGTTGTAGGTAACTGGTGCAATGTCACACAGTCGGTTTCCATGTGCCTAGGCCAAGTTCCAAAAGGACACTATCTTTCATCATTGATCATTGTACTGGTCGCCGCAGCAAAGAGTACTCCATTCCTTGCCATGTTTTATTTTCAGTTGCCCATTCGTTCTACAAACACTTAAGTATGAGAGCCCGAGTGAACCACTCTAGGTTCATGAGACCAAGCCCCCCCCCAAGGTTGGTGGGTTTGCAGACTTTATCCCAATTGACCTTACATTTGCCACCTGAAAGATATTATGATATCGCCCATAAGAAGCTTTGTGTCCACCTATTGAGGGATTTGAGCACGCATTTTCGTGCCTTGATGGCTGTAAGAAAGCAGGTGGACTAGGCCATTAAGATAGATTTGGCCAAAGTTTTTTTGCCTGCGAAAGAGAGCAGTTTGCCACGCCAACTAGCTAGATGACTGGCATGCTTGTCTTCTATGACCTGGAAGTCTGCCTGGTGGAGTTTTTTCAGTGCAAGTGCTAAGCCTAGGTATTGCAACGGGAAAGATGCATGCATTGCCGGCAGTCCTGTAGTATAGTTTGTAGGTTGATCTGATCACATATTATCGGTGCAATTCGGCTCTTTTGTAGGTTAGTTTGTAGCCCTATTGTGTTGCCAAAATTATGTAGGATCCGAATCAAGTCACAGACATCCTTCTATTGTGGCACTAGGAAGATAGCTGCATCGTTCGCGTAGAAGGGTGTTCTAAGGGTGGCTACGTGGCCATCCAGAGGTTGTAAGAGGCCGTGATCCATTGCAATATTGAGGATTCTTTGTAGGGGGTTTATAGCAATGATGAAGAGGAAAGAAGATAGCAGGTTACCCTGTTGTCAGCCTCTACGATGCTGAATTTCGTCCCCTAGGACACCATTCAGGAGGACTGTGGAGGTGGTGGTAGAGAGTAGACATGACAGAGCAAACATGACACCCAGTCTCTCCATTGGGGTGGGAATCCTCATTTTTCTAGTAGATCAAGTAGGTAGTCCTAGTAGACCAAGTCAAATGCTCTTGCAATGTCAAGATTTAGGAGGAGGGACAGTGTTCTATTCCGATGGTATCTTTTCATCAGGTTTCGGATGTATAAGAAGTTGTCTTGGATGCATCTACCTTTTATAAAGGCGCTTTGCTTAGGGATACCAACTGGTTCATGAAAGGTGCGAGTCGCAAGGCTAAGATCTTTGCGATAATTTTAGAGAAGCTGTGTATGAGGTTGATTGGTCTGTAGTCTGCCACAGCCTAAGCCCCCTCCTTTTTGGGCAGCAACACCAAATTTGCCATGTTTGACCATGGGAGGTTGTTTGTTCTTAGGTCGAAGAAGCTTTTTGCGCTACGATGAGATTGCTTTTTATGATATCCTAGCATGCATGGTGAAAATTTTGGTCAAATCCATTGGGTCCCGATGCTTTGTTAGCCGGTAGCTCTAGGACAGCGGTGTGGATCTCTTCCTAAGTGAGAGGGCCAACTAGGGCGTGAAGGTCTAGCTATGGCAGTTGTAGGGTGTCCCAGTTGAAGGTGGTGGTTCCAGGCGAGGTGTCCCTGAGGACGTGATCGAAGTACTGGAATAGCGCATCCACTTTGTCATCATGTGTGATGGCCCAACCTTGGTCCCTTGAAAGCTGCTGAATAAAGTTCTTTCGCCTACACAAGTTTATTCGTATGTGAAAAAATTTTATGTTTGCATCTCCCTCTCTAAGCTAGTTGATACGCGACGTCTGTTTTTTTGGGATTTTTCGACAACCACGAGGCCCATGATACTTCTCTTTAAGTGTGTTCGGAGCTCAATCTCTCCCACTGAGAGCATGCGGCTTTTCTTGTCCTATCTCAAGGCATAGAATTATCTCTTGGACCATATGGAGATGTAACTTGGCATGCGGGAAAACAGTTTTGCTCTAGGCCCTCAACCTTTTTGGCGGTGGTTGCTAATTTTTTGTTGAGGCCAAGGATTGGGTCTCGCACATGAGTTGGTTCCATCCAAGCGTGTTGGACTACCTCAGTGAATCTTGGAAGCCTTGTCCAGAAGTTTTTGAAGCGGAAACATTTTAGCGTTCGCGGGCCACTGGTGTTGGAGAGAAGGAGGGGGCAATGGTCCGAGATGGATATAGTCAAGGCATGCAAGGTATCGTTGCTGAAGGTAGTGCCTCCAACATAGAACAGCTTGGAACAATGTTACATCTACAGTGGCCAAGTTTGAAGTCTGAACTGCAGTGGGCGTATTTGCTGGTTTGTATCTTGCCTCTTTTAATTTAGCCTTTTTTTCCCACATTCTTGGAGCCGACATTTATCGAACACGCAGGAGAGCTGCGTATCTTTGTAATAAGAAGGAGAAAAAGGGGGTAAGAGAACCCTTACACACACAAACACACCCAAAACACACACTCACTCTAGGACAAATAATAGAAAAACTCACCTATGGTACAGAAACAAGATCGACCTCGACCAGAGACATGCTCTAGACCAAAGCTTGTGACGGAGCAGTTAGGTATGAAATACCCTTTGTTTCGGCCAGTCCCCAAAACCTCATCTCCTTACTGATAGATGACAAGAGAGCCCTAACATCCAGTGCAGCCCCGTCAAAGACACATCGATTATGGAGATTCCAAAGAGACCATGCCTCTAAAATGATGATGGAGTTGAGGCCTTGCCGAACTTGGCCATCAACTGCATTGTGTGATCTGGACCACCATTCTTCTAAGGAGGGCTCACCCGGCTGAGGGACAGGTTCTGTAACCCCACCTTTTGTAGCAGGCCAAACCAAAATTGTCGAGCAAACACACATGAGACCAAAAGGTGGTTAATGGTTTCCTCCTCCTGATCGCAAAGCAAGCAGCGGGGAGGGTACTGTAGTCCTCAGTGTGCCAGACGATCAGCAGTCCAGCACTTATTATGTGCAACCAGCCATATAAAGAATCGACATTTATTTGGGGCCCATGTTCTCCAAATTGGCTCTTAGGGACTAAAATCAATGCCCCCCTGAAAGAAGCCTTCATATGCTAATTTTGCCGAGTAGTTTCCATTGGCAGTAAAGCGCCATATGTGTTTATCTTCTGAATTAGGCTGCACCACCACCTGTGATAGAAGATCCCAAAGATCCAAAAAATCAACAATGGCCCCAACCGTCATCGCTCCTAGCAAATTCGTAATCCAATTATGACTAGTGAGTACCTCCCTCACCGTGCGCTTATTGGCACGTCTTTTAAGAACCAAAGCAAAAAGGCGGGGTACAAGATCAGCGATCCTTTGACCTTGAAACCACCTTTTTGTCCAAAAGAGGGTGCGAGAGCCATTATCGACCTCAGTGCATGCTGCTATAGAGAAGAAGGACCGAACGCAGTGGTGAACCTAGATCGGGAAGGGGGACCAAGGCCTATCAGGTTCAGCCTTCTGAAGCCAAAGCCATCTTATTCTAAGGGCCCATCTCATTCGCTGGAGATTAGAGATCCCAAGACCACCGAGTTCAATAGGTCGGCAGGTTTTGACCCATGACACAAGACAATAGCTACCCTTAATGTTTTTTCTGCCTCTCCACATAAATCTCCTATGGATTTTGCTATTTCTTTAATAGCCCACGGGGGAAGGTCAACTGCCATGGCCAAGTAGACCACCATAGAGATTAGCACAAATTGCACCAATGTTTTTCTACCCGCCCTTGTTAGCAAATCTGCTTTCCAACCCGGAAGATGATCGGTAATCTGATCAATAATAGGTTGAACTTCAGCCCTTGTAAGCTTCCGTAGGAAGAGGGGCACACCAAGACACTTGCAAGGAAAATTCATCACTTCATAGGGGAGATGCTCATGTATTATAGCAATCTCTGTCTCAGAGCATTGGATGGGGAAGATGTTACTCTTTTGCATATTGGTTTTTAGACCAGATGCTTCACCAAATAAAAGAAGAATGTCTATAGTGACCTCCAAATCCATGGTATTTGGCCTAAGAAAGATGACCACATCATCGGCATAAAGGGAGATTCAGTGTTGCAAGGCTCGTGTAGAGAGGGGCTGCAGGAAACCTTCACTTGATGCTTTAAAGAACAAGTGGCTTAAAATGTCCATAATAAGAATGAATAGCATTGGGGGAGAGGGTATCCCCTTACCTCAATCCATGCTTATGAAGTATGACCTCCCTGGGAATTCCATTGAGAAGGACTTGCGATGAAGATGTGCCCAACAGCCCACATAACATGTCACCTCAAATGGAGCCAAAGCCTATATTCCTCAGAACCTCAAGGAGAAATGACCATGAGACCAAATCAAAGGCTTTGTGATGTCTAGCTTGAGGAGGATACGAGGCTGCCTTTGTTGATGTAAAAACCTTGCCATCTGTTGCACCGACATGAAATTATCCTGAATAAAACCGTCCTTTTATAAAGGCACTCTGATTTGGAGTTACCATCTAGTGGAGCCGAACAGCAAGTCTATTGGCAAGAATTCTGGTGACCAATTTAGCAAAGCTATGCACCAAGCTAATGGGTCGAAAATCCTTGACGTGCATTGCCTCATCCTTCTTAGGTATTAATATGATATAAGTTGAATTGAGCAGACCAAAATTACCAAACTTTCTACTCCAAACTGCTGAAATAGCTGCCATAATATCAGTTTTCATAATTGGCCAACAAGGTTTATAAAAACGACTTGTTAACCCATCGGGTCCAGGTGCTTTATCCGATGGTAGTTGATAGATGGTTTTCCATACCTCCTCCTTAGAGAAAGGGACCTCAAGTGCTGCAAGGTCATAAGACTCGATGTTCATCTCCTCTAGATTAATGGTGTGTTCTCTGTCCAGACTCAATCCAAGGAGCCCATTGTACAAATCATACATAGCCCGCTCCTTTTCATCATGGCTGGTAGTACCTGTTCCTCATCAACTAGTTTGGCTATGAAATTTTTCTGCTTGCGGTGTTTAGCATACGCATGAAAGAGACCAGTATTTGCGTCCCCCTCATGCAGCCAGCCAATTCTTGAACGACTTCTAGCAATAGTGCGTGAGAGAGAAGATAAGGCCAGGGAATGTTTCATGAGGTTGCAGCGCAGCCAATCCTCCTCATCTGACAACATCCAGATGTCATGTGCAATTTCCAACTGATGAAGCACTTCCCTGGCAAGACTAAGCTGCATTTTAACAAGGCCAACACTTTTCTGACTCCAGCTTTGAAGCTCTCTAGCAGTTGCTTTGAACTTCTTAGCTAAAGTATCAAAGGGATAGCGGGTCACATCTACAAAAGACCATGCACGTGCAATAGTGTCTTCAACTTTGGTCCAGAAGGACTCAAAGTGAAACCTCATTTTGTTCGGCCTATTATCATGCAGACCCAAAAGGAGGGGGCAGTGATCAGAGCCATCTGTCGATGCACTTTGTAACAGAGAGTTGGGGAAAAAATGCTCCCAATCAAGAGAGCAAAGCATTCTATCAAGCCTAACAAGAGTTGGGGACCCTTGACCATTGGACCATGTGAATTTTCATCCAAGTAGAGGGATATCATTTAAGGCAAGATCATTGATCAGACGCCTGAACCTTCCCATCATTACGTGATTCAGTATACTGTTGTTCTTGTCCTCCTCTTTGTAGATAATATTGAAATCTCCCATTATTATCTAAGGGCCATAACATGCCTCACGGATGTCTCTTTAACTCTTGCAGGAAGCTAATTCTATCGTCATTGGATTGCGGCCCATATACGCATGTCAGCCACCATGTTTGGCTTCCGCTTGGGCAAAACTGCATCGAGGCACTGAAGGAGTCTAATCTGTGAGCGCTGGCAGGTCCAAGACCATGTCTCCAAGCAATGAGAATTCCACCAGATGCACCAACCAAAGGCAAAGAGGTGTAATTGTCAAAATCTAAACCTAGCATGGAGAGGACTGTCCCATGGGAGGCGATAGTCATTTTTGTTTCCTGTAAACAGACGGCATCCACCCGAGCTGAAGCTACCAGGGTGCGTACAACATCTTGCCTTGGTCTAGAGTTAAGACCCCGTACGTTCAGCACAATATGTTGGATGGATTCATTGGGTCAGCAAATAATCAACCAAAGATACATATGAAGAGGATGTTAAGTCATGATGACATCCTCCTCCGGTGGTGCTCAGCCGAAGAGGGCAGCTAGTGCCTGAATGTGCGAGGCAGATAGTGGCTGTGCAAAGAGCTTGCTGTAGTCCTCTAGTGCTTTTTGATCGAGTCCTTCCCATTCGCCGACGATATTCAGTGCCCTCATCACAGGCTTTCAGGCATGGCTGGGTGCCACATCGACCGGGGACTCAGGTCCAACTCCGGCAATGCGGTGGCTGCGCCGAGGAGGAGCACCAGGAGGGTGAGGGCGAGGCTTCACCATCGATGCACGTGGAGTGGGGAGGATCTTAGTCGTCTTCTTGGTGAGTTTAGCGACGAAGTTTGTCCCCGCCCGCTGGGATGGAGAGCCCTGTCGAGGAAGTGGTGAGTCATGGCTTGGTGAGGCAACTGCAGCTTGATGACTCTCTGTCCTCAAGCGACGACGACGCCGTGAGTAGACCTTGGAGATGATTCGCGATGTGCTGCCCCTTTGTACCGTAGCCGAGGGAGGTGCCGGCGTCTCTACCTTCTCTTGGGATGATTCGTGAAGCTGTAGCACTGTATTTCTTGCAGATATCAAAGTATACTGCAAGTGCAACATATAGACTGTAACAACACTTGGCCTAATAGGGTGTTGTTTCTGAAAATGGACGCTCTTCACTTCTTCATCTTTAGTAGAAATCTTAAACATGTCCAGTATTTCTAATCCTGCAAAGGTTGCATTCATCGTGTTTAGTAATATGAGAGATGATACATTATAGTAGTGACCAGTAGGGGCACGAAATGGATACGAATAATCCATATTATCCGGAGAGAATTTGTGCCATCCTATTATGCGCGGGGATTGCTTCGCCATCTGGAGAGTATCACACAAGGGAGTAACACTGTTCAAGAATATTACTTTGAGCTACAAGATGTATTACGTCGGGCTGGTGTCACTAGTTCACTAAGAGAGAAGACATACTTCAAAGGAGGATTGAATTCTCAAATCGCCCTTGCACTTCAACCTAAATATTTTTGTAGCGTGCATGATCTTGTGAATTGTGCTATTGAAGAGGAGAAGAGACTTATGGAGAAGCGTACACCATAGTTCAATCCATGTCCATATCTCAGTTCTTCTGTCCCTACTAGTGTGATACATGAGAAGAAGATCGAGTATGTGACTTTCTCTTCGGTTAAGAAGACATATAGTGATATTTCAAAACATGTAGCTTCTGAGATACATCACAACCTATGTGAGGATGAGAGCCACATAGCTAAATTGAGTGAGAGTAATAAAAAGAGTGAGCTGTGTGATTCCACCATATGTGAGGTTGAGAGCATCCAAATTGAGAGTGTGAGAGAGACATAAAAAGAAAAAAGAGAAGTAGAAGATAGACAAAGTGAGGATGAATCTGAAACTAACACATTAATATCTATTTGTAGTGTTGTTTCTCATATTGTGCAGGTTCACATTAAAGATGAAGAATTGAGTGTTCAACAACCGACACATTTGAAGGCAAATGAGGAGGAGGTAACCACGGGAGGGGATAAAGTGCTTGCTGCCCCGTGGGTATATTCTAACAATTTTAAACCCCTAGCACCTACATCATCTGAGGAGGACGATAAAAGTAATAATATTAGTGCTGAATTTAATTATGAAAATATGAGTAATTGTGAGAACTCATGTGATCAACCAAAAACTCCATGTTCTGAAATTTTTTTGCTCAATTTACATAATATGGAATTGATTACTCATAAAGAAATTCTTACTAGGGTATCTCTTAGTGATTCTTTGTGCTATATCATATTTGACGATCCTAAAGAGCTATCTAGTATGATTGATAATGTTACTGAAATTTCATATTCAAAATCACTAGTTAGTACCTATGCCTACACATATAAGTTCAATTTGATTGGAGATTATGGTGTAGATGATAAAATTTATGTTCACAAAATTTGCATTACATGTGATAAGCTTGCTAAACTGAAATTACATATTGTGGATAAAAAATCTTTTATGCCATGTCATGATAACAATGGGATGAATTTCAACAATAGTACATGCTATTTAGAAAGATTTCATAAGTCTATTTGTTCGATTAATGATATACAATCATGTAAAAATAATCAGAGTAGCGCAGTTGAAGCACGGAAAACACGTAAAATTTTCTCCCCCATATCTGAACAACTAAATGTAATTTTGCCCATTAATGAATTATCTATAACCTTAGAAAAGTTGAGTACAGCTTTCTCATATGGGAGAGGGAATGATATGAAAAATAATATTACAATGCATACATTTTTCGGTCGCTGCTATATATATGAGTTTGTGCAAGATAATGGAAATGACACAAAAATTGATACATACATATACCATGCATATGCGTTGTTCTTTTCGCTTACTCCACCGTCACATATCCATGATGAGATAAGCCAAAAAAGTATTGATGACAAATATATATATCATGCATACACATTTAATTCTTTGTTTAGTACAATTTCAGGCTATCAAAAGCCGAGGACGACTTTTTTTGAAGAATGGGAGGATGATGCGGATACACATGTTGATGTTAATGTGACTACATTACAAATGCATACGACCATAACTTCCAAGAATAAACAAAAGGTGAATTCGTTTTTTCGGTTTCAATTTGTCTTAAATGAGAATATGATGCTATCTAATAATGATGACATCCCAGCTACTTCCACATCTAGTGTGCATGAGAATGTTCATGAAGCCGAACCTACGATACAAGGACCAATGACTCGAGCACGAGCGCGTCAACTTAACTATCAGGTAAATGCGTTCTTAACTTTGCATACAAATATTTTAAAGAATGGAATACTATTTAATCCTTATGATGATTTAATTATCCTTAGGAACTATAAAGAAGGACCACGTGAGCCCAAGTATACAAGTGAAACCGTCAAGTGCAAACCAAGTCCTATTCACGAGTTCGACTCAGATTCGGCCCTCCTGATAGCGTCTACTTCAAACGGGCATAACTTTTTATTCAGGAGGAATCTCGAGGTCCATAAATACTTGTTGGAAAGCTTTTGAAATCTACTTTGAGATGGATCTGACCTCACCTCCAAATTCCTTCTGTACGCACTGCACTTACTAAAATAATCTGACGTTAACTCAGCCTGACAAGACCAATTTTAAATACTCATAGATTTCGCATCAAGAGTCCATTTGAAATTTGTGAGTATAGCATAGAAAGTTTATCTCGCCCTCTTTCCAACGGATCTGGCTCCATCCCAAAATTTCTTTTGTGTGCGACGAAATCATCAAAACAATCTTCGATTTCAGAAATAGAGATAGAATCAAATATGATTTGATTACTTTCCATGTGTTGAAAATTTTTCATAAGCAAGGGCCTGCGTGTCCCTGTAAATAGAGGTTCAATTGGCCATGTAACTCAGATCATCTTTGAGAAAAATCAATGTACTGATGTTTGTTCAGATTCATCATTGCTAGCGAAATTCCATATTGAATTAGGAGTGTTCTTCAATCAAGATTGTTCAGCTTTTCCGCTGGAAACTGAGTGCACGATAGATCTTCGCTTGGTGGTTGGCGAAATCGACGCGAGTGTATTTTGGCGGATTAAAGAGTGTTCGTCCCTTGCACTAGCATTGGAGGATCATTGCGATTCATCAAGACTCCCGCGAGTATCCAATCCTACGTTGAGAAAATCGGACGGCCCCGTATCAATTTTGGTTTGCAAAAAAATTCAGAGGGTAAGGAAAGGGGCGAAAGGAATGAAATTTCGCCCTTTTTAGTAAAAAATTCGGTCAAAATGTTTAAACGCTATTTGAATTTTTGAAGAAATTTAACCAAATTTTGGGCAAAATTCAAATGAGGACATATTTGGCCAAAATTTGACCTAATCATTTTTCTTTACAAGGGTAAGAAATGGAACAAAATCTCGCAGAAATTGTGAACCCTGATTACAACATGGTTGCAGGTTGGTCATACATAGTTCGATCTTTCTGTGAGGATAGGACAGCAAAGGCAGTCTTACATAAACACTCTTTCTACCATTTAGGCCTCCATGATAACCGCACCTGAGTTAAGGTAACTGCACCTCCCCTTGAATTTTTACTGAATATATCCTTTTGCATATTTCTCTGAGTTTTACTTACTCCTTTCCGTAACTACATGCAGCCTGAGAAGATGGCATACAAAGTTCTAACAGTTCATGTTTCTGATACCTTTGTGATGATTAGATCCCTGCTTCTTGCAACCGATCTGCGGTGTAAAAATTTAGCCAATGATGCATAGAACAGCCTGTGATGCTCATGAATAGTTACCATCGGCATTGGGATGTAATCTAGCGCTCAATGATTAGCATGTTGCGGTGGCCCTGGGGCAAGATCTGGATTCTTCTCATGTTAGTTCAGATAGATCTACTATGTTCTCTCTCTATTTTCTTGGTCCTTGCGCACCAATAACATTGTTAGGATGCTCTTGTTTCTTTAATCATCTGCAACTGCAAAGCCATGGAATTCAAAGATTTGGGTGTATAATTGTACATTGTAACCACAGCTGTAGCATTGTGTTGATCAGCTGACCCCAGTATCTCCAGATCAGATGATTCCTTCTTTGTCAGAGTGACACCTCACCTCTGAAATCCTAATCATCCCTAAACTGGACCTGATCTCTTGCGAAAGAGAGGATCTTATCAGTCTCAACTCTCGAGTCATCCATAGGTCCTCCCAATAATTGCCACCGCTTGATCTGCATTGACATTTTGACAGTGTACTTGGCTCCTGGCTCACATGATTGCTGTAACTCATCTCAAGTTTTCACACACAGTGTCAGATTCGTGAGAGTAGGAGATGCATGTGAGGCCTTG
Organism: Melocanna baccifera; assembly: GCA_036346265.1. Lineage (NCBI taxonomy): Eukaryota > Viridiplantae > Streptophyta > Magnoliopsida > Poales > Poaceae > Melocanna > Melocanna baccifera. The sequence continues at coordinate 9,770,319 of CM070705.1, read as the reverse complement.
CTAACTTAGTGTCATATGTTAAGGTAATGCATGCATGCATGTGACCCCAGGCATCTTCTTAGCAGGTGATACCTGCTCGGCTTGATTGTTTAGTGAGAAAGATGGTACTAGTCATGATTCCCTCGCTTAATTGCTCGAGCAAGAGATGGATGGATCGATCAGATCTTTGCCATGTTCACTTCAACATCGTACTTACAGTAGTTTTGTAGTCATTTTTTTCAAGTAGTTTACACTGCAAGTGGTGTTACACCACGTCAGGGGCATGTTAAGTTAGTTACGATAGTACATTGCTAGGATAATAAACTCTCATAGTACAGTTAGCTAAGATGGCTGAGTCATTTAATAAGCATCCAGCTCCTAACCTTGCAGAAACTATTGTTAGTGTAAGGCTGTGCCATTTGTTTACATATATGCTAGAGTGGTTTAGATCTGTATACTGTATATATAGTTAAAAGAGCTCACCACACTAAAAATTTGGTAACTTTTACTGAATTACACTGTCTGCCGATCCTTACAATATCCAGCCCTAAATCTGAACTATTATTTTAGCTACTGTCAGTGGATCTTATCAGTATAGTATTCAGGAGACAGGGAACTTTCAGCACCTGTATACGCCGTGATTGGCTGGCTAGTTAATCAGATCTAGATTAATTAAACCTTTGTGCAGCTCCCAGCGGCATCATTAAACTGTCATCACTGAGCACTCAATAGCAATATAAAATGATGATCTCTCTGTAATCAGTATTCAGTAGTGGTACCCAAGTTTGTTCCCCTTGCATCCTAGATCTCCTTTTTGCTGGCCCAACCATGACTGCATAATTTGGTAGGATCAACATTTTTCATACAAGTAATTAACCAAACAATCCGGTATATATGTACATGTGGATGGCATCAAGACGATTGATTTCATTAGAAGTATACATTTGGAGTTACTGTTTCCTACTTCTACTACATTGCACCTGTAATTAATTACTTACATCTGTATGCTATCATTTACAGTATGGACAGTGCTTGCATTGTTTCTTTAGCTTAGTTCTAAAGATTGTGAAGGGAAAATCAATGCCGAAACTAGCATCAGTTAAAGAACCATTTTTTAAAAAAGTTGTGCAATACAACCAGTAGTTGAAGTATGAGTCTGCCGCTGTACAGAATGCATGGACCGGTCAAACTCTGGTGCCGCTAGTATATGACAAATATAATATTACTACATGACAAACATAGGATACTTCTCCCACATTTTCCATTAATCAACTTGCAACAAAATAGCTATTTTCATACTGAACGGAAAACAAATGCTCACTGCTAGCTGCATCCTGTTTCCTATGAACTCTGACAATCTGACTGCAAAATTGGTTAAAAAGAATGGTGGAGTTTCACACTTACAGACTTGCAGTAACTGGCATTTCTTTTGCAGTCTGCAAGTGAGAAATGCCACTGTAAAAACTCAATTAGCTGCAATTATCGCAGCTGGATTTGGGACAATCTACTAATGCAGGGATCTTCATCTTACATACATATGGATAAAGTGAGTCAACCACCGGCATTGGCCTTGAATGCTAGCCTCCCGGAAGCAGGAAAGGATTGGCGCAAATTAATGGCGGCAGTCGACGCAAGAGACATGCCCACATTGATCTGTCAGGCGCCGCGAGACATGGGCCGCGGGAGCCAAGTGCATGATCGATCGGAGAGGAGACGAGAGGCCGGTCGCCGTCGTTGGCACTGCTCTAACCTGCTTGTCCACTGACCACTGAGTTGTTTGCTCAGCCTTTGTATGTGAGATGCATGTAGAGTTCCTGCCCTTCTTCTCATGGTCCACACAAAAGTCTAAAATGCTGTCTACAAATACTAGGAAAAAAAAGTGATGATGGGCAAACTCTACAAATACTAGAAAAAAACTGATGATGGGCAAACTTAAAAAGGTAAAGAATATAGAAAATAAAGAGAAAAAGAATTAGATTGTGTTTGACACGATTTTGTTGATGTGGGAAACAATAATTTGTTGGCACATCAATCGAGTTCTTATGAAGCGTTTTGGGTGATCGTTTTAGCGATGGTTTTTGGTTTTTGGCTAAAATTTCACTGTAGCTGGCTTTTTTTACTGTAGTTGATTTAGCTTTTTAGGTATAATTAAATTTAAAAAAAATGTAAAAATAGAAAAAATATGTTAGCCCATTACGGACAATGCAAAGGAACACGGGAAAAAAAAGAAAAAATGCAAAAAAGCTCAAAAAATCTAAAAAAATTCAGAAAAAGACAAATTACTGAATAGTGAAAAAAAAAACTAAAACTAGAAGCTGAAACTGAAAAAAAGCTGAAACGATCACCCTCTTAATCTTTTTTCTTCAATTAGGCTAATACCAGCCAAAAAGCTAAAATTTTGCCTATCTTGTGCTGCGCTAACGATTAACCAAGTACATAGTAGTTTGCGTTACAACCATGTACGTAACGTCCAACTGACGTGTTTACTGTCGTGGTCAGGTTTCATCACTTCGTCCGAAATTTTATGAAATGAACGAAATTTCGTTTCTTCCGGTACCTTTCTAAACAAGTTTTATTCGACCAAAATTTGGTCAAATTTAGCCCTATTTAAAAATTGTTCAAATTTCATCTAAATTTTGGTTAAATTTCACCAAAAATCTGATTTTTTTTTTGTCAAATTCGTTCATTCATTCCTTTCGCTAGCGTCCGAAAGTTTTTCCCATCCAAAAGTTTTAACCCTGGACGTGGTTAGGTGTTTGCCTTCTCTTTAGCGGGAACCTATTTCCTAGGTTCCAAACGAGGCCTTTCCTGTTTCGTATACACGTTAAATTGCATAGACTTGTGTTAATACCTAATCTTACACACCGAAAAAATAAATAAATCTTATACCCAAAAAAAGTCCAACACAACACGACCCGTTTCCGGCTGCACGCACGCCAGGACCATCCGCAATTGCGAGGGAGAAGAGAAGCACAACACAACACCCTGCAGGCCACAACCTCCTCGGTATCACTATAATTCATCTATGATAATTTTATAGACAGTTAACTAAAAATTATCTGTGATAATGAATAAAACACAAACGGTTATAGGAGATATCATAAGCGGCTTCTAAACTTAACCGTCTATGATAGTTTTAGAGATAGTTTTCATTATGAACCATTTATGATAATTAAATCATAGATAGCTCTATATGAACTGTTTGTGGTAAGACATTCAGTATAGCTTGTTTATAGTAGTATATGATAATGATCATACACGTCTTGAATTCTAGTTTCATGTGCCTACACTCCATATCCTAATTAACTGCCTTGCTAATGCTCTCAATGTTTCGCCTTGCTAAGGGCATCTCCAATAGTGCTGAGTCAGCTGGCTATTTGCATGTACACATCAGTATATATCCTATGTGGAGGAAAGAGAGTATGCAAAACACAAACAGCTAGCTACTATTTCGTCTCTAGTCTATAACGCAAAACGAGGTAGGTTCTATAAATGACTGTGTGTGCAAGTATCAAATAGCTATCCTTATAGATAGTCTTTTGGAATGCTAACTTTTAGTGTGTACTCTGTAGATAATGTGGAATTCTTATAGATAGTACTTAGTTAGAACCATTGGAGATACCCTAATGCTCTCGATGTTTCTCTGCAACCATACCATCGCACTATTTAATCCCTCAGCACCTGCCCATTCGTCTCCCCCACGCACCAGCCGCTCTCTCATCGCCTCTCCAATCTTGGTAGCTCCTCTCTCTCTAGCTAGCTTGCCTCTGAACCGTGTAAAAACTCGACGACTGTCTTGCAGACACGTAGAGCTAGCCATTGTCCAACGTTGTAGCAGATTACGATCACATTGCCGGTGCCGGAGATGTCGAGCCGGAGGTCGCGATCGAGGCCGTCGTCGGGGTCGTCGACGATCAGCGATGAGCAGATCAGCGACCTCGTCTCCAAGCTGCAGGCCCTCCTCCCCGAGGCTCGCCTCCGGAGCAACGACAGGGTACGCGCCTTCAGTTACAGTCACAAACTTACATACATTCTACAACTAACGAGCAATCAGACACTGTTTGCAATGAAACAACTTCTCGTTTCATAATTTGGTCCGCGAGCCAAGCCTGAAAATTAAGCGACAAGATTTTGATCAAGATGAGAAACAATTAATTGGTTTCGCTAATGATTCATGAGGTAGCATGCATGTGCAGGTGCCATCGGCGAGGGTGCTGCAGGAGACTTGCAGCTACATCCGGAGCTTGCACCGGGAGGTGGACGACCTCAGCGAGCGCCTCTCGGAGCTGCTCGCCACGTCCGACGTCAGCACCGCGCAGGCCGCCGTCATCCGCAGCTTGCTCATGTAGCCGCGCGCGCGCGGCTGCCCGCTTTTGTGAGAGTAATGCATGAGAGAAATCAAATTAAACGGCCATTGAAAGTAAATTTGTAGCTTAGGGAGAGTGAGAGTGATCCTGAGGCTTCGCCAGAAAAGGTGTTCGTAAGAGTTTTGTCTTTTTGTTGTCATATAACATGATCAGTTTGCCTTTTCCCGACACTACAAGTTACCAACACGTACGTCGTTCTAGCTGCTTCTGGATACAATCTTTCGCTATAGTTTCATGAGGTAGCAAATGTGTTGGAACTACGAGACTAGTTGTTCAATTTTCTCTCTGCTGTACAAAGTTGTTGGACAAGTTAGCGCATGAAACTTAATAGGGTATTTAAGCTCAAGGGTGGATCAAGTCCTAACCCAACTCGATCATGCTAAATGAGACTTGGGTGGTGTCGTGGTGAAACTAGGAATAAATCCACTTTACAATCCTGAACTATTAAGGTCATCTAAAAAATAACCTTCAACTCGAAAACCGTCTGAATGGAAACCTGAACTACCGATACCGGTCAAGTTACCCCTTGCGCGAGCCTATCCTGTTTTTGGGCTGACGTGACCGCCATGTTTAGTAGGTTTTGCTAGGCTGACCACTGACATCGCCTCCACCATTACCACATCACCACATCCTCCCAATCTCTCTCTTCATCTCCTACGCAGCACAGCCATCTTCTCCCAAAACAGAGGAGGCTAGCAACTAAGCCTTAGCTTGAAGCATGCCGGTGACCAAGAATAGTGGAAAAGCACGAGAATAACTAAAATGGGTTGTTCACATCATGGAGATCTTAGTGGTGGTATTGGTTTGCCGGAGACTCACTGGGGTCAGCGTAGTGACAAGCAAGGGCGGCATGACGTCTCGAGCAAAGTTGAAGGCGATGCTACGGTGGTTGGCAAGTTGCAATCAGGCACGTCACAACATAGATGAAATCACGGGGAGTGCTCCGGTACAAAGCAATTGAGCGGATATGATCCAACGGCAACACACAGCAGCAAGGAAGGCGAACGGAGCGAAGAAGAAGAAGAAGAGCTCGTACGGGCCACTAGAAGCAAGAAATCTTGATACGGGGTCGCCCGATCTTCTCGACGTAGGATGAATACTCGCGGGAGTCTTGATGAATCGTAGCTATCCTCCAATGCCAATGCAAGGGACGAACACTCTTTAATCCGCCAAAACACACTCGCAGATCCCTGTGTGATACTCTCCAAATAGCGTAGTAATCCCTGTGCATAATAGGGTGGCACAAATTCTCTCCTCATGAGTGCCTTCAAATCTGACCAAGATTTAATGAATTCATTTCCAGATTGCTGATGCCACCAACTATAAGCATAATCTTCAAATTCTCTAGTGGCACACATCACCTCTTGGTCTTTGGGAAGCTTTTGAAATCTAAATACTTTCTCCATTCGCCATTCCCACTCAAAATATTCTTCTGGATCCTCACTTCCATAGAAAGGAATAAAGTTATCTTCTTCTTGTTGTGGATGAAGTGCCCGCACAACATCATTCACGATGTTTGAGCGTAACACTTTCATTTGATGATTGAATTCAATGCGCATATCTTGTGTAGAATTGTTGATCTCCGTCTTGAGATGTTTTTTCGAGGTGGAATAAGTGGCGGCGAATTCATTACGCGAAGTCCCTCTCAAAGATTGGAATTGAAAACGACTCGCCGTGGTATGCTCCTCTCCCATATTATCGTCTCCACCTGTCATGGTTAGTTGTACAAAGAACGCACAAATACCACAATATATATATGATATGTGGAGTTCACTCTATCTCACTTTTTCCTCCTCAAGTAAAGTTCTTACCTTTCCGAAGTAAAGCTCTGATACCAGATGATACGGGGTCGCCCGATCTTCTCGACGTAGGATGGATACTCGCGGGAGTCTTGATGAATCATAGCTATCCTCCAATGCCAATGCAAGGGACGAACACTCTTTAATCCGCCAAAACACACTCGCGTCGATTTCGCCGACCACCAAGCGAAGATCTATCGTGCACCCAATTCCCAGCGGAAAGGCTGAACAATCTTGATTGAAGAACACTCCTAATTCCCTCACGGAATTTCGGCAGCAATGATAAACTCAAACAAACTTTAGTAGATTGATTATTCTCAAAGGTGGTCTGAGCCCTTAGGCTGCCAATACATGGCTTATATAGGACCTTGGGACGTCCATAGAGTCCACAAACCTAGTACAACTCAACCCTATATGGTTTTAGATACGAACTCTCACAAAAAGGAAACTAGATTTTTACAGCCATCACATTGTTTCGGCTATAACTTTTGATCTGTGATGAATTTGATAGTGGGACAAGATCCATTGCGTAGCCCTTGAAAATATCTTTCCAAGGAATACAAGAACACCCAAATCGGACTCCGTTTGTGAAAGTTATGACCTTTTTAGTAAGTGCCTATCAGGCTGTTCCGAACCGAATCCGAATTGAATTCTGAGTTGAATCCGAGTTTGAATCCAATTGGCCTTGTGGGAGGTACGAATTGGGCTTGAAAATCTTATCCAAAACTTGTAGTTTAAGTCCTTGGGCTTCTCCCTTTTGCTCTCCCGCTGCATGAGCTTTCTTCCTTCATGTCTTTGGCATCTAATGTGGTTATCCTCTTCCTTTTGCCTCTCCATTGCTTTGCCATTGACAAACCTAAGAATGCACCATTTGATAACATGAGGTAGTATTCCATTCTTATGAATAACAACATTATATTTAATTTGGAATGAGTTCACCTGGCAATGTTTCATGCGGCTCAATAATTCTTTCCAGTTGAATAATATATTTAACTGAAAAGTACAAGACACGTGCGTATCCGCATCAAATCTTGATTAACTTTTTAGGGAGAGGATGAGTGCATGGTGGAACACATAGTGACACAATCAGATATGAGGTTACCTCACCGGAGTGGGAGATTAGGTGCGAGGTTGATGTCGGAGCCAAGGCTAGAGAATGTGTGGCTCAACAGGATGTGGGTTTGGGCGAGGTAGGTGTGGTAGAGCATGCCAAGGTATCGGTGTCACTTGCGCTGCCTCGACCTCATGGACCGAGCGTCGTCATCACCTCGGTCATTGATGGCTAAAGTCTCGCCATCGTTGAACACCTCCCCCATTGTCACGCGGACAAGGTGGCACATATGAGTAGCGGGTGGCACAGATGCGGTATCGGTGGACATCATTTGCGAGCACCAGAAGGGGGAGGCCATGTGAACAACGGTGGCTCACCAGTGCCTCCAAGATGTGGCCGACTTGGTGAGTGAAGGAGAGAGAAGGGTAGAAAGAGAGAATGAGGAATACCAGGGATTTGAGGTGACTCTGCCTCGATCTCATGAACCGAGTGTTGCCGTGGCTAGCAGCACCACCAGCCCCTTGTTCTAGCCTCTCCGTCGCAGCTTTGGTTGGCAACACTAGATCAGCCATCAACGACATAGAGCTCATCCCCAATGCCTTTCAACCCGCCCGGCCCTCGTATACTACCACGATAGTGCCGGCCACCGCCGGTTGGTGACGAGAGAGCAAGGGAATGGATGAGAGAGAGTAGGGGAATGGGTGATGGGAGAAAGCTGTGGTTGAGAAAGAATAATATTCTTTTCTCTTTTTTTAATATGACATGGGTCCCACATGAGAATATGAAGAACGCATATGTGTATCTATGTACATGTGGATGCCAAGTCAAAACAAAACCGGTCCATGTAGATGTCAAGTCAGAGCAAAACTAGGGTGGATTGCCTTGAGGGGGTAAATTAGATGGATTTGTTAGTTCGAGGTTGAAAATCAGACGGTATTGAAGGTTGATTTTCAGATCAATTCAATAGTTCAGGTTGAAAAGTAGATTTATTCCGTGAAACTATGTTAAGGTCCTATATATCCAAGTGTAATAATAATATATAAAATCGGAAGAACTAATTATTAGCAGTTGCTTGCTGTTTAAGCGCTAGATATCGGTATTTCTTAAGAAATTTTCAGTCCGGCCTAAGTAAGCTCCGCCGCTGGATGTGAGTACGAATAAAACTTTTCAGTCCCTAATTCGCCATTTTTCCTTGGCGACCTAAACTTAGGTTGATCAACGGTGCAATCTACTTCAAGAAGGATCAGCCGGTTAATCACCGACAGAAAGTAGCTCGACGATCGATCAGTGAAAAAAAAGTACCGAGAGTGAGTGATATAGTTGCCGTAGTCATTGGTGGTTCAAATCAAGGGCCTTGTTTATACTGGGATCAGACGATGATGACCTTTTCAATTGCTTCTAGATGGAAAAGAAAATGAAAAGGAGGATATAAGATATCGGGCCTGTTCTTTTGAACTGTAGCCTATAACTTATAACTTTTACTCATAGTGTACGTGCTCATAGAACGAATCAAAAGCCGATAAGTCGATTCTAAAATGCTATTTCGATAAGGCGCTTCAAAACGGCGGCGAAGAAGTCATCCTATTTGTTTGTTTGAGAAAGTCATAAGTCATAAATTGAAAAGAACAGTCCCATCCTTTCCAAACAAATCTGGAGATTTTGTCACGTAGATATTCCCCCCACCTCCAATGCCCCATTCTATGAGGGTGTTTATATTGGCTTCTACTTCTAGTTTCTGCTTGGAGAAGTTAGAAGCTAATATGAATACTTGGTTTTTTGAAACGGTTTCTCCACTCTTTTCGCTCCCATCTCATTTCGAGGATAACACAGTGGGTCACGAGTACATCATCCAGCCCATTCCTCTCGCTCCCGTCTCGCGTACGTATCTCTCTCTCATCTCTGTCTGATATGATTCTTTTTTAGCAACTGAGCAATAAAAAAATATAGCCATGAGTACATAGAGCACTAAGCAAGCCATTTGTAATAAGGTGCAATATATAATGATACAAGGATTATTAAATGATAGCTAAATGGTTACTTTGTAGAAAACAATAATTTAGAGTAAATACAGTAAATAGATTAAAAGCAAACTTTGAAAGCGAGTAATAAATATATAAATTAAAGAAATTGAATAAACCATAAGTGAAATGACTATCCACTTCACATCCAACCCAACCAAGGTTTTGTGAAATTTTATCCGTCATGTGAAATTATTGAGCATTGTCTATAACTGGAGACCCGACTATTTGAATAGTTTTACACTCTACAGAGTTTGCACAACTTACCCACATGATAAGACCAACTTGTGGTGTCATCGGCATAACACGCTTCCTTAGGCGTGCCAACGAAGAAGATCACAACAAAGCTTTTACAATGCTCAATCTCAATCTAGTTTCTGCTAGGGTTTCGCTATCGAGTAGGTTTCAACCTAGTCAGAAAAGACCCTCTTGCACCAATATGAGTCAATGGCTGCGACTACAACCCACACTCATCTCAACACCGAAACCAAAGTTGAAACGTCACAAATTAATTAGTCAGGGTTATCCCATACTACACATGTAGTTGTACAATAAGGCTTAGATCAATGACACACAAATTTAAGTCCTTAATCATTATCCAGGCAAGCGATCATATCCCAATATGCTAACTACATCTCCTTTATTGCACGATCACTCGCTTAAGTAAAAATTATTTCGTTTAAGCTACACCTATGACAATACCCATGTTATGGTACAAAAATTTTATAGCTGTGGCTACTATCATGATTCAATATCTCATTAAATCAAAACTAATTAATTGATCAACATGTGAAGATGATGCCAATGTACCAATAAGCATGGTAGGCACACAATCCATGTGGATACTAGGATTGCATCACTAGATAATTAACTATCTTATGGTGATAATGAAATCATGGTATTTAAATTATTAAGAAGTAATTAATCAAGATTGGTTGATAACTACCAATTATAAGGGTTTGTAATAAATTAGCAATACATAATAATTTAAAATAAAATAATTAATACTTAAATTTGAAATAATAGATTCAATATGATCAAAAAATCATGGCTTATCTTGACTTTACTTAGTTACCACTTATTGATCTTCAGTTCCTGCTTTTACTCATTTGAAAACGTTATCTGACGAGAGAGAAAGCGAATAAAATACAAATAAATTCAAAAACAATAAAACTAAAACCAAAGGATAGAGATTAATTTTAGATGAATTTAGGAAGAAGAATCGGGTCAACCGGAGTTAGGACAGAGGAGAATAAACTCTCGGAAGATTGATCGGCTAAGAAAATTCTGGAAAAGAGGAAAAAGCTACTGTGTTAGGGTTTATTATGTTGTGGACTGGGTCTATGGACTGAACCTTAGCCTATCGTGGATTTGGTGTATGGAATAGTGAAGCTGTGCAATGGCTACTATGTGCTGATGTGGCATGTTGATTTGGCTGACACATGTGCAACAAGTGATGAGGTGGCGTGACATGGTTGGTGACATGTCATATGATGTGGCAAAGAGTTGTGGTGAGATGAGGTGGTAGTAGGGGTTGATATGCCTGCTGCGTGGTAGATATGGGGGATGGTGGCACTGAGGTGGCTTCCACGTGGACGCTGACATCACCATCTATGTGGACCAGATCGATGGCTTGTCTTCTTTGGAGAAGGCGATTGTGAACGACGAGGATTGGTGGTAGAGAAAGGATAGCAAAATATTCACCATGCCATGATGTGAACATCCAACAGCTCGAATTGGGAAGATAAGGTTAGCGAGGTCACCGGTGGCGAGCTATGTGGCGGTGGAGGTTCGAATGACGGCAACTTCGGCAAAATGGCTTGGCTTGATGTTAGGAGATGTGCGTAGGGTTGCTGGGCTTGTGGCAATGCTAGTTGAGCAGAGCACTAGGGCCAATGGTCTTCAGTGAAGGGTGAATGATGATGGCCGATAGAAAAAAAGCGAGGAACAAAATAATCCAAGGGAGAATAAAAGAAAACAAAAGATTTTGTTGTCAGAACCCTTCGGCTTTAGAATGTCGAATCAATTAGTGCTCATCAAGATACCTAGACCATCTGGGACCAGTCGGCACTTCTCACTTAAGTGGGTCTCATCATTCGGTAGAAAACTTATCGGCACCTCTCACTTAAGTGGGTCTTATCATTCGGTAGAAAACTTAGGCCAACAACCACTTTTATTTTTACCGACTTACCTTTCGAGTGAAAAAACCGAAGAATAGTGTCGAAATCACCCCATAGACCAGCGGTCCTAGGGTTTTACCCACAAGCACAATCGGTCAAGAGTGCTATGGGGATAAAACAAGGGCGACCAAGACTTTGCACAAGCCAAGAGAAAAAAGCCAACCAAATTATGATCTCTTATAAGCTAGCCATCACCAGCATCCACACATAACCATCACTTCATTTCCTTCTCCAACCAAGAGCCAACCAAAACCCAAGTTGCCACCACCATTGCTCGGTCGAGACAAAGGGTAAGCCAAGCAAAGCTACCCAACCCAACTAAAGTCCATAGACACTACAGAGAGACAGAGAGAAGGCAAAAAGTAGAGCCAAGAAGAGAGGAGCTGTCGAGACCCGAATATGCACATTCAGACTCTCTGTGTATACTACACTAGTCCAGTATCATGCTAGTGCACATAGTGAAAACATAGATAGAATATCGACCATATTTACAATTAATGAAGAGAAGGACTCAAATATTATTAATTATCAGAGTTGTGACCTTATGGCCAAGTTTACACTTTAACAGCTGGAATGGCTTAATAGAACTAGCAGAAGAAACACAACAAAAGATGAAGTGACCATTCGACATGCCCACAAGTAATCGATTGGGAAACGAGACCCTAATATGAGAAGTCATCAAAATATTCTCCTTCAAGTACCTCCGGTTGAAATGGTTCCTTGTCTTCAACTGAGCAAATATAGATATAGCCGTGAGTACATAGAGTACTTAGCAAGTTGTTTGTAACAAGAATGCAATATAATCATGCAAGGCTTACCAAATGATAGCTGAGTGGTTATTTTGCAGAAAGCAACAACTTAGAGTAAATACAATAAATAAATTGAAAGTGTACTCTAAAAATGATTAATAAGTAAATAACCAAAGAAATTGAAATAACTATAAGTGAACTGACCATTACATAATGAACCACCCGTGAAGTAACTATTCATATAATGAATCACTAGTAAACTAGCCATCCACTTCTCGAACTTAACCCAACCAGGTTTTAATGAAATCCCTACGCCTCATGTGAAATCATTGAGCATTATCCATAACTAGAGACATGACTATTTAAATAGTTTTATACTCTGCAAAGGTTGCACAACTTTACCCACATGGTATGATCATCTCATAGTGACACTAGAGCAACATGCTTCCTTGGACGTGCTGACCAAGAAGATCATAACAAGGCCATTATAATGCTCAATCTCAACTCAGTTTTACCAGTTAATATTTCATGATCGAGTAGGCAAACAACCTAGTCAAATAGATCCCTCTTACTCCCCATGGAAATGTTTAACTGACACCCACTAACATAGCAATGGCGAAACCAAAATTAAAACATCACAAATTAATTAGCCAGATCCATCCCATACTGGACATATGGTTATACGATAAGGCTCAGATCAATGGCGTACAAAATGAAGTCCTTAGACATTACGTAAGCGCGACATCCACATCCCTCGAAGTGCTAATCAACTTTCCCCCTTTACTGCACGATCACTCGTCCAAGTGAAAACCAGTTTAGTACAACCAACACCAATAACACTACCCATGTCATGATACTCAAATTTTATAACTATAACCATGATTCAATATCTTATTAAGTCAAAATTAATTAATTAATTTAACATGTGATGATAAACCTAATGTACTACAAGTATAGCTAAGCATATTAAACGTACAACCCATGTGACACTAGTATTACATCACTAGATAATTACCCATTCTATGGTGACAATAGAAGTATGGTATTCGAATTATTAAGGTGAAATTAATCAAAATATACAAACTATCAGATACAAATGTTTGTAATATAATAGCAATGAATCATAATTTTTTAAAAAATATTAAATAAATAGATTTGAAAACTAAATTTAACATGATCAAAAGACATGACTTACCTTGGCCTTGTTCAGTTACCAACCCTTGGTCTTCAGATCTTTCGTCAGCTCCTTCAAAAATGTTATCTAATGGGAGAGAAAATAAGCAGAGCACAAATAAAATCAAATAAATCCAAAAACTTCAAAACTAGAACTAACAGGTAAAGCTTAATTTTATATAAATTTAGAAAAAATAAACTAGTCAACCGAAGTTAGGATGGAGAAGAACTAGCTCTTGGAAAAATTAATTGGCTAAAAAATACTTGAAATTAAAAAAATACTACTATGTTGTGGACCGGGTGCATGGAATAGGGCAGTCTACGGTGAACTCGGCTCACAAAATAGTGCACATGCTGGTGAGGGTTGCTGACATGGCGTCTTGGGCTGACATGGTTGTGACATGGTTGGACACGTGGCTTGGGTGTGCTAAAGAAGTGATGATGAGGCAGGGACACATGGCACTGATGTGGACACTGACACGTGGCTCAGTGTGTTGAGGTGGCAAACACGTGGCTACTAGGGCTGAGGTAGCTGCTGACCAGGACGACGTCGGTCTAGGGCTAACGTCATCCAGCACAGAGTGTGAAACATCACTGAGATCTAACGGTTATTGCCTTGCCACATGGGTGAATCTCGGCCGTTGGATCAGAGTGTCGATGTAGATATGATCAAACGATCGCGATGGTGATTAGATGGGTGAGAGGATGACACATGGTGCTTGGTGATTGGCTGGTAGAGGCGAAGTGTCAGCGGTGGTCGAACAGGTGAGGCGTGGTGGGTGGTGGCCATGCACGCAGACTAAGGCGATGGGCGGCGTGGCTTTGGCTCGGTGGTGCGTGCGGGACGATCACCGGCGGGTGGTGAAAGACGGTGGAGGTGCTTACCGGTGAGGACAACCGATGACGAGACCAGAACGGTGACACACGATGAATGGCAAAGGCTCAGATGATGATGGCGACGTGGAACGAGCCTATAGCAATGAATCGGTGAGGCAAAGTAGCTGCAGGCTGCGAAAAACGAGTGGTGGCTCGGCCTTAAATTGCGTAGACTCCGAGATGACCACAACAATGGAGTCCTAGTCTAGAATGAAGATGAACACTGCTCGATCAACTAGATGCTCGACACGTGGCACAAGACAAGATCCAACGGCTGGTGCGAGACACAGGCCAGATGGCCGACACGTGTCATGGCGCAAAGCGAACGACCGAGATAAGATCGGCCAAAAACTAATGGGTCAAAACCTGGGCGGGCTGGACCAGAATTAGGAATTTTGGCCCAAAGGCCTTTAAGTATTTTGAGGAATTTTCTAATTTTATAATTAAGATTTAATTCATTTGAGCTCTAGAAAATAGTAAATAAATTTGAAAAAAACTCAAAAAATTTAGAAACATTTCTTGAAGCACAAGAAATGCAAATAAAATAATTCCAAATATAATTAAAGTTAAAGTTAGTCACATTAAATCTTTTTTATTTGCAAAAAATTTAATTTAAGCTTTAATTAATTCTAGAAAAATCCAAATGGTAAATTTTATTTTAAAATCTTTAAGATCACTCTAAAAAAATGATGTTACAAGTGCCGATAGGGAGTCGAGGAAGACCAATGGCGTGAAGGCAGAGTCTATGACAATTGCAAGGCGCCATGGACCACCAGGACCATGCCGAACTGGACCGAGACAAGGTGGAGATGGGAAGGACTAACAAAATGTGTGGGCAGGGCTGCCACCACCACGGCCATCGTCATCACCTCATTCCCAACCCAACTCGATAACAAGTAGGCCCCTATTTTTTCCCTAATCTTTTGCCCCCTTCGATCCATAGCATGATACAACTGCATGTCACACACCAATTCCACTGGCGGTGAGCTCGTAGAAGCCGCAGTGCACCCTTGGAAGGAAGGGCATGCTTCCCGGCACATGCCCTCCCTACCGAGCCCCATCACGATGGCATCATAGGCTTTCCCAAGTCGTGCATGATTAGGAGCATAGAAAGCAAAAATAGCAACTAAAAATAAAATGTGTAAAGTAAACGGAGAGAAAGAGTGGGCCATCTCACGTAGGAAGGAGAAGAAGAGGTGAACCGGTGGAACCGTAGCAAGCCGTGGGGACGATCGGAGCCATGGTGCTAGGACATGGTTAAGCCGGATTCACAGGCATCAAACCAGCAGTGTGAGGGTGTAGGGGTCCAGGCCACGGGATGACAGTGCAGCAGCCCGAGCCAAGGGAGGCACGGTGGCGCCAGTGACTGGCGATGTAGGGGTTGTGTCCCTATGGAGATGAGGGGGAGATGGAGTCGAATGGGGGGAGAATGATGTATGGTGAGGGGAGAGGAGAGGATAAGAGTTGGGGATAGAATTGAGTGAATGAGGGTGGTTTCGGCCGGTTGAGAAAAAAGAAAGCAAAGAAAAGAAAAAGAAAAAGGGAAGGGAAAGAAAAGAAGAAAAGAAAAGAAAAAGAGAAGAAAGAGAATAAGCATGTGTGATAAAACTTTTACTTCATAAATCTTTAAATTATGGTCATTTGAGCACTGGAACAACGGAAAGGTGTCCAGTGAGAGGAGGATTGTTTGTGTTGAGTTTGCACATAGGAATGATGTTGTTTGTCTGTGTGCATGTATTGCTTGGTGTATTGAGGCTAGATGATACTTGTGCTGGTAGTGATTCTAGTTTGGTACCATCCACGCATTGTCCATATGGTTAAACAGGCAAGTGCATAGTAGAATAGTGGGTTGTGATGAATACTTGATACTTGTTCCTTCATGCTTTATGTTATAGTGTTTTATGAGATGACATCCATGATTGCAGGTTAATCACACCTTGATAAGTGATGCTTATAGTTGAATGTCAACATTAGAAGAATGTTGTATCATGGAAAATGCATATGAGGCAGGGCGGTAAGTCATATAGCTAGTCTAAAGTACATGAGCTAGGTCAGTGAGAAAACTATATGACTAATCCAGAGCACTCTTTAGTAAGACAAATAGAGGTAGGCACCTCCATAGGATAGAGGAAAATACCTACTTCGATAGGTACTACACAGGGGTGGAGTTTGGGACCTCGTATGAAAGAGGACGACGTAAGAGTGGTTCATCAACGGGTGAACACTCAGCTATATTAGTATAAGCTACAATTACGTATGCATCGCATCATATTGCATGAAAGAAATAGGAGACAGTGATACAGTTACAAAGATTAAGATTTATTGTCCACAGATATGGAATTTACTGATAGTTATAGAGATTGTATTTATAGTTCATAAATACAGAATTTATTGAATTGTTGTGTTGATGCCACTATTTTATTGTGTGCTTTGCTGAATCTTCGGACTCACCTTTGCTCATCTGTTGGTTTTTAGGTGAACTTCGGAGTCATCATGCATCGGGAAGGGGGAGTTAGCATATCCACGTCACTTGCAAATATCTATTTCCTAGACAATAACTTTTGAATGTAGTATATCTAGTTTGGTAAACTAGTCCTTTTTGGTTGGAACTTAGTGCATGTTTCAGAGAGCATTTTTATGCTATGGTGGACCTACTACCGTTATGTTATCATCGTTGTGGAATCAATTGTCTTTTTTGCAGTTTGATCAACATTTATTGGTTGCCCCAGTCTATAGTCATATAAACTGGGGAGTTGTTGAAGAAATTTCTTAATAGTAGCACCAATCTGAGTTGGTAAGTGTGTAGTGGTAGTATTCTATGCTCAGAGGTTGGGCTAGGGTGTTATAACCATGACAAAGATGGTGGAGCTCGGCTTCGTAGTGTGGTGGCGAGGGCAAGGTGAGCATGGGACGAAACACATAGCGGTGAAGCCAAGGATGTGGATGGTGAAGCTCGGGACTTACTAGTGGTGATGAATTCCAACGAGGAAGGGCTTCGGTAGTGCAAGGGCTTCAGCCTTTGATTTGTTGAGATGGTAGCAAGATCGGGGTGGCGTGCTAGGGTTTGGGGAGAGGAGATTGAGACCAGCCTTTTGACGCGAGCGTATGGCTCTTAAATAGTTGAGAAGAGGAGGTGTTTAGGGTGAGTACGGCGATGATGCATACTAACGGTGGATTTTGTGTCCAGAAGGAAGTTGACGTAAGGAAGAAGGCTACCTTGTGACTGACTAGCGGGGCCTAGCTGGAGAGAGGGAAAGGGGCGAGCGGCTGGAAAGTCAACATGTGGCGAAGGGAGGATAGGCTGATGTAACATCCTGTTGTTCAAATTCTATTCGAAGCTGAAAAAGAAAATTCACCATTTAAATTTTTGGATTTAATTTAAGCTTAAATTGAATTTTACTAATTAAAACAATTTAATATGACTAAAATAAACATTAACATTTGCTAGAAAATTTTATTTGGGTTTCTTGTATCTCAAGGAATTTTTTATGAATTTTTTATATTTATTGGATATTTTTTAGAGCTCTTTTGATGTTTTTCGAATTTTTGAAATTGGAAATCCTGAAAAATGAAAATCCTTCTAGCCTATTAAATACCAGCCATCTGATCCCATCTTTGCCACATGTCGGCCATCCGGGCTGAGTTCTCTATCGGCTGTTGGATCCCTTCGGTGACATGTGTCAACCATCTGGCCATCTAACCACTGTTCATCTATGCTTTTTGCCGTTGTTGTCCGATCTCACTGCCCTTGCATCCAGCTGTCCATGTGTCACCGCACACGTCATCATCCTCATGGACTCTACCACTGTCTCGGTGTCTGTACCGTGCATGACATGGCCACCTTGGCCTCCGCGCATAAATTGCCCAACACCTCTCTCGAGTCCAGCACCCCTTGCAGCTGTGCGCCGCCGCCGCCGTCTTCCACCGAGCTCACCTGTGCCTTCATCATCTAGATCGCTATCGTCACTCTAATCACTGGCGACCCTGTCGTCCTCGTCGGTCCACCGTCGGTGCCACCGTCTGTCCTGCCGCCGATAAGCCCCGCTGGGTAGCTCCGCCATTTTTTTCACTGTCGGTCAGCCATACTACTGAGCGCCACCGTTCGTCGAGCTCCCCATCCAGTCGTCGGCTTAACCCCATTTGTGCCCTTGGTCCACATGCTCGTCGCCACCCACGTGACTGTTCGCTTGCCGAAGGGTCACCTCGGGTTTCGCATCAATCTCCTTGGCTGTCCGATCGCCATTATGATCATCCGATTAAATTTGAGCCAACGATTCAATCTGGCGGTCAAGGTGCGACCACGTGGCTCTCGCTTCACCGTTGGATCACCGTGATATCACCCCACACCACGCCCGGCCGATGGTCCAACTTCTTCATTAACCCAGCTTACTGTGCTCCGAGAGACCACCATACAGGCCCCATCAGCTAGTGTCACTATTTCACAAACATGTGAATCAATTGTGCTGAGTCAGTTGCCAAGCAAGCATACCACCTCAACCCTAATGTCCATGTGTCACCACATATCATGCCATGTGTCAGCCACGTCAGCTCCCATGTCGTCCTAGGTGCTACATCAGTTTTTCACGTCAGCATACTACGTCACCTGCCACATCGGCCCTTAAAGCCTAGTTAACCCCCACATCACTACCACGTCAGCAGCCACATCATCTACACATGCACCGTTCATTGTTCCATAAACAAGGTTCCTTAAAGACTAGCTTTTTTTGTGCATTGAGTCCACAACACAGTAGCATTTTCTATTTTTCAGTATTTTCTTTAAGATTAATTTTTCCAAGAGCCCATTCTCCTTCGTCCTAGCTCCGATTGATCTCGTTCTTTTTCCTAAATTCATCTAAACTCAAGTTCTATCTTTTGGTTCTAGTTTTGAAGTTTTTGAAGTTTATTTGAATTTATTTTATACTTCATTATGTTTTCTCTCTCATTAGATCACGTCTTCGACGGAACTGAAGCAAGATTTGAATATCAAGAGCAATAGCTGAGCAAGGCCATGGCAAATCATGTCCTTTGATAATATTGAACCTAGTTTTTAATCTGTTATTTATTTATTTTAAATTATCATACATTGCTATTTTATTACGAACCGTTGTACTTGGTAGTTATTGACCAATTTGATTAGTCCCTCATCAATAATTTGAATGCCATGCTTATAATTACGTTGGGCTTATAATTATGTAATACAGTTATCACATAGGTTGTATGTTTAATATACTCAGCCATGCTTATAATTACGTTGGGCTTATCATCACATGTGATCAATTAATTAATTTTGATTAAAGGAGATATTGTATTGTGGTTGTAGCCACATTTATAGAATTTGTGTGCCTGATATTGGTGTGTCATTGGTGTTGGTTATCTTTACTATTATAAAAGAAGGAGTTGGTGGTTGGTCCGACCTCCCTCCTTCCGCCCTTCTCAGCCGTCTGATCTGAATACTGAAATCTTGACCATCTATCTAACATCCCTCTTCCTCTCTCTCATATCTAACTACCCCTCCTCTCCACTTCCACCAACAGTTACCATCTCCCACCTTTTCTACCCGGCCTCTCTCGCCTCCCTCCCCTCCAGCTCCGCTTGCTTCCGCTCCCTCTCTGCTTCACCTCCCTATGCCCCCCGCGCCACCGCCACTCCTCCGCGCCCCACCCTGTGCCGCCGCATCCTCCCCTCCCTCCCACCCCACGACGCCATCGCCTCCTACTTACCCCACCCCGCGCCGCCGCCACTGCCTCCTCGTCACCCCGCGCCGCCGCCTCCTCATCCCCCTGCTCCTCCGGTCTGCCCTCGCCTCTTTCCCCGCTCCTCCGCGTCGCCACTCTCCCCTCCCTCGTCTCTCCCCACCCTCCTCGCCAGCCCGTGCTCCTGCCCTCACCCCCTCCGCCCCCTCGCACCGCCGCCACCCCCGCGCCGCCGCATCCTCCTCCCCGAACCGCCTCATCCCTAGCCCGCGCCGCCACCTCCTCCTCCTCCCCCCGGGCGCCTCCTTCCCTACTCCACCTGAGCTCACGGAGTGCAACCAGGACAGGGAGGTCTCCGGCGTCTCCATCGTCCTCCACGATGGCAGCTGCAACATCTCCCACCTCACCGGCACCATCGCTGGCCCCGTCGGGACGCCCTACGAGGGTGGCACCTTCCTCATCGACATCTGCCTGCCAGGTAGACACGTCTCCCTCGTCTCTCCCCTTGCCCTGTGTGGGATTCCATCGTCGCCTCCGCCCCGCGATTTTGCCTGTGGTTCATGGCGATCGGCCGGAGGGTTTAGTCCCTGGCCTCTGCGGACCGCGGGGCTGGGTAGATTGATTGATGTGGCGTAGCGCGATTCCTGTGTGAGAGGTTGATTTTAGGGTAGTAAGGGTTTGGAGCGAGTGCCCTCTTCGTTCCAGATTAGGATTTGACGTTCGTGAGTGCAGTACTTAATGTGGATGCACCTTTGCTTTGGGGCGTAGAGAAGCAGTGTGTGTTTGAGCAGACAGATTTGTACTTCATGTTCTAATTCAAGGATGCAAGGTGTATTACACTTCTGTCTTTTATGATGTGAAAATTTTGTGATGTTGAATAGTACAACTAGAGCCACTGCCATAGGCCCCAAATGCTTGGCACTCTTGGGGCGAGAAGAATGATCTATGTCCAATCTTCAATGCTTGTGGCTCTATTAGTTGTTTCGCAAGTTAAAACCTTTTGTGCGTCACTCTCCCCGCGATATGCTAATAACTGAAGCCAGCCCAAAGCAAGAGCTGCAAAGGCGTGGAAAATGTTATTATCGTGTAACTGATTGATTGTGGTCTTTGATTGGCAGGTGGCTATCCCTTTGAGCCTCCTAAGATGCAGTTCATCACCAAAGTATACGCAAGCTTTCCTTCTCCCTGTGGCTTTTTGTTTGTATTCCTCTCAGTGTATATGATCTCAATGTTCCTTGTTTGTAGGAAACCATTACTCTTAGCTAACAATTGTTGATAATTGATCCGGGTTTTCACTTTCTTATATTTGTTGTTGTTTGATCAAATTGGGACATTAGCAGTAGTACATTGTAGTTCAAACAAATACAACAAGTAGAAAATCTGCTGTTTCGGTGTTGGTATGTTCTCTTAAAGTATTGCAATGAGTTTACTCTTCATGTGGTGGTGAGCCATCCAATCTCCAAAAATATCTTGTGACCTAGCAATGCGGTTACTTAGCTTCTTTGCTTCTGATTGATAAGTACAAGTCTTGCACGATCTACAACTCTGATTTCTCCTCTAATCTATTGTTTAAGGCACCCTAATGTTAGCAGCCAAAATGGAGCAATTTGCTTGGACATACTGAAAGATCAGTGGAGCCCAGCCCTTACCTTGAAGACGGCACTGGTATCCCTTCAAGCTCTGCTTTCTGCTCTTGCACCTGATGATCCTCAGGATGTTGTTGTTGCACAACAGGTCTGGTTTGGTCTGCTCTATTTAGTTCCATGTTTTAACACACAACTTACTTTTTTTCCCTGGGAGATACTGTGACACTGTGCTTTGGGAATTAAATAGGGATTTCCTCTTCGTGGAGCAATCCTATAACCAATGAGTCAGACTTGTGTGTTTTCATGAAGCTCGGTTTTTGTATTTACGCTGAACTGCCACATAATGACATAATTCCCTTGGTAGAATTGCAGCAAAGAGTGTTACAGTACTGTAAATGTGAATTACCCAAGTGATGTTCTAGCATCCGGCACATGAGCTTTGTGCTAATAGATGTGACACAACTGATAATGCTATAGTTCTCATGTTATGTCTGTGCTACTGTGCATTTAACATACCTATTATAGTAGCAATGTTTGTGTTTGGTACATGGCAACTGATATGCAACTATTTTCACCATTACAGCTGGTGTTTTTCACCTTATGTGCATTTAATACCCAATATCTTGTGTGCTCTATGTGTAGTTGATGCTAGATGACAAGATAGGGTGCAAGGTAGTTATGATCAGCTCAGCAAGCTTTTGAGTATTTATTACTAAGTCTACTTTGCCCTTTGTGTAATTGATGTACAAAAAGCTAAGAATTAAGTTGTTTCTAATCAGCTCTTCAAGTAAGGTGCACTATTAGTCAGCCTAGCCTGGCCTGAACTGGAGATAGCTAAGCCATGTGGTGTCCTATTAGTGAGTAAAAGTTACTAATAGTCAGGCATATAAGCAACACAACTCAACTGGGTGCTCTTTTCTTTAGTGTACCATGGTATTGGATGGTTACTTGTCAATCTAGGCTGGTCCAGAGTCTAAATCTCTAGAATGGACCTCATTCAGGCCTCATGATGGGCTAATTGAGTCCCTCCTGGAGTTTTGTACTGTGATTCCAGTGATGCAGGGCACAAGCATAAGGGCATAAGGCCTGAAGATTCACTGCAATAGTCATTCATGAATAGAACAACCCTAGAAATACCTATGGATTTCAGGACAGGGCCTTAACTGACAGGTTAACAGAAATACCTATGGTTTATAGTTTAGCCACTGTGCAGTTGACAAGTAAAAATTTGACCTGGTTTTGTGCGCTTTACAAGCACACATTACCAATAAGCATCTTTGGTATTACTTATTAGGAGAAACATCTTAATGGAAAATCATCTGGAACTAATTTTCCTCATCATATATGGATGCTAGTGATAGGTAGTACGATTGCAGTCATTTCATTCTTTTGTAGCTTCTTGCCTGCGCATTCATATGCCTCCTTGAACTGTTAGACTTGTTATGTTACAGAAATAGAAATATGAGCCTGGTAGCCTTGCACAGCCCTCTGGACATGTGATTGAGTTATTCACCTTCTTGAGTCATATTTCAATCAAAGATTTCGTATTTACTATTTACATTTCAAACCCCTTGTAAATATGCTGCTGCATGGACTAATGGATCCGAATATCTCCAGGTATGTTGATGATGGAAGACCCTTTTGGCAACATATAGTCAGTTCTTCTACAGGCTACTCAGATTTGCAGTACTTTGAGGAACTTAATCATTACTATATGACTGAAAAGGTGAGATGGGCTGTAATCAAAATTTTGTCAAACCTTCTTGTATGTTAGAGCTTATAAAGTGCTTTATGTTTGCTAGGCTTGGCAGCTCTGTGACCCTGATGCTAAATATGTTTTTGAAGCATTGAGAAGGGCTGGTGTAAAAACAACAGTTGTATCCAACTTTGACACCCGTCTTCGGCCACTTTTATAGGCCCTGAAATGTGATCACTGGTTTGATGCGATTCTTTGTGTCTGTGAGGTGGGTTTCCATTTTCAGATGAGCTGGTTTAGCTAAGCCTATCATTTAAGCCCTGAACCTGCAGTTACCGTACTTTGTATCCAAACTTCAGCTATGGTTTTCCTATTAATCTTTGCTATTAAATTATGTTGTCTGGCTCCCTACTAACAGGTTGCAACGGAAAAGCCAAACCCAACGATATTCTTGAAGGCCTGCGAGCTGTTGGGCGTGAAACCTGAAGAGGCTGTGCACATTGGTGATGACCGTAGGAATGATTTATGGGGAGCTAGGGACACAGGCTGCGATGCCTGGCTCTGGGGCAGTGATCAGGCAACATATATTAGTTTTTTTAACAACCAAATATACCATGTACTGATCATGTAGTGCAATTGTTAGGATTGATCTTAATTTGTTAAATACCAAAAATATTGTTGCTGCGGATAAACAAAGATCATATTTGATAGTATGCATCACTTTTATTTGGTTTTCCGTTGCAACGCACAGGCACCTTACTAGTACAAAATTATTTTCCACTTGGGTGAGTGATCGTGTAGTAAAGGAGGAGTATGGATTCACTTCGAGTGATGTGGATATCTCGCTTGGGTAATGTTTAAAGACTTAAGTTTGTGTGCCATTGATTTAAGTCTTACCGTGCAACCATATGTCTAGTATGGGATAGATCTGGCTAATTAATTTTTGATATTTTAACTTTGATTTTGTCATTGTGACAAACATGGATGCTGATTTCTATGAGACACAAGAGAAGATGTGATGCGAAAGCTTGGCAGGCGGAACTGAGTTACGACTGAACATTATCAAGGCTTTATTATGATTCTCTTTAACGTGAGGATGATCACATCATGTGGGTAAAATTGTGCAACATCTGCAGAGTGTAAAACTATTCGAATAGCCGTGTCCCCAGTTATAGACAATGCTCGGTGACTTCACACGAAGGGTAGAGATTTCATAAAAACTTAGGAAGTGAATGGTTAGTTCTCGTGTAGTTCATTGGGTAGATGGTTAGTTCACTTGTGATTATTTAATTCCTTTGGTTATTTATTTATTATTATTTTCTTTAAAGTTTGCTTTTATTCCGTTTATTGTATTTACTTTAAATTATTGCTTTATACAAAGTAACCTTTTAGCTATCATTTGGTGAGCCTTGCATATTATATTGTATCTTTGTTAAAAATAACTTGCTGAGTACCAATGTACTTACAGCTTTATGCCTACTGTTGCTCAGTTGAAAAAGAAGAACCATATCAATAGGAGGTACCAGAATAAGGATACTTTGATGACTTCACTGATTAGGACTTTGCTTCTCAGTCAATTGTCTGTGGGCATATCGAATAGCTACCATGCTTATTTCTGTTTTTTACTGCCAGTTTTTTAAGCCCTTCAGGCAAGTAAGTTGTAAGCTTGGCCAAAAAATCGTACTCTGATAATTATTAATATTTGAGTTTATTTCTTTATTAATGGTGTATATGGTCAATATTTCATCTATGTTTATACTGTGTGCACTAGCATGTTTCTGGACTAGTACGATGTACACAGTGAGTCTGAATTTGTATGTTTGGGTCTCGACCGTCGACTAGGCCGAAGACGCGGGCCATGGAGCAGGCCACATGGAAGGAAGCTGGGCTAGAAAGGAAATGGGCCGTGAAGAAAGGAATTGGGTCAGAGGAAAAGTATTTCATCCTGGAAGGGAAAAATCTAGATTTTATTAAATTCTAAATTTTAGAAAAATGAGAAAAAAAATAAATTGTGCTCTAGAAAATAGCAAATAAATCCAATAAAATATAGAAAAAGTCCTTGCAATGAAAGGGAGAAAAATAAAATAGGTTTAAATTTAATTAATGTTTAATTTATACAAATTATATCTTTTTATTTTCTAATAATTCAAACTAATCTTTAATTAATTCAAGAAATCCAAATGGTTATTTTTATTTTAATAACTTCTGAAAGGCACTGAAAATCAGGATTCTATAATAGGCAATATTTTAATTCTAAATTTTACTAGGACACAGATACAGTAAAAGAGTAGTGATGTAACAAACGAATCTAACAACAATGTACTCATTACACTTCAGAAAATGTAGAAAAATGTTATAATAAAGTCAATTGATTGTGCAAACGGCTTACTATTGGGCTTGATGAAGAACAGGAAGCAGCGCAGGCTTATGCGGTGCAAAACATGGATGAAGCAGAGCAGGAGCGGTCGTACATGTTGTGCTGCCTAGAAACCTTATTACCACTCTATGCAGTACTCTCCATGGCAATGGCTTAGAGATAACCACTCTTCCTCCTTCCCGGTGAACGCCGAGGAGAAATGCCGATGAGGTTCAGTCGCATAGCATACTAGCATAGATCAGCAGAGGGGAAAGTAGAAAGAAAGGAAGAAGGATTTTGGTCACTCTAGCCTGAACGCCTCTAGGTATTCTGTGGATGTTTCCAGTAACTAGCACCATTAATTCAATTAAATCAAATTAATCCAGTAATTGATGCCATTAACTAAATTCATTAAGACATTTGCATATTTGTTCAAACAAAGAGAGAGAGAGAGAGATGCACGGTTTAACAGAGTTAAGGTGGATTTGATCTGCCAAGTGGCACGCCACATCACGACATGGTCATGCATCGCAAGTCACATGATTTTTCATGCGAAAAATACATGAATACGCATGTGTGTGCATGTAGATATGTGTGTTTAGCCAAATCCCTCTCTTGCCATGTGTCTCAAACTTTTAGGGAGTGGTAAGAATTCCACCTTATAAATTGGTCTACTCCACCTTGTCTTAGCAATATGATACTAAATCATATATGCTTTGGAATTATAGGAAATGAGTCTTACTCATATGGGCCTGTTTCTAACAATCCCCCACCAATTCCAAAGCAAGTGGCAAAAAGATGTCAAAGATATCATGCTAAAGTATTGTTAATATACCAGTCTTTGAGTATAAATCCCGTACGGGTTAAACTTGCACACCTAGAATGACAAGATTCATCTTGTCACAACTGATGAAAGGACTATGCCTTGAATTCACATCTTGTCATGATCAAACTTCACTTGAAATCTCAACTGATACTAGGCTACTAATGAACCATGCCTATGTCGAAACCCGAATATGCAAATCTGGACTCTCTGTATATACTGCACTAGTCCATGATCAAACTACTACACACATTAGAAACATAAATGGAATATCAACTATATTCATGATTAACCAAGAAAATTCTCAAATATTAGTAATTATCAGAGTTGTGATGTTATGGCCAAGTTTATAATTTAATGGCCGAAAGGGCTTAACAAAACTAGCAGCGGAAACACAATGAAAGACAAAGCAGCCATTCGACATGCCCACAAGCAATCGACTGGGAAACGAGGCCCTAATCCGAGAAGTCATTGAAGTATCTTCCTTCAAGTATCTCCGGTTGATATGGTTCTTATTCTTCAACTGAGCAAGTATGGATATAGCCGTTAGTACATAGAGTACTCAGCAAGTCATTTGTAACAAGGGTGCGATATAATTATGTAAGGCTTACCAAATGATTGCTGAGTGGTTATTTTGCAGAAAGCAACAATATAAAGTAAATACAATAAATAGAAGGAAAGCAAACTTAGAAAATGATTAATAAGTAAATAATAAAAGAAATTAAATAATTCATAAGTGAACTGACCATTCATCTAATGAACCACCCATGAACTAACCCTTCACTTCCCAGACTTAGCCTAACCAGGTTTTATAAAATATCTACCCCTCGTATGAAATCACTGAGCATTTTCCACAACCTACAACATGGCTATTCGAATAGTTTTACACTCTACAGAAGTTGCACAACTTTACCCACACTATATGATCATCCCATAGTGATGACACTAGAGCAACACACTTCCTTGGGCATGCTGACTAAGAAGACCATAACAAGGCCATTACAATGCTCGATCTCAACTCTCTTTTGCCCACTAAGATTTCATGATCGAGTAGGCTAACCACATAGTTGAACAGATCCCTCTTATACCCCATGGAAATGTCTAACCGACACCTATTGACATACCGATGGTGAAACTGATATTGAAACATCACAAATTAAATAACCAGGTCCATCCCATACTAGATATGTAGTTGTACAATAAGGCTCAGATCAATAACACATAAAGTTAAGTTCTTAAACATTACCCAGGCGACACATTTAAATCTCTCGAAGTGCTAACCACACTTCCCTATTTACTGCACGATCACTTGCTGAATAAAAACTAGTTTTGTATAACCAATACCAATGACACTGCTCATGTCATGGTGCTCAAATTTTATAACTGTGCTTGACCACCCTGATTTAGTATCTCATTAAGTCAAAATTAATTAATTAATCAATATATGATGATGAGCCCAACGTACTATAAGCATGGCTAAATATATTAAACGTATAATCCATGTGATAACTAGTATTGTATCACTAGATAAATACCCATCCTATAGTGACAATGGAATCATGGAATTCAAGTTATCAAAGTGGAATTAATCAAGTTGGACAATAAATACCAGATACAAAGGTTTATATTAAAATAGCAATGCAGCATAATTTAAAATAAAACAATAGATAAAAATATTTGATAACTAAATTCAACATTATGAAAGGACATGAGTTTCCTTGGCCTTGCTCAGATACCAACTCTTGGTCTTTAGATCCTACTTCAGCTCCTTCAAAGACATTATCTAACGAAAGAGAAAATGAATGAAACATAAGTAAATTCAAATAAACTCCAAAAAAATTCAAAACCAGAACCAAATGATATAGCTCAATTTTAGATGAATTTAGGAAAAAGAATCGGGTCAATCGAAGCTAGAAAAATTAATTGACTAGAAAAACATTGAAATTAGAAAAATACTATTGTAATGTGGACCGGGTGCATAGAATACGATCGTCTATGGTGGACTTGGCTCATAAAATAGTGCATGTGCTACGAGGTTGCTGATGTGGCACCTAGGGCTGACGTGGTACTGACACATGGCACTATGGCTAAGGTAGCAAGATGACGTGGTGGCTGACGTGGATGGTGATGTGGCACTGACACGTGGCTTAGGTGGCGACATGGTAGACACGTGGACTGACACATCGGACTAGGGATGACACGGCTACTTGCATGGCTTGCTAACTTAGCTTGGTCTACAGGTCTACGACACGGTGGCTCTGACATGTGGGACCTGCATGTCAGTGACATGGCACACATGGACTCAGTCTATGCGGAAGCTGAAGTGATGGCCAACACAGGTACAGGGTGGTGTGATGGCTGACATCGGTTGATGCACGAATCGAGGCTAGCAGGATGGTGGACGGCGACCGAAGGTCATGCGGCATAGGTGAGGCAAGACGACAGCACTGACCGAAGCGAGGTGAGACGTCCGAGAGGGGACGACAGATGGCGGAGATGCTCACCAGTGGAAGGTCAATGATAATGGCAACAGGGACAGAGATGAAGACGATGTCGACGGCACACAAGGCGGTGGGCAGTGATGACAAAGAACGGCGAGGGCAAAGCGGCTGTGGGATGCGGGGAAAACATGGAAGGGCGACCACCTTAAATACATAGACACCAAGGTGTCTGGTGCGGTGGTAGGCCAGGCCAGAGGGAAGATGGGCTGGGCTAGGGTTTCGGCCCAAAGGCTTTAGGATAATTTTAGGTTTTTATTTATTTCAAAAATTGGTTTAAATTTAATTAAGCTCTTAGAAAATAGCAAATAAAAATGGAAAAGTTCCAAAAAATTCAAAAAAAAATCCTTGAAACATAAGGAATCCAAATAAAATATTTTTAATAATAACTGAAATTTAAGTTAGTCACATTAAATCTTTTTAATTTGTAAAAATTCAATTTAAGCATAAATTAATTCTAGAAAAATCCAAATGATGAATTTTATTTTGAAAGCTTCAAGAAAACTATGAAAAACAGGATGTTACACCTAAACAGAGCATTAAAACTTCATGTTCACTGATCTTCTTATAAGCTTTTTGTAGAATGCACTGTTCTTGTGAACTATGACCACACAGTTAGACTCAAGTAGGTGTATTCTTTCTAGGTATTCTATAGGCTAATATCTTTTCTTTATTTGGACAACTGAATACAATAAGGCTTTATACTAATCTTTTATACAATTGAAAATACTTTGTCTATTAGGACATGAGTACAATGAATATGTACTCTCTTATTATAACATCAACTTGTTTTTCCATTATCTAAGTCACGGGATCTCCGATCATGAAGGTATGGGTTACTATTGTGATGTAACTCAAATAAGCCTCATTCCCATGTTGATAGATGCAACGGAAATCACTTTTCATGCTAACCCCTTTGTAAAAAGGTTTGCCAGATTTTTCTCAATATGAATATAATTCATAGCAATCACTCCGGAGTTTTTTTAGTTTTCTGATATATTTGAGCCTACTCTTCACATGTCTGGAGGATTCATATTATTCTTAGAACTTGTGACTGTAGCCAACACTGTTTAATTATCATAGTACATCAGGATTGGTAGTATTGGTTTTTCAACTAATGGCAAGTCCAATAGAAGCTCTCTCAGTCATTCAGCCTCAACACTAGTTGTGTCAAGTGCTATAAGATCTGCTTCTATGGTTGACCTCGTCAAAATAGTTTGTTTGCATGACCCCCATGAAATTACAGCACCAACTAAAGTAAATACATAGCCACTTATAGCTTTGATCCCATCCAAATGAAAGATCCAATTGGAGTCTATAGGATCAAGGATTACCGACTAGAGGAGGTAAATAGGAGGTTCTAAAATTCTTGCTTTCTAAAACTGATTTATACTATTTTAGAGATAAGCAAGATGAATATTGCAATTCAAGTCCTACTCAATTTAAGTATAGCTAAGGCACCACAAGACAAGTCTCTACCAATATATCTCTAGCATAACTAAATAAGACAATTTCAATAATATCAATTTGCTAGAAATATAAATGTGAAAAGTAGAAGCAAAGAAATAACCAAATGATGATAAAAGATGTTTTGCTGTGGTATCGAAGACTTGTCGGTCTTCACTAATCCATGTTGAGGAAAACCTAAGAGACTTGGACCAGCTCCATGAATTAAGCCTTGCTCCTCGATTCCACTAGTAGTTATTCTTCCTTCTCTTCAGAGATGGTGAACATCAAACCATTTACAAGTTGGCGCCGGATCTCTTCACAATCTCCTTGAAGAGATCCCCATGCAATCACCCACCAAGTCGTCTAGGTGCCGCAAGCATCAAGAGTAATGAATCATAACTTCGCTTGATGGTAATCAAGTGCCAAGAATCAATCTAGAATGAATGCACTTGATTTTTGGCTCAACTACCTCAAATGAATGCAACAAGAGTAAATGAGGTGTGGAGAAAGTGCTCTAAGCTCAAAGATGTTATATGAAGTCTCAAGCACTTGTCTCTGAGTTCGTGGGGAGGTATTTATACCCCTACCAACTAAATCTAGCCGTTAGAGTAAGAATCCTGAAAAAATCAGGATGAGTGGTAGTACCACCGTTCATCGGCTGGTACTACCGCACCTGTACTGATAGGATAGTAACGGCTATAGCAGAGCCTCTGAACTAGCTAATGAAATAGCAGCGCGGTATTACCACCGTTGTAATCGTAGTAGTTCCGTTCTGTGGTAGTTCCGATTTTGGGAACGGTACTTCCGTTTTCTTGAGGACCAAAATAGTCCTCTTTGGAGAAAACGTACTACCCTTAAATTTGGAACATTTGAGGTCCGGTAGTACCGCTCAAGAGTTACTGTCATATAGTGATATGGTAGTACCACCATTATAACTCTGGTACTACTGTTTTCCAGAGAAGTAAAAGAGTTTCAAAAGGAACTCTCTGGAAAAAAAACATACCACCAACTAAACCTCGGTACTTCCGGGTTGTGGTAGTATCGCACTACCTTCCCGGTCGCACTGCACAATGGTAGTATCATCGAGCAAACTCCGGTACTACTGATTTTTGTGAGAAATGCATAATTGGCTTTCAATTTTAATTTTAATTGCATGTATGACCATAAATTGATTCAAATGGCACAAAAAAATACTGTTAAGCTACTAGTCATGATCCCTATTAATAGTATGGCGTTTAACCTAAAATCTAGTCTTCCATCATTTTTCCTAAGATCGGTAAAATAAAAAATGGATCTTAGACTACTTAAAACCTTTGTATTGAACCATATTATCCTCATGTTGACTTTTAGTATGCATCTCACAATCATCATCGGGACAAAACCTTTCGAACACAATAAACATGTTAGTTCCATATTCTCATAATGTCATTAATTACCAAAACCATTTTTAGGGGCTTAGATGTTTTTAATCTCCCCTTTTTGGTAATTGATGATAACCCAATCAATATGTGAAAAAGATGTAGTTTTGAATATACCAGTTGTTGAAAAACGAGTTATATATTTTTGTTGTGACTTTGAAAAATAAGTAATTCTTATAATGAGCTGAAATGAGTTTTGAGAATTATTTGCTTTTTAAAGTAATTTCAAAGAAAGCTCCCCCTAAACATGTGTTTATAAATGAGAAGAAACTTTGCAAGCTCATGTAAAGTTTTTGAAAATTTTGGCGAAGTTTCTTTTATTTGTTGAACTTGAGGGGATTGACAATATCATAATCAACACAAGATAAGGATTGCATTTCATGTAGAATAACTTAACCATATTACCAATAACCAAATTCAACAATATTACATAGCATGTCCATATAACGTAAAGCGTAATATCATAACAAGTTCATTACACGATAAAAGTTCATTACATAATGTCATATATAGTAAATAATAATATTATTGCTTCTTGTTCTTCTCGTCCTTTCCATTTCTTCTTCTCCCCCTTTCTTCGTCTTCTCCCCCTTTGGCATCAAAGTACCAAAAAGGCTACTATTGTAGTCCTTGAGGAGAAGGGTCACAATAGTGATGGCGACCAAAACGAACTGGAGAAAGAGGACAAGCTATGGAACACTCAAGAGAGGACATTCAGTCCCCGAGAGAAGCAACTAAAGCAGTTAAGGAGGTGATTTGTTCAGTGGCCTTTGTTAGGCCTCCATCTATCCTCAGCACTGCGAAATAAATCTAAGCAAGAGAAACTTGTTCTCCTTGTTGTCCAGGTGCATCTTCTTCTTGTTGTGCTCGAGGATGAGGAGCTGTAGGGATTGGAGGACCCTCTCTCGGCTTGTAGGCTTTGTGGACTGAGCCCAACCCACCACGATATCCGGTTTTTTCTAATGATCAGGGCTATATTATAGGGAGCATAATTGATTCTCTTGACCCGATCATTCTTATAGGAAGCAATCTCCTACAGTATGAGATAAACCACATCAAATTTTCTACCATGCATGATGTACTCAATCAAGTTCCATGTGTGACCCTTGATGGCATCAAAGTTCCCACTCATAGGAAGAATGGTGTGGTTGATGATCCTATTTACCAAGCTGGGGATGGGGATAAGGCCAGCTAGCTTGACTGGAGTATATCTGACATTGGAATCAAAGTATTCAGTCTAGGCTGGAACCTAAAGAGCAGGTCTAGCATAAACCTTTTCGTTGTGTCTTGACTCTATCCTAATAGGTAGCTCGAACTCATGCTTATGGCAATTTAAGTTTGTGGTTCCTATCATCCATGCCATATGCATGTAATTCGGAGATATATACAAAGTGGCATAGAATTTCCTGATAGTCTCCTCATTGTAGTCAAATTTGAGAGCAACAAGATTCTAAATATCGGCCCTTTGAAATAGCTGATATGTGCCATCATATTTGTCAAGCAATTCTAGGTGATTCCAATCTGCATACTTGTGATCAGCAAACTATCTATTGGTACCGTACATTTGTTCATACACTTGTTCTTGAATTCTGGTGTGGAACTTTGGATTCGTGGAATTCCTGGGGAGCATAAATTGATTTCACTGTCGCAGAATAATACAATCATCACTGGGGATGGTCTTTAGATTAACTGCCTGCTCCTCATGCTCTTCCATCTCATCATCAGATTCCTCATGTGAGGAGCTCTCTTGATGGTTAGACTTTGTCTTAGTCTCAGAGGTTGTAGCCTTTCCTCTATCCTCTCTAGCCTTCTGGCTACCTCTGGAATGTCTTGAGTGGCTTGGGGAGGAACTTGGGCTGCAAGAGGATCTGGAAGAGAGGATGCTTGACTGGAAGGCATTGGAGATGAAGAAGAGGTGTTTCTGGCATACACCTTGCGGGTAGCATTCTTGGTGCGAGGCATCTTCAAATAGAGAGAACAGATTTAAGTCTACTCTTCACATGTCTGGAGGACTTTATATTATCCTTAGAACTTGTGACTATAGCCAACATTATTTAATTATCACAGTACATCAGGATTGCTAGTATTGGGAGCACAAGGAAGAACATGGCCATTTGGCCAACCGTCAAGGAAGAAAGGCCCGTGCAGCCACAAGCAAAAAGGGAGAAAGCCCACTTGGCCAAGGCCAAGCAGCCCATGCAGTTCAGCAAGGTGAAGGTCTCGTGCACTCTCAACACTTGAAGGAGAAGGCCAATGCGGGTGTGGAAGCTCATGGTGCATGGCCCAAGCCTAAGACACAAGAGAAGGCCCATCCTCATGAGAAGCTGGCCCATGGCGTGGCAAGCCCAAGCTGAGCCAAGGCATGACATGCTCAACAAGATGAAGGCTAGTTTTTGGAAGAACTCTCAAAAACCCAATCAATTTTTTAGGGTACTCCCTAAAATCGAAGGCTCCATAAGTGTTCAAGTAAGGCATGTGTGCCACTTATTTTGGTTGAAACCAGTCCATGGTTCGGTTTGTATTCCATTTAGCTAAGTGAGTCCAAGTCAAACTTATTTAATGAAGTCCGAACTGCTAGAGATAAGCTAGATGAGTTCTATTCGGTTTGTTTGGCCAAATTAGGTTTTGGTTCGGTCACCCCATGACTGAACGCATAGGGAGTCAGCATTAGGCCTAGATTTGCATATGTGAGACTTGGGTGGTGCCCTCAAATGCACCAACACCCCCTTGCATCCTTAGACCATGATTTAATATATTGATTTCAGAGTAGCTGATGGAACTTGTCCTTCTCCTAATTTTGCACAGCAACTAGAGAGGGGAATTGGGTGCTCTCTATGCCATATTCTTGTTGTCCCCTTACAAAATTTCAAGGAACGTCTTCCACTTCCTCATAGTTGGGTGGAAGAACCTTCAAGAGTGTGGTTGGGTGAGTTTATATGTCATAGGTTATTGCACGAGCAGTGGTTGGCCATGCCAGATTCATCAGGTCACACTAATTATCCTTGATCATATGTCAAGTATATCAGGCACCCTGTGTCATAAATACAAAAGGGATTTTTATAAGTGATGAATAAACAAGGATGTTGATGGATTCACATGGATTATTAGGAAGAATTAGTACTGTTGTATAAATTGATGGAATTTATCAGATAGGATTGACTAAATAAATGGATTGATAGAATTTTGGAGAATTAGAAGGTGCGGTAAACATCATTGGGTTATAGACTTAATTAATGATATTATTCTTGGTGGATGTTTATAATGGTGAATTAGTTTGAAAGTAAATAGCAGAGAGCATAGTTGATTACTGGATGAGTAGAACGTGATTATGAATCAATGGTGAAAATGATTGGATTAAAAGGGAATTGTGATTCAAATGATATTGGTGGATTAAAATGAGAATATTGGATAATGGTGAAAATGATTGGATTAATAGGGAATTGTGATACAAATGAAATTGGTGGATTTAAAATGGGAATATTGGATTATCACTAGGATGCAGAGTTGAATAGTTGGCAAATAATAGATCTAAGATTGGATTTATAAACTCATGGTAGAACTTGAGATTTAGATAACCATGATTTGATTAAAGAAGTGTTGAATGATACAATAGGAAGGATATGTTTGGTGGATTGGATAAATGATAATATTTATTGTTTGGAGTTTTAAATATCAGTGATGCCATGACTAAGTAATAAGGGAAAGTAGCATAGATATAAATAGTAAGAAGTAGAAAATACATTAATAAGGCCATTGGATTCTAAGCCTATGTACAGAAGTAATGTGGAGCAAATTAATCCCTTGATCAACATTGAATGTTGGAAGATATTGAAATATCCTTGTAAGTATAAGGGAAGTTTTAGAGACAAATATCCCAGGGAAGCAATCAGGAAGATCATTTAATCTCACCTCATTCTATTACTCTCCTACTTCTTTCTTACTCCCATCTTTTTTTAGTTTCATTTCCCTTGCTAAGCCTAAAAATATTATAGAACTGATTTATAAATCTCAGTTACCATTAAACAGAATATTACTGGACAAATTAAAGATCTAACAACACAACAAATGCAAAAAAAATCATAAGAAGCAGCCGAGTATGATGGAAGTCCTAGCTATCATCAGAAAAATTAGATTGAATATCACTAGACTAAGATACTAGAACAACAGGCAAAGCTATTGCGATAGTTCATTGGAAAGATGTCGCTAGAAGAATCAACGTTAGCACCAAGTATGACTGCATTCAAGTTTACAGCCTTTCTGAAGACTCAACCACCCGAATTTTCGACAGCAATAGAGCCACTAAGCGCTGGCAATTTGTTACAAAATATTGAAAGAAGAATGGATACTATCTAGTGTACAGATAAGGAGAAAATTCTTTTTGCTACTTACCAGCTATCAGAAGCAGCAATTACTTGATGGAATGCTATTCAGTAGATACAACCGACAAAGGAAGATATTACATGGGAAGAATTTGTAAAGAAATTACGTAAGGCCCATATTTCTTTTGAAGTTATTACAAAGAAACATCAAGATTTTCTTAATCTTTCACAAGGAGAAAAGTTTATCATAGAGTATTGTCGAGACCCAAATTTACAAATCTGAACTCTTTGTGTATATCGCACTAGTCCATGCTAGTGCACACAGTGTAAACATAGATAAAATATCGATCATAAACATGATTAATAAAGAAAAAGACTCAAATATTATTAATTATTAGAGTATGACCTTATGGCCAACCTTACAACTTACTAGTAAAGTGCAGTAGTACCGCACTTTGTACTGCGGTAGTTTCGATTTCCCTGATTTTTCAGAATAAATTTTTGCAACAGCTAGTTTTCGTTGGTGAAGGTATAAATACCCCTCCACCTGCCCAAGAGCAGGGTGCTGAGCTTGCATTGATCATACTTGAGCCCTAGAGCATTCATTCCACACCTCCCTCTTGCTTGAGCATTCATTTTGAGGTGTTTTGAGATTTTCAAGTGCATTCAATTCTAGTTGACCCATTTGCACTTGAGCGTCGTCAAGCAGAATCGGTGATCTATTCTCTTGGTGCTTGCCGGCACCTAGACGGCGAGGAGGTTAATTGCGAGGTGACTTCTTCAAAGAAGATTGTGAAGAAGCCCGAGCCGATTTATGAGTGGTTTGTAACTCGCCATCTCTGGAGCGGAGGAAGAGCTACCACTAGTGATCGAGGAGTTAGGCTTAATTCATGGAGCCGGTCCAAGGGCACTTGGGCTTTCCTCAACGTGGACTCGCGAAGACCGGTAAGTCTTCGATACCACGGGAAAACATTGTGTGTTTAATTGTGATCATTTCTTTACCTTGGTTTAGTATTTATATCTTTGATAAGTAATTTGATACATTGTTTATATTCCATTGTGCTTGATTAGCTTATGCTATATTGATTACTTAGAAATACTAAAATTGAATAGGCTTGGTTTATTTAACACTCTTGTCTTGTGATAAATTGCTACAACTTGTTTAATTAGGCAAGAATTTTTATAACCTCCTATTCACCCCCTCTAATTGGTTATCCTTGATCCTACACGGAGGAGGACAAGCTCTGAAAAAATTAAATCTAAAGGTAAATACTAGAAAATGGAAAATTCTACTGTGTTGTGGACTCGATGCACGAAAAGATTGGCTTACGGTGGACATGGTTCATTAAACAGTGCACAGTGCATAGCTTGGATAACATGGCTGCTGACTGGACAACTAGGACTGATGTGGCAGTAACTGACACTTCCACTAGCATTCCCATCACTCCTAGATGCTTAAAAGCCCATGCTCCTCACTAGATCCAACTAAGATGTTGTTGTGCCATGGAGAAGCCCTGACAAGCTCTTCTCATCGCCGACCATCTACAATAGACCTCGACAACCACAAACCCCATGGAATCACCTTAGCCCCTTAAGTCCATCCATGTACTCAATTGCCATCGGAAGCCCCCACTGGAGGCCGGCTCTTCGCTGTCATGCTTTGCTCAAGCGCATGAAGCGCCTGAGGTAGGAGACAATTGAACCCACACCTTGGGCCAGACCATTTTGGCCCAGAAGCCAGAAACCACCCAAGCCAAGTCATGGGCTAAGCCCAATACTGTAGCACACTATTCGCAACCTAACCTAATACTATTCAAATCCTTACCAAACACTATTCCAAACACGGTACTATTCCCAATCTGACCTGTTATGAATAGTACAAACCCATTATTGTACACAGAAAACCCATTGACATGTATAGAGTCATTTTTGACTATCTCGAGCCCATC
Source organism: Melocanna baccifera (assembly GCA_036346265.1). Classification (NCBI taxonomy): domain Eukaryota; kingdom Viridiplantae; phylum Streptophyta; class Magnoliopsida; order Poales; family Poaceae; genus Melocanna; species Melocanna baccifera. The sequence continues at coordinate 9,732,340 of CM070705.1, read as the reverse complement.
TAACTTATTTTCAACTCTGTTTAGCCAAACCAAGCACCACTTAAATTCTATTTGACTAAACCCATTTTCTTTTATGTCTTTTTAGTAATTTTTTTGCACTTTGTTCCCGACTTGCTTTCTACAAAGCAGGAACTCATTTGTATTTGTTCTTATATTCTAGTATCTAAATTCAACAAGTTGGTCAACGGAGGGGCTGCGGAGAAATTAAAGTAGTTGGTGTCAAACCTGAAGCCTATAGAGAAGTAATCAATGACCTTGGATAATGAGGCAAGTCCTTATAATTGATCATGTCGAACCTAGTTTTCAAATGCAAATATTTTGCTTTCAAGTATAAGTGCATGCTTGCCATTGTTGTTTATGTAGATTGCCTAGCTACAGCATATAGTTGATGCCTCCTATTTCCCTACCTTGATTATTGATAACATCTTTCCCTTGTCACCATAGGATACTCATAATAATAATGGCATATTATGGTTGTGCTTAGATATGCTCTAGTAGTAAAATAAAATACAACCTGAATAATGCCAATAGAAACTTGAAACATGATAATGGAATGGTAATGTGGGTTAACATTGGAAATAGGGAATGTTTTATAAAATGGTGAAGACTCAGCGAGTGATTGGTATGAGACCAGTGCAAGGACGGCACTAGGTTTGTTGGTTTGTCTTGCCTGAGTTAATTAAGGACCGAATCCATGTGCGCTCATTTCTACACCTAGTCGTGTAACCATAAGTCTAGTATAGGATGGACCTGGCCAACTAATTTTCTTAGTTCTGGTGTGAACACCTATGCAATTGCAACAAAGTTGGGAATGGTCTGTGGGGTCATTCCCTGGGTGGAATGTGATGGGAGTAAACTTGAAGGATCACTACCCTTATAAGAGTGCATTGATGATGAGGGAGAGACTCCCTAACGATGGGGGTTCCTCAGCACTAAGGGGTTATACTCAGTGAGTGATTAGTATGAGACCAGTGCAGGGACGGCATCAGGTTTGTTGGTTTGTCTTGCCTGAGTTAATTAAGGACCGAATCCATGTGCGCTCATTTCTACACCCAGTCGTGTAACCATAAGTCTAGTATAGGATGGACCTGGCCAACTAATTTTCTTAGTTCTGGTGTGAACACCTATGCAATTGTAACAAAGTTGGGAATGGTCTGTGGGGCCATTCCCTGGGTGGAATGTGATGGGAGTAAACTTGAAGGATCACTACCCTTGTAAGAGTGCATTGATGAAGAGGGAGAGACTCCCTAACGATGGGGATTCCTCAATACTAAGGGGTTATACTTCTAGAGTAGGAGAAAGCATCAGAACTAAGTATTATAAAAGTCTTATTATGATTTCTTAGTCGCATGCCTATGAAAGCCTGTAATAGCTAACATTATGAGTGAATCATATCTTATAAGTAAAGTTGTACAACTTCGGTAGAGTGTTATAATGTATTCAAATATTTGTGCCCCAGGTCATGGGCAAAGTGTGGAAATATCATAGTTTATAGTTTTCATAAAATAGTTACTAGTTAATGGTATTTATAGATATAGTTTGATGGTATGGAAGTGGATATGGAATGGTGTCCATGGAACGGACATGGTAAATAACTATGAAGGGAGTTGCCTCATGAATTTGTTTGAAACTGGATATTTTGATTTTAGTTAAAAATGGCTAAGTCATAGGTTTGAAAACTAGCTATAATATCATATTTGGCAAATTGGCTTCACACTAAAGAATATATAATGACATCCTTTGGTTTAACCCGACATATAGATATTAGCCCCCTATAAATGCATTCTGCTATAGAGACTTGTTGCGTACCTAGTATACTCAATCTTGCATTATTTTCATCAGAGCACATACCATGAGAAGAAAGGATGCTTCAACTTTCATGTTAGGGTTACGGCCGCACTCAAGTATTCTTGTGGGATATTCTTTTGAATGTAAGTTAAGTTTTAGGCTTGGATGCCCATTAAAATTTTAAAGTTAATCGTTAGGTCATATTTTAATCAAGTTAATTATTTTTAAATGATTGAGAGTAGGCATGAAACTCTTTTTATCCGCAACTAAATTCCTGAGCTGTTGCAGGAAGTACGATGGCCCTGTTACCAAAAAAGGGGTCGTTACATATATTCTAAAATGAGAATTACACCTCTAGCTAATCTAAAGGCATCAGCTTGATTTAGCTTAAGGTAAGACAGCGTGCGACCAAGATAAGCAATAGTACCGTACCCTTGCTCATGGACCTCCTCCTAGCATGTCAGTGACAGTTTGTAATGATTATGTAAATGAAGTTCTATCGGGATTAATGCTCTCGAGGTCCTAACTAAACTATACCAAGTTAACAAATGATTGTAGTTGAAGAGGATCGTATATATAAGAGGGCTAGATATCATTTCAAAATGTTGAAGTATTGATAATAAGGTCTATAAATGTTTTTTAAAAAATCAATCTATTATTTTTTCCCAAAATTAATTAAAAATTTTGACCATCGAATTAAGATCCAACACTCTGGATCTTTTCCCCCAAATCCTATACAACTTCTAATCCCCTCCCAAGCCTACTCCCGTATGATGCTTTGTTGACCTCTGCTGCTTCTGCTCGAGCACTCCTCCCACCACGGTTCAAGCACCTCCTTCCCTATAGGTTGTAGCATCTCACTGGCGCAAGCAAGGCCAACTGGAGCTTTGCCTCCTTCGTGTCCACCACGCACCTCCTCCTCTCCTTTGTGTTACTGCATCCCTACATGTCACTACTACCGCCGCTCTTGCTTCTTCTCCTCTCCGGTTGGCCTCTCCTGCATATCCTCCTTTGCCTTGCTGTCACATCTAGCAATGGGTGATGGCACCTCTGGTGCATCTCCTTAATATAAGGAAAAGAGTGGGGAGGCATTCGATGGAGTGTGGGTTCCACGGCAACGAGGTAGCTTCGTTGGTAGGGGCACTTGCGTGCACTCGTGCTGGTATATGGGTATGCTAAACTAGCATAGATTAAAACTTTCTACTATATAAACCAGGAAGACATGTAAGTAAGAGATCATAGATCATTACCACTAGACACGTAGTACAGCGGAAGTAGAGTTGAAACAACTGGTTCAACGTTGCATGCATCAATATAGTGGAAGTAGTCAATGGTCCTCTACCCAACCGTCTCCTCCTCATGATTATCCCGATCAGCACCGTAGTCGCGGCAGCGTCTCTACCAAGGTTCACACATCTAGGGATGGAATAACTTGTGTCGGTGTGCTAGCACTAGTGCTCACAACATGGGTTTTGAGAGGTAGAGGCTAGGGTTCCGATGGGTATGTCTCGAGATACCTACCTCAGCCCTGGGCCTCTCTTTATATATAGCCTCCAATTACATCTTTATCCGATACGATCAAATATTGTATCTAACTCAGAAAACCTCTAATTGGATCTTTATTCAATATGAGTTGAGATCATATCCCACTCAGAGAGCCTCCAACCAGATCCAATATAAGTAGAGATCGTATCTCACTAGGAATATTTCATTTGGACCTTATCATTTTAACCCATTAAGTTTGTGACCATATAGATTCATGTGTATTCGATCATGGGTTGAAAACTCCTTTTCGGTTCATAAATTGATAGCAGTCCCTAGCAGAATATAACGACTCTCAAATATATATAAAGATCATATTAAACAAACATATATAGTACTTATGTACCGATCCCTTTATTTCATGATACCAGATCGAACTCAAGGCAAGAAGCATGTCATCTTATGATAGTTCGATCCTTCACTCGAACCTATCTTGGATTACTCAATTGTGATTGACTCCTCAACCACATTCGGTATGGCCATGCACTTACATAATCCTCCGCATGTTTCATAGTGATCACCTATTTATGGAGTAGTGTTTAGCGATATCTATGTAAACTATTATACATATAGAAAACTATAATGATCTCAGGCCTAAGTATCCTACATACACTATATATGAGATCAACTAATGACAATTAAGGATATAACAATTTTTGTAGTGTCTATAGTAGGTTAATCTAACACCATATTCTCTAACATGTGTCCACATTATTAATTTGATATCCATATATCCATTATTCATGAAATATAATCATCAATCAATATATATGCTGATCTATAAATAATAATTATTTCATATAATAATATAAGAACAGCGATGATTTAGAACAACATCAAAATATGAATAAAGAGTTCCACGAATAAGTACATACTTGTTGATCAATATAAAAGATATTTATTCAAAAGATAAAATAACATATTATTCAAAAGATCATAAATATAAAAATAATACAATCATCTCTATGATCGTATTCAGGGCATATCACTAATAGCTTGAACATGGCTTCGCTGGCGGCACCGCTCACCAGATACAAGATGTCGCCTTAGAGCATGAATCTTGAAGCGGATTTGAAGGAAAGAAATCCGACTGCTTTCCTTAAAAATTTTAGTTGACTGTTGTTTAGCAAATCTGTATATCCACCAATCCAGCGTAGAAAGCTCCAAAGGGGAAGGAGATGTAGGATGCCATTGAGAGATGAATCTCGCTCTCCCTCCAACTAATATAACAAAACCATGTGCTCACCTTTCACAATGGCCAACTAGGGCCAGGGCCACCAGTCCAGCTCTTGATCGAGGGATCGGAGCAAGGGCATGCAGTGCAGTGCATGAATGAGCAACGAGCGCTAGCAACTGAAGCATGCATAAACCAAATATGCATTCATTGCATAAGTGCACACCATTAACCTTTGATCAAATGAAAGCCATAGGAAAACAGTGGCAAGGACTCGACATTTGATTTGTAATGCAACAACGTTTGAAGAATCCAAAAGAAAATTTAAATATGAATTCGCCGTGGCTATCCATGGAGCAAAGAAGAAAAACTCTCTCATAGAGGAATGCTGAATAATCTTTCTTAATTTCTTCTTTCCATTTGTAAATATGTAACTGTACATTATATTTATAATATTATACATATATACAGTACGTAGGATCCTCTCCTACTGTTTTCATTGAAAAATGCAACAGTGTGCGGATGATCTTAACGTTGAACCACTCTGGTCCTGATCGGTCTGTTAGATGAAATATCAACCGCATAGATGCACCCACGCATGAGTCAGATCCATCTCTCCTGCAGCTGCTTACATTTTCTCTCTCCACCTGTTGTTTTTCGTTCTCAGGAGGGGGAGAGAGAGGGAAAGGAATGCAAGCTGCTGTCGATTAGTCTGTCATTGTCGACTTAGCTTGCATCAGCCACATGAGCCCATGCAGCTCGATCGAGCGGCGGATTGCCTAGGAAATGTGCAGAACTGGGGACGCACCCTGCAGGGTGCGTCGACCATGATTCATACATTTACATGCATGTCTGAAAAAGTGTGATGAGAGGTGATAATTAAGGGTGATTTCTCTGAGAGGTGATAAGGGTGATTTCTCTCTTTGGATTCGGACACATCCATACCCGAGGACATTCCCAGTCTCCCGTGTATCCTTTTCAAAATGCAATGCAACTAATCATAATTTTTTTTGTTAGATAGTTCATGATGCAATTAAGTACCCTGCAAATGTTCGACTGAAAACACAACAAATTAATGCTAGGAGAAACAGAAAAGGCAAATTTCAGTGAATAATAGTTTTATGTTTTTTCTTTTTCGTTTTTGGATTTCCTTTTCAATTGGATTTGTCTTTATGTTTCTAGCTCCATGCGTATATCGGATTTAGATTTCAAAATTCGTGGCATGATAGATTGATTCTGTTTCAATATTGTTAAATTTTTTGGGAATTTTTATGATTACTTCACTACTACACACTACTAGAAAACGGATCATCCCTCACGGGTTTTAATTTTCCTGACGGGCGCGCATAGAACGTGAGGGATATACAGTTTTTGTGACGGGCGCACGTATCGCCGTCACAAAAATATATTTTCCTGTCGGGCTCCTTAAACCGTCAATAAAATAGGCTATTTTTGTGACGGTCCTAAGTGAACCGTGAGGATAATTGAAGATGAGCCCGTGAGGCTTCTCCAGCCCGTGAGGCTAATTCCAGCCCGCCTGATATTTTCGCAACGCGCTGGACTGAAAAGTGAAAACCCTAGCTAAATTTCCCCATATCCCCTCGCCGTGAGAGTAGCCCGCCCGATATTTTTGCAGCCGCCATCGCCCCTCGCCCGCCTCCTCCGCCCCATCGCCCCTCGCCCGTCTCCTCCGCCCCATCCGCTCGCCTGCCTCCTCCGCACCATCCGCTCGCCCGCCTCCTCCGCCCCATCCCCTCGCCCACCTCCTCCGATCCGCCGGCCCCATCCCCTCGCCCGCCTCCTCCGCCCCATCCCATCGCTCACCTCCTCCGATCCGCCCCATCCCCTCACCCCGCCGCCCTGCCTCCCCAGGTCCGCCCCGACGTCGCAGCTCTACCCCGCCTCCCCAGGTCTGCTCCGCCGCCCCAGGTCCGCCCCACCGCCCCTCCTCCCCAGGTCTGCCCCGACGGCCCAGCTCCGCCCAGCCGCCCCGCCTCCCCAGGTGTGCCCCGACACCCCAGGTCCAGGCCGTCGCCCCAAATCCACCCTGCCCCCGATGGCCCAGCTCCGGCTCGCCGTCCCGCCGCCCCAAATCCACCCCGCATTTATCTTTTCAATGTTGCAGTGAGTTTTTGATTTGGATCCTCCATCGGTTCTTGATTTGGGTTTGTATTTTACCGCAAATGAGACGGCATATAGTTGCAGTGGCAAGGCATCAGGTCATCTTTATGGATCGACTTTCTTCTTGATGCCCATTGGTATTATGCTGTTCATTAAGATTATAGTTTTTACAATTATTGTCTTTCTTTTGGTGCTTGGTTCAATGTAAAATGTGACAGCACTGAAGAGTGAAGAGAAGTCACGAGTCTATAAAACGAAACATTGTTACTCCTATAACAGTTGTTGACTTTTCGTATCAATGGTCCATATATATAGATTACTTGTGAACTAATAGTTGCACTAAACTAGTATTATTGTAATCTTTCACCTTGCATCATTCATGCATATAGAAACGCCGATAGAATAATCAATAATGTCGGATGGTAGGAGAGTAATGGTAGGAGAGTAATGCATGCATGTGTCATCTTTGTTGCTTATTTTTCTTGTGTTTAGCTCCATTTAGGCTAGCTTTCTCTCTCTATATTTATGCCTTATGTTTTGTTAAAAATTCCGGCCAAAATTGGGACAACATGCAGTCATGTATGATACGTTTGTGCATTATATGAGATGTGCATGATGATGATGCATGCATGCTAATTAGAAGTACGGTTAGCTAGTGTATATGTATTTTACTTGTTGTATCTAACTACCGTTCTATGTTAATTTTATGTACTCAATCAATACTACCTGCTTGATTTTCACTAGCATTGTAATATGAAGCTTTCAGCTGAACTTTATTTGGATTTATAGAATGCACACAATTTCTAAAACAATGGTGTGTGTATGAATGTTGCAGCGATAGCGATTGAGAGAGGAGCATTGTAGACTGTTGATGTGTTGACTGCCGAATACCAGATAATCATAGCAAATTTTGATCCCTCGTGGTTCAAAACGGCCTTTGATCTTCCAAGGGGCACCCCCACCACGAGGAGCCGCCGGTCAGTTCACGTCGTTGGTATATTCATATACACATCTGTCCAGTTTTCAGTCTACATCATTTTTGTGTTAGTATACATTTCAGTTTGTGAAAGATAAATTGCAATATGCTATGGTGGTTTTATCTTAAATTAGGCTCAACACTATAGTTTAGTACACATGTCAGTTTGTGAAAGATAAATTGCAATATGCTATAGGATATTTGTACAGTACAAATGCAACATACCTTGTTTTAATAAATATAATTTTATGCCTGACATATTCATGTTATGCACACAGAATTATTTCATGGCACATCATGAATGGATGTATAGTGGATGGCAGCGGGGTAAAGCTCCCTCAAATGAATGGATTGAACAAACTACATAGTTCTTAGATCATCCATTCTCAAATCCTAGAATAGTTGAAGGTGACACCATTAAGTGTCCATATGCAATGTGTAGGAAGTATTTTAGGCACAACAGGCATATTGTAGAGTTGCACTTAAGTAAATATGGGTTTAGGTCAAACTATGAAACATGGACAACACATGATGAACAGGACCCTTCAATAGATCATGAGGAAATCAATGAATGTAATCGGATGGACAATCTGTTGATTGACCTAGGTGGTGACCATCCACCGGGAATTGAAGAGGAGCCAACGGCCTCTGCTCAGGCTTTCTATAGAATGGTCGCTAGCGCTGACGAACTAGTCCATGAGAACACAACACACTCAAGTCTGTCTGCTGTCGCTCATTTGCTAGCTATAAAGTCACAATACAATATGTCAATTGCACACTATGACGATGTATTACAAATAATTCATGAACTTTTGCCTCCGGAGTCTAAGTTGTTCGAGGACTTCTACCGTTCAAAAAAGTTGTTAGAGGGTCTCGGAATGCCATATGTGAAAATTGATGTGTGTTGTAATAACTGCATGCTTTACTGGAAAGATAATGAGCATAAAGACAAGTGTGATTTATGTGATACCTCTCGCTACGAGGTAGGCCATAATAAAGTCCCACGTAAAGTATTACGGTACCTACCCATTATAGATATACTACAAAGGTTGTATGCACACAAGGAGACAGCAAAGCTAATGCGGTCACATAGTCAGTCAACGTCTGGTAAGATGGTGCACCCATGTGATGGGGAAGCTTGGCAACAATTTGACGAGGACTTCCCAAACTTTGCAAGTGATCCTAGAAATGTACGCCTTGCTATAGCAAATGATGGTTTCACACCATTTAGTTTGAGTGCTGCTCCTTACTCATGTTGGCAGTTGTTTGTGGCTCCATTAAATATTTAAATCGGGCATCTTTGTTGAAGCGGAGTACATATTCCTTGGCCTTGTTATCCCCGGCCCTGAACATCCTGGGAAAAAAATAAATATTCTAATGCAACCTTTAGTTCACGAACTTATCAAGTTGTGGGAGGGGGTACAAACATGGGATGCTTCACGTAAGCAAAACTTTACAATGCGGGCAGCATATCTATGGTCAGTTCATGATTTTCCTGCATATGGTATGTTTGCTGGTTGGAGCACACATGGTTCGTTTGCGTGTCCAGAATGCTTGGGTGACAGTAAAGCATTTCAACTCCGTAATGGTCGCAAGGCTTGCTGGTTTGATTGTCATAGATGCTTCTTACCTAGAGACCATGAATTTAGAACCCAAGGTAATGCATTTCGAAAGAACACAGTAGTACTTGAGGAGGCACCAAGGCATTTAGGGGGAGAGGAAGTCGAAGCCCAAATAGACAAGTTTGTAGGTGATACGAAAAACTTTGGTAAACTTCACCATTGGACCCACAAAAGCTACTTTTGGCAACTTCCATACTTCAATAAATTAAAGCTTCGACACAACATTGATGTGATGCACAATGAGAAAAATGTAGCTGAAACTATATGGAACACATGCTTTGACATACCCGATAAGACCAAGGATAATGTGAAGGCCAGACAAGATTTAGCTGAGATTTGTCACCGTCCTTCACTGCACTTGGAGCTGAAGAACAATGGGAAGTGGCACAAGCCTAGGGCACCTTTTTGCATCAATAATAATGACAAGACAACGATCCTTAAGTGGTTTCAAACATTGAAGTTTCCTGATGGATATGCATCCAATATTAGGCGAGGCGTTAACCTTCTAAAAAGGAAGATATTTGGCCTCAAAAGTCATGACTTCCATATATTCATGGAACGTTTGCTACCAGTTGCATTCCGTGGCTTCCTTCCTGAAAATATATGGCTATGTTTGGCTGAGCTCAGTTTTTTCTATAGGAAGTTGTGTGCTAAAGAGATTAGCAAGGATGACATAACCTCACTAGAACAGAATGTTGCAGTGCTTCTATGCAAACTAGAGAAAATATTTCCTCCTGGGTTCTTTAATCCTATGCAACATCTAATCATACATCTTCCTTATGAGGCTCGACTAGGAGGTCCTGTCCTGGCCCGCTGGATGTACCCATATGAGAGGTAAAATAATTAATACCGCTATTTTATCTTTCTAGCCTAATGATATGTGTAATTAATTGGTCTACTCCATGTAGGTACATACAAAAAATTAGGAAGAAAGTATGGAATAAGGCTCGAGTTAAGGGTTCTATTGTTGAGGCTTATCTAGTTGAGGAGGCTACAAATTTTCTATCATTATATTTTAACCCTAAAGTTCGGTCAATTAGAAACAAGATACCTCGGTACAATGATGGTGCCTCCACATTTCAAAGTTCATGTGACCTTGTCATATTTCAATACCCGGGTCGATGCATTAGCCCTTGTGGCTGTCGTGATCTCACAACAGAAGAGTACAAGGTTGCTTTCTTGTACATATTGACAAATGTGCCAGAGATGGATGATTACTTCGTGTATGTGTTGAAATTATGCAACCCAACTTACATTTCTTTAATTATATTTATGTAATTACAACTAACTCTTTGTATGTAGTAAATTTTGTAAAGAACAGTGGAAGAGCAGAATGAAACCAACTGAAAAGCAACTTCGGGATTTAAGGTTAAATGGTTGGAAATCGAGCTGCCCTATGCATCCTGGGCCCAATTTTTTTGATTGGTTTAAAACTCAAGTAATTATCATCAACACTTCAACTTATAACACTTGAGAAACATCTTTGTACCAATCTGAAATCACCTAAAGCTAATACAATTCTATTTGCAGTGCATGAAGTTATGTACCATTCCTAATACCTCAATGTAATGGAAATATAGATACTTGAGACTTGTATGTGGTACTTCATTGTAGATGTCTTTTGGATGGATGAACCAATCTGAGGATTGTTTATGAAAACTGAAGTTTATGAATTGGTATGCTTGTGTGAACTATCAATCTGGGAATTATTTATGAAAACTGAAGTTTATGACAATGTATGCTTGTGTGAACTATCAATCTAGGGATTGTTTATGAAAATTGAACTTTTTATATGCATATATGTTTCTTGATTGATGCAAGGATGGTGTTGTGATTTCTATATCAATTTGTTCTCACGATCACAATGAGTAGTCAATTTGTTCGCACACTGATTTGTTAGTAGTTTCTGTCAATTTTGCTGACGGTTCAAACCGTCAATGAAATGTATTTTCCTGACGGTAACACAAACAGTCAATGAAATCCATTTTGCTGACAGTATGGCCCCTCAGAAAAATCCTTTTTTTGTTGCGGGAAAAGCTATTATATTGACGGTGATTGAACCGTCAGCAAATTGTATTTTCTGATCGATCGGTTAGTCTGATCAAAGTTAATGCATTATTCTGACGGTGACTAAACCGTCAGCAAAACGGATTTTTCTGACTGTCGGTTAGTACCGTCAGGTTAATTCATTTTTCTGACGGTTTGGACCTTTAGGAAAATAGACTTTTCCGTGATGGGTAAAATCGTCAGGTTAAATTTCCCTGACGGGTAAATCGCAGTTAAATTTCCTGACGCAAATCACACCAAATTTAATTTTCCTTTCTGTCTGTGATAGCTACATATTACAAACGATTTTAGCTACGAATCTTCTGTGATAATCAAATATCACAGACGGTTCATAGCTAAAACGTTAAGAAAAACCGTCTGTGATATTTTATCACATATGGTTTTTGTTAAAAAACCGTTTGTAGTATTCTTTTCTTCTCCTAAATCTATTTCTGTTTATTGGCTAGCCTCATAAAATGCTAGTCATGCCCTCTGAAATAAGCAGATCAATATGTACATGTATACATCCAATTCACATCTCAATTCATTTCAGAAACAAAAACATCCATTTCACAAATCAATTAATTGAAATAAAATAAAATATCCATTAATAAATACACATGTATAATTAAGGTCAATCTTATCCCAAACATGCCTTTTCTTTCATCATAAACAAGCAATCACCCATTCAAGTATTACTTATACAGCCTGACAAGTTTATCCATTATGGATCTGTTCCTTTCGCGAGACCTCTATTTCGGAGTGATAGATACTTGTACCAATAAAGTGATATATAGTGATTGCATTTGCACTTAGAAGGTAACATGTCTTTTCTTCCATCATAAATAGGCAATCGTCTATCTAAGTATTGCTTATGCGGCCTGACAAGTTTATTGATTATGGATCTGTTCCTTTCGCGAGACCTCGATTCCGGAATAATAGATACATATACCAATAAAAAGATAGCGATTGTATTTGCACTTAGAAGATATCATGTATAATGATATTTTTGAAGTATTTCAAAAAACATTTGACCCTACTTGCCTGGAATGATTCTTAGGAAGATTCTACACTCAGCGCTTCCTGCAAGAGCCTAGCTATGGGATTTTACCACCCTACCCGCAGGATTGCCTGCTCATCCTCCTTCCTCTATTGCAGGATTTTACATGCACTTCTAAAATTTTTGGTCATTTTCATCGTCGTAAACCCTTCCTATTGTGGTTCTAGGAATGGGTGGATGACATGTTGGTCTTCTCATATTTGAAAATTAAACACAATATAGCATATATATATATATATATATATATATATATGAAAATGACATGAAATAACATAAACATCTATATGAAACAATAATATTTATTCTATATAAAATATGAAATATCTTCTTCACATCATCACAAATCTTCTTCACCTCGCGGGGGATCAAGGAGGGCGTCGGAGTTGGGGAAGGAGGGCGCCGAGCTCGAGAGGGAGGCGGCGCCGGGCTCGGGGAAGTCGGCGACGGGCTTGGGGGAGGAGGAGGGTGTCAGGCTCTGAGGGAGGAGAAGGGCGCCTAGATCTGGATCGAATTGAAGAAAAATGCGGATGTGAGCGGTGCAAGGAATATATATGGGATTATCACATATAGTTTTTAATAAAAACCGTTTGTGATGAGTTGATTATCACAGACGGTTTTTATTAAAAATCGTCTATGATAATTCACAGATTATCATAGACGGTTTTTCTTAAAACCCATATGTGATACTTCTAATACCACAAATGGTTCTTGGCCAAGAACTGTCTATAATACTTCACAGACGGTTCTTGCCAAGAGCCGTCTGTGATATTAGCCCTACACAAAAACCGTCTGTGATGTTTCGTCTACTAATAGTGTTTCTGTAGTAGTGCTTGCATCGTGTTTCGAAGAGAATGGACGGAAGTGTATGTTCTCTCTTTATTTAACTTGCTTGTCTTGAGTCTTTAAACCTCTACTGTGCATGTTGATGTTAGCACACCAACGTACGGCGTTACATCCCTGAACGTGTGGACTTCGGTAGAGGTGCTACTGCGACTGGGCCATTGATTAGGACGATCACGAGAAGGAGACGGTTGGCTCATGAAAATCAACTACTGCTCAAGAACGATCGACTACTTTCACTACATCAACGCGTGCTATGTTAAACTAGGCTGCTTTAACTCTACTTCTGATGCACTACGAGTTTAGTGATAACGATCTATATGCTTCTCCATGCGTATATCGGATTTAGATTTGAAATTTTGTGGCATGGTGATTGATTTTGTTCCAATATTGCTAAATTTTATGTGATTTTTCATGCTCATTTGCATCGTGTTTCGAAAAAGATGTACAGAAGTGCATGTTCTCTCTATCTATTTAACTTGCTTGTCTTGAATCTTGAGAGATGTGTAATGTTTATTCCGTACATGTGTTACAATCAAGGCCTCAATAAGCCAAACTCTGTCATTGGACTGTTTTGAGTGCAAGGAAAGAACTTTCCAAATTAAGTGAGTTGTGTACTAGCTAGGTAGACATGACACTGCATATAGTTCGAACCAATCAATGATTTGCATGCGTGGATTGTACTTTTCCTTTCACCATGCAGCATCTTTGCGCCATTTAGAACAATCCCTCTCTCGCACGTTAAAAACATGCATGATCGAGTTGGAATGATGGACTACATATCATTGGGATTTGCAAGGCCAAGTTCTGTAAGAATTACCTGCTTGTCAACTAATGCAGCACTGTCCCATAAGTGTTGCGCAGTATACACTACTACAGAAATTATCATCACAGACGGTTCAAAAACGTCATCACAGACGGTTTTTTGAACCGTCTGAATTTATGGGTCAGTGATAATCGAAGGTTATCATAGACGGTTCGATAACCGTCTGTGGTGTAAATATCATAGACGATTTTAAGTAAAAACCATCTGTGATAGCTGATAATCACAGATGATTTTTAGTTTAGAACCGTCTGTGATATATATATCACAGATGGTTTTTAGTTTAGAACTGTCTGTGATGTGTGAGTATCACAGACGGTTCTAGTTTGCAATCATCTGTGATGTGTGAGTCATAGACAGTTATACTACAAAATCGTCTATGATAGTTCATTCTATACCTAAATTTTTTTTCTATTTTTCAGTTAGCCTCAGAAAATGTTAGATATGCTTTTTGAAAACAAGCAAAAACAAGTAAATACGATATCAAACATAGCAGAGAATATTTTATTTCCATTACAATCTACCATTACAACATCACAAGATTACAATCCACCATTACAAGATTACAAGATTACAATCCACCATTACAATAGCAGAGAACATTCCAATTCCATTACAAATCGAGTAACAGAGAAGAAAGAAAATAGAAGATGCAGCTCGGGTAGACCTTCTTAGCAACCGCCTCACTGTAAGCTCCCAGGCAGCCCTAAACCCAACAAAGTAATTAGCAACAATGGAAACTATATACGATGGAGACCTAAATCCCACATAATGAAATACTAGAAGAAACAATAGAGGGAGGAAGCTGATGCATTTGAAGGGCGGGGGAGGGTGGGTTCGGGTGAGTATTTATAGAGGAGGGAGAGTTATGATCTGTGGGGTGTGCGTTAGTCGATTTCTATTGGCTGGAACTAGGTTGAGGAGGATTGACGGGCCCAGTCGTCAGAGAAAAAATTATCACAAACGGTTCTTTATTAAGAACCGTCTATGATACTAGCTATACATATAAAAACAGAAATCAAAAACTTGATATTCAAATTTGAGTCTAAAGATGGCCGATTTTGGGGGTCTTCGAGGGCGACTGGCGCAACCTGGTCGTTTGTTTTGGATCGGGCTCGTCGTTAGCTTTCCAACAAGTACAAGAACGTCGAAAACGGATACCGTATGCAAAAGTTATGTCCGTTTTACTGAAGGTGTGTCAAAACGGAATCCTACTCGAACTCAGGCGGGAAACTACGAAATTTTAGAGATGCGGAAGGCGGAAAACATATCACAGACGGTTCTTAATCAAGAACCGTCTGTGATATACCAATATCATAGACTATTCTTAGTTAATAACCGTCTGTGATATTCGGTTCTTAATCAAGAACCGTCTGTGATAATGCCATTATCACATACAGTTCTTAATCAAGAACCGTCTGTGATATTACGGAATATCACAGACGGTTTTTTAATCAAGAACCGTCTATGATATTCGGAATATCACAGACGGTTCTAGTTTAGAACCGTTTGTGATGATTACATTTAACACAGACGGTTCTTATAAACCATCTGTGATGAGACGTCTAATATAAACGTTTTTGTAGTAGTGATATTAACATTAGGGGAACTAAAATTAAAGTACAATTTGTCAAGTAAGCAGCAGAACATATGCATGGGCTAATCATTTTTCAGATACATATAAATAGGTTTTCATCGAATTATAACCTATAAAGCAGGCCAGATGGGGGTACAACTAGGCTTTAGTTCCATCATTTTTCTTGAATCTTTTCGAGAAAAGGGACTTGAAAAGGTTCTGAAAAAGTGGGCAACAAGGAGTGTTGATACTACTGCATAAAGAAAAAAAATAAAGATGGAAATGTAGACCTTGTGGTCCTACTTATCTTGGCAGTTAGGTTTGGGGTGTGTATATATATATGGTCCTTCAATTTGCAGTACTGCGTGCACTTGTGCCCCATTGGTTGCAAGTTTGAAAATTAGGAGAAGGGGGTGCATTGAGTTGGTATGTGGCTTTGGGGGTGGGGGCTGGTTTGGAGGGGTTTACATTTTTTTTAAGTTATAGAAACTTCTTTTTTTATAGAAATCACTTAAACCTACTTGATGCCAAAAGAAAATCAAACTTGTGACCTCCCGCGTATCTATCGTTCTTGATAACGTTGAATGGCATGTTCAAGAGTATATAGGGTTTGAATGTGCTATGATTTAGGAGGTGATCGGAATAGCGATGGTTTTTGGCTTTTGGCTGAAAAAACATCGTAGTGGGTGAAAAACATCAGAGCTGAGTTAGTGGATAGTGTAGTGAATAGTGAAAAAAAGTCAAGTTAGAAGTCAAGTGAAAAAGCCGAAACGATCACCCCCTTAATCTATTATTAGACCTGTTAGAACAAAAACAGGAAATGTGGTAATTTTAGAATAAATATCAGAAAATTAAAATCCCTGACTTTTCAAGAATTTGGTGGTCTTTTTTGTTTTTACTTCTGTTGAAAAATGGATGTGGCCTGGCTTTGTGTAAACGAATTACGAGTAGATCCTAAACAGTTTGCAAGCTACAATGTTTGATAATTTAGTTCTCTAAAACTTATATTAAAACATTACACATAATATTTTTTTAAAGTTTGTTTGAAAATTTCTCTCATCATTTATTTTGTGGTTAAATGGCTAACACTCCCCCCCCCCCCTCCTATCCTCCTCTTTCAAGAAGTCAAACCTAGGTCAAGGGTTACGCACTTTTGCAAACCCACTACAAGGGTTATGCGCTCTTGCGCACCCACCACAAGGAACCCGTCAATCAACATCTTGCATCACTTTCCTAAAGAAGTGGTGGGGATAGGAACCAGGGGCGGATCTAGGCCTCGGGCTAGGTCGACTGTAGCCCAAGTCCTAAAAATTTTAACAGTGCAAGCCACTTTATATAGGTCTAGAAAATTGCATTCATAAGTGACCCAACCCGAGGCTGAGGAGCATGGCCCAGCTCCACAGTCCTGTCCATCAGTGAATATCATCAGGCTTCTCTAGCACTCAACGAATCAACATGTCTTAGCCCTACTAACACAGTCACACTCGGGTAGGGGCCATTGCGTTACCATATCGCCCCTCGCTAGCTTGCTCGATGCTGTGTGACCAGAGAACATGCCACACCGTCGTGCACTCACCACGCGGCCACGCCCCAAGCTGCGGCTCGCCGGCCATGGCCCATGTCAAACGTCAGACGCCGCCCATGGCGAACCAATGCTAGCGCTATTGCCTCTACCTCTGGCCCTTCCCTCAGCAGCTCCACCCTTTGGCCTACCTAGTCCCCAGACGACAGGCGCCACACTGCCACACAGCAACTGATCAGCCGAGCCAGCCATAGTGCACTCAGATCTGGTACTCTCTACTCTTTCTTCCTCCCCTTTTGATATGAAATCTGAATGAAAAAAATAAAATGAATATCATGTGTTTTGCATTTTTTATGTAGAAATTAGTGATACAAAATGAAGAGTAGCAAGACATTATCATCTTAATTTCTAATACGAATACAATCCAACTCCAACTAATTTTTTTCAGAAATGGTCAAATCTTTACCATGCTACATTGTTTATGTTTTGCCCTTTTTATTATATTTTCTGTTAAAGCACTGAGCTAAAATTTCATGTCAATGATATATTTGTGGTTTACTTTTGTTATGTTGTTGTGTGAGTTTGTATAAATTGTTGTTAGATTTAGGGTATTAACCAATTAGAATTTAAGCCAAGGTGTGATTAAATTCTAGATCTACCACTGATGGGAACCCATTTGAGCTTTGAGAATAGCATCCCTTTCATGCTAATGTATGGCAAAACTCAGTCCCAGCTTTCACCTCAAAACTAATCTTATTAGAGCGCACGACTTTCAGAAGAGTTTCGCAGTAATTTTACACCAAACAGTATAATACTCACAGAACCCTATATGGAATTCCTGCATTACAAATAAAGCTTCAATACGAAAATAACCCACAAAACAGAACTAAATAATAAGTATTAAATCAGGAATGAAAAAAACATGTAGTTATGTGATCGCTACAAGCTCCACGTGCTAGGATGAGAGAGAGACATTGGGGCCAAGTAACCAGGCGCATGATAGCTGTACGTGTGTTTGGTAGCAATCCCTGCACCTCCATAGGACCCCACTCCCATCCTCCCCTAGATTCCTGCAGCTTTCCTCCTCTTTAAAAAAACATCAAATGGCCAGAGACTCTCCCTCTTTTTTCAAAAAAAAAACTATTTCTTATTTTCTATGTGTGATTCTCTCTCTAGCCAGCTCATTCCTCCAATTCCCTCTTGTACTTTCCTGTCACCCTCCCCTTCCAACATCTTGCATGTTCCAAAATCGCCAGAGAGAAAAGAGTATTTATATATCTACATACGTATCACACTTTTCAGTTTTCACCCTTAAGAAATTGTTTCTCACCAACTAACAAACCATAAGAACTCCATATATATTGTCAGTGGTCAGAAATTTTTGAATAGATATTCAAAGTTACAAAAATATTATTTAATAGTAAATATAAAGGTCTATAATAGTAAAAATTAAAGTACAATTATTCATACTAGAAACAACATCTCAAATAATATAAAAAATTACAAAATAATTAAAAAAAATATAAATTAACTTGACAATTCTTCATGCCTTGGAAGCGAGATATATTGTTATCATCTTTAACTTGTAAAAAAAAAATTCTCGCTCAAGAAATATAATCAAGCAATCATTCAAGTATTACTCCCCCATTCTATTTCTTAGCTTATTCTTCACATAATTTATCAAAGGAAATACTCTCTCAACACTAACAGTTACTATAGAAAAAATTAGCACCAATTTGAGAAACTTGTAAACAATTGCATAATTGAGATTCTTTTTTGTTTGAACAAGCATAATGGAAAACTAAGGAAGTTTGTTCACTTTTGTAAACCTTTCATCGCTATGCACATTAGCAATAAAGTATGCAAGTTCAAATGGAAGATGAAGGCATGACATAAAGTTCACATGTCTGAAATACTTGACACATAGGCTACTCAGACTTATGTAGGTATAAGCACTAATTTAAAGATAACCGAGCCAAATCCACCACATCTATCTAGTCATCCGCAGATTCACTACGGACACACATGCAAATCTACTGCCTACGCATCTAGATTCTAAAGCAATCGGAGATCGCGAGGAGAGGAGATGGAGGGATATGACCATATGACATATAGGGCCATGGGGATCGCTGGGTCGGAGAGGATAAACCTGCTCCAGTGCCGCAGGCCCGTAGTGCCTGCTCAACTAGCAGCCGCTCCAGCCTCCAACGCTCCTGCGTAGCCTCCAGAAGACTAGAATAGGGGCACCCACCACCGCTAAGCGTCAACCTCGCCAACCAAGAGATGGAGAGACGATCATATGCCAAACGGAGAGAGGAGAGACTGAGTAAGACACGGTCACAACTCACACTACTCACAACACATGGAAACACGACAATTGGCCTGGGCCAGTGTTGATGGGAGGGAGAAATGGGCCAAAAGGATTTGGTACCAATTTGAGCTGACTGGGTATGAACAGGATGAATTTGGCTTAACTACTAGTATACATATGTATTAAATTTTGGGTATTCATGAGTTTAATACCCATGAATTATGGTAGGTCTGCCCCCGTACATTTTAGAATTTCGCATATATATCCTCAAAAACTCCACATATAGATAATGATCAGTTCATTACAACTCTTGTTGCACCACATATATGAGATTTTGGAGTCTATTTAGAACGCACGAATTTCATAGGGAACAATTCATTTCCTATAGAAACAGGGGGGAAATCCTCTATTCCAGACAACGCCTAAGACTGCAAAATGTTGCATGGTATAAAAAGAGCTTTCTTCTTTTTTGCAAAACTCATATGTAATTATCAATTTGAGATTTTTTTAATGAGATGCATTAAACTAAGTGAGGAGGGGAATAAACTAGCAAGAAGTTTCTCCGAAACGATCCTGCACCTTCTGCCCTCCACATGACGGCCAGCTTCTCCCTCAGCCGCGCGCATGGGACATACACAAAAATACACGCTAGTGTAGGCGCCAACAACTACCACAACGCTAACTGAACACATGCAAGAATCTCCAAGCACACCTTTGGAAGGATCATTGGGGATTAGTTTTAGCTCCTCCAGATTAAGCAAAAGGTGATCAAGGATTTTAAAATTGTAGGTGCAATACGTACTTAGGTGGTTTTGGACTTAAAAAGTTATGCTATTTATTTTGATTTTTTTTAAAAAAATTGAAGCCAAAAATAAAAAACAAAAAATAGGGCCAAAGATTGAGACCACAATTTGACCTTGTTTGTATTGACTTTTAAAATCTGCTTTTCTACAGTAAATAGCTTTTCAATAATACCTAACTTTTAAACGAAATATCTTTTTAAGGCAAGGTCTACTAGTCGATTGTAGTGCACATTGTAGTCACTTTATTTATATCGGCTAAAATCGCATACGAGTTTCTCTCTCTCCATATAACTCTCTACAAGCTGTTACTATTTATAATCTACAGTTATAAGCCACCAACAAAAACTAATATAATCTGACCCTTTATTTCGTTGGGCAAATTAGCCGATGTTTGCAAATTGCAAGATATCTGTACCAAAGTAAGCTGTTTTTTTTCTGAAATAATTGATTATATCCCACTGTAATTGCCTTAATTTTAAAAAATGCCACTGGGTTAGAAATTGCAGTGTATTGAGCTGGCATGGGCGTCTGGAACAGGAGCACGAGTTAGTAAGGGAGCAAGTACAGTTGGAACTTTCACTTCGCTGTATACAGTGGTAGTGCTGAGATGGCTGTATACAGTGGTAGTGCTGAGATGGTAGTACAGCAGTGGTCGTAGTTCGGTACACGAGAGAAAAAAAAAACCGCAGGCGCAGCACACGTCGCAGCGATACGACGATTCCGTGGGGCCACGCACCTTGTTTGTACTACTACATGTCAGATCGATCCGCGGAGGAGGAGCGTACTTGTCGGTAGTAGAAACGTAATAACCTTTTTCATCGTCGTCATCACCCCGGAATGATGTGTTCAGCGGCTGTGTTACGGCCCAAACGATCGCTCGAAAAACAAGAAGACACGAGAAGTAGCCCCACAGCTTCTCTTTATTCATTGATGGATACGAGGTCCACAGCTTCTCTCTTGATTCTATTAGATTTATAGTTTTAGTTTATACTATAGTAATTATTTTTTAAATAACGTATTTTTTTAAAAAAATCTATAAATTAATTATAGTAGATACTGTATCAGATCCATATATATCAGTTAAAATTACATATAAGTATCTCTTTCTATACTCTATTGTGATTTGTGAACAATTAGAATTCAAAAAATTAAATAAAAAAAATAAACCATAGTAAAAAAAAACCACCTAATATACAGCACCTGCACATCTCCTTATATAGGGAAGAGCTCTTTTAATAGCTGAACTCATAAGCTTTAATCACAAATAGACACGGTTTAGATAATGCGTCCATATGATTGGACTTAATTGATATATAGGAAAAATAATCATTGTTTTACTCATTTTATGGGAGACTTTTCGACACTTTTGTATCTGGTCTATTACATATGTTTCCGTTGATGTGTTATTTTCTGTTATCTCAGGTCCACATCTTGGTGTTTCTGCAACATATATTAGCTTAAAATAGAACCATTCACATAAATGATACTCAAGCTATTTTTACAAATTTAGTCTTTGAACATCTGTATTTACAAATCTAGCTTCCTCTTTGAACCTACCAAGCTCGACATGTTGTCGGCTGGCCGCTTCAATTAGGTAGTGTATGATTTAATTAGTGTTAATTGTATTTAATTAGTTTTAAATCATTTTTATAAGTACTAATTGTATTTAATTAGTACTAATCATCGCCAATCATTTGCTACAGTGGAGGGGTTGCTTGGCAATAGGTGCCTATTGAGTTGCTATGGCTTGGCTGATGCCTGTCCAGCTACTATAACTTAGTAGATCTAAGGAGTGGGTTAGATTTATAAAAATAGGTGTTCGGATGTTAAATTTTAAAAAAAAGTTACAGTACCATTTATATGAACAATTCATCCAATTACACAAGCTACCCCAGGAATCGTACCCTACAGGCCATAACCATCAATATATTTCCGCACCTTGCCAAGGTTCACAATTTTGGCGAACTTTCGCTAAAATTTTGCTTATTTTGTTGCTTTCGTTACTTGCTGAAGGAAAAACATTCATCAAATTTTGGTCAAATCTATCTTCATTTAAATTTTGTCTAAATTTTAATTAAATTTTATCAAAATTCAACTGAAGTTTGAATATTTCGTCTGAACTTTTAGATGAAAGAAAAAAATTTCCTTCCATTCGTTCATCTCGCTGCCTCCGAAAGTTTTTGTAAAACCAAACTATTTTCCCTATACCTAGCTATTAGTGGTTCGTTGGTATGACATCATGTTAACTTGACTATGTTCATGTTGCACAACTTTAGTAGCTCATGCTTTAAATAATGTTATTTCTTTTAATTTTTACATGCCTATAGGCTCTATTAATTTCTCTATTGTTTCTTTTTATAAATAAAAGTAGTCTGTCTTATATTTCCATTTCCTCACCGCTCCCTCCTCTCTCCCACACACACACTCAACTAATAGCGCTCTCTCTCTCTCTCTAATTGATTACTCCTCCCCCATGCTGCTCCTGCTGCCGCTCCTCCATTGATGAAGCCAATGGCCACCAATGGCGGCATGGCCTCCCCCTTCTTCCCGCCAAACTTCCTCCTCCAAATGCAGCAATCCCTCCCTCACCACCACCCGCAGCAAGACTACCACGGCCATGGCCATGGCCACCACCACCCGCACGAGCACCACCTCCTCCCTCCCCCTCCTCCCGCCCAGCTCAACCCCTTCCTCCAAGACTTCGGCGGCGCGGGCGCCATGGCGCCGCCGCCAATACTGGGCGGCGGCAAGCGCTCGCCGCCTCCGATGTACCCCGATGGCGACGACGACGTGAGCAACCACCACGAGCTAGCGGGGCATGCGGAGCTGCTGCAGGACGGGGCGGCGGCATCGGACGACGAGGACGGCTCCGCAGCGGGGTGCGGCGGGGCGGAGAAGAAGCGGCGGCTGAGCGTGGAGCAAGTACGGACGCTGGAGAAGAACTTCGAGCTCGGGAACAAGCTGGAGCCGGAGCGGAAGCTGCAGCTGGCGCGCGCGCTGGGATTGCAGCCGCGGCAGGTGGCCATCTGGTTCCAGAACCGCCGAGCCCGGTGGAAGACGAAGCAGCTCGAGAAGGACTACGACGCCCTCCGCCGCCAGCTCGACGCCGCCCGCTCCGAGAACGACGCCCTCCTCGCCCACAACAACAAGCTCCAGGCCGAGGTACCCATCCATGTGTCTCATCCCTCGCCATGCACGCACGCGCGCATCTATCATAAACCTGCAAGATCTAGATCATCTCGATGATCCTAGCTTCTTGGATCGTGATTAGTACGTAGCTAGCTCTGCATTCCAAGATTCGTTCTTGGAATTAATCTTGGTTGCTCTTGGTGCCAGCTTAATGATTGAGGTGGTGGATATGAATAGGATAGATACTAGTAACTAGCTAGTTGATGGTAGGATCTCTCTCTCTCTACTCTGCATGATTAGCCATTCCATCAACCAATCTCCATCGATCTCACTCATGGCGCCCGTCTCTTTTTTGGTTTCTGCAGATCGTGGCGCTCAAGGGAGGGGGAGGGGGGAGGCAGGAGGCAGCGTCAGAGCTGATCAACCTCAACGTCAAGGAGACGGAGGCGTCGTGCAGCAACCGCAGCGAGAACAGCTCCGAAATCAACCTCGACGTCTCCAGGCCGGCGGCACCGGCCGCCCCCGCGGTTGAGAGCCCAAGGAACCGCGGCGGCGCCATCCCGTTCTACGCCTCCGTCGGCCGCCCGGGCGCCGGCGTCAACATCGACCAGCTGCTGCACAGCCACTCGTCGTCCCCGGCGGTGGCGCCGCCGCCCAAGATGGAGCTGGGGAGCGGCAACGGCAACGCGGATACGGCCGCCACCGCCACCAACTTCGGCAGCCTGCTATGCGGCACCGTCGACGAGCCGCCGCCGTTCTGGCCGTGGGCCGACGGCCACCACCACTTCCATTGATCGTCCGCGTGCATGCATGCACATTAATTATGATCTTGCACAGTGGCTGTGCATATCTTGGCGTTGAGACTGGAGGAGATCACACTGCAAGATGATGAATTAATTCTTGGAGAAATTAAAATTGGGGTTTTAAATTTGTGCATGCATGATGATGGATGAGATAATTAAGGACTATATATGTGAGGTGGTGATGAGGTGATATGATTAAATTTTAGTTAAGGAGAGGAAGAATAAGTCATGAGTGATTGGGTATGTTGGATCAATGTAGGTAGACTTTGGGATTGAGTAGTAAGTGTTTTTCCTCCTTTTATTCCTTTTACCTTGATTACTATTTTTTGTTGTTTCACATAGACATTAAATTTGTGAGGCAGTACTGTGGTTGTTGTGTATAGGATCATATTGTAGTATGGTACTTAAATTAATCTTCTTTTCCATTTGTGTGGATCTATTGTGAAATCGGGATACGTAATTAATAATATCTCTGCTCTAAGAATGGTTAAAGTTGCTTCTTTTGTTTAGTGGATCGATCGCTCTTGTGGATCAGAGCTAGCTCGATATGTTGTACTGTGATGTGCGGTTGTTGTTTGGCATGTGGACCTCATCTTAGAGTCTACGAAACAGACAACTTGTACAGATTGTTCTGTTGTGGCCATTTAATTTTTTTAATTTCTTGTTATGAAATAAATCATTCTGGGCACTAATTAATCAGCAAGAGAAATATAATAAACGTATCTGGTTCCTTTGCAAGCTAGATATTTCCCTAGTTAACACCATCTTGAGTTTTACTCTCTGTTTTTTTACGAATGATTTTGAGCACATCTCAGTTTAGAATTAGTTAGTTAGTTTTAATTGAAACTGCTGAAGAAAAATAAACATGTTCTTGTTGGTTAAATAGCGGAAGGGAATGTTGAGGCCTACAAAAACATGCTCATGTCGAGCGCATTGTTCACCTCTCATCTGCCACTGTCAGCCGTACAACGGCTCTCCTTATCACCCATCTGGTTGATTAAACTGGACAATGTTTCCTTTCAATTAAAAGTGTTTGTTGGTAACATAGTAACTGAAACTAACATACATTTTATGAGGGTTAAACAGTAATAATTCTCCGCTGTGATTTTATCTAAGTTTACCCCAAATTCCCCATATGCGATATGTACATACATAGCTGGGCTTCTTGGACTTGGACACAATTGGGCTTGTTGGGCTGACTTGACCATGTCCAAATTGACCTAATATGGATCTGTTCTTTTTTTACTACGGCTTATGTTTTGGATTATTCATAAAAGAGTACGGAATAAGCGAAATTCATGTGTTATTTTAGTCGATATAAATGAAGTCATTACAATGTGTACTACAATAAATTTGTAAACATTATCTTAAAAATACACTTTATTTAAAAACTAACATAAAAAACTAAAAAATATCCTTTAAAAGCTGAAAAGAATAAACCCATCTTGCATTGTATTGTAGGCGGACACAATTTCCACAAAGATGAATCATGCCAAGTCAAAGTTAGACCTAAAAAACGCCATCCTATATCCACTACTTAGGGCTGGGCCTGAGTTAGCATTTTTAGGCCCAGAAGCAAACCCAGCCTAGCCCGGTCCAACCCGATTTTGGGGTGATCGTTTTAGCGTTGACTTCTGGCTTTTGGTTGAAATTTTACTGTAGTTAATTTTTTTACTGTAGCTGAGTTAGTTTTTTAGGCATAATTAAATTTAAAAAAATGTAAAAATAGAAAAATATGTTAGCCCATTACGGACAATGCAAAGGAACACGGGAAAAAAAGAAAAATACAAAAAAGCTCAAAAAATCTAAAAAAATTCAGAAAAAGATAAATTACTGAATAGTGAAAAAAAACTGAAGCTGAAAAAAAACTGAAACGAGCGGGACCTTTTTCACTGCAACATAAAAATATCTGATGTATCAGACCAGGCTGTCAGTAAAAGCTTCTGTACTAAAAAAAGTTGCGAACCTTTAGCACAGCATCAACATCAGCCATGGCGAAAGTCAGTCAACATGCAGTATATATGTACCTATACAACAAATGTAACCACACAACAAATGTACATATATACTCAAGCACGAGAGAAGGCTTCCAGGTAAAAACTAATATGAACGTGTCAAATTTTATAAACTGTTTCTATAAATTACTACTATTTATCAACTATTATTTTGCGTTTTTATATGTTATAGCATATTTTATATTTTATTATATTACAATTCCATAAGTTATATGACGGTCTGAATGTTACAGTGCCTTTCGTTATACTGTTATTTGCTCTCTTTTTTACATAATGTACCCAATCACTACTATTTATCAGCCATAGCTAAAAGACACTTCTATCAGCTACTACTATTTATCAGATACAATTAAAAGCTATCAACAAAAACCAATACGAATGGATCCTTAGATGCCTTCATCATCCTAATTGCTTGGATGTTGTGGAAGGAAAGATTTTAAAAACAACAGGAAAGTCACCAAATACTGGTTCTAATGTTTGTTAGAAATTTGCGTACGCCAACACAAATTATCACGGTTTATTTTATTTTGTATTTTATCATATTACATTCCATAAGTTGTATGATAGTTCGAATATTATAGTGTCTTTCGTTGTTCCGTCGTTTGTTCTCTTTTTTACATAATGCACTGAGCCATTACTATTCATCAGCTGCAGTTAAAAGACACTTTTATCAGCCACTACTATTCATTAGCTATCTTAAAGTTATCAACAAAAACCAATACGAATAGATTCTTACATGCTTTGATCATCCTCAATGCTTGGATGCTTTAGAAGAAGGAAAGGTTATAAAACAGAAAAGTCGCCAAATATCGGTTCAAATTTTTTTGTTAGAAATTTGCGTACGCCACCGCAAATTATCGCGGTTTATTTTATTATGTAAAGAAACATCATGCGAATTTTCAAGGTTTATTTTCTTTTGTAAAGAAACATCGTGGCAGACCGGCCGGGCCCACTCGATCAGTGCCATTGCATAGTTCTGCACAGTGCTGTGCTTTGGCTTTGGCTCAGCGTCGTTGCTCCACGTCTAGAACCATGTGTGCATTGCCATGTGGCAGATATTAACCTACCAAACATAGTTTATGTGTCCAAATCCTGGGTTTAAAGTTTTAATTACTTTAACCCAAGTTAATTAATCCGGTCCGACTTGTTAGACCTAACAAAATAGTGCCTCTGTCCCCTAACAGTGTGGCAGGCTAAGCTTTGCGCAAATCCTAATCAACCAACCGCGCGCACATGCAAGCGTACCAACATCCTCACGTACTTGTAGTTAATTTGCACTCCGAATTACGTGCACGGACACCTACATTTGGGGCAAAGCATTGCATGCTCCTAATGGCTAATACACTTAATTGCATTGGTTTGGTACTCGTGAAGTACAGCTCGAATAAAGCCTAAATATCCGTTCATATTAGCTGCAACCGATAGAATTTAGCTATAATTATTGATTTTTAGTTAGAAATAAATAATAACGATCATAAGAAATAATTTTTGGAAGAAGTGCATAAACGATAGAAAAAAATAAAAGAGAGATATGTACTAGACGTGAGCAAGAAGGATGTGGTATATGATGTGTTTATGACCCATCGCTTTATCTTCGAAGTAAAAGAAGTGAAAAAATCGTTCGAAAACCGTTTCGAGAAGTTAAGTATTTATATTGACTTATGACTTCTTCAAATAGAAGCTAATATAAATATATTCTACGTAGTAGTTCTGTACGTACTAGTCAGTGCACGGACGTATATACATTGCCAGCCTGTACATTGTAGTTGCACGTGGACGTGTACAATTAATGTACTGTGTAGTTGCTGTGGTACATTGATTTATGTACTGTGTAGTTGCTGTGGAAACATTGATTTACGTACTGTGTAGTTGCTGCGGTAACATCCATATTTTCACACTGCATTTTGCACGAGCTCAAAAGAGGAGCGCTCAAGTTGGCTTCCAATCGCTGCCTTCGGCGATATATTCACTGTGCTAGCGACAGACGCACTATTTACTATTTTGTCATTTTCTATTTATTTTTTGTGGTTTTTTTAATTTTTGTGTTTTGTTTTTTTCGTATTCCTTTGCATTATCCGCTCTAAATTAGCATACCATTTTTATTTTTACATTTTTTTTAAATTTGATTACGCCCAATAAGCTTTCTCAGTTACAGTAAAAAATAAGCCAGTTACAGTAAAATTTCAGCAAAAACCAAAAGCCATCGCTATTCCGAACGCTACCTTAATATTTGAACCAGTGGCAGACCAGAAATGAAATATAGTTAGAATGAACTCATAAACGTGAAAAAAAATAGTATTATTTAAAAACAAAATAATCTATGATCAAACTACATTACAAACCGCACTAATAAGAGTTTATGATACAAAATGAAAGCAGCAACTATAATTCATATGCAAATATGTGTAGATAATGGTATGATAATGAAAATTACCTTACTAATAAAGTTTAGTCTACAATTGTAGATGAGCCGTAGAAGAAACAACTTATCAATTATGAAAGATAGATAGATCAATAGTGTTATAATTTGAAAAAATAGCAGAAAAATTTTACATAGCCAATTGCCCTTTTCATTTTCAAGGACTCAGGAATTTCGACAAACACCTAGAGTGCAACACTCAGAATATAGGATCGAATTGTAGACCGTGAGTCCGTGACAAACAAAACTACCATTTATGCAAGTGTGTGAGTCCAATGAAACCTCCGAGCATACGCATCTTCTACACTCATTTGTCTCGTTAAGCAATTACCATTTAGCAGTTCACACCCAGGCTAAAAAGCAGCCTAGAAATTGAGTACAGATGGGCTTTTATTTCCAGCCTTCCTGTTAAGGGTAGTTACTTTAATCTCTCATTCTAATACAAACTAGTGTTCTAAGCATAGGAGATCACCACAAACCATAAAAAAAACCCCAATTGACAAATAATTAACAAATATAAACTTAGAAAACAAAGACAAGCACCTCATAAAATGAATTAACCAATGCTAACTCACAAAACCCACCATGGCAATGATGACATCCACCAATAAACTGGAAATCCATCCCCATCAACTCATGTTTAGAGATCACACAACCAAAGAGTTCGGGTGACCGTGACAAGTGAAATCCAACACAGGAACAATCATCCATATCCAGTATCCACAAGCATCCACCAATCACCACAAGCATCACAAAGAAGAGGCATCTTCGAGAGCAAGAAAGCTCACTAGCGATGTCTATGAGGAGGTTGTGCTCCACCGCCCTGGTGCCACCGCGCATCGCCTTCTTCAGCACCATCGCCATAGCAGGCTGCAACCCCTGGCCACCGGCCACAGCTGCGCCCTTGGCCGTGCTCCCCTAGCTAGTGGCCACCACGCCTGTCGACCGCTCTAGACTAGGGTGAGGGTTTTATATGGGTCTCACTCTCATCGTCTTGGACACTCTACCGGTCTCCGATTGGGGGCTTCACCAATTAGGCGATTACTAATCGCTGCTTCCATTAGGCCAGTGGGCTGGACGCTCGGCAAATGGCTCCTAGGCTGCACCGTGTCGGTTACGCCTAGTCGCCATCTCACCACGACATCAGATCATGGTACCGTGCTTGTGCGGATATGCCGGTGGATGGGGTCGCCTGCTGGTGTTAGCTCTGGAGTAGAAGGAGAAGGGTTTTGGTCGGCAATGAAGCTTGGGTGACCGTCCAACCTTGCTCGAATGGTGGGTCCGCCACTGATTCGGATCGTGAAGTCTAGCATGCGTGGGCCCGAGCACACATGCTGGAAAAATGTCGTCCTCATGCGTGTATGGACCTTTCGGGCGAGGTCCGCCACTGATTCGGACAGTGACGTCTAGCATGCGTGGGCCCGAGCACACATGCTGGAAAAATGTCGTCCTCACGCATGTATGGACCAAGTTGAGTGACTGTTCGTAACGATTTTCGTAAAGACCAGTGACTGTTCGCGATAATTTCACGGAGAGAACGGAGGATTTTGGATGATGCGTGCATGTAGAGCTGGGGAGTGAGAGATGTCGTATACGTATACACGCACACTGGTTACTCGACAAACTGGACAGAGGGTAATTAACGTAATGGCCATCAGAAAATCAACTTCGATTTGGTTGTGCTAAGCATCACACACGAGCTGGATTGTGCATAGATGAATCTAAATTCAGGACCAGTTCGTCATTGTTGTGTAGTACAATGTTGTGTGTTGTACTTTCTAAAGCTATGTAAAAAAACAGTTACAAAAAACACCCTGTTCGGTAAATTATGGACATTCATATTGGATTTTGTTGATAACTTTTAGTTTTAGTATGTAACTAGTAACAACTTGTAGAGATATGTACAAAGTGAGAGAAATTCATATGCAATTGTGGCCAATATAAATGAAGTTGCTATAGTATATACTATAATCGACTAGTAGACTCCATCTTGAAAATACATCATATTTGAAAGTTAGGTACTGTAGAAAATATATTTACTATAGAAAATAAACTTTTAAAAATCAATATAAATAGAGCCATATATTCTAATACGTGGGACTCAACAATCTCTGGTTAGCAACACGGGTCAGAAAAATCAGCAAGCCCAGGGAAACAAATTTTGGCCGAAATTTGCTTTTCTTAGCCAATCCCGAGAAAAGCCAAATTGACCAAAAATTATAACCTGTTTTAATTTTTTTCGGCCTATTACACCAACTCACCCACAGCCAGACAACTCAGACAATTCTCTTTCATCTCTCCCCATCCAAACTCGATCCGGAGCCATGGAGGCGACGCGAGGGGTGGCCGGTGGGCGGCTACACAGGGGAGGCGGGCGGCTGCGCATGGGAGAGACGGCGTTAAAGCAGGCTACAAGCAGAGAAAGGGAGGGCGGCGCCAGCAAGGAAGGGAAGGTGGCGGCCGCAACGTACAGCAAGATAAGGAAAATTTTTTGAGATTTCCTAATTTTTAAATATATTTGTATTTCTTGAATTTGAATTATTTGTTTAAATATTTCGACCAAAATTTATCCAAAAATTCAAAATTTTTGAAAATTTTGAAATTCGGTTTTTTCGGAGGGTTCTGATAATTTTTTGACCGAAATTGTTTTCCCTTAGCAAGGCAAACACCGAATAAATTCAAAATGAACGAGCTTAACTTAGTCCACGTTGGTACCAAACGGAACCTTATCTACTCCAACAGAGAAGGTGGCTGGGTAGTTAAGCAGTGATCTTTTTTGGTGCGAGGAGTAGTTAAGCAAATGAATAACCAAGTGATCAAATGATCGATCGAGCACGTGCTTGCGATGGCAGCCAAAAGTCAGCTCATAAATCAAGTGATGAAATACGCAGGACGAGTTTTTAATTAATCAATCACCATTTTTAAGGCATGTAGGAGAAGGCAGATATGCTTGCTGACATGCAAGAGGGAAATAAGGGATTTCTCAAGGCATGTGCTGCCAACTATTCACTAAGGATTATGCGCGAGGATCTTGATTTATATTGTGATGAACTATTACAATTTTGGAGAGTTAGAAAGTTGATTTTGCATTTTTTAGAAAATTAGCCATACATGTATGGACGGCACTTCGAGTGAATTAAATATTGCCATAGTCTAATCTGCATGCAAGCATGAAAGCCATGCATAAGGTTGAGTTTTGCATGCTGTCGGTTTCTACATTCACTTGAGTTTTCTGCATGCAAGTAATGAGCTAGTTTGCTTTGCATGGCAATTAATGAAGTGACTACCGAAGTGGGTGTTTGGTGACTGACAAAACTAGTTCAGTTGGTTTGATCTTCGGCAGTTCAACCGGCTGCAGGCTCGGTTAAACCGATGTGTGGCAGCAATCCAACCGATCACAGTAGTCGGTCCAACCGGGACAGCAGTCCGGTCAAACTGGCTTAGGTGGATCGGTCTGACCATCCGGGTGAATCGGCCAGACCGGGTGCTTTGTGGAGTTTTGGCCAGATTTTGTTTTTGAGTTTTTGAGTCACAGAATAGATTGTGGTGATTAAGATTAGAGTTTATATGTTGTATGAGACATGCTACTACTAACGTAGGTTAAATTGTGAAGAACTTGTATTCGAAAATGATTTTTTGGTCTTTGAATATACATGATCGCTTGAGTCAACCTTGGTCAATGGTGCAAATCAGGACTACACTCATGGAGGAGCCAAGGTCTAGAACGATCGAGGATGATAGGTGAGGCAGTGAGATTAAGCATTGCACGAAAAAGGTAAAAAATATTGAAGGCGAGTTCGAATGGTGAAGTTACACCATTTGGCATGGTTAATCCAAGTGAGGTGTGGTTCGATGAAATCAGAGTGGGAGATACTTATCAACGCATGGCAAGCAAATAGTGCACCTACATACGGTAAGTATGACGATTGCTTACAATGGAAGGAAATGACCGGTTCAAGGAAAGGTAATTTGGTAGTTTGACCAAAATACCATAAACGACTTTGGAAGAAAACCACGGCACGTGAGCGGCACTTGGGAATGTGGTTTAGATTATGGAGAAGCTGGTTTGATTAAGATGGATCAAGATTAAGGACATAACAGATTCAGACTTATATATTTTGAAAAATGTGCATAGGTGTAGTGGGTGAACTAAAACCTGTGTATGGAGTTATCAAGTTTCCACATCGTGCTGTGGATAGTGTCCACTAAGCATTAGATATGATTGGCTAGCCCATCTATTTAAGGGGTTGGGATGGAGACTTGTGATTAACCATCCAATCTTTCTCTCTTGTGCTCTCTTATTTAGGGTTATGGTTTAAGAGTTGAGTGCTTGGTGTGCTTTTTGTTCTCCAATGTGTAGTGGCTATAAAATGTTTTTCCTCAAATAGCAATAGAATCAATTTTTGATCATCTCTATAGCTACCTCTTGTCTTGATTGATTTGCTCTTGGAGTTAGTTCGTTTTTCTTTTCCTCTCATCTTTTCTTGATCTTATTGTTCCAAGGACATATAAGAGATAGAGATAATCTCTAGAAATTATTTTTCACCTATCTCAGTACTTTGGTAGTAACTTCATCAAGAAACTCAGTTTTTGCATGTTTTGATCTTCTAAATGGTTTCTTGATCTGAGGGTTTTTGCAGAAATTTCTTTGGTGTTCTTGCTTGCTATAACATATGAGAATATATCTAAAATCATTTTGGCTATCATCTATTCACAAGCAAGTCTTAATCATCGATTTTGGTTTTTGCTCATTTTTTGTGCAACCTTACATAAATCTTAAAAAGGTCTAAACTTTGATGTAGGTTTTTGTGATATATGGATAGAATAGCTTTCTAAGACCTTTAAATAAGATGTGTACAAAGTTATGCAGAAATTACTGTAGGGTGCTTGTTTTTACTGTTCACAGTGGACAAACCGCCCTGAAAGAGATCAGACCACTTGGAGAGAAGTCAGACCACCTTTTGGTTGGATGTTAGAGCTCTAGACTTTGGTTTTTCTTTGAGGTTGAATTCTAGATCATTTGACTTAGAGATTTTGGTTGTGGATTCAATTCTCAGTAGTTCTGTAGTTATTAGAGAATAGGATCAAGAATACTTAGAAAAAAATTTTAGTTAGCACTATTTACCCCTCTATTATCTTTTGGTCCTACAAGTGCTATTAGAGTCTAGTTAGCTCTTCTCATCAATCTTAACTGGTCTTATAAGCCATAGAAACATACAAGTATTTTACCAAGCTACCTGTATTCAATGAAGTCAATTCTTCCTATTGGGACGCTCGCATGCATGCTTACATCAAGGCTCAAGGGTACGTAATTTGGCTTAAGGTCAAGAATTGTTATGTGGTTCCAGCCAATGACGATGTGATCTTTCCCAATGTGAAGGCAAACAGTAAGGCACATAACTTCTTAATTCAAGGGTTTAGTCGGTTTGAATTTGAGCATGTTGCTCACTTGAGGTCTACTCACAACATCTAAAAAACTCTTGCTAATTATCATGAGGGCTTTACTGTGATCAAATAAGTGAGACAGAACTAACTTAAGAAAGAGTACTCAAAGATTGAGTAAAGGCTTGATGAATCTTTGGATGGGTTATAGGCAAGGTTTTCAAAGGTCATCCATGATTTGCGTGCTCTTGGGTACTCTTGACATGAGAGTTTAAAGGATGAAGATCACTTTCATCAATGACAACACTGTTATGAGTGAGCTTACCATAGATAACCTCTACTTGAGGTTGAAGACGCATGAGATTGACTTCATCTCATATCTCCCCAAGACAGAGTCAATGAAATTAGTGATTGACCCTTCTCAGAGTAGCTCTTTTGATTCTCTAGACTTTAGCTTATCTAGTTTTTCCTTGTCCACTTGCACTTCCTAAGTGATGAGCAACTAGAGAAGCTACCTAAGGATAAATTAGTCCTATCCATAAAATTCACGAGAGCCTACAACAAAGTGAGGAACAAGAGAAGAGGTGGTTCGGTGACTTGCTTTGAATGTGATGAGCCAAATCACATTCAGTCCAAGTGCCTTAAGCTGAAGGGTAAGGAGGAGAAGGACCTTCGGAGGTGTCCTCAAGCTTGAGATGCAAGGTCAAGAAACCCAACTACCGGAAGTTCATTAATTGGGTCCTTGTTGTTCTTGAGAACATTGATACGAGTGATGTGGACTTGTGGATGCAGGATGATGAGGAAGACACCCACGGTAAGAAGAATGCCTAGGACTTCACCGGCATATACTTCATAGCCAAGAGTAGCCACGACGTCGACTCATTCGACTCCTAGCAGCCCTATAGTGATCATGACAAGGTCCCACATGTGAGAAGGAGGATGTGTGGCTTGTTGACTTTGGCTGTTCTCGATACATGACTAAAGATTTTGGATGGTTCTCCTCCCTTACACGTGTATCTGGTAATGAGTTGACCATGCTTGGGGATGCTTCTACTAGGATCGTGACAGCTAAGGGCACAATGCAACAACAACTTCATACTCAAGGACATTGCTTTGGTAAGTAAGCTGAGATATAATCTACTATCTGCCTCCTAGCTTCTTGATGAGGGTCTATAAGTAAGGTTCAAGAGTAGTGAGTGTTGAGTTCTAGATTCCTCGGATAAGTATGTCTTTAAGATCTCTAGATTTGAAAAGATCTTTAGTGCTGATTTCATTATTTCTTTTACCTCTAGTTCTATGTGTCTTATGGTTTCTGACTCTCATGACTTAGTGTCGTGGTATCGTAGGCTTGGACACATAGGTTTCGACCACTTGACTAGAGTTTGTAGGAAGAATCTAATTAGAGAACTGCCTAGGCTTAAGAGTGCTAGAGAACTATGTGCACACCCTGTAGATATGATAAGATAGTTTCTGCTTCTCATCCACATCTTACCTTAGTGATGGCTGATGGATCTGGATAGCTTCTTCACTTAGACACAATTGGTCTTTCTAGAGTCCAGTATGTAGGAGAGAAGTGGTTTGTGCTTGTCATTGTAGATGATTACCATTGGTATTCTTGGGTGTATTTTCTAATTTCTATGGATAAGCCTGTTGGCTACTTTAGAGAGTTAGTTCTTAGACTAGCAGTTAACATTCTAGGACCCTTGGGAGACATTACGAGTGACAATGGCACAGAATTCAAGAACGTGTCCTTTACCATCTTTTGCACTAAGAGGGGATTAGAGCATCAGTTCTCCTCACCTAGAGTCCTCCAACAGAATGGAGTTATAGAAAGAAAGAACAGAACCCTTATAGAGATGGCTAAAATCATGCTAGATGAGCACAACACCCCTAGGAGGTTTTGGACTAAGGTGATCTCTACTGTTTACTATGTGTCTAATAGGGTTTCTTGAGATCAGCCATAGGCAAAACTTCTTGTGAGCTTAGATTTGGTTATAGGATCAACATCTCTTATTTCAAGATATTTGGTTGCAAGTTTTCATTCTTAAACATGAAAACTTAGATAAATTTGAATCTAAATGTTATGATGGTATTTTTCTTGGATATTCTACTCATTCTCGTGGCTATTATGTATTTAATTTGAATACACTCAAAATTATTGAGACTTTTGAAATAACCTTTCCTGAGGCTAATCCTGATACTAGACCCAACGGTGTAGGTACAGAGGTACATGGTGATAGGGAGAGTATTTTCATTGACGATGGCTCTAACATAGAGGATGAGGACCCAATCCATCCTCTAGTCACTGCTGAGTTGGTTGGAGAGCATACTTTTACTTTTTCCAGTTTCAGTAGAGCAACCTCTTCCCACTTTTACCGGTACTTTGAGTGACTCTGCTCCTATTGTAATATTCCTTTCATTTCGCTGCTTTAGAGAGGAGATTTTCGGAATTTTTTCCTCCAACTTGGGCCTGGGCTGTGGCCCAAGAGGGGGAGGCACCCCTCCCCCAAACCCTAGCTGCTCTCTCTCCTGCCCCCCACTCCCTACAGCCGCCCCTGCCTGGCTCCCCCCTCCCTCCCCAGCGCCTCCCCCTCCCTGCACCCCTCCCTCCCCAGCGCCTCCCCCCTGCGCGCCTCCCTCTCCCCTTGCGCCCTCCCTCCCCCTGCGCCTCCTCCTCCCCAGCGCCCCTGCTGCTGCCTCCCTGCTGTCCAGAGAAATGAAGGGAAGAGGAGGATAGAGAGGAAGGGAAGAGAAGGAAAGAAAGGAGGGGAAGAGAAGGAAAGAAAGGAAGGGAAGAGAAGGAGAGGAGGGAAGAGGAAGAGGGAAGGGTCTCGCGGGGGATTTGTGGTGTTCTTTGTCGTCAAGGGTAATCCCCGGCCTTCTCCTAAATAGATGCGTATTTTAGTTGGGGTAGTTGTGTCGGTAATCTGAACTGTTAGGACAAGTTCCTTTGAACCGCTGTTTTGGGCTAGTTCCGTGTAGATTCAGGTCTGGGCCTCTCCTAGAGAGTTGTAGGGGTCGTCTTTATCATTCCGTGAAGTGCTATAACGCGTCGATCTGACCTTTGTAACAAAAATTATGATTTTTCTCGTAGGACTGTTTTGCAGACCGGGAGTTTTCGGTCAGGTTTTGGTAAACTGGGTTGGACGATTAGAAAACAGGCAAATCAGGGGATCTTCATATTACGGAAGTTGTAGATAATTGTCTTAGCTTTCCAGAAAGGTCAAGAAATTATTTTTCGGACACTCGGGCTGGAAGTTATGGCCTTTTTAGCGTGCTGTCCAGAGAACCCGACGTGAACGTTGATGTTTTAGAAAACCTGGACGGGGCGGGTAGAAAATGGCCGAATCAGAGAGGCTCCCCAAATAGGTTTAGTTAGATAATTTAATTATCTTTCCAAAAAGTCAAAGAACATCCCATTCGGACTCCTGTGCCAATAGTTACGAATTTTTGAAGTTGGCTGTCCGCGGAGGTAGGCAGGGTGACCGGTAGGATTTAGGATTTGAGACTGAGATAGACGATATTTGCTAGTTGTGTTGTTTTCATTTGGGTGAAGGTTCACCATTGTTATCTTAGCAACAATTATAATGATGATTCAGGTGGAGGACGGATCCCCGAGGCAGCACCTTCTACACGTGCTCCGCTTTCCCGCGGTTAAAGCAAGTATAAAGATACAAATTGAATACATGTGTGCTCATGGTTATGATATAAATGATTTGTTGCTGTTTGTGGATGCTTGCAACTTACCTTGTCATGAGAATATTGGATGCATAGATTAAGTGAATGTAATATTTATTTGTTGAGACATTCACGCATATGCATCATGTTGGTTTATTGAAGTCTTGGTCATAGAGTGACTAAGCACCGAGGTCCCCGTCATGTTGAGGACAGGATGGGCTAAAGGTCCCCATACCCTTGGGGTATGGGCAATTGGTCCCTGTACCATGAGGTACATGCATGGGTGTGCATCGACGGATGCACACTTTGCATTACCGGTAAAATGCAAAAGAGAAAGGGATAAAGAGATTTTGACCATCTTGCATAGCATAAACTGATCATATGGTTAATGGTTGGATTTCTGAAATGTTAGTTAGAACTATGTTATCGATTATACTTGCTGAGTCAATGGACTCATTCTTGCTGTTGTTGTGTTTCCTTCTAGGTACCATCTTGAAAGCGGCATGTATGGGGAGGGAACCGAATAGCTTTGTGGCACCTTACACAGACTACCCACCCTAGGAGTAAAGAAACTAAAAGTTAATTGCGAGTTACTTAAGTTTTAAAGAATGTTTAATTGTCAGTTTTGGATTGTAATAAGAGCCTAGGACTCCCGTACATTATTTCCCTTCTCTACTTAATGGTTATACTTGTGGATGACTGGGAAGTCTTTTATCTTACTGTTTTGATAATACTTGATGTCATTTACTTCTACTATTTCAATGATTGCCACCTCTGTCTGGAACCGAAATACAGGGGAGATTCTGTCGAAATTTATTTGTGCCTGGCGTAGTTAAATTTCTATTGTTTTGTTTCAACTCGAGTGGCATCCCGGGTCATGGCTTGACGGGGGTGTTACAGTTGGTATCAGAGCCGGCGGTAGGTCCGTGGTTAATGAAATATTAAACTTGACACACTAAGCACTGTAGGTGGGAATGGGATTTGCATTGCATTTATGTTTTGTCAATTATTATATTTGATTGTGTGCACAGTGTGTGAATCTGTATTTGTTTGTGTTATAGAGATGGCAAGGGGTAGAGGCCGTGGTCGTGGTCGGCAAGGTGTCGGACGAGGCCCGGCTATGCCACCACCTGAAGTCCAGAATTCTGTAGCCGGGGAGGCCAGTTCGGTGGGATCAGAGGAAGAGGTGGCTTCGGCGGTTCAGGGGAACCAGACTCCACCAGCTGCACCTATTGCCGCGCTGTGTGGCGCACCGCGCCGTCTTGGCGATGGGTGTTACGGATCGCACGATGGAATGCCCTGAGGTTGGACACCTTCGATGGTCTGGGCACGCCAGTTGATGCTGCTAACTGGCTGCGGCACATAGAGAGGCATTTGGGAGTGTTGGGCTTGACTTCCGAGTAGAGGGTTCAGTTTGTGGCCTTTCAGCTAAAGGGGCAAGTGGACCTTTGGTGGGAGGGAGTCTTGTCAGCCAGAACCGCCACTCTTGGGCCAGCTACTTGGGAAGAATTCGTGGAACAATTCAGGAGGAGGTTTTACCCTGCTTCGTTTGTGGAAAGAATGGAAGTGACTTTGAGCGATTACCGGCAGGGCAAGATGTCAGTGTCAGAGTACGAAGTGGGTTTCAACAATCTAATCCGCTTTGTTCCATTTGTGGCCACCAATGAGGAGGAGAAAGCCAAGAGATTTCGCAGAGAGCTTAGGCAGGAGTTCCGCCAAGTGCTGGGGGCTTTAGAACTCCGTGACTATGGTTCCTTGGTGGAGCAAGCTAGGGGTATGGAATTAGAGATGCAGCTTGGAGAAGGAATGCAAGGTACAGGAGGCACTGTGGTTTCTGAGGGTTCGGAAGGCAGCTAGAGGAAGAGTTTTGGAGGAGGTGGTGGGTCATCGCTGAAGCCAGTTCCCAGGAGGTTCAAAGGCCCACAAAAATCATTCAAGCCCAAGTTCACCAAACCCCAGGCATCCTCTACCTTTCGATCTTCAGCAAATACTCCTATGCTGCGTCCGGCCCCAGGTCAGGGAATGAAATGCTTCAAGTGTGGAGAGGGTCATCGTGCTGCAGAGTGCTCTTGGACTGGAGCATGTCGCCATTGTGGTCAGGAGGGCCACAAGGCTTTGGTTTGTAAGCGGAACCCGCCAAGATCATTAAGTGGGAACCGGTCCAGCAAAGATCTTGGCGCCCGGCCGCGTCGTCTCGAGGGTCGGTCGCAGATGTTAGCGGCCGCTCTGCTCGGCCTTGGGTGCGCCTCGCCTCACTACCCTTTTCTGGAGGGATGCCACCGGGTACTCTTGGCCGCCTCCCCCCGCGGCATTGTTTCCAGCTGTGGCACCCTCGGCACCTCCTGCAGCGGCAGCACCGCCATACCCAGGTGTTGGGGCACCAACCACCCCAGCCCCAGTCCCCTACGTCATGCCGACTGCTGAGTCGGTGGGTCGTCCCGATGTGGTGACAGGTACGCTTTTGGTGGATTCAGCGGAGGCTTTTGTTTTGTTCGACTCTGGGGCTACTTTTTCCTTTGCATCTTTAGAATTTGCTAGCCGGGCAAATTTGGGTATGCAGCAACTAGCTCAGTCTGTTCTAGATACTTCGCCTGGGGGAATTCTTTCCAGTTCCACAGTCTGTCC
This sequence comes from Melocanna baccifera, assembly GCA_036346265.1. NCBI lineage: Eukaryota > Viridiplantae > Streptophyta > Magnoliopsida > Poales > Poaceae > Melocanna > Melocanna baccifera. Next base: position 9,692,085 of record CM070705.1, on the reverse strand, counting down.
GGGTTGTGTGCTCTCTATAGATGGGGAGAGTTTTATTGCTAACTTGATGGTAATGAGGATGGAGCCATTTGATGTTATTCTGGGAATGGATTGGTTGCATAGTTACCGTGCGGTCATATCGTGCTTTTGGAAAACAGTAACTCTGCAGGCACCATTGGGCCAAGAAATAGTTTTCCAGGGTAGTGCCCCCACCTTCTCACCTTGTGTGCTGGCTAGCTTGTACCCTGGTAGTAGGGCAGCCAAGAGTGGATTTCTCCTGTCTCTAGTGGAAAAGTCGAATTCCTCCTTGGTAGCAGAGAGTATTCCAGTGGTTCGGGAATTCTTGGATGTATTTCCAGCAGAGCTGCCAGGGATGCCTCCACCGCGTCCAGTGGAGTTCAAGATTGACCTAGTGCCAGGTGCACGACCAGTTTCCATGACCCCATACCGTTTGGGCCGTCCGTTTCAGGAAGAACTAAAGAAACAGTTGGATAATTTGAGAGCGAAGGACCTTATCCGACCTAGTGTGTCCCCATGGGGAGCTCCGGTGCTATTTACTAAGAAGAAGGATGTAAGTTGGCGCATGTGCATTGATTACCGTGCCCTCAACCAGCTGACCATCAAGAATAAGTATCCATTACCCCGCATTGAAGATCTGTTTGATCAGTTGAGAGGGGCTAAAGTATTCTCAAAGATTGATCTCCAGTCAGGATACAATCAAATTCTGGTCCGAGAGGAGGATATTGAAAAGACGGCATTCTCCACAAGGTATGGGCATTTTGAATTTAAAGTTATGTCTTTTGGACTAACGAATGCCCCTGCCGTTTTCATGGAGACAATGAACAGGATATTGCATGAGTATTTGGATGATTTCGTAGTCGTCTTTATTGACGATATTCTGATTTACTCAAAGACTGAAGCAGATCATGGACGACATTTGAGGCTGGTATTGGAAACGTTAAGGGAGCATAAGTTCTTTGCTAAGCTAAAAAAATGTGAGTTCTGGGAGTCTCAAGTGGGATTCTTGGGGCATATCATCAGTGATAAAGGGGTATCAGTTGATCCAAGTAAGGTTTCCACGGTGACAGAATGGGAAAGGCCGACCAATATCGAGAGGTGAGAAGCTTCCTTGGGATGGCGGAGTTATTATCGGCGGTTTGTACAAGATTTCTCCTCATTGCCAAGCCTCTATCAAGGCTCACCCTGAAGGATGTGAGGTTTGGTGGGATGATGATTGTGAGCGTAGCTTTCAGATTTTGAAGGGCGGTTGGTGACCGCTCCTGTTCCCATCTGTTCGGAACCGAGGAAGCGTTTTACGGTTTTCTCCGATGCTTCACGGGTTGGACTGGGGTGTGTTCTCATGCAGGACGGTAAGGTGATAGCCTATGCATCAAGGCAACTGAAGAAACATGAGCAGAATTATCCAACCCACGACCTAGAATTGGCCGCTGTGGTGTTTGCATTGAAACTTTGGAGGCACTATCTTTATGGTGAGTCATGTGATGTGTTCACCGATCACAAGAGTCTTAAGTACATTTTTACCCAAAAGGATTTGAATTTGAGGCAACGCAGATGGCTGGAATTGATTAAGGATTATGATCTCACCATTCAGTACCATCCCGGCAAGGTTAATGTAGTGGCTGATGCTCTTAGTCGCAAGGCGACGCTTGCTACTCTGGATTGTCTTATCGCTGATTTCGATCGTATGGGGATATCTTATTGCTATGCAGGCACGGCACGTGCGGAGACTCAGTTGATCTTAAAGTCAGCTGTTCCAGAGCGTGTGCGGGAAGCACAACAGCATGATCAGTTACTGCAGAGGGTCAAGAAGCGGTTAGAGATGGGCAAAGAAGGGGATTTCAGTCTGGATGAGTCTAGTGCAGTGCGTTTCAAAGGACGCCTCTGTGTACCACAAAAAGCGGAAGTTAAAGGTGATATACTAAGAGAAGCACACCGCACCCCCTATACTGTTCACCCAGGGGAAACAAAGATGTATTGTGATTTGAAGAAAAATTTCTGGTGGAAGCGAATGAAAGTGGATATAGCGAATTATGTGGCCTCGTGTGGTATCTGTCAGCAAGTAAAGTCGGAACATAAAAGACCAGCAGGGTTGTTGCAACCGTTAGAAATCCCTCTATGGCCTTGGGATGATATTTCTATGGACTTTGTGGTTGCGTTGCCTCGGTCCCCGCGAGGCAAGGATGCGATTTGGGTGATAGTGGATCGATTCAGCAAGTCAGCGCACTTCATTCCCATCCGCACGACTACCTCGGCAAGTGATTTGGCTCCTATTTATGTGCGAGAGATAGTGCGACTTCATGGTGTGCCAAAGACCATAATTTCTGATAGAGACGCCAAGTTCGTCTCCAAGTTCTGGGAGAGTTTGCAGAGTGCAATGGGCACCCAGCTCCGCCTGAGTACGGCATTTCATCCACAGACAGATGGACAGTCGGAGCGCACTATTCAGACCTTGGAGGATATGTTGCGGTCCTGCGTGTTGTCCTGGAAGGGTAGTTGGGAAGACCAGCTGCCTTTAGCGGAGTTCGCTTATAATAACAGCTATCATTCAAGTATCAAAGCGGCACCATTCGAAGTGTTGTATGGCCGTAAATGCAGGTCGCCCCTCTGCTGGGAAGCAGTGGGCGAGAAGGCTGTCCTAGGTCCGGATTGGGTTCAGGAAACAGTTGAGCGAGTGGCCTTGGTGAGGCAGAATCTGTTAGCCGCCCAGAGTAGGCAGAAAAGCTATGCGGATGTAAGAAGAAGAGATCTGGAATTTGAAGTGGGAGATCAAGTGCTATTGAGAGTATCTCCCACCAAAGGTGTGGTGAGGTTTGGTACCAAAGGGAAGCTTAGTCCGAGGTACGTCGGGCCTTTCACGATCCTAGCTCGGATTAGGAGGTTGGCGTACCGCTTGGACCTTCCAGAGTCTATGCGCGGGGTGCATAACGTGTTTCATGTATCAATGTTGAGAAAGTACCTACGGGATCCAGAGCTTCATATTACACTGGACCCAGTAATACTTGAACAAGATCTGTCCTTCGAGTCCAAGCCGGTTCGAATTCTGGAAAGATCAGAGAGGGTATTGAGGTATGCCACTCTAAAGTTTGTCAGGGTGCTTTGGTCGCAGCAGACTGAAAGGGAAGCTACATGGGAATTGGAGTCTCGCATGCGTGAGCATTACCCGGAATTATTCACTTCAGGTGCGTGTTCTAAGATTAAGTTTAATTGTGGCTAATCCTTGGCGTAAGAGCGTCAAGAATTCGGGGTCGAATTCTGTTTAAGGGAGATAGAGTGTAATATTCCTTTCATTTTGCTGCTTTAGAGAGGGGATTTTCGGAATTTTCTCCTCCAACTTGGGCCTGGGCTGTGGCCCAAGAGGGGGAGGCACCCCTCCCCCAAACCCTAGCTGCTCTCTCTCCTGCCCCCCACTCCCTGCAGCCGCCCATGCCTGGCTCCCCCCTCCCTGCGCCCCTCCATTCCCAGCGCCTCCCCCTCCCTGCGCTCCTCCCTCCCCAGCGCCTCCCCCCTGCGCGCTTCCCTCTCCCCTGCGCCTCCTCCCCTCGCCTCCTCCTCCCCAGCGCCCCTGCTGCTGCCTCCCTGCTGTCCAGAGAAATGAAGGGAAGAGGAGGATAGAGAGGAAGGGAAGAGAAGGAAAGAAAGGAGGGGAAGAGAAGGAAAGAAAGGAAGGGAAGAGAAGGAGAGGAGGGAAGAGGAAGAGGGAAGGGTCTCACGGGGGATTTGTGGTGTTCTTCGTCGTCAAGGGTAATCCCCAGCCTTCTCCCAAATAGATGCGTATTTTAGTTGGGGTAGTTGTGTCGGTAATCTGAACTGCTAGGACAGGTTCCTTTGAACCGCTGTTTTGGGCTAGTTCCGTATAGATTCAGGTCTAGGCCTCTCCTAGAGAGTTGTAGGGGTTGTCTTTATCTTTCCGTGAAGTGCTAGAACGCGTCGATCCGACCTTTGTAGCAAAAGTTATGATTTTTCTCGTAGGACTGTTTTGCAGACCGGGAGTTTTCGGTCAGGTTTTGGTAAACTGGGTTGGACGATTAGAAAACAGGCAAATCAGGGGATCTTCATATTACGAAAGTTGTAGATAATTGTCTTAGCTTTTCAGAAAGGTCAAGAAATTATTTTTCGGACACTCGGGCTGGAAGTTATGGCCTTTTTAGCGTGCTGTCCAGAGAACCCGACGCGAACGTTGATGTTTTAGAAAACCTGGACGGGGCGGGTAGAAAATGGCCGAATCAGGGAGGCTTCCCAAATAGGTTTAGTTACATAATTTAATTATTTTTCCAAAAAGTTAAAGAACATCCCATTCGGACTCCTGTGCCAATAGTTACGAATTTTTGAAGTTGGCTGTCCGCGGAGGTAGGCAGGGTGACCGGTAGGATTTAGGATTTGAGACTGAGATAGACGATATTTGCTAGTTGTGTTGTTTTCATTTGGGCGAAGGTTCACCATTGTTATCTTAGCAACAATTATAATGATGATTCAGGTGGAGGACGGATCCCCGAGGCAGCACCTTCTACACGTGCTCCGCTTTCCCGCGGTTAAGGCAAGTATAAAGATACAAATTGAATACATGTGTGCTCATGGTTATGATATAAATGATTTGTTGCTGTTTGTGGATTCTTGCAACTTACCTTGTCATGAGAATATTGGATGCATAGATTAAGTGAATGTAATATTTATTTGTTGAGACATTCACGCATATGCATCATGTTGGTTTATTGAAGTCTTGGTCATAGAGTGACTAAGCACCGAGGTCCCCGTCATGTTGAGGACAGGACGGGCTAAAGGTCCCCATACCCTTGGGGTATGGGCAATTGGTCCCTGTACCATGAGGTACAGGCATGGGTGTGCATCGACGGATGCACACTTTGCATTACCGGTAAAATGCAAAAGAGAAAGGGATAAAGAGATTTTGACCATCTTGCATAGCATAAACTGATCATATGGTTAATGGTTGGATTTCTGAAATGTTAGTTAGAACTATGTTATCGATTATACTTGCTGAGTCAATGAACTCATTCTTGCTGTTGTTGTGTTTCCTTCTAGGTACCATCTTTAAAGCGGCATGTATGGGGAGGGAACCGAATAGCTTTGTGGCACCTTACACAGACTACCCACCCTAGGAGTAAAGAAACTAAAAGTTAATTGCGAGTTACTTAAGTTTTAAAGAATGTTTAATTGTCAGTTTTGGATTGTAATAAGAGCCTAGGACTCCCGTACGTTATTTCCCTTCTCTACTTAATGGTTATACTTGTGGATGACTGGGAAGTCTTTTATCTTACTGTTTTGATAATACTTGATGTCATTTACTTCTACTATTTCAATGATTGCCACCTCTGTCTGGAACCGAAATACAGGGGAGATTCTGTCGAAATTTATTTGTGCCTGGCGTAGTTAAATTTCCATTGTTTTGTTTCAACTCGAGTGGCATCCCGGGTCATGGCTGATCTCTGATCTTTTGGTCATCTAGGAAGAAATCATCTGTTACATAGTCCATTGTCGAGGAGGAGCATTTAGCTGTTGCTAGTAGCTGTTCTTAGGTTCTCTTGATCTTATCTACTCTGTGGGACTATGGGTTGGCTGTAGATAGTGTTCCTCTTTTATGTGATAACACTAGCGCCATAAACATTGCCAAAAACACAATGCAACACTCTAGGACCAAGCACATTGATATTAGATATTATTTTCTTAGAGACTATGTAGAGAAGGGTGACGTTATGTTTCACTTTGTAGAGTCTGAGCAGTAGGTTGCGAATATTTTCACTAAAGTTCATGATTCTTCTTGTTTTTCTTCTTTGTGGGCAGAGTTAGGGGTTATCAGTTCCTTTGACCTATTTTGAGGGAGAGTTTAACTCTTTTGCATCTATTGTATCATATTGTATTTTAATTTCAACAACTTGTATTGTAATATAAATATATAGAGCTTTGAATATTATTCTTGTGTGACATGATATCTCACTTTATATCTTGCTATGTCTTGTGCTAGTTTGCTAGACTTATTATGTCTTTTTATGTGTAGCTTAGTTTTTGCCATTGTGGCTCTATTAAATATGATAAACTTGAACTAAATTATGTCTTGTTGGATTTTGTGACTAATTTTGGTCTAGTGATCATCTCATTATTCATACCATGTGAAATAAGCTAAATTGAATCTTGAATCTAAATTGAGCTTTATATTGAGATATGCTAATTCTTTGTTAAAGTATGTGTTAGTATAAACTTTTTGTTCCCGAACTAAGCTAAGAAAATAAAAATGATTTATTTTGTGTGAAGAAACTAATTGTACTAATTCTTTCTCATGAGATTGTTTACCATTACACTAGGCATAAACTCTGAGGGAATTTTCGATGACCTAGATTACTCTGTTAACCTTATTTCTTGGGATGGTTGTAGCACGGTGTGAAATCTAGCATATGGCTAAGCTCATAAAAATTGTAAAAGCAATGTTGAAGCTTACGAGGCAGTTGTGGATGACTCCTAGTTCATGACTTACTTTGCTAAGGTAAAACCAAAAAATAAATTCCAGCAAGTGCTAAATGTGGTAAATATGCTTAATTCCAAGTGTTTGCACAAAATGATTCATCATTGAATTTGTAGTACTCTAAATTAACTAAATTATAGCTTTACAGTTTTATTCAGTTTATTAACATGGTTTATCTCATTTTTAGATACCATTTGCCTAAACTATGATCTTGAGCAAGTTGACATGTTAAAAATCCATTTAAATTTAGATTACTGCTCATTTGATTTTAGCTTTGCTATATATGATTTGCCATGATCTAGATAGCTTTTTCACATAATATGGCTTGGTGTAATACATGTATAATCATTTAGATAATTTTTATGGCTCTTAATGTTAAAAATAAAGAAAATATAGCCACTTCATTTTATTCGTACTCTGTCGTCCTTAATGCACTTGATGATTTCATTGTCAAAGGAGAAAAAAGATTGGTCAAAATGTATATCTAGAGTATGATTTAGAGTTTTGTGTAAAATTTTGCTAAATTAGAGTTTTAATGATTTGTTGTGATTCTCTTAATCTTGTGATCTCTTCTCACCATAACCAATGTCTAATAGAACAATTATTCTTCTCACCATAACCAATGTCAAATAGAAAACTGTGGCACATGAGCGGTGCTTGGAAAGACGGTTTAGGTTATGGAGAAGCTGGTTTGATCAAGATGAATCAAAGTTAAGGACTTAGCTAATTCAAGCTTATGCACTTTGAATAGCGTGCATAAGTTTAGGGAGTTAAAATCCATATGTGAGGTTATCGGATTTTCTCTATTATGCTAAGTGGATAGTATCTATTAAGAGTTAGATATGGCTAGCTAGCCAATCTATTTAAGCGGCTGGGATAGAGACTTGTGGTTAACCATCCAATCATCCTCTCTTGTGCTCACTTATTAAGGGTTAAGGTTTGAGAGTTGAGTGTTTGGTGTGCTCTCTATCCTCTAAGGTAGAATAGTTATAAAATTTTTCTCCTCATACAACAATAGAATCAATCTTTGATCATCTCCATGGCTATCTCTTGTCTTGATTGATTTACTATTGATTTGATTGGTTTTTTCTTTTATCTCATCCTTTCTTGATTTTGATGTGCCAAGGGCGTATAAGAGATGGAGATAACATTTAGGAATCATTCGCCACTCTTCTAGGCACTTTGATAGCAAGTTCATTAAGGAACTTGATTTTTTGTATGTTTTGAAGTGGTTTCTTGATCTGAGAGTTTTTAGAATGATTTTTTTGTATTCTTGCTTGATGTGACATGTTAGAACATATTTAAAGTCATCTTGGCTATTCTTTGCCCACGAGCAAGTCTTAATTATCGATTTTGATTTTTGCTCTTTTTTTGTGCAACCTTACTTACATTTCAAAAAGGTCTAAACTTTGACGTGGATTTTTGTGATCCATGGATGTCATAGGTTCCTGAGATCTTGAGCAAGGTGTGTACAAAGTTTCACGACTTTTGGATCATTGGATCAAAAGTTATGTGAATTTTAAGTTTCGCAACACTGCTGAAATTATTGTAACTTTGCCTAATTTTACTGTTCACAACAATTAAACCGGCTAGAGAGAGGTTAGACCGCCTCCTGGTTCCAGATTAGAACTCTAGGCTTTGGTTTTTCTCTAAGGTTGAATTCTTAGTGGATTTTACTTGAGATTTTGGCTATGAATTATATTCTTAGTAGCTCTATAGCTATTATAGAATAGGATTAAGAATACTTAGGGAAAATTTTAGTCGGCACCATTCAGCCCTCTTCTATTGCATTTCGGTTCTACATTCACACATATTCTTCAATGTTTCTCTCTACATTTAATTTTAGTGTTGATTAATTAAGGTCATCGCAGTGTTGAGTTGTTTCATCTTAATTTCCTATGTGGTGTTAGTTAAATGGGAGCTCATAGGCATATGCCATGCACTGGCATGTAGGGAGCTTATCTTAATCCTTTGAGATAGTTAGGTTACTCAAGGGTGGAAGAGAAGGACTCCGGTTTTTTAGTGCTTGTTTGGTCAGGCTCTAGTTGCCAATTTATTTGGAGAAGCTAAGCAAGCGAACCAAACACTCCACGCACCATTTGTTTTTATATAATTGCTATATATCATGCGTATGTCTTTTTTCAAATCATTCGAATTCCTTACCTTACCTGCATCACTATTCATACGTCTACTCACCTTTGTCTATCTCCAATCAAGCTCTTACAAGTTCATCTTTGTCCAATGGCGGCGGTGGCGAGTTAGGGCTCGGGTTTGCCGGATTAGGCTGAAGGGTTCACCTGGGTAGGTTATAAAGGGAGGCCAGGGCGGTGGGAGGACCGGTGGTGGGCGGCGAGGTGAAAGTGGCGCCAGCCGTGGGTCGGAGGATGGTGGTGGGCGGTAGAGGTTGGTGGGGGCAACGAGAACCGATTAGCAATTAGGAGGCAGTGGGTGATGGTCACGTCTTCGATGATGATAGCCACTAGAGATAGGGAAGAGAGCGGTGATGGTGACATCGGGGGGTGTAGATGCAACTAAGGAAGAGGAGGCAAGTGTAGCGGCATGGGAGGTGGCAGTGGCTAGGGAAGAGCTCGCTGGAGGGTGGGGGCTTGCCAACGCCGGGGATGGGGCAGGGGCTGGGGCGAGGGAATGCAGGAGGCGATGGGGGCGAGATGGGACTCGGGAGGAGGCGACAAGGTAGCCTAGTGTTAGCTTCATTTTAATATGGGTTGGGTGGAGGTTGCTGATTCGTTGCCCGAAATTCGAATGATTTTTAGCCCAATATTCATGTGAATGATATGCAATCATTCCCTTGTTTTTAAAGCCAGAGTTGGAGAAGTTGGATGTGTATCGTTATAGGAATATTGGAGCTACCTATGGGTAGTTTCACCGGCTCTTCTGTATAGAAACTAGCTTCTTTTGGCGATTTCTATTAAAGCTAGCTTCTAGAGTTGGAGCTCGGCCAAAATAGGCCTTAAGCCCATTCCAAACAGCGATGACTTCTGATTTTTAAAAATCAAAATCCATTTAGAATGCATTAGCTTCTAAACACGACTTTTTTCTTTTTTCTTTGCATTTCCATAGAGATATAACGGTGTTTTCTTATTTTATCTATTTTTTCTTCATGTTCCTTTAATTGAATGTCAGAAAAAGCTGACATCCGCTAAAGTACAATTTCAGCCAAAAGCTATAGCCAAAAATCAAAAACCATAACATTTTAGAACATAGCCTTAGTTCTACTATAGTTCGCAGCAACTATGTTTGAGAAGCCACTTATTTGGGCACTGTTTTTTTATTTTTCAGTGGTTTTTGATTTTTACCTTCTTTCAGCAATCACTATTTATTAAATTAATAAATTATAGCTAAAAATATAAATTATAATCTAAAAGAATATTTTTATTAAAAATCTTTAAATTATAGTCTAAAAGAATACTACCATAAAAACCTTTAAGCTAGGAGGAAAGGTGAACGCCCAAAACACAGTGAAGCACTTGAAGATAAGATCCGGCCGAACTTTGCTGCAGATCCTGTAGTCACGTGGATGCACACAGTGATAGGCAGCTTCTGAGACGTGAGAACTGTCAATGTTGTGCTGTCGGGTAATGATTTGTGCTGGAGAGCTTGATTCTTGTGCCGTGCTTTTTCTTCAAGGGTAGGGGAAGAATAGGTTATTTTTTAAACCAAAGCAAATGATTCGAGGAGGACTAGGTAGTAATTATGTGTAAAAAAACAAATGAGAGTAGAGAAGAGAATTAGTATGGCAGAGTAATCGAGGTTGATGCGTTAATTCATTCTCGTGCGGCACGTGAGATTAAATTAAGTAACGGTGGAGATCGCAAGCATTACGAAACGTGCATTGATTAAAGTAGCGCTTAGTTTAGTATTGATTTATGTTTTTTTATAGTTAATTTATTTTTTACTGTAGTTAAGTTGATTTATTTGGTATAAATAAATTTAAAAAATATAAAAATAGAAAAACATATTAATTTATCACGGATAATACAAAAAATATTAGAAAAAAGAAAAGGTAAAAAACCAAAAAATCTAAAAGATCAGAAAAAAAATAAAATTACTGAATAATAAAAAGAAGTAGAAATTAGAAATAAAAGATAGCTTTAAACCAATTTGAACATAGCCTAATCTCCTCGCTGACGATGTGCGATTAAGAAAAAACCATGGTGAAAATCTAGCACGAAGGCCCAATTTCTAGCGCCCGATTCCTTGAATAATAAAAAAAAGTTGCACGTAAAATTTATGCCTTCCAAGCGTACATGATTAATTTATGGCGAACGGTCACCGCGTTAGACATTTAGATTCATACTGGCTTATAATGATGACGTTTAGTTATGGTTAATGAATAGTAGTGGTTGATTAAAGTAATTTATATAAGTTGGGATGCTGGTATTAGCTTATGATTTATGACTTTTTGTGGAGTGTATTATATAAGAAAAAGAGCAAATAATGGTATAACGTAATGCACTAAAATATTCGAACCATCATATGATTTATGGATGTGACATAATAAAATACATAGTACGTTACAACATACGAAAGCACAAAATAACTGATAAATAATAGTGGTTAATAAAAATAACTTATAAAAACTAGAGCATTTGAATTAACTTTAGCTTAGCCGACTACCAGGATCAAACTTCATGTACAGACATATGAACGAGTTCGGGTAATGGGCCTAAAGATCAACAGTGTTCCTAGTATAGGGCTGGGCGCCATGTGAAATTTACTTGAGCTTTGGGCCAGAAAGACGCCGTCAAAACGGCCCAGATTAGCACATAGATGTGTCTGCAAAAGAGGCAGGAAAAGATTGGCCCAACCCAGCCGTACTGCTACGCAGACTAGCAGCGGTTCCTCCCGTTCTCTGTCGCTCCATGCAGGCCTCCCGAGTTGCGCCAGCGCCGCGGCGATTGCCTCATCCCGAAATTTGGTATTGCCCGCACCTAATGACGTGGTATCAAATACCAGTGCTAGTTTAATTTGTAATTTCAAGTTACAATCCAAAATTACATCTCAATTTATCGCTGTTTTGCAACAACAAGAAACTCAGGTGTCCATTTTGGTCGAGAGGGAGGTGAGAGAGGCTGGGCAAAGGAGAGAGACGAAAACCCTAACTCATGGAATCAAGCTGAATGAGAAGTGTGCAACGCATGGAGAGCACGGGTCGCGTGGAACGCATGGGAACAGACGCATAAGATTCTTTCTGTATGAAGGGAACAATGTGTGTGCATAAAAAATGTGTGGGAGGAGTCCAAGCCAGAACCATGTGGGAGGAGTCCAAGCCACAAACAAGGGAGGAGCCAGGAGCGCATGCGTCTGAGAGGGAAAAAAATAGGCCAAGAAAGAGGAAAGTTGCATTGGCTTGGAAAGAAAGAGAAAAGGAAATAGATAGTGCTTGCCTTGGAAAGAAAGAAAGAGAAGGAATCGGCAAGATGCTCCAAGAAAGAAAATTGTAATGCCTTATGCTTACAGATAGAGAGGAGGCTAGTTGTTATGCAACATGTGCAATCGGGAAAGTCAGCCGTGACTGGGTGGGATGCGTACAACCGAAAGGGAGCCAAAAGAACAATCCAAGCCGGGAACTTAAGCCAGAAATTTTTGAGCCAGAAAGGAAGGCAGAGACAGAGCCGATATAGGGAAAACTGAGTTGGAGGCATCATGTATACATGGGGTCGATTCCAATCCGAATAAGCACCTAATCTAGTTTTTGTTTTGATTTTTAGTTTGTTTTCTTTCCTAGGGATAAAGTCCGAACAATGTTTTTCTCTTCGAGTCCAAGTTAGATACATTGTGCGTGCCTAAGTTTTGTGTGTGATATGAGTTGGTTGTGCCTTTGGGCACCAATATAAGGCTAGTGATGTACCCTATTGTAAGATGAGATTACGATGTTTAGACTATAAAAAAAAATAGAAAAGTTACTTGGCACTATGTTTGGGTGTTCGTGAGTTGAAGAGAGAAGAGATTGCCGTGAGTTTTAGCAAGAGAGAAAGAGAGGGTTTGATGTGCAAGTTGAGAATACTTTGTTCTTAAATTGTGCCAAAAAAATTTATTTTGCAATTCAATCAAATCAGACTAGTTTGAGGTTTTGTGGATAGTACCACGAAAGATTAGACTATTCACGTATCAATCAACATTTTTCGCTAGTTGGTTCATATCACCTAACACCGGTCGAATACCGATAGATTGCCTCCGGTTCCGATATATAGCTACTAGCTAGGGCCAGGGAAAAATCATTCAGTTTGAACAGAATTTCGGAGGACAACGAAAGTGATAAAATGATGAAATTTCATTTATTTAGGCTAAAAATTCAGACAAAATATTTAAATACAAAATTTAACCAAACATTGGACAAAACTTGGGCAAATTTCAAATGAGGATAAATTCAGCCAAAATGTGAGAGAATGCTGTTCATTTAGGTACCCTCAGAAAGGACCTAAATTCCTAAAATTTTGGTGAAATTTCACCGAAATGTTTAACCATGGCTATGGCTTGGCCTCCTCTTCAATCTATCTGCGTAAACAATTGATTGATCCAGGCCACGACTTCAACTAACTCGATCCGCCATGGTAGGGGCCCAACCTTTTTCTCCTCAGTCTTGCTTCTAAGGTGCACTGTTGCAGTCGACGGCATACAGGAAGATGAGACCACGAACTGCAGCAAAGAAGCTTTCGGCGGCTGCAGCGAGCTCGCCCGGGCTGTAACGCTCGGTGCCGCCCACCTTGCTGACCCCCCGGCGCTCTCCTCCCTATCCCACCGGACCAGTGTTGGTGAGCTGTATTGCTAGTTGCTACTATGCATACAACGTCGAGGCCGCGGACAAGCACCTTGTCGTCCTCTCGACGTTGAAACCCAACATCAATTGGATGCACTTGATGGTCCACGACGTCGTCAGGACCTCGGGTTGGTATCCCCGACTTGCATGTCAGGTCCTCGGGTTTGTGGCCCGACCTGTCGTCTTGCCACGCGACGGTGACGCGTCCTCCTACATCATGGCCGATACGGCGCTTGCAGTTGTTGAGAATGTCCTCTCGGCTATTATCTACCGGTGGTCATTGTCACCATCTGAATCGTGAAGACACAAGGCGGTCGGCTTTCCCCCGGAGATGCCCTGTCACCGTGATAGCTGGCAACCGATGGTGTCCTTGTCGTTCAAAGACAAGGCTTTCTGGGTCAACCTCCATAGCTGTTCTGCGAGCTGACAACCTTCCTCTTTGGCGGCGATTCCGACTATGTAGACTACAGGTTCATTGGCTTGCCGCTTGCCCCTAGGGTACTTGAGGGCTGACTTAACACAATATGCTACAGATGGAGCACCAGACCATGGGGTTGTGTCGGGGACTCCATCAGGTTCATCTCCATCAATGGCTACTTCATGTACCAATACTCCTATGACATCGATGAATCCACCAAGCCTCTTGACGTGCTCATAAGGTCCTGGACCTTGACGCCAGATCTTCTGGAGTGGAAGGCTAATGATGATATGGTGGTACATCTGCCATACCTTTGGAACTCAGAGCGATTCAAGAACGAGGGGCTGCCGCGGCTGGTGCCGATTAAGCCCATTCTGAGCAAGCCAGAAGACGTTGTCATTTACTTCCTGCTTGGTGATGACTACCTAGATGAGGGCTTACTGCCGACCAGAGGGGAGAAGAGAAAACAATTTTGGTGAAAAAAAATTATTGGAACCGTTCAAAAAAGCTGGATTTTGAAATTATCAAAAACTTTGGATTTTTTTGATAAATTTCAGTCATAATAGTCAAATAAATAATTCAAATTCAAGAAACACAAATATATTAAAAAAATTAGGAAATCTCAAAACAACATCCTTGCCTTGCCGTCCTTTGCGGCCGCCGCCTCCACCTCCTTGCTGGCACCACCCTCCCTTCCCCTGCTCATAGCCTGCTTCCACGCCACCTCTCCACTATGCTGACGCCGGCCTCCCCTGCCCAGCCACCTGTCAACCGCCCCTCATGCTGCCTCCATGGCTCCAGATCAAGTTTGGATAGGGAGAGATGGAGGAGAATGGTCTCAGTCATCTGACTGTGGGTGGGTTGGTGTAATGGGCTAGTGGGTTTGTGTAATGGGCTAAAAAAATTAAATTTGGTCGAATTTTTTGGGTCAATTTGACTTTTCTCAGAATATGCCAAGAAAAGCGAATTTCACCAATTTCATCTGAAATTTATTTCCCTTGAGGGTACTACATTCTCTTCATCTCTAGAATCGTTCTTGACCGCTCTCGTCCTTGGAATGATTACTTTGCTGAACAGCCTGATTTCCTTAGTGCCAGTTCTTTGCATGTAATCCCTATATTATACCTCGGCGGATTGTTCCCCAGGGAGCGCTACCACGTAGGCAAGTTTGCGAAAAAGCCTTCCGGATTTTGCAAAATGACATACGGGTCCTTAGTTTTTGCAGAAGGACCTCTGCCATGTTAGTTTTTTGAAAAACCCTTCGCTTCTCTAAAATTACGTATGGGTCCTCCGTTTTTCATGGAGATCCTCCTTTTGCTAGATAGCACCTCACGGTTTTCTTGAAATTACACATGTGTTCTTGGTTTTATGCGGAAAAAAATCTTCTGATTTATGAATTATCTGCTCTTTTAATTTGATCTACATGGTAGATAGCGCAGCGTGACGCCGCGCTTTCGCTGCTAGTCATAGTGAGGCGAAGTGAAGCCGATGTCCTCCATCGAAATTCCCAAAAACTGACTTCGACTGAAAGTGCTCGCCATTGTAAGGTAAATCTTCTTCTGCTGCCGCTACAACTGTTACTAATACATGAATGCTATACTAAAAAGAAAAGACAAGTGGTTCGGTCCATGTATAGGTGTGGGAGACCAGCCTACAGGCCATTTCTATGGGTTGCGGTTCGGTCCGATGGAGAATTAGTCAGCCACGACTCGGCAGAAAACACATCAGATCGCCTCTTCTCGACGGTGGTTGTGGCAGAAAACATTCCAGGTTACCACGGCGGTGGACCGGCAATTTGGCCCCCGTCCGGTGCACCTGCTGCTAGCTAGCAAGTTCGCCAATGCCGTCCAGGCCTACGTCGACGTGCACGACGTCGCCGACGTGCACCTCCGCGTCTTCGAGTCCCCCGCCGCCTCCGGCCGCTACCTCTGCGCTGAGCGCGTCCTACACCGCGAGGACGTCGTCCGCATTCTCACCAAGCTCTTCCATGAGTAACCCGTCCGCTTCTAGCCAGCAGTACGTTTTCTTTACACCTGCCTTTTTCTGAACGTCAGCTTTATATTGTAGGCTCAACACTTCACAAGGATTCATCAAAAGAATTTGGTTTCTTTGATCGGCTACTGCATGGACAAAACTCATTTGGCCCTTGTCTACGAGTACATGCCCAAAGGGAACCTGTAGGATCATCTGAGAGGTTGTCCATCTTAGCTATTCCAGCATAGATGCTTATACGAACTAATCCAAGTTTTTTAATGAACCAGTGGTTTCTCATAATGGAAATCGAAGGGTTCTGCCTTTCTTATTCTAAGAAATCCAAGTTTTTTTTGGTGTCCTAGATTAGATCAGCTGTGTGCTATATATTGATATTCAGATTACAGAGGAATACTACATTTTCTCCAAGGAGAACTGCATAGAGCCTAAAGCAACCGTGGTTACTAACTGCATAGATGCATATTTATGTTAGAAAGTATCAAGTCCATGAATTTGTTCAAAATATTATTTGAACTAACTACGTTCAATTTCTGTTGACACGGCAAGCCACTTCGACTAGTAAACCACTCGCTTGGGAGCAATGTCTTCTGATCTCCCTTGATGCTGCACAAGGTTAATTAGGACCTAACCATCTACTGCTCTCTGAGATTTCCTTTATACCTTTGCACTATCACAGAATTAGTATTTACTTTATCGCAGGCCAGGAGTATATGCATGTTGCGTGTAAGCCAGCACTGATTCACAGAGATGTGAAAAGTCGGAACATACTCTTAGCCACTAATATTGGTGCTAAGCTCGCTGATTTTGGTCTGGCCAGAATTTGTCGTTCTCATGTCGACCTTCCGCATCTGGCGGTGGAACATACTACACCTGCAGCTCAATAGAAAGCTATGGTAAGTATTTGTATATGTGCATTTCAGAGAGAGAGAGAGAGAGAGACCATACCAAAACGCCCTGGACGCAGAAGAGCTACATCAATTGCATTGGGACGATCAGTAGCAGCCAGTACAATAATTGCCTGCAATGAACAAGAAGCAAGATACCCTTTTCATGAACAAGCAGGTAGATATGCTCAGGAGAATCATGTCGAAAACTATCAGCAAGCTAAGAAGTACCGTAACCATCTCTAAACCCATCCATTTCGGTCAACAAAGTTGATAAGAGTCTTTCACCGTGGCGTTGCCACTGGAGTTCCTACCGGGTTCAGATCTGCAAGGTCATACAATTCCCAGTATGGGTTATTTCATTGCAAACTGGCACTCCTGGAAGTTAGCAATGAAAACAAGATTCACAAGTGCACAAACAAAGTTCACATAAACCGATTTTGCTCCTGATAAAAAAAAGAACATTCATGAACCATTTCTTAGAAAATATGTTAGCACTCCTAGATTTTTTTTGAAATAATATTTTTTATTAGAAGAATAAAAAATTATACCCGAATTTTTTTATAAAAGTGAACCACAGTTGCCTAACTGTTAGACGACTAGACTCTGTCACCTAACAGACGAGCGACACGCATGCAGCAGCTATACCGTTGGGCGATAGAGATGCGGTCGCCCAACAGTCGGGTGATTGGACCCAGTCGCCCAACTGTTGGGCGACTGTATCCCTATCGCCCAATGGCCGAGTGACAGGATGCCATATATCCTCGATTGTTTGAGTGCCCGAGAGCCACTTTGTGCCGACGCCGAGCGAAAGAAAGAAGAGGAGAGGAGAGGAAAGAAAGAAAAGGAGAGGACAGGAGAGGAGAATAAGGAGAGGATAATAGGGGAGGGAGAAGAGAGAGGAGGTTCAGCTAGTTCTGCGGGGGTGGGAGATTCATCCGTAAGGTAAAAAATTTTATGTTTTAGGCTATATTTTTGTAGTAAGTAAATAGTTTGCTTAGTGTGAAGAAGAGTATAAGTAGCATTCGTAGAAAAGTATTAAAGGAAAATTGTAGTAACTAATTTTGGTTAGATGACTGGAAAGAAAAACAAGAAGATAGAAGAAAGAAAAGAAAAGGGAGGAGAAATACGCGTGTAATTAATTTATTTCGTTGTGAATATTTAACTGGGAGAATCCTGTGGCATGTTAGAGTACTGCAAAAATTTTTGTTAGTCATGTTAAAATGTAAAACATTAGTAGACAATATTTATGATTATTTAGGAATGAATTTAATGTCACAAGTACATTGAAAATCCCCGTGTAACATTAAAACTGGTATATTACCATTTAAATCACTATGTCACATACTTAATTACTTAAGTAATTTTTTAGTGTTATGTAAATTCTCCAAACCCATTAGGAATTATTTAGAGTAGGAGAGAGCTTGAGCAGAGAGACAAGAGCGGTATCGGTGTGCGTGGGAGCAGATCGGGAGTCGATGCGTATTAAGGCAGAGAAAGGGAGTACTGTCGGTGCGAATAAGGGGTTGAGATAGATAAAGGGGAAGAGAGAGAGAGGGCCAAGACTAATGGGACGACTGAGGGATAAAATCAATATTATATATGTATAAATATATGCACACATATATGAGAGTATATGGTGATATATGTAAATATATTCACATAAATAAATGAACGACGTCTTAAGCATGCGGTAGTGTAGTTGTTCACGATAGGTGAACGACCATAGAAATCTAAATTAAAGTACAGTAGTACTTCCTTAATGTGTGATGCGAATTGACTAGTTGCAATATTGGAAATATTTTACAGGCAGACATAAGCCATGCCAGTACCCACTACATTGAAAGCGCATTACAGTGTTGGCACCGTTTATGAAGGTCCGTACAATGTTGACTTGAGTAGTTTTTTGCAAGCCACTCTGGTACATCCAGATAGTGAGAATGCTCAAAAAGCAAATATGATATATCGGCTCACCCGCAGCTTCTCCTTGGACCCTGAGGTGTGCAGCGTTGCTATACAAGCGCTTTGGAGCTGGTCTCCCATGCACATTAGATGAAAGTTGATAAGATTGGTATGCACGGTTATGTGGAAGGGCTTTTTGGAAGGTTGCTGACACCATGGATACGGGTACGTGCTGCTTGTGAAACTATGTCCAAAAGAAGTTGTACAAGGCCCTGCCGACGGATATCGTCTGGGTGGTGGTAGCAGCTCGGGCGTCCAACATGTTAGTGAAGAAGAGGACCTGGAGGCCGGTGTAATGGAGGGTACGAAGGATGTTGCACATGACGAGGTCGACACAGTAGATGCTGGAGAGGAAGATCGATCACCGCATGCTGAGCCTATAGGACAGGCTAATGAAGGGGAGCATATGGAGTATATAGTGTGTCAAATGGAGAGCGATGACCGGATAGCTTGGACTAAAGAGGAAGATGTACAGGAAGACGACGAAGATAGTTCCAATGAGATGAAACTCCTATCCCCTAGAAATGGCAACATGTTTGACATTGAGGGTGTTGCTACGCATGACGAGCACAAATCACCATATGAGTACCATAGCACAGAGGTTTGATTACACTCAATGTTTGCTAATAAGGCATCCTTACAGGATGCCATTAAGATATGGACTCTGTCCATGCAGTAGATGTTTTGGGTTGTGAAATCTAGCCAGAAGCAGTATATTATCAAATGCGAGTAGGCCGGTTGCCTTGGCTAGTGCACGTACATAGATTGAAGTATGAGACTCATTGAATTGTCTCAAAGATGAAGCCGCACTCCTGTGTGCTCAACAGTGTTTTACCGAGGCATCGTAACCTAACGTCCACCTTTATAGCTAATTTGATGTATCGAGAAATAGCGGAGAAGAAGGACATGGAGGCCAAGCACATCATTGTGGCTATCGAGAAGAAATTCAAATACAAGAGTAGCTACGCGAAGGCATGACATGTAAAGCAGAAGTCTTTGGAAAAGCGGCTTGGGTCTTTCGAGGTAGCGTACGATAAACTTCCTCGTATGCTTCGGGTGCTGTAGTACAGAAATTGGGCATGTACACTGCTGTGAAGGACAAGCCATTTATAAAGGCCACCAAGTTTTACGGTATTACAGAGGGCCTTCTTAGCCTTCGGTGTCTGCATTAAGGCTTTCAGGTATATGCTGCCCGTGATCTTAGTTGATAGGACATTTTTGACTAGCAAATACAAGGGCCTGATCCTTACAGTCATTGACGTCGATGGCAACAATCAAATTCTACCTTTGGCCATCGCATTTGTCGAAAATGATAATTACGATAGTTAGTTGTGATTCCTTTGACATGTAAGGATGGGAGTTATTGAAGCTCATCCTAATGTGTGCATTGGCATATGTTAAGGATGCATTGGCACTATCATTGCGCCTGAACAGGAAAGTTTTGAAGTAACGAGAGCTAGTGCACATATGAAGTTTTGAACTACACTATTATATCTTTTTTCCCTCAAGAGAGCAATGTATGTTTTGTTTATTACATCCAAGCAATTTAGGGAGTACATTTGTTTACACTTATCCAATTTTGTGTAATGCTGAATATGAATGGTGTGCCAGAGTCTATTTATTTTCCAAAGAATTTTGTTTTGCCATGTTATTTTACTACACTTTGCACAACAACATTACATAATCATTAGTGGTTACTTCACTTTACAGCTACGTTTGTTTGACAGATATCGCCTCTGGTTGTTACTGCAAGGAGCAAGCTGAAAGCGGATGACGAACACTTGTATGCTGATTTCTGCAACATATCAGTGCTTTTGTCGTATATTTAGCGATAAATTTCATTCTATATAGTGTACACGTGCCATTCACCCCTGTACCACTTAAGATGTCAAGCAATTTCACATTGACACTCCGAAAAGCTCTCCGAAATCACGAACCAATCCAAGGTATAGTCTAAATAAGCTTACACCGTATAAAATAGTAAACCGAAGACTTGCGCGTAAATAGTAAAAAAGGGAAAAGTGAAAATGAGATGTTTGAATTTTTGGAGTACGAATTGGTTTTCTAGAACAAATTGTATGAAAAAGATGGAATTTGAGTCGAACTCGTACCATGATAGAGGGGCCATAGTGGAGAAGAGAGAACAAACCCAAGAGACCTAGCCGCCGTTTCCCCATCGCCAATGCTGTCGTTTTCACTCCAACACCGCACGCCAGGTCACTGCTCATCTTCAAGCATCGCCAGTGTTACAGAACAAAGTGACCAACTGTTCATCCGGCGTACGGACGCGACGTTCCGTGACGGGACTGTGCGTCCGTCTGGACGCGACGTTCCGTCGTGGCGACTATTCATCATGCATAAATATGTCTCATCCATTTGTACAGATACACAGATAAATAAAGCAACAGTTCTCTCTCAATTCTTGTCCAAATACTTACGAACACATTATCAGCACTGTCTCTAGACATCAACAAGAACACAGCACAAAGAAAGGTAATGGAGAATCAGGAGATTCAACTTTGTGAAGGACATTACAATGCATTACTTGGGATGCTTGCTACGATCGATTCCTTGTGCGAATCACTGCAAGACTTCCTTGCCCCTTGTCCCATGACAGTCATTGCAACTGGCCATGGTTGTTCACCACTGCGCCGGCGTCCATGGGAGGCTCACGGAGTCTTCCCACCAGCACAGCCGCGCTACGGCCCTTACCGACGCCCGGCGCACGCCTCTGCAGCGGCAAATTGCCGTCCCGGCCTCCGGACCCGGCCTCCAGCCTCCTCCACAGGGGAGGCACACTCTCATACTTAAATCAAAATCAAGAGGGGAGGGGAAGGGGGCTGGCGTGCTCTGCGGGGCGTGACACCAAACCGGCGGATACCACGGCAGGCCGGCGGCTGCCACGGCAGCGGCCGCGCGCGCCGCGGCGGCAACGCACGGTCCCGGCGCGACCGGCGGCTTGGCCCGAGCAGCGCGGCTGCCGCAGCGGGCGGCGGCGCCATGGCAGCGGCACGACATGGCGCCCCGGCCGGCGCGGCGGCGCGGTCCACAGCGCGCTCCACGGCGGCGCGCTGGCGGCCCAGCGGCGGCCCTCGCGCGGCCTCCCACCGCCCGGCACGCAGCACCGGCCGCGCGGCCTCCCACCGCCCAGCGCGGCCCGAGCACGCTCCTTGGCGGCGCGGCCCCGCCCGTCCACGGCCTTCCCCCGACCGCGCGCCACCGGTCCGCGTGGCCCGGCCTGGCGCACCGCCGCGCGCTCTGGCGGCGGCCCTTGCGGCGGCGGCCGGGCGTGGGAGGCGGCGCAAGGCAAAGAGGCGGCGCCGCAGCGCGCGGCGGCGCCACGGCATGGGGTGGCGGCGCGCGGCGAAAACAACGAGGCGGCGGGGCCGCGGCGGCGGCGCGCAGCGGCCGGCCGGTTGTGGCGGCGGCTGGATGGGTTTTGGGGAAACCTAAATCCCCCATATATATATGTTGGATGCTAAATGGGCTTTTAGCCCAATTAGCCCCCACCTCCCACATAAGCTAAAAGGCCGAATGGGCTCCAGCCCAAGTTTTCGGAATTTTCATTTTCCCCCTTCTATTTTCGCAGAATTTTCTTTTAAATAAATGTTCATTGTAATATTTGCAATCTAGTCCTTATACTTATTTATAATTGTACCTGTCCGTATATACTGTTATAAATTCGCATTTCAATCCCTCAGGATCTGAAAATTATGTAAATATATCCAAACATGTGCAACCACATTTATATCATTTTACATATGTAGGACTTTATTGCACTTTACTTACAGTATACATTGCGACCATATTTAAATTTGCTATTGGTAGCAAATTTCAAATTAAACAATTCCACTTAATGAGTACCATTGTCCTTCATACAATTGGAATTCTTGCAAAATATTATACCTTAAATAAATACCATGATTACAATTTATGGCACATTGCTATATTTCTTTATACGCTCTGCCATACAATAAATTGGTGTTCACCACCAATATTGTAATTACACGGTAATATAAATATAACCACATGTTATATTTAAATTAGGTATAAATATTCATTCGGATTATAATACTCATATTGTTCTCCACACATTTTGCATTTATTACAACATTACCATACATATTAATTTACCTCATGTAAATTAATTGTCTTATGGCATACTCTTCATGTAGGTTTTAAATGGCTACCAAAGAATTTGAGCCTCTCGCTCTCGATGGTAGCAATTATCCTACATGGGCTATGGACCTAAAAATCAACCTCACCACACGTGGGTTGCAAATGGTGATATTCAATCCTCCTGCTGATCAAATCCCACCTGATATTGTAAAATATTCCGTTTTGAGCATCATACGGAATCATATACATCCGGATTTGAAGGCCGAATACCTGTATGAGGAGAATCCACTCACCTTATGGTTAGCCATCAAAAATAGATATGAACAGCTGAAAGCTGTTATCTTACCTGAGGCTAATCATGAATGGGCACATCTTAGACTCCAAGACTTTAAAACAGTTGGAGACTATAACCATGCCCTTCATACTATTTGCTCTAAGTTGCGTTTTTGTGAAAAGGAACCAACAGATGCGGACAAAATAGAAGACTCTTTCTACTATGCTCCCATCGCGGGGTTCTTCAAGACAATGGCGCTGCAAATTACCAAACTTATTTCGATCTAATGCATACTATACTTGAGCCGAGAAGCACGCTGAACTTCTTTTAAAGAATAATCAGCAACGTCCCATCAGTTGCTCCACTCCACAAGTTCATGCTAATCGAATAACACTAAGTTACGTGGTTCAACAAACCACTCAAAGAACTTTAAAGGTAAAAATAAACGCATCATAAAGCAAAAGCGTGGTGGATTCAAGAAGGGTAAAGGCAATTTTGGTAAGCAAGGTGACAAAACTGAAGTTTGTCAAAAATGTGGTTGCTACAACCATACTATCAAGAAATGCCGCACCCCGAAGCACCTTGTGAACCTCTACCTTCAGTCTCGGCCTCAAGGCAAGCATGCTCAAGAGAAGAGATTTGAAGCGCACTTCAGTCTCCCATGCAACAAAGCCAAGCTACATTGCTCTTCAAAGTTCATTGACGAACTCAAAGACACATGTGCATCTCCAGCAAAAGATGATCTCATGAGCACTGAGGACACACTTGAAGAATTTACTTCTCAAGACATGTTTGGAGATCTCAATTAGACTCCTCTTGCCATAGTTATTAAGTACTACAGTATTGTAAAATAAACAATGTTGTCATCTATTGTAAGCTTGCATGCTACAATTATATATCAAACATATTCGATATTGTAACTAAGTTTGTATGAATTCTATATATACCACCATGAGAATTTTATTAAATTCTTCTTTTGTGTATATAGATTTTTGGAGTCAATCAAATGGAGGAGGAATTATGCCTTGTGGATAGTGGCACCACAAACTCTATACTTAGGGACACAAAATATTTTCTAACTCTCACAAGGAGGAAAGGAAATATTTTAACCATCGCCGACGCGATGCAATGATAATAGGCTCAGTGGTGCCTCTATCACTCTCCCTATGGGTACAGATTAGAAATTGAGGATGCACTCTTGTATCCCGATTCAACACGTACCCTACTCAGTTATAGAGATATCCGTCAAGAATGGTTTCCATGTTGAAACTCAAAATGACAACAAAGAGGAATATCTCATCCTCACCAAAAATAACGAATTGGCAAACCAAGTCTGGAAAAAATTCCATCTTTAACCTCTGGATTGTACTATACATACATCAAACCGATTCAACATATTGCGAACAAAGTAATTTTCCAACACACTAACACATTCCAAACATGGCATGATCGTCTTGGCCATCCAGGCATTGGAATGATGAGGAAAATTATTAGCAATTCCATTGGTCATACATATCTCAAAACCAAATTTCCGGAATCCTCAGATTTTGTATGCACTTCCTGTGCCACCGGAAAATTGATTTTAAGACCCTCTTATCTTAAAATCAGAGCTGAACCACTTAAATTTCTTGAACGCATTCAAGGAGATATATGTGGTCCTATACAACCATTGTGTGGACCATTCAGGTATTTCATGGTTCTCATTGACGCATCTACTAGATGGTCACATGTGTGTCTTTTATCCACACGAAACCATGCATTTGCTAAGTTAATTGGTCAAATTATCCAATTACGAGCACATTACCCTGAATATCGAATTCAATCAATTCGAATGGACAATGCTGCTGAATTTTCATCCCATGCATTCAATGACTATTGTATGGCCCTTGGGATACAAGTTCAACACTCTGTTCCATATGTTCATACACAAAATGGTTTAGCAGAATCTCACATCAAGAGAATCAAGCTCATCGCCAGACCATTGTTACAGAATTGCAATTTACCAACATCATGTTGGGGTCATGCAGTTTTACATGCTGCTGACTTAATTCAATTGCGTTCAACTGCATATCATAGCACTTCCCCGCTACAATTAGTACGTGGAAATCCACCAGATATTTCCCATCTGCGAAAGTTCGGTTGCGCTACATACGTACCGATCTCACCACCGCAGCGTACCTCAATGGGACCGCACAGCAAACTTGGGATCTATGTTGGGTATAAATCTCCGTCGATTATAAAATACCTCGAGCCCCTCACTGGGGACCTGTTTACGGCCCGGTTCGCTGATTGCATATTCAATGAGGAACATTTCCCGGCATTAGGGGGAGACAACAAGTACCAAACTAAATGCCAGGAAATTGATTGGAATGTTGTACCAAACTAAATGCCAGGAAATTGATTGGAATGTTCAAGGCATTCCTGCCTCAGATCCACGTACAAGAGAGATTGAACTTCAAGTTCAGAAACTCATTCATTTGCAAAACATTGCAAATAATCTGCCAGATGCATTTACTGATTATAAGGGTGTCACAAAATCCTATAATCCTGGCAGAAATGTGCCTGAAAGAGTGGAGGTACCGAAAAATACCACTCAACTCTCAGTTCAAAATAAGAGGAGGAGAAGTACGGCACAAGTGGCGGATACAGCTTGTAACAAGCGACAAAGGAAACAAAATACTGTAAATGCAGATCAACCTCATGTTGATAGACACCAAAGGATCCTTGAACCCAGATCAACAGTGCACTCAAATACTGATCTTAGGACATCGGAATACCCCGACTCAAATGTTTTGGGAAATAACATTGAGCCACCAGGGGTCCAAGAACTTTCCACTAACAATTGTCGACATTTATTTCTCCACAACAATTGCAAACAATCTTCAAAATGATCCAGATCCCAAGACCATGGCAGAGTGCAAACAGCGCTCAGACTGGACTCAATGGAAGAATGCAATTCAAGAGGAGTTAGCCTCGCTCAAGAAAAGAAATGTATTCACCAATGTGATACATACACCTCCCAATATATTCCCTGTCGGATTCAAATGGGTTTTCATCCGCAAACGGAATGAAAACAATGAGGTGGTGAGATACAAAGGAAGGCTTGTAGCACAAGGGTTCACGCAGAGACCCGGCATTGATTTCAATGAAACTTATTCTCCAGTAATGAGTGGAATAACATTCCGATATTTAATATCATTGGCAGTACAAAATCATCTATCTTTGCAGTTGATGGATGTAGTGACTGCATACCTTTATGGGTCACTTGATTCGGACATATACATGAAAGTTCCTGATGGAATTTCAATTCCGAATCCAAACGCAAATCGCAATATATATTGTGTAAAATTGAACAAGTCTCTATACGGCTTGAAACAGTCGGGAAGAATGTGGTACAACCGACTAAGCGAGTTCCTAACCAAAAAGGGATACTCCAACAATGATGATTGCCCATGTGTGTTCATCAAACGATCCTCAACAGGATTTTGTATCATATCTGTGTATGTTGATGATCTCAATATCATTGGTAATACACAAGATATAGATGAAGCACGTAATCATCTTAAGACGGAATTTGAAATGAAGGATTTGGGTAAAATCAAATTTTGCTTAGGTATACAACTTGAGAACCTTCATACATGCATTCTAGTGCATCAATCAGCCTATGTCCATAAAATATTGGAGAAATTCAATATGGACAAAGCATATCCATCGAAAACCCCTATGGTTGTTCGATCTCTAGACAGGGATAAAGATCCATTTCGACCCCGAGATGACAATGAAGAGCTATTGGGACCCAAGGTTCCATATCTCAGTGCCATCGGAGCGCTTATGTACCTTGCAAATTGCACCCAGCCGGATATTGCATTTGCAGTCAATCTACTTGCTAAATATAGCGCTACTCCAACCAAAAGACATTGGACAGGAGTGAAGAATATCCTTCGATATCTTCAAGGCACTAAAGATCTCGGTCTATTCTTCCAAAAGAATAAAGATATGGATTTAATAGGATATACAGATCTTTGGCTATTTATCGATCCCCATAACGCGGATCTCAAACAGGCTTTGTGTTTTTACATGGTGGAACGACCATCTCTTGGAAGTCTTCAAAACAGACTCTAGTGGCAACATCCACTAATCATTCTGAAATAATTGCATTATATGAAGCATCACGTGAATGTGTATGGCTTGCAGAATGATCAACCACATACAACAATCATGTGGTATAGGTGCTATCGCATCACCTACCATTATCTACGAAGATAATGTCGCTGCGTTGTTCAAATGCAAGCGGGTTACATAAAAGCAATATCACAAAACATATTGCACCTAAACTATTTTACCCACATGAATTGCAAGAGAGTGGGAAATAACTATTCTGCAAACTAAGTCTTGTGATAATCTCGCAGACTTATTCACTAAGTCATTACCAACTTCCACATTCCAGAAATGTGTTCATGGAATTGGTATGCGAAGACTACGTGATTTGCAGGCGTCAGGGGGAGAAATCTCCTAAGACTTAACCCATTCCAATATAAATATTGTACTCTTTTCCCTTTATGAGTTTTCCTCTACGGTTTCTCATCAAGGTTTTTAATGAGGCAATATGACAACGTACTCATACATATATTATATCTCTATTTTCCCCATAGGGGTTTTTAAAGAGATAATCCAATATATACCATATCATTTTTCTCCTTAAATTTTCCCACTGGGTTTTAAAGGAGTTTTTCATGGCATATCTATTCCACAGATTTTCCTCATATTTTTCCTACAGGGTTTTAGAGGAGTTTTTACAAGATGATGAATCAGTGATCATATGAAGACACATTGGTCAAGGGGGAGTGTTACAGAACAAAGTGACCAACTGTTCATCCGGCGTACGGACGCGACGTTCGTCACGGACGCCGTGCGTCCGTGACGGACGCGACGTTCATCGTGGCGACTATTCATCATGTATAAATATGTCTCATCCATTTGTACAGATACACAGATAAATAAAGCAACAGTTCTCTCTCAATTCCTGTCCAAATACTTACGAACAGCCAGTTCGCCACCAACGATGCCATGCGCCGGTGCTGCGCTCGCCCGGTCGCCGGTTTCCCACTTGTCGCATCGCCAGCGCATGGTTACGATGCGCGTTCCCGCGCGAAGCCCGGTTGCCGGTTGATTGCTAGCCCATTTCGCGCCAGCCCGGCAGCCCACGTCGCCTGTTCGTCCAGCGTGCCAACTCCTGCCACGCGTCGCCAGCATATCTCCGCATGATGCTTCGCTAGCTAGCGTCGCACGCCTTTGGTCGCAAGCGCACGTGCGCTAGCACGTGGCCACGACGTGTGGCCAGCGGTTGCGAGTTTACAGTGCACCAACCAGAGGAGAAACAAGGGAGAAAAAAAGAGCAGCAGAGAAAAGATTAGGAGAGAGAATGAAAAATAAGAAAGAAAATTGTAGTTTTGGCATTGTTCACTTGGATAATGATTTGGATGTTTTCTCTCTACTTTGCTAATTTTTAGTAAAGATTAGAGTCGAGATTAGAAAGAGAATTAGCAAGTTTTGTCAAGGATTCGATCAGTAGATTTGTTTGCCTGATATAGTTTTTAATTGTAATTTTGGATACTATATGGGTATAATTTGGTAATGTCATATGCTAGATAGTTGTATATCATTTTGTTAGCTTTCCATAGAGTATTTAATCACATCAATGGGGTGGTTAAATTTTGAGTTATGATTTTTATAAGCCAGCTGTATGAAAAATTACCGCCTTTTGGCAGCACTTGGTAATCTGTATATTAAAAATATTAAATAGATGAATTAGGTTATTTGCTCTACATAAAAATATTAAATGGATGAATTAGGTTATTTGGTAATGGATGTATTGCTGTGGTTTGTATTGAGATTGGGTATTTACTACAGAAGGAGTGGCACTGGGTTTGTTGTTATCTTCAAATCAAAACCATTCCTCACAATTAGAAATGCAAGTGCAGGTAGAATGGTATTCGAGTGTTTGAAATCATTGTTTTATTCAATGAATACTTGCTATGATTATTCATATGAATATGTCTGTTTTATATTGCTCATATGTTTATGATAAAATGATGATGATGATATTGATGAATATGATAGAAAGATGATTATACTAATTGTTTAACGCTAAAATTGAACTAAAGAAATATATAACCATTGTATTGCATGTTGAGCATTCATGATGGAAACATATAACCCACGGAAGTGGGATGAGGCCTCTATATGTAAAGGATAGACTTGTGGTCCCCGTATGTAAAGGATGGGCTTGTGGTCCCTGTATGAAAAAAAGGGTTTGAGGTTCCCGCATGAAAAAGACGGGTTTGAGTGGACATCGATAGATGTAATACTCTGCTATACCGGTATATGTTAAAGAGAAATTGAGGCATATGCAGGAGCATTGCATTGCATTTATGAAAAAAGAAGTGAGATAACGAGACATATACATATACACACACACACACACACATATATAACTTGATGAGAACGAATATGTGAAATTGAGATGATGGTGAATAGATATGAAATAGTAATACAATGCTGGCCTCGTTTATTATTCTATTATGTACTTACTAAATCGTGGACTCACCCTTATTTTGTTGTTATTTTTAGGTGTTCGTTAATGATGACATGCATGGGTGGGATATAGCATAAGTTGATTGTGCACTTTATAGTCTCTTTTTCATTTAGTGATCACTTATTCATTGCTAGAATTAAACCATGCTATTCATAAATTCTTTAGATGTATAATAATTTCTCTTTAGTACTTAATGGTTTTATATTGATTCTACTTGTTCATTTTCTTTGCTTAAATTTATTATTGATTCATGTTATTGTTAGTTGGTTCATCTTCATGTTAATTGATGATTTCCATATTGCTAAAATTTATATGCTCATGGTCATGTTGAGGATTTATAATTGAAGCTTAACTCCTGGTAATATGTAATTAATAGTTTAAATTGGTAGAAATTGTAGTTATGATGATATTTTGGACTTTTGTTAAACGAGGATGTTACAACTGATGCATCATACAGTCCTAATCCTGCAACCTTGCTAATACAAGTACAAACGAGTATGATTGTGATAACTTCTAGGAAGAACACGAAAGATCTCGTTTGGAATTAAAGAATTTCACTGGAAATTCCAAAGAAAAGGAGACATCCAGTAGTGATGAGGCATTGCATGTTGCAAAGAGCCTATGTGCCCTGATCATACGCCACACTGGCAATTTGTTGGCAAATCTGCTTGTGGTTTGTGTTCACATCTCTTGGTTTCTCCGTATTTAAATGACCAAATGTGGTTCATAATGGTACCTGATGCACACCCCTCGAAGACAGAAAAAAGTTCATCTTTTGTGTCAACTCCAATATTATGGGTGGACCTCCAGAAGAATTTAGTTGGAAGCTGTCGCAGATAAATAGTGACACCATGCATGCTCATTCTAAAATGAATGAAGTCATGTGAGGTCACTAATGCACTGTGTTAACGCTTTAGACTAACATGCCAGCCTCTTGTTTTCATATTGAGAAAATGCGTCCTTTTCAGCTTTAGTTTTGTGCTCCTCTCAAATATTGTTTAGTTGGGGGGCTTACCAGCTTGATTGTCCTTTTTAGAAAAAAAAGAGAAGTTGTTGTTTGTTTGTTTAAGAGGTCACTTTCAGTGCCCTTAACCATGGGATTGGTTGGTTTGCTAATCATGCCCTAGTACAATGAAGATAAGCACTAGGCAGGAGTGGACATTGCTAATGACATGTCTTGTTTTCCTCACGATTTTTAAACTACACAAAGCTAGGATTTAGCTAGCTGCCTATGGCCGGTGAACTCGGATTGGCATTTGATTCTTGGAACAGTATAGGTAAATAATTTTCTGGTAGTACTAGATATGCTTATGTATATAATCTATTGCTTTGCTGCATGATTGCTGTCAATGTCATGCCGGAACAATTGGGACGACCTACTGTTAAAGTGTTAAACACAAACCAATTATTTTGA
Organism: Melocanna baccifera; assembly: GCA_036346265.1. Taxonomy (NCBI): domain Eukaryota; kingdom Viridiplantae; phylum Streptophyta; class Magnoliopsida; order Poales; family Poaceae; genus Melocanna; species Melocanna baccifera. Next base: position 9,661,174 of record CM070705.1, on the reverse strand, counting down.
TTCCTTTGGATTTGCAAATTCTTAGAACAAACAAAAAGCACACTCCGGCCCTAGGTAACAGCGGCGATATAGTGCCATATTTAGTGGTGATTGCCTAACACAACTCTCTTGGTGTCCAATCTTTCAGAGCAAATGATGACAGCGAGCTAGCTAATCCACTGAGCTGAGATCTGAAGGACCATGTAAGAAGATGTATGGTTTTGTTATAATAAATCATTGTTATTTTGGAGGAATGAAAATTTAGAATTTGCAGATTGTTTCTTGACAACCTACAGAAACAGATAATTTTGAAAATTTTGAGTCATATGATGATTTGGTGACTTAGGTTAGTGGTTATAGATTGCGTGAAACATGTTATTGTTAATGTGAGTCAAGTTATGAAGAACTTGTGTCCGAAAATGATTTCTTTGTCTATAGATGTGCAGGGTCGCCTGAAGTCAACCATGGTCATCAGTGAGAATTGGGGCTACGCTCATAGAGGAGGCAAGGCCCAAAATGATCAAAGATGTCAGGTGAGAGACATAAGAAAGGTAAAAAATATTGAAGAGAAGTTTGAACAGCGGGTTTTGCACTATGTGGCTTGACCGGTGCAAATAAGGCATGGTCTAACGGAACCAGAACGGGAGAGACTTGCCAACGCGTGATAAGCCATTGATGCACCTATACAGAGCAAATATGACGATTGCTTGTAATAGAAGATAAAGACCAAGTCTAGAAAAGGTATTTTGGTAGTTTGACCAAAATACCAAAAATAGCTTTGGAAGACAACTTTGACATCCCAAAATTTTTCTAAAGTTTATTTAGAATTTATTTAGATTTTCTGGAATTTAAATTCCTCATTTTAATTAAGCTTAGATTAAAAGTTGTTAAAAATCTATAAGCAAATATGGTCAAAATAAGTTTATTATATTTTATTTAGGTTACTTGTATTTTCTAGAATTTCTTAGGAATTATTTGGGATTTATTTGGATTTTACTGCTATTTTCTAAACATTATTTGCCTTTCTCAAGATTTTTGAAAGTTAAAAACAGAAAATTTAAAATTTTAAAACTCCCACTTCTCCCTCGGGGCAATGCGTGCATGGCCTAGATGCGTCCACATCGTCGCTCGAGCTATCTTGGCCGCTCGCCCTTTTTCCTCCCTCTCTCACCCTCGCCTCCTCTCATCGACATGTGGGCCCAACCACTTCTTCTCCCGACGCCCCTCCTTCTTCCTCCTCGCTCAGCCGGCGCCACCGCTAGGTCGTTGCATCACACCTGCCCTACACGGCCGCCTCCCCTCCCTTCGCCTGTGCGCCGCTCGCACCCCGCCCTCTTCCGCACGTCCCGCACCCACCTCCTGTACTCCCTGCGCCCCACCTTGGCCTTATCCCCCCACAACGCTCACCGCCACCATTTTCGTGAGTGGTTAGCTTACCGCTCAGCCGCCCCGCCCCTATAAAATCCCTCCACTGAGCACTTCTCCACTCACCCTCAACCCCCTCCCCCAATTTCCCCTCCGCTCGCTCGAGCTCGCCCACACCGTCTCCCTTCACTCTTCACGTCGACGACCACTCCGCCGACCTCAACCGTCCCTCCTGCGAGTCCAAGTGTCGCCAGAAGCCCTCCCCACCGGAGCTCTCCTCTGTGCCACCACCTCACCTCATCGCCGGCCATCCTCAGTGTCTCCCCCGCCCCGCACGAGGTACAGCCCTGACTCCCCTCTGCGCCCTCTTTGTTTTGCGCTTCTCGCTGGCCGCCACCATGCCCCCTTATATCGACGACCCTTGGGCCTTCCACGCCGCCACCGTCCGATGGGTCACATCAGCACCAGTGTTGACGTGGGGGCCGACGTGGCAGCTGATGCGAATGCCAAATGGGTGCTACACCAGCGTGTGCACCACACCAACCATTTCTAGCTTCGTGGACCCGGTCCATGAGGACTGGGGCCCACACATTAGCCTCAGTGCCAATTAATTAAAATAAAAGGGCTAACGTCATCGTTTCATCATAAATGGAATTTTCTTTAGAAAAACAATTCGACTGAAAATCAAATCTACTGCTGATGTCATAATTTCGAATTTTCCTTAGAAAGATAAATCCCAAAATTCTTTGCTCACATCATTAATGTCTTTTTATTTAGAAAAATAATTCTAGAAATTCAACTTTTTATTTTTACCTAAGATTTAAACTTCCAAAGGTTCGTTCCCCTTCATCCTAACCCCGATTGAGCCCGTTCAAATTTCTAAATTCATATAAAATTTAGATTTATCTAAATTTGCAATGTTTTAAAATTTTGGAGTTCATTTAACTTTTATTTGAATTTAGTGGGGTATTTTCACATGAAGACTACAATGATTTCAGAGAATTTTATGATGGCGATTCACATCAGATTGAAGAGTAAGGCAAGTCACACATCCTTGATCATATTGATTCTAGTTTACAAATAAATTTAAGTTCTATTTATATTATATTGCATACTTAATTTCTACTTTTGTTTTTCAAATTCAGTTTTGATTTAGTTAAATACCCATTTGTTATGAAACCTTTGACTTTGCAAATCCTTGTGTCTTGTTATCTTAGATCAAAACTCTAGGTAGTACACTAGTATGACTAGAGAATTTTTGTTGCAAATCCTTAGACCTGCATATATATAACTTTAGGTTGGGATAATCTTTTCACATAAAATGATAAGCTTTTAAAATATATTGTTGACTTCGGTGAGTCAAGAAAATCTATAAAATATTTCAAAACAAATATGAAACTTGAATTAGACTTAGGCCATGGTTATGTGGTGGGAGCCTGCTAGTATACGTTGTAGCTCGGTGGCCCAACGTGGATACTAGGCACGAGGGAATTGTGAATAGAGCCTAAGTCAATTAAGGACCGGTTTGTAAGTTACTGCTACAAAGCCCTATTGTACTACCACAAGACTGGTATAGGACAGTCCTGACTAACTAATTATTTGGTCCCAACCTAAGTCTTATTACTGCTAGTATTGAGTAAGTTTTCAATAAAAACTCAATCCACACCAAAAGCCTTTCAAAAGCCAAAATCTTGCTTATGATCTAAGAAAAAGAGCATTTGCTCAATATGACCATTTTTATAGCCAGACAAAGCACCAAAAGAATACAAGATAACAAATGCAATGCAAATGAGCTTCCTTCAACTCAAGTTCTCATTTATGACTCAAGATGCATTTTCATTTTCTTACTCAAAAGCTCATTTTTTTCCTTTTTTTCAACCTAACTATGCGCAGTTTTATATTTTTAGTTTATTTACCATTCTAATGAGCATTCTCCCCCTTTTAAGTTCATTCTCATTATTCTCCTCCTTTTTGAATAAAAATAAATTTCACCTTAAACATTCTTCTCCTTTTCAAAAAAAAAGTCATAAAGTGTCAAGGGACTATGCAGGCTTACTAAAACTCCCCTTTCTAATTTTCTATCTCAAATGATGCATGTTAACAAGTAAAACACAAAGGAGGAGCATAGGAAAGTGCATGTATTCATGAATAAAAATGTGCATGTATGCATGAATGAAAATGCAAAACTTAAAAGAGTTTTAAAAATTATTCAAAGTGAGGTTCAAATAAATGATACCACTTGAAGCCATAGAATGCATATAAAGTTATCTAGATCATAATTAGGCATATAACCAATCTAAGTAAGATAGCATACTTTAAAGCATTCAAATTAATTTTAAGATAAACAATGCTTCAAAATTGATAATTTATCTAAAGGTATTTAAATATGAGCCGGTAAGAAGACTAAATGGAACCAAAAACTATAATTAAATTATTTTAGAGTGCTAAAAGTTCAATATTGAATCTTATAAGGAACGATAGTACGCTAAAATATGAAAAACACAAGTGGACCACCAGTAAGATACTGACTGAAACATTATGCTAACAAAACAGTTCTTCCGATAATTAATTTGGAGGTGGTATAAATATTATCTGTCCAATGTACAGACTATTAGTAATATGCCCTAGAGGCAATCATAGAGATGATTGTATCACTTCTATGTTTAAGATCTTTTGAATAATATGTTATTTTATCTCTTGAATAAATATCTTATATTGATCAATAAGTATGCGACTTATTCGTTGAACTCTTTATTTATATTTTGATGTTATTCTAAATTATTCCTGATCTTATATCACTATATGGGACAATTATAATTTACAGATCTTGTTTCACGGTTCATAGATATAGGATATCAAATCAATAATGTGGAGATATATTAGAGAATATAATATTGGATTGACCCATCATGAGACATTACGAGAATTGTTATATTCTTAAGTGTCATCAGTTGGTCTCATACATAGTGTATGTAGGATCTTTAGACCTGAGATCGTCATTATTTTCTACATGTATAATAGTTCACTTAGAGGTTACTAAACACTACTCTGTGACTGGGTAGTCATAAAGGTAGCTTTCGGGTTTACTTTGAAACATGCGGAGGAATATAAACGATCGAGATGGAATTTGTTCCTCCTATATAATAGGAGAGATATCTTTAGGCCCATCGATGTGGTTGGATTAAGAAAGTGCATGGCCATGTCGAATGCGATTGAGAAGTCAATCACAACTGAGTAATCTATTATAGGTTCAAGTAAAGGATCGAGCAACATAGGATGACACATTTCTCTCCTTGAGTTCAATGTGATATCATTAGGCAAAGGGATCGGTACAAAAGTACTATATAGGTTCGCCCGATATGATCTTTATGTATGTTTGGTAGTCGTTATGTCCTATTAGGAACCGCTACCGACTTATAGATTGGAAATGAGTTTTCGGTTCATGGCAAAATATACCTGAACCTACAGGGTTATATACTTAATGGGCTAGAACGATAAGGGTTTGGATGATAGTCTCTGAGTGGGATACGATCTCTACTCATATCAGATAAGGATCTGCTTGGATGCTATATAAGGAGAGGTGCGGGGCTGTTGGAGGTATTCCAAAACACACCCATCAAAACCCTAGTAGCCACCTCTCATAATCCCTGTCGTGCGCGCTGTTGCTAGTATGTCAACACACGGTGTTTCATCTCTAGACATGTAGACCTCGGTAGAGGCGTTGCTACGACTGCGATGCTAATCGGAACGATCGCGAGGAGGAGACATTTGGCCATAGGACGATCGACTACTTCCATGATCGACTACTTCCACTATATCAATGCGCTCTTCGTTGAATCGGCTGCTTCAACTCTACTTCCGCTGCACAGCTCGTCTAGTGGTAATGATCTCTCACTCGAATGGCTTCTCGGTTTACGCGGTAAAAAATTTTAATTTACGCTAATATAGCCTACCCGTATCCCAACACAGACAGGATAAAAAGGAATGAAAAAACACCATTCTTCTTCATTTTTATGAGAAAAAAAGGCCATTCTTGTTTCTACACGAGGCGAACACAGTTTCACTTGTAAAAATGAGCAAGATCTTATTTTTCGCCTGACGACGACAGTACGAGAAAGAAATTAATTGTGTCAATAGCAGCAGTTCTAAACAAAAACTAAATTGTTCTTGATGTTCATACTAGGGGTTTTTGGATCTTCCCGAGATATGCCGAGCCCCCGAATGAATGATGATGATGACATCTCATAAAAAATAATCACAAAGTAGACTCTGCTTTAAATAATTTCTATTTCTGGTTTTTGAAACACATCGGCTTCTTGATTTCATCTTTTTTTAGCTTTTTTAGGCTTTTATGCTCTTTCTATTTCCCTTATTTCTTTACATTATCTATGATGATATAACTTCTTTATTTTTTTTAAATTTAATTACTTAGAAAAAACTAACAGCCACTACAATACTTTTCAACCATAAGTTAGAAACCAGAAGCTACAGTGAGTACTACCTTAGTCTTCTCTCCTAATATAATGGCACAATGGCTCTTGTGCTTGAGAAAAAAAGAAGAAAAATAGCAATTTTACTATCGCAGAAAGGAGTGAGTTTCTAGTGTTTTACCCATATGTTAAAATACCATAACATGCAAAGATCGCACCAATTTTGTAATGGAAGAAAAGTTGCTGGCAGCACCTAGAAATAGGCTCATTATTATTTCTATTTAAAATATGAGATTCCTATTGTTGTCATGGAGGAGGAAAATGAAATTTTGTGGGGCCCACGCTGTGTCTGGGATGCTTTGCATTGCCACCTTTGTGGTTCTCTTTACTTGGTGCCATTTTGCATAAAAAAACATCCACAAGAGAACAAGAAATGCCTTGGGCAAATGCGTGATCGAGGACCCATGACGGATTTAGGCTTGCTAACGGGTAGGGGTGTTAATGGGTTGAGTTTAAATAGGTTAAATGGGTTGGGTTCTTGATTGAGTTAGCTTTGTTGGGTGGAAATGGTTTGAAAGAATAAATGAATTGGGTGGAGTTGGATTGCCTTATAAAAAGGGTTGGATAGGGTTGGAATGAGTTCTAAAATTTAGGATTGAAATTGGGTTGAGAATGGGTTCAACCCATGGTGTTGCAATATGGCTCATTCATGGGTTGGCTTGATCCATCGGGTCCATCCGAGCATCGAGGCCTAATAATTTGCACAAGTAGCATCTCTATACTCAAAATTTTATGGTGTAAACGTGAGTTATAAATTTCAAATATTGAACTTTTATAAAAGATTTGTATAAAAATTTATTGGTCCCACCTTTAGGTCTAAGCCTAACAATTTGCACAAAGTAGCATCTCCATACTCTAAATCATCTATAGTAAATTTAGACAATTTGTGAAAAGTTTATAGTGTGAACGCGGGTTAGAAATTCTAAATACCGGATATTTTTAAAATAAAAATCTATAAAAGCCTGTTGGCTCCACCTATGTGTGTAGGCCTAACAATTTATACAAAGTAGCATCTCTACTGAAAATCATCTGTAGTAAATTTCAGAAAATTTCGTGAAATTTTCAAAGTGTGAACATGAGTTATAAATTTTAAATACCGAACTTTTTAAAAGTATTCTACAAAAATATGTTAGTCCTACCTTTGTGTCTAGGTCTAAAAATTTGCACAAAGTAACGTCTCTACACCTTAAATGATCTATAGTAAATTCTAGGCAACTTTACGAAACTTTTATAGTGTGAACGCAAGTTAAAACTTTTAAATACCGAAACTTTTCAAAAAATACATATATAAGCCTGTTGATTCCACCTATTTGCTTAGGCATAATAATTTGCACAAAATAGTGTCTCTATACCTGAAATCATCTATACAAAATTTCAAAAAATTTTGTGAAACTGTTATGGTGTGAAAGCGAGTTATAAATTTTAAATATAAACCTTTTTCAAAAGTTTCCTATAAAAGTTTATTGGTCCCACCTTTGGGTCAAAGCCTAATAATTTGCACAAAATAGCGTTTCTACACCCTAAATCCTCTATAGTAAATTTAGACAACTTTGTGAAACTTTTATAGTATGAACGTGAGTTAGAATTTTCAAATACCAAACATTTAATAAAAACTATAAAAGCTTGTTGGTTTCACCTATGTTCCTACGCCTTATAATTTGCATAAAGTAGCATCTCTATACTCAAAATCATCTGTAGTAAATTTCAAAAAAAATCATGAAATTTTTATAGTGTGAACGTAAGTTATAAATTTTAAATACCAAACTTTTTCAAAAGTTTCCTATAAAAACATGTTAGTCCCACCTTTGTATTTGGGTCAAAAAATTTGCACGAAATACCGTCTCTACACCATAAATCATCTATAGTAAATTCCAAACAACTTTGTGAAACTTTTAATGTGTGAACGCAAGATAAAAATTCAAAATATCTGTAATATCTCGAACGTCGTTTCGGCGTAGGTTTTAAAAATGAATAACGGAATCGCGGAGTTTCTTGATTTTTTGGTGAATCGCGGGAGGTAAAATTAAATTACAGAATTATCCAAAATTAAACAATAAATTAAAATAATCAATTTAGAGATTTTAGGCTATCCAGAGGGGTGGGCCAGCCACTTTGGGCCAGCCATCCCAAATGGGGGCCCGTACCACCTCCCAAACCCTAGCACCCCCTTTATAAACCCCCTCCCTTGGCCCCTCCCCCCTTTCCCCCTCTTGGCCGCCACCCCACCCCTCCCCTATGCCTCCACCTTCTCCCTTGGCTGCTACCCTGTTGTTTGATGCAAAGGAGAAAGCAAGGAAGAGGAAGAAGAAGAGAAGGAAGGAGAAGAAAGGAAGAAAAAAGAAGAGGAGGAAGAATAGGGGTGATCCCAAGGGGATCCCCTAGGTAACTCTCTCTCATTCCAAATATCTCTAATTTTGCTGTAATTAGGGTTCTTAACCTAAGAATTGGTTGTGATTAGCAATTAGATTCTCCAAGTAGAGAATTCCTGTTGTCTGCTTGTAGATCAATTCGCGCAGTGTTACTGTTTGCGCAGTTTAGACCCATGAAATGATTTTTCTATGGGTCTGCCCAAAAGAAAAATTATAGAGGATGATGAGACGCATTCTTTGTTTTGCGCATTAAGTTACACCTTGTTAGTAACAAAATAAAAATAATTGATTTACATGAAAAGTGAAGGTATTTAAGTGAGAAATCCAGAAATATATATATCTCTCTAAAAGGTTTAATAATATTAAAGATATAAAAAATTAAGCAGCGCTGCTGCTGCGGGCAGAGTGTAGAACTGTTGAGCGGAGAGGGAAGTTGTAGGGTTTTGAGGTTTAGCGACATCGTTACTTCTTAAGTCGCGTTTTCATTGCTGTTTTATTGTGCTGAGAGGTACTTTTGAACAGGTGGTGTTGCTCCTGAATGCACATGATTGCTTCGTTTCAACGGTAGAGGAAAGTAAACGTAGCGGTTGTGCTACTGTTTAACTTGTTAATCATTCTACAATCACATTAATTAATTCTTTAATTTGAGGTGCTATGTCATTGTTACATGCTTCCTTAATGTGGTCCATGTGGTAGTATTTTAAGAATTCAACTGTTTATAATCTTGATGGTTTAATTATGGGTATGCGAAATTATTCTTGATGAAACAAATATAGTTGTGGGGTAGTCTTCTTTATGAATATATTGTGGTATAGGTGTTAGTATTCTTAGTGAATATTTGTGGTTGTGGTGGTTGCATTCTTGATGAATATATTGTGGTCTATGTGGTAGGATCCCCTATAGATCGACTGATTGTGATCTTGGTGAACCGAATGTGGGATATGTGGTAATGATCTTATGAAGCATTGGCATTGTGCTTAATGAGATACATATGGATTTTGAGGAAGTATTCATGATTATTATATTGCTGATCTTTATGATTAAATTCTTATGAATCATTCATATCATTCATAACATTTACATTGTGGATGTCGCTGCTTATAGTCGCAACCGTACCAGTACATCATCGTACATTGTTGTAGTACGATGCACACTTTTACCTTGTTGGGTAAGGGTGCAGTGGAGCATACGCATTCATATGCATTGCATTGTGGAAAGATCATTTACATACTTATGCAATGTATTGTGGTGAAGTTATTTTGCAAACAAATGCAACTTCATAGTTGTAATGTGGAATTGGCTCATGAGAGTCATTTGTCGTATAAGGAATGTGGCTGTGGTCGTGGAATGAGTTTACCCCTTGTGGTATGGTAGGGGTTGAGATTGTGGTATGAGATTCTTTTCTCCTGTAATAGCTGTTGATATCAGTTGTGGATGTGAGAAATAATAAAGATAGAGAAGTAAAATTTGTTAATGTTTTCCTGTCATTGGTAGTGGTAGTGGTTGAGGATATGAAGTAGTCAATCAAGATTTATTTACTAATGTTTTATTATTGTTGGTAGAATATGTGGTTAAGGCTGTAATTGTGGTCATTGTGAAAAATAAATGTTGATGCTTAACAACATTATAGTTTAATTGGCTTATTAAACAGTTTGCTTACTGAAATTTTTATCTCACTTTTGCTTTTTCCCCCCTCCAAGTGATCCTTGAGCATGCATGTGAAGGGTAGAGCAGCACACCACAATTGTACACTATATTATGATTAATGATATAATAATTGTAGAGTCCTAGTTACGGTTTTAATTCCCTCATTGATGTTTGTTTCAAATTAATTATGCTAGACAGTGGTTCATTTTAATTGGTTAAAATTGGTAGTGGTGGTTCTTTATTAATAGTGTTTCATTACCTTTGTTTTAGTATGCTTTCGCTTAGCTTATCATGCTTCAGAAAATTGTTGCCAGTTTATGGGATCCTGTAAATTGACTAGTTTGTAGAGTAGTTTAGTGGCATCCTAGGGTAATGTGGATCCTAGGGTATTACAATACCAAACCTTTTCAAAATATATATATATAAAAGCCTGTTGGTTCCACCTATGTGCTTAGACCAAAATCATCTATAGTAATTTTCAGAAAATTTTATAAAACTTTTATGGTGCGAACGAGAGTTATAAATTTTAAATACCGAACTTTTTTAAAAGTTTTATATAAAAGTTTATTGATCCCACCTTTGGGTCTAGGCCTAACAATTTGCACAAAGTACCATCTCTATACCGTAAGTCATCTATTGTAAATTTAGATAATTTTGTAAAATTTTTATAGTGTGAACGTGTGTTAGATATTCTAAATACAAAACATTTTCAAAAAAATCTATATAAACCTGTTGGTTCCACCAATGTTCTTAGACCTAATAATTTGAACGAAGTAGCGTCTTCATACTCAAAATTATCTATAGTAAATTTCAAAAAATTGCATGAAATTTTTATAGTGTGAATGCAAGTTATAAATTTTAAATACCGAAATTTTTCAAAAGTTATCTATAAAAACCTATTAGTCCCACCTTTGTTTCTGAGTTTAAAAATTTGCACAAAGTAGCATCTCTACATCCTAAATCATCTATAGTAAATTTTAGGCAACTTTGTAAAACATTTATAGTGTGAACGTGAGTTAGAAATTATAAATACCGAACGTTTTCAAAAAATATACATAAAAGCCGGTCGGTTCCACCTATGTACCTAGGCCTAATAATTTGCACAAAATAGCATCTCTATACCTGAAATCATTTGTAGTAAATTTTAGAAAATTTTAGAACATTTTCAAAAAATCTATAAAAACCTGTTGATTCCACATATGTTCCTAGGCCTTATAATTAGCACAAAGTAGCATATTTATACTCGAAATCATTTGTAGTAAATTTTAAAAAGTTTCATGAAACTTTTATAGTATGAACACGAGTTATAAATTTTAAATACCGAACCTTTTCAAAAGTTTTCTATAAAAACCTATTGGTCCTACCTTTGTGTCTGGATCTAAAAATTTACACAACTTAGCGTCTCTACACCCTAAATTATTTATAGTAAATTCCAAGCAACTTTCTGAAACTTTTATAGTGTGAACGCGAGTTGAAAATTCTAAATACCGAACCTTTTCAAAAAAATAAAAGCATGTTGGTTCCACTATGTGTCTAGACCTAATAATTTACACAAAGTAGCATCTCTATATCCGAAAATCATCTTTAGTAAAATTTAGGGAATTTCGTGAAACTTTTGTGATGTGAACGCAAGTTATAAATTTTAAATACCGAACTTTTTCAAAAGTATTCTCTAAAAGCCTGTTAGTCCCACCTTTGTGTCTACGCTTAAAATTTTGCACAGACTAGTGTCTCTACACCCCCAAATCATTTATAGTCAATTTCAGATAATTTTGTGAAACTTATGTGAATAAGAGTTAGAAATTCTAAATACTGAATTTTTTCAAAAGTTCCCTATAAATGCACTTGCATGTAATAGATTGGTAAAGAGTGGTTTGGCAATGGGTCTGAAGTGGGTTGAAAATGGGTTTCAACCCATTTCAATAATTTAGGTTAGGTTGGGTGGAAATGCCATATGTGTTGGGTTTGGTTGGATGGTGGAACGTGCTCTTTGGGTTGGGTTAGGTGAGGTTTTGAGTTTCTTTAAGTGAGGGTTAAGTTGATTTTGGATTGGATTTTAACCTATTACCACCTCTACTAATAGGAGAAAACCCAACTCAAACTCACCCTAGCCCACACAAGAAAAAGAAGAAAACCTAACCCCACCTCACCCAAATAATAGCTTTTGAGGATCCATTCCTTGCACAAGCGACAACAGCTTAATCCATGACCTTGTGGATCAGACCTCTCATAAGCAACATATTTAGAAACCTAATCATGAGTCAAGACGTAGTGTGCATCTGCCAATTATCTAATAGTAGCATCGTATAAAATTGCCCATTTGCCTGTCTACAAATAACAAGAGGAAAGATTTACAACCTACATATCAGTTAGTCTTATCTATCAATCTTTCTGAGATCCAATAGTATAATATGTCAATACATATTTATTAGAAACCAACAAGGGTATGGTCCTGAATTTCTGCTATTATTGTTGGAGAAGATCTAGAGGAGCAGCACGCTGCCGATGGTGGAGATCCAGAGAAGGAACTGGAGGAGGAGCATGACGGTGATAGTGGAGATCTAGAGGAGGGGCTCAACAATGACGACAATGAAGGTGACGTCGAGCAAGCCAGTGTGGAGAGGGCACGGCGATCATGAGCAAGCTGGTGATGAGAGCTGGGAACCCTAGCAACTACTCACCCTCTCCACTTAACCGGTCAGCGCTCATCAGTCATCCACTGATCCACCCAGAGCAAACCCATACCAACCACCCAAGCAAACCCATGGGTTGAAACCATTCTATCCCAATAGTACGAACATGCGACTTAGGGGGCATTCGCCCTCTGTGTCTCATTTTTGTTCAGTTTGCTCCCCATAAGTTAAGTTGGATCGCAAATGCCCCCCAAGTCACATGTTCATACTATTTTCTCTTGGTTTCAGTTATCTTTGGCACATGTTTCAATGATTTTAGTACTTATTTAAGTTATATCCATACTTGTCAAAGATTTGAGTGACTTCGGTATTTGTAATATATGATTTCAGCATTAAAACATTAATAATGAAATAGTATATTAGAAGTATCAAAATAATAGAGATAACTAAAATAAGTATTAACATCATTGAAACAAATTTTGACACCACCGAAACAATGATTTTAGTACTTATTTAAGTCATATTCATACTTGTTTCAAAGATTTGAGTGACTTCGGTATTTATAATATATGATTTTAGCATTAAAATATTAATAATTAAATAGTATATTAGAAGTACCAAAATCATAAAAATAACTGAAATAAGTATTAACATAATTGAAACAAGTTTTGACACCACTGAAACAAGGGCTAATGATAATAAAAACTACGAGAAATAGTGCTAACATGTAGCTTAGGTGGTTATTTACATGCCGACTTTACTTGTAGAGGGCAAAGTAAATGATAATTAGATATGGAGGGTAAATTAAAAAGTATGTAACTTACGGAGGTGTTTATAGATTTTTCCCTTCTCGTTTTAAGACTAGATGAACGTATCCCTTGAAAGCATTTGCAACACTTGACATTCCATTGGATATGTTCCTATGTTCAACCGTCTTGTTTAAATGAACATATCTGTAGGATCGATTAACACTAAGATAGGCAATCAGAGGGGGTAAATGATTGCGGTGCACAACGAAACACCTTTTTCGATATCTGCTATCTTCTAAATTTATAATATGTCACACAATGACAATGCACACACACACACACACACACACACACACACACACACACATATATATATATATATATATATATATATATATATATATATATATATATATATATATATATATTCCTCGGAGTTACTATAATAATGAATTCAAAATTAAAAATATGATGAACCTAGTCGAGAGGTCAACCAGCAGAGCCAAAAATTTTCTCCACGTAAAATCCGCAATAGCACATGCAGTTATCAGATCAGAGAAAAAAGCATAAACATGCATGCATTCAAAAGGTTTATAATCATCAATAAAGAAGGCTACTCTTTATCACTTCCATGCAATCACGTGGAGTTAGTACTAGTACATGCTTTTTCAACCACTAGCATAAAACAACAGCTTTCAAGAGAGACTAGAGATTTATAAAGCAAGCAAGATGAACATTACCAAGTGCATGCAACCATCCAAATAAACAGGTCTGCCCTGCAATCAATGCCACAATTCTTTGTAGACTCCTAGCTTTGCCTCCTTCTGACAATACAGGCTCTGTTGCACGCTATCTTTTTCTCTATGCCAAAAACTTGTTGCGCCGCCCTCTTTTTCCTTTTAGATCTTCAGCACAAAACGATACGGCACAGCTTATTCTTTTCTTGCGCATAGCTGATCCAAACTTCCTTGCCGAAGCCTCACGTGCTGCCCGCTTTTTCCTATTTTCGCTCGGTCAGGACTTGACCGCCGCTTCACGCTCAAAAATCACGGCCAGGCTTCCTCCCTGCAAAAAGCTAGCCGCACCTGCTCTTCTTTTTCTCCCGAAACGGCCGCGCAAGATTCGTATCGATATGCCGTCGAGAGCTTACTAAAAGCGATGCAAATACCCAAATATATTTGCATGCAAGGAATCTGAAATCAATCACGCTGCCGATATTTTTTTTTCTTTCAAAAGCCACGGCAAACTCCCCAGCCACAAGCCCTCTATTTCATTATCTAGTTGCTCTCGTGTGGTTACAAAAGTCACGGTCGAGACACACAAACAGCCATGCACACCCCATATTATATATATATATATATATATATATATATATATATATATATATATATATATATATATATATATATATATATATATATATATATATATGACTCTAGCCACCACTAGAAACCCTAATACGACTTGTCTTGGGTTTTTTTTGCTTTAATCAGACTTTTTGGCCCACTACTTTTCAAGAGACCCAAAACCCTTCATAACATGAGTTTTTTAATTCTTTTTACGCTTCCGATTTTTCCAGCCATCCACGTGTCGAAACCTCTAGGACCACATCTCCTGTATCTTCTCCACGGATCATCCACCTTTAATCTTCACGTGCCCAAGCATGAGCTCGACCATCTCGTGATTCCCTCGATCGCCTGACCTCGAATCTCCCCATCCTAGTCCTAGTCCTCCTCGTCATCGACCATGATCGCCTCCATGCCCAACCTGCACATGCAAAGACCAAAGAATATTTTTCTGGCATAAATTCGTTCGAACTTGACCAACGTCAATCCATACACACGCAACACACCATAAGTAATATCATAACCAACGTTGTCAATTATTCATCATCTAAAATAGCCTAGACCTGGCCACATGGTCTAACAATCTCCCCTGTGATGAATACATTGATAACACGTTAAATTAACATAGCTTTCAACAAATCTAAGTGAAAAACTGAACCCAAACTCTCAAACTCTCTTTTTCAACACAAGAGAAGCAATTTTAATTCCTCCAAAAACTCTCCAATCTCTCAAAATTCTCTTCCCCTTTGGCAATGTAATCATCAAGAAATTGCAGTGAATAAGAATAAATCTAAGAAAGAGCAATGAGAATAAAAATCTACAAGCTTTGTAAATTATCCAAATCACGTTGCATTAGTTTAATAAAGCAACCAAATTATATTTTTTTTAGTAGAGCTATCTAGATCATATAAAATCATATATCATATAGCAATGTCAAAACAAGTCTGTTCATATTATTAAGTGATTTATACCAATGACAGGTGCCGTAACAATGACCAGACTAATTATAAAGAGCACAATGAGATATCACAATAAAAAGTCAATGCTTAAAAATGAAGCGAACCTTAATTCTAGACGGGCTAGCAGTCTCATATAACAACTTATTGTTTCACACTCAATTCTTAGGCATGTGGCATGCTTGTAGCATACTTCTTTTCATAATAACATATTATAGTATTTTTTGTTTTTGATGGTGGCATGCTTGAAGTATACTTCTTTTCATTTTACGCACTTTTGTACTTTTTCCTTTTTGTTCACCATGGTATGCTTGAAGTATACATCTTTTCAATTCTCTCTTTTTTATAAAACATACCAAATTGAGTTATTAAAAAAAATTAGAACATGAAACATGAAAAATTAAGACTCACAATCAAGCTAATCCTTTTCAATCTAGTCAAAAGTATCCCGCCAAATCATACTTTTAATTCAAATGTAGCAAGTTAATTGTAACCAGTCGTGATCAAAGCTAGACAACATATGAATAAATATGATATAGGGAGCTCTACTACTCAATTTGTTTCAATAACTTGGACTTGATGGGTTATTTAACAAGGATAATAAACAAAACTTCTGAATTTTTAAATGACAAGCTCCCTCTCAGAATAATCCCATAGGGTGCAACACACCCAACTCACTTCGCAAACGAACAAATCGAGAAATATCCAAAGGTTTCATGAAAATGTCTGCCAACTGATGTTCAGTATCTATATGATGAAGCACAACATTCCCTTTATCCACATGATCTCGAAGAAAGTGAAATCTTATATCAATATGCTTAGTTCTTGAATGTTGCACTCGGTTCTTAGCAATACATATAGCACTAGTATTATCACAGAACAGTGGAACACTATCCAAAATTATTCCATAATCTTTAAGTGTAGCTATTATCCAAAGTATTTGTGAACAACAACTAGCAGCAGCTACATATTCAGATTCAGCAGTAGATTGTGCAACAGAAGATTGTTTTCTAGATGATCATGAAATAAGTGAATTACCCAAAAAGTGACATGAGCCATAAGTACTTTTTCTATCAATTCTACAACCTCTAAAATCAACATCAGAAAAAGATCTTAAGCTAATACATGAAGAAGCAGAAAGCCATATGCCAAAATTTTGAGTACCATGTAGATACCTGAAAATTCGTTTGACAGCTTGTAGATGTGAAACACGTGGGAAAGCTTAAAAACAAGCACATAAACATACAGTAAATTGTATGTCTGTCCTCGAAGCAGTAAGATATAAAAGTGAGCCAATCATGCTCCTATACTCTTTTTGATCAACAGGCTCACCATCTTCATCAGGATCAAGTGTCGAAGCAGCTCTCATAGGTGTCATAATAGGCATGCAATTTTCCATCCCAAAACGACGTAGAAGATCCTTTGTATACTTACTTTGATGCACGAAAATTCCCTCATTTGTTTGTTTTATTTGTAGTCCCAAAAAGTAAGTCAACTCTCTCATCATACCCATCTCAAATTCTTTACTCATAGTTGCTGAAAACTCAGTCACCAAAGCATGAGATGCACTCCCAAAGATGATATCATCAACATAAATCTGAACGAATAATTGATCATTACCTTGCTCAAGTACAAAGAGAGTTTTATCAACCTTTCCCATAGAATATCCCTTTTCTAATAAAAAGATTTTTAATCTATCATACCATGCTCTAGGAGCTTGGTTTAACCCATACAAAGTTTTTAACAATTTGGAAACATGATTAGAAAACTGTGGTTTTTCAAAACCAGGTGGTTGCTTAACATAAATCTCCTCATTTATATAGCCATTAAGAAAAACAATTTTTACATCTATTTGATATAATCTAAAACCTTTAGATGCAGCAAAGGCTAACAAAATTCTAATGGCTTCAAATCTAGCAACAGGAGTAAAGCTTTCATCAAAATCTAAATATTCTATTTGTGTAAAACCTTGAGCAACCAACCTAGCTTTGTTTCTAACAACAACACCATCCTCACTTTGTTTATTTTTAAACACCCATTTAGTTCCAATTATAGAGTGATTAGAAGGAGGTGAAACAAGCTTCCAAACTTTATTACGTTCAAAATTCTCTAATTCTTCATGTATGGCATTGATCCAAGATTCGTCAGTTAATACATGAGATACATCTTTGGGCTCAAAAGAAGCAACAAAAGCAGAATGAGCATGTGAGTCAGAATCAATAAACCTGGACCTTGTTACTATTTCATTTAAATCTTCAATTATTTGTTCAGGTGGATGTCTCCTTTGAATGTGTCAAGGAGCAGAAATTTCTGAAGCACCTTCTTGTTCATTTTCAATATGTGTAGATGAAGCAGTAGCTTGAGGATACCCAACTGTAGCCGAAGTAGAAGAAGGTGTAGAAGAAACTACAGGTGGAGAAATAGTAGGAACCATAATCTCATCTTCATCATCCTCATCATCATTAACAAATATGCTCTCCCCCTGCACATATGCACTTATACCTACATCACTTAGACTAGTGCCTGGACTAGTCTCATCAAAAGAAACTTCACACATTTCTATTATTTTGTTAGTCTCCAAAACAAGCACACGAAAGCCACGTGAATGAGCAGGGTATCCAAGAAAAATGCCATCAGTTGATCTAGCTTCAAATTTATCTAAGTTTCCATATTTCAATACAAAGCATTTGCACCTAAAAACTCTGAAATGAGATACACTAGGCCTATGTCCAAACCGAAGCTCACATGAAGTTTTACTAAGTTTAGATCTCAAGAACACACGGTTTGAAATATAGCATGCAGTAGATATAGCGTCAGCCCAAAATTTCTTTGGAGTTTTATATTCATCTAGCATTTTTATAGCCATCTCAACCAAAATTCTATTTTTTTTCTCTCAACTACACCGTTTTGTTGTGGAACATATAGTGATGAAAATTGATGATCAATTCCTTTTTCAGCACAAAAGTGATCAAAAGAAGAATTTCTAAATTCAGTTCCATTAATACTTCTAATAGCTCTAAGAGATCCTGGGAGATCAATAGATAATATAAGAACAAGACTTCTAAAATGACTAAAAACCTCATCTTTAGATGCCATAAAGAAAACCCAAGAATATCTAAAGAAATCATCAACAATCACTAGTATATACCACTTACCACCAAAAGACTGAACTCTCGATGGTCCAACTGTGTCAAGGTGTAGGAGCTGTCCTGGTGCATTTGTCATGACCACAGTAAGCGGAGGATGTGCACACATCTTACCATGTCTACAAGAAGAGCATACTATATCGCTTTCATTCTTAAGTTTAGGCAAACCATGTATAAGATTCATACCACTAACACACATGAGATGATCAAAACCAACATGTCCAAATCTATGATGCCAAAAGAATAAATCTTTAGAAACATTGGCAACTAGACACCTAAACTTAGCATCATGTGAAGCATCAAAATCAGCTTTAAAAACTCTTCCAAATCTTGAAATTTTAAAAAATAGATCACCTGAAGCATCTAACACTTTACATTCACCTTTCTTAAAATATACTTCAAGAACTTCATCAATCATTTGTGAGACAGAAAGCAAGTTGAATTTCAAATTCTCAACAAGAGCAACATCTTTAAACATGAACTTTTCATTTACCTTCACTGTACCTTTTGCCAGAACAGATGTAGAAGTAGCATCTCCAAAAATAGCACTTTCAGCTCGAGATGCATGCGAAAGGGAGGAGTACCAACTTTTATCACCGGACATGTGGTGTGAGCATCCAGAGTCCACTAACTATATGTTATCCTTCCTCGCACGAGAAGCCTACATAGAGACAGAAGATGTCGAGTACTGGGGTTAGAAATAAAACATTTAGGAATCCAGTACTGAGACACACGATGAGCAAAATTAGGCGCAACACGAGTATTCTTATATAAAAATTTTAAATTTAGCATTACTCATGTTTTTAGTCACAAAAGAATGTGCATTCCTCAAATTAGACCAAGCGTTAGCCTTTTCTTTCATTTATTGTTTGGCTAGTCTAAAGCAAAATTGCATAAAATGTCCATCTTTACCACAATGACTACAAGTGTACTTAACTTTATGTTTAACTTGAGAAGTAGAAACAACATTTGCATTCACTTGATTAGTAGATGACATAATACCAGTAGACTTAAATACAGTTTATTTCGGTTCAGATGTTACTTCAATTTTTTTCAGGTTCAAGAATCTTAACAATCATAGGAGGATTATTCTTGGCATACTCATTAAAATTAAATCCTAGACCATGATTTTTCACACTTATTTTTGACTTGTCTAGAATCATATTCAGATTTTTTTTGTCAAAAGAGAATCTCTCTAAAGTGTCCTTAAGGTACTCATTTTCTTTAGCTAAAGTAGGACAAGTTGAGCACCTAAAAGGTTCATTTACAAGATTCTTATAAACACTAGACTGAGCTAATCTTTCTTTTTCAGCAAAATTATTAAGTTGTCTAGTCAATGCTTCTATTTCTGTGTTAAGCTTAGAACAATTAGAGCAAGAAGATATTTCCTGATAAAGTATCTGTTGAATTGTTTCCTAAGATGAGTTAAATCTAGTTTCTAATAATTCACATTTAGAATAAGGTTTAGAATGAACATTTGAAATACTTAACTTTAAACATGTAGAAGAACTAAACTTGAACTTTTCAATTTCATCATTAGCATATTTTAATTTTTCATCATAAGAGTCATGTGCCAATCTTAATTAATCAAACTTAGCAGTTACATCTCTAAGTTGATCCATGTTTAAAGCATTAATTGACCTAGCATTCTCTAACTCAGAATGTAAAACTTGACAAGACTCACAAGATTCATCATCAGAAATTAAAACTCTAAGTCTTACAATTTCAGAATTTAGAGATTTAATCAAAATATCATGTTTCTTAATCTTTTTATCTTTCTTTTCTAGCAAAGTACCAAATTTAGCAACAGCTCTAGCTAAATCATCATAAGAAGGTTCTACCTCATTGTAATTGTCGCTGTCAAGATCATCATTGTCAGTGTAGCTTTTGCTACTTGCCATTAGACACAACCCAATTAAATCTTTCTTGCCTTTGAGAATATCATCCTCGCTGTCTGTGTCCACATCACTCAAATTAACTTACTCAAGAGCCGAAAGAACATGATGCACCATCTTGCGATTTATATAGCCCTTCGTTTTGTTCTTCTTCTTTTCTTTCTCTATCTCTTTTCCCTTCTTATTTTCTTCTCTTACAAATCTTGCTAAAAACTTTGGATATTTGGGATGAATATGATTAAGATCACCACACTCATAGCATCTTTGAGGACCAACATTTCTTCTCTTTCTTAATCACACATTCTGCAAAGCTCTTGTGAAACGTGTAGAGAGGAGAGCCAAATCACCTTCCGGGAGTTGTTCTATTTGTTCATCGGTTAGTGAAGACAAGGAAGACAAAGCATAGCTAGTGGAAAAATTATCACCATTAGACTTGCTAGATTGTGAAGGTAAAGCAATTGATTTATTACCATTATTTTTTCTAGCAAAAACATCTAATTCATGACTTTTCAATTTAGAATAAAGTACATCTAATGTAAGTGTACTCATGACAGTAGATTCTCTAATAGATATAACATTCATCTCCCATATAGATATATCTAATGCTCCAAGTAATTGACGTGCATTTTCAGCATCAGTATAAGTAACATTAACAGCACATAGGTTATTAAGAATTTTATTAAAGCGAGCAAAGAAATCATCTAATGATTCACCAGATTTCATCTCAAAACGTATGTAATCCTTTTTGTACATATCTTGACGTACCTCTTTAATAGTAGATGTACCCTCATGATAATCACATAGTGCTTTTCATACCTCATATGCGGATTTATGATACACAACACGATCAAAATCACTCCTTCCTAGTCCTTGAATTATCAGGTTCCTCGCCTTGCTATTTGCCTCCACTTGTGCCATGTTTGCTGCTGACACAATATTGTTCTCGGGCACTTGATAAGGCTTGTAGACCTTCTCCCATATTGCAAAGCCTTGAGCTTGAATATATGCCTCCATCTTCGCTTTCCAATACTGAAAATCAACACCATCGAAAACACAAGATTTTGTAGAATACCTATCCGTCGACATATTTTCTAATCACCAGTTAAGATCAATTAGAAAAATAAACTAGCTCTGATACCACTTGTAGGATCGATTAACATTAAGATAGGCAATCAAAGGGGGTGAATGATTGCGGTGCGCAACGAAAGACCTTTTTCGATATTTGCTATCTTCTGAATTTATAATCTGTCACACAGCAGCAAGCTCACAATGTATATATTCCTCGGTGTTACTATAGTAATGAATTAGAAAATAAAAATCTGATGAACCTAGTCGAGAGGTCAACCAGCAGAGAAAAAAACTTTCTCCACGTAAAATCCACAATAGCACATGCAGTTATCAGATCAGAGAAAAAAACATAAACATGCATGCATTCAAAAGGTTTATAATCATTAATAAAGAAGGCTACTCTTTATCACTGCCATGCAATCACGTGGAGTTAGTACTAGTACATGCTTTTTCAACCACTAGCATAAAACATCTTTCAAGAGAGACTAGAGATTAATAAAGCAAGCAAGATGAACATTACCAAGTGCACGCACCCATCCAAAAAGACAAGTCTGCCCTGCAATCAATGCCATAATTCTTTGTTGACTCCTAGCTTAGCCTCCTTCTGACAATACAGGCTCTGCTGCACGCTATCTTTTTCTTTATGCCAAAAACTTGCTGCGCCGCCCTCGTTTTCCTTTCAGATCTTTAGCACAAAACGATGCGGCATAGCTTATTCTTTTCTTGTGCACATCTGATCCAAACTTCCATGCCAAAGCCTCACGCGCTGCCCGCTTTTTCCTATTTTTCGCTTGGTCGGAACTCGACCGCCGCTTGACACTCAAAAATCACGGCCAGGCTTCCTCCCTGCAAAACGCCAGCCGCACCTGCTCTTCTTTTTCTCCCAAAACGACCGCGCGAGATTCGTATCGATATGCCGTCGAGAGATTACTAAAAGCGATGCGAATACCCAAATATATTCATGCAAGGAATCTGAAATCATTCACGCCGCTGATATTTTTTTCCCCCAGCCGTAAGCCCTCTATTCCATTATCTAGTTGCTCTCGTGTAATTGCAAAAGTCACGGTCGAGACACACAAACAGCCATGCACACCCCATATATATATATATATATATATATATATATATATATATATATATATATATATATATATATATATATATATATATATATATATATATATATATATATATATATATATATATATGTGTGTGTGTGTGTGTATGTGTATATATATATATATGTATATATATATATGACTTTAGCCACCACTAGAAACCCTAATACGACTCGTCTTGGACCTTTTTGCTTCAACTACGCTTTTTGGCCCACTATTTTTCAAAAGATCCAAAATCCTTCATAACATGGATTTTTAATTCTTTTTACGCTTTCGATTTTTTTTAGCTTTCCATGTGTCGAAGCCTTCAGCACCGCACCTCCTGTATCTTCTCCACGCATCATCCACATTTAATCTTCACGTGCCCAAGCATGAGCTTGACCGTCTCGTGACTCCCTCAACCGCCTGACCTCGAATCTCCCCATCCTAGTCCTGGTCTTCCTCAACATCGACCACGATCGCCTCTATGCCCAACCTGTACATGCAAAGACCAAAGAATATTTTTTCGGCACAAGTTCGTCCGAACTTGACCAACGTCAATCCGTACACACATAACACACTATAAGTAATATCGTAACCAACGTTGTCAATTATTTATCATCTAAAATAGCCTAGACCTAGCCACATGGTCTAACAATATCATTTACTTTGAATTTCTTATAAAAGCACTTACTACTAAGAAACATTTAACTAACAATTATGCCATTAAAATCATTCATAAAACTTTAAACATGTGGGTTCTAACTTATAAGCAGCTAAAATAGACAACTTATCATAAGAAAGAAAATATTGGTACCAAAGGTGAAGCGAACAATTTTTCTTATTTAACCTCTTTTTAATTTATTTTTATTAATAACACGTTCTTGACAAATATTCTATTTGGAAATAAGGTTGAGGAGGAGTTATTAATAAATTGTTTTCAAAAGTATTATTTAATAAAAATATTCAGGTGGAGCTTGTTGCAACAACAAGTGCAAAAGGGGGGGGAAACCATCATGTTTAACATTACACACAACCGCCATCGTTCAAAAAAAAAGATTACATCTGGTTTCATTGTTAAAAAAGGAAGATTAGATTCGTCAGCAAAAGTCTATTTATTTTAATTTCCAAAAAATGTTACATTTAATTTTTATTTTTATAAAATAATAAAATTAAAAGAAATCCACTATAGGGTCATGCTCATGATTATTCCCCCAACTAATTTATTGTGCGGTCTCTACCACTGCAGGAAGACAGATCTGGCCAAATGGGTCGCCAGGCACAACATGGGCACATATAGGGCATAGACCGATTAGGCCCGGCATGGCATGGGTTTAGATAGGGTACGACCCGATTAGACCCAGCACGGTTGGTCTGAATAAATTACCATGCCATGCTGTGCCAGCTCATGTGTCTACCCTCTGACACAAGCATGTCACATAGAGGGGTTAGGTTGTGTCGAGTCGGCTTGGACATGTTTAACCCAGTGGTGCCACCGATGGCCCGTTGAGCATGGTGGCCCGATCTGGTGCCGCCCTGCCCGCAACCGCTGCTACTATCGCCCTATGACTCCGTGTCTCTCACAGCCACTGTGCCACCGTTGTTTCCCATGAGAGAGGAGAAGGCTAGAGGTGGTGGTCAACGAGGAGGGAGGCTAATGAGAGGGAGAGCTGAACAGAGGAAACGGCAGTTGACATAGGTTAGGTGGGAGGAGGCGGCAGCAAACAAGGAAGGAGGAGGCAGCGGCGAGCGGGGAGTGAAGAAAGAAGGCCGATGGGGTAGGGCCGTGAGGGAGGAGGCGGCAGCGGGCAGTAGGCAGCGGGCACTGCTAGTGTCATTGCCGCATCAGCACGGTACTATGTGTGCCGTGCCGAGGTATTGGCCCAAGCATGACATACTCGATTGGGCCAGACTGGCCGACCCATTTACTATTTGGGTCGGGCCATCAGTACCATGCCTTGGGTCGGCATGCAGCCTAGCCCATTTGGTAAGGTCAGCAGGAGCAGGACTACAATCCCCATGGGACAGCGACGCATAGCCCACCACCCTCCCTCCTTTGTCCTTGTAGTTGCAGCTATAATAAGAGATTGGTGGCAGCCGTCGCTACACACACATGTAGACCTAGGAGTTGGGCCGAGCTTTTCTGGGCTAGCCTAAGGCTCGGCCATCACAGCATGGGCACAACACGTGGAGGCCTAGGTTGGCATGTCATAAACAGTGGGCTGTTCTAGGCCTAGAAAGAAGGCCTGTCAGGTGGCATGGCATGGTATGGCACGCCCTGTTGGGTTGTACTTGGGTCAGCCCGGCACAAAAATGACAAGGCGGGCTAGGCGGCACGAGGGCACGACTGGGCTTGTGGTGTGGACGTTGAGGGATGGTGGGATGTGGGAGAGAAGCGGCCTCATGCTTCCCTTCAATATTTTCAGCATTTCTTATGTATGCTTGAGTTCAGTCATCTCATTCGACATCCTTAATTTTCTATGTCTCGACTTCTCCATGACCATTTCACCCGAAGCAACACAAGCTGGCCCGTTAGACCATCGTCTCTCCAAACTATCCCAAAAAATATACAAATTTAAAATTTCTAATCTACCAAAATGAAAATAGTTTGTCGCAACAAGAAACCTAGCTGCCGGCGCTGGCAGGGTCTTGGCCCGGCCGAGTTGACGTGACCTGATGCCGCTGATGGTTCAGCATAGTAGCTTCCCGGCTCTTGTGCCTGGTGGTGTAGTGCTGCTGCTGCTTCTTGTGAGCTTCTTTTGCCGTGAATTGGATGGTGGTCGGATTCGGCTCAGCTCAGATCTTTTAAAGATTGTCCATTGTTGGAGCCAGCGATTGGAGGGGCGAGGAGATAGATCGGCGGCGCGGGTGGACAACAACACCGCCTGTGAGTGTGCCCTGCTTTCATATCCTTCTACTTTCCTAGCAGAAGGTAGTGGTGGATTTGGTAATGGCTGGCTGCTTTGTGGGGTGGTTGGGTTCTTGTATCTTGTGGATTTTGTTCTTGTTTGGTTTAGAAATTTTAGATGGATGCTTTTGTGTCTGTCCTGTGAGGTGAGTGTTTCAGATGGGAGCACCTTTTCACTTTAATGGTGTTGGGGAGTATTAGTTCTTGCTACTACACTTTTGCTAATCTTGCGGATGCTCCTTAATTTGGGTGCCCTCACTTTGTTCTTTTCCTCATTTGTTTAACTGATATTGGATAGGCGTTTGTTTCATATAAGAGGGAAAAGAAGGAACTTTTTTTCAAGAATTACGTTATATGTTGATGGTTACACAAATAAGGTATCGAACTAGATTGCTTTTGTAGGTAATTGTAGCAGTAACTGGTGTGGTTATGGGCTATGGTTTTATCGTAAGTGACAAGTTCATGTTCCTTAATATGATGGAATCTGGGGAAATCTTGTGTCGGTAGCTTCGTGAACTATTACCCTGTTGGACTAATTACTAACCTGCCTAACATGTATAACTCAGCATCAGAGTTTAGTCCAATTGCAATTAGCATTTGTTTTTTTCCAACGGAAATGGAATTTTTTTTCCCAGAGTGTGTATTTGCGAGATGGCAGTGTTTCAGTTTGACAGTTAGAAGTTAGAACTACTTGCAGCCATTGCATCTTGCTGGCTGAGCTATTTTTGTTACATAATAATGTGTCTTGACTCTTGGCTGATGTATTTGCAAAAACGAACTTTGACAGGCATTGGTATTTGTTAGCAATAGGCAATAGCATCATATTGTAATTGAATTGATTCAATGTGTGCCCATTGTTCTTATCCATATTTCTCTCTTTCCTGTTGAGAGATCAGATCCATCAAAAGGAGTTAGCAAAATAAGTCTATTGTCAAACCCTTCGACTACCAAAACTGGTTTGACTCGCCTGTCTTTGGCTCTGCCTTCCGATAAAGATCGGAGTGAGCTTCTTACTCCTAGGACAGAAGGAGAAATTCTGTCATCACCAAATTTAAAGGCATTTGCATTCAATGATCTCAAAAATGCTACAAAGAACTTCCAGCCAGATAGTCTTATCGGGGAAGGAGGATTTGGCTATGTCTATAAAGGTTGGATAGATGAGCAAACTCTTGCTCCTTCAAAGCCACGCATGTCCGATACGACACCAACACCGGAATTCACCGTTTTCCCAAAAATACCGATACGACGACACGGCTATATATATTTAAATAATAAATAAATTACATATATGTATTGGTTTCTATGTTTCCTCATACTTGTCAAACTGAAATAATGTAAACTTGTAAAGTGTAAAGTATAATCGGAATATGTATCTCATCAATTGTTTTGTTAATCATGGCGACAATTGTTGATGACTTGATGGAGCTCCAGTACGTACTCCGCCTCACCTCGACCTCCACTTGAGGGAGCTGGCGGTGCACGGGAGGGGATGCGGGAGACAGTGACCGGAGGGTGGAGATGTGGGAGCCGGCAGTTGGAGGGAGGCAATAAGGGAGCCGGCGACGCACGGCAAAGATGTTGAAGTCGGTGAGGAGGGTGTCGTCCAGGTCTGCCTGTTCGGCTCCACCTCAACCTCCACCTGAGGGAGCTGGCGGCGCATGGGAGGAAGCCGGCAGTGCACAGGAGGAGTGCGGGAGACGGCGGCTAGAGGGAGGAGATGCAGGAGTTGGCGGTTGGAGGGAGGCGATGCGGGAGCTGGCAGCGTAAGGGAGGACTAAGGAGCAAGAAGATGCAGGCGCCGACAAGATGTGGGAGACGGCGGGCAACGGCGCGAGTAGGGCGATGGGGAGGAGCACAAGGGATAGCCGCTTGGCCGGGTGGGGAATGGGGGTCGAGGGATGAATCGGCAGCTGACAGGAGTAGGGTTAGGGCAAGCCTCCCGCAAGCGGGCCATCTCCTGGGCCAGCTGTGTCCTGGGTTGTGTCTGACTCGCGCAATCGCCGTGTCTCACATGTGTCGGGAATTTCGACAATTAAAATTAATTCAGAAATTGGCCGACACGCCACCGACACGTGTCCGTGTCGTATCCGTGTCAGACACGGTGTTGCACACGGATATGGCGGTTCAGACACGTGTCCGTGCATCTACTGCACTATTTAAAAAATCACAAAAAATGATGGAGTTTAACAAGGAAATGTTTGGATGAGCCCTTCTACCAAAAAATCCAAAACAACACCTTGCACTATTTAAAAAATCACAAAAAAAATCATGGATATAATTCATATAGTTTACGTGCACTTGCCAAAAATCAGATTCAAAGTCATCTACAATAATGAGGACAAAAAAATGACAAGTAGCATATGTGAATAGTGCACGTACTATTTATGCATGCAACTTCTTTTTTTTTCTTCACTGCAGATGACTTTGTATCGGAATTTTTTAAAAGTGCAAATGAAACTATACGTGCTGCATCTATATTTTTTTCTGGTGATTTCTGGAAGAGTGCAAAGTACTTTCTTGATCAAAATCTGCATTCGAGTTTATTATCTTAAAATTTGTCCCAAGTTCAATGAAAATTTTCCATTCTTTTAGGTGGCGCTGATCCTTTACCCTTTGGAATGAGGCTCAAAGTTGCTATTAGGCCTGCTAGGGGTTTGTCATTTTTGCATGACACTGAAAATCAAGTTATATATCGTGATTTCAAGGCATCAAACATTCTCCTCGACTTGGTATGGATGGAAAATAGCTGCTCACTGTTATTCTGAAGAAAGTTTGAGTTTTCCAAGTTCTTTTTTTAAAGAAACTTTTGTTCTGTTTCACCGATGCAGGAGTTAAATGCAAAACTTTCGGATTTTGGCTTGGCAAAAGCAGGTCCAACTGGGGATAGAACCCATGTTTCTACACAAGTCATGGGTACCCGAGGTTATGCAGCTCCAGAATATGTTGCAACAGGTTGGAAAATAACTTCACTTTCAGTTTACATTATTCATAATCAAAGTTTGTACACGTATGGATGTACCAAACAGCCATGTCTTATTCTGTTTGATTTGAGGTCAGCTTACTCGCCATAATGTTTGCCATTTCTTCAATATCATATACAATCAACTAGAACTAGAGTTTATTTATGTAGCTTCAGCGTTCAAGATAAGTTGCTGCTTTATGTCAGCTAAAGTGGACTGTAACTTTGAGTCAGCTAAATCGTCCTTTGCCTATTATGGAGGCTAATTTCTTTTCATGGCCCTGAATTATGTGCTCTCTCTTTTTCACAAGGACGCACTTAGGGTTCTTGGTACCAAGAAACTTGCTATTACGGAATTCAGCACCACGGCGTATATTTGATTAGGGCCCGCTCAGATCAGCTGTGAGCTTTTGCTTCTAGCGATGGTTGGGCTTCTCAAACACTGTTTATTTTTTGTCTCTTTCCTTTTTTTGTTTTTTTGTTTTTTTGTGTTTTATTTTTTTCGTATTTCTTTGCATTGTCTGTGATATGTTAGCATGTTATTTTTATTTTTATATTTTTTAAAAAATTAATTATACCCAATAAACTAACTCAGCTATAGTAAAAAAATCAGCCAACTACAGTAAAATTTCAGCAAGAGATCAGAAGCCATCGTTATTCCGAACGCCCCTAAAACACACTGTCTGATTTGAGCACCAAGAATAAGAAGTGGTTTTTATTTGCTATTTGTTGAGTGCCCTGTGTTCTGAATGACAATGATTTCATCGTCACATCACAATATTATCATTTCACCAAATGTTTCAGTCCAGTTCAAACAACCTGTGCGCAAGGTGCACATGTCCATTCTTGAATTTTTCTTAAGGGAAACAGTAGGGAAGTCACCCCAGTCATATAATTATACACTATATAGAGAAGGTTATATGTGCATGATCCATTGTTGAATATTAAGCATAACAAAATGTTGCAAATAATGTATAGAAAAATAGAGCAAGAGACACGAAATTTTATGTAGAAAACTCTTGTGAAAAAAATTATAGATGTTCAAAAGCAAATCACTATAATAAAGAGAGATTATAATTGAGCGCTTCTCATAGGGTTTACCCTTCCTATGGACTACTGGGGTACATATATAGTACGAGGGAAAGAGTCTCACAAGGAGAGGAAATCGAATTAGAGTCTGTTATTACAGATTGATATCATATTTGATACAAACTGTGCATACACCTGCCATACCACATCTGGTATGAGGCGATGAAGTATCCTACATGAACACAGTACGAATCCGGATTACCTTTTCAACAATCTCCACCTTGAGCCAAATTGCCTCCAGTAATCGAAGAATATGCTAAACTCCTCTAATAAAATTAGCATGAACATCTTGGACGCTGAAAGTCTAAAGAACTAGTGAGTAATATAAATTAAGTCTGAGCTTTCTGAGAAAAGCTCAAACTTAGATGCAGAAACTGATTTTGTCAACATATCAGCTAGATTATCATGAGTACTTATCTTGTAGACTTTAATACCACCTTGAGTAATGACACCTCGAATGTAGTGATACCTGATATCAATGTGTTTTGTTCTCTCATGAAATATTTGATCTTTTGTAAGACAAATAGCACTCTTACTGTCACAAAATATTATAGTGCAAGATGTACTTCCACAAAACTTAGTAAATAAACTTCTTAACCAAATAATTTCTTTGCAAACTTCATAAATAGCTATATACTCAGCTTCTGTAGTAGACAAGGCAACGGTAAACTACAAAATTGCTTTCCAGCTTACAACACACTCTCCAATAGTGAACACATAACCAGTGAGAGACCTTTTATCTAAATCTTCAGCAAAATCAGAATCTACATAACTAATGAGTCCATCTCTTGTCTTCCTAAACTATAAACATGCACTAGATATGCCCCGTAGATATCTAAAAAATCCATTAAACTACTTTCCAATGCTCTTTTCTAGGATTAGCTATGTATCTACTAACCACACTTAATGATTGAGATAAATCGGAGTGAGAACATACTATGGTATATATAAGCGAACCAACTAACTCGTATATGGAACTTTAGACATGTATTCCAATTCATCATTAGATTGTGGACATGACGCTGAAGAAAATCTAAAATATGCATCTAAGAGAGTACTTACAGGTTTGGCCTTGTGCATATTGAAACGACAAAGAACTTTATCAATATACCCTTTTTGACTTAGATATAATTTGTCAAATTTTCTGTCTCTAATGATTTTCATACCAAGAATCTTCTTTGCTGCATCGAGATTTTTCATCTTAAATTCATTGCTTAATTATGCTTTTAACTTTAAAATTTCAAGCTTGTCTTTTGTAGCAATCAAAATATTATTAAAATATAGGAGCAAATAAATAGCTGAATCATTGACAATCTTCAAATAAATACAGTTATCATAATTGTATCTTTTAAAATCCTGAGATATCATAATGGAATCAAATCTCTTATACTATTGTCTAGGTGATTGCTTCAAACCATAAAGAGATTTCTTCAATTTTTAAGTATAATTCTCCTATCTCAGAACGATAAAATCTTTCAGTTGCTCCATATAAATGTCTTCTTTTAATTCCTCATATAAGAATGCAGTTTTTACATCTAATTATTCAAGTTTATAATCATGCATAGCTACAATGCTGAGTAAAGTGCGAATAGAACTATGCTTCACAATAGAGGGAAAAGACATACGTGAAATCAATATCTGAAATTTGACTGTATCATTTAGCAACTAACCTTGTTTTGTACCTAATCTCTTCGGTTGGTTAAACACTTTTTTCTTTAAAGATCCATTTGCAGCGAATAGATTTCTTCTCAATTGGCAACTTAACCAGCTCCCAAGTATCAGTTTTGTCAAGAGATTCCATCTCATCATGCATAGCAGCCATCCATCTTTCTGAATTACTAGAAGAGATTGCTTTTGAATAATATGGAGATTCTGCAGTACTTTCAATTTCTTCTGCTATATTTAAACAATAAGTTACAATATTGGTTTCTTCTGAGATTTTTTCATTCAATCTCCTGTCCTCTACTTGATGCTGCTTTGGCCGCCATGCGTATCGCCCCATCTGTGCGATGGCTACCCCGAGAGTCACCTTCTCCCTGGGTAGCGGCTTGATCTTGAACCTAAAGCTCTGATACCACTTGCTGCAAATAATGCACAGAAAAATAGAGATAAGAAACACGAATTTTTACGTAGAAAATCCTTACAGGAAAAAACCACAGGCGCTCGAAGGTAAATCACTATAATGAGGAGAGATTACAATGAAGCGCTTCTCATGGGGCTTGCCCTTCCTATGGACTACTGGGGTACATATATAGTGTGAGAGAAAAGAGTCCCACATAAAGAGAAAACCGAATCAGAGTTGATTGCTACAGATTGATACCATGTCTGATATAAAGTGTGCATATATCTATCATGCCACGTTTGGCATGAGGCAATGAAGTATCCTACACGAACACAGTACGAATTCGGATCACCTTTTCAACACAAAAGATGAACTATAAAGATGTGAATCGCACGAAACTGCTGAGCTATACAATACATTTCACACCATTATTTCTCATGTTGTTAAAAATAAGACAGATCGCTTCTCTGTAAAGGCAGACCGTCTACAGCTTTGGTGCCGTGCTGCTCGAGTTGCTGACAGGGAGGCGATCCTTGGACAAATGGAAACAAGCATCAGAACCAGGGGTGAAAACAGATCGGATTCGGTCATATATTGCTTATTCCATATCCTATCCTATATTTTTTCTCGGATTCGGAGTCGGATACGAATAGTGCCAAATACGAATACGAATCCGGATAGTATCGGTCACAGGTATGGAACGAATATGAAACGGATGCGAATATGATAACGAATATCTTGTCGGATATTATGTAGGAATACAAAAGGCATATATAGTACGCGCATGACATCCAGTCATCCACCATGAACAAAATACTCACAGTGCCCAGCAATCTATAATAGATTTGTTTTGCATGTACAGAGAACAGACAATGAGCTTTCCCCAAACCTTTGGTCATGCAGTTAAATTTAGCCAAAAAAATTGTATCCCTCTCTATCAACATCTATGCTGTAACAGTGGCATGTAGTTTATCAGGCACCATCATATCTTAAAAATGCATGGTAGCAATAGATGAGCAGAACAAAACAATCTGGGGAATTATTGAAGGGAAGTAGAATCATCATCATACTTGCAAAAGTCTTGTCAAAACTATACAAAATACATTCTTCAATATCACTGTCAGACTTCTACCATATATGATGGTCAGATTGGCAATAGGGGTGCATATCAGATATCACTGTCCAAGTTACAAATCTCTAGAAGCAGCCCAAGCATATTGCAATCCTCATACCTCTGCATTCTAAATCTACAATCAAATCCATATATAGAGCTACAAGTACCTGATATGAAAACACACAACCTACAGTCGATCAAGTTCGCTTGATTTCACATTATAGAGACTAGCTTGATTTACAATATGTCATCAGGGGCCCAACGATTGTCCAAAAATACCCTCACTAATACATTGAGAACAACTACTTCGAGCCTCTCTCAATAACAGCTGCAAACAACTCAGATGAGTTAGCCACCTGTCAAGTAGAACATAGATATCAAGATTAGAATAGAATTTGAGTATTTGAATTAACACCCACAATGGATATTGGACAATGGCATTATTAGTACACTAGATAATTTGTACGAACCTCTACCATATTTGTATCAACATCCAAACAAGGTTGAACATCCTCATAGTCTATCTCCGTGAACTCATCAATGAGTGAGGCAACCTTCACTGTTGAATCTGAAGTATTACAATGGTAAAGAACATTAGTAAATAACAAATGGATTACACAATGAAATGAACAATATTTTATTACCTTTTCTTGATGCAAGTGTCCAATCCATAGTGCAAATTAGAGCTTCTACCACATCGGGATCTAAATGACTGCGAAATGGATCAACGATACGCCCACCACCACTGAAAGCCGACTCTGAAGCTACAGTTGACACTGCGAAATGCACATGTACTTATATTGGCACTTGCACTTCCAGTTCTAGACTCCATCGTTAACCTAAAAAATGATGAGAACAACATGTAAATTTCTTGCAGCGGATTCTTGTAATCCATTGGATTGTAATCATCTACCAAATTCATTACTTAGTAATGTATTCATTACTGAACTCATCTACCAAATTCTGCTGCTCATTAACTTGGGTTAATTGTGAAATTGGTGCAGAAATCAGGAAAATGCCACCTAGTTTACCTACTAATATTCAGAAATGTCAAGCATGGTGGCTTCACATGAGTAAAAAGATGATGATGATGACTTCACCTGTAAAAGATATGAAGAAAGAATTAAAGGAAGAGAAGAGAACAACTATTTAGGAGCTATACACTATACAATATTCTACCGCAACTACCGATTAAACTAGCTAGAACAACAAGGCAGGCATCATGTATTCGTGTTGATTGGTTCTTGAAAAGAGTTCAATGCTGGTAAGGGAGACTCCCAACCTTGGTGAATGTAGTAAGACAATCATCCTACCTTGGTGGTTGTGGCGACTGGCGATGGCGGACCGGCGAGCTGCCTTCAGAGACGGCGGACCGAGAACCTTGAGCCAACGGACCGCGAGTCGGCGACTCAGTGAGCGGGGAGGAGCGGCGAACTGGGAACCCTAACCCTACCACGCAGCCGCCAGCCCAAGGGACCGTGGGTCAGCCGTCGGCGAGCCGCGGGTCGGCGAGCGAGGAAGAGCGGCGGACTGGGAAGTGGGAACCCTAGCACACAGCCGCCAGCCGAAGGGACCGCAGGTCGGCGAGCGGATGGTCGGCGAGCGATGGGCCGGCGAGCAGCGGGTCGGCGAGCAGGGAGGAGCGGCCGACTAGAATCCCTAGCAGAGAGCAACCGCTGAGCCGCCAGGCGCCAACGGCCTGACCGCCTCTCGCCCTCTCCCAAAGCCTGACCGGCGTGACCGCCTCTCACCCTCTCCGTGCCCAAATATGAAATCTCCCTCTCCGCCTCTCAAATCCCGGTTCTCGAAGACTCGAAGTGCCGAAGCGACTGATGTGTACTGTGTAGTGTGTACTAGTGGGACTGTAGGACTAGTGTCTACTCATGCACCCATACTGGTAGAGTGACAGTGTAGAGTGGCAGTGGACTACGGGACTAGCGCCAACTGTCAAGTCACAAGTGGAGTAGTGGTTGAAGTTTGAAGTTTAAAGTGAATCGGCCATCGGGTATTGACTACTGAACCGGATATCCGATTAGTATATCCGGATATTATTCGATAAAATTTTGGATATATCCGTATCCGTCGGATACTTCTTCTCCGAATCCGACTCCGTATCCGAAAATAACTATCCGAATCCGACTCCGAATCCGATAATTATCCGATATAACTATCTAAATCCGATCCGACTCAGATTTGGCGGTCGGTCAGTCGGAAAATATCCGATCCGTTTTTACCCCTAATCAGAACAGAACCTAGTTGACTGGACAAGGCCCTACTTGGGCAACAAGTGCAGGCTGTACCACATCATGGACATGAAGTTGGGCGGCCAGTACCCAAAGAAAGGCGCCCACGCCATTGCGAGCATTGCCCTGCAGTGCATCCGCGACGAGGCCAAGATGCGGCCCCAGATGTCTTAGAAACAAGTTAGCAGGTACAGTGATGATCCCCGGTGCAAGCACTCATTTATTCTCAGCATTGTAGTTGCAATGAGAGTTCAAATGCAAGAGTTCTGCAAGAACTTCGCAGGAAATATTTTATTTCCCGCAAGAATATGGCCAAAGCCTGGAGGAATCCAACCAGAAAGAAGTAGATCATGCAATTACCGTAGACATTTGTGAGGCGCAAGCTGCAGAACAGAATGCTCTGAACTCGAACTCGGTGCCAGAAGGCCCAGAACATAATAATACCACATCCAAGCCTGACTGAAACTTCACGCCGAGAATTACGGGGTTACGGACGGATGGAAGGAAACCCTGAATGACTCATTCAGCAGGTAGTGTTCAGAGCTGGGGTGAGCAGAAAGTCACCTCTGCATCTGCACAGATTTGCTGCACAAGGAGTAAACGAACTAATTAACCTATTGGTGGTGCTCGCAGCAGCAAACTAACTTATTGGTGGTGCAGTACATTCTGTTTCTGAACAATGAATGGACCCTCTGGGATGATTCTCTTGCTCTGCCGCGACAGAGACAGGTAGATGTACACAACACAGGCCTTCATCAGCAATTCAGAACGAACATAGCTTGCCTCACCTGATTGCTGCTGATGCATACGCAAAGAATCTATGGGTATATGACTATCTATGATGATTAGTGTTATGAATATTGTGTGTATTAAAGAGGCTCCAATGGACAATATATATAGGAGGTACAAGAGCAATATGTCATATAGAGATAAGGCATATACGGAATAGAATACAAACTCTATATCCTTAACACCCTCTTCAAATGCAAAGTGTATGCAATAGTATTGCATTTGAAAAGAGTTGTCACTAAAATAATAAAAATACGAAGTCTGAGTCTTCATAATGTCGTCGTAGCGTGTAGTTCTTGAAAAATACTGTCAAATCAAGTCGAAAAGGAAAAGATAGAAGCATAGCGGCGCAGATCGAAGCCTAAAACAACGGTGGCACATTGCATAAGGTGCAAGAGAAGCGCGGTGGTCTTAGAAACTCGGGGCGGCGGCTAGAGAAGCAGCGGCGTCATAACGACTTTCTACAATCTGCACGCTGCTCAAAGAGAAGAGTGGCAGCTGTTGTCATGCAAAATAAAATTCCTACACTTCTATGACTGACAATAAATTTATGGACTCACATGGCTTTAACGAAATAAAAAGTAGAGGCTACGGACTTGGATGTACACAACATAAGACTCAAAAGAAACTGGCCGGGCACATAGACTTTTTTTTACACCCCACCCCCTTCGGAGCCCCCCTTCCCTAAACCAAAAACCCAAACAGCTCATCCAAGACTCCTTGGGATCCCTTTCCTCCCCTCCCCTCCCCTCATGGACTCGGTGCTGCTGGTCGAAGGCGGCAGTCCTGGCCCCGGCCACCCGAGGTGACTTGTGGGATGAGCCCTTCCCGTCCACGGCGATGGGGGGCGGGCGGATGTGCGGAGGCAGAGTTGGAAGAGCAGATGGCCTTGTGCACCTCCCAGTCGGCGACAGGTATGGCGAAGTCGTCGGAGCCAGAGAAGCCGAGGCTTTGGCAGAGAAGCTTGACGTCCCCACGATCATCGCCGCTGGCGTCGATGCGGAAGCTGGTGAGGTCGAGGGAGCAGGCGGTGGAGCCGCTGAGGGACTGCGGTCCCGAGGCCGGCGCGGAGGAGTTGGAGTTGATCAGTGATGATGACGACGTCGATGTCCCTGGCGCGGACGCCTGTCTTGGCAAGCAGGCTGTCGATGGTGCCCAACATGACCGCCTCTGCCTCGCGCCTCGCCTCCTCCACACACGTGTTTAGCAGCGAGTTGAGCACGGCAGCCGGGAAGTAGGTCCCCTAGCCCAGCCCCAACTGCTCCAAGATCTTGTGCTGGAAGGCCAGGTTGTCGTCGGTGAACACCCCCGCGTCCGCCGACTACCGTATGAAGGTCTCCCGGGTGACCACATGCTCAGGCGGCGGCTTGTAGCAGCCGAAGTCGAGCAAGTAGATGGCCCACGGCCGCCGCATGAGGTAGACGATTGCAACCACAGCGGCCAAGGCCAGGAGGGAAACAGCAAGCAGGAGATTAGTTGGGAGGTAGATGAGGTAGCCGCTCCCAGGAGTAGATATCGATCCTCCTATGGGCAGCGGCAGTGGAAGACGGCGAAGGCTAGGGTTTGAGAGTTTTGAACCTTTGCTTGAATCCAGCCGGATCCGTAAGCGAGCTAGGTCGGCCAACATCGAGCGGCGATGGTGGAGCAGGAAGGCGATGTGCCAGCAACTGAGGTCACCGGATCTGGCGGAGCGAGAGAAGGCAGCCAAGCCAAGGCTGATCCTGTCGGATCTAACTGGGAGATGGCGCGCGGCGTGTGCATGCCGCAGCCGATGACGATGGCTTGATCTGGCACAGGTAGAAGGTGGCTGCCCCCGAGAGTAGAGATCGATCCTCCCGGAGGCAGCAGATGCGGAAGACAAGCAAGGCTAGGCGACAGCTGCTACAATAAGCCCTACCCCTAACCTTTGCTCTAATACCATGTTATGAATATTGTGTGTATTGAAGAGACCCCAATGGGCAATATATATAGGGGGTATAAGAGAAATATGCCATATAGAGATAAGACATATACGGAATAAAATACAAACTCTACATCTTAGTACAACTCTATATCTTTAACAATTAGTACTCCCTCCGGTCGTTAAAGAGTCATCCTAGCCTTGTTTCTTTGGTTCAACAAAAAGTGTTGTTGTGGATGCTTTATGCAAATATGGTCAACATTACCCCTATTAAGCACCATTACTTACTCCTTGTGTTAATCACGATAATAATGACCTCAAGTCCTTTGTATTCCTTGAGGACAATGGATGTTGTTCTTAAGCAATCAATTCTAATTAATTATCAAAACTTTAATTTGGGATAGAAGAACTCAGCAGGGGCATTCTTGTCACAAATATTTAACCTTGGTCTGCGTAAACATGTCCATAATGTCACTTATTAGGCCCCGTTTGGAATACGCCCCATTTGGTTTTGGGGTGGTCAAGTACGGTACGGAGTCCATGTTAGGCATGGATACCGAGGTGGCAGCGGAGACGCAATCCCGATCAGGAATGAAGATGAACAGTGTGTGAGCTTGCTAATGGGGGACATGTGGCATAGCAAGGATCGGACAGTGGCGGCAGAAAACACCGATGAATAGTGCTTGATAGCTTAGATGAGTGGCAGGTGTCAATCGGAGGGCGTGCAAGTGGCCGGTCGGACTACTCCGAAGTGGTTCGTAGGTGATCGGCCGATCCGAACAGTGCGGGAATTTTTTAGGGATTCTTCAATTTCAGAAATTGGAAGAAAATACATTAGGTCTAGAAAATAGCAATAAACCCAAAATATTCATAAAAATTCCTTGAGAGACAAGGAATTCAAATAAAATATTTTCAGCAAATGTTAATATTTACATTAGTCATATTAAATCCTTTTAATTAATTAAAATCTATTTTAAGCTTTAATTAATTTTAGAAAAATCTAAATGGTGAATTTTATTTTAAAAGCTTCAAATAAACCCTAAAAATCAGGATATTATAAACCTCCCCCTTGAATGGAATCTCGACCCTGAGATTTTGGCTCACTAAGAGAATAGGTTTAGAAACTCTGCTCTGAGATCCTCCTCGTGCTCCTAGGTGGCTTCCTCCTCGGAATGGTTGTTCCACTGTACATTGCAAAAACGGATAACCTTGCTCCTGGCCACATGCTCTGACACTTTCAAGGTTTTGACAGGGGCGCTCCTTGTAAGACAGATCGTCCTGAAGATCAACGACTTCCACTAGCACTGCCTCAGGCACACGCAAACACTTTTTCAGCTGGGACACATGAAAAACATCATATATCCCACTGAAGGACGTAGGCAGTTTCAACTGATAAACAATTTCTCCCCTACACTTTAATATCTTGAACGGCCCCACATACATTGGTGCAAGTTTTCCTTTCATCTAAAATCTCTTGATACTTTTGAATGGTGTAATCCTGATATACACATAATCATCTGGCTCGAAGCTCAACTCTCGATGACGAGTATCCACATAGCTTTTCTATCTAGTTTGAGCAGTCTTTAATCTGTCGGGACCCGGAACAACAACTCCGAGTCCCTCTGTGTAAATCGCACTATCCCAGGAAAAGCTAGTGCACACAGGTTTAACAGCAATGTATATCACGCAAAAATAACCACGAGATATTATTAAACGAAAATACAGCCTTAAGGCCAAGTCTTACAATAAGGGAACCAGGCCAACAAAATAAACAAAAACAGCGGAAAGATAGTAAAGGTGGCAGCACAGCCCATCCAGCCTCCCACAGGCGAATGACTGTAAGACGCGTCCTACTCGCTGAAGTAGTCCTCACCGTCGAGTCGCCCTCGAAATCGGCAACAGATTTAGCAAGGTGAGTCTGTATACTCCCAAGGTGAGCAAGTAAATGCTTACGCAAGTTACACCAGGAATTATAACAAAGTTGATGCATGCATAAGGGATTTCAAAGGAAAGTTTAATAGGGCAATGTGCGGAAAGCAATACTTGAATGTAAATACAATAACGTAAATACGAAAAGCGGAATTTTAATACAGTATACGAACATTGTTTTTAACAAGTATTATCGTTAGTGTAGGCTCCAACCCACACTAACCTATCCACGGGAATCCACCCGGACCCGAACCAAGACTGCTATTTGTTTGCTCAAAAACCAAGTTTATAAAATCCAAGTCTAATCTGTGACAACTTTACTCAGCATGTCCATAACCGTGGACACGGCTATCTAGATAGGTTTTTAACTCTGCAGAGGTGTACAACTTTACCCACAAGACATTCCCTCTCACTTGAGCCACGCGATAAACACACTGCCTTAGGTGTGCGGCGGAGAGTTCATGACAAGGCGGTTCCGATGATCCATCGCCAAAATAATCACGCCGCCACTAAGGTTTCACCACAACTCGAATCCACGAGTTGGAGCCCCCTCTGGTGCCATGTGAGACTTCTCACAGCCTACGCCGCGCTCACATTCAGCCTATAGCGAGACTATGTTTGGAACTTCATAAATTACTTAGCCAGGTCCGTCCCATACCGGACTTGTGGTAGTACGAAGTGACTTCGTAAAATGAATAACAGAAACGGTCCTTATGTTGATTTAGGCTCAACCACATACCCCCGTGCACGATAATCAACCAGGTATCACCAAACACGAGGCATACCGGCACCCACCACCTAACCGTTAGCCTAAGTCCAAAACATAAGTTTCTATTTTTCAGTTTTAAACAATTTTCAAAAGCCATCCTTGACTCACCGAAGTCAAGATTTCATTTCCAAACTGATACTTCATGTGAAATAGTTGATCCCACCTAAAGTTATATTAAGCCAGGCTAAGCATTTTTATAAAATTTTCTAGTCAATACTATGGTACTAACTAGTTTTCAGTTAGGGTGACAAGGTATAGAAATTCGAGATTCAAAAGGGGCTATAATCAAATGATTATGGGTATAACTAAATTTAAAACAAATTTGAATTATGTTTGAGTAAAGATACGCATGCATATACAGTAAAACAATATAAATACATTTGAAATATTAGGTTCAACATGGTCAAAGGTGTAACTTGCCTTGATCGAAGCCCTGCAGGGAATCGTCGAACTCAGCGTCGCCGGAATCGTCGAAATCTAACGTAAAGAGCCGATTCAAAGAAAATTCAAATAAAATCCAAATAACTTCCAAAAATTATAAAATAAACTGGAAGACAGAATTTTGAATTTTGGATGTGGACCAACAATTCTTGGAAAGGAATTGAGGCTTTTAAAAGAAATTGGAAATTTTAATTTAAATTTAAATCTTGGGATTACAAAATATATTCAAACAAAATTTACATAAATTTCAAAAATTCAAAATTATTCCAGAAATGGATAGATCATGATTTTAGAAAAATTTAGAAATTTGAATAGGTCAATTTGGAGTTAAAATGCAAAAGTTATAACCTTCCAAAGTTTAAATTCAAAATAAAAGAAAAAAGGTATTTTCTGGATTTATTTTTAAACCGAAAAGGATTTATGACGTCAGCACGAATTATTTTCCTAAAGGGAAATACAAATTATGACGTCAGCCCTAGAGTTAATATATTCGGGCAGAGGCTGACAGGTGGGGCCCGGATCTGGTGGACTGAGTCCATGGACCCGAGAGGGAGGTGAGGTGGCAGGCGGGCGCTCGGGGGCGGGGGTGGCGCTGACGTGGCACCACGTGGCTGCCACTTGGCACCACGTGGCTGCCTCGTCACAGCAACGTGTCGACGTGGCGGCACGCGCGCGAGGTGGCGCGGGGGCGCTCGGGTGGCGCTGGCGTGGCACCCAGCTGGCGGCCACGCCTGCCGCCACCTCGGCCCGGTGGGCGGCGTGGCGGCGCGCCGCGGTGGCACACGGGGACCGATGGTCGCCGGCGCTCCGAGCGGCGGCTGGCCGGTGGTACCAAAATGAAGAGGGGACGCGGGAGCACTCGGTACCTTCTCGCGACTCGGGGATGATCGGAACGTAAGATCGGCGGAGAGGGGCGGCGGTCGGAGGAGGGTTCACGGCGGCGGAGAGGTTCCGGCGACGCAGCAGCTCGGGGGAGAGCTCGCCGGTGTTTGCCTG
The DNA here is from genome assembly GCA_036346265.1 of Melocanna baccifera. NCBI lineage: Eukaryota > Viridiplantae > Streptophyta > Magnoliopsida > Poales > Poaceae > Melocanna > Melocanna baccifera. The sequence goes on along the minus strand of CM070705.1, from coordinate 9,619,235 downwards.
GGCACCAGCAAGGTCGGGGAGGCACCAGCAAGGAGCGGGGAAGCTCAAGGCGGCGGCGATTGCTCGCCGGAGTTGCTGATGGCCGGCGGGGAGAAATAAGCGCAGGGGGGCTCCGAAGCTCAATTTCGCGAATTGGAGGCACGTGGGGTGGCGGTGTGGGTAGAGGGACCTCGGGGAGGCCCTTTTATAGGCGGAGAGAGGTGGTAACCGTTGCACGAAACTCACCAGATTCGGGAGATTAACGCGACGGTGAAAGAGGGCGTAATTGGGGGAATTTATGCCTACAACGGACGCGGTGGAGGATCAATTGCAATCTGCAATCGGCGCGGGGTAATAAACGGGAAGGAAACCGAAGCTTTAAAAGCTTCGGTTTTGGTATTCATGGCGGCAGCAGGGCAGGGATCGCGCGGAGAAGAAAGGAAAGCGGCGGGGACGACGGATCTGACGCGTGGGTCCCACCAGCCAGCGAGAGAAAGGAAAAAGGAAAGGACGAGGGCGACGGTCGGATGAGCGGCACGTGGCAAGGGGGAGGGGCGCGGGCTGTTGGATCCGAGCGAACCAGTAAGTGGGAGGAGAAGGCCACGATTCAATCTGGCAATGGGGAAACATCTGGGCCGCTGGGTGTTGGGCGAGGAGTTAAGTGACTGCGGACGGGCGGGATGTAATCCGACAACGGCGAACGGCCCCGATCAAACCACGTGGCGGCAGGAGCGGTGAAGCGGTAAGTTGGTGCGGGCGGCGAGGATTAAATCCGGCGCGGGAGTGGACGGTCCGATGCACGACACGCGTCGCACGCGGAGAGAGGGAAGGCGAGATGAGGGTTTAAGTCAGATCGGACGGCTGAGGGGGAATCCGGCGGCGCGGGGCGGCCCGATGGGCGACACTTGTCAGCCCGAGGAGGGTTTTAGGATTTTTCTTTCTGTTTGATTTTCCAGAAATGCTATTAAGCTTTAGAAAACTCAGAAAAATACCAAATAAATTTTGAAAAATCCAGAAAAATTCAGAGAACTATCTGGAGCTATTCTAGATTTAATAAAAATATTTTCCACTCATTTTAACAAGTATAATTTGCAAAAGTACAATTTGATTTTTAAAAGGGAAGGTTTTAATTCTTTCTAAAATCTGGAAAAATTAATATAATCTCATATTTGACTTTAGGAAGCTGAAATACATTTGTTTTAACTTTCATTAATGCAATAAATTCATTTTTGACTTTTATAAATTAAAGTTTATAATTTTTCTCAAATCAGGACTTTGACATAACTCCAGAAAAATCCAATAAATTCCAGATTTGATTTTTAATAAATGAAAAAATTTTGGGATGTTACATAATCTCTCCTAGATTAATCGAACCTTTTCCTTGGCCTTTTTGAACAATATGGTCCAAAGACTTAACCTTCTCATGTCTCTTTCCAGTTTAGCAGGGTTCTGCATTTTCTGCCACATAAAGCCTCAAACAGTGATATTTGCAAACTAGCCTAGTAATCGTTGTTGTACGAGAACTCTGCAAAAGGCAAAAAACCGTCCCACTTGGCTTCGTAATCTAGCACACAAGCTTTTAACATGTCCTTAAGATTCTGGTTCATAGGCTCAATCTGATCATCGGTCTGGGGATGATATGATGTACTGAAATTCAAATGAGTACCCATAGTTTTATGGAAACTCCCACAAAATCATGAAGTAAACTGCAATCCACGATCTAATACTATTTTCTTGAGCACTCCATGGAGACTTACAATTCTCAACATGTATATTTCTGCCAACCTGTCACCTGCATAGGTTATCTTAACCGGAATGAAGTGAGCAACCTTTATCAAACGATCCATAATTACCCAAATCGAATCAAAACCATCCTTGTTCTTTGGCAATCCTATAATAAAATTCATACCCACTTCTTCCACTTCCACTCAGGAATTTTCAACGGTTGTAGCAAACCTACTGGTCTTTGATGCTCAGCCTTTACTCTTTGACACACATCACAAAGTGCAACATACTCTGCTATCTCACGCTTCATGCTTGATCACCAATATTTGTCTTTGATATTCTGATACATCTTAGTGTTGCCCGGATGTATCGAATACAACGACTCATGAGTTTCCCTAAGCAACAACTCCTTCAACTCCTTTTTATTTGGTATACACAATTGCTCCTTAAACCACAAGGTACTTTTATCATCCTATGTAAATCCTTATACTTTTCTTTTACTCATATTAGTCTTGATCATCTGGATATTTTTATCCTTTGCTTAAACTTGACAAATCTAACCATCCAATATCGGTTGTAACTCCATTGTGGCTAAGAATCCTTCCTCAACCAATTCCAGGCTAAAATTTTGAAATTCCTTGTGCAAAGCTGGCTGACTCTCCGTGATCATCACTGTATTGCAGTAAATCTTTTTGCTCAAAGCATATGCTACCACATCAGCCTTTCCTAGGTGGTAATGAATTCCAACATTATAGTCTTTTATCAATTCCAACCACTTTCTTTGCCTGATATTAAGGTCAGCGTGAATAAAGATATACTTTAAACTCTTGTGATTCGTGTATATCTCACATCGATTTCCCATAAGAAAATGATTCCAAATCTTTAAAATATGCACTACGACTACTAACTCCAAATCGTGAGTGGGGTAATTTTCTTTATGTGACCTCAATTGACATGAAGCATAAGCTATCACTCTTCTGTCTTGCATCAACACACATTCCAATCGTGAGTGGGGTAATACAACGACTCATCGCAATAGATCTCAAAATCCATGTTAAGTCTGGCAACACTAGCACTAGGGCAGTGGCCAAATACTCTTTTAACTTTTGGAAACTTTTCTCGCACCCTAGCGTTCAAACAAATTTCTTTTCCTTCTTTAACAACTGTATAAGGGGCCTAACTATACTGGAGAATCCTTAAATAAAATGATGGTAACAACCTGCCATTCCCATAAAACTTCCGACTTACATCACTAACGATGGTGACTTCCAATCCAGCACATCATTCATTTTACCGGAGTCAACTGTAACTCCCCCTCCTAATATGACATGGCTTAGGAAAGTGACTTCCTTCATCTAAAATTCACATTTGCTAAACTTGGTATATAGCTTGTGCTCTCTGAGCTTCTGCAAAACCATCCTCAAATGTTCCTCATTCTCTTTTTCATCCTTGGAGTAAATCAAAATATCATCAATGAACATGACGATAAACTTGTCCAAATACTCTATAAAACCAAAGGACATAAAATGTCATCCTCAAATATTGTTCATCAGGTACATAAAATAAGCTGGGGCATTGGTCAAACCAAAGAACATCGCTGTGAACTCGTACAGACTATAACAAGTCGAGAATGCTATCTTACGTATATCCTCCTGACGAATTTTCATTTAATGATATCCTGACTTCAAGTCAATCTTAGATAATACTCCAACTCCTTTAAACTGATCAAACAAATCATCAATCCTAGGCAAAAAAAAAATACATATTTTTGATAGTGACCTCATTGAGTGGTCGGTAATCCAGACACATATGCTGACTACCATCCTTCTTAACGAACAATACTGGCGCTCTTCATGGAGATGAACTTGGTCTGATATAACCTTTGTTCAATAGCTCTTGAATTTGCTTCTTCAATTCTGCTAATTCATTGCCAGGCATCCGGTCTGGCCTCTTGAAAATCGGCACAGTATCAGGTACTAACTCAATCAAAAACTCAACTTCTCGGTCAGGTGGCATTGCAAGAAGATCATCTGAAAATACATCGAGATACTCTCTTACAACTAGCACATCCTCTAACATGATCCATTTGCTTTGACAAACCATAACCTTCTCTGGCTGACTCATGCTAGCTGCAAATTTTACTTTTCTTCCCTGTAAACTGATCAAGGTAACAGCTCTGCTTCCACAATCTAACACTGCTTGTTGTTTCTTAAGCCAATCCATTTCCAAAATTATATCCAAAGATGGGATTTCTAGCATGACGAGATTGGCGAAGAACTCCACTTCTTGAATGGCTATTTTGACTTCAGGACAACCTAGGTTTAAACTCAACTCGGAGCCCGGGAATTGAACCAAAAGGACAAATCTAAGAACAACAGTTTTCAACCATTGCTTTAAGGCAAAACTCTGATAAACAAATGAATGCGAAGCACTAGAACCGAACAAAACTGTAGCAGGAACTAAATTGACTATGAACTTACTAATCACAACCTCTGTCGCTGCTTGGGCATCCTCTACAGTGACATGGTTTACTTGATCTCACATGATTGATAACAGCGCTCGACTGGCCTGGCCTGATACTTGAGGTGCTCCACGTTCTGATTCTGATGTAGGGATCCAATCTAGTGTGGCTCCCAGATTGAAACGGACTGTCGTTGGCGCTTGCCTCTGAGCGCACTTGCTGGCACCATCTATGTATTCCATACCTTTGTTTATCTAATACATCGCCAAGAAAGTCCCATACCATAGCACCCCATTATTTTCATGGACGCTGCCATGGCTAGGCCAATCCATCCATCCTTTGGTTGAATTGAGCACACCATCGTGTTCCTTAGGTTGATATCATCCTAGTGCTCAGCTTGTTTCACCGCGTTCCATGCCAGAACGCTACCGTCCCTGCAACCCGTGCCGCTCGTCACCTCGAGCGTCGCCACAGTTGCTATCGGCCACCACAGCTCGCGCAGCCACCTTCCCTACCTTCCTCGAGCCCATGTAGTTCCATTTTGCCCCTCGCAGGCAAGCCGCTTGGTCATGGACGCCCCTTGCTGCCCATGTGCTATGTTGCTCTGTCTCTAGTGAAGTCTCTATTACCTTCCATTTTGTTTGCCTTTCAGTAAATTACAAGTGGCCCCACACGTCATACACACTAACAAAACCAAAATTCCGGCAAAAAGAAGATTCCCTAGAATATTCCTCCATTTTTCTAATTTTTAGGATTTTCTTTCCAATCAATTTTCTGATCACTTGTTCTCTGTTGTCCGAACTCCGAATCTAGTGATTCAAGATTCTAAATTCATATAAAATCTTAATCTTCCTTTCAGTATATATATTTTATTTTTATTTATTTATTTATGCTTCTCATTTTGCACATAGAACCGATCGTCGTCATAAAAGTTTCCAACAAACAAAAAAAAGACCCTAGCCACAGAAGGTAAGTCTTCCTTGATCATGTTGTACCCATGTTTTATCTAAGCTATTTACTATTTTAAATTTACATGCATTGCTATTTCACATAACATGATAACTTGTCTTAAGATCATTAGTTATTCTGATATTGTTATACCCTCATTTGATGTTGATATCCCTGTACCTTTGTCACTTTAGGTTATCTTTGTCTCAGTATTAAGATTATATTACTTCTTGATTAATTATAGAATGGTAGAACTACTTAGATAAGCTATTTGGTCACTATTAACCCTATAGGTGGGAATAATGTTATCAATCTCTAAACCATTTTTTATCAAGTGTTTGACAATAGGTATTGCTATTGGTTTATAAAATAAAATAAAATAAAGTATGAAAACCTATTTTAGACTTAGGCGGATGGTAAGTTTGGGTTGGTGTAGATTGAGCACAATAACTTGTATAGTGAATGTGCTACCCTAGTCAATTAAGGACCAACATTTATGATTGTCTAAACTGAGCACTACTGTACAACCACAAGTCTAAAAGGGTATGACCTGGCTAATTAACTTGCAATAGCTTAGCTTAGATTCTACCAGATGACTGAATGTAGGGTGTCAGATAGCGGTATTGCCACCTGGTGCAAGAAGGGGCTTCTGACTTGGGCATATTAAACCCATTCAGCAGTGAAACCTTAGCAGGTGAATTTCAGTTACGCCGAGGCATTGTAAAGGCCTTGTCATGATCTCTCTGCTGCACACCCAAAGAAGTGTGCTTATCGCGTGGTAATATGAGACGATCATGTCTTGTGAGTAAAGTGGTATAACCTCAATAGAGTGTAATGCTATTCGAATAATTATGCCCATGATCAAGGGCGAACAATGAGCGCTTTCACATGGTAGATTTATGGTTTTATTTTTCAATTAGTTTTGGGAAGTCTGGGAGTTGTTAGAGCTCTCATGTGTGCTCTAGCAGATAGTGTCAACCAGGTAGATAGAGCTAGATTCATTGAACCTTGTGGTTAGAGACTTAATATTAGTGTTGACAGCTAGAACCTTCACTAGAAATTATCTAGTTTCTTTTATTGTAATTTCCTTGTTAAATTGATGCTTTGAAAATCTATAATGGTAATTGAACTTGAAAGTGCTGCTTTGTACAAAAGAACCATATTATCCTTCCTTTGTTAAGCCTTGCATACACTTGTATATTTATTAAGACTTGCAGAGTACTCTATGTACTCATCTTGTAATCCACAAATCATCTCAGAGGAGTACGAAGACGCAGAAGAAGACTATGACTACTTCATGTGCATATTCGATGAAGGCTTTCTGGAGGTTTAGGTTACACTTCTCTAGTCAATTGTTTGTGGCGTATTGATGGGCTATATTCGGAGTTTATTTTCTTTTACTTCCGCTTTGAGCTTGTGAGTCTGAGAGATCTTGTAACCTCAGTTGTAATTAGTGGTCATAAGGCTGGTACTCTTTATTATTTAAATAAATTATCGTTGGCTATGTAATCATCAATGTTTGACTATGTATACTAGCTTTGATCTGAAACTAGTGCAGTAATACACAGAGGGTTGGGATTCAAAAATCTAGTCCCGACACTATAATTATATTATAAGAAAAAATTAGTTAGTTGAAGAGTAAAATTAGTAGTTCATTTGAAGTTACTAGGAAACAAGTTAGGGTTAACCATAGGGTGCAAATTAGCACGGCATGTAGTTTCGGCCATAGACTGTTAGACACTCTCATATAGACCTTCACATCAACGGCTTGCTATTAAAAGTTAACTATTGAGCAGTTATGCATTGATTAAGGCTCAGAGTGTTAGGATTATTGATTAGCACACAATTAATCAAAAAGTTAAAACCCTAGGATTAATTTATTATCAACTATGGTTTATGAGCAATTAGTGATCTAACTAATGTTAGCTGTTAATTAGCAATTAGTGGTATAACATGTCAACCACTTAGGTTTGTCTCTAGTATAAGAATATTATAGAAATTAATTAAATAGCTAACCTCTGTATTTTAGTTAATTATTGAATTAATCATTCAATTAATTGGCAATTGAACCTCAAATAATAATATGTCATGAGATTCATAGCAGTGTGAAATCTAAGATTAATCTGGTTAATTAAAATCATACCTATCGCATGTAGAGCCCGTGTCGTGTAGACCTAACTATGTAAATAATAATAATACTTAGTAAATATTGCTTAGTACACCGTGTAGACCCTCATATATGTCCATAGGTTTCACCTAACTATGGAACTTCTTTGATAAATAGAAAATCATAAAAAAATCATTAAAGATTCAAGCAACGATATCTACCGGTCAGCTATGTCTAACCAACTTCGAATCCCGAGTAGAATATTCCCGTGGATATTCATTAATCCTCCTTGATCCCTCCTTGATGTTCTTCTCAGCAGATTTCCTCCATACCATTTCCCCTCGCTCAAACTTTGTTTGACCCCATCTACATTCTGCGCTCACTACAACCATATCTCATGTCACCAAATTAATCATGATAGAATTTATTTGAGTTTATTCGGATTTATTTGAATTTTGGGATTTATATGGATTTCTTCGATTTGTTTTATTTGTAGTCTTGCGTATTTTGGTTTTTGGCGTTTCTCACATAGCTAGAAGTCTTGAAGGAGCACCAGTTCGAGCAAGATCAAGACCAAAATTATCAAAACATTGAGTAGAGACAAGTCATCACTTTGATCATATTACACCTACTTTTTTGGATGCAAAGTATATTGTTTTAAGTTAGCAAATGCATGCTTTACTTTAACTAAAATTATACTGTCATTAGTTTATAGTTAATGATGTATTACTATTTATTTACTAACACCCATTCTTTGACTTTGAACATAATCCCTTGTCACCCTAGAATTAATGGTATATATACTAGCTGATAAGTATGTATCTAAGTACCATGCTTAGCCTTGCTTAGATACATTGGCATGTGGGCATTAAATTGCATTGACATCATTTCAAACAAGAAACTTTGTTTTGGACAACCATTAGATGGAAATGGCTGATATTTTTAAACTTAGAAAAAATTTTCAAAACAAAACTCAAAAAATGTTTTAAACTTGGGCAGATGATATGTATGGCTGGTGCTGATAGAGCGTGAGATCTTGGTATGTGGTGGACACATCCCAAGTCAATTAAGGACCGAATCATGTAATAACCTCCTAGGTAAGAGAGTGCAACCACAAGCTATAATAAGTGTCGCCTTGCCAATTAATTTGTATTGCTTTAGTGTTGGTTATGCAATCGAGGGGAATACAGAACTGTGTCGGAGTGAGACCTTTGTCTGTACGGCACAAGAGGGACTTCCGATTCAGGTAGGGTAGCCCTTCAGTGGTGAAAATCTTAGCGGACATAATTGCATTAGGATGATGCATTGTAACAGCCTTGTGATGGTCTTATTGATCTGCATGCCAAAGGAAGTGTGTGAAATATAATAAGTTGAATATCTCTTATGGGTAATGTGTACGATCTCTGCAAAGTGAAAACTATTCAAACAGTCGTGCCCACAGTCAAGGACACACTTGGAAATTTGCTTGATATAGTCTCTATTTCATAAAAATAATTTGTGGGTGGGATAAAAATGATGGGTTGATAGAACCTAGGATTTTCGTCCTGGGTGGAGAGAACCCGGTGGTTATTAGTGGGTGGATAGAAACCTAAAACTGTTATAGCATATGGTGGATGGGACCATTTTTTATTCGTGCGTGGATAGAACCTTCAGGAACTATTCTTCGCTACTAGGTGTTGAAACCTTCGCTAGTATTTATATGAAACTACTCGATTTCATTACACTTGGTTTAGTTAACATGCTAGGTCTCATGCTTACTACATATTCTATTTCAAATGTGGCTTTCTGCAAATAAAATAACCTCAAGCCTCTCTGTTCATCCTTGCATATATTATAATTGCATTGTGTGTGGTGGCTTGCGGAGTAACTTTGTACTCACTGTTGCTCAAAAACCATCATTCAGCAAGATGAGAAGAAGGCTCTGCCAGTTCTAATTAGTGTCCAAAGGGACTAGAAGTCAAAGAGGCCAAGGTCTACGTTGTGATCCCCAGTTGATTATATGTGGGCATATCCTGAGGGTCCATCTGTTGTGTTTTGTTCCCGTCTCCGCTACAACTGTTTTTGGTGTTTCGCTTGATCATCCCATGTGTAAGTCAAGCGATCGAATGGTCTATTTTCCGTGTCGTTTAATACTATCTAATAGTTTTGCTTTTGTGATATATGTGTTTGATATGTAATGATATAATTGTGTGCACTAACTACTGATTGAGGGACTAGTACTGGTTTACACAGTAGGTTCCAGAAGATAAATATGGGGTCTGGCACCTACCTAATATAGTCAAACAATAATTTAGATTAACAATATTTGTTGCTAAACACAAATTTTAAGTTAAGGTTTACTTAACGCAGCCCTAAAGTTTCCACAATAATAAAATAATAGTCACAACTATATGTTATTTTTGAATACGTGCCACTAAACTTTTAAAACTTTAGCTATCGATATCTTTTTTTAATGCACTGTAACAAGAAATACTGCATGGATATGATTTTGATTTAAAAAGGCAATTCTCCTTGACATTCATTGTTAAAACTTCCCATCGCAAAATAGTCCACATGGCCTCAGACCTATCTGCTTTCGGAATTGTTAATAATTAGGTGCCTATTTTATGCTCCCTCGCTCATCTTGGGCCAGTCGGATGCGTCTTCGAGATTTGTGCTTTATTGCAGCCATCTAGGGTTGGGGTTCAGTGGGGGTAAGATAGGTATTGGCACAAGGAGACGGTGTCGGCGAGACGATGGGAGGAGATGCACACACAACACGAGGGTGAGAGAGCAGCGAATGCTAGAGGAACAGAGCGGGATTATTATAATTTAGGGCGTGCGGATCACAAAACCACCTAAGAGTCAAAAATATAGCCTCTTTTTCCAAGAGAAAATATGGACTAATTTAGGGTCCGTTTAAAATACAGAAAAAAATTCGTGATTCCTGCGAGAACTAAAACCGTCTCTCGTGAAATTCCTGCGAAACCTGCGCGTTCGGAACGGGCCTGAGGGCTTAAGGTCCAAACATCTTAGTACGTGTCCACGAGACCGGGCCGGTAGGCGCTAGACCAGTAGCGGTCGGCCGTTGACAGATGCACCGTGGACGGCGGCCGGGCCCAAGCCCTTTCCAAAGCCACTTTCGGTCACAGAAACCAAGTAAGAGAAGATCCGACGGGCCACGCACCCGATGCGGGGTGGGGCCCGCTCCCAGTCACCACCAGCTTTGCTGTGCCATGCCCCGGCCCTCCCCTGCCCTTCACGAGAGAAAAACCACTCGCAGGAATTTTCGCCGGCGGCAGCAGCGAAGGCGCAACGAGAAGAGGGCAAGTCTGACAAAGCTACAGCAAGCAGGCAGATAGAGAGAGCGCGAGCGAGCGAGAGATGGAGAACCGCAAGGAGGTATGTATGAACTGCTGCTTGCCAGTCCCCTCGTTCCTCCCCCGAACCAGCGAAGAATCATCGATTCCTCTGTTTCTTGAAGTAATTTTCACCTGGACTCCGGAATGGTTTTGTTGTTCCTTGTCGCTACAACTTTCACCTGGGAAAAGTAGACTAGTGCGATTTTTGTGTGGGGATGGGTGTGTATGTGTTGTACAGCAACAGAGGATTCACATGAACACGGACACGCAAGGGGGAGCAGAAGCTCCTCTTTCCTTCCAGAATCCATAATAAGAAGATGCAAAAGTTTTAATTAATGTTTGGCCGTCCCTAGTCTGACAGTTGAGTTCACCGAAAAGTGGAGCAGAAATCACACGGGGCGCGCAGATTTTTGCTTTCTTTAGTTAAACCGCCAAGAAACCAAGCGGTTCTTGGCAATGGCTGCTTGGCTAGCTAGGCTTGATTTGTGCGGAGGATTCATGGCTAGATCAGTCCTGAGAAGGTGTCGATGGCTGATTTCTTGCAGGAGCAGCAGGGGGGAGCGGTGGGGCGGATGACGGTGCCGGCGTTCGGGGAGTGGGACATGAAGAACGGCGCCGTGCCGGACTACTCCATGGACTTCTCCAAGATCCGCGAGATGCGCAAGCAGAACAAGCGCGAGCTGTCCCGGGCCAGCCTCGGCGGCGACGACGACCTCCTCGCTCAGCAGCAGAAGGCGGCGGGGCAGCCGCAGCCGCAGGTCCAGCCCGCCAAGGCCGACTTCGCCCCTTCCGCCGCGGATGACCACCGCCGGCCGTTCCATGCCGCCCATGACGACTCACCCACGGTAACCCTTTTTTAACTCATCATGCATGGCTTGTGTGTTGCCAGATTGTTTACCTGACCTCCATTATTGGTAGTGTCTTTCACCTTGTTTTGATTGTCTCATCGAAATTTGAATGGTCGAGTAATTGTGGGTGCGAAATTGAAATAAAATATTGATTAAAGGGTACCAATTTTGCTCTAGAGAATTGGACTTTCGTGCCTGAATTTAGGATGAACCTTAGAAAATTTTTATCAGAAAATTGAGGTGAAATGGGACGCGTATGCGTATGCCGTTTGAACTGCACCACAGAGAGACGATGCTGGGCTAGTGAGTTGGTAAAGTGGACAGTAATACCTAGACAACACCGCTTGTTCTAGGGTCTGCTCAATTTTATAGAAATGAGAAACATAGTATATATTCATCAATTCATGTAATTTTTATATAGTAGTGCATGCGCGGGCCCATCTGAGTATCTTCGCATCCATAGAACTGTCATGATCAGCAATTTAGTAGCAGTGTAACGACCTGTTATGTGATGAGGGAGATGGGGAGGCTGGCCGAATCAGATGAGGCCATTGCAGATAGCACAGGCTACTGCATCCAATTATGCGCATGCAGTGGACAGTAGTAGTAGTGCTTGTCACAACTTGGATGATAAGGACAGGCCCATAAGTTGTTTCACAGCCTCCAAATCTGCATTCCTCTTAATTATTAGTTGTACTGATCTATGGGCAATGCCGTTGTCCATTAGAGAGGTGAGAAGGCTATCAGGGGCATATATTTAGATTTATAGTTGTACTTGAAGGTGTACAATGTCGTTGTCCATCAGTGGCAGGTTTGAGTAGCTTCAGCATGACGTTGTCCCAACTGCATTTAGAGCTGGTTCATCGGGGAGCAGAAATGTTAAGGAGAGCACTGCTGAGTGTATGAACATTTCTTTTGTTGTGAAACTGTAACATCTGTTGATATGTGGGTTTACATGCGCGAAGAGAATTCAAGGGGTCTGCCCGTTAGATGATGATCCAATTAGCATTTGGAGAGCTGGTCCGCTGGGGACCTAGCAGGACATTCCAATGCATATAGATAGCCTTTCATGCACAATTTTGCCCTATCTTATTGGTCTGTCATGGTTGTCATAGCATCGTCAAGTCGACACCTAGGCGTCCTGGCGGTCCAAGGGGACGCCATGGAGCTTCGCCATGACAACCATCCTCCCCCACTCCTATCCCGTGGCCACTCCCCGTCTTCCTCGGCTCCAGCTGGCGGGAATGGCCGGATCTAGTTGGATTCGGTGGAGACAAGGCGGGAGGCGGCGGGGAGGGGAAGCGGTGGGGAGGGGAGGTGCCGGGAGAGGAGGCAGCTAGCGGGGGGAGGAGGCCACGAGGAGAGGAGGCGGCGGCGAGGGGGAGGCACCGATGAGAGGAGGCCACGGAGAAAGGAAGCCTCAGGAGAGAGAGGAGTCAACGACTATAAATATTGTGGTGAGGAGGTGAGTTCAGAAGATACTCGATACATTTCCGTTCTCGTCGTGGTGTCCTAGCGCCTCTTAGGCGCCATGGTCGTTAATTATGCCATGACAACCATGGTTTGCGTTACAACATTGATAATAGAATTACATTTGTATGTATTGGAAATGTGGATAATATTTTAATTCTAGATTTTTCTAAAAGGCGGGTATCACAAATTACTAATGATGCATAAAGCAGTACTAACAACAGGTAAATTATTGTACTTCAAAAATATATAGAAACAGAATTTAAACTAGTCGATCGATCACACAAACAACTTACAATTTGCTGTGAGGAAGAAAGGGAAGCAACGTAGGCCTTGATGCAGTGTAGAACGTAGATAACACAGTGTAGAAGCGATCGCGCAAATGCGCTGTTCAGAAACCTTATTGCCGCCATGTGTAGGTACTCTCTGCGGCAATGGTTTGGAAATAGCCGCTCTCCCTCCTTCCAGATGCACGTCGAGAAGAAAGGCCGGCGAGGTTCGATCGCACAACACAGCAACACAATATCACTAGAGAGCAAGGAGACAATAGAAGGAAAAATGGAATAGTTCAATTTACCAAGTCTAGACGTCTCCAGGTCTTTTATAGATGTGTAAATTACTCTCTAATAACTGCCCCTATTGAACTAAAATAATTCATTGGTAACTGCTCAATCACTCACTAGTAACTAATAATATTCAAATCAAATAATGATAATTAAGCAGTTTTATGACCAGTTAAAAGAAGAGAGATGATGCATGGTTCAGCAAAAAAATAAAGTGAATTTGGTTTGTTAAGAGGCGCGCTATGTCACAAGTCACGCAATTTTCATGCGAAAATCCACAAATACGCGAGCACACATTTGTGATTAGCCATAGTCTTTCTCATATTATCCCTATCCATAATTCAATGAGTGATATAGACTACACCTTATAAATAGATATTCCTCACCTTATCTTAGTAATATGATACTAAATTGTGTATGATTTGGAATTAAAAAAATGGACCTATTTCTAACAGTATGTGCAGCCCTGCTGAGCTAAAAAATGAGGTGAATAAATCAATTATAGAATAAGTAGCCTTAAGGCTAAATACGCGGAGAGATTATGACTGGCAGGTCGTTATAGAAGTATTCTTTAGGGGAAGATAGTGTTTAGTTTGGCTGTGATTCCGTGCAGCTGGTTGGTGGCATCTCGATGTCGTTGGTTTACTATTCTATTTATGTCCTACCTAATGAAGAATCAAGCAGGGATTAACTACTCATAAAGTTTATGTTAATATATATTAATATATCAGACAGTTATCTTTGTAAGTTGTAGTATGTTGTGAACTAGCACAATAAGAGATAATCATTCGTCAGAGGGAAGTCGGACGGCGACGATTTGAAGTAGAACGGCGTTAGATGAAGGAGGGCACCGATTGAGAGAGGAATAGATCTAGAATAGCCAGTTAAGAGAACGACCACAGCTGGACTTTAGGGATTAGAGACTTGTTTATTCATCTTTGTTTCATTCATAATGGATACATGATATCCCTTTTATAGAAACGACTCGGCTTGACTACTAAGAAATAATCTATAAAGAAATTTATCTCTAATAATCCAATTTAATAATAATAATTTGCCTAATTAATAGATAATAACAAACACATAATAAATAGATTCCTAAATAACAAACTATGCCTAATACGTATGGAGCTAGAGTACCCATGCACTACAGTACCCGTGGTGAACAGTAACCGTGTGCTACTGTACTGAGTGAACAGTACCCTTGTGGTACAGTAACTGCGCGTATAACGTTACACCCCTCTCGGCGAGGCAGTTTGTCCTCAAGCTACAGTGTTGGCCACCGTTGAAGACCTTCTGCTCTTCGTTGTTAACCTTCAATTTCTCCAAAAGAGATGGTGCGACACTGAAAGCTACGGTGAGTGGCTCTGATATCAATTGTTGTAAACTAGCACAACACGGGGGTAATCATCCGTCGGAGAGAAGTCAAACAGCGATGACTTGAAGTAGAACGGCGCTAAACGAAGAACACCGATTGAGGGAGGAATAGATCTAGAATAGCCGGTCAAGAGAATGACCACAGCTGGACTTTAGAGACTAGTGACTTGTTTATTCACCTTTGCTTCATTCATAATGGATACATATTATCCTTTTTATAGGAACGACTCAACTTGACTTTCAAGAAATAATTTGTAAGAAACTTATCTCTAACAATCCAATCTAATAATAATAACTTGCCTAATTAATAGATAATACCAGACGCCTAAAAGATATATTTCTAAATAACAAATCATATTTAATATGCTTGGCGCTGAAGTACCCATGCGCTACAGTACATGTGGTGAAAGTAACCACGTTGCGGAAACGCATAAACAGTACCCTCGTGCTACCGTCATTGCGCACCCAACATAGTAAGTTTGACATTTGAGCTGAAACTTTTGGCCACGTACCCATCAGGGCAACATTTTTTTAGGCAGACTATCAGGATGTCATTTTCAAAGTACAAGCAGTTGCATGTTCAACTTTTCCTTCTCCCTGCATCATGTATTCCGTTGCATATGATTGACCAATGACCATTGTTAGTGACTTCATTTTTCATCATGCGCTTAGTTGTGCATAGTTGACCAACGTTACTACTATACACTAACCTATGAGTCCATTCCATTATTATTGATGCAGGGAAGGAAGAAGTTCCTTAGCTATTTCCAGTGCTGTATCAGAGCCTGATGAATTGTGAACCTTGCCTGTGTCACAGCACATAACTCCTGCGCAAACAGCTTTTAGGTTTCTTGGGTATTGTAAAGTTTGCATAATGTGTAGTCTCCTCCTGTTCTGTAATCCTGCTGCTCTGTTGAGACAGAAAAAAGGACAAAATGTGAGGGATGAAAGGTGCATTTGTTCATGCTGTTTTTTGCAAATGGTTTTCAACTTCTAGTGCAAATTGTTCATCTTTGGAGAAAGGGTTGAATCTGAAGGTGCATGATTGATTTGGTTGTTGGTTGGAGAACAAAATCTGCACCTGTGATGATATCTTGGTTTGATATTGAATGATTGTTCCTGTTCTGTGTTCTAGTAGTTTGTTTTTGTTGTGGAACCTTGTATGCATCTCTGTCTAGCGTATTGTCCCTGGCGTCGGCTGCCTGCCGTAGAAGCAGCAACCTCTTTGACAACTAAACACAGCTCTTTCCATGTGAAAAAAAAGGAACAAGAAGAGTTTTGTTGTCCATTATCACAAGATTTCCTTGTGTGTGCCCACAAGAAAGGGACTTGAGCTGGAATTTGGAAGCCTTCAGATAATATGGCACTGTGTGTGGTCTTCGCATCTGCTCTCAGTTTTCAGTGTATTTTCCTTTGTTTTCCGGTACATGCCAACGGAAGTAGGCAGAAAATGAGGCTATGGGTAGTGGACTACTGTTTATAAAATACTAGTTGTTTCAAAAAACAAAATACTAGTTGAAAATACATCAACTTGGTAATGTACAGGTTTTAATAATACTACTACTGATCTTTGTAACATGGGGGTGGAATGTATGATCTGATCTGCAGGACATCTGATGTGCAGCAGTAGTAAACAAATCTTCTATTCAGGGTACAAGCAGGTCTTGTCTGAAGAGTATTTAAACACATCTTGCATGAAGATCTATGTACCATCACCATAGCCAAATAGTCTTATAAGCATATATGAGCCAGCAGCTCTCCCCTGTTTTTCTACCCAGATCGATCCTGATCATCGATTCTCCATCCAATGGTAAGCTCTCCATCTGGCAAAGTTTTGGTGGATTGGACGCAGAAGTTTCAGGGTGAAGTGGTAGTCTGTTGACAGAGAAGGACATGCAGGCTGGTGGTAGGTAGGAGGGATCCATGGAATCTGAAACCAGTATGGAAGACAAGATCTGCGTCACTGCGTCTACGCTTGGTACCCTGGAAGGGAGGAAGGGCTAGGGCATCATGTGCCGTGTTTCATGGTGCAAGTGGAAACTAGATAGGAGCAAAGGACTCTCTCTCTCTCTCTCTCTCTCGCACAGCTGAATGATGATGGAGCAATTGTTGTGTCTAGTGTACCAGTCTTCTCGAACTGCTCTCTCTCTCTCTCTCTCTCTCTCTCTCTCTCTCTCTCTCTCTGTGTGTGTGTTGCACAGCTGAATGATGATGGAGCAATTGTTGTGTCTAGTGTACCAGTCTTCTCGAACAGCTGGTGTGGGCAACTTTCCAAGAACACCGAGCCCAAAACAAACACTGACGTCGGGGGAAGTGGAGCCTGTGCAGGAGGGCTCTCTGTAGCTGCCCAACCATAAACAGCCCAGTGCTGATGTACGAGCAGGCGTTGTTGGGCCTGAGAGGCGCTGGAGCCCAGCAACAATTTATGGGGACAGCACCGTTTGTTTCTTTTCACTTTTCGCGCCAACTTGTAGTTAGTCGTTAATACGGACGGCGAGGCACTCCCAAGAAGAACGCGCTCCGTCGCATGTTTCGCCATGCGGTGGCGGTAGGTGGCGGTAGCCGGGCGGCTCGGCAACCACTGCCGACCTCAACGGAGGCTGCACGGCGGTCTCAGCCAGTGACGGCCGTCTGCGGGGAACGAAGATGACGACCAATGAAGTGCCAATCGATCTGAACGTTGTGCAACGGAAGATGTCAGGTGACGAAAAGAAGACTTCGAGATCTGGCGTAAGAACCGGATCTGGACTATTCAGACGACGGTGACAAACGCAAGGTAAAGTCAGCCATGGCTGGAAGACGAACCAGCAGTAACTTGACAACAAACTCTAAATACAATCTGATACCATGTTATGAATAACGCTTGTATTTATCATGAGATCAATAGGTTAATATATACACACACACATGCGTACAGATATAGCATATATATGCAAAAAACCTCTTATATAACCGGGTAAATACACAGCTATATAATATATATCTAACCGTTAATATCATACCCTATTCAAGGAATCTGCTTATACTTTAATGTGCACCTTTTTCTAACCATTGGCCATCTGAACCACCACTGAACCATGTTGTCCTTTTATGACTGCATCAACAGAAGCGTCGCACGAGAAGCTCCTCGCAAATGCTGAGAAAACAGTAGGCTCTCAGCTCAACGACGCAGAATCCAAAATTGCCGAGGTCCAGAAGGTAAGCCAAACGCAATTATCAAACCCCAGTGATGCCGTATCGATCAAATGCTCACCTGTTCGTGACCGAATTGTTTTGCAGAGCGCGCGGAAGAGGATGAGTGGCCTAAAATACGTGCTTAAGGAGCTTATCGTGGAAACTGCAGATTGACCAAGTTCGCCCACTCGATACAAGTACATAGCCAAGGAGCTTATCGTGGAAACTGCTGGAATCAGAAGAAACGAGAGGACAATTTCCTTTCAAAAAAAAGAACGTGAGGACAATATCCTCAACATTATTTCAGCTTGTATGTATGTCTGTATACAAACGGTTCTCCAACCGTACATGCAAAATGGGAACTAACCATCTCCCTTGCAGATCCCAGGACTGCAATGAGAAATCTTCACTAATTCTGTATGGTTCTACATGTATAGTATATCGCTAATCTATGGGGGAAAAAATCTCCGTTAAGAGAGACGCTTATTGTAGCCACCCCTGCGTCTCAAAGGACCAATGATGACATTGGAGGAACTAGTTTTTTTTCTGATGGAAGGCGAAAAACCATCAGATGGATAATGACATTGGAGGCACTAGTTTTACTATACACCGCCTATAATTTTAGCATCAGACACTACAAACTTCGTCGACAACAATTTATCAATGGAAGTCTGGTTGCCCCGTCGATGTCAAGCACCGATGCCACATCCGGCTGTTTGGATCGACAAACCTTGTAGACTTGATAACTTCCAGTATTGGCAAGTAGACGTTGTGCGTGTTGCATACTCCAGTTGTGATGCCGCTGAACCCCGCAAATGCGCCATGAACCTGCAAGTACCATCAGAGACTAACGCTCAGTCAACAGAAATTACCAGAATTTGCTATGAGGCAGACAGGCAGTTAGGAGAAGCGGTGTCTTACAGCGTTCTGACCAAGCACCGTGCATAGGATGGCATCAGATGCATTGGCACGCACGGCACGGACCATGTATGTAGGATCGATATACTTCACATCAGAATGAACACCTATTTCCTTGAAATGAGACTTGATCTGTGGCATGGTGCGATTTAAGTTAAATATGGTTCATTCACAGTACGTCCATCAAGGTGAAGATCATTCAATGCCATGGACAAACCTTCTGTTGAAGGTGCACACCGATATCACTAAAAACCATGTTACCTGAAGCATCCGTTGCATTTGACTTTTGCAGATATTCCTGGAAATACATCACAATATTTCTTACACAATTCTTGTAACAGAATATATAGAAAAGACTAAACAATTTTCCATTTGATATACAAAAGAGTCCATTCCTAAATTCAAGAGATCCCTGTTAATAACATGCAAAATCACTCATACTAGCAGTGAGGTTCCTAAGAAAATAAATTTTCAATCTGAATGTAATCTTACCTGCCCAGCTCCTTCGGCAACACAAACCAGAGCAAATCCCTTGGTCTCTATCAAGTGCTCAAGGTGTCGAAGGACTCCATTCGGTCCATCAAGAGTGAATGGTACCTTCATTTGGATTATCGATGAGTTAGATTAACCGTAGTGGTGTAGCAAGTAGGAAGTGCATAAACAACAGAAGAGTTGAATAGTTGATACCTCAGGTATCAGGCAGATATCTACTTGGCCACTTGACAGGGAAGCATGCATTGTGATAAAGCCGCTGCTTCTTCCCATCAGCTTGACCAATCCGATGCCATGAAATGCAGAATGCGCCTAAAACATGAAATGTTAACCACAAATATCTTTTTGGGTGGCAACTGATATAGTTTTGCAGTCAGATATGCTTGACAGATAGGTTGCTGAAATGAATCACCTCAATATATGCAGAATTGATAGCTCTTTGTGCTGCTTCCACTGCAGTATCAAATCCAAACGTCTTGTCCATCAGTAGTATGTCATTATCAATTGTTTTTGGGACTCCCACAATTGACACCTTCAGTTTTCTCTTGCGGCACTGGATTAAAAATTTTGCCAAAGAAACAGACAGATGTAAGTATGCAACAATCCACTCATGCTATATTTATCCATAATTCCAGACTGAAATGCTATAAATGGGTGGAGGTCAGATAATTATTTGTTTATTATAATCTAGGAACACAAGATAGGTTTTGTTCTGATGCAATGAAGACAGAATTTAACATACCTCCTCATGTAGGGCATTAGCTCCTGCATGAGTTCCATTTCCACCTAGTACAAAGAGCATGTCAATCCTCCTGGCCTGAATGTGGTTTGCAGAAATCAAGCTGATAAGTTTCAAGTACCAACTTATTTCAAACATATTTTGCAGAGTACTAGAATGACAAATACATGCCTGGATGCTGTCGACAATGTCTGAAATGTTTGCCCCACCACGAGAAACTCCTAAGAAGCTGCCACCAGCAAGATTGATATTTTGGACAACATGTCTATTAAGCTGAATGAAGGAAAAGGGCTCACAAGATTACCATATCATCAATATGATGATCATTGTTTCGATATACTTGATTTAAGTACAAAATCTCTTACCGGCACTTCCGATAAATGATCCTCAAAAAATCCACGGAAGCCATGCTGTATCCCAACAATGTTTTTCACTCCATATTTTTCAAGTGTAAGAACAATCTACAAGAGTGCAAGCAGAACACAGTTGAAAATTGGGAATGGTGTTTTGTAGAAGAGATCTTCTCAGAAGATATAATCACAAGACAGCTTAATCAGCTTCTATTTTTCTGTACAGGGAGTGAGACATCAACTTGTCCGGTTCTATTCTACCTGCCGTATAACATCATTGAGGCCAGGGCAAAGTCCACCGCAGGTGACAATTCCAGCCTTTACATATTGAGGCTCAAAATATACTTGTTTACGTGGGCCAGCACGGTGCACCCTGGAAAACATAAGAACATGTGGTTAGGGAAAGAAAAATGATTTGCCACAATTCAACATTTGAATTTGTGCACAATGTATTACCATTGTTCAATCCAGCTGCAATCAGGGTCAATGCAGTGAGCTCCAGCAGATGTTGGTGAGGCGAACTTAATAACCTGAAGAAGCGACAAGTTTGTAATGAGAACCTTTGCTTCATTTACTGAAATTTACCTTAACTACAGAAGTGATCCTGCACACATGCACATTAATATTTAAAGTCGTTAATACATATGCACTGCATTCCTAAAGTGCAAAAAGAAATGGCACAGAATATATTTAGGTTAACAATTGAAATTATCCTCAGATAGCAGAGAATCTATTGAAGTAATTGCTGTGGAGATGATCCATGTTAGGTAAACCTGATCACTCAATGCTGAAGCATACCTTCAAAAGTGCTCTATCATCATCATTCACATAACCGTTCCATGATTCTTGCAAAGAACCATTAACATTCTCCAGAGGAGTCCTGTTGTGAACAAAGCAATCCTGTTACACACGTAAACAAATCCTAAAGAGACGCTTCAATCACCAACAGTGTAGACTAGGACAACTGAATAAAACAGCAAAGGAAGGCAACATATGTCACCTGCTCTTGAGGGAAAATGTTGTTGGCCTCGGTTCCACATCGATTACGTCACTCAAGTGAGGCAAACTGAACCGCCTATCAAAATCCTCTTGGAATTGCTTCTTCCAATCTGGATTCGAGAAGTCCAGTTGCGGGCAATCCATGGATACAGCTCTGACGACCAACTGACTAGCTGCTCTTGATTTCTTATCATATCCCACACATCGCAAGCGATTGCAGCCAGGTACTCCAAAACAACTCAGGTGCTTCTGACCCGAACTAATTGAGCCAATATAGTCTGCCGGCGATGCTAGAGCCATTGTCTAGATTGCTCAGCAGGCAAAACCCTGTGAAACAGGTTCCATCTTTCTATCAGTATCAGATGACGGTAAATGCTTAAGTATATTAATAAATTTTCCAACATCTTGCTATATGGAAACTATCAAAGAATAATAAAAAGGCAAGAATTTCCCT
This sequence comes from Melocanna baccifera, assembly GCA_036346265.1. Lineage (NCBI taxonomy): Eukaryota > Viridiplantae > Streptophyta > Magnoliopsida > Poales > Poaceae > Melocanna > Melocanna baccifera. The sequence goes on along the minus strand of CM070705.1, from coordinate 9,597,290 downwards.
TCACTATAGGGACCAAAGTAATAAGCTCAGAGTTTATGCTGAGACTATTTTTCCCCCGAACAAGGAGTTGATCTGCAAATGCTCCAAGAAATCTGGAATTCCAATTTGTCCGGATTAAGATATAAAAAAAACAACCGTACAATATTAACATGTGGACATATGGTTCTACAAAAGTAACAAAACAAACCAAATGACTAGATGCTAGACTCTAGAGAAACTTTGTTTTGCACCAAAAAACATTTGCCCCTGAACCATGAATAGGAAAGTATATCCGCGAATCATTCCCACTCCATGTCACTCGCCAATCACCGCGATTACCTGAAAAGAGCTGTACACCTAACCACGACCGAACCTGTAGCAAACCCAACCAAACGAATCAAGAAACGCGCCTCTCCTGCCCTGGACTCTGTCCTGCCAGGCAGGCAGCGGAGGAGCGCTCGCGTGCGAAGCGACCGAGGAGCAGAGGGGAAGTGGCGGCCGAGGCTACCTATTGTAAGGAGGGAAGGAGGTCGAGGAGGCGCCTTGATGCCTCCGCCTCGGTTTCTTGGAATCCTACGAGGGAAAGGAATCGAACTCTTGTAGTAGTAGAGGTCGTCTTCGGCCTCCTTTTTTTTTTTGTGGTTGCCTGCCTGGCCAAGCCTGGGTGGGTTGTTTTTTCGTTTAGGCCACTGGAAGGATCATGATTTGTACAGAGCCCCGTCTTGTGAAATTTCTTCTAATTTTTTTTAATATCCCAAATGGGCGTAATTAGTTAACATGGCCATCTTAAGGTTCAGGAGCCAAGAGCTCGCAAGGTTAAATCTCAGAAATTACTCACGTACTGTGTAGTTGGGGATTTTTCTACGAATAAACTTACGTACTATGCCGTTGCCTTTAGACACATGTTTGCATAAGTGCCACACCTAGTGGCGGATTTGGAACGAAAGCGGCCAAAGATTATCATACATTTTCACCATATATGTATATGGTCACTAGGTTTAAATCGTAGGGTGCACATCTATACATATATCAATATTGATAAGGTAAAGTAAAATTGAATCTGGTGTCTTGTGCATTATCTCGAGTGCATCTGTCCCTGGCTACACCGTTAATTTCTTCTCAATTTTTTGGTGCACTTTTGGAAAATCATTATCAATTCTAGGAAAATTAATAGATTGTATACAGCTGTGCCTTTGCAGCCTGCTTGATCAGTAGAAGATTTACTCATTGCATTGCATCGCTGTCATCAATCATGCTCACTATGGACAGGATCGAGCATTAACAGCGAAAGCTGAGAAACTTGATCGGTATTTCCTTCGTTACTTTTGGAAAACGTCGTTGTGGCGACCTGTTGGAAATTATATTATTTGTTTCACCAAGAACTATTGGAAATTGTAGTTTTGCTGATTATTATGCGTCTTTTTTTATTAATAAGTCGAATTTTCTGGTCGTTGATTCGTCGATTAGATTTTGATTAATCCCAAAAAGATAATCAGGTCTTGATGTAATTAATATGTCATGCAACCGGTGTCATCCGCTTCTTTTTCACTTCTTATTAATTACTCTGCATGAATACGGTTATTAAATTTAGACATTTACTGAGCACCGAAGTGAAAATGCACATACGATTCTCGGAGGACTTTCGTTCTTCTTTGGTCTTGTCCGGACATTTCCACGTTTCCATCGGGTCAGATATTCAGTTACTCCTAGCTTTGACCATCTGAATGTTCTGTTCAAGGAAGAATGATAAATATAAGTGGGTGTTTAGAATAATAATGGTTTATAATTTTTTTAGTATAGCTGGTTTATTTTTATTGTAATTGAGATAGTTTATTTGATGTAATTAAATTTTAAAAATTTAAAAATAAAAAACAGGTTAACCTATGACAGGTAATATATAAAAAATATGGAAAAAAAAAGAAAAAATCCAAAAGAAAAAAAATAGAAAAAGATCAAATAAAAGAATAATAAAAAAAGTAAAAATCAGAAGTCATCGCTAACTTGAGAAGAGTTTGCTTTGGTCACCAACACATGGAGCATCAAGTGTCGTTGTCAATGCCTCTCCAGTCCGAGGCATCATGTATTACCATGTTTTCAGTAGCTCAAGGGCTGATTTTCTCCCTTCAAGGACACATGTTTGGATTCTGGGCCAGTCTTTGAAAAACGATGTGTTTTATGATCTGTTAGCAATTCGTCAGACACGTAGTGCTACCGGCTGTGAAGCACGTCATGAGTGGAAGAGAAAGTTCATTGCTCTCGTTTGATGCTGAATCCAGATTTTGACAGGAAAGACAGAGGATGCGTTTCCGAATCTTGAGAGGGTGTCAGTCTCATCACCGGGGCAGGTGGCAACGACCTATCGATCGGGGACCGAAAGATTGACGGGACCGAACGTAGAGGTTCCCTCGGGAGCAAGAGAAGAAGAGCGTGAAAGAAACGAATCATATGGTTTGGCGGGGAGGAGGCGCGCGCGGCACCTTCCAAGTTGCAACCGCGAAGCCTCACGCAGGACATCACCAACCTCGCGTCTTAGGGCGCAGCCCAAACAATTAGGCCCACCGCTCCGATCCAATTATGCTCCGACGCGCGAGATGGATGCGCACTTGTCTCCACACGACTTTGGCCGTGTGTTTTTCAAGTCGAGATGATGATAAATAATAAAAATATTAAAGTAGATAATACACACAGTTCTAGCCGTTTGAAGAAGCAGCTTCTTATTTTTCATGTTAAGTTTTGTCTATATTTTTCAAGACGATGGTGAATAGTAGAGATATCAAAGTGGACAATACACATAGTTTTAGCCTTAAAAAGCAGTTTGAAGAAGCGGCTTTAAGGAGCTGCTTGGAGAAACTGCTCCGTTTGTTTTGGTTTCTAGAAAAGTCGAAACCAAAATCCACAAAAAAAAATACAAAAGAACATAGCCTTCTAAAAAATAGAATAAATAGAATCTTACTTAGGATAGCAACTTGTTGAATCTTTTTTTTTTTGTAAAATCACATGATCAGATCAAAATCATAATTTCCTAGAAGGCATAATATAATTCTAATGGTTAATATATGAGGACCATGTGAGAAGATTCAAGATAATATTGTGATAAACTATTGCCAAACTTGTGGAGTAGAAATTTGAATTTTGTAAAGTTTGCATTTTATCAGGTTTATTGCCAAACAAATCGGTCTAACCGCTGGCTTGTGGGGTTAACGGGTTTTCTCTAAATATACTACTAGATAGTATCATTTAGGGTTAGATATGGGCTGGTTGTCTCATTTATTTAATAGGTTGGGATAGAGGCTTGCGAGTTAACCAACCATCATTCTAACATTGTGTTTTAGGGTTGGGATTGGAGAAGAGTAGTGTTATGGTATGCTCTCTTGCCCTCCAGGTGGAGTGTTTGTAAAACCTTTATTCTCAAGTAGCAATATGTCAAGTTTGTTCATGTTCATTAGGTCTTCTTATTTTGGTTGATTTGCTCCTTTTTTTTATTGGTTTTGATCTCTTCTTCCTCCTTCATGATCTTGTTATGTGTCAAGGATGTGTAAGTAGTGGAGATGACTTATAGAGATTAAATCTCATCTATGTAGACACCTACTTTTGAAGGATTTCGAAGTTGCCTAGTTTTTTTTTTTGGTTTTGGTCTAATCTTGAAGTTTCTTAATCTCAAGATTTTTGCTTCAAATCTTTGAAAGTTTTTTCTTACTGTGATATGTAGGAATACATCTAGAGACATTTTAGCCATCCTCTACACATGAGAAAGTCATATCACAAGTTTTCAATTTTTGCCTTATTTTAGTGCAATTTTGCTTATTCTTGGGAAATGTTTGCTCTTTGATAAGGATTCAAGCAATCCTTGGATGAAATAGGGTCATGAGTAGGGATGGGAAACAGTAACCAATAATCCGTTTTATCCGATATTCGTATCCGAAAAAACACGAATGTGGTAAGCAAAATCCGTACTTGAAAATGTTTGTATTCATATTCGACAATATTCATATCCGTATTTAAGAATAGTCATATTCACATTTGTATTCGTGAACATTCGTATTTGTATTTGACACTATTCGATCTATTTTTTATGCCTATTGACCGATCGGCCCAGCGGCCCAACCCAGTAGCCCAAGCCCAGCATCTCGGTGACTTGGACTCAGCTGTCCAAGTTGCACAAATCGCACAGCCAGATAAAGGCAGGAGAGTGTTCCTTTTTCATGCACTTGTCATTTCCCATTTGCTTAAGGGTCATATCTGGTCTCAAGTCCCCTTCTCTTCCCTAGTCTCACGCGACACAAAACCCTAGCCTCGCAATTCGCTCGCTAGAGAGAGAGAAGGGGGAGGCTCACCGACACCAATGGAGCTGGAGCTGTGGAATGACAAGTGGGAGCACAAGCGCGAGCACCTGGAGAGCCTCGCAAACCTGTACACGATCATCAAGGCGATGGAGAAGCTCGAGCGTGCCTACGTCCGCGACCTCGATCGTCTCTGTCGTTGACTACGAGGCCAAGTGCCTCAAGCTCATCTCCCAGTTCAACTCCCTCTCATCCTCCCTCGTCGGCTTGTCACCATCTGCGCTTCGTCCAGGGTTGCCGCCTCAACTGCCCCGCCGCCCTCAACCGCCTCGTCTAGTTCGACCACTACTACAGAAAACCATATCACAAACGATTCAAAATTTTCATCACAGACGGTTTTCTAAACCGTCTGAATTTATGGGTCAGTGATAATCGAAAGTTATCACAGACGGTTTTCAAACCGTTTGTGGTGTAAATATCACAGACAATTTATAACTAAAAACCGTCTGTGATAGATATAATCACAGACGGCTTGTAACCCAAAATCGTCTGTGATATATCCATATCACAGACGATTTGTAACTAAAAACCGTCTATGATAGTTATAATCACAGACGGTTTGTAACCCAAAATCGTCTGTGTATATCCATATCACAGACGGTTTGTAACCCAAAATCGTCTGTGATATATCCATATCACAGACAGTTGGTAACTAAAAACGGTTTTTAGTTACCAACCGTCTGTGATATGGATATATCACAAGCGGTTTTGAGTTATAAACCGTCTGTGATATGGATATATCACAGACGGTTTTGGGTTACAAATCGTCTATGATTATAACTATTACAGACGGTTTTTAGTTACAAACCGTCTGTGATATTCTTTTCTACCCCTAAATCTATTTCTGTTTATTGGCTAGCCTCAGAAAATGCTAGCCATGCCATTTGAAACAAGCAGATCAACATGTACATGTATACATACAATTCACATCTCAATTCATTTCACAAATATAAAACATCCAATTAACATCTCCATTCATTTCACAAACATAAAACATCCAATTCACATATCAATTTATTGAAATGAAATAATATATCCATTAACAAATAGACAATTACAAAAGATGTATAATGCATTTGCACTTAGATGGTAACATTGGATGGCAATCATACACCATCCAAGTATTGTTTGTGTAGCCTAACAAGTTCGTTAATTATAGATCTGTTCCTTTCGCGAGACCTCGATTCCTGAGTGATAGAGCAATAAAAAATTATTCCGGAGTGATAGCTACAGCACCAGCTAGATCTAGATCGAAATGAAGACAGATGCGATTTGAACGGTGCAATAATACATAGCAAGATTATCACAGACGGTTTTTACGGAAAAACCGTATCTGATAATGAACTATCACAGACGGTTTTTCTTTAAAAACCGTCTGTGATAGTCTGGAATAGCACAGGAAAAACCGTCTGTGATAGTCAAGTATCACAGATGATTTTTTCGTAAAAACCTTCTGTGATATTCCAGACTAGTACAGACGGTTTTTAAGTAAAAACCGTCTGTGATAGTCCATTATCACAGACGGTTTTTCCGTAACAACCATCTGTGATACTCCTTCAGCAGCACATACGGTCTCCAAGTTAAAACCGTCTGTGATAGTATATATCACAGACGGTTTTGTGAAATCGTCTGTGATTTGACGTCTAGTATTAGATTTTCTGTAGTAGTGGACGTCCCCACCACCGTCGAGCTCCGTGCCGCCGTGTCCTCGTCCACACCAACCACATCTGTTGCGTCCGCCGCTGCCATCACGTAGGTCTGCCCCCTGCTCCACGACCTCTCGACCTTCATGGGGAAGCTGGGCCCCGTCCTACCGTCAGACTTTGAGGGGAAGGTGAAGGTGAGTGACTGGCTTGCCAAGCTAAATAAGATGGGGGCCAGGGACGAGCTCGCCGAGCAGCAGGCAAGGTAGCTCAACTTGGACCTAGTCCTCAAATACAAAACATGTTCTTCAATTTTGCATTACAAGGATTTCCCTCCTCATTTTAGGCCTCCTTATATTGGCAAAATACCTTTTTTGTTGGATTTATTCTGGTTGATAGAGGCAAGATTGACAAGGGAGGATTTGGCCCCCTGAGAACTCCAAACAGTTTTAATGACATGAATATTAGAGGGGGTGGTCCAGGGGGTGACCCTATATTTGGTGATATGGACTTGTTCACTCACAAGGCCAAAGGTTTGCACGCAAACAAATGCCTGATGTGTGGAAATGGAAACATCTGCTTATATTAGTTACATTTTGTTTTATTCAGATGGCAATGTTAATAAGTTGTGGTGTTAGCAGTTGATTACAATATTTCCAAACTCTATCATTTGTTTCTACAAAATAATTAATGGTGTTTTTAGATTCAATCTAGATAATAGTATCATATGATTGTATGGTCATGCAATAGTTGTGTTCGAAAGTCATAATGTGTTCTGATTCACAACAAATTATTAAGGAAAAAGCTAGTAGTTGGAAGAAAGAAACATCTGCATGTTGACACATATTTCCACTCAATTTACCGGGACCTTGCATCCATTTGCTCTTGCTTCTGCTCCTACTAAAGTTCCTAGTGGTATGAAATTAAGTAAAGCACAGAAGACAAACCAGTTCTTAGAGTCTTTGAAAGCTGAAGGAGAAGTCATTTTGGAGGATACTCAACTAAGTGCAATTCAGTCAAGGCCGTCATCTGTTCCACCAAATGATCCTATCACAGTGACAATTGAAGAGAAGCTCCACGTCACTGTTAGAAGGGATGGCGGAGTAAGTAATTTTGATATTCAAGGAACCCTAGCTCTCCAAGTTCTTAATGATACGGATGGTTTTATTCAATTGAATAAAAAGATCCTGGTGTCCCTGAGTACTAATTCTAAGTCTAATATCATGATAAATGCTGCTTTATGAGGCCTCATCATATCAGGCCATATTGACATATCTAAAATTTGTTTTGCCGTACCTGCTCTTTTTTCAAATGCTGGTTACATTTAATTCTACTTACATGGCATGCTTATTTGCTGCATTCCTGAACATAGCCAAATAGCCAATAACTATCATCTTTGGTTTTCAATGTATGTTTGCTGTGCGGACTAGCAGTAACATAATCTTTGCTCTTGAGCTAGCTATTCCTTAAAATTTTAGATTTTTGATATCCACATGTGCAGGTTTGCTCTCATGATTGTAGACAGTGCCACAACTCTATACAGAATTGATTTCTTAGGTAGAGGGAGGCTATCAGCAAGGCAAATGCATATGGCTAAGTTTTTGAGGAGCCTTCAGAAGTTAGCAGACGAGGTCAGTAAGTTATTCTTTTTTATCATCAACATATTGTGAAGCCTTTACTCTTTGGTTAGATCTCAGCTTTCATTTAAATAAAATGCTGTTTACACTATTGAGTTCTTACCTACTGTCTTCCTTCAAAAAAGAAACATGGTTTTTACATGAGCTGACTAACCATAGCCACATGTTATTGCATGTTTGGATATGCTAATTTGATTTCATTGCTCAATATAGGTTGGAGTGGCTGTGGTTATCACGAATCAAGTGTTGGCACAACTGGATGGCTCTGCAATGTTTACTGGGCAACAGATCAAGCCCATCGGCTACCAGGTTTCATCTTGATGTTTGTGACAAATTGATTGCTCAGTTTGACCAACTGTTCCTTCCTGCCAACCATCAGGTGAGAAATTTGAAATTCACCTATGGAATCTGAATGCATTCAAATGTTACTTTCTCTAGTAGTGCTCTTGAGTTTTGGACTTTTGGTTGGCCCCCTATATTGGAGGTTATATCAGTACCAACCTAAATCCCGGCTGGGTGCCAGTACCGGTTACCAACTGGTAACCAGAAAAACCGAGAAAAACTAGCCAAATTTCAAGTGTCAAAATTTGAATTTGAAACCGCTAATAAAAAAAACCGGCCAGTTACAACATTCGTTGGAGGAATTTGTATTCGACCAAATTAAGTACATATCCAATTGAATTCGTATTCATTACGATATTTGATTCGTATTTGTATTTGAGAATATTCGAATTCGTATCTATATTTGTTTTAAAAATATGGATTTGTGTACGTATTTGAAACTATTCGATCGTATCCGATCTGTTTCCCACAGACATCGCCGTGCCTGTCTTGGCTATGCCTCGGTGTTCGTGCCCGAGTCAATCTCTTCTGCTGCCGTCTCCGAGTTGAACACGCTACTGTACCTAGCCTTGCATCCTCGACGTCTATGCCATAAATAGCGTCTGCGCCCTCGCTGTTCACATCTCGCTGTCGAGCTCGCCCATGCTCCTTCAACGTCCACGTTGACCGCCGTCACCCTCATTCTCTCTGTCGCCACTAGTAAGCCACACTTCGCCGCCGCCGTCTCAACTTCGCCTGACCCACCGCCAGCGAGTCCCAAGTCCACAGCAGCCATTTGACCACCAAAGCTATCCAACCATGCCTACGACCAGCTGGTCTACAACCGCGCGCACATCTACAACCACACAGCAACCTCCGACCACGTAGTGTCATCAACCACACCAACGACCACCAAGCGATACATGTCATCACCGTTCAGATCGTCCGAATATTCTCAGCCCTCTAGATCATTTGATCGTATTTGAACCATCTGATCTTCGTCACCTCTTCGGTCAGTCCGATCATCCCCGGTCGTCCAATCGTCATTGGACCATCCAGTCGCTCCATTCGGCCTAATCCAATCGACCTCGGCTGAGTCAGCAGTCGAGATAGCCGCCATTTTAGCAGCCACGCAAGCCCTAATCCTATGTGGTTGCCACATGGATGCCACGTCAACCAACCAAGCCATCCCGGTGCTACATCAGTCCTAGCCTCCACGTCAGCAACCGAGTCGCACATTTACTGTTCCGTAAGCCGAGTCCACTATAGACCCACTATTCTATGCACTGAGTCTACAGCACAGTAGGATTTCTGATTTTCCAGTAGTTTCCTTTAGATTTAATTTTTCAAAAACCCGTTCTTCTCCATCTTAGCTCCGATTGACCCTGTTCTTTTTCTAAATTTATCTAAAATTGAGCTCTATCTTTTGGTTTTGGTTTTGAAGTTTTTGGAGTTCATTTAAATTTTATTTGATTTTTTATACCTCGTTTATTTTCTCTCTCGTTAGATTGTGTCTTCGAAGGAGCGGAAGCACAATCAGAAGATCAAGAATTCATAACTAAGTAAGGCTAAGGCAAGTCGTGTCCTATAATCATATTAAATCTTGTTTTTAAATTATTACTTATTTATTTTATTTTAAATTATCATACACTGCTATTTTATTACAAACCCTTATATTTGGTAGTTATTGTCCTAGTTGATTAATCTCTCATTAGACAATTTGAATGCCAAGATACCATTGTCAACATAGAATGGATATTTATTTAGTGATGCAATACTAGTTGTCGCATGGGTTGTACGATTAATATTCTTAACCATGTTTATAGTCTCGTTGGAATCATCATCACATATGATCAAATATTTAATTTGACTTAATGAGATTTTGAATCATGGTTGGTGCCACAGTTATAAAATTTATGTGCTATGATATTAGTGTGTCATTGGTGTTGGTTATACAAAACTGGTTTTCACTTGGACGAGTGATCATAATCGTACAATAGAGTGGGAAGTGTGGATTCACTTTGAGGGATGTGGAAGTCTCGCTTGGGTATTGTCTAAGGATTTAACTTTGTGCGCTATTGATCTTAGCTTTACTGTGTAAACTATATGTCTACTATAGGATAGACCTGACTGATTAATTTGTGATATTTTAATTTCAATTTCGCCACTGAGTTGAACATGGTTGCTGATTTATATGAGATGCAAGAGGGGCAATTATCGACTAGGTGGTTAACCTACTCGGTGGCGAAATCTTAACGAATGGAATTGGGTTGAGATTGAGCATTGTAAAAGCCTTGTTGTTGTTTTTTTAATGTGAGGATGATCATATCGTGTGGGTACAATTGTATAACTTCTGCAAAGTGTAAAACTATTCAAATAGCCGTGTATTTTATTATAGACAATGATTGATAATTTCACATAAAGGGTAGTTATTTCATCAAACTTGGGTTGGATAAATTTTGGAAGTGGACAGGTAGTTCACTGGTAGTTTATTAAGTGGATTGTTAGTTCACTTATGGTGTATTTAATTTATTTGATTATTTATTTATTACTGATTACTTTAAAGTTCACTTTCAATCTATTTGTTGTATTTACTTTAAATTATTACTTTCTGCAAAATAATCTCTAAGCCATCCATTGGTAAGCCTGCATATTATATTGCACTTTTGTTACAAACGACTTACTGAGTACCAATATACTTATATTTTATACCTATTGTTGCTCAGTTGAAGAGGAGAAACTATATCAGTAGGAGGAACCAGAATGAGGATACTTCAACAACATCGCAGATTAGGATTTTGATTCACAGTCGATTGTCTGTGGATATGTCAAATGACTACTACGTTTTATTTTGTTTTTCACTGTTAGTTTCTTAAGTTCTTCAGGCTATTAATTGTAAGTTTAGCCATAAGGTCGTACTATGATAATTATTAATATTTGAGTATTTTTCTTTATTTATCTCGCATATGGTCGATATTTTATCTACGTTACACTGTATACACTAGCGTGATCATGGACTAGTATGATATACTCAGAGAGTCCGAATTTACATATTTAGGTCTCGACAGCAGCTTTTTAGGAAAGCGAAAAAACGAGTTAGTCTGCATGCATGGCTTTTCTCAGCAGTGATTTTTTGATGAGGTAAGAGATTGGATGTGCATGATGGCCGGTAGTGTTTTTTTGGATTAGAGGGGATTAGGCGGCTGCTCGGGAGGCCATACTGGATTAAAAGTGCTAGTTAGGATTTTGCATAGAATTGCATTAGTCGAAACTTGGTATAGGGCGGCGGCACACGGTAGTTAATGAGGTGGTTAGGGCATAGCTAATTACTTTTTTTTTGTTCGTTTCTTGTTAGCGTCTCGTGCAACTTGATTCGATCATGACGAGCGCTCTGGCCAAGTCTATGCTATTCACTTGCTATAAATAAATGCTGGAATGAACCAATAGAGCAGCAGTTTTTCAGCAGCACACAAAACACCTCTAGTGTTCCACTATGTTCTCATTTTTTCTTTGTGTGTGTGTGAGATCGGGAGATCGTCGAGTGTAGCTAACAATTGGTATCAGAGCCTTGTGCTCGAGTGCCTGTGATGTCGCGCTCCGGCTCTTCTCTGTCACGACGCTCCAACTCAACTCCGCCTATCGGCGGGCGCACAGAAGCAAGCGGCAGCGGGGCTGGCTGCACTAATGCAGGTGGGAGCGGGGCTTCCCGTGATGTATTTGGCACCAACGACATTTCAGGACGGGACATCATCATCCAGCAGGTTGTGAAGGAAGTTGTGGGTGGGGCAGTGTAACTGACCTTGACGTGCACGAATTATGCCGACTGGTGCCTGATGATGAAAGTCATGCTGAAAGCACGTGGTCTTTGGGACACAGTCAGCCATAGTGGTGTTCCAGTGCAGGAGGACATTATGGCCATGGAGGCGATCCTTCGCGCTGTGCCAATGGAGCTGTGGTCGATGTTGGCAAACAAGGATAGTGTGAAGGAAGCCTGGGATGTGCTGACTGCCATGAAGGCTGGAAATCAGCGTGCGCGCAAGGCAAAGCTGCAGAATCTGCGCCGTGAGTTTGAAGAATCTGCAGAGAAATAATAATTTCAAGAAGGACTAACAAGAGAATGAAACTAGTGCCATCGTTGTCACCAAAGAAGGTTCTAATAGAGATATTCTCATTACCTTTACCGGTAATTGCAAAATCAATGATAAATAGATTCTTGATTCAGCTTGCACTTTCCACATGAGCCCAAACCGTGAGTGATTCGTTACCTATGGAGCTACGCCAAGTGAATCCGTGTTGATGGATGATAATACACCATGCAAGGATGCAGGCATTGGTTCTATCCAGATCAAGATATTTGATAGCACCATCAGGACTTTGTCAGATGTTCGTCATATTCTAGATTTAAAGATAAATCTTATCTCATTGAGTACTCTTGATGCTAAAGGGTACAACTATTTCGATGGAGGTGGAGTTCTGAAGGTCACCAAAGGTTCTCTTGTTGTGATAAAATGTGATATGAAAGTTGCTCACTTACATCATCTGCAAGGCACTACAATTTCAGGTAATGTTGCTATTGTCTCAAATAAATCATTTGATTCTGATGCAACTAATTTTTGGCATATGCGTCTGGGGCATATAAGCGAAGCTGGAATGATGAAATTATGCAAAAGAGGATTTCTTGATGGTAAAAACATCGACAAGTTAGAGTTTTGTGAACATTGTGTCTTCGGCAAGTAAAAGAGGGTGAAATACAGTACTGCGACTCACTCTACAAAAGACATATTGGATTATATTCACTCCGATTTGTGGGAAGAATCACGCGTTCTATCACTTGGAGGTGCAAGCTACATGTTGACCATTATTGATGATTACTCAAAAAAATTTTGTGCATACTTCATCAAGCAGAAATCGAACGTATTCAACATATTCAAGGAGTGGAAGACTATGATTGAGAGACAAATTGGCAAGCATGTCAAGAAGCTTCGTACCAACAATGATTTGGAAATTTATTCTGGAGAATTTGAAGCTCTATGCAAGTCAGAAAGTATTGTAAAACATTACACCGTTCCAGGTTCTCCTCAACAAAACGGTGTGACAGAAGGTATGAACAGAACTATCATGAAGAAGGTACGTTGCATGTTATCAAATTCTGGATTATCAAAGAGTTATTGGGCTAAAGTTGCTTCCACAGCTTGTTATTTGATTAATCGGTCATCAAATTTGGCTATTGATAAGAAGACTCCAATTGAGGTATGGTCTGGCTCTCCAGCACATTATTCAAACTTGAGAATATTTAGTTGTCCTGCTTATGCTCGTGTCAACAATGGTAAATTAGAATCTAGAGCAGTTAAGTGCATTTTCCTTGGTTATAAAACTGGTGTGAAAGAATATAAATTGTGGAATCCTGAAACTAAAAATGTGGTTATTAGCAGAAATGTTACTTTTGATGAGTCTGCTATATTGCATGATAAACCATCTATTGATGTTCCCGTTGAGAAGCAATCAAGCGTGCAGGTGGAGCATATTATTGATTCAGGATCTACACCGAAAATTAACAAGCAAAATATTCAAGAAGTTCCTATTATTGCGCCACCAACACAACGTTTCATTGCAGTTAATAGAGAAAGGAGTAACATTCAGCCCCCTACGAGATTGATTGAAGAAGCCAACTTTGTGGCTTATTGTTTAAATATGACAGAAGAAATTGAAGGTACTGCAGAACATTCATCTTATTCAGAATCTATCTCTTCTAGTAATTCAGAAAGATAGATGGCTGCCAAGTATGATGATATGAAATCTCTTGACAAGAATGGCACTTGGGAGCTGGTCAAGTTACCAATTGAGAAAAAACCTATTTGCTGCAAATGGATCTTCAAGAAAAAAAAGTCGTTTCACCAACCGAAGAGATTAGGTACAAAGAAAGGTTAGTTACTAAAGGATACAGTAAAATTCTAGGTATTAATTTCACAGATGTCTTTTCCATTGTTGTGAAGCATAGTTCTATTCGCACTTTAGTCATCATTGTAGCTATGCATGATTATGTGCTTAAACAAATGGACGTGAAAACTGCATTCTTACATGGAGAATTAGAAGAAGATATTTGTATGGAGCAATCGGAAAGTTTTGTCGTTTCAGGAAAGGAGAATTTTGCTTGCAAATTGAAGAAATCTTTTTATGATTTGAAGCAGTCATCAAGATAATGGTATAAGAGATTTGACTGCTTTATGATATCTCAGGATTTTAAAAGATCTAATTATGATAGGTGTGTTTATTTGAAGATTGTCAATAGTTCAGCTATTTATTTGCTCCTATATATTGATGATATGTTGATTGCTGCAAAAGATAAGGCTGAAATTTCAAAGTTAAATGCACAATTAAGAAGTGAATTTGAGATGAAAGATCTCGGTGCAGCTAAGAAGATTCTTGGTATGAAAATCATTAGAGATAGACAACTTGATAAATTATATCTAAGTCAAAAAGGGTATATTGTTAAAGTTTTCGTCGTTTCAACATGCATGAGGCCAAACCTGTGAGTACTCTCTTAGCTGTATATTTCAGACTTTCTTCAACGTCATGTCTACAATCTAATGATAAAGTGGAGTACATGTCTGAAGTCCCATATGTGAGTGCAGTTGTTTCGCTTATGTATGCCATAGTATGCTCTCGCCCTAATTTATCTCAATCATTAAGTGTTGTTAGTAGATACATGGCTAATCCTAGAAAAGAACATTGGAAAGCAGTTCAATGGGTTCTCAGATATCTGCGGAGCACATCTAATACTTATTTACAGTTTGGGAAGACAAGAGATGGACTCATTGGTTATGTGGATTCTGATTTTGCTGAAAATTTGGATAAAAGAAGGTTCTTACTGGTTATATGTTTATTGTTGGAGGGTGTGCCGTAAGCTGAAAAGCAAGTTTGCAAGCTACCATTGCCTTGTTTACTACAGAAGCTGAGTATATGGCTATTTCTGAAGCTTGCAAAAAAGCTATTTGGTTGAGAGATTTATTTACTGAGCTTTGTGGAAGTAAATCTTGCACTACAATATTTTATGACAGCCAGCGTGCTATTTGCCTTATAAAAGATCAAATGTTCCATAAGAGAACAAAGCACATTGATATCAGATATCACTACATTCGAGGTGTTATTACTTAAGGTGATATTAAAGTCTATAAGATAAGTATTCATGATAATCCAGCTGATATGTTGACAAAGCCAGTTTCTACATCTAAGTTTGAGCTTTGCTCAGACTTAGTTGGTATTACTCACTAGTTCTTTGGACTTTCGGTGCTCAAGGTGTACATGCTGATTTTATTGGAGGAGTTCATGACATTCTTTAACTACTGGAGGGAATTCGGTTTAAGGTGGAGATTGTTTAAAATGATCCGAATTCGACTCAAGGTGGAGGTTGAAAAGTGATCCGAATTCGTAACCATGTCCGTATAGGACTCTATGTCCATGTAGGATTCTGATTCGGTTTCCTCTCCGTTTATGACTCTATTTCCCCACACTATATATGTATCTCAGTAGTCCATAGGCATCAAGCCCCAAGAGAAGCTCTCCGTTATAATCTCTCCTCATTACAGTGATTTACCTTCGAGCGTCTGTATTTTTTTCCCGCAAAAGTTTTTCACATAAAAATTCGTGTCTCTTGTATCTATTTTTCTGTGCATTATTTACAATATTAACTTTACTCCCCTTTTGTGATCTCGACAAGCATGCAAGGTTTTGATCCATCTCATTGCTTTACTTTACCCAGGATGACAAGGCATAGGATGTATATGATGCTTACAACGTTAAAAACCTGAGGGGCTCCAGGTCCTAGCATTTGGATAAAATGAAGCATCAGCTCCATGAACCTTCAGAATTACACCGAAAGGAGAACACTATGGATAGTACTTCGGGTGTGTCCTTTTACCTATCTCAAGGTGATGCCAGGAATGCGCAGCGACGGACCACTTTGAGAGGGACGACAGGATTCGTTCGTTCAGCCGTGGATGGCCTTTCTTCCCTTCAGCCATGCTCCTGCTGAGGTACTCCCATCTACTACAGCGAAAACTTTCCTTTGCTCATAGAAACAAATGTAATGAATATTTGAGGCCATAAAAAGACGCAATAGTCACAATGCAATAGCCAATAAAAGATCATGGGAGAAGAAACGGAGTTTGACATTTACCAGATGTTGATAATTATCGATCCGGATGCGATCACCTGGAAAAACAAGAACACAAGAAGCACAGGAACATCTGCTGTTTATATAGAGCTCTTGGCGGTTTGAAGCGGTTGTATTGGTGAACCTGGAGAAGTGGCGGGAGCAGCGGCCGCTCGGACACCTCCTGCACGCACTCCGGAATTAGATCAGATGAGAAAACATGCAATGCAATCCTCAAAAAGTGTAACTCATTGCAATACCCATACAAGGAAGAGACGCAAGTTTTTTTGAGACGCAAGTTCTTTTTTATTTTTAAGAAAGTGCACTCATTGCAATACCCATACAAGGAAGAGATCATGGAGAGATAATTGTGCTAATTTCGTAGATCCTCGTGAATAGTTACAGAAATCGGTACATCTGCTGATTATCCCTTAACATTTCCAGCACATACAACTTCATCGGGAAGAATTTGAGCGCGCACACAAGAATTAGATCTACGACCTTTATGCACAAGTGGCGGCCCTGATAATTGATGATGGAAAATTTTAGTCAGTTACATAGGCACATCTATGTCATTTTCTAACCGGACCTTTAAACCATGGCAATATCTGCGACTCTGCGATACACATCGACCTTGCGACGATAACAAGACCATAATGCAAGGCCATGACCAATACCTATGCCAAGGCACTAGGGAGCAACATCAAGCATTTCTTGATGTCTCAGCCCAGTCTTTGTAGGATTCTCCCTTCGAAGAGGCGTGCCTCTTGTGAACACTCCGACTCAACAGTGCAATGCTACTTGATCTTGGTAGCTGGACAGCCCCAGCGACACAATCTCCGGCCTGAGCACAGCTCCAAACTCTTGAAGGCCCTTCCCCTAGCGATCTTAATCTTGGGAATCCATTCTTTAACCTGCAAATTGACCGATGCTCAGTATCTTTACCAGCCAGCTTGTCACACACAGGGCAAGGAGGATCATGCTTCTGGCCCTTGGGAGTGGTCCGCTCCAAGCACTCAGCATGATAGACATGGCAGCACTGAAGCACACCAGCAACTGGTAAATCTCCAGTACGGACAATTCGACGAGAACCCCAAGGCGATCTCTTGGACAAGAACCTCTCACAAAGGTCACACCTTGTTCTCTCCATGATATTAACAGAATGCAGTGGTCTAGAGCGTTCAGCTTCAGGTCGTTCAGATAAATCAGTAAGATCCATGCTACTTGCAGCACTCCAATTTCCTGACTCCCCATGACTGCCACTGGCATAGTCCATGAGACCTGAAGAGCGGAGCTCTCCTATTCCCTTGAACTCAGAGCGTAGAGGATTGTTGGAGCTTGCACTGGCAACAGGACTATGGATTTCTTGCCCTTCTAGTGCATGTTCTGGAAATGATAGAGGATGAATCGGCTTTGACAGGAATGATCGGCGACTTGGGAAGTTGCGTGGTGTAGATGAGTATGATTTAGGCACAATATCATACTCACTTCCATCAGAGCGAGAGGAGGTGGAACCACCACTGTTCTGCTGCCCTGACATTCCCTACACATACTCAGAGAGGAGAAAATCAAGTCCTCTGAAGCCTGGAGATAGTAATGAACTTGTTATAAGACGAACACAAAGCTGGCATATGGTATACCTCTGACAATAACAATCCACCCATCGGCTCAGCCACCGAGACTGCATAGTAATACAACTAACTCAAATTAATACAATTGATCTTGTTGCAAAGCTCATTGGAAAAGGTTGCATGAACATGAACATGCCCATGCCCATGCCCCCATGTGCAAAAGGGGTGATGGATACACAAAAACTGTGTTAAGCAATAAAAAACACTGTATATGCACATCCAGTAGAAACGCACAGCAAAATAATCATGCACAAAGCACTTTACCATGTGTTAAAGGCGCAAAGAACCAAAGAATATTCTTAAAAAAAAAGAAACAAGAAACAAGATATGTGAACATGATTTAAATGGTGTAGCAAATGTGCTATCGTGCGCTCATGCTGTCCATAATATTGTAGAATAACCATAGAACTGCAGCCATGACAACATCACTCAAATTGTGCCACAATCCTAAATAGCTTGAAGACTAAGCTTTTGGTAAAACATTGATAGTTTTTGACTGTTGCCATATAAGTACAAGAAGTCAAGAAAAGACTTGCCTAAAACTAAGTGTTCTTCAGATGGATTAAATGATGCAACCAAAGAAAAGAAAGAACACAACAATCAGAGAGGGACTTGTACAGAGAAAATACCAACAAATATGATCTAAAATGATCGGTAATACTACCTCCATTCTTTTATAAAGCGTATTTTGGTCACGCACGGAGATTAAGAAAGTTGTAAAACCAAGAGGATGGTGGAGGGAAATGACCATAATGTCCCTAATGTTAATGTCTTGAGAATACAATACAATAGTGTGGGTGGGTGTTTACTCATAAATATTGAAGAGAGGGAAGATGAATGAGGGAAAAAGAGAGAAGATGTCATTAAAGAAGCATGCACGCCTTATATTTTTGAAACAAAATTGAAAAAACTATGTGTCTTACATTTTGAAACGAAGGGAGTACTTAATACTACCTAGTGGTGATATAAAGCGTGAGAGGTGAGAGCAGGGATAGAAAAACCAAAAAAACAGTGGGAACCGGTAGCAAAAAAACCGATCGAAAATTTTCAAATATAAATTTTATGACTGCATAATGCATTTCCTAGGTTGGTTTATACTTTTTTTAGCTAGATTACCTATTGTAAGAACTAAATATGTATCAATTATTGTACTCCCAAATTTTTTTTATCGGTTTTTCCCTTTTATCGGGTTTTCCAATTTTAGCGGTTTTTATCGGTTTTTTATGCAAAGGATAAATGAAAAAAGAAAAAGAAGAGGAAAATGTCATGAACCTTAGTTCATAACGGGATAAACATACGTCGGAAAGAGGTCAGGCGATGACAACTTGAGGTAGAACAGCGCTAGGAGAAGGAGGGCACCTGTTAAGGGAAGGAATGGATCCAGAGTAGCAGATCTACACGTTAAGAAGCTAACAAGTTCCAAACGGCTTTTGGCTTCCGAAAACCAAAAGCCATCGCTGTTTGGAACAGGGCCTTAAAATCTACACTCTAGAATCCACCCACATAATACTATAATAGATTGACAAGCGGTAAGAATAAGCAAAATTTTGTTTTATAAAACTAGTAGAAGATTTACAAATTTTACCTTCCTCCACTAGGAACACATATTTCAGGTGAAATATTAAGTTATGTAGCGTCAATTAATGCGGGCTAAGAAATGTTTTGAGTTGTGTTGGGACTTGGGACCTGAAACCTAGCAAGTTGACAAAGCATCCATAGTGCATATATTTCTAATACAAACAATCTAACTGATCACACTTCAACATATCACCATTGCTGGATCAATCTACACCATGTAGTGCATGCAATACCCAAACATCTCAAGCGTAGTGTAAACAAAGATAAAATGAGCATTGAGCATGAGCACAGTGTTTGTAATTCCTGACCAAGAGGAGCCTTAGGGATAAATGATGAATCCTAAATCAGGGTAGTGGTGAACAGCAGCTAACCAGCCTATATATCTCTAAAAGGCATTTAACAACAGGGTTGACACTTCAGCTCGACATCTTAACATAAAGACTTAAGTACTTCTGATACCAGGAGCCATCATGAAAAACTAAGCAACAAGCAATCTGGAACTAAATATGCAAACACATGATAAGAGTCCAAGTGTGGTAACAAATTTCTACAAACAAAATGGTGAAGTCAATGTGATTTTCACTCCCCATTTTTGAAATCCCAACTCAGTTACATGTATTAATTATGAACTTATGATGTAGTGCACCAAATGAGAACCTTTTAAAATGGACATAGCAGACCAATTATTCACGTAGGGGGTCAATTCATCTTAATATAATAACTTGTATCATTTGAAATGAACGTGCACAGGCAATGATCATCACTAGAGTCAATGGTCAAATCCAAATCAATACTACAGAATTGACAGGAGATCAATCATTGTCACAGAAAAATAAACCACCAGTTAGCATGGAATTCAACTCGCATATATTATCAATTAACAATCATAACTGAGAATTTAAAAATAACTCGCACCCAAAAATCCAGCACATTAGATGGTTCAGGAGTTAATTCTACATTCAAGCCAGTAAGGCTCTTGTTTCACTAAGACACTGACATCTCATCATATGTATCGGCACCAATACCAGCAGGAAAGCTGTTGATAGTTAAACCAGACTTGTAAACTCCACTACATTGGAGTCATATAAGGAACACCCACACTGAGATTTGCCTAGAATAATAGGTTAAGCCAATTTCGATTTTGCTCACATTTGTTTTCTAAAACACTCTTTGTTACTTTAACACAAAATGCAACAAAGTTTAAGTGAGAGATTTTGTCAACTATAAGAAACAAAGTTATACGCTGTCATGTTCACTGACATTGGATTTGGTTACAGTTTACTTTATCCACCACACAAAGAAATTCACAAGATGTTAAGTATCTATTTTAATCGTTATCAGAATACTGTCATGCTCATCGGCATTGTCAACAAGTTTTGCTATGGCGGGACGGGTTAAAGGTTATATAATTTGGCACACATATGATCTAAAAAAACCAGTTAACAATTTGTCATCTTGCTTGTGATTTACAGAGAGTAACTTGGGGTACAATCTGCATTTGTTGTGCAAGAATGTGGTATGCAGTAAATTTGTAAACATGTAATTTTGCTGGATTATGCAGTGCTTGATACTTGGTGGCACCACAGGACAAAAATGGCAAACAGTTCCTATTATTCCAAAATGGCCAATAAAACTACAAGGCTACCAATAAAAGTAAAAACAATAGCTTTCTTGTTCTTGCCGGCATGCTATATAGCTGCTGCACATCTAAATCGGAATCAAATAGCAGATGAGGGCAAAGTGGCACATAAGTAAATCTTTTGAATTGATGAATACTCAATAGTCAATACAGTAAATGGAAACGCAGTATGGACGTCATGTTTGAAACAACTTGGGCATGCTTAAACCTAGAAAATATTAATACCAAAAGCAGCTGGAACATCAGAAAACATTAAAAAAAAGACAGCTACTCCAAGAACACATACCTCTCACGTATTCATCAATGCTAGAATCTTGCAGCATAGGCAGCGTAATGTGGTGATTCTGGAAGCTAACATCCGGACTGTTGAAATATGAAAAGGCACCCTCTGAGGTAGAAAAACGATGATCTGGTTGAAGCTCGCTCGTCCCCCAGCTCCTACTAGCCTCTTTACTATTTGAGGATAGTGATGAACCATAATTCGCAGCAACCCCGCTGTCACCATGGGATCCATAAGACAAGCCCTCGGAATTGATCCGGTACTCCCACCTCCTCGACAGTGGTGGCGAGAAGCCAGCGTTGGTCCCCCAGAGCGGATCACTCCGGCCAATCGAGGACCACTCTCGGCTAGCTGTGCTAGTCCCATGGGGTCGCGCCGCCACGCAGCACAGTGACCCCATCCCGGTTAACCTGTAATGCAGAACCCCGAGTAGCCCCTACAGCCCACTCATCTGCAGATTTTCTTGCTGAAAACCCCACACCAGCGCTATTAAGACAGCCAGAGGTGCCTTGTGGCTACTTCACCCTTTGGGAACCATAAGTTCAAAGAAATCCTTGCAGGAACAAATACCACAAGGAACCTGGAAAGAGGCAAAGCTAACATGATTATTTCGAAAATTCAGAACACAACAATGCATCAAGGAAATACTCTATGAACAAATCTATACCGCAGAGCAAGAACCCGTAATCTCGATGGCCCAGGTACACAGACGAAGTTAGGCTTACACAAACTGCAGGTTTCTTCGGAATTTGCTCCCCCAAAGAATTACCCCCCACCCCCCTCCCCCCCGCCAGCGGATTAAAAGAAAAAGAAGACAAATTTAGACCCAATTAGCACCTAAAAGGACCAAATTTCCGGGCGAGTGCAGAGAAAAGGAACCAAATTCTCGAGAAGCGTGAGAAATTGGGGGAGAAGATGGGGAAAATCGTACAAAAACTTACAGTTCGGGAGTGCCCGGTGGTGGGGCGGAGGGCTCGAAGGGAGTGGAGAGGAAGGAAGCGAAGGTAGTAGAACTGGTGATAGCAGCAAGAAAGCAGGAGAGAACCCTAGTTTTGCCTTATTTAGTTGGATTTATTCATCATATACCCTCCTCTTAGATTGAAATTCAGGATTTACCCTCCGGCCCGCATGTCAGTGACTCATCCTGACACCACATATCATTGAGTGGGGAGGGTAAATCCTGAAACTCTTAAATGTGGGGAGGATATATGATTAGTTTTGCTTGCTTGGGTTTTCCTATTTAAGGTGGTATGGGTTATGGTTTTTATTATGACTTTTAGGTTCTGACTCTATATATATATATATATATATATATATATATATATATATATATATATATATATATATATATATATATATATATATATATACCCTCTCCACATTTGAGAGTTTAGATTCTCATATATATATATATATATATATGAGAGAGTAAAAGATAAAGATAGTTACATATAATTTTAATTGGTATAATTAAAATTAGTATAGTATTTATCACAATCGATTTATAGATCTTGTCTTAAAAATATAATGTTTAAAAACTAGTTACTATAACAAAAACAAAAAATCACAAACAACAAATCTAAAAGAATAAAAGATCCGACCTTTGTTTTCCTTTCCCTTCATTTCTTCTTGGGGAGGTGATCCTACGTATTGTCTTTATTTCCCCTTCGTTCAATTTCTACTTGTTTTATTTATGACATATTATGAAGTCATGATTCAATGCCATCACTAGTTTTTTATTCTAAAGTGCACTTTTAAAGGATAGTAATAAATGCTAACAAGTCCATTTCTAAATCTGATACAGGGAAAAACCATTTCAATGTAGCGCAATATTTAACATGTATGAAATTTAAATATGTGGCTTTCTAAAGATAAATTAAATTGAACAAAACATTATTTAAATATGCAATAAAGAGATATTGTATAGTGATGTAATATTTTGCAGTAAACAT
This sequence comes from Melocanna baccifera, assembly GCA_036346265.1. Taxonomy (NCBI): domain Eukaryota; kingdom Viridiplantae; phylum Streptophyta; class Magnoliopsida; order Poales; family Poaceae; genus Melocanna; species Melocanna baccifera. The sequence goes on along the minus strand of CM070705.1, from coordinate 9,574,138 downwards.
GTTTAAAAGTTGACCTTGCTATCTATCCATCCAGCCCTTTTGTTAGTTAGAGAGGCTTCGAATATCCCTAAACGATATGAAATTTAAATAAGTGTCTTTCTAAAGATAAATTTAAGTGAATAAAACATTATTGGAATATTGATATTGTATAGTAACATAATATTAAATAAAACATTATCGGAATATTGATACTGCATAGTAACATAATATTTCCATTAAATTTGTTTAAAAGTGGACCTTGCTAAATCTATCCAGCCCCTTTTTTAGGTAGAGATGCTTTGAATATCCCTAACATGGTATGCTTGAAAAATAGATAGATTTTTAGAAATATTAGAAAAACTTTACATACAACTCAAAAAGCTGCTCAAACCCTCAAAAAATAAATTGCCTTAGTCTAACTAAGGGGTGTTTGAAACGGCTTCGATTTTGGCTTTGGCTTTCAGAAATCGGAAGTCGAACAAATGTCTAGCTTTTGGAAACGGCTTCTGGAAGCGGGTTTTAGAAGCGGTTTTGGCTCAATCGAGCTCCGTCGCCACCCCGACAGCACCGCCATGAGCTCCATCTCCGGCCCTACATGTGTAGGATCAAGGATAATCGATTAGAGGGGGTGAATTAGGGGTACTAAATTTTTTGTCCAAATTTAAGAATTTTAACAAGGAGCAATCTAAAGATTCTAGCACATATCAAGAGCCTAATGACCATGTTTTCTAGGGCATCACAAGCAATGTCTCTACTAAATATAATTCTAGCTACATAATATAATCAATTCAATAGCTAGGAATGTAAATGCAGAAGAGTAAGAACAAGAGATAACCACAATGAAGACACGCGATGTTTTTCTCATGGTATTAAAGACTTGTCAGACTTCACTAGTCCACATTGAGGTAAGTCCAAATGAATTAGACCGGTTCCACGAATTAAACCTAAAGACCTCAATTCCATTAAGGTTTCTTCCCCTCTACTCTAGAGATGGCGAGCACCACAGCACTCACAATTGGCATTGGATCTCTTCACAATCTTCTTGAAGAGATCACCGCACAATCTTCTCCTAAACTATCTAGGTGCCGGCAAACACAAAAAGTAACAAATCACAGTCCTTGCTTGAGGAAGTATCAAATGCCAAAACATCAACAAATGATACAAATGCACTTTAATACTCTCAACTACTTCCAAAGTGAAATGTGAGAAAATTGAGTACGTGCGTATCTGCATCAAATAGAGAGTGCACCAATGGTTCTAGTGTATTCCATGATGTCAAGAGTTGAAGCCATGATGCTGCTGAGGGGTATTTATAGCGTCGAACCATAAATTCGATCGTTTGGAGCAAAATTCCACCAAATTCAGTAGGTGTGGAACCATCGTCATGTATCAGCCGGTACTATTGCATATGCTGTTCAACAGCTATCTTGTATGCAATTAATGCGTCTAAACTAGTCGTTAAACTTGAAGTGCGGTATTACCGCCCTCACAAAGGAAGTACTACTGCACGGCTATAGTACCACTAGGCATAATCGGTACTACCTTAGGACAATCTGCTGCAACGAACCTGGTAGCTCATCTCCATTGCTTCAGTTGTGGAGAGAAATGACATTTTGCCAACTGATGCCCAAATCGACAAGTCTCCCTAGTGAAGTTCAACCTGGGAACCACTTCGACTCGAGGTCAAGCATTAACTCCTAGTAAGAGCCATTAGACCCCACAACATCTAGGACTGCCTCAACACCAAACTAAGGTTGTGTAAATCATGTCACTGCAGAAGAAGCCGCGAAAGCTACCGAAGTACTAATGGATATGTTTTCTATTAAGTTAGTACCTGCACATGTTCTATTTGATTCTTCTCATTCTTTCCTACCAAGAAAGTTTGTTGAAAGGCCTAGATTGCCAACCTTTAAGTTGAGGAAACCAGTGGTACTTAGTTCGCCTGGAGAACACTTACTGCTACGTTAGTAAGCCCTAGGGTAGAGATTGCTATGGAAGACTTTCAATTCTTAGCAGACCTCATGGTGCTACGATCCCAAACTTTGGAAATCATCTTAGGAATAGATTGGTTGGTCAAATAACAAGGAATGATAGACTGTGCCAATAGAAAGGTGGTACTTATCAAGTATCCTGGTTTAACAATAAAGGTTAGTATTGATAGTCTCTCTTTGGGTCGTGCAATCCATCACCTCGAAGATATGCCACTAGAAGAAATGCCTGTAGTTCAGGATTACCTAGAGATTTTTTCTAAAAGAATTGCCTAGCATGCCACCAGATAGAGACATAAAGATTGTAATCAATTTAAAACCAAGGACTGCCCCAATTGCCAAGAGACCCTATAGGATAGCTGTTGATGAACTTGAAGAGTTAAAGATATAGATTAAAGACTTGTAAAGAGAAATGATTCATTAGACCTACCTTATCCCCCTAAGGTTCACTAATACTTTTTTGCAAAGAAGAAGGATAGCACTACCAGAATGTGCCAGATTATAGAAGCCCTCAATGATGTGACCATCAAAAATAAATATCTCTTGCTCCGTATTGATGATCTGTTTGATCAACTTTAAGGAGCCTCGATATTCTCTAAGATAGACTTAAGGTCAATATACCACTAACTCAAGATTAGGGCTGAAGATATCCCCAAAATGACTTTTACCACCAAATATGACCTATATGAGTTCAAAGTCATGTCATTCGGTCTGACTAATGTGCTAACCTACTTCATAAACCTCATGAACAAAGTATTCATGAAATACTTAAACAAGTTTGTGGTTGTATTTATAGATGACATCTTAATTTACTTCAAGATCACTGAATAACACGTCGAACATTTGTGATTAGTCCTAGAGAAGCTTAAAGAACACCAATTATATACCAAGTACAACAAGTGCAAAATTTGGCTCCATGGGATCGGTTTCCTTAGATATATTGTATCCGCTGGAGGAATAGCAGTCGATCCATCCAAAGAAGAAGTTATTTTGGAATGGAAGCAACCCACCTCAGTGACCGAAGTACGTAGTTACCTCGAATTGGCTGGATACTACATACACTTCATAGAAGGATTTTCTAAGCTTTCCAGACCAATGACCCACCTGCTCAAGAAAGAAAAGAAGTAAGAGTGGATAGATACTTGTGAAATGAGTTTCCAAGAATTGAAGAAAAAGTTGACCATAGCCCCTATGTTAGTCCTACTAGATATACATGAGGATTTTGAAGTCTACTGTGACGCTTCGTGCCAAGGTCTTGGCTGCATGCTCATGCGAGGAGGAAAGGTCGTGGCTTATGCGTCCAAACAACCCCGTCCCCATAAAGATAATCATCCATCCCATGACCTGGAGTTAGCATCAGTGGTGCATGCCCTAAAAATTTGACAGCATTACTTGATCAGAAATCATTACGATATCTATATAGATCCAAAGGTCTCAAGTATATTTTCACTCAAACATACCTCAACCTTCGGCAAAGAAGATAGTTAGAGCTAATCAAGGATTATAACTTAGACTTCCATTACCATCTTGGGAAAGCTAATATAATGGCTAATGCATTAAGCTGTAAACCCTACTGCAGTGATGTCAAGGTTTGAGAACTTGAACCCAAGCTCTACAATGAATTGAAAGCACTCAACCTCGAGTTAGTAGAGCATGGCATCTTAGCCACTATAGAAGTACACACAACCTTAGAAGAGTAGATCAAGGCTGCTCAAGAAGGACATCCTGAAGTCCAAAGGTTCAAGTGCCTCATAGCTAAGGGGAAAGCCCCAAACATGATCAAAGATCAACAAGGAATCCTATGGTACGGAAAACGCCTCTTTGCACCTCACCAAAAGGAGCTCAAGGACTTGATAGTCAAAGAAGCCTATAGCTCAGCATATACCCTGCACTGAGGAAGCACCAAGATGTATCAAGATATAAAGACCCTATATTGGTGGCCTCATATGAAGAGAGACATTGTGCCTCATATGAAGAGAGACATTGCCGAGTTCATAGCATGTTGTGATGTGTGTCAACGGATCAAAGCCGAGCACTAGAGACCTGCAGGACTATTTCAACCTCTACAGATTCTCCAGTGGAAGTGAAAAAAAGTTGGAATGGATTTCATTACTGGCTCGCCATGAACTAAGTCTTGATATGATTTTATATGAGTCATAGTTGATAGGTTGACCAAAGTCGTTCACTTTTATCCCTATGAAAACCACCTACAAGGGAAATAGATTGGCCGAGTTGTATATGGCTCACATTGTGTGCTTGCATGGAGTACCCAAGAGAGTAGTCTCGGATCGAGGTTCCCAGTTCACCTTGCATTTTTGGGCTAGTTTACATGATGCACGTGGAACTCACCAAGCCTTTAGCATGACATATCACCCCCAGACCAATGGGCATATCACCTGGAATTTACCGTAGATTGGGAGAAGTGCTTACCTTATGAAGAGTTCTCCTATAACAACAGCTATCAATCCAGCCTAAAAATACCCCCATTTGAAGCACTCTATGGCAGGAAGTGCAGAACCCCTCTACATTGGTAAGAAGCTAGGGAAAGTTATATCTTTGGACCATATGCTCTTAAGTAGGCAAAAGAGAAGGTTTGACTAAAAGAGATCACCTACAAGCTGCCCAATCCAGATAAAAGAGCTAAGCTGATAATCGTCATAGGGAGTTAACTTTTGAAGTTGGAGATCATGTGTACCTCAAAATGTCACCCCTTCGAGGCATTCAGAGGTTTAAGGTGAAAGACAAGTTTGCACCAACGTATAGGTTTGTTCCTAATCACCGCCAAGTGTGGAGAGGTAGCTTATTGAAATACCCCTCATTCATTAATTATCTATTAAGCGTGATTAGTATTAATCACGCGGGTTAATTAGTTGAGTGGTTAACGGGATTAAGTGCTAGTTAAACATTCGGTAGAATTCAAAATTTTGTTGTAACCATTGCACACAATAGCACAACTAGTATAAACACTGAATAAATCCAATCTTTATTAAAAACCTTGCATTTACATCAGAAGGAATTGTATTACAAGCAAGGATCATCTCATACATCCACACATACATTAGATTTGTTGCACACATGCTAGTACACAGCTATAAGGATACACAGTAGTACACATATTGCATTTCATACACTAGGAATCACCGTCGAGCCACACACCCCACCGTTATTCATTTGAGAGCAGCCAATAGCTTAAATACCAAAAAAGACCGAACAAAAGAACAGAAGTCCAAAAGCCAGTAGAAAAAGAAGAAGTTGCCGTCAGAGCCCTCGAGGTTATCTCGGGCGGGGCGTTCCGTTCACGGAGATACCTGACCGTCCGGGGGCCAGTCGGCACCTCTCACAACTATAGGTTCATCATTCGGCAGAAAATACAAACCTGTTTTGCAGCACAAACACTGTAGCACAAACAACCCCAACAAGTGTCAATAGCCAACAAATAAATCAACCCCAGATGGAGCCTTCCCCAACACAGCCATCGGCCAGTTTGGTCTTCCCCACCCAAGTAACAATATCTAGCACAGTAGTAGTAGAGCAACCGAGACCAACACATGTCCACAAGCCAGCAAACCAGATCGGCCCCCCAGCGAAGCCCCAGCTTAGCCAGCGGCAAAGACGGCGGCCGATCCGGCTTTGCCAAGATATTTTCGTGTAGCACAGCAGCTGGAGCAGGGCAGATACAACCCCCCCAGCCAGAGCAGCCCCAAAAAGATCTCCAGAGATCCATTCGTGAACCAACAGAAAGAGCACAAGCAGCTAGCCGAGAGGGGCAAGGAGGAAACAACCAGCACCTTTCTTCCTCCCCATTCCCATCCTCAAGCCACAAGCCAAGAACCACCAAAAAGATTTCAGCCCCACCATCCAACCAAAGCTAGCTCAAGCAGCCAATCCGGAGCCAGTCAAGAGCAAGGAGCTGGACCAAGAAGGGACCGCAAGCCGCAAAGGAGGCCATCGCGGGGACCAGTCAGCACTTGAGCAACCAGAAAGCGACCACCAAGCTCCAGCCACGACCTCAGCCGCATCCAGTCAACATCGCACCCACCAAGGTAGACTCAACACCCAGCGATACTAGTACTTTCCCCATTAGCACTTCATACTCAACTAGGAGTCAACCACACGACAAGCAGACATCACCCCACCTCACAAGCATTCGGCCAAACCACCATAGGACCACCACAATATTTTCTTCTGACAGCAGTTAAGGGAATAAGAGGAGGACTTACTGTAGTTAAGGGTCGGCGGCGGCACGCTACCGGCAGCTAGACCGCGCCCCCGAGCACCACCTCACACCCCCCCGCATGCGGGTGGCGCCGGTCTCCGTCGAGCCTAGCCACAATCAGTAGCCACCCATGCCACCCTTGCATTTGTGCTAAAAGCAATTTAAAAATAACATGCATCAGTATAGTATCATCTACAAGAATCATAGGGGAAGGGTAAATCGGGCCTAGCAGGGCCGGATCCGGCCGAAGGCCACGGATCCGGCGACGGCGTAGTCGGCGTGTGGGGGAGGTTGGATCCGGGCTCCAGGCCCCGGATCGGGTCGGCGCGCGGCACCGTGAGCTGCGAGGGAGGTGGTGCGGAGTGGTAGAGAGAGAGGCGGCGGCGCTGGGATAGAGGCGAGGTAGCAGGCGGCGGCGCGCAGGGAGAAGAAGAAGAGAGGAGGTGGCGCGGCGCAGAGAGAGGAGAGGGGAGGCAGTGCAGCGCAGAGAGAGAGGGGAGGGAGAAGGGAGAGCAGGCGGCGGCACCAGGGAGAAGAGAAGAAGAGGGCGGCGGCGCAAGGGGGAAGAGGAGAGAGCAGGCGGCGGCGCGGTAGGGGAGAAGAGGCGGCGTCGGCCAGTGAGGAAGAGAGGAGTGTAGGAGGCGGTGGGTGAGAAAATGAGAAGGGGAGAGGAGGAGGATCGGTAGGAGAGGAAAAGGGCGAGGTCTGGGAGTGGGCCGGCCGGGCGGAAGCAGTGGAAAAAGAGCAGTGAGTCGGCCAGGTTTGGAGAATTGAGTAAATAAAAATAAATAAATAAGTATGTATATGCATTTATATAGATATATATATATTTCTATCAACCCGCTTTTAGTTTCCTTTTTCCGCATAACCAAAAATAGTGGTGAGTTTCATTATTGCTTTCAAGGCCAGTTTAAGTTTGATGCATGAGTATATTAGTATTATTCGTTTTATTAGTCGCCAGCCTAAAAAAATAACGTTGCTCGTTAAATTTAAATTATTAGGAGTAGTACGTCGTAAGCTAGCATTAGTTAACCCATTCATTAGTGGTTAATTTAATTGTAGTATTTCAACCCTTCGAAATCCGATAGCCACCAAACCCCAAAACCTAGAAGTCTCACGGCATATTATCGCATTTACGAGTTTAGTTTATTTTTCGTCAAGGCCGTACATTATTTTAGTAGCCTCATATTCCTGCAGGAGGCAATCCGAACTCTCAGAGGGAAGAATACCTGGGTAGTGCGGAGGCTCAGGATCTTTTGTTGAACTCAGGCAAGCATCCCATTGATCAATCCTGGAGTATTTTCGATATCTTGGTATTTTGATACTATTTTAATATCACCCTGCATTTCAAATAAAAAGTTTTTAAATGTATGCTTTGAGACAGAAAGATCGGCGACTGACGGAGCAGTCGGCCGTGAAGATAAATAAAAGGGTGGGCAGAGGTTGCCTTGGCAGGTATCAGAAGGGCAGGTTGGGGACCTCTGCATAGGGTATAATATAAGGAGTTAACCCACTTCATCTGTATGAAGGGACCGTATTAATATGTATCAACCACATTTCGTCTGAAGACGGACAGGGTTAGTAGTTCTATCAAGGTTATAATATTCTCCACATGGGTAAGTATTAATCAAAGGAAGTGAACCCAAGGCTGGTTGTGATCAGCAAGGGGGGATCCGAACCTCGTACCCGAGACTGATCTGATATTCAGCAAGGGGTACGTAAATCACGAGAACCCGAGACTGATTTGATATTCAGCAGGGGGTACGTGAATCGCAATAACCCGAGACTGATCTGATATTCAGCAGTGGGGTACGCGAAGGCGATATATTACGCAGTGGAGTGCTGGGTAGGGTTGAGCAAACCGGCCCAGCCAACGGCTATGTCCCTTTTGAGTGAGTTTGGGTGAGGGTGATTCCTGTCAGGCTACCAATTGAGAATAGTCGGGTGGAGATATAATATACTTGATAGTTACGAAAATTCTGTTTTCTGATCTGGGCACCGCATCGTAGGAAATGCGGCAATCCGTACGTCATTAGGATCAGAATGGTGATGGGTAAAGTGATACAAGCCTGCGCAGTGCTAACCAAACCATGAATTCATGCCTGTCTCCGGGAAAGGAGATTACGGGAACTTACAAAAGTTCTTCGCTGTTCATACAAATGTTCAGTAGCTTTCAAAATACTAAAAATCGAAATCTTTCACAACCAAAAACCTTATTTTCTCTATGAGCATAAAGATTGGTATTTGAGCTTGAGAGTAAAGCAAAAGAGAAAGAATAGATAGAGGCATATGTTGCATAATTGTTGTATAAGCTTGCTGAGTACTCTGTACTCACCCTTGCTATTATTTCCTTTGTTTAGAGGATAGCTATTACACTGCAGCCGCAGGAGATGAGACTAGGCAGGAGGGGCCCTACTCCCCTGGAGAGGGCTATGGTTTGGAGGATGAGCCGTATGGGGGTCGCCCCTCATACGATGACTGGGAGGATTAGATCGGTTGGAGCAGTTTGGGCTCCACGTCTAAGTATCTGTGTTGGCCATATATTGTATTTTGTACTCTCTTCTGTTGTTTAATTAGAAACATGTCAGACTTTTGTAATAGCCTTGTAATAGCTAGACTTATCTTGCTGTATGGACTTTTAGCCCTGCGTGGCAATGCAAATGTATGGATTGTATTATTTCTAATTATTGTTCTGCTGCAATACTCTGATGGGCTTATTACTCGTTAGAGCGGTGTTTTATCGGCTAAAGCGAGTAATAATCCGTTGACTAGCATAATTACCCCCTGGTAATTGTGCGGGTCGTTTCAGGTGGTATCAGAGCAATGGTTTGAGAACCACGCATATAATTAGTAATAACCTTTCCTTACATAGAGGTCTCTAATAATTTATTAGGTGTTCTTTACTGTTCTCATCACCATATAATCTCCTTATGGTATTAGTATAACACCCAGTAGTTTTGCTTCTTCCCATCAGGTTTTAGTGGACTGCCAATTCTAGGTAATATTTATTATATTCTCAGGGGATGACCAGTATTAGAATACTGCCGTCAAGAATCCTATCAATCCTGATGGGCAGGACTGACGTACTAATGTATTTCTATAAGAATATATAGGAAGCAGAATAGTATAATAATGTTAGTGGTAAAATTTTGAAAGAAAGGTTTTAATGTCTCTTTCTCTACTAGTAACTGTATGCATTTCATCCTCTATCACTGTTAAATTTTTTTTATTAATCTTGAGAGACTAAAATATTGCCATATGCATGTCTTCATATTTGCGTAACTTAATCCTCGTTAATGGTGTAATTTTGTATGGTTTTATCAGCAACATAGGATAGAGCAAATTAGTTATTAGAAATTAAAATAGAGTAGATAGAAACCAATTCAGTGACCACTTATCTTTTCACTCCGACAATTAAATGAAGTTCACTGCCATCATTTTAAATTGAAGTAGAAGTATGTATGATAACGAATTTAGCCCTTGAAGATGGCAGAGAACGATGCAACTAAAAATGTCCTTATCTTATTCTGCACAAGGGATTTCCCGGACGAGTGGTCCGTGGCGCTTCCGAACGCGTAAGTTTCGAGCGTACCCAGGAACGAAGTCCTGGGCGTACTCAGGAATGAGCCTTGAGCGTGGTCCCAACTGCGTAATCGTTGGGCGACCCCGAGAGCGAGTTCTCGGGCGTGCCTGGGCACGGAGACCTAGGGTAGTGTAGGTTCGCACTCAGGGGCAAGCCCTGAGCGTGGTCCCAACTGCGTAATCGTTGGGCGGTCTCGAGAGCGAGTTCTCGAGCGTTGCTGGGCACGTAGTCCCAGAGTAGAATAGAAATTTGGATCTTTTTGCATCTCCTTGTTTCTTGGGATTTATTTGACTCTGTGATGTGATATGAATGGCATCCGTTAGTTGTGAAGAAGTAACAAGGTTGAAAGGGAACCAAGGCAGTATCAAAAAGAGAATGAACTTCTTCCTCAAAATTTGTTGAACCATAAAAACAAACTACCAACCTATTTGCACTCCAACCCAAACCCAAGAAAGCCTTGTTTTGGAACCAGGATAGTTAGACCTAAGTAGGGTTAACCGAGTTGACTTGGTCTTATTACAGATGGAGCACCAAAGCCAGAACCCATCTGACAGAACCAGAGGATTAGAGTCTGTGGAACACAACCAGTCAGGGGGCCATCACCAGTCCGGCCACCATAGTGTACCACCAGGGCAGGGTCAGCCACCGTCGGAAGGCAATCACCCATCAGGCAGTCACAGTGTGTTACCAGGTCAGGGCGAGCCGATAGACTACTCAGGGGTAAGAAATGGACAACCAGAGGTTAGAAGTGAACCACCACCAGCTCGGAATGGTCCCCCAGAAGTGGGAGACACCAGCAATATGGAAGCTCCAATCACCACTAGTAATCTGGGAGACATTCTCAAGTTTATGGAGAACTCCCGCAAGGAGGCACAAGAAAGTCAGAACAAGTTTATGGAAGCCTTACTGACGAAAGTAGCGCCTCCAGGTCAGCGCCCAGCTAACATCGGAGTAAGTCTTGGAGATTTTCTCCAAACTCGTCCACCCACCTTTTCTAAGGCAGTGGACCCGATAGAAGCGGATGACTGGTTACAAGAGATAGAGAAGAAGCTGAATGTGGTAGGGTGTTCGGATACGGAAAATGTTTGATATGCATCACATCAGTTGACAGGACCAGCCGCCACATGGTGGTTGAATTTCCAGCAAAGCCGAGGCACCGAACGCCCCATCACTTGGACAGACTTTATGAAGAATTTCAGTGCTTATCATGTACCCCAGGGCCAGAAAGAAGTCAAGAAGCAGGAGTTCCGAGCCCTAACCCAAGGGAGTAGAAGCATCACTGAGTATCTGCATCTCTTCAATGAGTTGTTCAGATACGCACCCGATGATGTCTCCACAGATGAGCGAAAGATAGATAGATTTAAGGCTAAGATGGACCCATATATCAGGATGCAACTGTCGTCTCAAGATAACGGAATTTGAGGATCTGATAGATCGGGCTATCATTCTGGAGAAGGAACATGCTAATCTCATGGAAGAAAGGCGTAAGAAGGCAAGGTACGACCAACGCTTCAGTAGCCCCAACCGCAACCACCCAAACGCATGCCAACAGTCCACCAATTATCAGTCACAGCAAAACATATCAAGACCCACCAAACAGCCGCAGACATTCACTCAGCTTCAATGCGGTAGGTGCAAAGGGAAGCACCTTACTAAGGATTGTTTCCGTGGTACTGGATGTTTTAACTGTGGGGAGGACGGGCATATTCGGGTTAATTGCCCTTATACTGCTAGAACCACAGGATCATCTGGACAACAAAACTCAACTTTTAGAACCCCCGATACGTCCCGGAGTTCAGTGGGAGGAAGAGGACAAGGAACACCAAGGAATTCAGCAAGGGAAAGCACCAAGTCAGGAAGTCAGACCAGAGGACAAACAAGACTCACTCATATCACAGCCGAACAGCTGGGAGGGGCAACAAATGTGGTCGTAGGTAAACTCACTACTCCACCCTTAGTAGGCATTGTTATTGCTGATCCAAGTGCAACCATTCTTTCTTTTCCCGGGAGTTTACAGAAGATCTATGTAACGCCTACCCGTCTCTCTAGCAGTAAGACCCTGATTTCGAGGACGAAATCTTTTCTAAGGAGGGGAGGCTGAAATACCCCTCATTCATTAATTATCTATTAAGCGTGATTAGTATTAATCACGCGGGTTAATTAGTTGAGTGGTTAACGGGATTAAGTGCTAGTTAAACATTCGGTAGAATTCAAAATTTTGTTGTAACCATTGCACACAATAGCACAACTAGTATAAACACTGAATAAATCCAATCTTTATTAAAAACCTTGCATTTACATCAGAAGGAATTGTATTACAAGCAAGGATCATCTCATACATCCACACATACATTAGATTTGTTGCACACATGCTAGTACACAGCTATAAGGATACACAGTAGTACACATATTGCATTTCATACACTAGGAATCACCGTCGAGCCACACACCCCACCGTTATTCATTTGAGAGCAGCCAATAGCTTAAATACCAAAAAGACCGAACAAAAGAATGTAAGTCCAAAAGCCGGTAGAAAAAGAAGAAGTTACTGTCGAGCCCTCGAGGTTATCTCGGCGGGCGTTCCGTTCACGGAGATACCGACCGTCCGGGGCCATCAAGACCTCTCACAACTATAGGTTCATCATTCGCAGAAAATACAAACCTGTTTTGCAGCACAAACATCAGAGCACAAACAGCCCCAACAAGTGTCAATAGCCAACAAACAAATCAACCCGGATGGAGCCTTCCTAACACGACCATCGGCGCTTTGGTCTTCCCCACCCAAGTAAAAATATCTAGCACAGTAGTAGTAGAGCAACCGAGACCAACACATGTCCACAAGCCAGCAAACCAGATCGGCCCCCCAGCGAAGCCCCAGCTTAGCCAGCGGCAAAGACGGCGGCCGATCCGGCTTTGCCAAGATATTTTTGCGTAGCACAGCAGCTGGAGCAGGGCAGATACAACCCCCCCAGCCAGAGCAGCCCCAAAAAGATCTCCAGAGATCCATTCGTGAACCAACAGAAAGAATCATAGGGGAAGGGTAAATCGGGCCTAGCAGGGCCGGATCCAGCCGAAGGCCACGGATCCGACGACGGCGTAGTCGGCGTGTGGGGGGAGGTTGGATCCGGGCTCCAGGCCCCGGATCGGGTCGGCGCGCGGCACCGTGAGCTGCGAGGGAGGCGGCGCGGAGTGGTAGAGAGAGAGGCGGCGGCGCTGGGATAGAGGCGAGGTAGCAGGCGACGGTGCGCAGGGAGAAGAAGAAGAGAGGAGGTGGCGCGGCACAGAGAGAGGAGAGGGGAGGCAGCGCAGCGCAGAGAGAGAGAGAGGGGAGGGAGAAGGGAGAGCAGGCGGCGGCACCAGGGAAAAGAGAAGAAGAGGGCGGCGGCGCAAGGGGGAAGAGGAGAGAGCAGGCGGCGGCGCGGTAGGGGAGAAGAGGCGGTGTCGGCCAGTGAGGAAGAGAGGAGTGTAGGAGGCGGTGGGTGAGAAAATGAGAAGGGGAGAGGAGGAGGATCTGTAGGAGAGGAAAAGGGCGAGGTCTGGGAGTGGGCCGGCCGGGCGGAAGCAGTGGAAAAAGAGCAGTGGGTCGGCCAGGTTTGGAGAATTGAGTAAATAAAAATAAATAAATAAGTATGTATGTGCATGTGAATAGTTGAGCTATCACAAGGGTGGCACAAATCTCGCCTTAAGTTCGACTGGTATCATGTGGCAAAGGGATCCAAATGTGTGTATATCAAGGTTTAGCCGATATGATCTTTATGTGTTTTCGGGAGTCAATATGCCCTGTTAGGTGCCACTATTGACTTTTGGCTTAAACAGGGTTTTCGGGTCATGACTGTCTACACATGAACCTAACGGGTCACACACTTAAGGGGTTGGAATTGGAAAGCTTGCCTATATGATTGTCTCTAGTGCAAGTGGGAGATTGTTAGTGATGTGCTCAAGAGGCAATCATAAACCATTCGGTATTAAGGCTAACAGGGATATTGATCCATATGAGATTAGAATTCTAATAGGCCTACAACGTAGAAGTCCATTAGCATGCTCTATAAATATGTGGAGGTGGGGCTGCAGGGGGTATGAAACCATCCTGAAAACCCTAGCCGCCACCTCCCCTCGGCCGTATCCCGAAACTCTAGCCGGGCACGCGGTGCTAGCACACCAGCGCACGGCGTTCCATCCCGCACGTGTGGACTCCGTGGAGGTGCCACTGCTGTTGCTGCTGTACTAATCGGCGAGAAGCGCAAGGCTATTGCTAGGACGCGAGGAGGAGACGTTCAGTTCGTGAACCGATCGACTGCTTCCTCTTCATCGACACGCATCTACGTTGGACCGGGCTGCTCCAACTTTTCTTCCGCTGCGCAGCGTATTTAGTGGTAACTATCCATGACTCCCTTACACGCATGTTTTCTGGTTGAACGCAGTAGAAAATCAAATGTTGTAGCTAGCGTAGTCTACCCGTTCCCCTTCACTCCCCTCCTCCCCGCCTCTCTTCTCTCGCTTCGGCGCCGGCTGTCGCCCTCCTCTCCCTCTCTCTTCTCCACGTCCACTCCCATCCCCTCCTTCTTCTCTAGCGCCAGTCGCAGCTCTGCGCTCCTCCTCCACCTCCCCCTGCCTCTCCTGCACCATCGATGATCGGCGGAGGGTGACCCTGCCGCCTCGCCGCCCCACCCCCTCCCCCTCCTCTGCCGTCCCCGCCCCGTCCAACCTAAAATTCACCGCTCCGCAGCCTCTCCGTGCTACCCTCCAACGCCGCCCACCGCCCTCCGCCACCACCCGGCACCCTCCGCTGCCACCCACCTGCAGACCACCGCCTTCCCAGCCTCCCTCTATGTATGGGGGCCGTGGTAAACCCGTCGGGAGGTGCCGGAGTTGAAGGAGAGTGACGCCGGCAGCAGAGAAGAGAGGGGATCGGTATACCATCAGAACGATATACCGTTCCTTAGTATTTCTCTTGTATATATGGGGCACTTCTCATGTGCGCATGTTCTTTCTTCCAGATGAAGAGCAGATAGGAGAATTGCCCAATTTTGCAGGTGCATATATGCCTTGCTAGTAGGTATTCCCTTTGCCTAAACATGTCAAATGTAGGCTTTCGGGGTGAGGTATTGAGGATTCATCTGTTTCCCCGTTTATAGTGTCCATTGTGCATGTTGTGAGCAGGCTTCTTTCTTCAGGGATACTCGAACCTGCACTCTGTAGAATGAGTAAGAAAACAAATTAGTTACCTCAATTCATGAAGGGGCTTCGATCACTGAACAAATTAGTTACCTCAATTAGTTCCAAGTACTAGATTCATATCTAACAAGGAAAACTTCCATTGATGGCTGCAGTTGTCCAAAGTATATCCATTTATTTAACTGCTATTTGATACTTCAGTGATTCATCAGAATGAAACCTTGCCATTCTGGAATCCAAATCCATTACAAATTTACAATCGGCTCCTCATACAAGCGGTAATCAGCATCATTCACTGAATGTTTCCTTGTACTGTATTTGCGTAATGAAACCACTGAAGCTACCAGCATATGTTGATTTGCCAACACAGACGATCGTTTAAACTATAACATGACAAGTAGGATCTACAAATAAAAGTTGCCTCTGTGTGCTCCTATTAGTTGTGTAATCATCATCATGTATTCTGGATTTTCCAAGACTAGCCATCATGAAATTTTTTGCGGGTTTTGTTCTTAATTCGTCCGATTCCACTTCCTATCGATTGCATCCTTTTTTTTCCCTATCGATTGCATCCTTTTTTTTTTTGCATTCGACGGTTGCGTTACAAGTGTGATGAACATGTAGACATGGATTTGCTTCAATTGCGATGCGACATTTCTACTCATTTCTTTACGAAGACTTGTGACTTGCGTGCTCATACACAGCAATGTTTCCATGCCATGTCATGATCCCGGGTAGAAGGGAGAGAGAGAGACTAGATGAGGAAGACTATAATATTTCTCTTCATTGATTGATTGATACCAATAGCATGCGGTAGTCTCTTTATATAGATGGCTCCCCCTAACAGATAGATTCTAATCTCAATTATATCTCTAACAAATATAGCAACTCATATCATATCTCTAATTATATCTCTAACTCAAATAGAAATCAATCTCTAATTATCACCCGACTGGGCCTTGGGCCCAAGACCCACTCCCCTAACACTATACCCCTCTCGGACAGGCAGCTCGTCCTCGAGCTGCTAGGCGGCGATCAAGACTTCTGACGCTGGTGTAGGAGACGAATGATGGCGAAGTTCTGCAGCGGATGGAGACGGTCGACCCGATCCAAACGGAACAGGGTTAAACGATGCCTGCAAGATTTTATATTTTTTTTTGATTTTTTTCCTCTTTTTCTGTTCTCTTTTTTTTGTTTTTCTTGTTTTTCTTTTTTTGTTTAGCTTCTGAGGGAAGCTACTGCTATTAAACGGCAGGCAGTGGAGGTTGGCTTCGAAGAGAAGCTAACTCGACGGTGGGCACCAGGCGTGGATGCCATCGGCGCGCCAGCGCCCTGGCGGCGGCGGCGCGGGCAGCGAACGAGCGACGGCGGCCGGGGCGGCGAAGCGGCGGCGCTGGCCGGCGAGGGTTGGGTGGCGGCGAGGTTCGCCGCGGGCAGCGGCCGCAGGAGCCGGGGCGCGCGCGCCGGATGGCGTGTGGCTCAGCGGCGCTCGAGGCGGCGGCTTTGGCCGGGTCGGCGGCACCGACGGTCGTGGTCGGCCGAGACAGAGGCGCCCGGTGAGAGGGCTCGGGGCGGCGTGGCAGGGAGGCGGCCCGGTGGCGTCCCGGCGTGAGGAGGCGGTGGCCTGTCGACGGAGAAGCGACCCGGGGGAGGCGGTGGAGTCGGCCTGGGGGCGGATCTGAACCAATCCGGAGCGACGGCCCGGGAGGGGACTCTGAGGCGGCGGCGGCCTTCGGGGAAGAAGGAGGCGGCGTCCCTGAGGAAGAGGCGGCGTGACGCCCACCGATCTCGCTCGGCCGGTAGTCGGCGCGCAGGCGATCGCGGGCGGCGCGGCGCCGACCGACGGCGAAGGGCGACCCGCGGGCCTGGCAGGAGGCGGGCGACGGCACCAGGCGGTGGAGCAGCGTCCGAAGGAGTGGGCAGAGGTGGCCCGACGGAGGCGACGTTGCAGGAGGAGACGGCCACGGCGACGGCGGTGGCACGGGTGTGGACCGACCGGACGACTGAAGGTTGCCGGCGGCGGCGGTGTGCCTCTGGACGGAGATGCCGGAGAAGATGCTGCGGCGATGTGGTCGGTGGCATCTGGCGGTGGCTGTTTTTCTTGATTTTGTTGCTGTTGGGGATCTGGTGTTGGATAATGACGAGCCTTCTCTTTCTCTTGTATCTTCTCCATGAAGTTCTCAAGAGATTCATTTAATTCTTTGACTCGATTGCTCATATCGTCCATCATAGCTGCCACCTGATATAATTGTGCTTGGTCAAGACCCATGGTAGCAGAAGTCGTGGGAAGGGATCGACTGCTCTGATACCAAGTTGTCATGATCCCGGGTAGAAGGGAGAGAGAGAGACTAGATGAGGAAGACTATAATATTTCTCTTCATTGATTGATTGATACCAATAGCATGCGGTAGCCTCTTCATATAGATGGCTCCCCCTAACAGATAGATTCTAATCCCAATTATATCTCTAACAAATATAGCAACTCATATCATTTCTCTAATTATATCTCTAACTCAAATAGAAATCAATCTCTAATTATCACCCGACTGGGCCTTGGGCCCAAGACCCACTCCCCTAACACTACACCCCTCTCGGACAGGCAGCTCGTCCTCGAGCTGCTAGGCGGCGATCAAGACTTCTGACGCTGGTGTAGGAGACGAATGATGGCGAAGTTCTGCAGCGGATGGAGACGGCCAACCCGACCCAAACGGAACAGGGTTAAACGATGCCTGCAAGATTTTATTTTTTTGATTTTTTTCCTCTTTTTCTGTTGTCTTTTTTTTGTTTTTCTTTTTTGTTTTTCTTTTATTTCTTTTATTTATTTTTTTGTTTAGCTTCTGAGGGAAGCTACTGCTATTAAACGGCAGGCAGTGGAGGCTGGCTTCGAAGAGAAGCTAACTCCACGGTGGGCGCCAGGCGTGGATGCCCCTGGCGGCATCAGGCGTCCTGGGCGGCGGCGGCCGGGGCCAGGCGGGCGGGCGGCGCTGGGCGGCGAGGGCGGGTGGCGGCGGTGGTTCGCCGCTGGGCGCTGGCCGCAGGGCGGTGGCGCGGCGCGGATGGCGGCGATCTGGCGGCGCCGAGGCGGCAGCATTGGGTCGGCGGCACCGATCGGCTGTGGTCGGTCGAGGGCGGAGAGGCGGCCCGGTGTGAGAGGGCTCGGGGCGGCGAGGTAGGGAGGCGGCCCGGCGGCGTCCCGGCGTGAGGAGGCGGCGGCCTGTCGATGGAGAAGCGACCCGGGGGAGGTGGCGGAGTCGGCACGGGGCGGATTCTGAACGATCCGAGCGCAGCCCGAGAGGACTCGAGGCGCGGCTCCGGGAAGAAGGAGGCGGCGTCCCTGAGGAAGAGGCGGCGGCGGCGTCCGCCGGATCTCGTCGGTCGGTAGCTGGCGGCGCAGGGCGATTGGCGGCGGGCGGCGCCGACCGGGCGGCGGCGGCGGCGACCCGCGGCTCGCAGAGGCGGCGACAAGACCAGCGGCGGAGCGGCGTCCGAAGGAGCGGGCAGAGGTGGCCCGGCGGAGGCAGCGTTGCAGGAGGAGACGGCCACGGCGACGGCGGTGTCACGGGTGTGGACCGACCGGACGACTGAAGGTTGCCGGCGGCGGCGGTGTGCCTCTGGACGGAGATGCCGAAGAAGATGCTACGGAGATGTGGTCGGTGGCATCTGGCGGTGGCTGTTTTTCTTGATTTTATTGCTGTTGGGGATTTGGTGTTGGATGATGACGAGTCTTCTCTTTCTCTTGTATCTTCTCCATGAATTTCTCAAGAGATTCATTTAATTCTTTGACTCGATTGCTCATATCATCCATCATGGCTGCCACCTGATATAATTGTGCTTGGTCAAGACCCATGGTGGCAGAAGTCGTGGGAAGGGATCGACTGCTCTGATACCAAGTTGTCATGATCCCGGGTAGAAGGGAGAGAGAGAGAGACTAGATGAGGAAGACTATAATATTTCTCTTCATTGATTGATTGATACCAATAGCATGCGGTAGCCTCTTTATATAGATGGCTCCCCCTAACAGATAGATTCTAATCCCAGTTATATCTCTAACAAATATAGCAACTCATATCATATCTCTAATTATATCTCTAACTCAAATAGAAATCAATCTCTAATTATCACCCGACTGGGCCTTGGGCCCAAGGCCCACTCCCCTAACATGTGAAGTGATTAAGATGGCATTTATATCCAAATGCGTACGATACTGAATGAGGCATGGAGGTGCGTCATCATCCTAACTCCCGACATGAAGAGTATGCAAAAGCCAGGCCTTAGCTGTATAATGCTGCCACCAAAGAGACAACGACTGGTAGTATCCTAACAGCTTTCTTTTTCAGCGTTTCGTGTCATCTTGATGCGTTGAAACTTCAATCTTGAAAATTGTTATGATGCCATCAAGTAAGTTGAGAATATTGTAAGTAAACAATATGCGCCCCCCAGATAGGCTTGTAGCTGACAGTCATAGTTGAGGCATCATCAGCTGACAGTTATGGTTGGTGTGGAAAACAAATGAGATCAAATCAAAAGTAACCACTTTTTAACATTCCATGCCATGCATGTATTTGTGACGAGGATATAACAATCCTCTAGTTTATTATGTTATTATATTTCTCAAATATACCCCTTAGTGATAGGGGAGAGATTCTATAAAGAAATCATAAGTCTCACTACGACTACTCCGTAGGCCCTTTTACGACTACATAGCCGTAAGTCGTTATGGAATCGTAAGTCTCACTACGACTACTCCGTAGGCCCTTTTACGACTACATAACCGTAAGTCCTGCTACGACTACCTAGTCGTAAGTCTCGTTATCACAGCCTACTCGTAGCCTCTGCTATGAGCACTAGGTCGTAAGTCTTGCTGTGACCACTTGGCTGAGTCCTATTGCGATTGTCTGAATTAGCGACTAATCTACTCCTGTAGTAGAGTGGTTAAACAAGGTAGTTAAGCGTGCACTTATACACCATAACCGCACACGATCTTACCTACATCTCTCTGACAATAACCGTCCTACGGCGAACTGCTCCCACGTCTCTCTGACAATAACCGCCGTCCAACGGTTAACTCCCGAAGCGACAAGACACCTCTTGGGCAAGGAGCACATACCACCAATTCACTAGCTATATAAAGGGTATGTTTTTGTGAAGAGGGAGTAGGCCAGTGCGAGTGATAGGTCCTAGAGGGGAGTAATCCATCCTGTAATTCCTTGCACTGTACACACTTGTAAGCCATTTCCATAGCAGTAATAGCACATGACGTAGGGTTGTTATTCTCTCAGGAGAAGGCCCGAACTTGGATAAAATCCACATGTCTTTATTCTGTGTGTTCACATTACAACCTTGAGTGCTTTCTCCCGAATCCAATAAATTATATGTAAGATCGATATTAGAATATCGACAATTGGCACCGTCCATGGGGATCATTTCTTCCAAGGCTTCGGTGAAATCCTCGTCGACAAATTCTCAGCCCTCTGATGCCATCATGGTGGGAGAGTGGAATGAGGAGAATTGGTTCGACTTGACGGACTATGCGGATATCAACATGGAGGCCTGCTACGACTACGAGCAGGTCCTACTTGCTTCTAACAGTGAGGATGTTCCTAGTGATCCGGCGGAGGATTCTAGAGACCCTATCATAGGAAAGGCTATGGAGGGACCCGAATCCTCTGCAGCAGTGCGCCTATGGGAGAGTCCATCCTCCCCAAGTGGCAAGAGTCAGTCTGATGGCGAGCGGGGCTCGCAATGCGATGATAGCTCCACCCCAAGGAGTCCAATTGTACCACTGGGATGACCCGATCAGTTTCACTAGAACTTGAACAGCTAGAGTTGGGGGCTCTAGTGTTGCCTGCTGGTGGTAACGCTCTACTAGAGTCATTAGGGATTTTGCACCCTCAGGATTCGTCCGCACGATCGCAGAACGCTCCTCTCATCGAAGACAATTATAACCCATACTACCCCTATATGGCGGGGATTGCT
Source organism: Melocanna baccifera (assembly GCA_036346265.1). NCBI lineage: Eukaryota > Viridiplantae > Streptophyta > Magnoliopsida > Poales > Poaceae > Melocanna > Melocanna baccifera. Next base: position 9,553,221 of record CM070705.1, on the reverse strand, counting down.
CCTGGTCGTGAGGCGTTATCGCTCGATATCTCCTCAGATGAGTCGACCTAGCCCTAGACCTCCTGGTCGTGAGGCTAATGATGATTTTGAGGATATTAAGAGATATCTTACGAGTGCTCCTATACTAGTTTTTCCAAAACCAGGTGAGACGCTACTCGTGTATCTTTCCACCACGCCATAGGTAGTAAGCGTTGTACTCGTTGCAGAACGTGACAATGTTCATCGACCTGTATATTATGTAAGCGAGGTCTTACATGGGCCTAAGGAGTGTTACCCACAAGTACAAAAACTATTGTATGCCCTCCTCATGTCTTCGAGGAAACTAAGGCATTATTTTCAGACATACCAAATTCTTGTGCCGTTTGAGTTTCCCTTAGGAGTGATCCTCCAAAATAGGGAAATAGCGGGACGCATGGCAAAATGGTCGGTGTAACTTGGGGAGTTCGACCTCCATTTCGTGTCTCGAACGACCATTAAATCTTAGATCTTGGTAGACTTCGTTGCCGAATGGATAAATACTGAACCCGTTCAGGATCCGCAACAGTGCGATTCCCACGACACGTGGACGATATACTTTGATGGGTCACTTACGTTAAGTGGCACGGGGGCTAGGGTGGTCTTGGAATCTCCTACGGGAGAGACCTTAAAGTATGCCATTCAATTACTCTTTCCATCTATGAATAACGTGGCTGAGTATGAAGGCTTGTTGGCTGGCATACGAGTTGCAAAAGTGCTCGAGATTCATCAACTACTCGTGAGAGGAGACTCTCAACTAGTCATGAATTAGGTCAGAAAAGAGTATCAATGCTCGAGTTTGACCATGTCTCAATATCTTATGGAAGTTCGCAAGTAGAAAAGCACTTTCTCGGTTTTGAGTTACAATATATCCCTCAGAAAGATAACTTTCTCGCAGACTAGTTAGCTTGACTAACTTCTTCCCAGTCACCAGTTCCATCAGGTATCTTCTTATAGCAACTCTGGAAGCCGTCTTTAATCGAAAGACTAGGGACAACTCCTGATGAAGTGGTGTCTATTGAGAATGAAGATACCTGGATGTCCGCCATCTACGAGTATCATCAAAAGGGTTCCTTACCCAAAGACGATCTCGAAGTAGATCATTTGTCCCGAAAAGCCAAGATATATACCTTGGTTGAAGGGGTACTCTAATAACGGAGTACTCAAGGCATCCTCATGTGCTGTATATCGTAGAGAAAGGGGTTGCAACTCCTCAATGATATACATAGGGGCATCTGTGGAGCACATGCATCCTACAGAATGCTGGTTGGTAAGATCTTTCAACAAAGTTTCTACTGGTCGATAGCTCTCAATGATGCCAAAGAGTTGGTTAAGAAATGTGTTCAATACCAGTTTCATAGTCGGTAGATACACCAATCAACTCAAGCACTTCAAACGATTCCTCTCTCATAGCCATTTGCGACTTGGGGATTAGACATCCTCGGACCATTTTCACGAGCTCTAGGGGGCTTCGAGTTCCTTTTTGTAGCTATTGACACGTTCACAAAATGGATAGAGGCCGAACTGGTGACTCGAATAACAACGGAAGGCGCAAAGAAGTTCATGATGAGAAGCGTAATTACTCGGTTTGGAGTCCCAAGTTGAATAATTATAGATAATGGTAAGCAATTTTCTAGTACAAAATTTAAGAGTTTTTTTAATCAGCTCGGTACCAAGGTTTGCTACACCTCAGTGGCTCATCTTCAAAGTAATGGTGTGGTGGAGCGTGCGAATGGGCAAATAATGTAAGGGATAAAGCTCGAGTCTTTAATCAGTTGGTAAAACGCTCAGGGGCTTGGGTACAAGAGCTCCCTTCAGTATTGTGGGCTATTCACATGACTCCTAGCTGAGCTACTCGTGAAACTCCTTTCTTCTTAGTCTTTGGAGCATAAGCCATGCTTTCTCTAGAACTAAAATAAGGTCAGCAAGGGTCAAAAAATTTAACAACTCGAATCAAGAGCAACTTTGAGCGGATGATATCAATCTGCTCGAAGAACGAAGGAACCAAGCCTTGATCCAGTCGGTAGTCTATCTACAGGCTATGCGCAAGTACTACAATCGTAAGATCCAACCTTACAGTCTTGCTGTAGGTGACTTGGTATTGAGAAAAATCCAATCCCTGTCTAATCGGAATAAGCTTTCCCCTAAGTGGGAAGGTCCTTACACGGTAGTCGAAGTCACGCGTCCCGGCTCTGTATGACTTGCCATAAAAGACGATCGGGTTCTTTCAAATTCTTGGAATATTAACCAATTACGTAAATTTTATGTCTATGATTCTTGTTTCTTTTGGCAATAAAATTTTAATATTCTCGACCTTTTTATTCTTGTCTTGTAAGAGTGTTTTTCATGTCTGCTCGGCTGTTCCTAGTAACTCCAATTAGTTTTACCTAGTCGGGGAAGCGCACAGCACTAGTCGAAGTCTCTTCTTTCTGTATATGGTCCTACCCACTAGAAGGAGCTTCCTAGTGATACGCTGCACCTCATATCGCTGCTAGAACGAAACAATTGAATCATCTACGAACACATTGATTAGACATGAACGAAGTAACTCGAACGATCATCTAGCTTCTATTTTTGTATTCGATCCTATTAGCCTCGTCGAAGTATGATAACAACTACCTAGTTGGAGACTTTCCTCTTTACACATGGTCCTGCCCACTAGAAGGAACTCCCTAGCATTGACTCGTTCTAAATTTTTACTGCTAGAGCATAACAATCGATTTTGACAACGGTAGTTAGACGATTTGTTTTACTTGCTACTATTCGCGTAGTTTATCTGTACAAACTAAGTTAATAATCGGGAGCTAGGATAAGGTTACTCGTATAACTCCATGTCTTAGCTCTAACTTTTTCTTGCAACTTTTGTTTTACAAGTACAAAAGAAACATGCATTGCAGGGAAAACCTTCTCGTTCATCAAAGAAAACAACCTTTCATTCATCAAAAGGTAAGTTTTTACAATATTAATTACAATGCCACGACTTCCTAGGTCGAGTTGAGCTGCATTTCTTTCGACACCTTGCACCCATAAGGTTTGACTTATTCCATTCATTGAGCCGCTTAGGTGTCGGAGCAGTCGAAATCGTGCTCGATTGCTTAGAGTAATTGACTCAGGTTACTCGCCTGAGTTTTTTCAAGGCGTAGATTACAGCGCTCTTGACTACCTCCCGAATCGAGTCAATCTACTCGCCCTTTAGGTTAGCCAGATGATTTTCTAAAGCCTTGACTTGCAGTCCCAGTGTACTCGCACAAGCAGTTATGGTATCTTCAGAAAGGACTACTTCCTCAGAACCAAACTTGCCGAGCAAACTGTTGAAGAGAACGATGTTGTCGTGAAGAACTATCTTCGCCAACTTCATCTCCTCCTTACTATGAGTCGAGACTTCATGAAGTCGTTTCATCTCGGCTACCGATCCTGCAAACAAGGAATCAACGGTCAGATTACGACACCACATAGTTGTAAGTATTGCTATGACAACCTAGTCATAAGTTTGCTACGACTACTTAGACATAGGGTATTCTACGACCACCTAGTCTAGATGAAGTAACTCTTACCTGAAAGTTGTGCATTAAGACTTTCAATGTCTTTCTTCATCTCCGCCTCCTTCTCCTTACTTGATCGAGTTATAGCTGTGATTACCTTAGCCTTTTCATCGACTTTAGTGCGGAGAAGACCTATTTCGATTTCTCTTTCTATCAAAGAAAGGAAATCAGAGAAGGTAAGGAGAAACTTAGAAGGGTAAACAGTTGTAAGTTCAGAACTTACTATTTAGCTTTTCTTCTAAAGCTTTGCCTTTAGAATTGGCCTGTGTTAAGCCAATTTCAAGGTCGGTGACTTCTTTCTTAAGCCTTAGCCTCTCAAGTTCCTCATTCTCGAGCACAGCCACCAGGAACTTTGCGTCGCTCCTGGATCAAGAAACGTTGGTGGTCAATATAAGAAGGCTAGTCAAATAAGCAAAGCAAACTTTGATTTCAAGAAAAACTTACCAAACTTCCACTTCTTTGGAGAGCTTAGCATTCTCTTCTCGCAAGAGAGTGAGCTGCCTGTGGTACTCGGCTATAGTAACCATGTTCTCTAAGGATCTCTGCATTCGAGAAGCCAATAAGACACTAATAAAAGTTCTTGGATAAATGTCTAACTACTCAATACTTACATTCATCTCCCTATGAGCAAAAGTTCCAAGAACATGCGAGGAGTCGCGCAGCTGATTGAGCTCATTGACCCTCCACCACACCTTCTCGAGACGGTTGTTGTCAAAAATCTACCCTTTGTGGGGTAGGTCTCTTGGGTGTGGAGCCTGGGGACGATCGAATGAGTTCCACGCTACAAAAGGAGGATTAAATAGGGTGGAGAAGAAGTTGAAAAGTTCACCCTCTTCCCATATGTTACCTTTCTGAACTTGAGGAGGAATGTCTTTGGTGATCTCCTCTGTAGTCGTGGGCACAGTAGTTGCCACAACCACCTCTACGGTCATAGGCACTGCAGTTTCTCCGACTACTTCTGTAGTTGTGGGCGCCTCGACATGGACTTCTATCTCCATCGGTTGGCTGGTCGGTTCACTAACCATAGTTATTTCTTTACCGACTACAAACAAAGTCCCGCGAGACTCACCTGTAGAGTCATCCCTCTTCGATGGAGACGCCGAGCTGCATGACCGAGAAGGTAAGGAAGTTTTTCGATAGAAAATGAAAGGAAAGAGCTGCGTGCATGTTTATACGTACGTTGTTTTTTATTCATTTGATCTTGAATGTGGAAGAAACTTTTTCGGAGATTAGTTTCTTCGGCTTCTCCTCGACCACTTCTGGTCACGTGGAGCCACTCTCGACCACTTCTGGTCGTGTGGTGTCACTCTCGACCACTTTTGGTCGCATTGAGACACTCTCGATCACTTCTGGCTGAGAGCCTTGAGCAAGGCTAGTGACGCCTTGCTCCTCTTGACTCTTTTGGTAGTCGAGAGCGGCCTCAACTACCACGGGAGCGAACCCCTCTTCAATTATAGGTGCTACCATTGTAGCGATTTTCTTCACAGAAGACATGAAATCCCTTCAGTATTTTTTGTTGAGTTTCTTAATAAAACCTTGAGAAGCACACACTGAATGGGTTTCAGTACTGTAGTAGAAGGGTACCTTGAGTTTGGGGGTCCGTTGTTCGAGTACTGCTGCTCTAATTTCAGACACAGTAGTAAGGTCCGTGACGAACTGCTTTATTGGGTCAACTTTATCGGTGGGAGCAGTGGAGGCAGTGGCACTTGAACTAGCCTTTTTCTTGTCGGTAGCCCTAGTGAGCCAACAACTTTTTGCAGCAGGAGCCTGTTTCTCCTCTACCGTCTTTTTGAGAACCATCAGTTCGACCCTTTGGTCATCCTGACAGTCACTCACGCTTACACTCTGGAAAAAGAAAAGGAGGGAGAATGACACTTAGTCGTAAGTTCTACTACAACTACCTCGTTATAAGTTTTTCTACGACTACCTAGTCGTAAACACTTCTACGACTATATATTACTAAAATGTATCGTTAGTATTTCGATTACCTTTAGGTGTTCTTCTCTCTCTTTGGTGGACATGTCCACCAAAATCTAAGGAGCCTCCATGTCCACAAACGGGGCCTTCTCGCAAATGTTCTTGACTCAGACATTGATCTCGCCTAGGTCAAGGTCCGTTTCGTTCAAGCCATAGTTAATATATGAAATCCAGAGCCAATCTCAGAAATAGAAGGATTTAATTTTGCAAATACAATAACACTTACCGTTTTCATAATCTCTGGTTGCATCGGAAGCACTAGAGTACATCCACATGGGATGTTCTCGCCTCTTCAAAGGGCTGATGTGGCGGGTGATGTAGTCTTTAACTACATGCCAACCTGTGAGCTCTTTGTCTTTCAGCTCCTTGATCGCAAAGATGTTGGGAGCTATTCTGGTGATATCCTTTGAGGCAGAGTTCTAGGAAGTGTTCTTCTTGGCTCCCTTCCCCACGAAGGAGAGGCTATCTTCGCTTGTGGTCTCCCAGTAGAACTATTTTTTCTTCCATAATGTCCACAATGATCTCGCGAATATTGGGATGTAGGCTTCAGACTTACCGATATGGAGCTTGAATTTGCAGCTTTCGGTAATGCCAGTCTGACGACTCAGCTCGTGGTAGTAGCGGAAAAGTCAGCAAGAATTCCCATGTACGCCCAGCAGAGATAGACGAAGATGCTCAACATTGTAATCGAGTTGGGAACCAAGTTCACCAACTCGATCCCGAAGTATTCCAGAACCGCGGTGAGGAAGGGATGAGCAGGGAGTCGAAGGTCGCACTCATAGAATGCTTGGAACACTGGGATTTGACCGATCTCTCCCGATGGCCAATGCTGTCCAGCGGCCTCGATCCATCTCACGAACTTGCACGGTGGGATGAACTCTGTCTTCTCTAGCTTTCTTAGCTTGGAGTTTTCCATCTCCGACACCGCCCAATTAGAAGTTTGCTTCGCCATTTTTTCCTAACTAAGAGGTTTGAATTCTGGAGGAGAGTTGAAGGTGGAGGGCGACTTGTTTGGTAGAAAGCTCAAATGGGAATGAAAACGAAGGTAAAAGCCGAAGGGTTGTCCAAACACTGTCTTTTATCGAAAGCTTTGGTTATTCACCTTAAAAGTTGAGCGGTTTTCTTGGAAAACAAATGGGGCGGACATATTTATAAGGGCTATTTAAGAATCCGTCTGGAGTCTGTTTTCTCAACTGAAGCGAAATTACCTTTCTGTCCAAGCGCACTTCTAGTCAAGGATCGGAAAGGCCATTCTTTCAGTCATCTACGACTACCGCTTGCACAAGGAAATTATTTTCACTTGAAAATTCGGGGGCTAAATGACGAGGATATAATAATCCTCTAGTTTATTACGTTATCATATTTCTCAAATGTACCCCTTAGTGATAGGGGAGAAATTCTATAAAAAAAATTCGTAAGTCTCACTATGACTACTCCGTAGACCCTTCTACGACTATCTAACCGTAAGTCCTGCTATTACTATCTAGTCGTAAGTCCTACTACGACTACCTAGTCGTAAGTCTTTCTGACCACTTGGCTGAGTCCTATTGCGATTGTCCGAGTTAGCGACTAACTTACTTCTGCAATAGAGTGGTCTGACAAGGCAGTTAAGTGTGTGCTTATACACCATAACCACACACGATTTTATCCACATCTCTCTGACAATAACTGTCCTATGACGAACTGCTCCCACGTCTCTCTAACAATAACCGTCGTCCAGTGGTTAACTCCCGAAGCGACAAGACGCCTCCTAAGCAATGAGCAACTGCCACCAATTCGCCAGCTATATAAAGGATAGGTTTTTGTGAAGAGGGAGGAGTTCGGTGCGAGTAATAGTTCCCAGAGGAGAGTAATCCATTCTGTAATTCCTTGCACTGTACACACTTGTAAGCTATTTCTATAGTAGTAATAGCACATGACGTAGGGTTGCTATTTTCTCAGGAGAAGGCCCGAACTTGGATAAAATCCGTGTGTCTTTATTTTGTGTGTTCATATTATAGTCTTGAGTATTTTCCCCCGAATCCAATAAATTCACTACTACAAAAAGTCTAATACTAAACGTCAAATCACAGACGATTTTTGGTTACAAATCATCTGTGATATTGATATATCACAGGCGGTTTTTTGTTAAAAACCGTCTATGATAAGCCTATATCACAGACGATTTCTTCTTACATACCGTCTGCGATGGTAGCTATCACAGACGGTTTTTAGTTACAAACCGTCTATGATATTTACTCCACAGACGGTTTTCAAACCGTCTGTGATAACTTTCGATTATCACTGACCCATAAATTCAGACGGTTTAGAAAACCATCTGTGATGACGTTTTTGAATCGTCTGTGATACGGTTTTCTGTAGTAGTGATTGTACATAAGATCGATATTAGAGCATCGATAATTTGTTTTCCTGCATCTTTATATATGTGAATTCAACATTCCTATTTGACTTCTGCGTGTGTTCTTAGGACCAGATTGAAGCTTGGACTTCTAGTGAAATTTTCACTCGAAAATCACATGAAACACGAGCACGACAATTTATTGCGTGTAACTTTTTCATACACGGACAAATTAAAATCTTGACCAGTTCCACCTTTGAGATAATTGCCTATTAGCAAACACTGGACCAGCTCGTGTGATCGCTAACAACTCACTGGCACACATCAATTATGCGTCATTTACAGGGCATGCTTACCTTTACTTTTATATTTTTCCCCCTTTTTGAGAACGATATGCTTAAAAATCTCTGCGTGTCCATAGTGGGTTGGTTGGAATTTCACTATCTCCTCTCTTTTCTTATGCACTTTTCTTATTTAACCTTGACTTCATATAAAAATACCATTCAAAACAAGCATGATAAAATTGTTAAATACTGGTTGTGAACTTGGAAGTTAGAATTCGTGAGTCCACTTTGGCTGCTTTTCCTTTACTTGCCTCTGATGGGAAAGTTCACTCAAAAGCTTTTTCAAAGCTAAATGGTTTTCTTAAGTCTTTTTTTTTGGTGCATCACTTTGAAAAAGCGCGAGGAGGTGCTAATGATGTATAGGCAGCAACGCGGCGACTTCTTATTGGGTTTGACCTCCGAACGTGGCCGAAAGTTACTGAGGATAGACATTGCATAAGAAACCATTGCTGTTTTCTGAAGTCACACTGTTTGAAAATTTTTCTGTGCCCTCATCAAACATATGTTTAATAATTTTCGAGCCATCAGCTGAAACACAGCTCAGACAGGCAGTGAAGGCCAAAAGATTTATCATATCACTTTAACATACTGTTCAAGTGTTCAACTTTATGGTTAAGTTCTCTTCTGAAAGTTTATTTTCATTCACACGCTGAGTTATGCGTAGAGTGTGCACGCACTAAACAATGTCCCAAAAGGCTGTTTAAGTGGCACTTAAGCAGCCCCCTTGGGTGTTACCTTTCAGATAAGCATGCTTACCATTAAGGCATGAAGTGCTCGGCACTTCAGCCCTAGTGTGTGAGCGTCTAGTTACCGCTTATCACTTTTTAGAACATTGGTTCTGATCAATATATTGACAATTTGACATCAAGATGGGCTTTGTGGTCTGAATTTAGGTCAAATATAATACTGTATTGAATTGGTTGACAGTGGTGTTAGTGGAGATGGCACCAGCCAAATGTCAACGGGCAAAAAAGCAGTATGAATGGTTCCACGGTGGTAATTATTCATGTTTTGAAGCATTTCAAAGCTGGGTAGTTACCTAACAAAGAGGAAGTTTTGTTAACAACTACATCTCTTACCGTTTGTTTTCTGGTTGCTTACAAAATGATTTTAGTCTACACATCGTCATGATTTTTCTTATAGACGTAATATATATTGTAAAAAATAAGCTTTCTTGAATGCAGAACCCTTCTTTTCGGCTTCTGCCTTATGTTTTTTTGACTTTTCTACATTAACTAGCTTTCAAACGAAGTGTCTTTTTAAGACGGGATCTACGAGTTAATTGTAGTAGATATTATAGCAACTTCATCTAGATTGGCCAAAACCACACGCGAGTGTCTTTTACTCCGTACTCTCTCACGAATAGCCAAAAGCCACTAGCCACAACAAAAAACCATTAGCCACAGTCCAAAAGAACAGTCCATGCGTCGTATCAACGCATGGGGAGTTTAAAGATACCTTTTATTTTCTTGGAACCTGTTTTTATCTGTGCAACAACATTCAATCATATTAACAGTTTGTTCATGAGGTTATCAGTACCCTAATTTACGATTGGTAAACATTTGAATCCATATGTCCCCTCTCAAAAATAAATGCCCATACGATCCCTCCCCAATCTATTACTAGATCTAGCATTTCTATATATTGTTTGTTTTCTTTTCTATATCCTTTTCTTTTTGATTGTGAGAGTGTGGAATATTTAAAGCAATCACGCTGTAATTCATTGGTTCAAGTCACAAAAGATTATACATATATATAGTTTAGCATAACTAATGGGAACACATGACTAATGTGAACACAAGATTAATATAAATACAATACAAGATTAAGATGAACTCAAGAGATTAAACACAAAATATGAGGAGGTGAGGCATTCGGTAACCAAAGGGTCAGGTTAACACACCCCCCGCAGTCTGAGCGTCGACAATACGGACATTCATGCTGCTGAACTCTATGAAGACAGAGGTAGGCAACCCCTTGGTGAAGATGTCTGCGAATTGTGATAACGTCGGTACATGAAAAACGCAGACAAGATTGAGGGCGATGCGCTCCCGGTGGTGTGACAGCTCGTGCTCGCAGACGACGGGCCGACGATGATGATTCGGCGTGATGACGATAGTAGACGGGGTGCTCGGAATGCTGAGGAGGGAGGGCCATGTCAACAAGTGTGCTGCGTCATGCCACAACATCATCGGAGGAGAGGAGACGGCAGAGAGGTAAAAACCAAGATGGTGAAGTCCGGAGCCGAGGAACATCGACGGGTTGGTACGACGACATAAACCAATCTATGATGGGAAAAAGTAAAGAAAACTTGATCTGAAAATGACTGGGAAAAACTCTAAATGATAGCCGATTGGATGACCGGCGACATGACTTCAACTATGGTTTGCGCAGTTCCCGGGAGAGATTATGGAGATATGATCATCTTCCAGGGGTGGCACGGCGGAAGCTATGGAGACGGCAGCTCAGAAGCGGTACCATTCTGATACTACGAGAGCGTAGAATATTTAGGTCAATCACGCAATATATTCATTAATTGATTCAAGTCACAAAGAGTTACACACATATATATAATCTAACATAGCTAATGGAAACATATGACTAATGTAAACATAAGACTAATGTGAATACAACACAAGATTAATGTGAACTGAAGAGATTGAGCATAAAGTATGGGAGACGCGTTCGTTAACCAAAAGTTCATGCTAACAGATTGGACTGTTTGTAGTACTGAGCTCGCAGTATGTAAAGGATATTCAACTTTCACTTTCAAGGTCAGTGGGGCTATTGGACAAGCAGTTGCTTGTCACTTTCCCTTCTTTTGGCCATGCCTGCCTCCACTTTTTGCACCACTTTCATGGCCCAATTATCTCAACCAAAAGGAAAAAATAAAGAAAGAAAAATGCAAAAGGAATGATGCAGAGAAAACTACAAAGAAATCAGATACTGTTTCTGATGTGCCTGCCAATCCTGGTATAATATGAAGAAAACAAACAAATGGAAAGTGTACCAGAATATATCCTACACATACCATGAATCCAGTGTATTGTTAAACAAGCTGCTGAAGAATGACATACCTCAAGCCAAAATATTCCATCTATATATTTATTTATCTACAACCAGGGACCTTATCTCCTGGTCTATTTACATTCTACCTATTACAAGTCTTACAAGTAGCTATGTTATACACTCCATTTCCCCCCAATACCTAGTTTACAATCCTCTGATGTACAAAAATTCAGTAGTGTCAGGCTAAGCTCATATTTAGATCAGAAGGCGGCATGAGAAAAATCTTGCAGATGGCTTTCAAGATCCCTCCTGGAAGGTCGCTGAGCGCGTAAGCGCGACGGGGTTCGCGTGCAAGAGCGGCAAGCTCGTGATCACCGCTTGTTTCGCCATCTTCACCTCACGCTTCGGCTCAAACACCGTCGCTTGTTTATGCCCGCCGGTGTCGGTCTCCTCCTTGTCGCCTTTGATCCCGATGAGCGACCAGATTGAGCTCCTGGCCACCTCGTCGGCGTTATCGATCCGGATTGTCTTTGGCACCCACACTTTGCCATTGCCATGGACTCTTCCCTCATCACCTTCTCTGGGGTGCTTGCCGAGTGTGAGGGAGTTCGACCCTGAGGAGACTGAAGGAACAGTGGTGGGTGACGAGAGGGCCTGCGACTGGGACTGGACCGGCCATGGAAGGCTCCAAGCTCCGGGAACCATGCAGCCCCAGTAAGCCGGCGCAGCCGGGTATATCGGGATTGCTATGCTAGAGGTGTAGTAGGCAGGAGATGGAGCACAACTGTATGGCCACATGGATCCCCCGTTCATGCTTGGATGCTGCACTCCATTTGCAGATCTCTCTACAGTAACCTTCTCATTGCTGTTGCTCTGGTTCTTGTCGTCTCTGTTGCTTGATACCTCGCTGCAAGAGCCCATCGACGGGTTGTCGCCCGTATTCCCAGCTCGGTCGCCAATCGGGGTGAGCTTCTCCTTCAGGTGGGTCATATGCTCCGCGAGGTCCAAGGCGGACGCGTCATGGCCGAAGCTGAGCACCGTGCCATTGGTCTTCACCGGTGGACTGCAGAGCTGGTCGCCGGGCAGGGCAGCCCGGACCCTCTGGAGGAAGTGGTAGGCGGCGACGGCATTCTTGTTCTTGCGCCGGCCAGCCCCCACGGGCACGTTCCGCATGGCGCCGCCGGCGGTCCAGTACCGCTGGCAGTTCTTGCAGAAGTGGCGCGGCTGGTTGACGTTGTAGTTGTTGAAGTAGCAGAACTTGGTGTCCATGCTGTTGCACCGGGGGCACGGCAGGATCTTGTCGGGCTTCTTCAGCTTCTCCTTCTGGTTGGTCGCGTCCCCGGACTGCGGCGGCGAGCTCTTGTCCGCGGCGGTGGGGTCCTCGGCGTCCACGACCTCCGGCTGCGGAGAGGGATCGGTGGTGTCGTGATGCGTGTTCTCTTGGGCATCGGATGCAGTTGAGCTGCTGCCACTGTGCTGAAGATCCTGGAATGATACAGAGAAATCTCCTGTTGAGTTCATAGCTTATAGTTCTTGATAAATAGTTGTAAATTTGCAGCTTTATTTGCCTGAATTAGAAGATCACGCCACAACTCTACTGGTTATATTTGTAAAATGAAGAGAAAAGGTCTGCTTTCCATGAGTGAAAGTTTGGAAAGAAAAAAGATTATTTTTCCCATTGTTTATTATAGTACTAGTTCAGTTTCCATTTCCCCAGGCATCAGATATTGTTACTTTATATTTGGTATTGGTTTCTGTTAATCAACGCAGCCTTAAGGGAAGAAATTGTCTTTTCAGAGCTTAAGGAAGGACATGGTTTGGCAAAGATCAGGAGGCTAGAGGATAAGCCTCTAAGTGAAGAGGCTCACGTGTCCTAGAAATAGCTTCAGAACTCCAACTTGCAGTAAATTAAGTCTTTTTTTCCCATACTTTAAGAGAATAATAAACCTTAGCTTTCCCCTCATACAGTTAATAACAATGAAGGATACAACCCTTCAAGGGAATTAAGGGGGAAAGAGTCATTCAATTTTTACGTACTAATACTGAAACTAAGCATGAAAACTTCTACCATATCACCTCAGACTCAAGACTCAAGACTCCTTAAGTCTGACACTCAAATTCAGTCGAATTACACTACTTGAAGGACAAAGGAGCTACCCTAATCCATTTAGAAACAAAATTCTCCTAATCTCCAAGGAGGAAAGAAGCCACCTTCAACCAAACAAGTTTTCCCAGCTACAATCCAATCATCTCAGAACTTGTCAGGTCAGCAAGACCAATCGAATTCCCTCCCGACTTCTAGCCCAGGAACCCAACCAAGAAACACCGAGAACCGCTCCTACAACCAATCCAATTCAGACGAGATCGAATCGAGCAAAACCAACCTTGGCGACGTCGCCGGCCTCTAGCACGGGGATCGTCTTCCCAAACAGCTTGATCAAGCAGTCTCCTCCTCCTCCTTGGCACTCCCCCATCTCTGAACCTTCTTCTTCCTCTCTCTCACACACCCCCTAAGGCCCCAGCAAAAAAGCTCCTGGCTTTTCTTGCCCTCTTGCTCGTGTTCTTGCCGGGCTCCTTGTGCTGCTGCTGCTACTGTTGCACTCTGCAGCAACACACAAACAAACAAAGGTGCAACAGGGAGTTGTGGAATTGTGCTAGGGAGGGGAGGCAATTGGGGTTCTTCTGCGCTGCGGTGCCATGCGGATGGGTATAAGAGGGGAGGGAGGCGGGGGGTGGGGGCCACGTAGGCAGGGCCCAGCGATCGAGAGCCACAAGTTAGGCTTGTGGCCTCAGGGGTGCGTTTTTTGATTCTCCTCCTCCCCACTCACCTTCTCCCACGCCACGCCTCGCTTGGCACCCTCCCCTTCCTTGGTTGCCTACATCACAACACATGGGTGTAATTTGTTTGCTTGCTTGCACCCCTTTTGGCTGTTTTTTCAGATAGCACCCTCTACTAATTCTTGCTCAAGCGTTCAACTTCGGCCTCGTCCCGCTAGAATTGAACTATTTACTGTTAAATTCCTATATTCCAAACGAAGCCTTAGGGTAAAGCCTCGACGTTATGTTTGCATATGATTTGCCGTTTGATTTGAGTGATCGACGCTGAGATCTTCATTGTGATCGTGTGTGATTCGTGCAGTCTGATCAAGCGATGATCTAGATTTCATTTGTGATTGGTTTGATGCAATAAGTTGCATGGTTTTGCAGTTTTGCAAGGTTGTATTGATTAGGGAGAGTAAAAGATCTATGCTAGAAATAGTTGCAAAAGCCACCCTCTCTCGTGTTGAAATTAGGAGACACAGCTCTGCGAGAAGCGATATATATGGCATATAGTTGCCTTACCAGATTTTGTAATTTCAGCTGGCATCCGTTGTTCTCGTAGCTTAACATGGCAGCCCGTTTGTGGCCGTCCTCAAAGCTCAGTTGTTTGGCTCGTTATCTTTTCCTTGGCAACCAATCGGTGGCTACCTTCAAAACTTGGTTTAATATCCCTGCAAAGGTTGCATTCGTGCCCAAAACCTAGGAGGTCTCATTCCGGAAATGTTATTTGGTGAACTCCTAACCGTACAACAAAAGTGCGGACATAAAGGACTTCTATTTTTTTGGTTTCTTGCATTGCATGTCGAATGCATTTCACTCTTCCGTTGTCTCACCTCACTTAATCTAGCAGTCTATAGTTTATAGTTATGTCTTATAGTTTTTATCTGAAAATGTGTAATATCTAAAAGAAATAATTTTTAAAAAAGTAGATAAGTAATAGAAAAACGAGGGAAAATATGTGCACGTGATGGAAATAAGAGAAGTAAGTGTGTGATACACTCGTGACCCATGTCTTATCCTCAAAATAAGATGCTAGCAAAAAATAGAGAAACCACTTCAAAACAGAAATTAGCCTTTTATTTTTTAAAATGGAAATTAGAAATAGAAAACAATATAAATAAAGCTCCTATGTGTGGCTGCAATTTTTGTACTGTCCCTTCTTTCTGTTTAAGCTTAGATAAGACTGCCGTGCAAGCTAGCTAGGCTGCGCGATGGCATTTGCCCTCATGTGACTGTCGTTGTGAAGTGACGAACTTTCAAAAGAGATGGAGTGTGCGTTCTGAAACTGTGGGGCCCGAGGAGCCATGCGCCACAAGTAATATGTCGCCGACCAGTAGGCTCAACTCGGTATATCGTTTCTGGCCCACCGTTCCAATGGCAGGAACAATTGTTACAACGACAATAGTGTGAAAACCTTAGAATAGATTTCTTAGAGTTTTTAGTGCTTTCCTGTAAAAAGAATTGTGGTGTTTAAAGATTTGCTAGGTGGAAGAGAGAGAATAAAGGAATTCACTGTTTCCAGTTTGCTTGTAATAAAGGGGTGATCGGAATAGCAATGGCTTTTAGTTTTTGCTGAAAAAACAATGTAGCTGACTGAAAAAACACTGTAACTGAGTTGGTTTATTGAGTATAATTAAATGTAAAAAAATATAAAAAAACCGAAAACAAAAAACGAAAAAAAGGTATAAGTAAATTTTAAAAAAAAATTCACTGTAGCACGCACAGTGCGCACTATAGTGAACTCATCGCGATCGCCCACTGCTCAGCGTTGACAAAAGCCAACCTGAGCGGGGCCTAAAAGGGCACTCCAAGTGGCTTTGGCTTCGGCTTTTTGGTTTTCAGAAGCCAGAAGCAATTTGGAATGTGTTAGCTTGTTAAGTTCTATTCATATTTTTCTACAGTCAATAGCTTTTCTATAATACTTAGCTTTTAAATGGACTATCTTTTCAAGACAAAGACTACTAGTTGATTGTAGTACACACTGTAGTGACTTCATTTGTATCAACCAAAATCGCACGCTATTATCTCTCTCTACAAGTTCTTCTATAAACTATTACTATTCATAAGCCAAAGTCAAAAACCAATATTGGTTTTTAGCATTTTTTTGGCTTTCTTGCTTTTTCTTTTTTTCCTCTTATTCATTTGCATTGTTTGTAGATATATAACGGTATTTTTCATTTATTTTCTCATTTTTCTTTTTAATTGAACAACTCAAAAAAAAACTAACAGCCGCTATAATGCAATTTCAGCTAAAAGCCAATGGCCTGTTCTTTTGAGTTGTGTCTTATGGCTTATAGCTGTTCGTGAGAGAAAGTATGGAGTAAGAAAAACTCGTACGTGGTTTTGGCCGATATAAATGAAGTTGCTATAGTGTGTACTACAATTAACTTGTAGAATCCATTTGAAAAAAGTATTCTATTTAAAAGCTAGTTACTATAGAAAAATTAAAAAAATCAGTTTTTAGAAACTAATAAGAAGAGGCCTTAATAAATAGAACTCGTTTTTTTAGTGAAAACTTATAGTCTAAGTATGAATTATATTTTATTTTTGAGCTTGGCCAATACATATATAGACAAGAAACCAAAAAAAGAGACATCCCTAGTTCTCCAGACATAAAAGGAGCAGCCAACCAGACGTGTAGCGACACATAACCGGTCGACGTATCAACCTAGTTAGGGGTGGAAATTTGGCTCGCGGCTCGGCTCGGCTCAAAACAGGCTCGGCTCGGCTCGTGGCATTAACGAGCCGAGCCAGAGATTGAGCTCGTGGCTCTTAACGAGCCGAGCCCGAGCTGGCTCGCGAGCCACTCGGTTAGCTCGTTTAGCTCGGTTAGCCACTTGGGCCGGCCCATCATCAGCCCATCGCCCGCATTCCTGGCGCGTCGGCGGCTCGGCCCATCGCCCGACTCGCGACTCGCGAGTGAAGACGCACACGGACGGCACGCCCTACGCACACGCACCGACACATCTCGATCCCCTCTCAACCGAGCCCGATCCCCATTTCATTTCCCCTTGTCCCGACGCCGACGCCGACCCTCCCGATCCCTCTCAACCTAGCTCCGCGCGCGCGCGCGCGTGCGGCCGCGCCCTCGCCGTCGCGCGCGCCGGCCCTCCTCTCCTCCTCGCCTCAGCCTTCACCGCCCTTCCCATCTTCCCCTCAACCCTAGATTCGGCCGCCGCCACGGTGCCGCACCTCCCCTTGCCGTGGACCTCTCGTCGGCGTGTGGCGCATGGAGCGGCATGCGCAGGCCAGCATGGAGTCGAAGAACCGCGGAGAGAGGAGGTCCTCCGGGTCCGGGTCCGGCTCCGCCTCGGCATCGACCTCAGTGGTGAACCGCGTCCCCAACTCTTGTCCACGGCCACCTTGCAGTGGCAAAGCAGCTCCGACCCCGGCAGCCTCGGTAAAGTAGCTCCTACTCAACCCTAGCAGTATGTATTTTGTTTGTATGTTGGATTTTGTTTGTTGACTGTGAAGATAGCCCTAGCAGTATGTCAAACTACACCAGTATAGCACATGACTGTCAAAATATTTTGTTTGTTGACTGTGAAAATCTATTATTTAAAATCAAACTGCATCCTTGGCACTGTCAAAATATTCAGGCATCACAAGATTGTGATTATCGTAGTGCATTGCGCCCAGCTATAGTTGAGGCACTAATATGTGCTTCTAGCTGGATACGAGGTTCGCACAATGACATGACACCTCCAATGTTTGTGGTATGTTGTTCCACACTAACTCATTTAATTATCTTCTTTGTTACTATTGAGTCTAACTCGATTTTTTATTGCAGGAAGAAGATGATGAGGATGATGTCGAATCTATACCATTTCCTGAGGGTGTGGTGGCTAGCAGCTAGGACTTCTGCTGGTTGAATGCAAGTATGCAACATATGTTGGGTGGTTCAGTGCTTTTGGCAATGTATGTTGGTTCAGTGATATTTTGGCAATGTATGCAACATATGTACTTTGGCAAATGCTCTTCTTCTTCTTTGTTAGGACTTCTTTTCGTTATTATCGCTCTTTGTATGTATTCTTCTTCTTTGTTTATCTTTGCTTCTTTGTTATTCTTCTTGTTTATGCTATTGTATTCTTTCATTAAACATATTCTTTGTTCAACAAGGTGGAGTTCAACATATTATCGTTATCGCCGCTTTGTTTATCTTCTTTGCTATTATCATTCTTTGTCTTTGTTGCCGCCGCTTATTTATCTGTTTGCTTGTATTCTTGTGCTCTCTGTATGTATGTATTCTTGCTGCTCTTTGTTTATTCTGCTGCTAGGTCTTTGGACCGTATCTTCTGCTGCTAGCTAGCTCCCTTCCCGTCCGTCCTCTGCCGCCTTTGTCGCTTTTTATCTTCTTCTTTGTTATTCTTTCGCCGTTTATGTTGCTTCTTTGTTGTTCGCCGTTTATCTTCTTCGTTGTTTGCCTTTGTTATTCTTCTTCTTTGTTTATCTTCTTCGCCGCCGTTGTTCTTCGTTGTTGCTCTTTGTTTATCTTCTTCTTTGTTATTCTTCTTGTTTATCTTTGCTTCTTTGTGTATTCAATTACTAACGAGCCTAACGAGCCGAGCTCGAGCTTTTTACCGAGCCGAGCCGAGCCTATTTTTTAGCTCGTTAGTCTAACGAGCCGAGCCGAGCCACTATTTTATCGAGTCTTACCGAGCCGAGCCGAGCCGATATCCACCCCTAAACCTGGTGGACAAGGTTCACCTGACTTTTAATGGACCTTATTGGATGATGAGTCCGCTACAAGTGGCTGCAGCTTCCGGCTCCAGCTATCACCAAGAACCCTAAAGTAGGCCATATATAAACAGGATTGTAGATGTACGACTATTATTTACTAGTATCTGTATATATAACAAAAGATCATAAGTATGCATGGTGTATCAATATATGATGGTTCTTTTAAACTATGACTATTGTCGTAGTATATGGTTTTTGAATTTTAACTGTTCGTAAAAGATATTATGAAGAACGAGATATTCGTATGTAATTTTAGCTAGTACAGTATGTATTACAATTAACTAGTAGATTCTGTCTTAAAAAAATGTACTATTTAAAAACGAGTTAGTGTAGCATTGTATATAAACTGTAAGTGGTAAAGAACCCATCCATATTATGTAGAAGTTTTTTTTAACTCATAATGATTTATTCATTGAGGACCAGGGTATTAGTGGTACGCACAAGGTTGCGTACTGCGCACAAGGTTGCGTACTGGGATGCCTTCTTCACTATTGAGGTTGCAACGCGGTGCAACGGATTGAACAGGCTAAAAGCACAGACGGGAAGTTGAAGGTTATCCCAATACTTGGAAGTGAAGGGCAGTCCAGCTTAGATGGGCTATGATTTCTGTGGTTGATGATTTTTAGCTGTGGTTGATAGATTTTATCTGTATTTTTTAAGACGATAATAGACGATGAAGACATCGATGTGAACAATGTATACGGTTTTAGGGTCAAAAAATTATTTAGAGAATATATTTCAAGAAACTGTCCTATTTATTTTAATTTTTTTTAAAAATAAAAATATAAAAGAACATAACTATAATTGCTCTGCAGCTGGTTCCCTAGTCATTCGTATCTTGAGCATGCACTTATCTTCACCTCTGTTCCCTTTTCTTTTCATTTCCTTTTGCCATTCATGAATTAAAGTAGTTAAAAAAGGTACCTATCTTATTTCTCTAGTCTAAACTCTAAACTGATTTTCTTTTTGCTATGAGCTTTAAAAAGAAAAGCTAAAAAGAATTCAGCAGCCACTATATAAAACAGAGGGCTAAAAATACTACAAAACAAGCCAGGAACAAATCAAACATGGACATATGTCCAACTCCACGTTTGTCTTCTGGAAAGTTCTTCCCTTTGGAAATTTCTTCTTTAGAGTCAGCTTGCTCTTCTTAAACCCCCTTTCCCCCTCCTTTATCACATCCCATTATGGGTGGTGCACTCTCTTTTTTTTCTGTTAGGTCGCTTTAGTGAACCACTTTAGACAATTCGGAGAACGGAGAATCTGCACCGCTTATTTGGGCTTTTAAGTTCGAGCATCTAAGTTATTTTGCGCTATAGCGGCTATAACATTTCAGTATAATTAAATTTTAAAAATAATTAAAAAATGTTATATCATCACGGACAATACAAAGGAATAAAAACATAAAAACCTAAAAAAACAAAAAACTCGCAAAAAAGCAAAATTAAAAAACTAGAAGTCAGAAGTAGAAATTCTTTAGAGCGGCACCTCTAGCTGGCTTAGAACAGATTGCCAAAGTCTACACCTTTTTAAGACCAAATCACCAAAGTTTGTAGCTTTGTTTTTATGGGCTTGTTTGATTCGTGTCCATGCACTCCTAACAATGAAAAAAATATATTCCCGGCATTTTCTTTCAAAAAAAAATCTACTTTCGTAGGTTTTAAGGTGATGAATGAGTTGATTTTTACAATAATTTTGTCTCACTCTAAAAAATAATTTTGTGCCGCTACAGTTAGACATAATAACACATGTAAGTATTTTTAAAATTTTAAATTAGGGACACCATCCAAACACATCCCTAGTCCTTGCATCCAACTATCCAAGCTAAAACAACAGTAATGGCCACGTTCTTTTGGGTTTTTATCTTTTGGTTTTTGACTTCTTCAAAAGTTAAAGTAGACAGGACAATTTCTTGAAACGGATTCTTCAAATTGCTTCTTGAACCTAAAATCGTATGCACTTTCCATGTCGACGTCTCCACAGTCCACTACCCATATAAAAAAACAGATATAAACCATTAGCCATAGTAAAAAAAACATCAGTCACATTCCAAAAAGAACATACCCATTATATGGTTCAAAAGGTCCGTCATAAATGGAGTTTTGGTGAGTTTCTAAATAAAATTTTCATAAAATCTATGGTACTACTAGGCACAAGATAGTCTAATCCCACAAGCTGCATTGCCCTATGTTTGATCGCAGAGGAAGGCAATTTCTGTGGGTCCCACCACCATTACCACTACGATTGGGCAAGAGTCAAACTTATGTACAGGCCCACCCCCACATTTTATGTTCGGACAAGAGATGGGAATCCCTCAACTTTTGCATGGACGCCCCTTAACCTTTCTATTACTCCATGTAACATTCTTTTCTCATTTAACTAAAGAGATTCAAATAGTCATATCTTACAAGCAGTACTGCCAACTTATAATCATTATATGTTTTGTATTCTATATGATGAGATCAAAAAAATAAGACTAATATCGGATATGTTTAAAGGTAGTTAGAAGTGTTACTGTTTAGGTGATAATTTGGATGGTGATTTAGGGTCGTAAATTCCTAACTGAACATGGTAATTTGTTCGAGTTATAGATGGTAACTTAGAGTGCAAAGGATGGTAAACATTGAACTATTTTTACATACAAAAATGATGGTAAATTATTAACTTAGGGTGGTAATTTTTTAAAATTGCAAGTAACAATTTATGACACTAACGATGATAAATTTGAACCTTTTTACACAAACCCAAAAAATGATGTTAAATTCTAAAATTAATGTGGTAACATATTAAAGTTGTTAATGATAACTTTAAGGTGCAATGGGTGATAATTTTTGAGCTCTTTTACACTCACAAAAATGGTGATAACTTCTTCAAATTAGGGTGATAATTTGTTAAAGCTGACAACGGTAACTTATGATGCAATTGATGGTAAATTTTGGATCTTTTCAAACTTTACAAAATTGATGATGGTAATTTTGAAAACTTGGGGCGGTAATTTTCTAAAAATTTAGATGATAACTTAGGGTGCAACTGATGGCACTTTTGAACCTTTTCAAATTCACAAAAAATGATGATAATTTTGAGTTTAGGAGGGTAATTTGTTAAAAGTGTTCACATTTGTAACAAAATTGCCAACCTAAAATTCAATTAAGTTACCATATACCATTTTGAAAAATTACCATCTTAAATGCAAAATATCACTTGTGTATGAATTTGAGAAAAAATTCAAAACTTATCATTAGTCGAAACCTAGGTTATATATCCATTTTTAACTATTTACTACCCTATAGTTTAATAATTATCCTAGGTAGATAGTAACTTAGGCTCTAAACTCATGCTAAGCTTAGAAATGAAACATGGCAACTCTGTTCTGACCCATGGTCATATCTGATATTAGACTATTTGAGCTTGTATTTCACACAAACAAATGATAAGATGCAAGACAACATAAGATGCCTTTTTCTCAGCCTGGAAAAATGCAAGCAACCTGAAAGATGAGTGCGATGTTGATGGGTTGTGCATGCTTAATTAGAAAAGAATATAGTCCAAAGGGGACATGTGTAACAAGGAAAAAAAAGCCATGGTCATAGTAGTTTTATTTTGTTGATCTCATCACGTAGAATACAAAAAAAAAACAATGATTATAAGTTGGAAGTACTGTTCGTAAGATATGAGTATTTAAATCTTTTTGGTTAAATAAGAAAAGAATGTTCTACAGAATAATAGAAAGGTTAAGGGCCACCACGCAAAAGTTGATGGATTTTCATTTTTTGTCCAAGCGTGGAATGTGAGGGTGGAGCCCGTATATGAGTTTTGCCTAGTCACAGAGGGTCACGCCATAAGTCTATAGCGCTCTCCGGAGCGCCGTCGCCGCATCCTAGATTTTTAATATGTACATTTTGAATTAAAAGATGGCCCACGTCAAGTATTGGCGATGAGCTTTCGGAATTAAAAATCCGAAAGATATCTTTCAGAGTTTGTTTAGAATAATTGTCCCACAAGGGCTTTATTGTAGGAGAAAATCATGCCAAGCCTATACACGTGGCGGTTGCTAGAGAGTGGCCGGCGGTTTTTTGGATTAGTCCTGAAAATCTTGTTGTTGGACCCACATATCACCGACTCAACACGTGAATATACTCCATAGGCGGGGTTGACTGTTGATTATTCTCTTATCTCTTCTTTATCCTCGTACTGAACCTCTGACAAGTGCATGTTGACTATTTTCTCCCTAAAATTATGTGCTAACAAATAGTGCCTGAATTTAATAAAATTTTCAATCTAGTCATTTTTCCCTTAAACTTATCTGCTATTTTTTTTGTTGGAGCCGCAGTGGACAAAGTAGTTTTTGGTTCTGCCCCAACGAGTTTCTGCTTCTGCTTTTTAGCTTCTAGCTTTTTAATTTTATTTTATTTTGCTTTTTTGCTTTTTTTCTTTTTATTATTTGTGATGATATTTTTTTATTTTTAAATTCAATTAAGCTAAAAAAGCTAACAGTAGATATAGTATATTTTCAGCCGCTATAATAAAAAAGCAAGAAGTTTGGGCTCATAAGTCAGAATGAGCACTACCTTTGTCCTTAAACTTATCCACTCTTTTTTTTTTCTTAGAGCCGCAATGAATAGAGGGTCTATTCTTTTCGGTTTTAGGTTATGGGTTATGGCTGTGTCTTATAACTTTTTTAAGCTGTTTATGAGAGAGAATACAGAATAATAAAAACTTACGTGTTGTTTTGGTGGGTATATTGTAGGAAAAATGAAAAATAACTTTTAAAAGCCGAAAAGAAAAGATCAGAGATAGGTAGAGAGGGCACAGAAAAGAGAGAGAAAAGGCACAGAAAAGAGAGAGAGAATAGGTAACCCTAAATACACATCTAGATCACCCCTGCCACGTGGTGGCTAGTACAACTTTCCGACCATCTTGGTGCGAGGTGGGGAGGATATCAATAACATCAGCAGGGGCGGTGGCTGCAAAGGGCCTGTTCTTTTTAGTTTCTCAAAACAGTTTTTAGTTTTTGTTACAGTATCTAACTTTTAAACGGAGTATTTTTTTAAGATGAAGTTTACAAGTTAATTATAGTACACGTTAAAAGTCCAACATTTGTACCATCCAAAATCGCAAGTGAGTATCTCTCTCTTCGTAATCTCTGTCGCAAACAGCTAAAATTCAAAAATTTCAGTCAAAAGCTATAAGCCGTAGCAAAAAAACAGACCCAAAATGCGCTTTAGGGGTGCAGTTTTCACTGTATACTTCGCCTAAAACAAAGCACGTAGATTACACAATTCTCGTAGATGACAGATACATAAGCTCAAAAGGAATAATCAAAAGCAAACCATCTAAAACAAGCACAAACGACCAAAAAAAAAAAAAAACCACATAGATGCATCTCCAGCACAGCCGGACCACTTAGGATCCATAAGAGCTAAAGATAATCGACATATAATTAAGGAGATCAAACCATATCCAAACAAAGTAAACGAACTAGATTTTCTTTTTTCCTCACGCTCCAGAAAAGCAAAAAAAGTCCGTCCTCGCTTGCTTTCCCTGCCTCAATTTGTGTTTTGTTTTTCTAAAAAAGATAAAATTGCAGTGCTTTCTTCGGCTAGAGTACAAAGAACGTGTCCTGTCTTTATTTGGCTTTTGTTATTCTATTTCTACAAATAGACCCGTCTATAAACTATTTTCAAGAATGGCTCTTTTCTCTTTTCTCAGCACCAACACGAACGGCGCTGATCTCACTGCCCATACTTCTGGCGTTGAGCAAGGCGCCACATCACCCGCGTCGTCCACATCGACTGGAGTTCAACTGTGCTGACGTGCTGCAGCTTGGCACCAGGTTATTTGGTGCTGAGACTGATAGCGCAAAATATTTAGAGTAATCACGTTATCTATAATTTATTGATTCAAGTTATAAAAAATTATACATATATATAGTTTACCATAGTTAATAGAAACATATGTCTAATGTGAACACAAGAATAATGTGAACATAATATAAGATTAATGTGAATTCAAGAGGTTGAGCACAAAGCACGAGAAGACGAGGTGTTTGGTAACCAAAGGGTCAGGCTAACATGCCTCTGTAGTCTGAACGTCAGCAATGCGGATGTTCAGACTGGATTTGAACTCCATGAAGACAGAGGCAGGCAACCCTTTGTGAAGATGTCTACGAACTGTGATGATGTCGGTACATGAAGAACGCGAACATAATTGAGGGCGATGTGCTCCTGGTGGTGCGACAGCTTATGCTCACGAATGACGGGCCAGCGATGATGATATGACATGATGACGATGGTAGATGGGGTGCTCGGAAGGCCGCGGAGGGAGGGCTATGTCAACAAGCGCGCCGCGTCATGACATGATGTCATCGGAGAAAAGGAGGTGCTAGAGAGGTCAAAGCCAAGACAGTGAAGTCCGGGGCTGAGGAATGTCGACGGGTCAGTAGAGTGACGCAAACCGATCTATGATCGAAAAAATAGAGAAAATCCGATATGAAGATGACCGGGGAAACTCTAATTAGTAGCTGATCGGATGATCGGTGACATGACTAAACTACAGGTTGCAGAGCCCCCGGGAGAAATCATGCAGACGAGATCATCTCCCAAGGGTGGCATGGTGGAAGCTGTGGAGGCAGCGCTGATACCATGAGAGTGTGAAATATTTGGAGGCAATCACGCTATATAAGTCATTTATTTAAGTCACAAAGGGTTACACATATATATAACCTAGCAAAGCTAATGGGAACACATGACTAATGTGAACACAACACAAGATTAATGTAAACTCAAGAGGTTGAGCACAAAGTACGAGGAGGCGAGGCGTTCGGTAACCAAAAGGTCAAGCTAACAAAATATTTGGAGGCAATCATACTATATAATTCATTTATTTAAGTCACAAAGGGTTACATATATATACCTAGCATAGCTAATGTGAACACAAGACTAATATGAACACAACACAAGATTAATGTGTACTCAAGAGGTTGAGCACAAAGCACGAGAAGGCGAGACGTTCAATAACTAAAAGGTCAGGTTAACACACCCCTGCAGTCTGAGCGTCGACCATGTGGACGTTCAGGCTGGATCTGAACTCCGTGAACACAGAGGTAGGCAACCTCTTAGTGAAAATGTCTGTGAACTGTGATGACGTCGGTACATGAAGAACGCTGTAGGATCAAGGATAATCGACTAGAGGGGGTGAATAGGAGGTTTTAAAAATTCTTGCCTAATTGAATAAGTTATTATTAAGATTACTAGGCAATTAAGCTAAGACAACCAAACCAACTCAATTCTAGCAATACTAAGCAATTGATATAATAACAAATCTCAAGCACTATCAAATATAATCAAATTGCTTATCAAAAGTAAATGCTAAAGAAGACAAAGAACTGATCACAATGAGACACGCGATATTTTTCCGTGGTATCGAAGATTTGTCGGTCTTCACTAGTCCACGTTAAGGAAAGCCCAAACGCTCTTGGACCGGCTCCACGAATTAAGCCTTGCTCCTCGGTCACTAGGGGTAACTCTTCCTCCGCTCTGGAGACGGCGAGCTCCAAACCACTCACAACTTGGCTCGGGCTTCTTCACAATCTTCCTTTAAGAAGTCAGTGGGCAATCAACCTTCCCATCATCTATGTGCCGGCAAGCACCAAGAGAATAAACCAATGATTTCACTTGACGGCGCTCAAGTGCAATTGGATCAACTAGAATTTCATGCACTTGAAAATCTCTTCACTACTCAAAATGAGTGCTCAAGTGAAAAAGAGAGTGGAGTGAATGCTCTAGGACTCAAGATGATCAATACAAGTTCAGTAACCTGCCCAAAGGCAGGTGAAGGGGTATTTATACCCTCACCAACCAAAACTAACCGTTGCTAAAAATTAATCTGAAAAATTCAGGGAAATCAGAATTACTGCCGCTGTAAGTGGGGACAAATCAGTGCGGTATTATAAGTGCGGTATTATAAGTGCGGTATTACCGCACTACGGTTGTTCTGCCGTGCTGAGTCTGGTACTTCTGATTTTTGGCTAGTTAAGTTTTTCTCGGGGTGTTTTCTAGAAAAAACATACCAAAAATCGGTAGTTTCGTAGTACCGTACGGTACTACCGCATTGCCGTGTCATGTCACGACGTCATTGGAGGAGAGGAGGCGCTAGAGAGGTCAAAGCAAAGGCGGTAAAGTCTGAAGCCAAGGAACTTCAACGGGTCGGTAGAGCGATGCAAACCGATCTATGATCGGAAAAGTAGAGAAAATCTGATCTAAAAATGACTGGAAAAACTCTAATTAGTAGTCGATCGGATGATCGACGACATGACTTAAACTATGGGTTGCGTAGCCCTCGGGAGAGATCATAGAGATGAGATTATCTCCCAGGAGGCGGCTCAGGAACGACACCGCTCTGAAACATTGAGAGTGTGAAATATTTGGAGCAATCACGCTATCTGTAATTCGTTGATTCAAGTCACAAAGGTTTGCACATATATATAGCCTATCATGGCTAATCGGAACAAATGACTAATGTGAACACAAAATTAATGTGAACATAATACAAGATTAATGTGAACTCAAGATGTTGAGTACAAAACATGAGGAGGCAAGGCATTCGGTAACTAAAGGATCATACTAATAGAGACAACGAGATCACTTTCAATGATGCGATGATATATTTAGTACTGTAGCGAGTTTTTTTAGAATTGTCCCCAAACATACATTTTTTTATAAAAATTTGGCCCCACTTATAACTGCGAGAGCAGCGGCAGGTGACACGTGTCACCTACCAAGCTCCCATGTCGTGGAAGGTGGTAGCGCCCGCGATAGCATAGCGAGAAAAAACATGTGTTTAGGGGTAGTTTTGAAAAAAAAAGATCGCTAAAGTGACAAAATATACAATGACTTCGCTTTCAATCACAGTTCTGAAGAGTATTAGTGTATCCATTTAAGAATCATGTTGTTACCTCATGCACTTGTTTTGAACTAGTCTATAGGCATCTTTTTATCTTAGGTTTTCGGCTTTTCTATAGTAACTATATTTCAAACAGAGTGTTTTTCAAGACGAGTCTTTATGTTGATTGTAGTAAATACTGTAGCGACTTCATTTATATCGGGCAAAACTGCACATGAGTTTCTCTTACTCCGTACTCTCTTATGGCATCTCTATCAGCTATTACTATTCATCAACCATAGCTAAAAGCTACCAGACACAACCTAAAAGAACAAAACTAGCCCATTGGTAGCAAACTAGTAGGATACCAGACAAACCCATATCCTTAGTAACAGTAGATGGTTTGTTATTATCCTATTGTTGGGATACAGGTAGGCTACACTAGCGCAAATTAAACTTTTCTACCACATAAACTAAGAAGCTATGCAAGCAAGAGATCATAGATCGTTACCACTAGACATGTAGTGCAGCGAAAGTAGAGTTGAAGCAGCCGATTCAATGAAGAGCACGTGGATGTAGTGGAAGTAGTCGATCATCCTCCAACCAATCGTCTCTTCGCCGCGATCGTCCCGATCAGTGCTGTAATAGTAGCAGCGTCTCTATCGAGATCTACATATCTAGGGATGAAATACCGTGCATCGGCGTGCTAGCACTAGTGTGCACGGTAAGGATTATGAGAGGTGGCAGCAAGGGTTTCAATAGGTGTGTTTCGGGATACCTCCCTCAGCCCCCGCACCTCTCCTTATATTTCCTCCAATCGGATCCTTATCTGATACGAGTAGATATCGTATCCTACTCGGAGGCTTTCATTCGAACCCCTATCGTTCTAGTTTAGTAAGTGTGTGACCCTGTAGATTCATGTATATTTGGCTATGGGCCAAAAACTCATTTTCAGTCTATAAGTCGGTAGTGGTCTCTAGTAGAACACAACGACTCCCAAATATACATAAAGATCATATCAGACGAACTTATATAGTGCTTTTGTACCGATCCCTTTGCCTCATGATACCAGATCAAACTCAAGGCGAGAAACGTGCCATCTTATGATAGCTCGATCATTCACTCGAATATGTAGTGGATTACTCAGCTATGATTGACTCCTTAACCACATTCGGTATGGCCATGCGCTTTCTTAATTCAACCACATCGAGGGGCTCAGAGATATCTCTCCTGTTATATTGGATGGGCAAATTCCATCTTGATCGCTCATATTGCTCTATATATTTTATAGTAAACCCGAAAACTACCTTTATGATCACTCAGTCACTGAGTAGTATTTGGTAACTCCTAAGTAAACTATTATACATGTAGAAAATAATGACGATCGCAGGTCTAAGAATCCTGCACACTATATATAAGGCCAATTGATGACACTTAAGAATATAACAATTCCTGTAGTGTCTCATGGTGGGTTAATTCAATATCATATTCTCTAATATATGTCCACATTTTTGATTTGATATCCTATATCCATAATCCGTGAAACATGATTATCAATCAATACATGTGCTGATTTGTAAATTATAATTGTCCCACTTAATAATATAAGATCAGGGATAATTTAGAATAACATCAAAACATAAATAATGAGTTCCATGAACAAGTCACATACTTATTGACTAATATGAAATACATTTATTCAAGGGATAAAATATCATATTATTCAAAAGATCATAAATATAAAAGTGATAAAATCATCTCTATGATTGTCTCTAGGGCATATCACTAACACCTACAACACCACTACTTATATTTGCAAAGCAAGCAACGACGGCCATTTTGGCCACATCTTATACGATAATTGGTAATCTAACTAATCGTTGTTAGTTTGATTTCATGGGATTTAATTACACTAGTGGTTGCTACTCTATTGATACTACGAGAATAAAATGAGCTACTTCACAATTTATTTTGAGCTACCTATACTTTGTAGAATCACGGTTAATTTGTAAATTCATATGAAAAGTTTTCATACTAGCCTATGTAGTAATATGGTACACCCTCTGTTGATTTTATAAGACCTTTCACGTTAGCTTCAAAGGGGTAGAAATTTTCACAATAATAGAAAGAAAAATAGAAAGATTTGCACTATTATTTGGTGCCTTCATATTATAACAATGCAAATCAATCATATATATGTCGACGATTTAGTCAACAATTGTACAAGATAACGAAGGAAGCGCTAGAACTCACGAACTAATGGCAAAATGGGATGTCTTTATTATTAGGAGTATATCACAAGGGTGCTCATTGACTTTGGGGAATAATAAGCATAATCTAGTTACAAGTGAATTTGTCCTATCCTACTACCCGATGGGTCCTTATATAATGCCGAAAAGGTGGTAGTTGCCATTGTCAGAGAAGGTGTCTTCTTGTCCCAAAAGGTGATGCCAACTTCTGAAGACTCGTTCTCCTTTGGACAAGCTTTGATTAAGCATATTATTCTTTCTAAATTCATATAAATTCAAGCTCTACCTTCCATTACTATTTATATTAATTTTTTATTTGGTTTTTGGCTCTATTTTGGTATTTATTTGTGTTTCATTCTTCATTGGCATAGACATTGACATGTTAGGGACTTTCGGAGGACTAGGAGAAGATCAAGCTCAAGATCAAGACCCATTCTAGCAAGTGTGCTTTGGTCGCATTGAACCTAGTTTTTACAAAGCTACTTTGTTTTATTAAACTCTCGTGCTACTTTTATATGAACCTCACTTGGAAGAAGTTAATATTAGTTGCTTATTTATCTACCTTGATTACTTTTATGCCATGAATTACTTGTCACCCTATGTTGGACAATTATTAGTTGGACATATTTTATAATACCAATGTGGGTTGGTGTAGTTTTGATTAGCCATGCTTAAGGTTATGGAATCATCTTTTGGAAGCAAATCCTTACACCTGATTAATGATATATGCAATTACTTTTGTGAATAAATGTGTGCGTTGTGTGCTATGCACTATTGATGGCATATGTTGCACTTTAAAAATAAGTTTGGTGGATAAATGATTTCAACTGAGGTGAATAGGAGAACTATGTGCTAGTCTATGGTAGGCTTAGTGCACTTGTGGTTAGACGCCCTGGTCAATTAAGGACATCACTTTGTGTGCCATTGAACTGAGCCTCTCGTACAACCACATGCTCTATGGAAAGGGTATGGCTTAGTAAGTTATCGAGTTCCAGCATCGACACCTTAGGTTGTAGCTTAGGCTTAGTGCATAAGGTGTAGGGTGTAGCAACTTATGAGGGCTACATCATGGATGACTCCTGTCCTCCGAATCCAATTGTGAGTCCCCTTTCCACCTCTCCTATGTTGTGTAAGGGGTAGGGTGGTGAGGACCAGGCTTATTGGGAGGGTCAATGTCAGAGCGGAGTTTCCAAAAGGTCCTGTCATGATTTCTCCGCCACACATCAAAGATAGTGTACTTATCATGTGGCAATATATAAGATGATCATATCTTGTGAGGAAAGTTGTACAACTTCTACTAAGTGTTAATAAAAATATTCAAATAGTCATGTGTGCGGTCATGGACATGCTTAGGAATTTCACACAAGAGGTAGATTTTCATACAACAAAGCTGGGAAGGAACAGTGAATGTGTTAAACTTGATGGGCTATGTGACAACAGTTTACTTGATTATTTATTTATTATATTGTTTTCAAAGTTATGATTTTCATCTATTTACTATATTATAAAGTCAACTATCACTTTGTGCAAAATAAATCATGATAGCCATTCCTTTGTAATAAGCCTTGCATCTATGTATATATTGCATTCTATGAACAATTTGTTGAGTACTTCATGTACTCACTCTTACTATCTCATCACCATCATCGGCAATTGGAGAAGGAGAATCTAGTCCTTTGGTCGATGAGGAATACTACAAGGAGCATGATAATTAGGTCCCATTCCCCAGTTGATTGCATATGGCATGTTGATGGGTTATCATTGTCGAAATTATCTTTATTTTTGCTTGTGCTAAGCCTACATGGCTAAATAAGTGTAAACTCTGACCATAAGGTCTCACTAGTTTTCTCTTTAATAAATAAGTACTTTATTAATTATTGATTGTGTATGGAATGATATTTCATCGATGTTGCCACTGTATGCACTAGCGTGATTCTGGATTAAAGCAGTATACACATAGTGTCCGGATTTTTATATTCAAGTCCCGACAATCCTCATCAATATAGATATTAATTATGTTGTAGTTGTATGATAAAACTATATTGCACCACTATTTGTTGGACCCATATTATAACAATGCAAATCAATCAGTATAAATAACAAATATGTTGTAGTTGTATGATAAAACTATTTTTCAACCATAGGATTATGATCTTTTCTGAGATATCATAGGATTATAATTGTATAACAAAACTTGAGCTACTATCTTTTTATCAAATATATGTATTGTACTATCTATATCTAGCCGCACAATTAGACTGACAGTCCTGCTAGTTTTTTTGAAAGCATGATTAAGGGAATAAGAATGTGTTAGCACATTAATAATGCCTAGATGATAGCATGGTTAACACAAGTGACGATGCCCTAGTCATACAAGAGAAGAGCGAGTAGCTAGTAATCTATGGTGGTTCTCCTTGCTTTTACTAAACTACTAATTGTTCTCGTGAGTAGCTTCCATGGCCAAAGCATCCACAACTAGGCTCTATTCAAAAGTGTTGTGACTTTTCGTTGTGAATTTTGTCATTTGGCTGATTGCAAGAGAGATTAAGGGAGTAAATACACTCATGTTGAAAATCTACTCCGTTCAAAATGGTTTCTACAGTGACTCCTACAAACAGCTTATAGAAACCAACTTAAGAAGCTACTCTATTCAAAAGCCAGCTTCTAAAAACCAAAATATGTTTTGAACAGGCCCTAATCACCTTGTGCAACTTAATTAGACTTGGGTGGTGGAAATAATGGCCAGCCTAGTCCACAATGCACCCGGTGTATGCGAAGGTTGGACATAGGATGCATGCATGCATGATGCAAGAATTTTTTTTAAATAATCTATTTTTTTAGTTAAAATACATAAATATAAATTTTTTTACAAGAATGGTCTCCAATCGCCCAACTGTTGTGTGACTGAAACTTGTCGCCCAATAGCCGCGTGACACGTAGGCAGTCCATGGACCATTGGGCAATATAATTGCAGTCGCCGAACAGTCAAGCGACTGGGACCAGTCGCCAAACCGTTAGGCGACTGCAGGTCTAATCTTCCAACCGTTCGGCGACTAGACAAGCATATAAATCGACCGCTCGGCTGAGCCCCTGGCCATTTCCATCCGCCAACGCCGCGCCGCGAAGAGAAAAAAGAGAAGGGAAAGAAAGAAGAGAAGAGGAGAGGAGAGGAGAGGAGAGGAGAGGGAAGAACAAGAGAGGAGAGGAGAGGGCGAGGGAGAGGAAGAAGGAGAAGTTCCGCTACTTCTAGGAGGTAAACTTTTTTGTATGTTGTAGTCAATATTTTTTGTATGATGTAAATAATTTGTTTAATGTATAATTACGATCCGTAGAAATTTATAGTTGTAAGTAAATAGTTATAGAAAATTTAGTCAATGTAGTTATAAAAAAATTCCGTAGAAATTTATAGTTGTAAAAAATTTAGTGAATATAGTTATAGAAAATTAGCATCCATAGAAAATTATAGTTGTAGAAAATTAGCAGCCATAACAAATTAGCATCTATAAAAAATTCTAGTTGTAGAAGAGTTAGTCAATATTATATACAAAATAATCTAGCATAGAAAAATATAGTTGTTCAAAATTTAGTCAACACTTTAGTACGAAGTAAATAGTTCGCTTTGTGCAAAATATTATTAGATAACATTTGTGATTAATTAGGAATAAATTTAATGTCATCAGTACATCAAAAAATCACGTGTACCATTACAACTCGTATATTGGCATTTAAATCAGTATGTCATGTAAATTGTGAAAACCCATTAGGAATAATTTACAGTAGGAGAGAGGTCGAGCAGTGAGAGAAGAGCAGTGTCGGTGTGCATGGGAGAAGATAGGGAGATGATGCGTATTGGGGCAGAGGAAAGGGAGTGGTGTCGGTGCGAATTAGGAGGGGTTATGCTATGAGGGTAGTGTAGTAGTTCATAATTGACGAACGATCGTAGAAATATAAATTATAGTACATCATTAGTCACATACTGTGCAATGCGATTTGACTAGTTGCAATATTGAAAATATTTACAGGTAGACATCAGCAATGCCGATGCCCACTACATTGAAAGTGCATTACGGTGTCGGCACTGTTCGTGAAGGTCCGAACGGTGTTGACTTGAGCAGTTTTGCATAAGCCACTCTAGTACATCCAGACAGCAAGAATGCTCAAATCGTAGATATGATGTACTGGCTCACCCCATAGTTTCTCCTTGGACCTTGAGGTTTGCAACATCGTCATACAAGGGCCTTGGAGCTGGTCTCCCATAGACATTAGATGGGAGTTGAGAACATTGATGTGCACTATTGCATGGAAAGGGTTTGTGCAAGGTTGCCAATGCTGTAGATACGAGTGCGTGTTGTTTGTGCAACATTGTCCAATAGAATTTGTACAAAGCCGTGCCGACAGCTATCATCCAGGTGGTGCGAGCAGCTCGGACGGCCAGCATGTTGGTGAAGAGGAGGACCCGAAGGCCGGTGTCACAGAGGTTGCAGAAGAAGTTGCTCGTGACGAGGCTAATGCAGTACATGGAGGAGAGGAAAAAGGGTTAAAACAAGGTGAGCCTACAGGACAGGCTGATGAAGGAGAGTATATGGAGTACATAATGCATCAAATAGAGAGTGATGACTGGATGACCTGGGCTAAAGAGGAAGTTGTACAGGAGGACAACAAGGACATTTCTAATGAGGACGAAGCTCCCATCCCATAGGAATGGAATAGGTTTGATGCTGAGAGTGTTGCTGCACATGACGAGCATGAATCACCGTGAGAGTATCATGGTACAGAGATTTGGTTGCACTCAATGTTTGCTGACAAGGCATTGTTGCAGGATTCCATCAAGCTATGGGCTTTGTTCATACAGTGGACTTTTCGGGTACATGTCTGACGCCCTTCCTGTTCGATTCGCTGCGCTCTACTTTCCATAGTACGGTCTTAATAACTTTTTTCTTGTGTTCAGGTGGAGCGGATAGGCCCGGTCGCGGATGTGCGCAGGTATCATGGCACCTGGAGGCCTACTTGCTATGGCTATTTGGTTGGATGCTCTTTACTAGCAGCCACGGCAACACCGTCGACGCGCACCTCATTGCTTACGCTAGGGCCATCGCCGACAGGGAGTCCCCCCAAATCAGCTGGGGTTCAGCCGCACTTGCTATGACGCATCACCAAGGAAAACTCGATCCTTGTGGGGTGTCCGCTGCTACTACAGTTGTGGTTGTTTGAGCGCTTCAGCCTCGAACGACCCATATTCAGGGACATCACTTTGTACGGGGTAGAGATGTACCTAGGGGGAGAGGTGGACCAGCCTACAGTGGGTTCTCTTTGGTGCCATGGACAAGTACGTAGTCTCACTTGCAATTAATTCCTTCGTATCATGGATCGTCCTATGTAACAGCTGGTGTTCCTTGCAGGTACATTTCGTGCACATTTAAGTTACTCGGGCGTATATGCCCTTCGTGGAGTAGTTCAACCGGCTCATGGCTGACGACGTGCGCTGGGAGCTCTACTCCCCTAAGGCACTGGAGAGCCATGCTTCTGACGAGCTATCCTCGTTGTGCTGGCACAACTGGGCTTTCTGGCTGACGTGAAGGAAGTTCGTGTTCGATGTCTTTGTGGAGGACTACATGGTGCATCATGATAAGGACATCACTTCTTTAGATACACACAATACTCATCCACATGATGCTAGGTAAGAAACTATGACGAGGACACGTGCATCATAATTGAATTATCAGGTGAGCTTGTTCCTAGGGTTGTTTAATTCAGCTTCTAGGAATAAGTTACTGCCTGATGCTTGTAATGTGTTTGTGCTTAGAAACATGGGAAAGGACCAAGAAGAGGCATATGAGTCACGGACATACTTGGAATGAACATTGGAGGTCACCACATCACTCTGAGACTAGGACAATAAAGAATGAAAGCTGGGCATGTTCTAGAATCCAGTTCGGCCTTCGAAGATAGCGCTGAATTCAAGTGAGTATAGAAGATGCGTACGGAGTCCAAATGAGGTGATATTAGACTTGCTGGAAAACTTATGAAGTTCTCTTTCCAATGGTTTTGGTCCTACCTTAAAACTCCACCTGAGTATGTTATAATCTATAAAATAATTCCAAATCAGTTTCAAACCTAGGCCCTGAGCCCTATATCGGTTTGAGCCCAACTAGGGAGCTGTAGTAGGATATTCCCCCACCTTCATGAACATGCTCCCCATATCCCTATCCCCTCAAAACTACCAGGGATGCTACTTTTAGGGTTTAGACTTCTTTAGATTGATTTTTATTTAGAAAATATCGGTTGTGTACTTGTGTCGACCTACGGTGACTTCAGGCCTCTCGATTGTTCAATGAAACTTTGTATTTCATTTGCAAATTTAGATCACACTTATTTCTTTATTTCTTGATTATCAATTGCTTGCAGGAAAGATCAGTTGTGCTGGGCACGGTTGGTAACGACAAGGGTGTGTTGTAGTGATTATAGGATGAACTTGATCGTTTTGGTCAAGTTGTCTTGTTGTCAACGTCATATCAAACAATCGTAGTTATCGTTCTCATCAGAAGATCGGGCCAAATCCCCTCATCAATTGGTATCAGAGCACAGACTGCCAGTGAGATTTCAATTTTTGTTTGTTTTTTATACCTATAACTAGAAAATTACCCTACAAAAATATTAATTCATTGAAAATCACCAAAACTGAACCATAGTTGTGCCTTTGTGATTTTAGTTTTTGTTTTACCGTATTGATTTTTTGTCCATCGTGAAGTTTTAGTTGCTGGTTTGGGTCCAGTGTTTCGATTTTAGTTTTGGGTGTTGCATCTGAAAATAAAAACAAAATTTGTTAGATTTGTTTTAGGGTTGGCGATTGCTCTTCGCTGCTGAGTTTGCGCCACCAGATCTTTGGGGAGATAGAGATCAACTTAGTTTTTTCTTTTGTTTTGGCTAGCCAAATCACCTAGGACAGAGTTGTGTTCGGATTCTGAATTTTTGGGTCCGAGTTCAGGACAATTTCGTGCAATGTTAGTTAAAACAACCATAACTTTTGCATACGAACTTGGATTGCAGTGTTCTTTGACTCATTGGAAAGCTAGCGAAAAGTTACATCCAACATAAAGACTAAGTACATAAGTCTTTGGAAAAAGTGAAGATCCACAAAAAAGGTTGTTTAGGGCCTCAAAATAGCCTCCTAAGTTTTAGCACCCATTTTCGGCGTCCATTTGCTGTGTAGTTTGAGTTTTCTTTCATTCCAGATTGTGTAATCTTTATTTTTTGTTTAGCTCA
Source organism: Melocanna baccifera (assembly GCA_036346265.1). Lineage (NCBI taxonomy): Eukaryota > Viridiplantae > Streptophyta > Magnoliopsida > Poales > Poaceae > Melocanna > Melocanna baccifera. The sequence goes on along the minus strand of CM070705.1, from coordinate 9,516,044 downwards.
AAAAAAAGAAAAAAAGTGGTAGGTGCAAAAAGAAAAATAAAAAAAAGCCACACAAGATATAAAAAAGGAAGAAAAGAGGCGAGTGCAAAAAAAAAAAAAAAACCACACAAGTTAAAAAAAAGTAAAAAAAAGGAAGAAAATTTTGCGACATTGTTTATTTCTAGATTTTGAGCTCTTTTTGTATAGCCATTGTGTTGTCTAATGTTTGCTTACTTGAGATAGGGTCGAGTACTAGTTTGTACTAGCAATTTAGGCGAGTACTTTGAACTATTTTTCATCTAGTGTAATTCTGAAATTAGATACTGCCATTCCTTTGCTACTTACATATTGCCTGTCCGAGCTCCACATACTATTAATTGAACATGTCTCGACATATTGACAATCGCTATGCTCATCACTCTAGTCAAGTTACCATGAACTACCCACCTGTTGTACCACCTACTTTGCTTGGTAAGAATCTTGTAAGCATTTGATAAGAGCTTGAAAGTGTGATACTTCTGTAGCCTAAGTACCTAGTAGTTCATAGGGAGCTAACAAATTTTGTTGTGAGTGTCTTGTATTCTACTAACAATGGCAGGTTCATAAAATTCAAAACACGGTGGCAAGAATGATGACCAATCTTCAAAAGTTGAGAGTGCCGGTCTCTCACTCCTCGCAAAAGGATGTTTGTGCAAGACTTCAACCATGGGGTAAATAAGAGAACAAAGGAGATCAACAACGTGTTGGATTAGCTCAATGGCACCATCACCACTATCAACAACAGAGTTTTAGAACCTTAAGCAACGTCCACCACCACTAGCTGCTCGACGAGCTTTGTTCCTCCCTCACTCTTCGGCGGATGAGGATGATGACATTAAAAAGAACAACTGCATGCCGATTCTGAAGTTGAGGGCCCCGATGACCGTGACCGTCATCGACTTAGGTAAAATCGATAAGGTATGGGTAGGTACAAAGGGAGGTACGTGATAATGATGTATTCATAAAAATCAAGTTTACAATTCTCTCATTTGCTGGTAGATATGACCCTGAAGTTTATCTTGATTGAGAATTAAAATTAGATTAAAAATTTACATGCTATGATTTCTCTGATAATAAAAGAATTAAGGCTGCTACTAGTGAATTCATTGATTTTGCATCAATTTAGTGGAGAGAACCATGTACACTACCACAATACCTAGAAATTGGGATGATTTGTGCCTGCATACTTTTCTCATGACATGTTAAATAAATTGTAATACTTAAAATAAGGTAATAGGTTAGCAGAGGAATACTATTAAGAATTGTAAATTGGCTTATTGCGTTATGGTTTGGAAGAAACTGAAGAAGCTAAAATGGCTAGAATTTTGGGAGAGCTTAACCAAAAAATTCAAGACATACTTGATTATAAGAAATACAATTCTATTACTTGTTTGTTTCATCTTGCTTGGAAAGCTGAAAGATAAGTACAGGGGTGACACATAAGAACTAGAAGTCATTTCGGGGGCTCTTCTTTCTTCAAACAAAGTGATGGCATGGCAAGGGTGCCCATTTCATCTACACCAAATCGAGGGCACTCTATTTCTATTTCTACACCCTCACATGCACCTAAAGTAAGTAAGGCTACAACTGTTCAGGCTCCCATCAAATCTACTCCAACAAAGAGTGCATCTTTAGTTGCTTTCATGTCGAGACCCGAATATGCAAATCCGGACTCTCTGTGTATACTGCACTAGTCCTAGAATCATGCTAGTGCACACAGTCAAACATAGATGTAATCACAACCATATACACGTTAAAATAAAGGAAAAACTCAAATATCGATAAATATCAAGAGTACGACCTTATGGTCAAGCTTACAATAGACTTGCCCAAAGGGCTTAACAAAAACTAGCAGCGAAAATCCAAAATAATGCGTAGTGGCCAATTGACAAGTCCACAGGCTATCGAGTAGAGAACGAAGCCTAATTCGTGAAGTCGTCGAAGTACCCTCCTTCTGGAACCTCCTGCTGGTGATACTCCTCTTCCTCAGCTGAGCAACATTGGGCGTAAAGCTGTGGGTACATTGGTACTCAGCAAGTCGTTTGTAACAAATGAATGCAATATAGTATGCAAGGCTTACCAAAGGATGGCTGAAAGGTTAATTTGCATAAAAATGACATTTGAAATATAATAAATAGATTGAAGGCGAACTTTGAGTAAAACAGTAATAAATAGATAATCAAAAGAATTGAAATAAACCACTTATGGACCTCTCATCCACAAGTTAAACCCATCGCTTATGGACCTCCCCTCCATAAGCCAAACCAACAGCGAATTAACCAATCTATACCTCGTGTGAAATCACCGAGCATTGTCCATGACCGAGGATGCGGCTATTCGAATAGTTTTACACTTTGCAGAGGTTGCACAACAGTACCCACACAATGTGATAATCCTCACGTTAAAGAAAATCACAACAAGGCCTTTACAAAATTCAGTTCTAACCCAATCCCATCTGCTAGGGTTTTGCATCACACCCCCCTTGCGCCTCATTGAAATCAGCAACCATGTTCATCACAATGGCGAGATTGAAGTTAAAACATCCCAAATTAATCAACCAGGTCTATCCTATACTAAACATGTGGTTTGCACGGTAAGACTCAGATCAATGGTGCACAAAGTTAAGTTCTTAAGTCTACCCGGGTGAGACTACTACATCCCTCGAAGTGCTCCAACACTTCCCCCTTTACTGCATGATCACTCGCCCGAGTGCAAAACTAAGTTTGTATAACCACGCCAATGACACACCAATGTCATGGCACACATTTTAATAAACGTGGCACCAATCACCATTCCATAACACATTAAGTCAAATTGATAATTCACATGTGATGATAAACCCAATCATAAATTAAGCAATGCTAAGCATACTAATCGTACAACCCATGTAACAAATATCATAGCATCACTAGTATGTTTTCCAACCTATGGTGACAATGGTATCATGACATTCAAAATTATCAAGGAGGGATGAATTCAATTGGGGCAATAACTACTAGGTACAAGGTTTTGTAATAAAGTAGCAATGCAATGTAATTTAAAATAAAATAATTAAATAATATATTGCAAATTGGGTTCAACATGATCAAAGGACACGACTTACCTGGGTTATGCTCAGCGAGGTACTCTTGGTCTTCGGGCGAAGCTCTTGCTCCTCCGGAATCCGAATCTAACGAGAGAGAAAATAACCAAAATAAGAAAAACACATAAAATAATAAGCAAATAAACTCCAAATATCATGAAACCAGAACCAAAAGCTAAAGCTCGATTTTAGATGAATTTAAAAAAAAGAACGGGGTCAATCGAAGCTAAGACGAGGGAGAACGGGCTCTCCAAAAATTTATTGTAAAGAAAAACCTGAAAATTCGAAAATGATACTGTGCTGTGGACCGAGTGTATGGTAGGCCAAGTCCACGGTAGACATGGTCCACGAAACAGTGTGCTAGGGCTGACGTGGCTGACGGAGGGAGTGACACGTGGCATGCTGATGTGGCCTGCTGACGTGGCTGCCACGTGGCTCGGGTGGTGGGTTTTTGCTGACGTGGCGTGACACGTGGCTACCACATTGTCTGCAGGGCTGATGTGGACGGCTCAGGTGTGGGGCGGTGACGCTTGATCAGACGGTCGAGAAAGCGACACGTGTCGCGATCTATACCGAAGATCCGGATCTGAACCCACAGTTGTGATGTGAGGCTTGGGCCATTGGATCAACGACGCGTGTTCGGCACGCTTTCCGAAGCGTCGCGAGGCGCGGGCATGACGCGGGTCTGGGCGCGTGGACCGAGGCGTCGGCGCGGCGCGGGCGAAGCGAGGGTGAGCGCGCGTGCGCGGGGTGAGTTCGGCGGCGGCATCGCGACGGTGTCCGGCCCCGGAGACGGAGGGGAAGGAGGTTCGGCGGGCGCGGGAACAACCGAAACGGCGGCGGCTTATCGGCGGTTGAGACGACGGCAGGAGTGACGACCGGAGCTCAGGCGGCGGTGCGGGTCCTCCGGAGGCGGCGGGGTGCAACGGCACGGCTCAGCGAGGAAGCGACGGCACACGGTGGTTGGCGGCGGCGCGGGTGAGAGGAGGCGGTGGCTTGCTGCACCCGAACCGAGGACGACGCGGTTATATGCACGCGAACTGAGGGACAGGTTCGGGACGAACACGGCGCGACGATCTCGCATCGGAGACGACGCACCGGCGTCCGACGCGTGGCACAGAGCCGGGATCGGACGGGTGCGGGTGAGTCTTGGGGCGCGGGCGGCACGGGATGTCGGACGTGTGTGTGACACAGTGGATCGAGCGGCTGAGGCGCAAGGCAGGGTGCGGCGCAGCTAGGGTTTCGCGAGGAGCGGCGCGGCAAACGCGAGCGGGCGCGTGGATGGACTCCACGTGGCGAGGCGACCGATCGGGCGGCGGGGGCGAGTGCGGGCGGACGTAGGCGCTGAATGGGCCGAGGGAGTCGGGCCGCGCGGGACGAGAGAAGGTGGGCCGGGTAGATTCGGCCCACGAGGATTTTAGGATTCCCCCAAATTTTTTCTTTTAAATAAATCCAGATAAAATCAAATAGCTCTAGAAAATAGGAAATGATTCACAAAAATTTACCAAAAATACCAGAAAATTCCTTGTAACACAAGGAACTCAAATAAAATATTTTCAGCTTATGTTGAAGTTTATTTTAATCACATTAAATTATTTTAAATTCTAAAAATTTATTTTAAGCTTGTTTAATTTCCAGAAAAATTCAAAAATTAAAATTTAAATTCAATATTTTAAAAATCCCAGAAAATCGGGATGTTACATTTCACTGGTCGTACAAGGGACATCTAATGTCACAAATGCAAAGGGTTTGGGCATTTCATGAGTGCCCAAGTCAACAAGCTCTCATTATGAGAGGAGATGATGAGTATACTTTAGCTAGTGAAATTGATGAAGAATATACACTTGTTGCAAATAACCATGCATGTGATGAGATTGACACAAGTGATGAATAAGAAGAACACTTGCGTGTAGAAGCTTCAAACAAGTACATGAGCCTTATAGTAAAGCGTGTGCTTATTGCACAAATGGAGAGTGCTGAACAGGACCAATGCCATAATGTATTTCAAACCAAGTTCATCATCAAGAAACGTTCATGTTGTGTCATCATCAATGACGGAAGTTGTAACAACTTGGCTAGCTTGAAGATGGTTGAGAAGCTTAGCATGAACACAAGTCCTCACCTACGTCCTTAATACATTCAATGGTTCAAGTCATGTGGTAAGCTGAAGGTAATCAAAACTGTGAGAGTATAATTTTTGCTTGGTTTATATCATAATTATGTTGATTGCGATGTCGTGCCTATGCAAGCATGCTTCTTACTTTTAGGTAGACCATATTAGTTTGATAAGGATTCCACTCATCACGGTAGAACCAATCAATATACTTCCATGCATAAGAGCAAGAAAATTGTTTTACACTCAATATCTCCTAAAGCCATTATTAAAGATGAAATTGAATGATCTGAGTGTGAGAAAAAGAAGAATACTAAAAGTGATAATCATACAGTAGCTAAATAATGCTTTCCACCTAAAAGAAAAAAAAGCAAAAGAATCAAATGCAAGAAAAAATGAAATTAAATTGACAGGTGCTATTCTATTACCTGCTAAATCTGATTTCAATGACTTGGAAGTAAAAAATGTTGTTTGCTATGCCTTGCTTTGTAAAGATGTTTTGTTTTGCCTTGCTTTGTAAAGATGTTTTGTTTTCACTTGAGGATTTGCCCACATCTTTGTCTCCTGCTGGCACTAACTTTTTGTAGGAGTTTAATGATGTGTTTCTATCTGAAATACCTCTAGGGCTGCCACCTATTAGAGGAATTGGGCATCAATTGATCCCGGGAGCTTCTTTGCTGAACCGTGCACCATATAGGACTAATCCAGAGGAGACTAGGGAAATTTAACGTCAAGTGCAAGACTTACTTGACAAAGGGTACATATGTGAAAGCCTTAGTCCTTGTGTTGTTCCTGTGATTTTAGTTCATAAGAAAGATGGATCTTAGCGTATGTGTGTTGATTGTAGGACGATTAATAATATCATTATTAGATATCGTCATCCTATTCCTAGGTTAGATGATATACTTGATGAATTGAGTAGCTTTACTGTTTTTCTAAAGTTGACTTGTGTAGTGGATACTATCATATTAGAATAAAACTTAGAGATGAATGGAAGATGGCATTTGAAACTAAGTTCGGGTTATATGAGTGGCTATTGATGCCTTTTAGTTTAACTAATACTAATACACCTAATAAATGAAGTTTTATATGCTTTCATTGGTAAATTTGTGTTAGTTACTTTGGTGATATATTAATTTACAGCAAGTCACTTAATGAACATCTTAAACACTTACGTACTATTTTTATTGCTTTGAGAAATGTACATTTGTTTGGTAACCTCAAAAAGTACACCTTTTGCACCGATCAATTTTGTTTTCTTGGCTATGTTGTTACTCTACAGGAAATTAAGGTAGATGAAGCCAAGATTGAAACTATAAAGAGTTGGCCTACACCACAAACAGTAACACAAGTTTGGAGCTTTCATAGGCTTGCTGGATTCTATCACCGCTTTGTGAAGGATTTCAATACTATTGTCGCACTACTTAATGAATTGATGAAGAAAGATGTTACTTTCAAATGGGGACAAGCGTGTGAAGAAACTTTCAATTTTCTCAAAGAAAAACTCACAAATGCATCATTGCTCCAACTTTTTGACTTTAGTAAGACTTTTGAACGTGAGTATGATACTAGTGGAATTGGAGTTGGTGGTGTGTTAATACAAGAAGGTAAACATGTTGCTTATTTCAGTGAGAAATTGAGTGAGTCTAGTTTAAACTATTCAACTTATGACAAAGAATTGTATACTCTAGTTCAAACTTTAGAAACGTGGCTGCATTATTTATGGCCCAAAGAATTTATTATACATTCTTATCATGAATCTTTAAAACATATTAGAAGTCAATCTAAATTGAACCATAGACATGCACATTGGGTTGAATTTATTGAATCTTTTCCTTATTTCATTAAACACAAGAAAGGAAAGAAAATATGATTGCTGATGCTTTGTCTAGATGGTATACTTTGTTGTCAAAACTTGATTGTAAAATTTTTGGCTTAGAGACAATAAAAGATTTATATGCTTCTGATGATGAATTAAAAGATGCCATGTCCAATTGTAAAGATGGTAAAAGCTGGAACAAATTTGTTTTCAATGATGGTTTCTTATTTAGAGTTAACAAGCTATGCATTTCTGATAGCTCCATTTGTCTTTTGTTGTTACATGAGGCACATGGAGGAGGATTAATGGGATATTTTGGCATCAGAAAGATGGAGGACATCCTTATTGAACACTCCTTTTGGCCAAGGATGAGGCGTGACGTTGAGTGCTATGTTTCGCAATGCACTACATGCCAAAACGGTAAGTCAGGACTGAATCTATATGGCTTACACATACCTCTTCTTATTCCTAGTGTTCCTTGGAAGGATATTTCTATGTATTTTGTTTTAGACTTGCTTAGGACAAAGCTGGGGAGGTATACTATTTTTGTTGTAGTGGATAGGTTTTCTAAGATGGCACATTTTATTTTTTGTCATAAGAGCGATGATGCTACACATATTGCTGATTTATTTTTTAGGAAGATTGTTCGACTACATGGTGTGCCAAAGACAATTGTTTTAGATAGGGATGCGAAGTTTCTGAGCCACTTTTGAAGGACACTTTGGAGAAAACTTGGAACAAAGCTGCTATTTTCAACTATTTGTTATCTCCAAACTGATGGACAAATTGAAGTCGTCAACCGTATCTTATCAACATTGTTGAGGGCTGTTTTGAAGAAAAACTTGATGTTATGAGAAGAATGTCTTCCTCACGTGGAGTTCGCCTCAAACGCTCGTTGCATTCAACCACAAAGTCAAGCCCTTTTCAGGTTGTATATGGCTATAACCCTCGCACTCCAACTGATTTGTTACCTCTACCATCTTCAAAGAGGGTAAATTTAGATGTTAAAAATATGCTAAATTTGTTCTGAAGTGTGACATCCTTATTTTTCAGAGTTTATTTGAAGCTTTTAAAACAAAATACACAATTTGCATTATTTCTGGATTTAATACAAGCTTAAATTAAGTTTTTATTAATTAAAATGATTTAATATGACTAAAATAAACATTAATATGTGCTGAAAATATTTTATTTGGATTCCTTGGGTTTTAAGGAATTTTCTATGTATTTGTTGGATTTATTTGCTATTTTCTAGAGCTCATTTTATTTTATTTGAATATCTAAAATTAGAAAATCTCCAAAAATTCTAGGAACAGTACTGGGCCGAGTCCATTACTGTTGATCCTGACCCACTTAACCTCAGTCGCTCGATTTCCCAATTGGCCACATGTCAGCCATCCGGGAGATCATGCACTATGTATTTTTGTTGTCTATCTCGGCCATCCGATCTTTTGCCTACACCACGTGTCGCTCATCTGATGGGTTGACCACTGTTCATCTTCCTCCTGACTTCATTATCGTGTTTGTCTTGGACACTCGCCGCCACCCGCCATCTCCACTTTTGCCTCATCGTCCGTGGCCGCCATGGACTCGCCATCAAAGCTGTATGCATCGTCACTGATTTCATCTTCTCCGATGCCAGTCGTTTGCTGACTGGTCTATTGTTTCACCACCGGTGAATCTCACCGCTGCCCCTGACCTCACCGTCCGACCAGCTGACGCCTTCGCTGGCCAGCCGAACCCCGCTGCTCGCCCGCCGCGTCGCCTCGACGCTTCACGGATGAAACTCCACCTTGGTTCACATGTTGTCACGTCATCTCGCACTCGTACCCCCATGACTGTTCTCATTCTCTGTAGACTTCATCCACCATGAGTCGTGAAACCGACAGCTAGGCCCCACATGTCAGAAGCACTATTTTGTAGACTCATGAGCCAGTCAGCCGAGTTAGCCACCACGCAAGCATGCCACCCCCGCCCTAGAGCCCACGTGTCACGCCACGTCAGTGCCACATCAGCTTCTGAGCCATCCCGGTGCCACATCAGTATGCCATGTCAGCATGCCACGTTTGCCCAACTTTGCCACTTGTTAGCCATGTGTCGACCACGTGTCCACCACGTTAGCTCTAGCCTTGCCATGTCAGCACACCCAGTTGCATGCACACTGTTCTGTGAGCTGAGTCCATCGTAGACTAGCCTTTTCATGCACCGAGTCCACAACACAGTAGAATTTGTGATTTTTCAGCATTTCCTTTAGATTTAAAATTTTTAAGAGCCCGTTCTCCTCAGTCCTATCTCCGATTGATCATGTTCTTTTTCTAAATTCATCTAAAATCGAGCTCAACCTGTTAGTTCTATTTTTGAAGTTTTTGGAGTTTATTTGATTTTATTATGTGCCTTATTCGTTTTCTCTCTCGTTAGATCACACATTCGAAGGAGTGGAAGTACAACCTTAAGTTCAAGATTTCATAACTGTTTTAAATCTATTATTGATCAAGTATATGATAGTAAGTCGTATCAAGTATCAAGCACAACCAGAAGCAAGTCGTATTCTTTGATCATATTGAACATTGTTTTCAATCTATTATTTATTTATTTTATTTTAAATTATTATGTATTGATATTTTAATACAAACCCTTGTATCTGATAGTTATTGTCCTAATTGTTTAAATCCCTCACTTGATAATTTTGAATACCATGTTACCCTTATCACCATAGGATGGAAAATTAATTAGTGATGCAATACTAGTTATCACATGGATTGTACGATCAATTTGCTTAACTATGCTTATAGTTAGAATAGGTTTATTATCATATGTGATTAATTAATTATTTTGACTTAATGAGAAATTGAATCGTGGTTAATGCCATAATTATAAAATTTGTGTGCCATTACAGTGGTGTGTCATTGCTGTTGGTTATACAAAATTGATTTTCACTTAGGTGAGTGATCGTACAGTAAAGGAAGAAGTGTGGATTCACTTTGAGGGATGTGGATATCTCACCTAGGTAATGTTTAATGACTTAACTTTATGTGTTATTGATCTGAGCCTTACCATGCAAACCACATGTCTAGTATGGTATAGATCTAGCTAATTAATTTGTGATATTTTAATTTTTATTTTACCATTGAGTTGAACATGGTTGCTGATTTCTATGAGGTGTAGGAGGGGGCAATTATCGACTAGGTGGTTAACCTAGTCGACGGTGAAACTTTAGCGGGCGAAAGTGAGTTGTGATTGAGCATTATAAAGGCTTTGTTGTGATTTTCATTAGCACGGGAATAATCACATCATGTGGGTATAGTTGTGCAACTTCTGCAGGGTGTAAAACTATTCGAATAGCCGTTTACCCGGTTGTGGACAACGCTTGGTGATTTTACACAAGGGGTAGATATTTCTTATAAACTTGGCTAGGAGAGTTGCGGAAAGTGAATGGTTAGTTCACTGGTGGTTTATTAAGTGAATGGGTAGTTCACTAGTGTGCACTAGCGTGATTCTGGACTAGTGCGGTATACACAGAGAGTCTGGATTTGCATATTTAGGTATCGACATTAAGTCGCATGAAACTATAAAAGAAAACATAGAGCGCATGAATGAGAAATATAGGGTTGCTAGTAGTAAAGGTAGAAAGGAAATAGTTTTTGAACCTGGTGATCTTGTTTGGTTATTTGAGAAAAGATATATTTTCAGAATTGAGAAAGTCTATGTTGATACCTAGAGCTAATGGTCCTTTTAAGATTATTAAAAAGATTAATGATAATACATACAAACTTGAGTTGCCTACAGAGTTTGATGTTAGTCCCATATTTAACATTACGGATTTGAAACTATACCTGGGAGAAAAAGATGAGTTTGAGTCGAGGACGACTCCAATAAAGAGGGGGAGGATGATAAGGACATCACTTCTTTGGATACACACAATACTCATCCACAAGATGCTAGGTAAAGAACTATGATGAGGGCACGTGCACAACAATTCAATTATCAGGTGAGCTCGTTACTAGGGTTGTTTAATTTAGCTTATAAGAATAGGTTACTACCTAATGGTTGTAATGTGATTGTACTTAGAAACGTGGGCAAGGACCAAGGAGAGGTACATGGAGTCACGGACATGCTTGGAATGAATATTAGAGGTCACCATGTCATTCTGAGGCTAGGACAACAAGGAATGAAAACTGGACATGTTCTAGAATTCAATTCGGCTTTCGAAGACAACGCTAACTTCAAACGAGTATAAAAGATGCATACAGAGTCCAAATGAGGTGATCTTAGACTTGTTGGAAAGCCGATGATGTTCTCTTTCCAATGGCATGGTACCACCTCAAAACTCCATCTAAGCACATCATAATCCATAAAATAATTTCAAATTAGTCCCAAACCTGGGCCCTGGGCCTTATATCAGTTTGAGCTTAACTGGGGAGTTGTAGTGGGATGTTTCCCCACCTTCATGGACATGCTCCCAGATCCCTAGCCCCTCAAAAATTGCCAGGGATGCCATTTTTAGGGTTTAGACTTGTTTAGATTGATTTTCATTCAGAAAATATCAGTTGTGTACTTGTTTCGACTAGACCAACTATGGCGACTTCAAGCCTCTCCATTGTTTAATAAAACTTCATATTTTATTTGCAAATTCAGATTGCACTTATTTCATTCTTTCTTGATGGAACAGTTGGAAACGACAAGGGTGTGGTGTAGCGATTACAGAATGGACTTGGTCATTTTGGTCAAGTAGCCTCATCGTCAACATCATATCAAACAATCGTAGTTGTCATTCTCATCGGAAGATCGGGCCAAATCCCCTCATCACATTGTGTCATGGCCAATCTAGCCTGCACCAGGTCATCCCAGTACCATTCAGGCCACCTGTGCCCGACAACATCCACACGTGAGTTTACGCCACAGATGTCTTTCTTTTTACTGTCGTCTTGTTGCATGACTTCTAACCAAATGTTACCTCCTGCAGGCACTTTACTAAGAGAGTAAAATGTGGCATAGACTGGATAGCGAAGATGAAGCCATGGATAGCCCAGTGGGAGGGCACTATATAGGAATGCGTGCAGGAGGTCACTCCCTATGACTATAGCACATACGATGAATACCTTCGCTGGTATGCTCCTCAGATATGTACCAAGCTGATACATGTCATCGACCCGCCCCCACCACACGTTGCAACACCGACCGACACGTACCCCGTGTACCTCACACAGGACATTCACCTCGTGGTACGTTACATCATATTTCTAAATCTTTACTTCTGACAATCCCACTAATAGGTTTCACACGAAATATTTCTAAATCTTCACTTTTGGCAATCACACTAATAGGTTTCACCCTTTCGTGTTTTCCTTATAGGGGGACGTCAGTGTTACGATTTGGAGGGACCCTCGCAGCATGGGGGACAGGATCACCAGCGGTGTGGAGTTCACATGCGAGGAGCTAGTCCATGCTTTTCGTCATGTGCAGGTCTTGGGAGCATGTGTCGTCGCCCTATTGTCATGCATTAGGCTCCCGAAGGTCGGCACGCCAGCGCCTAGTGCACACTTGTTGTGTCCCCCTGGTGTCATCCCATCCGCCATCACACCACGTGGGAGGTTCTGTGCGGCCACGTCTGCCATGCCCTGATGAGGTCAGAGGGTCGACTAGGGCACATCGAACACCACCTCGGCTTGACTAGACCAAGGGGTTAGCCTAGGCACGGCCGTGTACACCGCCAACATAGCAGTTCGTGAATCCTTCAGACTACTCCGGCTTCCCCACGCAGGGCATGTACGAGGTGTCGTACATCGCTCCAGATGGCTTTGACCATGCCATGGCGCTTACCGAGGGTACGTCGTACCTCCTTTTGTTTTCTTTCATCCCTTTACTTATCGAACTAACGATATTTGCAATGCAGGTTTTATGCCCCTACAGGGGTTTGGGGTCTCCCCAAGCCAGGAGGACACGGACTGGTACTTTGTGGATCGGAGAAACCAGGTGATGGGCCCATAACCTCAGCCCACACCCCCAGAGGTTGTCTCCGAGTCACAGCTGAGTGGTGCATCAGTAGCCACACATGAGGTACTGCAGTCCACCCCTCTGGCTTTGGGACCTCATGTGCGCAAGTCTCCTTAGCGTTTTACCTTGTTAGGGCCCCGACACCCGGCTCTGAGGAAGATAGTCAAGTGGGGCCGTACGGGAGGATGTGGACGGGGACACGGAGTTGGAGGGGGCTAGGGTGCCAATGGAGGAGCTACTAGAGGTGCTATTGGGGGGGTCTAGTGCTAGCTGTACTTTTGTTGTTCATGTAATATTTATATGTTTTACTTACTATGTGATGTTTGCAATACTGTTGTGTTCTTATTTGTACTCTTTTTTATTATGTCCATTCATTCGATTCATCTCGAAGCCTCTAGTTCAATGCATGCAATGTAATACTGGAACAGTCCACTCAATAAATGGCAACCGCAACGATGTGTCAACCATTCAATTACATGCTTTAGGATATTGAACAAAACCACAAACAACATGGGAGAGTACTATGGTACAACTGGCTCCGTGCGTGCCTACTAGTAGAATGTGCCTCGTGCTACCCATATGAAATGTTGTAGAGGGGGCACCTCGGACGTGGCTAGCCATCATTGTAGTGGCACACACATATGCAGCTATAGTTCGCACGGTAGCATGTCGGATCATACGAACTTTCTATGTTGATGACCTCCTCGTTGCCCCTTTCACGCTGCATCTACTAATGGAGGTTATCATTCTCCTCTTTGAGACTTTCAATCCATACCTTTAAGTCAAAGATTCTCTTCCACAACGTATCCACATACCTCACAACATAGCGTTCGTGGGTAGTATCGATGCAGCAGACAAAGTAGCATTTCCCCACCTGCTAGAAAGGTGGGTTAACATCAAAACTCTATTAGTAGTAATAAAAAATGAACGATTGCCTAAATGTACCCTAGAGTGTGGGCATTGGAAGAAACATTGCCTGCCATTGAAATGGCTTCCATGATCTGCACGACCGCATCCTATCTGTGTCCGCATTTCAGCTACACCAGTTCACATGCCTGTTTGGCATCTAGCGGTAGTTAGTGCCGAAGTCCTACCTCCTTTCCTGCGGAAGGTGTTCCTTTGGTGACCCATGTTCGACTGGCCTCTTGGCGTCTACCATGATATATTAGTCTAGGACGGATAAGGTAGTTCTTTCTATGATTCGTTGTATGGAGTGCTCATACTATCAAGGGGGTGGGGTGTGCATTTTATAGTCCGTTGGGGGGAGGTAGCGTGCTTTATGACAAACCGGGTCATGTGCTATCTTTGCGTAGCTATGCCCCAGATAGAACTAGCCTATGGACTGAAAAACATGACGTGACAGCTCCCTACAAAGTAGGACGTGACAACACTCTATCTCACCAACTTTTCATATCGACTAGACAACACTGACCTCCTCGGTTTTTCAGACCAAAAATAAGGGACTTTGCAAAGCAGAGCGTGAAAGCTTCATACAACATTAGCTATGACAACACTATACCTCATCAGCAACTTTGTGGAAACACAAGCCAACCTAGGAGAATGGTTGGGTGGTGGGTGCTTGGTGGCACAAGGTGGGTATGTGGTAAGTCTTCATTTAACATTGCCATTACGTACTACTACAAGTTTGGTATGGGATAGACCTAGCTAACTAATTTACATGTCCCAACGTTGGTTTTGCAATCAGGTTGAATGTTGGTGTGGCAGGACCTCTGGTAACTCACACGGCATAAGAGGGGGCCCAAGTTAGTGGATTCTATATTGCGGTGAAACCTTAGTGGGATGCGGCCAAGTTTAGGATTGTACATTGCAAAGGCCTTATGATAATCACTTAGTTGCACACCTTTGGAACTGTGTCAGACGGATAGTATAAGTTGACTATCTCTTGTGGGTAAAGTTGTCCAATATTTACAGAATATAAAACTTTCCTAGATAGCCGTGCCCACAATCGGTTTGGTTTTTTATGGGCTAGACTTTGATTTTCAAAAACTTGGTTAATTACTAAACAAATGGGAGAAATTTATTGGAGGATTTGTCTGGGTCAGAAACCCATGGTTAATTTAGTGTTAGGTTGGACCTACACTAACTATATTATTTGATGAGGCGACGGGGTCCCGATCTTCCGATAGGATTATAACTTCGATTTGGAGGAGAACGACTTTGATGATGCGGCTACTAACCGGTCACGACCAGAACGCCAAGCAATCGCTAAACAACACTTCGAGTTGTTATCAACCGTGCCAAGAACGCGGTTGACCTGACCACGAAGGTCTATTCCTGTATGCAACCGAAGAACACGCAAGAACAAGATAAAAAGCAATCTCAAATTGCAAATAGGATTGAAATACTTGAGTTTGGTGGGATTCCGAATAAGGATCTTAACAGGTGGTCGTCCGACACAACTGAAGATACAAGTTGCAACACAGGCAAACTAAACATAAACGAAATCCAAGAAAACTAGAGGGGTGCGGCCTCCTTAAATAGGGGAGTGGAAGCCACACAAAACTAAGAAAACAAGGGGTGGTACAAATTTACTGTTCATGTGAACAGTAGCACGCCCATAAATTGTGGGGATAGCACCTTCCTCTTTGGCCCATGCGTTACAAGGCCCAATTTGACCCAAATAGGTAATATAGTAACTTTTTTTGACGATTGCGGGCGGTACAGACGGAATTTGCTGGCAAGGCTGGATCCGTTGGAAAGAGGATGGGAAAAGCTTTCCATCAAGTACTCATAGACCTCAAACGGACTCCGTATGTGAAAGTTATGCTCGTTTGAAGTCAGACCTGTCAGGCTGAATCCGAACTGATCTGGAGGCCGAATTGGATTCCAAAACGTGTCGCACTTGAACTCTTCCTTGAATTGGTTCAAAAGTGACGTGGTAACCATAAGGAAGAGCTGGGGGAGATGTTGACTTGGTCTTGATATGTTGATTGTATCCACTAGGGCCATGTCCTCATCATCCTCCCCTTCTTGAAAACAAAGCCGTCCTCGGCTTTTGATGTGCTGAAAATCGGGTAACAAAGGAGCCAAGGTGTATACATGGTATATATATATGTCATCCATTTTAACAATCCTTCGTTGTTGCATAATTAATGTTATAAAACAGCAGCGATTATAAAAGCTTATTGTATTCGTATCCGTGATGCATTTATGCAATTCAAATTTCTGATGTTGTAAACTTGCATCGGTAGCAAATATTAGCAAAGCTACAACTTTTGGAATCAAACAAAGTTCTTCCAAGTAATCAGATTTTAATTGAGCAATAGCACATTCCTCTAGCAAGGGTGAAAAGATTTGTAAGTTTCTCCATCCATCAACTTCATTATTCAGATTATCAATGCTAGATGTTTCAATAAAAGATGAACACATAAGATTTGAATTGGCACTAATTTTTATTTTTCTCTCATAATGAACAAGATTCAGCACACCAGAATTGTTATTCAAAATAATAAGCTTCAATTCATCCATGTGATCACAAGTTATGCATATTCGATATACATGAAATTGATTGTCTACACCATAATCTCCAATCAAATTGAACTTATATGCGTAGGCATGAGTACTTGCTAATGATTTTAAGCATGACATTTCAGGAAGATTCTTAATCACACTAGATAGCTCTCTAGGATTTTCGAACATGATATAGTATAAAGAATCTTCAGGAGATATTCTAGTAAGAACTTCCTTATGAGTAATCAATTCCACATCATGTAAATTAAGCAAAGAAATTTCAGAACATGGAATTTTCAATTGAACACATGAATTCTCATAATTACTCACCTTTTCATATTTTAATTCAGCACCATAGTTATTACCTTTATCAATCTCCTCAGTTGATGTAGGTGTTGTGGGTATCAAATCTTTATGATGAAGCAAGGAGACAGCAAGTACTTCATCTTTAACTGTGATTATCTTCTCATCTTTTGCTTTCAACAAAGACCCGTATTTGAACATTCAACTCCTGTTCTTCAATGTCAACTCTCTTCTCTTCAACATGGTTCTCAACTTCCTGCAAGTTGTTAGTCACAGAAAAAGGCACAAACAAGGGTTTGTTCTCATGTTTCTTGTCATTAAGTATTCTCAATTTCTCCTCAATCTGACGTTCAACCTTACAAGCAAGTATAAACAAATGATTGAGAGAATTATATTCTTTGTGAATAAGAATGTCCTGAATTTCTTTATTGAGCCCACTTAAGAATCTATTCTCTGTAGCTTCAGCATGTTCCATTAAACCACAACGTAACAAACGAGTCTTTAATTCATGATAGTATTCTCTTACAGTTCTATTTTGTTGCTTTAAACATTGCAATCTAGCTAGCAAATAATCAGCATGATATTTAGGAACAAAATCATCTCGCAAAAGTCTTTTCAAAGCATTCCAAGTTTGTGGTACTTTCCCATGTCTAACAAGAGACTTCCACCAAAGTATTGCATCATCAATAAAAACACTAGTGGTAGCTCTAATCTTTTGCCTATCAGACCAATCATAATATTCAAATTCTTTATCTAATGCTATCTCCCAGTCAATATAGGCATTAGGATCAAAATTACCAGCAAATGATGGAAAAACATACTTGACATTTGCTATTGCATCATCATCGCGTACCTCTCTTTGTAACCTACACATACCTCGTTGATTTTGCGGGAGTCGACGAGGATCGGAGTAATCAACTTTAGTGTAGCTGATGTAGTTGTTCTCTTCGATATCATCATCCTCGTTCGACGAAAAGTTTGGAGAAAATAGTGCACGTCGAGTAGAATGTGATCTTGAACCTGTCATGGTTAGTAGAAAACAAGAAAATACACGATAATTATGTAAGTCCCTATAAACTACTAGGAGGTGGAGCTTGACAACTCACATATCTCTCAAATTCTTACCAAGCTCTTACAAGTTCTTACCAATGCAAAATAGGTGGTGTAACCGGTGGCTGGTTCGTGATAACTTGACTCACGTGATGTGTATAGCGATTGCAAGGGCCGGTTCGACGTGATCTGTTCGGTTAGTAAAAGGTGTAGTTTGGAAGGCTAGATATGTAGCAATGGAGAACAATCAGTTAATTTCAGAAATTGCACAGAATTGAATTATAGTTCGTATCTAGCACTTAGCCTATGTTGCTGATCAAACAAGGATAGGAGAAGGCCAAAACAAGTGTGTAGCAATGTATAGGAGTGATGAACACAAGATAATTCAATAGAATGCAATGTGCAATTGAAAAGCACAAGGATTGATCCAAATCTGAAAATAGCAGATTTCTGTCCACTGGACAAGACATCGGTATTTTAGCCGTAACTTTTTGTCAGTTGCCTCTTTTTTGATGATTCTTTTTTTCATTATTTCCTGACGGCTTTTTCTACAACTTTTCTTTTGGGGCCATGTTCTAGAACCTGACAGATAAAATCGCACAAAAATCACAAATGCAGACTATTACAGATTCAATCCGAAAATTTGGGTCCACTTGCACCGCTGATATCTTTTAACTGCCTTTATGGAATGAAGTGAAATTTTAGGGGCAGTTACATATGGCAGTCACGGATCTAATGGCGGTGGTTTCACTCAAAAAAGATTTCGGAATCAAAAGTTATTGCGTTTTTGGTGGCAGCTGCACAAGAAAGAGTCTTCTGGCCAGGGGCGGACCGAGAGAAGGATAAATGGGGGCCGAGGCCCCCACTCAATTTTAAATTTATAGTGAAGTAATCAAATGTTTTAGTACTTAGCCTCCATTCGAGCGACTTCGTGGCCCCCACTCGAACGACTTCGATGTCTAGATCTACTACGGCGTGGGTTATGTGCCCCCACTCAGTTTTTGTGCTGGGTCCGCCCCTGCTTCTGGCCGAAAATAGGAATTAGGGTTTGATGAGTTCTTGATGGTTTTGGACGTGGGGATTTTTTTGTGGAGTTTTATGGGACCAAGAATATGACCAGCAACAAGACAAAGCTAAAACGGACACAAACTCAATTTAGCAAACCGAAACTAACAAATTGAAAGGCACAACGGGGTTTGGACAGAGGAAATAAACTCTTTTTGTAGGGCAAATTTTTCTGGACTATAGGATATAAAAAAATCAATCTACTAACAAAGGATACAAGAAATCCTACCGGTCAACTGAAGCTCTGATACCACTTGATGAGGCGACGGGGTACCGATCTTCCGATAGGAGGATAACTTCGATTTGGAGGAGAACGACTTTGACGATGCGGCTACTAACCGGTCACGACCAGAACGCCAAGCAATCGCTAAACCACACTCTGAGTTGTTATCAACCGTGCCAAGAACGCGGTTGACGACCACTTAAGGTCTATTCCTCGCATGCAACGAAGAACACGCAAGAACAAGATAAAAAGCAATCTCAAATTGCAAATAGGATTGAAATACTTGAATTTGGTGGGATTCCGAATAAGGATCTTAACAGGTGGTCGTCCGACACAACTGAAGATACAAGTTGCAACACAGGCAAACTAAACATAAACGAAATCCAAGAAAACTAGAGGGGTGCGGCCTCCTTAAATAGGGGAGTGGAAGCCACACAAAACTAAGAAAACAAGGGGTGGTACAAATTTACTGTTCATGTGAACAGTAGCACGCCCATAAATTATGGGGATAGCACCTTCCTCTTTGGCCCATGTGTTACAAGGCCCAATTTGGCCCAAATAGGTAATATAGTAACTTCTTTTGACGATTGCGGGCAGTACAGACGGAATTTGCTGGCAAGGCTGGATCCGTTGGAAAGAGGATGAGAAAAGCTTTCCATCAAGTACTCATAGACCTCAAACGGACTCCGTATGTGAAAGTTATGCTCGTTTGAAGTCAGACACATCAGTTGAATCCGAACCGATCGGAGGCCGAATTGGATTCCAAAACGTGTCCCACTTGAACTCTTCCTTGAATTGGTTCAAAAGTGACGTGGTAACCATAAGGAAGAGCTGGGGGAGATGTTGACTTGGTCTTGATATGTTGATTGTATCCACTGGGGTCATGTCCTCATCATTATTTTATTTACAAATTCAGTTTTTATTTACTTATTGTATTAAATTCAACTGTTTACTTCTATTTATTGTATTTTAATGTTAAATTTGCTTTATGCTCAAACAACCCTAATAAGCCTTCATTTGACATTATCCTTGCATCCATTAACTCTATTATTTGTGTAATTTGTGGAATGCATTTTGTACTAACCCATGCTTAATTATTGTTGCTCAAAGGAGGAATTCTATGACTACGGTGAGGACCTAGATGTTTAGGCCGCGTCCCACACTCGTTTGCCTATGGACAGACTAGATGGGCTTCTTCCACTTCATCTTTACCTTTCGATGTTATTTATTTAAATGTTTCCTATGCGCCATGGATGTAAACTTTAGCCTTAAGGTCTGTATTTGGTTATTTAATTATAAATGTCATTATGGATGATATGTATCTTTATTACCACTATATGCACTAGCTATTCTTGGACTAGTGCGATTTATACAAAGAATCCAGATGTGTTATTTCTGGGTTCGAAAGTGCGTGGATCCAAGAATAGTGTAGAATTTGGATTTTCTTGCATCTCCTTATTTCTTACTTTTATTTTCCCACTATGTACGATGTAATGTTAAAAACAGAAGAGAGTGATTGTAACTTTGCTTTCTATCAGCTAAACATGAATAAACTCTCATCTACTGACATGATAAATAGTAATAAAAGTTTATTTAACCAAAATATAAACAAGAACTTAATTCTACTTCCTTAAACTTGCTGCAAAAAATGGATAACACCATGACCGAAATGAATATTCCCAAAAATTTAAGCTCATGATGCAAATTGTTAATAAAGGTGAGCTCACCACCCTGTAGGATGGACGATCATAGTCAAGATGAACATGATTTGGGGCTAAGACTTGGATCATCTAGCCACGTTCGATTTGGGGGGAAATTGACCCTCCGACCACCACAGTGCCCTGCCAAGGCAAGAACAACCCTCTACAATACCTTCAGTCGGCCACTCAGAATCCTCAGGGGCAGCTGAGAACATGGGTAGTATGGGGGAAGATCCTCAAAATTTTAGAGAACTCTAGGAAATAATATCAAGAAAACTAGAACCATTTTATGGAAGCCCTACTCACCAGAATAGCACCAGAGCCCAATGTCCAGCGAATAGTAGGTTAAATTGGGTGATTTTATCCAAACTCGTCCTCCCACTTTCACAAGAGCAACCGATCATTTAGAGGCAAAAGACTGGTTAATTGAGATCGAGAAGAAACTCAATAGAGTGGGGTGCTCTAATAAAGAGAAACTGCAGATGCATCCCACCAATTCAATGGACCAACGGCCACTTGGTGGCTTAATTTTAATCGTAGCCGAGCCAGCAACCGAGTGATCACATGGGGAGAATTCAAAAGAAATTTTTCAGAAACCCATGTACCTAAAGGGAGAATGGATGTCAAGAAAAAGGAAATTTGAGCCCTAACTCAAGGAGGGAAGAAAAAGATAGAATATTTAAGCCAATTCAATGAACTCTCACGTTATGCACCGTAAGACATTGACATAGAAGAGAAGATAGAGAGATTTTTAGAGGAGATGCACCCATACTTGAAAATGCTCCTATCCATACACAAGATCACCAAATTCCAAGATCTGATTGATAGAGTCATTATACTTGAAAAAGAACACTCTAACCTGAATGAAGGAATAAGGTGAAGACTGATCCTCACCCTATAATGATGAACAGACCTCATCCACATATTCCGCCACCTAGGTTTGGACCTTCTAGGCCGAGGCCTTTCGCTAAACCTTTCCCACAGCTGAAATTTCCACAGTAGCAGACAGTGTTGTCGGTTAGGTGCGCTAAGTGTAGTGGCCATCATCTCACAAAGGATTGCCTGAGGGGCACAATGCATGCTTCAACTATGGGAAGCCGGGGCACCGGAGGGCAAAGCATCCCCACCCACTTTGGATAATGGGGTCATCATCGTAGACAACTTTTGCACCTCAATTGCCAAACCTAGTGCCACCAAAACCTACAAGGCAAGGCCAATTCAAAACCAACCACCCGGTGATAGGAGGAGCAGGAAGAGGGGGACCAGCATGGCTAAATCATGTAACCGCTGAGCAGATCGAAGAGGTCATCGCACTACTATAGAAAACCGTATCACAAACGGTTCAAAAACGTCATCACATATGGTTTTCTGAACCGTCTTAATTTATGGGTCAGTGATAATCGAAGATTATCATAGACAGTTTTCAAACTATCTGTGGAGTAAATATCACAGACGGTTTGTAACTAAAAATCGTCTGTGATAGCTATCATCGCAGATGGTTTGTAAGGAAAAACCGTCTATGGTATAGGCATATCACAGACGGTTTTTAACAAAAAACCGTCTGTGATATATCAATATCACAGATGGTTTGTAACCAATGGACATGCATGTATTCTTTCTACTTCCATTCCTAATGGACAGAGAACCTTCTTAGCTTTATATGTGATTTTAGGCAACTTATTTCCCTCCGGAAGCATGTCTACTAAAAGACCTAGCAGTGCCTTCAATTTGCTTGCCTTCAATTTCAATAGTTCTTGCCTTCAATTTCAATAGTTCAAGCACAGCTGACAACTTCGTGTACTTTGACCTGCAGTACATGAATAAAGGTTTCTCCGAGTCCTCCATCAAGCCTCGGAATTTAATATACCCTCTCTTATCATAGTTCTCTTTTACATCACGAAACATCTGATCCAGATTGTCATCGTGTAGCCTATCCGAATCCGAATCACAATCATCATCCGTTGGCATATCATTGACTTCACCGGCGATGTCGTCCGGCAGCATATCATTGACTTTACCAGCGATGTCCTCTGGCGGCATATCATTGACTTCGCCATGACTGGTCCAACACGTATACCCCTTTTTGAAACCCCTCCGAATCAAGTGCCCTTCAATCTGCTCTTGATTCTTAAACATCCTTAAATTTTGGCAGTTAGTACATGAACAATATATATATTCCACCCCCTTATTCAACATATCCTCCACGGCAGCTCTTGTAAAAGCAGACACGTCATTAATGTACTCTTCACTCACACGGTTTGCAGTATACATCCAGCTTCGGTCATATATTATGCATATATATAACAACTTAGTATTAAAATTAATTTAATTAATTATTACTGCATATATACCACATGTATTAACGCTAGCTAAATCTAAATTAGCTAGATCTTCAAAGTATGTATATAACAGTCACCGAAAAATAATTAGCTAGCTAGATCTAAATTTTGATATTGCAACCAAAAACAAATTTCATTACCATATCTAAGGCAACCAAGAACTCAATGAACCTTCAAAGCACTCCTGCCAAATAAGCCTCCTTCCACCATGCAAATAAAATAGCCTGAAAGCCTTGCTACCCCTAGCTGCAGCACCGGCTAGATCTGAATCGAAATGAAGACAGATGCATATGCGGTCTGAGCGGCACAATAAATACACAGTAGGATTATCACAGACGGTTTTTATTGAAACACCGTCTGTGATAGTCCACTATCACAAACGGATTTTAGTCAAAAACCGTCTGTCATAGTCCAGATTATCACAGACGGTGTTTAACTAAAACCCGTCTGTGATAGTGGACTATCACAGACGGTTTTTCAGTAAAAACTATCCGTGATAATCCAGATTATCACAGACAGTTTTTACTGAAAAACCGTCTGTGATAGTTCACTATAACAGATAGTTCATTTGTAAGAACCGTCTGTGATAATCCTTTAGCAGCACAGACGGTTTTCAAATTAAAATCGTCTGTGATAGTGTATATCACAGACGGTTTCACAAAATCGTCTGTGATTTGTCATCTAGTATTAGACTTTCTGTAGTAGTGTCGATGTTGTCATTGGTAAACTATTACTTCCACCTTCCACTGGCACTGTTCTTTTTCATCTAGGAACTACACATTCATTTATATCTCACAAGTTCCTAATTGAACATAACTTGGAATCTGACCCACTAGAAAAATCCATGGAAGTTAACACTCCAGCTGGAATAATAGAAGTGACATCAATCAGAAAAGGACAAGCCATCATAATACACAATACTAATTTTTTTTGCCGGTCTTCATGTTATAGACTTGACTGATCTAGAAGTAATTCTGGGCAAGGATTGGCATCTGCAAATGGGGTCAACATAGATTGTGAGTTAAAGAGCGCATCCATCAGGAGACCGGATGACTCCAGACCACAATGCCCAGGGATCAGAGCAAGACTAAAACCATCTAACCCTAGTTTCACCAGCATCCAAGGGAAGGAAATGAAAGACATAACAGCAGTATAGGAATTTTCTAATGCATTGTAACATCCTAAAAAATCAAGATGTTTGACATGTGTAAAATTTAAAACTTTTGCTTGCGTTCCATTGGCATTGGGTTTTACGTGGCATTTTGACTAAAGTTCCTATGGAAATCAATGTATGAACATTAATTGAGAAAAGAATATGCAAATGATAAAATCAAATTGAACTAAAAATTCAAATGTAAAAAGATGATCCAAAAAGTAATGTAGGAGAATTTGCAATAAAATTTGGTTAAAAGAAAACCAGGTAGGAAACTGGAATGCAAATTCAAAGTACATTTTATTAAAATAAATCATGAGCTAAATTCTAAAATAAACCATTTGGAAATAGAAGTAGAATTGAAGTCAAAAGTCCAATAATATAAATTCTAAAATTTAAACCATTCTCAAACTCAAGCGTAACTGAAACTCAAATAGTTCAGTTAAAAATTTGAAAGCTTATAATTTAAATGCCAAATAAAAGCCACCATTGGTACTTTAAAATCTATGTACAAATTAAAACCATGTCCAAATTCAAACTTGATTCAAGTTTGGGTTTAGCTTGAATTGAGATTTAAAATTTAAATTTAAAACTAAAATTTGAAAGAAGTCTAGAAAATTGGGAAAACCTGTTCTAGCCCAACCCATTTAGCCTCTAGCCCAATCTCCCCTTCTCTGTTCCTCTGTCTGGCCCGGAACGCAGCTGGCGCACTCTGCTCGCACGCTGGCCGCGCCTGACCCACGCCAGCGTTGACGCCCCCAGTGCTCCACGGCATTACGACCATGCCGACCCGCGCCAATGCATGCATGTGCGCTGCCCAACTCAGCCATGCCTCGCTGCGCTTGTCCGTGCTTGGACTATTGCAAGAGAATATGAACAAGGGCTTTTGCTTTTACTATTCATCATCATTTTTGTACATAGATGTTACATATTTATGGATGACCAAAGGGTGGCAGTTGTACGGATGGTTGCAATGGAAAAGATGTCCGTACAGGAAGGTGTCTTTCTATAGATTGGTCACTTTGGTTGTAACACTCCCCCTTAACCAATGTATCTTCATATGATCACCTTGATTTATCATCTTGGAAAAACTCCTTCAAAAAAACCCTGTAGGAAAATATGAGGAGAATTTGTAGAGTAGATATGCTATGAAAAACTCCTTTAAAACCCAGTGAGAAAATTTAAGGAGAAAAAGATATGACATATATTTGATTATCTCTTTAAAAACCCCTGTGGGGATAATAGAGATATATATATGATTACGTTGTCATATTGCCTCATTAAAAACTTTGATGAGAAACTTTTAGAGGAAAACTCATAAAGGAAAAGAGTACAATATTTATATTGAACGGGTTAAGTCTTTAGGAGATTTCTCCCTCTGACGCCTGCAAATCACGTAGTCTTCGCATACCAATTCCATGAACATATTTCTGGAATGTGGAAGTTGGTAATGACTTAGTCAGTAAGTCTGCGAGATTATCACAAGACTTAGTTTGCAGAATAGTTATTTCCCCACTCTCTTGCAATTCATGTGGGTAAAATAGTTTAGGTGCAATATGTTTTGTGATATTGCTCTTTATGTAACCCGTTTGCATTTGAACAACGCAAGCAGCATTATCTTCGTAGATAATGGTGGGTGATGTGATAGCACATATACCACATGATTGTTGTATGTAGTTAATCATTCTGCGAAGCCATACATATTCTCGTGATGCTTCATATAATGCAATTATTTCAGA
Organism: Melocanna baccifera; assembly: GCA_036346265.1. Lineage (NCBI taxonomy): Eukaryota > Viridiplantae > Streptophyta > Magnoliopsida > Poales > Poaceae > Melocanna > Melocanna baccifera. Next base: position 9,489,975 of record CM070705.1, on the reverse strand, counting down.
ATGATTAGTGGATGTAGCCACTAAAGTCTGTTTCGAAGACTTCCAAGATATGGCTGTTCCACCATGTAAAAACACAAAGCCTGTTTGAGATCTGGCATTATGGGGATCTGATAAATAGCCAGCATCTGTATATCCAATTAAATCCATACGTTTACTCTTCTAGAAGAATAGACCGAGATCTTGAGTGCCATGAAGATATCTAAGGATATTCTTCACTCCTACCCAATGTCTTTTGGTTGGAGCAGTGCTATATCTAGCAAGTAGATTTACTGCAAATGCAATATCCGGTCGGGTGCAATTTGTAAGGTACATAAGCGCTCCGATGGCACTGAGATATGGAACCTCGGGTCCCAATAGCTCTTCATTGTCATCTCAGGGTCTAAATAGATCTTTGTCCCTGTCTAGAGATCGAACAACCATGGGGGTTTTCGATGGATATGCTTTGTCCATATTGAATTTCTCCAATATTTTATGGATATAGGCTGATTGATGCATTAGTATGCCTGTATGAAGGTGCTCAAGTTGAATTCCTAAGCAAAACTTGATTTTACCCAAATTCTTCATTTCAAATTCTGTCGTAAGATGATTACGTGCTTCATCTATATCTTGTGTATTACCAATGATATTGAGATCATCAACATACACAGATATAATGCAAAATCCTGTTGAGGATCTTTTGATGAACACACATGGGCAATCATCATTGTTAGAGTATCCCTTTTTGGTTAGGAACTCACTTAGTCGGTTGTACCACATTCTACCCGACTGTTTCAAGCCGTATAGAGACTTGTTCAATTTTACACAATATATATTGCGATTTGCGCTTGGATTCGGAATTGAAATTCCATCAGGAACTTTCATGTATATGTCCGAATCAAGTGACCTATAAAGATATGCAGTCACTACATCCATCAACTGCAAAGATAGATGATTTTGTACTGCCAATGATATTAAATATCGGAATGTTATTCCACTCATTACTGGAGAATAAGTTTCATTGAAATCAATGCCGGGTCTCTACGTAAACCCTTGTGCTACAAGCCTTACTTTTTATCTCACCACCTCATTGTTTTCATTCCATTTGCGGATGAAAACCCATTTGAATCCGACAGGGAATACATTGGGAGGTGTATGTATCACATTGGTGAATACATTTCTTTTCTTAAGCGAGGCTAACTCCGCTTGAATTGCATCCTTCCATTGAGTCTAGTCCGAGCGCTGTTTGCACTCTGTTATGGTCTTGGGATCTGGATCATTTTGAAGGTTGTTTGCAATTGTTGTGGAGAAATAAATGTCGACAATTACAGTCTTACGATCATATGATTCTCTAGAATCAGTATAGATAGTGAAAATTTCTTGGACCCCTGGTGACTCAATGTGATTTCCCAAAACATTTGAGTCGGGGTATTCCGATGTCCCAGGATCAGTATTTGAGTGCACTGTTGATCTGGGTTCAAGGATCCTTTGGTGTCTATCAACGTGAGGTTGATCTGCATTTATATTCTTTTGATTCCTTTGTCGCTTGTTAGAAGCTGTATCCGCCATTTATGCCGTACTTCTCCCCCTCTTATTTTGAACTGGGAGTTGAGTGGTGTTTTGTGGTACCTCCACTCTTTCAGGCACATTTCTGGCAGGATTATAGGATTTTGTGACACCTTTATAATCAATAAATGCATCTGGCAGATTATTTGCAATGTTTTGCAAATGAATGAGTTTCTGAACTTGAAGTTCAGTTTCTCTGGTACGTGAGTCTGAGGCAGGAATGCCTTGAACATTCCAATCAATTTCTTGGCATTTAGTTTGGTACTTGTTGTCTCCCCCTAATGCCGAGAAATGTTCCTCATTGAATATGCAATCAGCGAACCGGGCCGTAAACAGGTCCCTAGTGAGGGGCTCGAGGTATTTTATAATCGACAGAGATTTATACCCAACATATATCTCAAGTTTCCTGTGCGGTCCCATTGAGGTACGCTGCGGTGGTGAGATCGGTACGTATGTAGCGCAACCGAACTTTCATAGATGGGAAATATCTGGTGGATTGCCACGTACTAATTGTAGCGGGGAAGTGCTATGATATGCAGTTAGACGCAATTGAATTAAGTCAGCAGCGTGTAAAACTGCATGACTCCAACATGATGTTGGTAAGTTGCAATTTTGTAACAATGGTCTTGCGATGAGCTTGATTCTCTTGATGAGAGATTCTGCTAAACCATTTTGTGTATGAACATATGGAACATAGTGTTGAACTTGTATCCCAAGAGCCATACAATAGTCATTGAAGGCATAAGATGAAAATTCAGCAGCATTGTCCATTCGAATTGATTGAATTCGATATTTAGGGTAATGTGCTCGTAATTGGATAATTTGACCAACTAACTTAGCAAATGCATGATTTCGTATGGATAAAAGACACACATGTGACCATCTGGTAGATGCGTTAATGAGAACCATGAAATACCTGAATGGTCCACACAATGGTTATATAGGACCACATATGTCTCCTTGAATGCGTTCAAGGAATTTAAGTGGTTCAGCTCTGATTTTAAGATAAGAGGGTCTTAAAATCAATTTTTCGGTGGCACAGGAAGTACACATAAAATCTGAGGATTCCGGAAATTTTATTTTGAGGTATGTATGACCAATAGAATTGCTAATAATTTTTCTCATCATTCCAATGCCTGGGAGGCCAAGGCGATCATACCATGTATGGAATGTGTTAGTGTTTTGAAAAATTACTTTGTTCGCAATATGTTGAATCGGTTTGATGTATGTATAGTACAATCCGGAGGTTAAAGATGGAATTTTTCCTAGTACTTATTTGCCATATCCGTTGTTTTTGGTGAGGATGAGGTATTCCTCTTTGTTGTCATTTTGGGTTTCAACATGGAAACCATTCTGACGGATATCTCCATAACTAAGTAGGGTACGTGTTGAATCGGGATACAAGAGTGCATCCTCAATTTCTAACTATGTACCTATAGGGAGAGTGATAGAGGCACAACCAGAGCCTACTATCATTGCATCGCGTCCACCAGAGCCTACTATCATTGCATCGCATCCAGCGATGGTTAAAATATTTCCTTTCCTCCTAGTAAGAGTTAGAAAATATTTTGTGTCCCTAAGTATAGAGTTTGTGGTGCCACTATCCACAAGGCATAATTCCTCCTCCATATGATTGACTCCAAAAATCTATATACACAAAAGAAGAATTTTAATGAAAATCTTATTGTGATATATATATAATACATACAAACTTAGTTACAATACCGAATATGTTCGATATATGATTGTAGCATGCAAGCATACAATATAGATGACAACATTATTCACATTACAACACTGTAGTACTTAGAAGCTATGGCAATGGGAGTCTAAACAAGATCTCCAAATATGTCTTGAGAAGTAAATTCTTCAAGTGTGTCCTCGGTGCTTAGGAGATCATCCTTCTTTGGAGAAGTACATGTGTCCTTGAGTTCTTGAATGAACTTTTGAGAGCATCCAGTTTCAGTATTGTTGCATGGGAGATTGAAGTGCACTTCAAATCTCTTCTCTTGAGCATGCTTGCCTTGAGCCCGAGACTGGAGGTAGAGGTTCACAAGGTGCTTCGGGGTGCGGCATTTCTTGGTAGGGTGGTTGTAGCAACCACATTTTTGACAAACTTCAGTTTTGTCAACTTGCTTACCAAAATTGCCTTTACCCTTCTTGAATTCACCACGCTTTTGCTTCATCATGCGTTTGTTTTTACCTATAAAGTTCTTTGAGTGGTCTTTTGAACCACGGAACTTCATGTTATTCTGATTAGCATGAATTTCAGGAAGTGGAGCAGCCCCAATGGGACGTTGCTGATTGTTCTTTAAAAGAAGTTCAGCATGTTTTTCTGCCTGAAGTATAGTGTGCATAAGATCAGAATAAGTTTGGTAATTTGCAACACGCCATTGCTGCTGTAGGACCCTGTCAGATGGGAGCATAGTAGAAAGAATCTTCTCTATTTTGTCCGCATCCGTTGGTTCCTTTTCACAAAACCGCAACTTAGAGCAAATAGCATGAAAGGCATGGTTATAGTCTCCAACTGTTTTGAAGTCTTGGAGTCGAAGATGTGCCCATTCATGATTAGCCTTAGGTAAAATAAAAGTTTTCAACTGTTCATATCTATTTTTGAGGGCTAACCATAAAGTGAGTGGATTCTCCTCATACAAATATTCAGCCTTCAAATCCGGATGTATATGATTCCGAATTATGCTCAAAACAGAATATTTTACAATATCCGGTGGGATTTGATCAGCTGGAGGATTGAATATCACCATTTGCAACCCACGTGTGGTGAGGTTGATTTTTAGGTTCATAACCCATGTAGGGTAGTTGCTACCATCGAGAGCGAGAGGCTCAAATTCTTTGGTAGCCATTTAAAGCCTACATGAAAAGTACGCCATAAGATAATTAATTTACATGAGGTAAATTAATATGTATGGTAATGTTGTAATAAATGCAAAATATTTGGAAAACAATATGAGTATTGTAATCCGTATGAATATATACCCAAATTAAATATAACATGTGGTTATATTTTATAATACCGTGTAATTACAATATTGGTGGAAACACCAATTCATTGTATGGCATAGCGTACAAAGAAATGTAGCAGTGTGCCATAAATTTGTAATCATGGTATTTGTTGTAGGTATGCATTCATAATATTTTGCAAAAATTCCAATTGTATGAAGGACAATTGTAGCAGTAATCCTACATATGTAAAATTATATAAATGTGGTTGCACATTTATAGAAATATTTACATATTTTTCAGGTCGTGTATGGACTGAAATGCTAATTTATAACAGTACAAATTAACGAGTACAATTACAAATAAGCATAAGGACTATACTGCAAATATGCAATATAAATTATTTGAAACAACTGCATTTGCATAAAATCTAGGGGGGAAATGCAAAATTAATAAAACTTGGGCTGAAGCCCATTCATCCTTTTAGCCCATGTAGGAGGTGGGAGGTTATTGGGCTAAAAGCCCATTTAGCATCTAACATATATATGTATATAGGGGGGAATTTAGGGTTTCCCCCCAAGACCCATAGCCAGCCGCCCCATGTGGAGGTGCCGCCGCCGCCGGCCATGGGCGCCAACACCGCCGCCGGCGGCCCGGCGCGCGCCGCCGCCGGCCGGCCACACCGCCACCGCCACCCACGCGCTTGGCCGGCACCGCCGCCCGGCCGCGCCGTCTCCCACGCTGGCGCCGCCCCACGCCGTGGCGCTGCTTCCCACGCCGGCGCCGCCTCCTGCGCTGCGGCCATCGCGCTGTGGGTAGGGGCTGCGCCACTGGGCGCGCAAAGCCGAGGGCGTGGCCGGCGGGGCGCCGAGGCGCACCACCGTGGGGAGGCGCGCAGGGGTGCCGGGGCGTGCCGTGCTGGGGCGGGTGCGCCGAGGCGGGGCCGTGCCGAGCGGGGAGGAGGCCGCCGGGGCCGAGGCGCGCAGTGGGAACCGTGCAGTGGGGCGCGCGGGACGCGCCGCCAGAGGGCGCGCGGCCGGCGGCGCCAAGGGCGCGCCGGGAGGGCGCGACGGCCGAGCCGAGCCGGCGGCTCGGCGGGCGCGCTGCCAGGCGCCGGGCCGCGCGGGACAGGAGGCCGCGCCGCGCTGTGGCGCCGGGGGCGCGCCGGCCAAGGAGGCGCGCGCGCGTTGTTGGCGCCGGGCGCGCGCTGCAGGTTGAGCTGTAGTGCAACCAAAACAAGAATTTCCAGAAATGCTTGTTTGTTATTCTCACCACTACCTTGTCTGTGTTTTTCGTGATGTTGTTTGCTTGGGTGAAGTGGTGATTGTGCTGATAACGTATTGCAAGAGAATATGGACAAGGGCTTTTGCTTTTACTATTCGCTTTTGCTTTTACTATTCATCATCATTTCTGTACGTGGATGTTACATATTTATGGATGACCAGAGGGTGGCAGTTGTACGGACGGTTGCAATGGAAAAGGTGTCCGTACAGGAAGGTGTCTTTCTATACATTGGTCACTTTAGTTGTAACATGGACTACACCTCCGTGTGCTTGTGCTGCGCATGCGCCCTACGCTTGGCCATGTCATGCAAAGCACGCCGCAACCTTTGACCGAGGCACTACCACCGTTACACATGTTCAGACCATGACCGTCTCGTCATCACCAACATTAAAGTGCATCATGACGTCGGCCACCACACTGGCTCTTCTCTGCCACACGTCAAGTCGACCTGAGAGCCTCTCCTCCGCATGTGTTGCCATGCCATGGTGATGTCAATCTTTAATCCTGGCCATGCCATCTCCTTGCCACCTCCAGGCGGAGCCTGCTCCACCTGGTCTCTCCGCTGCCCCTCATAACTTCCCCACACTCTTCTCTCCTTACCCCTCCAAGCAACTGCCCCTTCTTTTCCCATAGCTCGCTAGAGCCATCTTCTTCTCCAACTCTGGCCGCCATTTGGAGCATCTTCGGTCAATTCCTTCCTACCAAGGCTTCCCTAGGACTCCCTCATCACATCCCCACTGTCGATTTGGACCACCACTGCCCCTACCTCGTCGGTGCTATTCTCCCACCCTGTGTCGCCTTGAGCTCTCGCCACTATGCTGCCTCGACCCTCCTCGGACCCCACTGACATCTCCGGTAGGATCCCCTCACTCGTTGATACTCTTAGTGCCTTTAATTAGCTCATAGCACAGTCGGTGCCATGGCCATGCCTCTGTTGCACCTATCGCCATCGTCCTGCTCCTTCGAAGCATCCTCGGTAGTGCAATCACCACCCCTAGGTGCGCCTTGGTCCTGACATTCCATTTTGCCCTCGCCAGTGATCGCTTTGGACTCACTCACTAGTGACGAGCTTGGCTGTGCCTTCCCCCTATGCACACACTATAGATCTCCCTATTTAGTTTAAATTCAAACTTAATTAAGTTAAATAGAGTCATTAGCTTATGTTAAGCAACCACTGAACAGTGTGCCCGTCATTAGTTTAGGGTAATGTTTTAACAATTTTATCTGCTGTGAATACTGCTCAAACCATTGTACAATTTTAATATTTATAGGAGTTACATATAGCAAACGAGCTCAAAAATTATGAAATTTTATCTGAAGCCTTTTGACATAGTCAATCTAATTGTTTAGTTTTTTTGAGAATTTTATGTGCTCTAAATTTGCCATGTTAACTCATGTTAATTTAATTATAATTAACGATATGTGATGCTCAAGCATCGTTTGCTGTGCGTGACCTTTATCCTTTGCACATATGTTGGCCTATTGCTGCTATCTTTCCTTTTCTGCTATGTCCTTCACACAATTGTAACTCTGTCCATGTCATCCCTCCTCGCGCGCTCACTTATCCGCACTGATGTCATTATATCCGTGTTATCCCCCCCTCACCCGCTCCCTCGTCTCCACATTTGTTAGTGTTACCATGTCATCCCCCTCACCCAAAGTGTTGTGCATCGATAAGGAGTTCTTAATTTGTGGGGTGAGCGCACCGAGTTTCCTTTTTGCTCAGCCATAAATATGAACCTCTTACAGTTGGTCATCGGTCATCTAAGTCGCTCATCGCGAAGCTCATTCTCATGGTCATCGCTCAAAATTAAGAGTGCATAGCTAGTTATTTTTTAGTAGCTAGTGCATAGCTCATTAAGGACGCGGAAGTGTTGATTACTTCTTCTGAAAGATAGGTAATTTTTTATTGCATGCTTTCGATGTTATTCCCATAGTCCTAGTTAATTAGTGTTATTTAGTTAGTCATAATTAATATAGTTTGTATTGTGAAGTAAGTAGATCATAGTTTTTTTTACTATTTTTGTGTACGTACGGTACCTATAATTTGTTATTGTATGGTAGTGTATAATTAAGCAGTCAAAGTTATTGTAGTGGCAATTAGTTAGGGTTATGTAATAAATTAGTGCTAAGTAATTACGTGCTAAGGACGACGATAATGAATCACTAGTAATTTTTTCGGTTGGGTAATCAAATTGTCGGTAATTAATGAATTATTTGTATATAGTTACATGCATGTAATCACTAACTTGCATGCTACTTGTCATTATTTTTTGTTGTAATGCTTATTGTGGATCTGGTTGTTGTGGCTTCAGGTAGTCACAGACATAGAACATTTGACAATGTTCTACGGCGATGGTCTTATACGAGCTGGATCCGATGGGTTTGACCTATCGACATGCCAATACAAGGTGCTATAGGTCAAGGGGCTCGGCATCATGAATATTCATGATCTACGAAGCTACATTCGGAGGTAGTTCGCCACGGAGGCAATGGCTATGAAACTTGCGATCGAGGAGATCACCTACACAAATGGCATGCGGGAGCTCGTGAAGGTGAATGGTACTGTAGCATGAAGGCAGTACATGCAAATTGCCTCCCAACCCGAGGTGGCCATTTACGAGAAGCTGATGGTGTACTTGACTTTCATGCGCTGGGCATCGAAAAACGTTGATGTGCCCGGGCCCTCAACACCTGGGGAACCACAAGCGGAGCTTTAAGACGATACCACTGAATGTGCTATATCGAACAGAAGACTCGCTCCTGATTTCGTGCGAAATGATGGGGAGGGCATGTGGTAGTTAGTTCTCATTGATTGCCACAAGTATCTACCGAACCAGGTGATTGGGTTGGAGTCTGATGAGGATACCGACATAGGCTTCGATGATTCCGGCGACAACAAACAACAGACGCTGGTCCACCCAAGGGAATTGTGTCATCGGTAGATGCGGTGCTTCTAGAACGATATGGATGTGAGCCAACGTACCAGCATTACCTACATAGTGAAATGTAGAATATGCAAGACCTCTGAACACTCAATGAAGGATTGCCCCAATAGACCGAGCTCGTCTAGTCGCCATTCACTATCATAATTTCATGCATCTTTTAGTGTATCATATTAATTCATATTTGTACCAATTTGAGATGTAATTGGTAATTAATCAATTTATTACCTGAATGATTAACTCCATAATCTATTATCGCACGTGATGTCTATAATATTGTTGTGTTCTTATTTGTACTCCTTTGTATGTTGTACATTTGTTCAATGCGTATCGACCCCTCTATCTTAATGCATGCGACACAACATTTGAATAGTCTACTCAATAAATACCAATCACAATGATGTGTACACCATTTAGTTATATACTTTAGGAGATTTAACATAACCACAAACTACAGGGGAGATACCGTGCTACAAGCTTCTCTGTGCATACCTATTGGTAGAAGGTGCGTCGCGCTACCCACATGGAGTGTTGCAGTGGGGGCACCTTGGACGTGGCTGGCCATCATTGTAATGGCATAAACATATGCAGCTAGAGCTCACACAGCAGCATGTGGGATCATAGGAACTTTCTATATTGACAACCTCCTTGTTGCCCCTCTCGCGCTGTATTTATTGGCGGAGGTCATTGTTCTCCTTATTGAGACTATCAATCCGTGTCTCCATCTCTAAGATTCGCTCCCACAGTATATCCATATACATCATAACATAGCGTTCATGGGGAGGATCGATTCAGCGGATGAAGTCGTATTTCATCATCTACTGGAAAGGAGGGTTAACATAGAAGCTCTATTAGTAGTAAGAGAAAAGAAACTATTAACTAATTATACCCTAGAGTGTGGGCATCAGAAGAAATGTCATCCGCCATTGAAATGGCCTTCAACGACCTACACGATCGTGTCCTCCCTATGTCTGTATTTTGGCCATACCGGTTGAGCCCGTCTGTTTGGCATCTAGTGGTAATTAGGGCCGAAGTCCTCCGTCCTTTCTAGGGGAAGGTCTTCTGTTGGTGACCCAACTCTGATTGGCCCCTCGCCGTCTGCCATGCTATGTTACTATATGACAGAGAAAGCTCTTCTTCCTACAAGAAGCGAAACGCAGTTTAGATGAGCAATGAGTAATTGCAAGAGCTCCGTATTTGAAGCCAAGCGAAAAGAGAACCCGATGCATTGCCACCAAAAATTACAGACAGGTTGTCACATGCAGCACTACGGGAAACAGGGACAGCATGGTAAGAGTGACATATGTGTGCACAAGGGAGCGGATGAGACAGGACAACATGGACAAACTGACCTTTGTGTAGGCAAGGGAGCGGCTGAGGGGCGTCGGTATGGTTCAGCCAATACATGTTTGAAGGAGGGAACGGGCAAGGGGGGAAGGTATGGATAAACTAATATTTGTCTGAGCAAGGGGGCAGCACCAAGGGGCCGACATCCCTCCTTTGCACATTTGTCACCCCCCTTGCTGCTTTCCTCGTTGACCACTCCCTCCTTCGAACATATGTTGTGTCGTCCATGCCATGCCCCTTCCCAGCTCCCTCGCATGCACAAATGTCAGTGTATATATGTCATTCCCCTCGCCGGCAGTGCTATGTGTCAACAATGAGTCCGTAATTTCCTGTGGCAATGCATCGGGTCCTCATTCCCCTCGGCCTCAAATACGGAGTTCTCGCAATCCCCCTGTGTAACAGCCCAACTACTTTTTTATAAAAAAAGTAAAACAAGTTAATTTAATTTAAAATAAAATAATTGGTTTTGGTTGTCTAAATTTCAAAATTTTATTTGCTCCGTTTTTCTGCTTTGAAAAGGCTTAATTTTGAAAATTAATTTTAGTAAAAATACAAAGCTATTATTAAATAAAGGATATTTTCAATTTTTGTAAAAATCTTATGTCAAATTAATTATTTGAACTTATTTGGCATTTATCTGAATTTTATTGGTTTTCTGGATTTTAAAAATGAATTTTAAAGATTAAAAAGTATTTTAGTGTAAAAACTAAATACCAAAATAAGTTGAAAATATTTTTATTAAGTCCAAAATTGTTCCATAAAATTTTCTGAATTTTTGTGGAATTTGTATATTTTATTTGGTATTTTTCTGTGTTTTGTTTTTTGAGTTTTCTCGGGTTTTCAAAAAATTCAAAATCAAAAATCAAAATTTTAAAACTTTCCCCTCCTTCCCAAGCTACCACGTGGACAGTCGATCTCCATCCTTGCCACCACACGGCAACATCTAGCGACACTCATGCCATTTTTCTTGCGCAACGGCTGAGATCACCTAGCCACCACGCGTCAGCCATCCAGCCAACCACCTCCCCTCAGCCTCCCTCTCTCTACCGATGGAGCCCGCCCGTGCCTCCCCTCTCTCCTCTCTTTCACTCCTAGTCACTGGATGCTCCTCCCCACCACACGGTGGCCATCCGAGCCTTCTTCCTCTAGCTCTTCCTCCTCTTCCTCGCGTAACGCCGCCGCCATCTCTGCCAAAATCATCACTGCCATTTCCGCCACCTCTTCGCCTACCCTTTCAATCGCATTTTCTGCCGTCACCTTCCCCGTGTGACCCGCTACCCTTCGCCACCTTTTCAGTGCCGCTCCTCCCCAACTTCCGCCCCAACCACCCGCAATCGCCACTGCCACCCCTAAATTCCGGCAAGGAATTCTCGCCGCTGCACACCTCCTCAACCCTATAAAAGGAGCCCATGAGAACCCCCTTCCCCTGCACCTCACCTCCCCACCCTTATTCCCCTCTCACAGGCTCCGAATCACCCCCGCACCGTTCTCTCTCCGCCTCGGCCGCCAAAGCTTCTTTGGTGAGGAATCCCGGGCACCTCTACCATGTTCGGGATCACCGCACCACCGCTGACCTCTCTTGCTCCTTGACCTACCTCCTCGCCATTGGGACATAGTTGACACCATCGCCTGAGCTCTCTCGCCACCTTCTCCTCATCGCCAGCCACCTCCAACCACTGCCATAGCCCGCGCCAGGTACTAGGAAGATCTCCTCCCTCTTTTGCACCGCTCCCCCGCCGCCATCGTCCACCCCATCGCCGGCGACCCTCGGGTCCCAAGCGCCTCCCCACTCTGGCGAGGCCACGTAGGCGCTTGGATCCTTGGTGGTAGCCACATGGCGCTAGGTGACATGCTAGAATCCTGCCCACGCAAGCGCCATGCCACACTCCTTCTAGCCAGTCAAACCACACGCCCATGTGGCTGCCATGTGTGATGCCATCTCAGCACACTTGACCCACGTGGACACCACATCAGCTACCACATCCGCACATGAGCCCTTCCGTGCCACGTGGCCAGCCACGTTAGCACCCAGCCCTCCTGTGCCATGTCATCACCATGTGTCGCCACCTGGCATGCCACGTTAGCAAACCGGCCGAGTCAGCGCCACATAGGCGCCGCGTCACCCCACTAACCACCTCAGCCACCCTCTGGTCTATGGACTAGGTACATGGTAGACCGGGCCCACATGTTGGTCGCAGGCTGAATCAGGGTTGACGTCAACATGACGTCATTATTCCCTTTTCTAGTAGAAAAATAATTCAGCCAAAAATAAAAATCCTTTGTTGATGTCATAATCCTAAATTTTCTTTAGAAAAATATTCCCATAAATATCTTGTTGACGTCATAAATATCGTTTTCTTCAAAAAATAATTCTAGAAATTCCCATTTATTACAAATTTTTGGGAGACCATTCTCCTTATCCCAACTCGGATTGAGCCCATTCGAATTTCTAAATTTATCTAAAATCAAGACTATCCAAATATCCAATGTTTTCAAATTTTGGAGTTCATTTGAATTTTATTTGAATTTAGACAGTTATTTTCACATGTAGACTGCGACGATTCTAGAGAATTTTACGATGACGATTCACAAGGCAAGTCATACTCCTTGATCATATTGATCCCAAATTATGAAATAAAATTATTTTATTTTTAATTATTCTACATGCATATTTTTATTCAATGTATTTTAATTCTCGTTTTAAATTTAGTTAATGCCTATTTGTTATTACCTCGTTTGATTTTGATTCCTAAATACATTGTCACAATAGAATAAAACTCCGGTTAGTACACTAGTATAAACTAGAGAATTTTGTTTCAAATGCTTAGACTTGCTTAGGCATAATTTTGTTTTGGGATAACTTTTTCACATAAATGATAAGCTTTTCAAATGTTTTCTTGACTTCGATGAGTCAAGAAAGACTATGTATTACTACAAAATAAAATATAAAACCTAGTTTGGACTTAGGCTAATGGATAGGTGGTGGGTGCTGGCATGCATTATTGTTCGGTAACATAATGTTGATTGTCAGGCACAAAAGGTATGTGGTTTGAGACTAAGTCAATTAAGGACTGGTCGATGAGCTACTTCTACAAAGCCCTTATCGTACTACCACAAGACTGGTATGGGACAGTCCTGACTGACTAATTTGTAGGTCTCAACCTAAGTCTCGGTGTAGGTTGAAAGTCAGTGTGGCATAGGCCATGTGAAGTCTCACTCAGCTCAAGAGAGGGTCCTGATTTTGTGAATTCCTTACTTAGGTGAAACCTTAGTGTTGACTTGGTCAGGTTGAAAGCTTTACTTTGTAAAGACCTTATCATGATCTCCTTGCCACACGCTAAAGGAAGTGTGCTTATCCGGTGGCAATATGGGATGATCATGTCTTGTGGATAAAGCTGTACAATCTCTGCAGAGTGTATAAACTATTTTGGATAGCCGTGCCCACGGTCATGGGCAAGCTGAGTAAAGTTTTTCATAGATTAGACTTTGGATTTCAAAAATGGTTTTTGAAAAGGCTTACAGATGGATGGAATCCATAGGAGATTTGAAAAACATATGGATGGATGAAATCCGTATGAGATCTTTTGAAAAAGATGATCCGGGTAGGATGCCCGTGGTTAGGTTAGTGTGGGGATGGATCTACACTAACGATATTAATTTTAGTTAAAAATTCTGTCTTTACTTATGGTATTAAATTCAGCAATTTTAATCTATTTACTATATTTCATTAAATGTTGTTTTGTGCTCAAACTAACCCTATATGCCTTCCTTGGTTGCCATTAACATTATATTGCATTTTTTCATGTGATTTGTGGAGTACAAGCTGGTAGTCACCATTGCTTTGACATCTCAGTGGAGGACGACTTCGACTACGGTGAAAACCAAGACAAGTAGGCCGCGTCTTACTGTCGTTTACCTATGGGCAAGCTCAGTGGGATTCTTCTGCTTTAGCTTTTTTCTTCCACTATCAGGTGTGCGGCAAGTACAGTCACAGTGCCCTCAAGTGCTACTTCCGCTTCAACCACGCCTACAAGGGTGATGAGTATGCAACAAATCTAGCACGGACTCCCTCCTGTTTAGTTGATACTAACTAGTACACCGATTCGGGGGCCTTCTGTAGTGAAAACAATCTCCCTTCTGTAGTGAATCATAATAATGCCACTATCTGTAATGCTTGTCAGCAAGCAAAATCTCATCAATTGCCATTTCCTTTGCCTACTAGTGTTTCAATTTCTCTGTAATAGCTTGTTTTCTCAGATGTTTGGGGACCTGCTATAACCTCAGTTTTGGGCAACAAATACTATGTCAGTTTTATAGATAATTTTAGCAAATTTTCATGGATCTATCCCCTAAAACACAAATATGATGTTCTCCCTATTTTCCTTCATTTTTTTTGCATCATGCTGAACATTTGTTAAACACCAAACTTGTTGCTTTTCAATCAAACTGGGGGGAGAATACCACAAGCTAAACAAATTCTTCTAAGAAGTTGGTGTCCAGCCCGCACACACATCAATAGAATGGTGTAGCTGAGAGGAAACATTGTCACATCATTGAGGTAGAGCTATCTCTTCTTGCACAGTCTGTTATCCCTCTCAAAATTTGGGATGATGCTTTTACTACTGTGTGCTTCCTCATTAATCGAACACCTAGTTGAGTCATAGGCTTCTCCACTCCTCTTGAGCACCTCTTAGGAACAAAACCTAACTACACCATGCTTAGAGTTTGGGGATAATTCATTTCATGCTACTGTAAATATCTTAGCTCTAACAAATGCTAGTGCAATACTGAACTTTCAAAAAATGCCACTACAATCGTCTCAATTTTGAAAAATGCCACTACAATGCTACCGTCGTCATCCCAATACTTTGAAAAATACCACTGCAATTGTCTCAGTTTTGAAAAATGCCACTACAATCGTTCAACACTTATAACTACTGAAATGAGTGTAGTGGCATTTTTCGAAGCTACATGATTGCAGTGGCATTTTTCAAAAATGGGACGATTGCAATGCCATGTAGTCAATTATTCAGGTGTGCATGCTGGCCCAACTTACGGCCATATAATGCACACAAGCTCCAATATTGTTCATTGCCATGTGTGTTTCTCAGTTATAGTTCTATGCACAAGGGCTATAAGTGTTTACACAGCCCCTCTAGACATGTTTACATCTCTCGTGACATCATATTCGATGAGAAAGTCTTTCCTTTCATGCAAAAAGGTGATAGTGGTAATGCACCAGGTGTGTTAGCAACTCCCCTTGAGTCATCTATCCTTCTTCCTGCTCCAAACACATCATCTTGTTCTATGAGTGACCGGGTGTGGGAGGGCAATTTTACTAATTCTACTCATACTATACCTATTGATGCTACTAACATGGATGCATGTGTGGCTGATTCCCCTGGAACTGCTTTTGATGTTGCCATGGCTATACATGAACCTGAAGATACGATTATCCATGATCTTGTTCCTGACGCGTCAGTTGACACTGATTCAGCTGTACATGTTTGTCATCCAATGTGCACTCATCTTCATTATCACATCTAGAAGCCGAGGACCTTCACAGATGAGACGGTGTGGTACAATCCACATAGTCGCAGTGCTTTCACTATTGCTGCCTCTACAAACAGTGAGCCGCTGAATCATGTTGAAGCATTCAAGCATGCAGAATGGAGTCAAGCAATGCAAGAGGAGTACATGGCCATGCTCAAAAATGAGACTTGGCAACTAGTACCTGCCAAGCCTGGTGTGAACCTCATTGACTGCAAGTGGGTGTATAAACTAAAACGTAAACAAGATGGCAATATTGACAGGTTAAAAGCTTGTCTGGTTATGAAGGGATTAAACAGTGTTTTGGCATTGACTACGAAGACATTTTTAGTCTAGTGATCAAGCTGGCTACAACGCGCCTCATTTTGGCTCTTGTGGTGTCTTACGGCTGGAGTTTTCATCAAATGGATGTCCAAAATGCCTTTTCTACATAGTGTACTTGAGGAGGAGGTGTACATGAGACAACCACCTGGTTTTGAACATGTCAAGTATACCAATATGATCTGCAAACTCATGAAGGCAATATAAGGCCTAAAACAAGCGCCTCGTGCCTGGTATTCTCATCTTAGTCACAAGCTTATTGATCTTGGTTTTGTCCCTTCTAAAGCTGATACATCCCTTTTCATCTTCCACTCGGCTAGTGTGACCATTTACCTGTTGATATATGTTGACGATATCATTGTTACTAGTTCAGCACCTTAGGCTGCAAATCATCTTCTTGCTCAACTTCGGTCTCATTTTGCCATCAAGGATCTGGGGAGCTACACTATTTCCTTGTGATCTAGGTGTGCAAGAAAGAGGCGGCATTACACTGTCCCAATCCAGATATATTGGTGATATCTTGCAAAAAGCCAACATGCAAATGTGCAAACTAATCTCAACTCCTATGAATGCATCAGATAAGTTATCCAAGTGTAGTGGGCAGCCTTTGTCATCAACTGAAGCTACAAGGTACTGAAGTACTGTGGGGGCTTTACAGTATGTGCTTATCACCCAGCCGGACATCTCATTTTTGGTAAAAAAATAAAATCTACCAATTCATGCAATCTCCAACAACTAAGCATTGGTCTGCTGTAAAACAAATTCTTTGCTATCTCAAGTATTCCTCTCAGGCTGTGCTATAGTTTGATCAGTCAAGCTCCATGCAGCTTTGTGCCTTTTCTGATGCTTATTAGGCAGGCAGCTTTGATGATCGTAGATCCATTGGTGGCTTCATGTGTACTTTGGCAGCATTCTATTATCTTGGAGATCTCGTAAACAAGCCACCGTATCATGATCATCCACAGAATTAGAGTATAAGGCACTTGCCAATGCTACCTCAGAGCTGATATGGTTGCAGTTTGTGCTTGGCGAATGGGGGTACCACAGATGACACCGTCAAATTTGTGGTGTGATAATTTAGGTGCAAAGTACCTCTCAATTCGGCAAGAGCAGTGGCAACAAAATCAAAACACTCAGGAGGCCGAATAGACTGACGATCACGAAGAATATAATGAGGAGGAGAGGCCAAAGAGGATGATCCATCAGAAGGAGAGGGTACATCAGAAGAATCCTCGACTCGCAAATGATACGTATAGTAGAGAGGATAAAAAGGAACAAAGTTAGGAGTAACCTTGGGAGATAGTGCTGGTGGTGAAGAAAGTGCTGACTGAGAAGGAGGTACAGGAGAGACCAAAGGCTGTGGTGGAGTGGGGACTATGGGGGTGGAAGAAAAAGTTAGAAAAGAAAGTGGCTTGACAAGAGATGCTGAAGTAGAGGAAGAAAAAGGGCGAGGATAGAAAGGATGAGACTCATAAAAAGTAACATCTTGAGAAATCTGCATCTGTCAGCTAATAGGATCCCAACAAAGATATCCCTTATGCTCAGCACTATAGCCCAGAAAAATACACTCAACAAACTGAGCGATTAGCTTGGTGCACTCATGAGATGCAAGAAGAACATAGCATACACACCCAAACAGGCGAAGACTGAAATAATCAAGAGTCTTGTCACAGAGACGCTCAACTGGAATCGTCCCTAAAGAGCAGAGGGCTAAATGTTGATAAAAAGTGGCAGTAGAAATAGTCTCAGCTCAGAAGTGTGGCGGAATAGCAAAAGCAAGTATGAGAGCACAAGTTATCTCAAGAATATGACAGTGCTTGCGTTAAGACACACCATTCTGAGCATGAGCACCGAAGCAAAAAAACTGAGAGTGTGCCCTGCTCGGCAAGAAAACCATGAAGAACAATTAACAAGTACTCCATAGTGGAATCATCGTGAAAAACACGAATAGGAGAATCAAAGTGAGTACGGACCATAGTGGTAAAAGTCTTGTAGATGGATAAAACCTCACTACGAGATAACATAAAATATACCCACGCATGTCAAGAAAAATCATCAATAAAAATAATATAATATCGATAACCTCCTTTCGAAATGAAAAGAGTTGGTCCCCCATACATCAGAATAAACAAAATCAAAAGGACGCTGAGACACTAACTCACTAGAAGGATAGGGGAGTTCAAGATGTTTGCTAAGTTTACAACCCTGACAATTGAGAGAAGTATCACCAGACAAAGATCCTAAAATACCACAACGAAGTATGGAAGATATATGTGACCCATAAAGATGTCCTAAACGATAATGCCATTGAGCAAAAAATGCGGTGGAGGCTGCAACAGATGCGGAAGCGATGGTGGAGGCGATCAGGGGCGGAGCCAAGAATTAGATATGGGGGGCAACATGGACAACAAGTAGAGTAGAACCAATAAACTATGCCAGATTTATCGATCCAATAGTCACATATCAGATTAATATATTTCACAAATTACAATACACAGAAAATTACATCTCTATTAACTTAAACTTAGCTCTACGCCTTCACCAGTCTGGACTCTGCGACTTCACGGCTTGACGCCCAGGCGACCGGCGACGCGATGTCGTGACCACCGCGAGGCACGCGACCGCGACGGACTAGGCGACCAACGCACCACCACCACATTGCACGCAGGACGCCGCGCGCGATGTGAAGCGACAAGAAGACGAACAGACAGAGATGATGCGGTGTGCGGCAAGCCGACAAAGAGCCAAAGGCCCAAATATGAAGCGTCAGTCCTCAACTACTAGGCCTAATTGGGCTGCATATGACTGGGTTTTAAACATAATTTACATTTGGGCTAAATTGGGAGAGGCCAAACCACTAATTCAACACATGTAATTAACTACATAATGGAGGATTAGTAGAAGGTTGGGGTGCCAGGCCCCCCCGACCCCCCTAAACCTAGAGAATTTATCGGTGTTTCAAGAAAAAAAATGAAAGGGGGAGTTTGTTGGAGTTTTTCATTTTTTTTCTTGAGAGATGCTGTAATCAAATTGGATTTGAACTCCTACATGAGTTGGGCATTTACTGGAAGCATGAGCTGTAGAACAAGAGGCTTCCAATGGCAATGGCTGGAGCTTAGTTAGATTCTTGAGAAAAATTAACTCTTAGCTGTAAACTGACTTTGTTTTGACATGTAGCTATGTTTAACCGACATATACATGTATATAAGGACACTTGCACCATATGTTTGGGTGTCCGATGGTTAGGACTAGATGTAAGCTTGTATCAACAAGTTTCGTATAAGATTATGAGATGTAGTTGAAACAAAGCTTTGCTCCTCTCATAGTTTTGTTGGTAGAAGGTTGGGGGTTCTAGGCCCCCCTGGCCCCCCTCTCTCTGCCACTGGAGGCGATAAGACTGACAGGAGCATCGGAAGGAAGATGAAGCCAGTAAAGCTCTCAAAGCCATCGTAAGTCGTGGCGGCGAGGGCCAATACCAACCAGAGTTCCCGTGTGGCGATCCTGAACACAACAAGAATCAAAAATAAGAATAACACAACAACCATGATCAGTGAGCTGGCCAGTAAATATGAGTTGCATGGTCAGTTTGGGAACATGAGAAACAGCAGGAACATGAAATGAGGAATTGGAAAGAGTTCCTCATCCTACGATAGAAAGAGAGGTATCATCTGTTGTTTGAACAGTGACAAGAGCAGCTAAAGAACTAATGGAAGTAACACAGGTGGAATCAGATCTTATATGAAAGGAAGCACCAAAGTCAAGAATCCAAGATGATATACCCGAGGAAGGAGAAGTAGAAAGTGGTCTCTCACCAGAATACTGAGCAGTAGAACCGGACGATGCAGAAGCAACCATGTGACCTAACAGTGTGAGAAACTGTTGAGTGTTAGAGGCACCAGGACTCCGTTAAGAGGAGGAACCTCCAGTGCCCCTCGAAGGATGGCTACCACGACGAAGATCTTTCTTATTGTAGCAGAACTACTCTACATGTCCATCCTTGTTGTAATATGTGTAGTGGAGTCCCCGACCAATGCAGCTATCACTGGTGAAGGCACAACTGAGGAAGGAATAACTAGAGACGTAGTAGGTCTAAAAGCTGGAGGGGCTGCCAAAACCGAAGGAAACGATGGTGACAAAAGCAGATCTACACCATGTAGACGAATCTCCTTAGTGTGAATAGTTGTAAGGGCCTCCAACAGAATCAGACGAGGATGATGAGCCAACAACTTAGCGCGAGTCTGCTCAAACTCAAATTGAACATGTGTCAAAAAGTTGTAGATGTAGCGAAGCTCCAGGTGAGACTGCTTACATTGACAGCACTAACAGGTGCGGCAAACATCTGACCCCAAAGAGTTGATCTGACACCATACTGTGGATAGCTGAGCATAAAACTCGTCCACAGTGGCATCTCCCTGCTGTAGCGACTACTCCTGATGCATAACAACAAGGTACAAGGAATCACCAGATGGTTTGTAGCGGTTGCGCAGATGCACCCACATCGCTGTGCGAAAGCCAAACCAATAACATCACTAGTGAGATGTACCTCCATACTAGCAACCATAATAGTAGAAACACGAGCTTCCTCATCTATCCATGTCCTGTAAGCAGCATATTGGGTTTGAGAAGTTTTCATGGCATTCTCAAAAGACTCAAATGCCTTTGTACGAGCGTCTTCGAAAACATCCTTCGGGAGTACAGGCTTAGCAGGTGCAGTAGGGTGAGATGGACAAGATAACTCGCTAGTAAGAAACTATGAAAGGCGCTAACCACACATGTGGAGACGCATATGCTGAAACCAGTTCCGATAATTGAGCCCATCAAAGATCACCGGGTGATGAGAAACAGAAATGGTACCTGCAAAAGAAGATATTTTTTTCTTTTCTCTTCTTTCTTTTCATTGCTTTCTTTTTTTCTTTTTTTGCTAGCCTCTCCATTTACTTGGTCGGTTCGATAAAAAACCAACCGAGCCTCCATAATCGTCACAAGCCAATCACAAAGAGATGGCGACAAGTGGCCGATGATAGGAGACAACGACACCGATGACCGGCGACTAGGGACAATGACGCCGGCGGCGATTGGCAAAAGACCCAGCATCCTAGAGTGGCCGGTAACTTGGAGTCACCCGCTACGCGACTACGACCTCAATGGAGGTTGTCGGCTGGCGGCCAGTTTGCAGTAGTCAGCAATGGTTTGGGATGATAGATCCGGCCTCAACGCGTAGATCGATGGCGGTAGACCTCACAGCTGGGCGCAGCGGTCAGACGGTAGCCAGCCCATGCGACAGTCACCTCCAGTGGCTTGTGCAGTCAGCGGCCGTCAGCTTGTGCAGCGGTCAATGAGCACCTAGTAAGAAAGCCAGATCTGGTGCAAGCTCAGAGATGCGGCCGATGTCAGGCAACGGCAGATGAGATGGCCCAAAGGAGACGCCAGCAGATCGGAGCGGCGTCAAGAAGACCCGTTGGCCAACCTCAATGGTGGCTAGAGTGGTGGTGGTGCGAAGAAAAGGATCTAGCGTTAAAAAGCACAGAGAAGCGACGACGGATGAGGAAGAACAGCGGCGCCGGGTGAAACTCTATGCTCTAATACCATGTTATGAATAGCGCATGTATTCATCATAAGGCTAATGGGCCAATATATATACACGTACAAATATGATATATATATATACAGGAAATCCCTCACATAATAAGGTAAATACACAGCTTATATAATACATATCTAACATATTTGAAGTGTTTACAGGATTCTGTTCAAGCTGCACATACTAATTTTTGGGAGAGATGTGATATTTGTGTGGAAGTCCCTTATTTTAAAAGAGTGATATTTATGAAGGGGAGTGTACCTAGTGTATACTTGCGTAAAAATTCTCAAATATCGGTGAATGTAGAGGAAGCGTTGTTCCAAGAACCTGCAAAAATTCATGACCAAACATGGTTTTTATTTGGGAGAAGCAAAAAAAAAAAGAAACAGCTCAAAGAACGAACATGTTCTTTTTAGCTTATGGATTATGGCTTCCTTCAAATAAATAAATGAGACGACTTCTCTGCCAATGTTTCCAAGCGACTTATGGGGATAGTATTTTAGAAGTGGTTTGTCGGTATTTGATTCATTCGTACAAGCGCTCGCTTTAGGACCAAAAGCCATCAGCCATAACTAAAAGAGCGCACCAACTAGTGATGAAACTGTGAATCACTATTGACAATTAAATTTGCCTCTTTTTTCTGTTTCTCCCAAACGCAATCATGTTTGACCAAGAAATTTCGCAGTCACAGAAAGCCCTTGACACTTGACCCTACATCCACCAAAATTTGGAGAATTTTTCGAAGCTTACACAAAGTTCAGACATGTTTATACAAAGTTATATGTAGTTTTTGATGCATCAGAACCATATGGAAATTTCTTGCAACTTTATATCGTAGACATCTAATCTCCCAGAGTTCATCGTGTGATGTTCGGCTTACAGCGTGATGGCTTTTCCCTTCTGCTACTTTTATTCATCGTGGTCTTCTGCCCGAGTCTATGAGATCCTGTTGATTTTTGGGATTAATAAAGCCATGTAGTGAGATTTCTTTATCTCTGCCTCCCGTTTGTGCTCTAGTTCTTTATGTCCCATTCATAGTTTGATTGTATTGTTTGGAACTGTGACATTTGAGTCTAACAATTTGACATGGTTGCCTATTGGAAATATGCCTTTTAATGATTTGCCATCACAGTAGGAGAGTTCAGAATGGTATGGTTTATAGCTTTTTTTATTGTAGTTAACTTTTTTTTACTATAGTTAAGTTGATTTATTTAGCATAATTAATTTAAAAAAATTAAAAATAGAAAAAATATGTTAACCTATATCACAGACAATATAAAGAAATATGAAAAAAAAAAAGAAAACAAAAAATCCAAAAGACAAAAAAAGAAAAAAAATAAAACAGTTTAAAAAATGCTATCGTAGTCGCAAAAACCAGAAGCAGCCGCAGGAATGAGCACGGCCTTAAAGCATCGACGTTCTGATGTGTTTGAGAGCTAACTTATAATTTGTTGCTTGATTGAATGTTAACAGCTTGTTGGCAAGGGTGAAGTCGAACAAGAACAAGAGTAAAAAGGACAGAAGCCTTAATGACCCCCCGAAAAAAAATCTAGAGCTGTACTTTCAATTGTTTAGAAAACCAGCCCTCCATCGTGTACGATATTCTTTTATGTATCTGTTGTTGCAAAAACTGGGTTATATTGCTTCCGCAATTGATAGCAATATACATTAAAAATGTATTTGTACGATGGATCAGAAAATTTTGCACTAGCTTGTTTTTTTCCTGGTTTCAAGTTATTTCGCAATTTTCACTACAATTATTTAAGAATATGGAGAAATATGCATGAACTGGGCAATTTGCCCAGGTTTCGCGGAAAGCTGATAGGGAATTGGTTAATTTACACCATGTTGATTGTGGGGGATAGCCAGGGGGAATATCCAGCCCAGTTGAAAAACACCTGGACTCCCCAGTAGAATACGCATCTGCTGTTGGCTTATATGAAATGAAGGGTGTAATTATCAACTTCTTCTGTGGTGTCCAGTAAAAAAAAAAATTCTTCTGTGGTGGCAGTGATCATGTGTTTAGCTAATGACCTACGTGTTAATAATATCTTCACCATTGTCATCATCGTCTGACATCTCCAGGATTCGAGATGCTGAACTACGAAAATAAGAAGAAAAAAGGCAAAAACTTTATTATTTTTAGCTTCAAGGATAGCCACGAATAATGTTGGGCTATCGGTCAAACGACTCGAACGGACCTGTTCGATGATTGAACTTCATAATCACTTAATAATATTTTGAGATTTCTGAAGAATATTTGGCAAGTCTTTTCATATATAATAATATACGGTGGGGTCCATAATTGAACTTTATAAGATATATAGACATGAAGTGGTCCACAAGTTTATAGATTTTTTAAAATAATCTATTTTTTATTCCTAATTACAGTAATATACATGTTTTCTTGTTATACAGTAATAACCATTTGTTGCTCCACGGTTGAAAAACATGACTAGTCGCCTAACCATTGGGCAACATGTGACCAAGTCGCCGAACGGTTGGGCGATTAGCCCTAACCGTAGAACGACTAGCCCCAATCGTGGAGCAACTTTGTCCTCTAGTCGCTTAACGTTCGGCGACTAGAGGACAAAGTCGCTCCACGTTGGGCGACTACTTACTGCTAGGTCTTCCATTTCTCTTTTATCCGACCCCTTCACGGTTTCTGTTGCCATTTCTCTTGGAAGAGAACGAGAAGAGCTTAAGAGGGGAGAAAAAAGAGGGAGAGAATGAGAGAGGAAGTGAAGAGGGGGAGAAGGTCGCGAGAGGAGGATAAACAAAGAAGCTCGGGAAAGAAAGAGAAGGAGAAGGGGAGAAGTAGAGGAGCTCGGGAGAAGGGGAGAAGAAAAGGAGAGGAGCTTGGGAGGAGAGAAGAAGAGATGAGCTCATGAGGTTAGAGAGGAAGACAAAGAAAGCTCGTTGATAAAGAGAAAAGGTCTTCGCGTGAAGGTAATAGCCTCATCTATTTTTGTTCTCATTTGAATATAGACAATGTGTAGTTAACTATTTGTTTAGCACATATTTAGTCAATATATATTGACAAATGGTAATATTTGTAGTGAGAAATCAGTCATATTCGAACCCACAACATTATAAGTGTATTATGGTGTTGGTACTATTCATGAAGGTCCATACGGTGTTGACCTCGTTGAACCCACAACATCTGTTTCTGAAGGAGGGAGTAGTTTGGACACATCCTGATGTCTATATAATTCATGATCACCACCCCGAGATGATGAGGGCCGTAAGAAACCTTCAGCAAGACCTGGAGGAGCTATTCCCTTAGCTAGATATGAGAAACAGATGATGCATTTGCCATCTGAGGGCTAATTTCTTTAAGCAGTTCTCATATCAACTGTTGATGAAGTTGTTCAAGAAGCTAGCTATGCAGAACCAGCAGCATAAATTCGATTGATGCATTATGGGAGATGTTGGAGAAGTACACCAACAAGCACGTAATCGAGAGGAACAAGCATCCATCCATTCTTGGGGTGACACAACCCGAACACCTCACACCATTACCAGACCTTCACCCTCCTGGTGTGACATGGATGACCTCGAGGAATATCAAGTGATTCTCTCATTGGATTGAGGCTGAGTCATTGGAGAAGTGGTCCTTGTTGCACGATATCGATAGTGTGAAATATGGCATAATGACCACTAACCTTGCAGAGATGTACAACTGGGTTCTTAGGGGCATCTATTCTCAGCCCCTTGTCGCCATCGTGGAAGGCGTTTTATAAGGTACAATCGGATATTTTAGGGAAAGGCATGCAAATACTGCACTTTATGCAACTAATCCACATACACTGTACTGCTCAAAGATTACAACATACATGTAGGTCAAGACCGAGAAGCGTCAGTCGCAAACGGTCTTCATGATAGGCAATATGAAGTATCGTTTCAACGTACTCCTTCAGGATGGAGCCAAATTTGGGACTGCTCACTTTCTTGTTACCTATGAGGTGTGCTTTAGAGATTATGTGAATGAATCTAGCTGCACATGCAACAAGCCAGAGCTCCTTCACAAGCCATGTTTTCATGTCCTCACCGCATATGGGACTATCAATATAGACCCATCGAACTTCATGTCAGAGTACTGCATGACGGAGAGGGTGCTGCAAGCATGGTAGGGCAAGTTAAGAGGCTTCAGGGTTATGGGTAACTTTACCACGTCGGATATTGCACAAAGAGTTTTGAAGGGTAGGAAGGGCCGTCGGCAAAGTCATCGCATTAGGAATGATATGGACGAAAGGGAAGCTGAAGCGGTGGGTAGACATTGCGGCCACTGTGGCTAGAAGGCCACATTGCGAAAAGATACAAGACGCCTGCCGAGTAGGAACACCGGCATGAAGTACAGCACCACTTCTTGTTGTGTGTGTAGTGGCATTAAGAATACAAAATGTTATCATATTGTAACTTTATTTATAGAGTTTAACTTCATTTGTAGTGGCAATCCGTTGTCAATAACAATGCAGGGAAGTTCCTTTTGTAGCCTAAACTCTCCACTCCTTTGCCACTAAACGACTACTTCTTTGGCGCTAGCAAGCATGCATTTTGCGAGGGCAAAATAGTCTTTTCGCATCCCTAATGAAACACACATAGTGGTCAGTACGAGTAACTATAGATAGTTGAAGCTTTTGCGTAGTCTCTGACAAAACGAGATAGCCTAGTGAGGGACAGCTTCTGCACAGTGTCCTACCCTGACCAAATGAGACACTCTTGCAAAGTGATAAGACCAAACGAGACAGCTTTTGGACAGTGTCCTGACCCGACCAAACGAGATAGCCTTTCGCAGTGACAAGACCAAACGAGACAGTCTTGTGTAGTGACAAGACAACACAAGATAACCTTGCACAGTGACAAGACCAAACGAGACAGTCTTGCATAATGATAAGACCTAACAGGGTAGCTTTGTGCAGCGATATTATGCTACGCTAGTCCACAAATCATCCGACATGCCATTGCCTTGCGGACGCGCATTTTCTCAAACCGAATTGGACTTGTCAAGAGTATGCTGCGTTGGCTTAGCCTATAGTACTACCCACTCTGCAGCGTTTTTCCTACACCACTAGTACGAAGAAGCAATGGGAGGAGAACACCCGAATCTCAAGGGCTGCTGCAGTCCGAGATGAACAAGCGGAGCATGCCAGAAGGCCACCTCCCTGAAGTGAAGCCCCCTTACCTCCAACCCTAACCCATACCTCAACATTCTCACGGAGCATTGGCCACAAGACCTGCTCGTGGGGGAGACGCCTCCCTCTATTGGTGTAGGGACGCATGCAAGTTCTTCAAGTCCAATGAGCGGTTGAGCTTAGGCATGCGTTACTAGAGTTGCGGTAACTACGTCTGGGACTATCCTAATCGGTGTTGGGACATGGCCGGCTACCGGCAATAGGTAAGAATGGGTTATAGTACATTCCCGTACCAATTCTCTTATATGGCACGCACTAACAAGCTCTTCCCTCTTCCCGTAGTCTCTAGATTTACTATGCGCCTACCGCAAATAGATCGACTGGGAAATACACTTGCACAACTAGTGGACTCTAGACTGCGAGGAGTGGGATGTCCAGATGGCACGCAAGAGGATAGAGGAGCAGTGGCACAACGAAGATCAAAGTGAGCGTATCTGGTGGGAGACGGAAGCTCATCTGGAGATATGCAGGTGTAGGGAGCGAGAGGCTCGTGAGGAGGAGCACAAGAGAAAGCATGAACTTACGTCCAAGACCAGGGCCGCTGACGAGGACTACAAAGTCAACATTGAGAGGAAGTGTAAATGGCCACATCCTCTAATAGTTTGACTCTCTTCGTCCATATGTCCCATATATTTCTAATTCTTTAAAGGCATGCATACACCATCCTTGATTCGTTAACCAGCGTGCCATGTAACTCTCTTATCAGATCAACTGTTGTATTGTTATTGTTATGCTATTTATCCAAAGTTCTCCATATATGAATTCCTTGTTGCATCGCAATATCACTTACCTTCCTACTTACGAATCATTGCCAGCTCAATCGTCCTCATAAAATTCTTCAAAAATTTATCGCATTACAGCAACATACAATGATCATAAAATATTATTGCGAGTCTAAAAAATTTCATACCATTCAGAATCTACAAAAATCATAAACGGACAAACCGATATTGTCTGCCATTTTTATTTCAAAAAAATAACAGCCTACAACAAAATTTGCTAAATGTATTACTTAAAAAAATTGCTATTTACTCTCTCATAATTATTTTCATTGGCTTAATAAAATAAAATTCTTATTATTTTAAATCGGCCAGCCATTGAGCGACTAGGGCTAAGTCGCTTAACCAAATTGAGCGACTAGGCACTAGTCGCCCTACGGTTATTGAACGGTTGGGCGACTAGCCCATGTCGTCCAACCATAGAGCTATAGATGGCTATTATTGTAAAATAAAAAAAATACAGGTATATTACTATAATTTAGAATAAAATAGATTATTTAAAACATTTAGTTTATACGTCCCCTTGTTACATTATACTGTTTGGTTTGACACGTGGGCTCTATACTTCTACTAACATGGTCATTTTTTTATGTTACAGCTGATGATTTTTCACTACGCTTTTTGAGACGGTGATAGACAGCGGATATGTCGAAGCGGATAACACACACGATGGCGAGATTAGGAAGCCGTTTGGAGAAACGGTTTCAAGAAATCGCTTGGAGAAACCGCCTTGTTTGTTTCGGCTTTCAGATAAATCGAAACCAAAAGCCACCTTAAAAGCACAAAAGAACAGGCTATATGTCCTACCAGTGCTAGAGTCGATCTACACGTCAGTGGAATTTTGTAAAGATTTTCTAAAGCAAAATGCTTGTATTTGTCAGGCGTTCGCGCGGTCTCTTAGTTTGTGAAATGGGGATAGAATTGCATTAATTGCATAAACATATCAAGAACACCGCCCGCTTGGAGAGAGGGAATGTAAATTAGCATCCACTCCCACAGAATTTGGGGTTTCAGACGATTCTTGTGAGAGTCTTGTGTTCTAAATTCTAAATGGACCTTAATTTGCCTCTAGAGCGAGGGTTCTGCAGCCCTCCTCCAAAAGAATAAAAAGAATAAAAAGAATCGCATAAAACGTCATTGAGATTTGAGACACATAATCTGATTGGTGCGAGTTACAAAGCCCCCCTCCAAAATAAAGGTCAAAAGACATGGGAAAAACTCTGTCTCGGCCCAAGAGGCCAGGGAGCAAATGCCGCACTTCCCGTGGAGAAGATTAGCGTGGAGTGTTGAACGCTCGCGTGTATCCTTGATTATTCCTTCTTTTGTTCTAAGAAATGTCATATCGCAATAGCCCCATTTGACTGTCCAGTCTCAAAACTTTGGAACTGGATGCAGCCAAATGATCATCTACTAGCTAGACAAATTATCGGTTAGTTCTTTTCAGCTTATTGTTTATAGTTTTTTCAAACAAACAAATAGAACGGTTTTTCTACTGCCGTTTCGAAATGATTTATTGGTATAGCCTTTTCGAAGTGATTTATCGGCATTCGGTTAGTTCGCAATTGCTAAAAGCTAGCAGCCGCAGCCGAAAAGAACCTACGCATCATATTAGGATATGAACTGACTTGGAACTGTATAATGTCATGGTAATCTTATGCTCCTTTTGTTAGTTAGTGCTGAGTAACCTGTGGTAATCAGAAGAATCTACGCATATGGTGCAATCATGTTATGGTTGTGCTACTTGAATATTGTGAACTGTGAACTGTAGTAGAACTATTAATTTTCAGCCCAAAAAATACCCCCCCTTTGCATCTCTCAGCCATGTCCTTCCCTTTGCATCGATCCCATATTTCATCATTCCTTCCAAAAGTCCTAAAACTGAGATGTTACATACATGAAACAACTTCTCCCTGAAACAAACAAACAAATCTCAGATAGTACCTTGTGTTTCCCTGCCTCCTTACCTGTCATTTGGCGCGAAAATGCGACGCTTTGTTAATTTCGTTGTCGCGGATTATACATCGAAATTCACCAAAAAATATTTGTTTACTGCACCAAATCTCGCATTTATATATGCACACAACAACCTTATCATCTCAATCCATGTCTTACCAGGAGACAAGCATCATTGTTCCTCAAATTTCACTTGTGTCTTACATGCCCTAATGGACAATAAACGACCAATGTTTCCCTGTCCCCTTGGCAGGCATGTCACTGTCTGTCTTGCACTGCAGAACAGCTTGAAATTAAGGGTTTAACAAGTGCATCAAAATTATTGCATCAACTCCTATGACTTGTGGATGGTAAGGCACCAACCACCACATCCATTGCAAATATTGCACAAGGTCTAAAATTTTCAAGAAATTCTGCAAAAAAAAAAAGTAAAAACACATGGCCCTCAGTGCTCCAACCACTCTCTCTGAATCAGTTCACAACCTCATTATCTCCTCCCTGTTGCCTTCACAGTTGCTTCACAGAGTCAAATTAGCATTAAACATTTTTTGTTGAATAATCAAATCATTTTATTTTTTATAAAAAAGTTGGTGAAATTTATTTATATAACCTTCTGTGATGTCTATATAAGTGTGGATATCCACACCATTTCTTTGTGGCACATACTTGATACTACCAGCACTAGTGTTTGATTGCGCCAATGGAGCACTCAAGAAATGGTGATGTCAAGGTGACATACGAGCAGGTGCGGTTTGGCCGGCGCCGGAACGGCGCCTTCCCCACCTACCTCGACCTCGTCCAGGAGGCGGTGGATGCCAGCGCGGCCCGGCCACTGCCGCCGAAGAGCACGGCTAGCCGGAGGCGCACGTACGCCGACGGCGAGCTCGACGTATTCGCCGCCGAGCGGTACTTCAAGGGCGCAATGGACGGCGACTACAAGGAGGCCGCCGCCGCCGCGGTGGTGGTGCCCGTGGAGACGGCCGCCGCCGAGATGGTGGTGCCCGTAGAGACGGCAGCCGCGGCGGCGAGGCCGGCAGTGGCGGTGAGCAAGCCGGCGTGGACGAGCGCGTCGGCGGCGAGCATCGGCTCGGGGGCCAGCGCCAACAGCCAGACCGTGCTCATCCGGGACGCGCGCCGCCGCCTGCCGGGATACCGCGGCAAGAAGTGCTGCCTGCAGGTCGGCGTTCTCCTGCGCTCGTGCTCCGGGAAGCGGGCCGTCGGCGTCGACAGCGTCGCGGCGACGGAGGCCGCCGGTTCGGGCGAGCCGTGGTCGAGCAGGATCGAGTGGTACAGAGACCTAAAGATGGAGAAGGGTGGGCTCGGGCTAACCGGAGATGGCAACCATGGCGTGGTCGCTGGTCTCCCGCCAAATCTGAATCTTGGCAAGGCAAAAGTGACAGCCGTAGGGAGGGAGGTGATAAGGGAGGAGAAGGCGGCCGAGTACACGAGCGCAAGCTTTAGGAGAAGCTTCACTCTCCTGGCTCCGATCAAACTCAGCGTGCCGGCAAACGGCGGCGGTGTCGACGCAGGCATTGGCAGAGGCGGAGGCAACGGCGAGGAAGACGACGTCGGGAGCGAGTCGAGTTCGGACCTGTTCGAGATCAAGAGCCTCATGATCGACGACTGCCCCTACGAGCCCAGCGAGGCGAGCATCCAGTGGAGCGTGGTGACCGCGAGCGCCGGGGACGTGTCTGTCGCGTCGGAGCGCGGCGGCAGCGGCGCGGGTAGCGTCGGGAGGGGCCCGGTGGCCGTGAGGCAGCAGCACCGGGACCGACCAGTCGGGCTGCTGACAGGGTGCGTCAGCCACAGGACTGTGGACGTGTCGGCGATGGCCGCCGTGCGCAGGTTCCCCGACGCGCCGGCCGCCGTGGCGATGCGGAGGCGCGTCGATGGCCCTTCGTAATATGTTGCTTTCTGTTCTTGTATCCATTCATTCCATCTTGTAGAGTAAATTGCTCCGTAGGTTCTTAAATCTGTATAAAGTACAAACGCTTGTCTTACTAAACCTATGGATTTTAAAACTCAAATTAAATTGAACTTGCACAATTAATCCAATAATTGTATTGCATAGCAATTTCTTAAACTTAATTGTCGGCCTAAATCAATCGCCAATACAAAAATCTCACGACCTAATTGTCATATTTTTGCATCAGACAGAGAAAACAAATCGAGTTGTCAAGTTCAAAAACCGAAGTGAAAATATCCGTGTGAACTAACAATAGCCCGCGATGCAATTTACTCCCTCGAATGAACAACCAAATCCATCCCATCCGGCCGTACTCCTGAACATGAAATATAGCAAAAATCAAAGCCAAGACGTTAACAATTCCAACGGATGCGACACGGGCGTTTTGGTCGTTGCCAAAGACGTTGCATTCCGTATCCTTCACCACATCAGTCGTGTGATGCGACCACGGCCGGAGTGGCGACCACGCACACGCCTCCTCTCGATCAATCGAGCCGGATTGTCTCTTTTTACAGTTAATTGCATCACAGGTACTCAAATTGTAAGTTGGCTGCATCTAAGTCACTAAAAAAATAAAATAGTGTATTTATATCAATAAACTTGTTAAATTATATAAATAAGGGCCAAAAGAGGTTTTCTAAAGATGACAAGATATCTATGTGGCACTAATGTTTATATAGCATTGATGTGGATGTTGGCAAGGGAAGGTGAATGCCTCTATCTCCACCCCGCCAACTATACTCATCTGCGTGTCCATCAACGCCATTCTAAAGTGCTCAAAAGTATTTTGGTTTTGATTAAGAAGGAAAATTGTGATCTTACTACAGTGTGGGATTAATTGCGAAGTAAATTCTTATTGCTTTTTGGTCATATGAAGTGCATATGGAGCTCATGCATATATTAGTAGATGTAGATGGAGAAAAAAAGCCAACAAAGAAGAAAGCCACAAGGTCGTCCACATGCTCCAAATCGTGTCGGCTGTGGCTGACTACTTGCCATAGTCCCTATTCGAGGGACACGTTGAGTCATCAAGTGATGCTCCTCCTTTATTGAAGTCATCTCTTTCTTCCGCTATAACTCCTCGCGGATGATACTGCTCCCACTTTTTGAAAAGAAAGCGTAACCAGAGACCTGAAAGCGGCTGTCAATGCATAGGACTAAGTTACCTACTATCGAACTTATGAGCTAAGTTACCTACTATCGAACTTACGAGAATAGCAAAGGGAAACACTAATCACCAATAGATGATATTAATGTGGTTAAAGAGTATTTACAATAGTGTGACAATGAATGTAAATGATTCTGTTGTGTTGTTGGGGCCGTGTAGGCCTCTCTATTTATACAAATCTAAATTGTGATAGTTAATGTTTGAATAGATACCTCTTATCTTCACACGTGAGTCTTTTCTGTGTTCTGAAATATTATGTTCTTTGTCAAACATCGCAACTTATCAAAAATGCCATTAACCGCTCTCGTATGTCAAATTAAACACCCATATCCGAAACCGTATCGTTCCCGACCAGTTAATACTCTGCTTTAGGAAATGAATAGTTATCGATCGTAATTGACCATAACTAGTCATTGTTTGGTGTAACCGGTTTTCGACCAGTTATATTTAGTGGACCCTAACTATGCTTTTAGGCTAAACAAGATACTTAGTGGACCCTAACTATGCTGACCTAGAAAAGGAGTTTTATTTTGGCTCCTATTGATCAAGTATATCGACATGGTCAAGAATCCTCGTTAGTGGCCTACTGGAGTTCGACCGAGAAAGTGGGAAGAAAGTATGGAAAGGATAGAGAAAAAGTGGGTGAGAAGAAAGAAAGGAGAAGAGCTGCCACATACATATCACATAAGTATTAGCGCCACATGGATGCCTTGGTAGCTTTGCAAAATCTCTTTTGGACTACGTTTGTATGGTTTAACAAGTTCATTGATATAAATGTATAGTTTTATAGTTTAGTGATCTAGATATACCTATCTCACAAATTTGTGTACCTGTGATGAGATTTACTCTTTTTTATCCATACCAGATATGGCTGGTATCACACGCCAAACGGGATCAATCATGAATATACCGACAGCCATGCAGCCCATTGCCATGCCCTTAGGGCAGTCCCCATGCTATAGTTTCTTACATTAATTAGGCTTACCACGTAAGCATTTTGGTGACATGGTATAGTAATTAAAGAGAAGAGATAAGGAAACGGTTTCTTCATGAGGAAACTATTTCTTCACGAGGTCCAAAGCCGAGGAAACCAGCAAAATATGCGCTACAGCGAACCTGATTTCTTATCATAGTGTCTTAGAAGAAACAGTCAATGTATGTGCAGAAAGGGGATGAAAAGGATTGGTCACGATTCGATCTGGTCCCACACGAAGAAACCATGGATTAGAGCTGTAGTTTGTATTATAGTGTCTTAGAATATTAGAAACTAGTCATGGTTTCAAGCATTGGGACTGCCCTTAGTTAGGCTCCTGTACTTTTCATTTCCTACAAAATATTGAAGAAAAATAAATGGAAACAAATTTAGTGTGTGAGAGGTGTTGCCTTGGTGTTAAAGTAGTTATTATCGGTAGTTTGGTGCTTGCAAACTCTCCTTTCTAGAATGAGGCAGAGCTCTGGCCATTGTTTCAAAAAAGAAATGGAAAAGAACGGTTGGTTCTTATCTGATATCTGTCTCTAATGGGTAAATGCGTGTCATAGTCTTATCTGTTATGGCTTGCAAGGAAACCATGGTGTTTGTTGAAGCATGGGCATCACGTCCTTGTTCTCTATCTAACACTTTTTCATCAAGGTATCAGAGACTAGGATATCATTAGTTAAAAATCTAGTAAAAGGATATATCAAGACAGTGTTTTCTACTCGTTATGATCTGTATGAGTTTACAATGATATCTTTTGGTTTAACCAATGCCCCAGCCAATTTCATGTGTTTAATGAATAACGTGTTCATAGAGTACTTAGATAAGTTTATCGTTGTGTTCATTGATGACATTTTAATTTACTCTAAGGATGACAAAGAGCATGATGAGCATTTGAGGTTAGTATTGCAAAAGCTCAGAGAGCATAAGTTGTATGCTAAGTTTAGCAAGTGTGAGTTTTGAATGAAAGAAGTAGCTTTTCTAGGTCACATCATGTTAGCACGAGGAGTTGCAGTTGACTCCAAAAAAGTTAAGGATGCGCTCAATTAGAAATCACTTACTTCAGTGTAGCAAGTTAGGAGTTTTCTTGGTATGGCAGGTTATTACCGTTGCTTCATTGAAGGATTTTTTAATGTAGGAAGACCACTTACGCAGCTATTGAAGAAAGAAAAGAGGTTTGTTTCGACACTAGAATGTGATAAGAGTTTTCAGAAATTGAAGGAATGTTTGACTACCGCACCGGTGTTAGTATTGTCAGACATCAACAAGGACTTTGAGATTTACTATGATGCTTCCCGCAAAGATTTGGTATACATGTTGATTCAAGACATAAAAATGGTAGCTTATGCCTCGCGTTAGTTAAGGCTATATGAAGTAAATTACCCTATACATGATTTAGAATTAGCAGCTATGGTGCATGCCTTAAAAATTTGGTGTCATTACCTTATGGGTAATCATTGTGAGATCTATATGGGTTACAAGAGTTTGAAGTATATTTTTACTCAGACTGATCTTAATCTCAAGAAAAGAAGGTGGTTGGAGTTGATAAAGAATTACAATATTGGAATTCCTAATCACCCAACAAAGGCCAATGTAGTGGCAGATACCTTGAGTAGAAATAATTATTGCAATATAGTGATGATCAAGGAAAGCTAGTCAGCTTTGTATGACCAGTTTTAGAAGTTTAGTTTGGAGTTGGTTGAAGAAGGATTCCTAGCTACAATGGAGTTGCAGCCGACTTTAGATGTGTAGTTTCGCCAAGCTTAGGTTGGTGATGAAGGTATTCAGCGATTCAAGACTAATCTAAGTAAAGGTAAAGCTTTATATTTTTACCAAGGATGATAAGGGTATTTTGTGGTTCAAGGAGCATTTATGTGTGCCAAGCAAAAAGGAGTTATTACTCAATAAAACTCATGAGTCTTTGTATTCGATCCATCTGGACAATACAAAGATGTATCATAATATCAAGGACAAGTATTGGTGGCTTAGTATGAAGCGAGAGATAGCATAATATTTTGCGCTTTGTGATATGTATCAGAGGGTAAAAGCTGATCATCATAGACCAACAAGTTTGCTACAACTATTGAAAATTCCTGAGTGAAAGTGGAAAGAAGTCGATATGGACTTTATTACAGGACTACCTAAGAGAAAGGACGGATTTGATTCAATTTAGGTAATTATTGATCATTTGATGAAGGTTGCTCATTTCATACTGGTCAAAGCAATCTATGCAAGTGATAAGTTGGCATATCTATACATGTTAGGAATTATAAGTCTCCATGGGGTGCCTAAGAAAATAGTGTTAGATCGTAGAACGCAGTTTACTTCATGATTTTGGAAGAGTTTCCATGAAGCCATGGGTACTCATCTAAATTTCAGTATAGCGTGTCATCCCCAGACCGATGGACATACTGAACGTGTGAATCAGATTCTTAAGGATATGCTGAGAGCTTGTGTTATAGATCATAGGGCTAATTGAGATAGATGTTTACCTTCTGCAAAGTTTTCCTACAATAGTTATAAGACTAGTCTGCAAATATCATCGTTTGAAACATTGTATAGCGGAAAATTTAGAACCCCTTTCAATTGGAAAGAGACCGGGGAAGATCAAGTTTTTAATCTAGAATATTTAAAGAAAGCCAAGGAGAAAGTTCGATTAATCCAGGAAAGGTTAAGAATTGCTCAAGCTAAGTAGAAAAGTTATGTGAATACTCGTTGTCGAGAGTTGAGTTTTAAGTCAGATGATTACATGTATCTTAGAATCATATCATTCAAAGGAGTTAAGAGATTCTAGATGAAAGGAAAGGTTGCGCAATATGTTAGGCCGTTCAAAATTTTGAAGTGTAAAGGAGAGATTACTTATCAGCTGGAGCTACCAGCGACTTTTAGTGAGATACATGACGCCCTCTATGTGTCTCAGTTAAAGAAGTGTTTGCGAGTGCCAGGGGAGACAATGCCAGTGGAAGCCGTTGATCTTCAGGAGGATTTAACTTACAAGGAGCACCTTGTTAGAATTTTGAAAGTGTTAGAGCATGTGACCTGGTGTAAGGTCGTCTGTTTTTGCAAAGTTCGGTGGAGCAATCATTCCAAGGAGAAAGCAACCTAGGAGCATGAGAAGGATCTCAGAGCAGGGTTTTCGAA
Organism: Melocanna baccifera; assembly: GCA_036346265.1. NCBI lineage: Eukaryota > Viridiplantae > Streptophyta > Magnoliopsida > Poales > Poaceae > Melocanna > Melocanna baccifera. Next base: position 9,453,269 of record CM070705.1, on the reverse strand, counting down.
CCTATTCCCTAAGTGAGCCTGAATCTTGGGGTCAAGATTCCATTTAAGGGGGGATGTTTGTAACATTCTGCTTTTCAGAGTTTTCTTGATACTTTTAAAATAAAATTCATAATTTGCATTTTTCTAAAATTAATTAAAGTTTAAATTAAATTTTTGCATACTAAAAGGATTTAATGTGACTAACTTAAACTTCAATTATTGCTAAAAATATTTTATTTGTGGCGACACCCATTCCCATCGGCTTAGCCTATGCTCTCCTCACCGAGCCAGGTGTCAAGCATCCATGGCTACCTCGTCTACCGGATGGTTGCCACATGTTCCCAATCTGAGCCACCCGTGCTAGCTAGTCCGATGGTCGTCGTTCCCTTCGTTCTCAGCCATCCGGTGAGCCATGTGTCATGCATAGGGGCATGAAGGCACTGTTCATCGTCCCCGATGGGACCCATTGTGTTTGAGCTGGATTCATCTCGGCGTTCGCGTCATAGCCATCACAAACTTGACATCCGTGTCCATGTGGGAGACCTTTATGTCCGCACTATTTAAGGCCAAGCCGCCACTCATTCTCTATCATCTCGAGCCATCCTGAAGTTGTGCCATCCTTTGTCGAGTTCGCCACTGAGTTCATTGTTGAGTTCGCCGCCATCATCTTCATTGTCTTCTCTGACGCTGGTCACCACAGTTGCCATCTTTGTCTTCGTTGGCCATTTGTGTGTCACCACCGGTCACTCCATCGTCTACTGTACACTGCCCAGCCGAAGTCGCCGCGTCACCACCTCATTCCACATGACCGTCACCTGCGCCCGTTCAACCGCCCAAAGATACGCCTTGGTTCCCGCGCCACCGACGCCAACTGAGTGATGTCAGCACACATCGCCCCGACGCTGGTTCATTTTCTTCGTGGACTTGATCCATCGTGCAATGAGTCTCTAACAAAGCGGGCCCATGTGTTAGCGTTCACTGTTCCATGAACCGTAGACCGAGCTGAGTCAGCAAGCCACACAAGCAGCCATCTCAGCCCTAGATCCCATGTGTTAGTCCGCATGTTTGCCACCTCAACCATCCGAGCCATGCTAGATGCCACGTCATCTTCCGCGTCAGCCGCCACATCATCTTGCCACCTCAGTAGCCACATCAGCCCTAGCGCACATGTGTTCTACCACGTCAGCCCTAAGTGCCACGACAGCAAGCGCCGTCGTATGCGCACTATTCCATGAGACGAATACATCGTAGACTGTCCTATTCCATGCAAGCATAGTAGTATTTTTTAATTTTCAATATTTTTCAGCCAATTAATTTTTCAAGAGCTCGTTCTTCTTAGTCTTAACTTCAATTGACCTAATTCTTTTTCTAAAATTCATTTAAAATTAAGCTCTACCTTTTAGTTCTAGTTTTAAAGTTTTTGGAGTTTATTTGAATTTATTTACTTTTATTTGTGTTCCATTCGCTTTCTCTCCAATTAGATAACGTCTTCAAAGAAGATAAAGCAGGATCTGAAAACCAAGAGTTGGTAACTGAGTAAGGCTAAGTCAAGTCATGTCCTTTGATCATGTTAAATATAGTTTTTGAATCTATTATTTATTATTTTATTTTAAATTATCATGCATTGCTATTTTATTACAAACCTTTGTACCTAGTAGTTATTATCCAATTTGATTAATTCCCTAGTTAATAATTTGAATGACATAATTTCATTATCACCATAGAATGTGCATTTATCTAATGATGCAATATTAGTTGTCACATGGATTATACGTTTAGTATGCTTAGCTATGCTTATAGTACATTGGGTTCATTATTACATGTTAACTAATTACTTAATTTTGATTGAATGAGATATTGAATCATAGTGGTCAGCTACAGGTATAAAATTTAAGTACCACGACATAGATGGTGTCATTGGTGTTAGTTATACAAAACTGATTTTCACTTAGTGTGAGTTATTGTGCAGTAAAGGGGGAAGTATGGTTCATACTTCGAGGGAAGTGAATGTCTCGCCTGAGAAATGTCTAAGGACTTCATTGTGTGCATCATTGATCTGAGCCTTCTCATACAACCGCAAATCTAGTATGGGATGGACTTGGCTAATTAATTTGTGATATTTTAATTTTGCTTTTGCCATTGGTGTGTCAATGGGTGTCGATTAGGCATTTCCATGAAGAGTAAGAGGGATCTGGTAGACTAGATGGTTAGTCTACTTGATCGTGAAATCTTAGCGGATGAAACTGAATTAGGACTGAGCATTGCAAAAACCTTGTTATGATCTTCTAGGTCAGTATGTCCAAGGAAGCATATTACTCTAGTGTCACTATGAGATGGTCATAACATCTAGGTAAAGTTGTGCAACCTCTGCAGAGTGTAAAACTATTCGAATAGTCGTGTCCTCGGTTATGGAGAATATTTAGTGATTTCATACGAGGGGGAGATATTTCATTAAAAACCTGGTGGGTTGAGTTTGGGAAGTGAACGGTTAATTCACTGGTGGTTTATTACATGAATAATTAGTTCACGGGGTGGTTCATTGGGTTAGTGATTAGTTCACTTATAGTTTATTCAATTTTTTTATTATTTACTTATTAATTATTTTCAATGTTCATTTCTCTGTAAAATAACCACTTAGCTATCATTTGGTAAGCCTTACATAATTATATTGTATCCTTGTTATAATGACTTGTTGAGTACTTTATGTACTCACGGCTATATTTATATTTGCTCAGTTGAAAAAGAAGAACCATACCTACCGAAATTACTTGAAAGAGGATAACTCAATGACTTCACATAATAGGATTTCGATTCTAGTTGATTGCTTATGGGCATATCGAATGGCCACTTCATTTTTCGTTGTGTTTCTGGTGATAGTTCTCTTAGCCCTTCTGACTGTTAAAGTGTATACCTAGCCATAAGGTCATAACTCTGATAATTAATAATATTTGAGTCTTTTTCTTAGTTAAACGTGAATATGGTTTATATTCCATCTATGTATCCATTGTATGCACTAGCGTAATCCTGAACTAGTGCAGTATACATAGAGAGTTTGGATTTGTATATTCGGGTCTCGACAGACACATGTTTGGATTGGAGGATTTCCAATGGAATTCTGTATATGATATGTACTACTTGCTGCAAGATTGGTATGAAAGAAAAACCAGTTTCAAAGGATCTTGCGTACCTCGTCATGGAATCATGCAAGTTCTTCCAAGTTCGATCAAACTTGCTCCTCTGATTTTGCAGACTACTGGTCCTAGATGAGCTGCATCCAAATTCCAGAAGTTTGCTGTAAAGAACATAGAATCAATTAACAATAGCATAAATCACAAGATTTAATTGATTAATGTTCAGTGCTCTCAGAAGTAGAGTTACCCAAGACTAAATCTTGGCCGTCCCACTACTATGGTCTTATACTCTTTATCAATTGAATATGTCAAAAGAAGATTTCAAACTTTGAGCTCTAAACCAAAGTCTAATAACCTCAAAGTTCAAAATATACCCAACACTTATATTTTCAGCCAGCAAGGCAAGCAATCAGAGTGATCACACAATTATAACAAGATTAAGCCAAACACAATTTGATTTTCTCACAGATTGCTCAATTTCAAATTACCAAGTCATGCAAATCCGAGTTGATCAACAGACTTGTAATCTACATAAGAATTGCAGTGATCCAGTGACAGCAAGAACCAAAACTGTGTGACTGAGATATGAATGTCTGAAGAACAATATGTATAGCTCAGATTTAATCATTCAGACAAAGCAATAATAGAAGTAACAAGGATTTAGAGCTCAAAGTCGTAATCATTTAATTTCAGTATATGACCATTTTCATCATCGAGCAACTTAGCCCACACTGCTTCTTTGCAATCACTGATTTATGAACAAGCCACAGATTGCAAAGAATCAAACTGAATACTCACAAAGTTACTGATACTCGAAATTATTGAGAAGATCTCAGAGCCAGGCATGCCATAAGGCGCTGTCCTAGAAAACTTAGCACCTCTCTATGGCATGACAAGAGAGAGGAGTAGGATAATCGGAGATACAAAGCCCACCTTCGCCGTTGAATACTCACTAGCCGACAAAGTCGAGGTGAAGGGGACGCACACAAGCACACGAGAAGTACCGGCCAAGCACTTCACCGTCAAGCACCAGGGACTAGCCTCACCGCAGAGACCGACGATTAAGTGCCGAAGAAGAAGCACCACACACCACGATCGAGAGGCAAATTGAGAAGGAAAAGAGAGGATTGAAAAGAAAGAGCTCACTTGTCATTCGATGCCCGTCACGGGAAGAGGCAACCCCGATTTATAACCGAGAGAGGGGAAAACCATTAGCGCAGTGGCCACCAACAGCCGGAGCTGAGGCTCCCAGGCCGCCACAGCCCTCACCTCTCCGCTCATCCCAGATCTGAGAAACGAGCTATTGCCACTCCCACGGAAACCGGATCGGGAGAAATGCCCGCACGGAGGACCGGAGGAGCCGCCGCACGGGAGGAGCAAGTCACCCAATCGCGCCGCCGCCGGGTGCGTCGCCCGTGGGGCGAAGCGCATCGCCCATGAAGACGCTGCCGCAAGAACCGCGCCACTCGGGAGTGAGCCGGGGAGGAGACTAGGTCTCCTCCATATCCTTTCAATCTGGCCCACCGACATGTGGGCCCCACTATCTCTTTTATTTTTTTCTTTTTAAATTATGAAATTACTGAAATACCCCTCCATTCACAACAATTGAATCATGCAAGTTCTTCTAAGTTCGATCAAACTTGCTTCTCTGATTTTGCAGACTACTGTACCAAGATGAGCTGCATCCAGATTCCAGAAGTTCGCTGCAAACCTGCAACATGTACCATGCAAGATTACCATTACACATTCAAAGAAAATAAAGGTCCAAAGGATTGTGGCATTTCGGTTATGTTAATGCATTTTCATATGGAAAAAAAAGACATGACTGAAAGATCGGAAATGGCAACAGAGGGGGTGAATGGTGCCTTAAAAATTACCCCGAGTATTCTCACAAAAATTCTTCTTCTCCGATAGCTATGAGGAACTATGAAGTAGAAAGCCGATAACTCAAACCAAGAGATTAATCTAAAAATATGTCACACAGAATCATCTAAAAGGATAGACCAATAAAGTAACACCACTGAAAATAGACAATCTGGTTTTCCGATTTTGTAACAGCAGAAAATAACCAAAAGAGAAAACACAAAATCTAAAAACTGAAATCAGACAAAAACTCTTCAGAACTGATTCCCCAAAATAATCTAGCAGACTGTCATCACAAGGACTTCATCCATTAAACCAAAAATGCTGCTGGCCAAAACTTGAAAAAAAGAGAGCAGCAACCGACAGAATAAGGAGCAGCCGAAAAACAGAGGACAATAGATAGCTAAGCCGAAACTTGACTGCAGAGACTAGTTGCTAAAAAGGATACTAATCAAAACTGGCTGCAGCAGCTAAAAGCTGAAATCAAACATTAGAGCTAGCTGCAGCAACCCTGTTCGGCAGAGGTAGACCATCCTGGAGCAATTGCCGCACCAACTGAAGACAACCGAAACTGAGAGCACATGCAGGCCGAAGGAAAAGTTGCTCCTGCTGAACCTGAGAGCCTAGGTATTGCAGAAAACTGACAAGGAACCTGGAGAAAGAAGCAGTCGAACAGAACTTTGTTGACAAAGGAAGACCGAACCCAACAGAAAAAAATCAAAGCTTTTCTCGGGTCTGCCTCTGCCAACAGCGAGTACCCACTACAGACTGAAATTAGGAAGAGCAAACAAATAAGGACTTAGAGCAAATCGGCAGGGAAAAAGAATCTGTTTGCTGCAGCCTGAAAAGCACAAAAGAAAGCAACTTATTTGACTGCAACCAGGAGCTGCACCAATCAAAACTACCGCACCCTAACTCAGGAAAAACAGCAGCTGCGCACATCCTGCAGCAACCAATAAGCAGCAAGTTACAGCCAGAAAAACAGCAAGAAACTGATCAAAAAACTGCAAGTCAACTAGCAGCAAATGCAGCACAAAATCAGCACAGTAGCCTGGCCAAAATCAGCACAACTTACAGCCGAACAATGAGACAAAAGATGCAGCCAAAATCTGAAAAGAGAAGTGAAGACTTGACTAAAAACTGAGAACTTCCTGTTGTCCACACAGCAGAGAATTGGAGCAAAAACAAGAGGACAATCTGCTGCATCTGCTGAACCAGAATTAGCAAGACTGGAATGCAGAACTGCAAAAAAAGAACTGATCCGAGGCTGCTGAAACATACCAAGAATTGCTAGTAAAACAGCACATAATACCTGTCGAACAGGGACTGCAGACTGCTTTCCTGCTGCCCAAAAAATTCAGTACTGTCTAACAAGGAAGGTGCAGCAAGAAACTGAAATGAAATATTTGCTCTCGGGATTAACGTAGCCAACCAGCCTTGGAATATTTCCCCGTTCAGAGCAACACCAAATCTTACAACTACTCAACAGGAAATCATCTTACTACAGAACAAAGAAAATAGCCATAACATCAAACACAAGATTTCATAGAGGAAGAGAGATGAACTATTAATATAGAGTAAAGATTACAAAGGGTGCTACATCCAACTCAAGCCAATCTCATATCCTGGGCAACACATACACCCATAGAGATGGCACTAGAGAAAACCCTTTACCTCAAAACCCATACACACATGGAGAGACACAAATGAAACCCTAACTTTTACACACATCTCTCTCCAAGAGCACAAGTATTAGGAAACCCTAACACTCACACCCCTCTCTCTCTTTCTCTCAAATTCTCAAGTGCATCTCTCCCACTAGAGAGCACCTCTATTTATAGCCTCTACTAATGGGTTTACAAGCACTTTACCCATTAGGTCACACCAACTCTCCACTAATGGGTTTATACACCATTTTACCGATTAGGTCACAACAACTCTCCACTAATGGATTATTCCACAGCCAAATCCACTTCCTTTTGTGCAGCCTTGCGCATTTACCAAAATGCCACTCCTGCATCTTTCGAGAAGCTTCTTCGTTTCTTGTCGCGCACGCCTCGCAACCACTTCGAGTCCTCGCCGTCTTCGACACATCCCGACCGCTCTGACCTCAGCACTGCCTGTGCCTAGTCCGGTCACCCGTGTCTCGTCACGACTTCGTCTCAAAGTCCTGCAGTCATCACCGATAAGAAAACGCATCATATAGCACCGCACAAAATATTATAATTAAATATCCGCATTAGTAATTAGCACAAAAATACCGGAACAAACTCAAACTTTTTAGAACACGTGTCAATTACTCATCACACAACCGGGGTTACCTCCACATGTCTCACAATCTCCCCCTTGATAAGTATATTGACAAACACAGAAAAAGCATAAAGTTGAGTTTGAGAGTCAAACATGGTCTAAAAGAAAATCAAGGTCACTAAAACCGCTTCGACAAAAGGGAAAACTAGAGCAAAAACTGAAAAGCTCTAGAAGGCTTTTTTTTCCAAAATTCTCCCCCTTTTGGCAATAAAATCATCAGGATGCTCAAGAGAGAATGAAATAAATGTATTTTATTTATTTTAATCATTTGGAGCCATGAAGATTATCCAATTTGACCATTTAAGTATTACACTAAGCCATAACTCAGAAAAATGCTATTAAGATCATGACAATTCATGTATAGACTAGCTAAAACACATAAGTCATATTCGAAGAAATAGTCCAATTGCTTAGCATTTCAAGTCAAACATGATTATAGTCTAGCTAAAGGTATCCAAGGATGATGCCAGCCATGTCAAACAATCTAAGTGGAACCAAGGAGTTAGTATTGAGCCAGTTTAGAGTGCTACAAGTTCAGAAATGAATCATTTGGTCAAATACTTGGTCCTTTTGTAAATAAGCAAATTTTAGCACAATTGACTTTTCTGAAAATCATTTTTGGCTTTATCTTAGCAAAGTAAGTACTGGACTAGGAGCCATCCACAACTGCCTCCTAAGCTTCAACCATTTTCATAGATTTTATTTTCTTAGCCATGTGCTAGATCTCAAGTCTTATGCGATCACTCCAAGCGAGAAGCTTAAGGAAGTGATCTTGGTCATCCAAAACTCCCCCTGAGTTCATGCCTAGTGCAATGGCAAGCAGTCTCATGAGAAAGAATTGGTGAGATCAGTTTTTTCGCACAAAAGAGATCTTTTTGCTTTTGACAAAGTTAGTTCTAGACCAAGGAATTAAAGATAGTTCATGCTTCGTAAAGGAACTAGCATAGCTCAATCTAAAGCCCAATAAAGATTCAAGACTCAACTCAGCCTATTTGACATGGCATGAATCATAAAAGGATAACTAAAGACAGACTATTCTCAAGAGCTAACCATGACAAGATTTAATTCAAGTTGTGCAATTTTTAATCAACTTATCATGGCAAAGACTAGATTACACATATAAAGTCATGATAAATCTAGCAATTAAGCACAGATCATAGCAAGGTGTAAAGCAATTGTTTTATGTCATAAAAGGATAATAATCAAGGCTCCATGTAATTATATTACAATGCAGAATGAAATGCAAGAAAATCCAGCTCCCCCTCAACATAAGATGTACTTTTAATTCAAGTTGAGTTATGTCAAAATTAAATCTAGAAGCTCCCAAATGAACTCCCCCTGAACCAAAGCAATAAAACGAGAAGCTGGCAAAGAAATCAGAAAGGTAGTCCTTAAAGCATAGACAAGATATAGAGAATACTATGGTTCAGACTGACTCTCATCTACCCCATATGACTCTAGGACTATCAGCTGGTCTTCTAACACACTAGGGAGTAAACACGTTCCCTGTCTATCCAATGGTGGCCCAACCCTTGCTAGACCTATAAGAAGTGAGTGAACTCAACCTAGTGAGAAGAGATACAGCTAATAAACAGCATCCTAGAATCACAAGATGAAAGGAAGAAGACTGAGCACCTAGATAAGAGAATCACTCTAATCTATGCTGAAAGGACTAATCCCGAATACACCCTTATGCAATGTAATGAAGAAGGACAGAAGCAGTAAATATGATAATGCATAAAGCACAAAGTTCCCCCTCACAACAGTCCATAAGGACAAACCACCCCAAGCTCTCCCCGCAAAGCTGAAAACCTAGAGCTATCCAAAGGCTTGGTAAAGATATCAGACAACTGGTGGTCACTCTCCACAAACTGGAGCACTATGTCACCCTTCTCCACATGGTCTCTAAGAAAATGATATCTGATATCGATGTGCTTGGTCCGCGAGTGCTGCACGGGGTTCTTAGCAATGTTAATAGCAGAAGTGTTATCACAAAAGAGTGGAACACTGTCTATAACTAACCCAAAGTCTTGCAGGGTCGAAGCCATCTAGAGTACCTGGCTGCAAACATTGGCAGCAGCAACGTACTCGGCCTCTGCGGTGGACTGTGCAATACTGGACTGCTTCCTAGAAGACCAAGAAACAAGAGAAGTGCCAATGAATTGGCAGGTGCCAGATGTGCTCTTCCTGTCTATCCTACAGCCAGCAAAGTCTGCATCGGAGTAGGCTCTAAGGGAAAGACAAGAAGATGAAGAGTACTAGATACCATAGTCTATGGTAGCTCGAAGGTACCGAAAGATGTGTTTCACCACCTGACGGTGAGATACGCGAGGAGAAGCCTGAAATCAAGCACATAGACACACGGAGAAGTGTATGTCCAGTCTCGAGGCAGTGAGGTACAAGAGGGAACCAATCATGCTTCTGAACATCTTCTGATCAACTGGCTCGCCATCTTCATCTGGATCAAGTGAAATCGTTGACGCCATCGGAGTTGACATCGGCTTGCCATCACTCATATCAAAGCGCTTCAGAAGGTCTCGAGTGTACTTGCCTTGATGCAAGAAGATACCCTCCCGAGTCTGCTTGATTTGGAATCCAAGAAAGAAGCTCAACTCGCCCATCATGCTCATCTCAAACTCTGTGCTCATGACATCCGAGAACTGGGAAACAAGAGCATGAGAAGAGCCGCCAAAGATGATGTCATCCACATAAATCTGGACGAGTAGAAGGTCATCGCCATGCCTGCGTATGAACAAGGTCTTGTCTACCTTACCCATCTCAAACCTATGACTCAACAGATAGGACTTAAACCTCTCATACCAAGCTCTAGGGGCTTGCTTAAGTCCATACAGGGCTTTGGAAAACTTGTAGACATAGTTTGGGTATTTGGGGTTCTTGAAACTTAGAGGCTGCCTAACATATACCTCTTTCTCAATAAACCTATTGAGGAAGGCACTCTTGACATCCATTTGGTAAAGTTTGAAGCCCTTAGACGCTGCGAAAGCAAGTAAGATTCTAATGGCCTCTAACCTAGCTACAAGGGCAAAGGTCTCCTCAAAATCTAAACCCTCAACCTGGGAGAAACCCTGAGCTACCAATCTAGCCTTGTTCGAATGACTACCCCATCCTTACTCTGCTTGTTTTTGAACACCCACTTGGTACCTATGACATTATGACCTCTAGGGGACTCGACAAGCGACCAGACCTTGTTTCTCTCAAAATTTTTCAACTCCTCATGCATGGCATTGACGCAAGACTCATCAGAAAGAGCATGACTGACATCCTTGGGCTCGAACGGGGCAACGAAGGCAGAGTGGAGACAGAAGTGAGACATGCCAGACTTTGAGCGTGTGACGCGCTCAAAGAGATGTCCTATTATCTGCTCTGAAGGATGATCTTTCTGGATATGATGGGGAGGTCCTGGATGAGAAGAAGTAGTGACATCTACCTCATGAGCTGATAAGGTAGGAACAGAGCCACTAGCTCCTGAGGATGCGGAAGGAATGGGCTGATCTCCTTGAGGTGCGAAGGAAGAAGCAGGCACCTCAAGAGGAGGAGAAACTGGATCGGGTAGACAACCCTCATCTTCGTCCTCATCATCCACAAAGATGGGCTTGGACTGCTCTACTGAACCTGAGATATCGGGCCTAGTCCCCGGCCTGACCTCATCGAAAGTCACCTCGCAGGTCTCTACCATTTTGCTAGACTCGTAGTTCTAGACCTATACGCCCGCGAAGAAGTCGAGTAACACAGAAAAATTCCATTACAAGACCGTGACTCGAACTTATCTAGGTTCCTAGACTTCAGAATAAAACACTTGCAACCAAACACACGAAAATATGAGACGTTGGGCTTTCGCCCATATCTCAACTCGTAAGAAGTGCGATGCAAGTGTGCCCTCAGAAAAACTCTGTTTGAAACATGGCACGCGGTGGCTATCGTCTCAGCCCAAAACTTCCTAGGTGTAGAATACGCATTAAGCATCGTCCTGGCCATCTCGACCAATGTACGGTTCTTCCTCTCTACAATGCCATTTTGCTGGGGGACGTATGGAGAAGAGAACTAGTGCTCTACACCTGTCTCATCGTAAAACCTCTCAAAGTAGGAATTCTTGAACTCCGTGCCATTGTCACTGCGAATCGCTCGTAAGGCACCTGGAAGCTCAACAGAAAACCTACTAAAAAGACTCCGAAAATGGGTAAATGTCTCATCCTTCGAGGCTAAGAAAAACACTCATGAGTACCTCGAGAAGTCAACGACCACGACAAGAACATACCACTTCCCTCTTGCTGATTGCACTCTAACTGGTCCAACTGTGTCTATCTGGAGCAGCTATCCTGGTGCATCGGTCATAGTTACTGTGACCGAAGGATGAGAAGCGGCAACTATCTTGCCGTGTCGGCAGAGAGCGCAAACTAGATCTTTGACCATCTTGAGTTTAGGCAAACGACGAATGAGATCGTGGCCGCTAACTCGGGTCAAATGGTCAAAACCGATATGACCAAGTCTCCTATGCCAGAACGTGAGGTCACGGGACTCAGAAGCAACTAAACACCTGAGAGGATCACAAGAAGACTCAACAAAATCAGCACGAAAAATCCTCCCATATCTAGAAATCCCGCAAACCAGACTCCCCGAAAAATCAAGAATTTTGCAATTGTTTTTCTTAAAGCTCACCTTGAAATCGTCATCAGTAAGCTGGGAAACTGACAGCAAATTGTACTTCAACTTACTAACCAAGGTAACATCTTTCAAAACAAAAGAATCATTAATGCGCACAGTACCTTTGGCGATGACACGCCCAGACGAAGCGTCTCTGAAGGTGATCGTCTCATCACCTGGAGCTCGGGCTAGAGAAGAAAACCAACAGGAGTCTCCGGTCATGTGTGGAGAACACCCGGAGTCTACGAGCCAAACATCTCCCTTCCCTGCCCGGCGAACCTGAGTCAACGAGAGAGAAATAGCTCAGTACTGGGATAAATCAAAAGAGATTTTGGAACCCAATACTGAGTCACACGAGCAGAAGAAGTAGTCACACATGACTGACCTTTAACTACCCTACGCTCTCTCTCACTCAAAGACGGTCTATGTGTAGACCTGAAGCTCTTGTTAGGCATGACTCTTACAGAGGAGCGAGTCAAAACACCAGCAACATGCTGATTACGCCGCGGGTAGCTATCTCGACGGGGGAAACAAGATCTACCCTCAGGACGGCGGAAGTCACGACCAAAAGGACCATGAGGATGAAAACCAGAAACCTTAAAAAAACCAAGTCCTCGATGCTGCCCAAAACTATCAGAAGCATCTGTAGCAAACCTAGACCTCGTGTTGGTCTTAGATGCACTCAAGGTCTGGGGCTGACCCTGAATATGCCTAAGAGCTGCAACACGGTCTCTCTGCGCGATCCTAGCGCGCCTGAAGCATCGATCGATCGTATGTCCATCCTTTTGACAAAAGGTGCAATGATACTTCACCTTCTGAGAGGCTGAAGTAGCACGAGATGACTTCGCCTTCTGAGAGGCCGAAGTTGCAGGTGGAATCACCTTACTGTCAGAAATCCCTTGGACAAAGCCCGCAGACTTAAATTGGACTTTCTCAGTCCTGGGCTTAGTCTCGATCACACCTGGTGCTATGGGTCTGAGTACGGCAGGTAGATGCTTCCTCATGTCCTCATAGAAATCATATCCTAGACCCTAATTAAATCTGCAGATCTTAGATTGTTCTAGAATAAGATTAAGCTTCTTCTTGCCTCCTACAAATCTCTCGAGAGTGTTCATAAGATACTGACACTCCCGAAAGAGAGAGGTGCAAGAAGAGCAGGGGGAAGGAGAGACAGCAGAAGGTAAGGGAGTAGAAAACGAACCAACAACAAAGGAACGAATGGCATGTGCATGCACAGCCGCCTCAGAAGAGACAGTCCTACTGCTAGCCATTTGGTTCACGTCGCTAGGCGTCTCTACCTTACCCTTGGGCTTTTCCCCAACACCAACACACACATTACAAGCAGATGGTTGCTTCTCTAGAAGGTTCTTACTTAGCTTCACACATTTTTTATCCAAAGCAACGATTTTAAATTTTAGTTTTTCACAATTATTGCGTGGTGTGCTAACAAGGTCCTTAGACGCATATTGAGCCATTTTCTTGTTATGATCAATCATCTTGAAACTGTTTTGAGACAGATTCAAGCTCAGCAGTCAATTTGGAACAATTCAAGCAAGAGGTAATAGGCTCAAGCAAAGAGGCATGCAATTCAGCAATTTTATGATCTGCCTTCTTTAAGTTTATTTTTAGATTATTGCAGTTTTCACATGTTTCAAGCAGATCAAGAAGCATAGTATAAAGACCTCTAAAAGCATTGTCCTTATCCTCACATGAGGTGCAAGAAGTAGTCTGAACAGTAGAGGAAATAGAAGCAACCCTACTCATATCTAGTTCAGTAAGCAGACTAATATTCTTCACCTTAAGCAAATCAAGTTCAGAAGTCAAACTATCATGAGAGGTCCTTACCTTTTCCATATCTCCAAGCAGGGAAGAACATACATCACATTCGTCACGGAAGGGAGCAGATATAAGTGAAGTAAGCTCCCGTGACGATCTCTCTACTTCCTTCTCAAGATCCACAACCCTAACTCTAGATCTAGCATAAAATTTTCCTAGCTTCAGAAATGCATCATAGAGCTGGTCGTAGGAGGGACCTACCTCATCGGAGTCACTGTAGAGCTCGCTGTCGTTGACATCGTTGTCGTTGGCCATGAAGCACATGCCGATGAAGTCGTCGTTGTCCTTGGGATCTTGATCATCTTTGCCGTCGTCGTCGCTCCACCCCTCCACGTCGCTGAAGTCGATGTCGTCAAAGGCGGTGAGGATGCAATGGAAGAGCTTCTTGGCTTTGCCAAGGTTGCGGAACTTCTTCTTGCCTTGAACGTGGGCTGGGGGCTTCCTGTTGCGGTTTTTGTCGATGTAGTCGTTCTTGCTCACACCGCTGTAGTCGTTCTTGCCCTTCTCCAGCTTGGGGCAATTTACCCGAATGTGGTTGGGGCCACCACACTCGAAACAAATTATCAGCCCATTCCTTTTTCTATCCCTTACTCTCTTGTAGACATGTGAAAACTTTCTGGCTAAAAGAGCTAGCTGGTCCTCTGGTATCTGCTCTAATTGATCATCGGTTATTTCATAGAGAGCAGCTTGGGAGAAACCAGTAGCACTATCTGAGAAAACACCAGAAGCAGGACTGGGATCGGTAACCAAAACCATCGACTGAGACTTCGACTTGCGAGAGACAATGTCAATCTCGTGAGTCTTGAGGCGTGAGTACAGCGCATCAAGAGTCAATGCCGAAAGGTCAGTGGTGTTCCTGATGGTGGTCACCTTCATCTCCCAAACTCGCAAATCCAGGGCCGAAAGCATTTGACGAGCATTGTCCGAGTCGGAGTATGTGAGACCGACGGCTCGGAGGTTGCTCAAAATGTTGTGAAATCTCGCAAAACACTCATCCAAGGACTCACCAACGAGCATTTCAAACTTGTTGTAATCTCGCTTGAACTGGCTCTGTCATACAGTCTTAATCTAGGAGGTGCCCTCATGGTATGCATTGAGAGTATCCTAGATGTCGTAGGCCGATGTGAGATGAGAAATGTTATCGAACTTGTTCCGACTCAGACCCTGGATTATAATGTTTCTTGCCTTAGCATTCGCCTTAACATCTCTCATGTTATTAGCATTGATGTTTTCATCGGTAGGAACAATAAAAAGAATTTTTACTTTTCTCCAGATCCCATAGCCTTGAGCCTGTATGTAAGACACCATCCTACTCTTCCAAAAGGGATAGTCGACCCCATCGAAGATAGGTGGCTTGGTGGAATACCTGTCTGTTGCCATGGCTCCCAGACCAGTTAAGATCTATACACGAGAGTTAACCAGCTCTGATACCAATTGAAAGATCAGAAATGGCAACAGAATGGGGTGAATGGTGCCTTAAAAATTACCCCGAGTATTCTCACAAAAATTCTTCTTCTCCGATAGCTATTAGGAACTATGAAGTAGAAAGCCGATAACTCAAACCAAGAGATTAATCCAAAAATATGTCACACAGAATCATCTAAAAGGATAGACCAATAAAGTAACACCACTGAAAATAGACAATCTGATTTTCCGATTTTGTAATAGCAGAAAATAACCAAAAGAGAAAACACAAAATCTAGAAAACTAAAATCAGACAAAAACTCTTCAGAACTGATTCCCCAAAATAATCTAGCAGATCGTCACACAGACTTCATCCATTAAACCAAAAATGCTGCTGGCGAAACTTGAAAAAAGAGAGCAAAGAACCGATGAACAAGGAGCAATAAAAACAGAGGACAATAGATAGCTAAGCGAAACTTGATTGCAGAGACTAGTTGCTAAAAACGATACTAATCAAAACTGTGCAGCAGACTAAAAGCTGAAATCAAACAATAGAGCTAGCTGCAGAACCCTGTTCGGCAGAGGCAAACCATCCTAGAGCAATTGCCGCACCAACCAAGACAACCAAATCGAGCACATGCAGCCGAAGGAAAAGTTGCTCTGCTGAACTCGAGCCTAGGTATTGCGTAAAACCGACAAGGAACTCGGAGAAAGAAGCAACGAACGTAACTTTGTTGACAAAGGAAGACCGAACCCAACAGAAAAAATCAAAGCTTTTCTGGTTCGCGCCTCGCCAACAATGAGTACCCATGAGACTGAAATTAGGAAGAGCAAACAAATAAGGACTTAGAGCAAATCGGCAGGGAAAAAGAATCTGTTTGCTGCAGCCCGAAAAGCACAAAAGAAAGCAACTTATTTGACTGCAACCAGGAGCTGCACCAATCGAAACTACCGCACCCTAACTCAGGAAAAACAACAGCTGCGCACAACCTGCAGCAACCAACCAAAACCAGGAAGTTACAGCCAGAAAAACAGCACTTTACCTCAAAACCCATACACACATGGAGAGACACAAATGAAACCCTAACTTTTACACACACCTCTCTCCAAGAGCACAAGCATTAGGAAACCCTAACACTCACACCTCTCTCTCTCTTTCTCTCAAATTCTCAAGTTTACCTCTCCCACTAGAAAGCACATCTATTTATAGCTTCCACTAATGGGTTTACAAGCACTTTACCTATTAGGTCACACCAACTCTCCACTAATGGGTTTACACACCATTTTACCCATTAGGTCACAACAACTCTCCACTAATGGATCATTCCATAGCCAAGTCCACTTCCTTTTGTGCAGCCTTGCGCATTTGCCAAAATGCCACTCCTGCACCTTCCGAGAAGTTTCCTCGTTTCTTGTCGCGCACGCCTCGCAACCACTTCGAGTCCTCGCCGTCTTCAACACATCCCGACCGCTCTGACCTCAGCACCGCCTGTGCCTAGTCCGGTCACCCGTGTCTCGTCACGACTCCGTCTCAAAGTCCTACAGTCATCACCGACAAGAAAACGCATCACATAGCACCGCACAAAATATTATAAGTAAATATCCGTATCAGTAATTAGCACAAAAATACCCGGAACAAACTCAAACTTTTTAGAACACGTGTCAATTACTCATCACACAACCGGGATTACCTCCACATGGTCTCACAATGACTCATGAGAAAGTAAATAATATGCTTTTTGTATTTAAGAGTAGACCTCATATCGGTCACAGGCTCACAGCTCACAACAAAATATTTCTCTCTCCTCAATATGATTAACGTAGATATTAACTGACAAAATTTTACAAACTTATAATGCACCCTCCAAATTTATTTATTAGATAGGCTAGGAAGGAGGCATTAACTAGGATCCTAGGATCAGACTATGCTGAGGCTGGTATTCTTATCGCCATCATCTGGATGAGCCACGGCCTATCAAGATCTGGATCAATGAAAGTGTGTGCAAGGAACTGCTCTGCTTCTACATCATGCAATTGTCTACACCAAGCCACTCGGCTTGATGGGCGGGAGCCTGGCCCTGAGCACCTGCAGAAAAATAACGATAGAAGTGTTAAAACTGTAACACACTGAATATGGTAGGCCCATGGCAACATATACATATACCATGTATATACCATTTAGTAGCTAGCGAGTCATGAAGAACATTAACATCAGGACGACTCCAGAAACAAAAGTCTATATTTACTCATGAGGGATCGATCTATGTGAGTGTCAAGACAGTATTAAACTTCCTTTTTAATGTACCATCATGTGAGGTTGTTATTAACGAGTCAAATGAGAGAAGTCGCTGAATTCGATGATTCTAGTATTAGATCTATAGATGAATCACATATATATTGCATAGCTTAATAGGTAATATATAGTATAAGACTCAAAGAACATAACAAAATCCTAGAAAATAGGAAAAGACACAAATACCCTTATATCTACCCTTGTATCTTTAACACTCCTCAAATGCAAAGCGTATGCAATAGCATTGCATTTAAAAGAATTCACACTAAAATAGAGAAAATTCAAAATCCAAGTCTTGAAGATGTCGTCGTAGTGTGCGGCTCTTAAAAATTATGTCGAAGCCAAAAGAACTCCATCTGAGGTCGTGCAACATCCCTAAAACATGTTTGCAGTCCATAAAAGAGATCAAAGCCTAAGACGACGGTAGTGCAGTGCACAAGAAGCGCAACAGAAACACAGTGTAGAAGAAGCACGATAGCCTTAGAAACTCAGAGCGGCGGCTTAGAGAGAAGCGACGGTATCATAAAGACTTCTACGATCTGCACGCGACTTAGAAAGAAGCGTGGCGGTTGCTATCATGTGAAAGATCACACTAAATTCCAAAGGATAGATTGAGGCTAGCAAAGCAATCAACTATCTGACATAGAAATTTGTGGACACACATAACTTAGACAAACTAGAAGATAGAGATTACACATTTGAATGGATGCAAATGGAAGACAAAAAAAACTAAAGAGAACTAAAGAGCTAGCAAAGTAGAAGACCACAAAATGAAGTCCAACAGCTCCACCACCAGCATTAGCAGCAACAACTTTAGGCCTTTTGGGCCAAAGACCAGCAGCTACTCCTCCATAGCCGTGACCAAGAGCAGAACATGAAGCAGGACGAGCGGCAACGTCAAGGCTAGAGAAGACCAGAGACAAGACCAAAGAAGATCTTGGTAGTGTAGAACCAGACTCGAAGACTGAGCCACATCAAAGGGTCCATCGCCCGTGTTCTCCTGCCAACGATGTGTGCCACCTTGATGGTACTGTAGACATTGGGCTCCACAAAATGAAAACAAGTCAAAAGCCTTCTCATCAAAAGTGAATACCAATCATTCCAACCACACTACTTATTCTTTCTCCACTCGTTTCTTTGCCTCTCACCCTTCCCGAGGCTCTCCCTGTCCCCACTCAACACAGCCAAGAGAGCAACCGGTGGCACAAGAGATGAGCCCAAAGCAACGGCTACACGGCGGCTAAGGAAGCGCAGAGCACCGGGAGAGGAGAGGTGCCAGTTGAGAAGAGGCGACGCTGGGAAGTCGAGGGCCAGCGCAACCCGCCAATCCGCGATGGCCGGAGGCCAGATCCAAGACAGCTGAGAGCGACGTCGGCAGGCCAGACAAAAGGCAGGTCGAAGACTGCCGGATCTGGTAGAGTTGGTGGTGAAAAGGCACAGCGTCTACATGGCTGTCAGCGGGGAAGAGCGAGGCAACGCCAGATCTAACGCAGAGGCTAATGAAGACGCGATGAGACGGCAGGGATCCAGGCAGCAGCGGCCTAGAGCATCGAGGCCGGCAGTGGAGATGGCCGGTTCCGGCTTGGAGATGGTCGGATCAGGGCTTGGTAGACGGCGGTTGATGAAGACGCGAAGATGGCCTGGATCCAGGCAGCGGAGAGGTGAAACAGCCTAGATCCGGGCAAGATCCCGTGCGCACCCGCCGACGGCAAAGAGCATCTTGGACAGGATGCAACAGATGGTGCAAGGAGCCCGACAATGGAGACCCAAAGAGCGCGAGGTGCCGACGGCGGTGACATAAAGAGCACGAGGAGGCAGCGGTCGAAGAAGCCTACGTCGTGTGGATCAGACGAAGGACAGTGGCGGTTGGGTGATGGCCGCCCTTGGGGGTAGTGATCGATCCTCCCAGGGGCAGCGGAGGCTGAAGACGAGCAAAGGCTGTTAGGGTATAAATCTAAGCTATGATACCATGTTAGATCTATAGATGAATAAATGAATTGCACATATATTGCATAGCCCAATGGGCAATATATGGTACAAGACTCAAAAGACATAACTAAACTCTAGAAAATAGAAAAAGACACAAATACCCTTATATCCTTAACATTACCTAAACTCATAGAAGCAAGCAGTCCGTTCATTCTCAGATTTGTCCCAATTATGCCACCCAGCAGGCTTAATGCAGTGATCCATAAAAGTGTGTGCAAAGACAACCCTGCCAAAAGGCCCCCATGGTCGACCCAGGAACATATATCCAGCTTCTCCATTTCCAGTAATAATACCACTGAGGGGGTTCATTCGTTCAAGTGTCACAACAAGCAGGGATAAAAAAAATGGCACATTAAAATGTTCAAACTACATATTGAGCCTATTATACAAGAAATGAAGCAACTCAAGTTTCAGCAGTTATGACAACGAGGTCTAAGTGACCTATTAAACAAACTACATAGCATGGATTAACACTGAGTAAGAACGACCATGAGACAACTCACCTCAAGAATACATAGCCAGTAGATTCTGAAGAGGATTTCCGGCTATGAGCAGTAATAAACCCCGCTGATCTGCAATGGATATGGCGATGTTCCAACAGGGCAATAGAGTCACCGAAGATGAAGTCACAATTACCTTCGATGTAACAGTCTCTTAAGTATTGTTTTCCATAATGTAAATATAATGTGAACCAGTACCTGGGGAGCCGAGTTCTCAAATGTGATATTCTCTGCAATGGTATCCTCCCCCTCAGGCCTCCACAACGACGGTTCCACAGCCAAATGTTCCCGTCCCAATAACCCTTGATGACTTTACAAGAGAAAAGGGCACAGTTGGTCACCTCGAGAGTTATTATAGCTATTCAACATACGCAAAAGGAACACCCTAAACATTTAGCAGAACTCTGCAGTCAAATTAGTGGGTGGCTAAACTTCTCTGCACCTACCTCTTCCTTCTCCAAAGGATAAACATACAATCTTCTAGATGTATAAAAAATATGATCGTTTAGCTTACAGTTTTCTTACATCACCCATTTGTTCATCTTTATACCATTATAAGATAAAAGATGTGTCAACGTGGGATGCATCATCTCAAAACAGCATGAAAGTGGCCATGAAACGGTGCGATGCACAGGACAGGGTATACCTAAAACTTCCATCAAGCATATAAATAGACTCCAACTCGTAATTACTACCTTATTCAATGCTTCGCCGGCCTACTCGTCGTGTCAATGGGGAAGGGATGAAAGCAACCGTCCTTGATCTCCCCAAGTGCTACATAGTGTATGCAACATGGCCCAAATTCTGCCAGGTGTTAGAGCACGCGAGTATCAAAGTGGATCTGACAGTGTAAAACAGGTAAGCGCAGTGCAGACCCATGTGCTCTGTAAAGCATTTGGTATTATCAGCATGTGACAACATGAAAGCAGTAGTAACAGAGACTCTGAGAGAGCAATTCGTCGCAGGGAATTTAGCACGGGCACGTCGACGCCACCCTGGATCGATCATCCGTTTCGGGTTTCCAATGGAGCCCGCATTTCGTCGAGCAGGGGCTGGGAGTACGGTACGGGTCCTGCAGATAGACGGGCAGACACGTATGGTACGGTACCTGGACGTGCTTGATGCGGGTGGCGGTGTCCCAGCAGATGACGGTGGCCTCGGGGGAGGCGCCGGCGAGGGTTATAAAGTTCCTGGTCTTGGCGACATGGACGGGCTCCCGGTACAGCCCCGGCGCGAGGCGGATGACGGTGCACACCCGGTTGCCCAGCGGCACCGCGTTCACCGCAGCCTGCACCGTCGGGAACGCCTCCCCGTCCCCTCCCCCTGGTGGCGCCACGTGGAGCATGCTCCTCTGCTGCTGTTGTTGCTACGCTATGCAGGGGCCAAGCCAGGAAGGCTTAGTAAGGCTCGAACCTCACCTCCTCCTGGTGGAAACCAACTTCCCAGTGGCCGGCGACCAGGAAGACGACCGGCGACATCACCCCCCATGACTGTCAGACTGGAGAGCCAACTGCAATGGAAAGAAAAACATAAGAAAAGCCTGGTAAGTGATCAGCCCACTGGCTTTAAGAGGCCTAACAAATTCACCTCATCGGCCTACCAAGACACCAACTCATAAACCTAGCAAATAGGCAGATCATACAAGTGCCAACACAACGCAAGTACGCGACAGAAAGGGGGGCTAAGGGTGACCGGGTGAGGGCGTGTGTAGAGCAGAAGGGTGGTGTAGGGGAGCAGGGGGAGCCGGACCTGGCGGCGACGCTGGCGAGGGGCACCGAGCCGAGGCAGGGGAGCCCGATCTGGCGGTGACGCTGGTGAGGGGAGGCCGAGCCGGGGCAGGGAGAGCCGGATCTAACGGCGGCACCGCCAAGGCCAAGCCCAGGGCTGGGGGAGCGGACCGGGGAAGGCAGCAGCGCCCACGAGGGGCGAGTTGGGGCAGGGAGATCCGGATCTGGTGACGACGCTGGCGAGTGTCGCCGGGCCAAGTCGGGGTAGGGCCGTAGTGGGAGTTGGACCGGGGTCCAGGGTGGAGGGGCATTGGGCGTCTAGGCTAGTGATGCGTTCACGAGTGGAGAGAAATAAGGGGGAGCAGAGCGGCTGAGCGGGGGCTGAGGTGACACCGCGTGAGGCTTGACCGCCGAGAGAAATAGGGGGACTGGGAAGCGGCCGAGCGGTCGCTGAGGGAGTGAGGAAAATAGGGGGGATTGGGTGAAGGGCCGAGCGGGCACTGAGGCCTGAGAGAAATAGGGGGAGCGACCGAGCACTAAGGTCACAGTAAGTAATTTTTTCATAGTACCTTTCTCATCAATTTAGTATTTTACAGCCTAGATTTTAGACTTTTAGATTCAATGTATATAGAATTCATAGATTTATAGCTTTGTACTGATAGAAATTACTAATTTATTTATAGATTTTGTTATAATGGAGAAACAAACTTTGTATAACTATTTTGCAAGAGATAGGTAATTACTAATTAATTCAATGACTTAATGAAAAAAAATACTAAACTGCTTTCAAGGCATGAAGTCACGTATAATGCATTTGCCCTGTGATTCAAATTTGTCTCGTGATTCAAATTAGCTTAATTCTGGTATGTTTCATATGATCTAAATTTTTATTGTTATTCACAATTTTCTATTATATTACTAATTTTGATGTGTTTCATATATAGGTGACTTACCGCTACTCCACACTGCAGAATAATTATATATTTTTGGATATGCTCTTTCTATTATTAAGGTACCTATTTTGTATTTCTCTGTTTTTCATTGCTTGTCTCTATCAAATTGTGTAATTTCTATAAGCATTTGAAATTATATAAGAGTAAAAGATTAAATTTATGTCAACTTAGTTTAGACCTATAAATAGTTCAACCCACCTTTAATTTCATTCCTCACTTCGCCACTAGTGCCATGGATGGCCGTACCGTACGTGCTCCGATGGTGCGGTTTCTTAGACTAGTTCCTACTTGGTGGTATTGCCTACCGTGTGGACTGTGAGAGGGACAAATAATACGAAGCCGTTTTTATGGCACTGTTTAATTTAGTTTCTAGCTTCTGGTTTTTTCACTATTTATTAATTTATTTTTTTTATTTTTTGGCTTTTCTTTTTTTTATATTCTTTACTTTGTCTGTGATGGGCTAACATATTTTTCTATGTTTAAAATTTTTAAATTTAATTATACTAAATAAGTCAACTCAGTTATAGTAAAAAATAAACCAATTACAGTAAAAAAAGTCATAAGCCAATGTTATTTTGAACAAGACGAACGGTTTGAATGTGGGAGCCGGCAGCCGGAGCTGTCCCTCCCTGGTCTTGCCATGTGGGTATGAAGGAACGCATCAAGCTAGGAAAAATCATATGAGATAACGCGTCAAGCTAATATTGATGGCTCTGGTTTATGCTACGTTTTCTATTCCGCCACAGCGTCTTGTCAAGCTCCGCTATAGGTTTTGCTGCTGAGTTTGGCTTATACTACATTTAGCTAGGTATCGGTATTGTCATCGTGTCTGCGGCCAAATTGAACTATGTTGGGACCCTGAGATGGTCTTACTTTATGGTAATGAATAGCATGTTCTAGCGACATCAACATCTGTTGCAATATTATTTGTTGGTGGTGACTAAAAAACAAAGAGGTATGAGAGGATGACTGAGACCCATACGAAAAGAACTTGTGGGAAGCTTTTTTTTTTGTTATGGGATGATTTTTTTTATTAGAGATTTTTTAGTATGGAAGAGGGATATAAGAGGAGAGGTGGGAAGAGATAGAATGTATCGCTCAATATTTACTAACTCTTTATTTTAAGTAGTAGAAGTATAAATTCTTTTCCATAGTCCTTAGCAAATATTCTTGTTTTCCTCCTCTTGGTGCACGCCGGTGTGTTGATAGGCTCGAGATAGAATTAACAACACTGGTTGATAAGTGACTAGATTTGAGGTCTGAAACTATATATTCAAGGTCAGGTATCTATCGATTGGATGGTTCGTGCATCGTATTGGAAACTGATGGGCACATGGCATGGCACCCATCGAACAACCAAAACAATAGAAGGACGACCTGTTGCCCATGAGGTCAAATACTACTAAACTAAGGTAGCAGCAGTAGGAATTTTTTTTAAAATAATTTATTTTTATTTTAAATTACAGAAATATATCCTTACAAAAAAAATTTACAAGAATGACCTTCAGTCACCCAATCATTGGACAACTGGAACGTGTCGTCCAACGGCCGTGCGACACACAATCAGTTCATGGGCGGTTAGGCAACAGGTTGCAGTCGCTCCACTGTTGGGCGACTGAGATCTGTCGCCGAACCATTAGGCGACCATTCGGCGACTGCAATTTTAGCCCATTTTTGCACAAGTGACCCCTCCGACCTGCGCGTAGGGGTAAATGATAATTGTTATAGGTAAGTAACATTGCTCAAATTTTATATATGAGTTATATTTTTTGGGGGGAAAATAACAGGTGATAATGTCGGTTAATTCATTTGTGATTTTGGTAGATTATGAATGGTACATAATTAGTTTGATTCATAGTAACCTTTCGCGATCGTCGTATGTTGTTATAGTGTAAGAATTTTTGTGAAAACTATTTTGAGGACAATTGAGATAGTATTGATTGGTAAGTACAATGGTAAGTGACATTGTGATGCAATCGAAAATTTATACATAGAGGGAATATGGAGAACTTGTTTTTTTTCATATTGTTAGATGCCTTGCTACGCGAAGAATTGAATGCGAAAAGACAAGAAGATGTGCTTTTACCAAATAAAATAGACTTCATAATAAATTATAAATAATACGACACGTAGAGTTTGATTACATACATAAAAAAGAGTATCATGTACGATGCAACAAACTAAACTACTCCTATGATACATATGCGCCTTTTTAGAATGGAAATAAATTCAAACTTGGGGGACTAATGCGGAACAGCCTGACCTACTGCGTGGATCGGGGCCATTTTTTTCTTTCTTGCAAGCTCGATGTTGAACTCCTTGGCAGCTTCTTTGGCCTTGGCCGTCATTTCCATCTTTTTCTCACGCTCCCTCTTGTGAGCCTCGTGCTCCTTGTGCATGCACACCTCGAGATGAGATTTCATCTTCCGATGTATATGCTCAGTTTGCTCGTCGTTGTGCTGCCCTACTCTCGGATCTCGTAGGCCCTTTTGACATTCCACTCCTTAAAGTCGAGAGTTCACTGGTCATGTGGGTAGATATCTAGGTCGATCCACTTACGATAGACACACAATTATTCTAGGGACTGGGGACCACACGACTATGGTGAACAGTGTAGTCGTGCGGTTCCCGATCGTATGATTGGACACGTGTCGTCGTCAGATAAACACACGGTCACGGAGGGGGTTAGAAATGGAATTTTGATATTTTGAGAGCTAGTTTTGGTATTTCGATGATTAAAAGAGCTATATATATCCAAAATTCTGAGATTGTGGCACGAGGTTGTGGGGGATAGGGAATCGGGGTGGGGGGCTCTGGGCCTGATTAGTGCCTTACATGGGCTAGACTAAATGAATGATGCTGGACGCTGGACAGCTAGAGAGTAGAGTATGTGCACTGCTGAACAATTCGATTAATTCGGCCTAATCGATTTCTAACAAGGCAAAACCGACCTAATCACTGAGGACCGAACAAACCAAGATATTTGTTTAATTCAGTGTAAAAATGCCCACCCTTGATCCTCTTTCTGAACTATGAAGACGAGATTAATTTTTTTCGAGAGGATGAAGACGAGATTAATCTACTTGCTCCTGAGGCCCAATAGAAAACGGAGTCATCGTAGTGATTGTGAAGTTGCGGAGATTTTGCCTTTGTGAACAACCCAAAATAAGAGCTTTGAGATAAAATGTGTTACCAAAATCCAAAGCCCAAAGATGGAGCCCATCGCTTTTATTGAAGTGTAGTCTTGGTTTCAGCTTTTTTGTTTCTAAAATTCAGTTTTTTTTGGCTTTTTGGCTTTTATTTTTATTCCCTTATTCCTTTGCATTGTCCCAAAAATTTAGCGGTGTTTTTTAATTTTTCTGAATTTTTACTAATTTTTCTCATTTTTTGACTCACAAAAAGCAAGTCTACACAAAAAACCAAAAAATCAGGGATCTCAGCGCCCTTTGGAGTAGGCAGTATTGATTGATTTTGGTTGACAGTCCAGTTCTTTCTTTTTCTCTTTTCATTTAGTTGTTATTTTTTTCTAAATGTTGTAGTAGGCAAAATCTTTTTATTTCTCATGTTCATTTCTTTGTTCCACTATTCTTATATTAATATCTCTATTTGCTTAACTAATTGCCTTGATTTGTTTCACCAATAATTTTTAGTTTTCTAATTATAGTTTTGAATTGTTCCACTAATAGTCTTGGATTGGTCCGTGAGGATGTTTAATTTGTTCCACTAATAATTTTTTTATTTCTTTCACTTATTTTATTTGAATTGTTCTGTGAACAGTTTTGGTGTGGCATGCTTGGTCTACCGGCCAGCGAGCTGGGCCAGTTGGCCGACCGTCCGTGTCATTTTCCCCTCCTTTTTCTTCATGTTTTTCCTATTTTTGGTGATTTTTCCTACAAACATGTTGATGTGCAATATATATGGAAATAAGTGCATAAATGAGCGCAAACATGGATTAAATCATCATTTTACCGAGCCTTTTGCAGGATTTCCAGGGTAAAATACAGTAATTTGGCACGCCAACACTTCTCTTATTCTTGTTATGATCCATGATATGTAAGAAGTATTAATAGGTCATTGGGATCAATTTTTACCAGCTAGATCATTTCTATAGCAAGAATCAAGATCTTGCTCGGTTCTTGGCTTGCCTTGTCTTGATCAAGATTTATGATTTTGTGATCGTTGTCCTTCTAGCCCAAATCTTTGCCTAGATTACCTTGGTAGGATATGTGAGAGATGATCTGGAAAGTTTTATAACTTAGATCTTCACAAGTAAGAAGTAATTTGGTTTTTAGGGTTTGTTGTGTTCTTGAGGCCTCAAAGGCAATTCTTCCTAATTGGATGGGATCAATTCCAAGAACCTTGTTTTTCTTGATTTGATTTGGCTCTTGGCAACCTTGCAAATATCCATACCAATTTTGATGGCATTTAGACTTGATTTGATCAAGATCCTCTTGCTTGGATTTTTGTCCCAAAGGATTTGTGCGTAGGAACAGACAATCGGTAGTACCAGCCATTGTGGAGCAATAGTATCATGGTGCGATCATACTGTCTTGTGGTCGGCGCTAGTACCATGGTGTTCATACTACACTATAGTTGACGATACCACCGACCAGGCGGCCGAAGTCTGGTTGTTGCTTCTTATTGATTTCAGATCTTTGTGATTCTCTTGTAGGAAGTGTAATCTAAGCTTGATGATTCTCATACTCATTTGAGTGAAGATTTAGAATACTTGGAAGAAACGACAAGCTTCCACAATCATTTACCTCCTCTAATTGCTTGCATTGGTCCAACAGTGTTGCACAAATGAAGAATAACTATGTAAATACGCACATGACAAAGCATTTTTGCCCATATGAGTAGTAGGGGAATGTGAATATAGAAATACAAAAAATCCAAACAAGTGAGAATTTTACAGATTTATTTATCAAGTCTTTACCAAGACCAAGTTTTGCAAAATATATTCGTGGTATTGATATGAGAAGACATAAGGAGTTGTTATCTTCAAGGAGAGATATACTATCTTCATGTATGTTCATCACCAATGAAAAGATGTTGCACTTTTTCCCTTAATTTTGTCCCAATAGATTCTCAATTGAAGGTTTCTAATAAGGCAATATGTGCAATGACAAGAACGCGAGTTATGTAGTCTTTTCTTACCTTTTTCGCTGGGTTTTCAAGAGTTTTTAGTGAGCTATAAGTATGGCCTTGGCAAAGTATCTAAGGGAGAGTGTTGTATATGAAGTTATCAACCCGTTTACTAAGAACCGATTGTGTGGACACTTTACCTAAACAAAAGGCCCATTAGGGGCAGCTAGCCCATTAGGCCCTCATGTGGTATATTATTATATCATGAAGACATCCCACCTCCCCCTACATAAAAGGAGGGGTAGGAGCTGAACATTGTATATACAAGTCTACGGACAAAAAAGTAATAAAGTTGAGAGAAAGCATATGACTACATCTTGTATCTCATGTTCTATTTTTTATATCCCTGTGAGTTGAGTATTTGATCATCGACAACACGACCCCAAATATATGACAGATGTACAATGCCAAACTTGAGAACTGATCAGTGAAAGGCTAGGAGTGTGTACTACAACATATGAGCTCCTTTATGATGCACCTCTAACCAGTGGTGGACCCAAGAAATCTTACATATGGTAGACTCTCGCCTCCCCTCCGCCAATTCGCACCCTCTTGTGTGCTGCTAGGGTTTTATCGCTCCTACAGTCCTGCTCAGCCCTTGCAATGCAATGTGTCGCTGCTCCGCCGTGCTTGCTTGACCTGCATTGGGGCCTTAGCTAGGCTCAGCCCAACAAGCAACAGTTCACGACTATTAACAAAGGCCTAAACAAAGCCCAATTGGGTTGCTTACCTACTATCCAATGTTACTCCTCGGATTTAGGTGTTTGATTCGGCAAACTTGACAAAGTAGGATTTTTATATATATAAATATATATACATATAATTTATATTTTAAAATGATTTTAGTACATTCTTACTAATAAAAATATTAATAATTATCAAATAGAACATAAAATCACTAAGTAAAAAGACTCAGAACATGGTATATAGTACTACGGATGAGCCTGCTGGACAAAAGAACTCTTAATGCACAAAGGATCCTTAGCTCCTTGTTCATTAAAGTAAGCAACACAAACACTGTACTGCTGCAGTGCGTCGTTTCTGGGCCTCTTCTTCAACCTCTTCATCAAATCTACTGAGCATCCTCCTCTCCCTCTTAACCTTGCCATCCTCCTCTCCCTTCTTCCTCTCCCTCTAGCGGTAAATGGACTTCTTAAGTCCTGGCCATTTTGATTAAAGAGACTTCTTAAATTTCATAAACAAGCCCGGTTACACCACAAGTGTTCAATGCTACTCCGAAGGACATGAGCACATAAATGAAGAAAGCACGTTGGTTTGAGGGAATTGGTATACTGGACAATACATTCTCTGAAGTCTGATGACCATCATGACACCTGATGTTCCCTTCTGTGTCTCTATTCGCTGTCTAAACTCGGAAGATGAGATAACTTATGAGCTTGAAGAATCAGGATTCCCTATTTCCCCGCTGCAGCAGAAGTGTGGCAGCTTCATCCAACCACAACACCTGCAGAGCGTAAAAACACAGCCGATAATGACTTAGGACAATGTCAACTTACAAATTGAAAAAAAAAACTTGATCATTATTTGGGATGTCCACCATATTCTGTTAATGATAAGGCATCTTTGGTACACCGTTCTGAACATCTTTCCTTGCCATTGTTGCCAATGATTAAAAAAAGACATTTCTACTTCTACATAGTAAAGACCAATGCACCAAAGTAACAAATTGAAATGGAATAGCCTGCCTCAATACCATGTTTCATGAGAAAATACCAGAATATAACTTTATATAACAATGAATCGGTAAAAGAGCTTCCCACAGATGACTGATAGTGAAACCAAACATATAATTACGTCGCTGTATCATGGAGTATGTTACATAGTTCTTTGCAGTGGAGTATACATTGCCATCGTTTCTGCATATCAATACTAATTGGCGAAAAAACTAAAAAACGCGTTCATAAAGAAAATGTAAGAAGTGGCAAGATACAGGTGCAGAAGTTTGACGGGCACAGATTCATAAGGTCTATATGTCTAGTATGCACGGTGGAAACATTGCATAGGGCATGGCTTCACATGAGTATGTAGTCGGAGCTTAAGCCAAATAGGAGGTAACAAACCTCAGGCCCCTCACATAAATCTTTTGGGAGATTATATTGAAATGCTTAGATGACATGCATTTTGTGAGCACCTTTTAAAGGGCATGGAAATCAATCAACCAAAGCTTGTCAGGATCGCGAGTGAACAGCAGTAAACAACACACAAGAAAAAAAAAAGGCTCATTGATTAAGAGATTATACTCTTCACACAGGAAAACATGCACTCTAACAACACAGTTACACAGGCGAGAGCAAAGATGTCAGAAATGCATCACAGAAAGCTTACTTGCAACGGACAATTACAGGAACAGGCTTCAGGGCTTTGGATCCATTCCTCAGACCCTTCTTATACTTTGAAACCTGTAACACATGAGATTGCACGAGTGCATCTTCCATTAGTAACTTCTAGTGGCAGCTGGCAGGGAGCAAGAATACTACCTGCAGATTGTGTTCACAGTATAAAACAGCTTGCCCTTGCAAAGATTTCAAGGAAGAGCAACGAAAACACATGGTTAAACTGAATCGATTAATACAGCTTAAAGCAAGGATGTTTGCTATATCAATACTCTCTCCGGCAATTCAACAAACAAGCCGCGCGCAGAACGTGACAGTCAAAGAAGAAAATGATAGCTTTCTGCTCTCACAACTCACGAGCAATTCAGCGAACACCTGGTGCGCATACGTTAGCCAACACAATTACAGATCCCCACCCACATCACACATCGCAATGAGAAAACCGTATCTTAGTGAATAGCACATCCGACAAAATGATTCAATTGAGACCGGAGAGGAGAGCGGACCTTCTTCTTGGGGACGGCCATGGGCTCCATGGCGGCGCCGTGTGCGGGGAGAGCGAGGGAAGGCGCCTCGAGGGCCGGAGCGGGTGGAGGGGTTGGGAAGGTGGGGAGTGCGCGGCAAGGTCGCCGACGCCGCTCGCCGGAGCCAGCCCGCCGCCGCCATGGATGGGTTACGATGAGACGTGAGGGAACGTTGTGCGAATTGGGGCTGGGCGGCTGTATTGGTCCGGGAAGGCTGATCTAACGGTTCAGACCTGATCGGACGGCTACGATGGACTAGCGGAGGAACCTGAAGTTCTGAACGCCGACCACTACGCGAGGCATATGGATTCGGCAAAGAAACATGTTGAGACCTGCAAGGCTGTAAGTGGAACTGGTTTGTTTAGGCTAGCCTCTTCTATTTAAATTATGGCTTATAATATATAAAAAATTCTGATTCTGCGCATATATCTGATGGACAAATAGCACGCACACCCATAGAAGCCATCTGATGAAAGCAGCATATCGTGAGTTGTTGGCTTATCGTCCGCACACGGTAGGCAGTTACGTAAGAAGTAGATTCTCTAGACATTGGATGAGACCACAAGACAAACATATTGTCTAGACTGTGGGCCCCACTTTCAATCTCCTTTCCCCAACTTTGTCTCCCTCCTAGTTCATCTCTCTCCCCTCCCTCCCCAATATCTCTACTAATCCATAACCCACCCTAAATCTGGCAAAACCAACAACAAGCTCGTTGCCAACGGCGGTCTCTAGGCTCCCCACAACATCCTCATACTAGATGGTTTAAGTTTCTTTGGTCGCAACGCTTGAGGCAACAAGGATGGCAAGACCCGACTTCTAGGAACCGGCGAGCCTATCCACCAACAAGATTGCAGGGCAAATCAAGATGGCCCTTCATGGGAGGATGTAGCCCCATGGAGGTTGCCTTGGAGCAGTGCCAGAGGTGAAAAGAAGGCAACAAAATGATGAGGAGAGACGCTCGGCACGATGGCATGGAGTTGCATAGCATGGCATGTTGGCGAGGCCACAACCTACTTCCAAATTAGTACTCATTTGCCTACAGAAGCACCTTGGATTGCTCTCAAATTTTTGATGATGTGCTCATGAAATTGTCACACCTTGCTTTTTAATTTTATCCCGACTTGCTTTGAAATT
This sequence comes from Melocanna baccifera, assembly GCA_036346265.1. Taxonomy (NCBI): domain Eukaryota; kingdom Viridiplantae; phylum Streptophyta; class Magnoliopsida; order Poales; family Poaceae; genus Melocanna; species Melocanna baccifera. The sequence continues at coordinate 9,421,462 of CM070705.1, read as the reverse complement.
TAGCCTAACTTGCTTCTAAAATTTGTGCATACTACTTTTCAAAATTACCTGATTTGCTTTGAAATAACCTTGATTTGTTTTTCAAAATATCCTATATTGCTTTCACTTTTTATCCCGATTTGATCCCAAACTTGTCTTAATTTGCATTTGAATTTGTTGTACTTTGCTCTCCAATTCATTTTGACTTGCGTCCAAACATTGTCCTAGTTTAATTCTTTCCGATTTGCTTAAAAAATTGTGATGATTTGCCTTTCATCTCTGATGAGGAAAGGGAGATTACAACTGAATTTGCTCAACTTTTCTTGTGCGGTTGCGAGGTCAAGAAAAAAGCACAAACAGAAGTGTAAGCACAAACAGAGGTCAAGAAAAAAGCACAAACAGAGGGAGATTAAAAAGGGAAAGCATGTGAAAAGTGGCATGCCGAGCAGTCCAAAAATAGAAATAGAAGTGTATGTGTAGAAATGTGAAATATTGCATGGCCAGAGTGTAGGCGCCTCCTATAATATATTATTTTCCTCGAATAAATAAATAGGACAACTTCTCCATCATCTTTTTGAAACAGTTTATCACGATAGTCTTTTTAAAGCAGCTTATCAGCTTTTAATTCATTCGCACAAACGCTTACACTAGAACCAAAAAACATCAACCGCAATCATAAACCATCAGCCTAGCAAAAAAAGAATCCACCTAGAGTCCTAAGCCAATCATGTCACGTGGACACAAAGTAGAGGTGGGAGTCAGACTAGGCTTTTTTAGGCTAGCCTAAGGTCTGGATGGCCCAGCACAGCCTAAGCACGATACGGGCCTGACATGTGGCGTGTCAGGCTAGCATGGCACGAACGGAGGGCTGGGTTGGACCTAAAAAATCGGCCCATTAGGTGGCACAGCCCCGCCTATGCATGGCGGCCATGACATTTGGGAGGCCATGAATAGTACATAAATGTTGTTTAAGTTTAGCGTTGTTTAGCATTTGGGAATTTCTGTCTTGATGATTTTTGTTGCTAAGCAAATGAAGATACAAATGTTACTCCTTTGATGCTAGAAAGCTGGATGAAGCCAAAATTGTTCACAAGGGCCATGTTTTAGCAGTGTAAGCAGTATTTGTAAGAAAAATTTTTATATTGATATTTTAGAGTAGAAATATATGTAAAAGTCACTCCCTTAGTAGAGAAAATGGACCAAATGGTATGTACATTTGTATGTTAAGCGTATGGACTAGCATACAACACTTATCAATCATAAAACTAGCAGAAGAATTGGAGCCTCCTTAGTGACTCCATATGTTTGTGTGCTTCGCCTCTACGCGTCGCATGGCTCCTTCGACGCCATTCGATTCGCCTTTTCCCCACCATCCGTCTGCGTTTGGAGGTCCAACTCATGCCTCCCTTGCTCTTTTGCTGATGCTCGACGCAAGCATGGTTTCCTAGCACAGAGAGAGGATTGGGTCACGTGGCCTCCCCATATGGCCTGATGCTAAAGGAGACGAACCTGCCCTATCTTGCTGGTTCTCGGGCCGTCCACCTACTATGTCCTCTTCACCTTTTTTTCCTTCGTCTCCCATACATCTCGTGCTCCAGTGATAAGCCCGTCAATCATTAGGAGGGCATCAACCAACAGGGTCATAGCCTCCTCCCTCGTCGTTGCCAGCCTATTGCCCATCCCTTGGTGGTTGGCTTGGCTGTTAACGGCGTGGTTGAGCAAGGCTTCGGTGGTGCCGGCACTCCCGACACTGGAGCCTTAGCTACAGAAGCCGATGAATCCACCTCTGTTTTCCCAAAAGGTCACTTGCATTTTGTTCTTCATTTTCCCCTTTGGTTTGCATGTGTTGGGTAGGATTGTAGCATGACTTCGATGTGGGCGGCGCTCCAGAGATGGTGACACCTCGACCTTGCAACGCCCTTCCTTCTCCTCCCTTCTGGAGAGTGTGAGGCTTCCCTCATCCCCCATCCGCCTCCTCCTCCCTTCCATGCCCTCCTCTCTCTCTTCTCATTGCACTGTCTATCTCCGATCTTCTTGCCTCGGGTTTATGAGTTTTGGTGCGAGATCTTTGCTCTTCGCCCCTTAAGATTGGCTTCTATCCTTGTTTTTTTTTGCATTTTTAAGGGTTTCCTATTCTACAATCTCGGTTACTAGGAGATTGTTAGTCGTTTGTAGGGGAGTATCAGGCCTCCGTTCATGCGGAACTTGGGCAGAGCTTGGAGCTCGATCACCTCCTCCATCCCTACGGTAGCATCGACCGCATCACTATGGAGTTAGGTTTTTCATTTTCCTATGTTCATTGCACATACTCCCCATTTTTTCGCTATATTCATCTCTGCAGGCAACGATTCCTTGATTTCAAGTGATCTTTTCCTACAGCTCAAGCAAAATGCCTACAGAAAATTACCTAGTTGTTTTTCTATAATATAGATCGATGGAATAGTAATTACAGGCCTGCAACTGTAATCTCATTTGTGATGAGGGAGTTTGGGCTCGATCTTTCGATGAGAACGGTAACTTCGATTGATTGATATGACATTGACGATGAGACCACTTGACCGAAATAACCAAGTTTGTCATGTAATCGCTACACTACACCATGGTCGATATCAACCGTGCTAAGAATGTGGTTGATCTAAACACGATGTTCAATTCCTATGAGCAATCGAAGAACAAGCAAAAATAAGATAAAGAGTAATCTGAATATTGCCTGCAAAAGAGAGGAAACACCACTAGGAAGAGAGGTTAAGTCATTAGTTGAAAGCAAAACAACTGCATCTTTGTACACAAGAATAGTCACTAAGGAAAATTAGGTAGCAACAAATTCTCATGAGTACAAGAATAGTCACTAAGGAAAAGATTCACCTCTTGTCGCATTTGTTTTGCTTTAGCTCTTGTAATTGGTCCATTAGTTTCAACACTTGTAGTGTGTTTACTATTGTGTTTGCTAATGATGTCCTCATCACGTAGAGTGCGTGCGGAGGCGGACCTCCGCACGTTGATGTGGGAAACGCGACTAGTCTAGCAAATGGTGAACTTTATCAAATTTCCATTTGCGCGGGTGAGCGGGTACAAAAGGTCGGGGACTAACCATTGGGCTCTCGTTGTCGTGGCGGCGAGGTAGGGAGCCTCTGGTGCTTGTGCTGCCGGAGCGCTTGTATTGGCACGCCTAGGCTAAGAGCCTCCTTGGACTTCCGGGTGTAGGCTTCGGGTGCCATGCTCTATGTGCTGGGCCATGTGCTGATCGCCGTAGACGGTGATGATACCCCGCGGACCCGGGAGTTTCACGCATAGGAAGCCATGGTGTGGGACTGCCCCAAATGAATTGAGGGTTGGTCTCCCCAAAATGACGTTATAGGGGTACGGGATGTCAACGACGTCGAAGGTGGCGTCCCCACTCGTCACGTTGTCGCCCCGGCCGAAGGAGATCTGCAGGCATATTTGGCCCAGCGCCATCAGCGGCTGATCTCCGAAGCCTTGCAGCGGGATTTTTGGGGGGCCTAGGCGGCTTCGAGGGATCGCCATTTGGTCGAAGGCCCCGGCGAAAAAAACGTTCGAGGAACTTCCTCCGTCGACCAGGACACGCCTGACGTCGCACTCGGCAATCGCGACCTGAATGACCAGGGGATCTTGGTGGGGGAACTCCATGCCTTCGGCGTCGGCGGGCGTGAAGGTGACCTCATGTTGCGCCCAATCCGGCGGTGCATGTGCCGGGTATGCCGCCACGTGATGTAGCCTCTGCACGTAGGCCTTGCGCTGTCGCTCCAAAGCGAACTCCAGAGAGTAGCCTCTGGAAATGACGTTTATAACCCTACGCTGGGCGCCCTCAAGGGCGTGGATCCGCAGGGAGCTATCCTGAGGCTGCTGCACCTGAGTTTGCATCCGCTGGAGGCCCTCCTGATTCTGCAGCTCCTGATCCCGAATTTGAAGGGGGGCGTCCAGGGGCTGCTAGACGTGTGCCACGACGGGTGGCCGCACCTCAAGATCCCTGTCTCTGGTGACGCTTTGCCGAAGTGCCGTGATTGTGGTACAGGAGCGGGTGTCATGATTGCCTTGGCTGTGCACCTCACACCACTGGGGGCGGTGTTGGTCGCTGTACTCCGCGTGGGCCCTACCCTCGCGGCCCTAGCCTCGGCCTCGCCCCCGACCCCGTTGAGCCCTGGCCCCACGGCCAATGGGGGCGTTGTCTTCTGAGCCGCCCTCAATGTCGAAGATGAGACGAGGTCACCGAGACTTCTGTTGACCGCGCTTGGGCCTGTCGCCTGTTGAGTCCTTGTGCTGGGAGGCGTTCCTCGACGGCTCCTGCCTACGCTTGCCCTTCGAGGAGCTTTCCTTGAGCGAGTCCTCGCCCGTCGCCGTGTCTTTTGTCAGATTGGCATCGGCGTCGTTGCCTTGACGCCTCCGCGCGTCTACTTCCGCTATGACGTATTCTTCCATCTTATCGAAGAGCTTTGCCACCATCTTGATGGGCTTTCGCGTGTTGTACTCGGCTAGCGGCCCCGGGCGAAGACCCTGTACCGCTGCATTGATGATGGTTGTCTCGTTGACATCTTTGACCTGGCAACGGACCTTCGTGAAGCGTTTAGAGTACTCGCGAAGCCCTTCCGATGGCTTTTGCTTGATTGCGAAGAGCTGATCCGCATCGACACGCTCGGCGTAGTTCCCTTGGAAGTTGTTGTAGAGGCGGTCGCGAACCTGCTCCCATGCGTAGATGGAGTTCGGCTCTATGGTGAAGAACCAAGAGAGCGCCACTCCCTGCAACGCGAGGGGGAGCTCCTTCACTTTCGTGGTGTCATCTCCGCCTGCCGCTTCGATGGCGGTCTCGTATACACGCACAAACTTCCGTGGGTCCGTGTCGCCCTTGTATGATGTGACGGCGCTGGGGAATTTGAAATCCTCCGGTCATGCCGCCTGCTGTAGGCTCGCCGATAGCGGGGACTCTGGGTCCACGCATCGCAGCGAGGCACGGCTGGATGTAGGGACGTCACGGCTATCCGCCCGTTCGGGCGTGGGCTCCGGCGCGACCACCGGCGAGGTCTGCTGACTCCGAGCCTCTTGCATTCTGCGCACGACCCCACAAAGGTCGGCTAACTCCTGCTGGAGCGTGCCAAGGGCCGCCAGCAGGGCGTTCTCCACCGCCGCCGGCTACATTTTACCGATACATGTTCTTTTCACAGTATCCGTTGTGGCTTTGTTTGTTTGTTGATTGGTAGGACGGTTGTTCCTCTCAGGATATATTTAGGCATGAAGAAATTAGAACTAGTGGTGGCTCTTTTTAGTGTTCTTGTGGTCAGTTGCATTTTGAATTATTTTCTTCTACTAAGTAAGAGGTTACGGTTCCATGAAGGCTTCTCGAGCGTGATGTAGCCCATACCTAAATATACCATTCATTTGTTTTAGTCACCCCATACGCTTAGTAAATATGAAGATTTATGATGATGGTATTGAGTATTGCTTAGCAAATTCAGGTACAAAGTATTGCTTAGCAAATTAAGGTACAAACATTGATTTATCTCTTTTTACCATTTATGCTCCCTCTTGCATTTCTTTCCACATGATGCTGATGTCCTAACTAAGATTCAATTGTTAAGCTAACTGTAATCAAAGAATCCACTGAGCTACTCTGGATTCTTTGATTACAGTCAGAGTAGCTTCTGGTTTCTCATAGATTCTACAACAAACCATTATGCTTTTGATGGGGTTCTTACATCCTTTTTTTCATTACTGCAAGGCTACACTCCATATTTCCAGCTAATTATCCACCAAGCTATGGCTTTGTTCTGCCATTAAATCAGTACATTAGTTAGGTGTTAGCATGAAATATGATTTGCAACATGTCATGTTTTGTGCAATGTGTGCCTGTGCCATATATTGCTTTGGAACTACTACATAGAGATCCTTGTTGCATCCATGCTTAGCCGAATGAATTTATTGCTATTATCTTTTTGTTTTTAGTTTGCAATCTCCACACTGCTGGTTCATTTTCATTCCCAGAGTGTTTTGTTTTAGGAACATGTGGTTGAGCAGCATTTGTCACGTGGGCTCCACAGTTTAAAATCAACAAAAGGAAAGCGTGTTTTATAATCAGCAAAATGATGAACTTCCAAATGCCATTGGGTTAGTTTAAGTGGGCTCCGTCGTTTAAAATCAGCAAAAGGAAAGCATGTTTAAAACAATAGGTAGCATGCATTAGCGGTTAGATGAATGGATCTATATACTTTTATCTTTCTCTTTTTTAGTTTGTAGCCACATGCTCTTGCTCTGCTTTTGTCCCCTAGGCATGGGCATTTGCCCTAGGAACATGTGTGCTTTAGCAAAGATCTGTGAGATGGGGTTCATGTTTCAAAATCAGCAAAAAGAAAGCATATTTTTGTATTCCAAATATAGACCTGTTCTTTTCAGCTTCTCAAAACGGTTTTTGGCTTTTACTACAGTACCTAACTTTCAAATGGAGTATTTTTTTAAGATAGAGTCTACAAGTTAATTATAGTACACGTTAAAAGCCCAACATCTATACATCCAAAATCGCAAGCGAGTATCTCTCTTTCTGTAATCTCTGTCGCAAACAGCTAAAATTCAAAAATTTTAGCAGAAAGCCATAAGCCGCAACCAAAAAGAACATACCCTATGTAACTTTTCATTTGCTACCGTGATTTCAAAATTAAGCGGTATGGTTTGTTGTTCGAATACTAAAGGAACGCTACCTGATGCTTCGATGTTGGAATTTCTCCCCAGTTAGAACTTATCTCCATGAACATGCCTTACTGGTTCGCATATGATAAGCCACTGCATGCATTATGAATTTGAACTCAAATTCATGCCATTTTTGGCGTTTAGTAACAAAAGACGTTGCTTGTGCTATTTAAGAACAACAACAAAGAATCTTGCATGCTTTAGTTTCACGGTTTCCGTTGTTAATGATTTGTTCATATGCAAGTTCTTGCTAGTTTATTCTTGCTACTTTATAATATGGAAGTTATTCCCTTCATCTCAAAATATGTCATGTGTCATGTTACTATCACTAATCGGATGATTGAATTGTTGGACATTAAGGAGTCTTGCTTGAAACGAGGTAAGTTCTGCTTCTTGTTTTTCTTGTTGGTATATATGTTAATTTTCATTTAAGTAAGGAGACCTATTCTTATTTCCATCGCTCCACATGAAGCTGACATGCCGGCAACAATTTTACAACTGACACATATAACTAAGAATTTTTTCTACTCCATTTTTGCTATTACAGTCGCATGTGAAGTAGCCAAGTTATATAGCCTCAGTATTTTTGAAACATTGCCTTTTGCACTGTTTGGGTACATCATGCTTGCCAAACTTAACTTTGGATTTGTTTAGTAGTCTATCTTAGCTTAATAGTTGTATTGTCTAGTTTATTATATATTTTTATGTTTTTGCTCTATACCATACCCTATTTGTTCTTTTTTTCTCCCTTCTGGAGGGAGTAGTCTATCTTTTGAACTACTTAGGTAAATATTATTTCTGCTTGGGTTGTTTTGTACTCGAAGTTGTCAATCACGTATTATTTGTTTCTGATCCAATATTTTTCTGTTTGGGTTAACAGTCATGACTCCATGTGTCTCCAATTTCAGTTTTTTGGCTATAATCAAAGCTATTTCATAAAGCTCATGCATTTATCGTTTGTCTCAAAAGTTCTACAGATAAATTTCAGACCCTGCCGATCTAATTGCTTGCAGACTGCAGTTTTTCTTTCCATCAATTTCTCTTACTGGGATGGGAGAAATATATTCTTTGGATTTCCTATTAATTATGCTATTAGATATGGTTATGAAAGAAATAAAGAGGTATAGATAATGCAAAGGAATACAAAAAAAGAAAAGCAAAAAAGAAAAGAAAAACCTAAAAGAATAGAAAAACGAAATTAGAAGCTAAAATCTAAAAATTTAAGCGTAGGGCTGTACAAGTGAAAAAGGCCATTGATAGATATGGAGTTCTTTGTTTTGTTTATGATCATGTATGCTTTTTTTGGGTACTGAACCACCGATACATGTTCAGTATCGGTACGACCTGGCACGGCCCGGAGGGGAATGTCTTGCCCCCTTACTCGATGACTGGGCGGGATGTGATAACTCCTGTGATTTCTATCGATAGTTTTCTAAAAAAATTTTTTCTATCGATGACTTGACGCGTAAGGAATCGAAGTCCAGTTCCAATTCCAGACTCCAGACTCCAGACTCCTATTCCAAACCCCCGCCTCCACGGCAGCGCGGCATTTCGTCGAACACCTTGCCTCCTCCTCGCCGCCGCTCCCGTCACGCCACCTCCCACCCCCACCTCCCACGCAAACCCCACCCCATGCCTCCTCCTTCCTATATATCCGACACTTCACCTCCTGCGACTACCTCAATTACCAGCTGACACCCAGCCCCCGATGGCGACGGCATCTGCATCTGCGTCTCCGCCTGCGGTGGAGGGGGCGGTGCCGGAGGCGGGGGGCCCGGAGATCGCCTTTTTCGACGTGGAGACCTCGGTGCCGCAGCGGCCGGGCCAGGGCTACGCGCTGCTCGAGTTCGGGGCCATCCTCGTCTGCCCGCGCCGCCTCGTCGAGGTCGCCTGCTACGCCACGCTCGTGCGTCCCACTGACCTCGGCGTCGTCTCGGCCGCCTCCGTGCGCTGCAACGGCATCACCCGCGACGCCGTCGCCGGCGCGCCGCACTTCCGCGACGTCGCCGATGCCGTGTACGACGTCTTGCACGGTGAGTGGCCGCGCGGGAACGCCTATCCTCTTTATTTTTTTTTACAAAATAGAACGCGGATCCTCTTTGACTTCGAGGATTTTTTTTGTCCTCTTCGTATTTTTCTTCCTACGCCAGGAGCTGGTTGCTTGGCTCCTTCGCGTCAAGGACATGGAAAAGGCGCCGCCTTTGATGCGCTTCTGTTTGTGCCTGAATTGCAACAGCGGAGACAAGATTTCCCTGCTGTAGTGTGAATTGGGGAACAGTATGACGTTCTTAGACTGTGCAATTGGGTTAGAAATGACGACCTTTGATGAAAACTTTTTCGGTAATTTTGTCATTGTTAGTCATATGATTGATGGATGTGATTGAGCTTCCAGCTCGTGCTGCCCATGGCTTGTAACCGAAATCTTCTGTAATTGGTCTCATGTTGGTTGAAATTTCTACTTTTTCTTAGGAAATGGAAGGTAGTTACAAAGTAAACTGTACAAAGAGTTTTTGGGAGTTGCCAAAACGCAGTTTGGTTTCTTATAAAGGGCTTCGCATCATAGTCATTGGTGGTTGAATTGTTGTTCATTACTTTGAAAATGAATTCACAAGAGTGGAAGTTAGAAACATTGTCTTGTTTAAGTCTGAACCTACATAGTTGCTCTTTTTTTTTTCCTTTTTCTTTTCTTTTTTGCAAAACAGCTCTCACAGAAACAATCTTGTCAATTTTGGACAGGGAGAGTCTGGGCAGGGCACAACGTCGTGAGGTTTGATTCGGCAAGAATAAGGGAAGCATTCGCTGAGATTGGCAGGCCACCTCCAGAACCAAAGGGGTTCATCGACACCTTACCTCTGCTTACCCAGCGGTTTGGGAGGAGAGCAGGGGACATGAAGGTATGAAACCTTGTTGGTGTATAATCTCTTGCAATTTTGAAAAGGAAGTAGTTAGATAGAGGTGAATCATAAGGACAGTTGGGTTTTCACCCAAGCTGCATAAAATCTGTGGCCTTTATTGGAAGTTCTCAGGGATTACACAGTACGTTCTTGTCACTAAAGGAATATATCTGACGTTCTTTTCTTGTCTGTTGTATCCGCAGATGGCAAGCTTGGCAAATTACTTTGGTCTAGGGAGGCAAAGACACAGGTAGATATCATGTTAATCCAGATGCCATAATTGCATCTGAATTCTAAATGCTTCCTTTGGAAATCTATTTTTGATCAACACCTTTTCCCATTTGAATTGCAAGCACATATATACCCTTAGCATCAATTCACTTTCTGGAGCTTGGCTTGCCAATTTGCCATCCACTAAGCAGTTATTTGGTCACCTAGCTCAGCTGAGCATATCTTGCATTGTGCTATTTGGACTAGTGTCATACAATGCTGTCTTTGACCTCTCAACAATTCTTTCTTAGCAGCCTCATGTCATCCAGGATCCCCAAATCCAGTTCTCCCTGGGATCTTGCACCATCCCATTTGAGGTGGCTCATCCGAAAACTAGTATCCCGTAAAACTATGGAAGGACCTATAATGATTCTTTTATATAGATATAACATGCTGAACAGAAGAGATGTTACAATTATGTGGTCCATCAATGTTACTCCTAGTACACGTTAATGGCCACAGAACGAGCTATTGATCAGTATGCTCATGATTTCACTTCATACCTTGCTGATTTTTCTTGTTTAGTTTCATTCTCACATACTTCTGCATGGACAGACCATTTACTGTCAACTAGGGGATTAGTAATAGGTATAAGTCGAGATTTCCCTTGTTTATTCTTTTGATTTTAATATTGCCAACACAAAACTGGAGTGAATGATCTTACACTAATTTGCTTTGCAATTTTATCAACAGGAGCCTGGATGATGTCAAGATGAATGTTGAAGTTCTCAAGTACTGTGCTACAGTGTTGTTCCTGGTATGTTTGCATTACTGCCTATTTTCCCATGCCTGTCTAACTTCATGAGATGGAGATTTTACATTTTTTTTGACATAATAGCTGCACAGTTACATTGTCCAGTGTTTCATTGCCTGAAAGCACTAAATCACTAATAATTTGTTCTGTCATTTTCTCATGCATTGGGCATCTGGAGTAGTTCAATGGAATAGTGAGGTTTAACTATTGCAATATAGGTCCCATATGTTAATAATCTGGAAATTGCAGCTTCATATAGAAAATTGCAATGGCAGGGGCCTCATGAATTGTTAGCACTTTTTGCTATTTTTTGTTATATGTTCCCTGTTTTGATTATTGTAGTTATTGCTATTTTGCAATTCTTTTGGCCGCTTTTGGCCGCCCAACTAGAAGTTGTACTTGGCAGTTGCAAACTCGCATTGAGCTTCACAAGCTTGAAGCACTGGTAGAAATAATACTCTCTAGGGAGTAGAATTCATTTATCTATTTCACTGTTCAAGATAATCTATTGGCTAAATCCTGAAGTTCTTCTCACAGGAGGCAAGTCTTCCAGAAGTGCTTACTGTTGAGAACCTGGTGGAACGTACAATTACAAGGAGCCAAGCTAATGTAGCTGCTTCTCCTGAGGCACCAAAGCCTGGAGCAAACTCTTCACCTGATTCTTCAAAGCGGCAACGGACAATTTCTCGAGTTGACAGTTCAACTCCAGCTGGAGATAATCAAGAGTCAATTGATCCTGCGACAAACAGGGAGTCTGGTGAGTTGATATCCCATATCGAGGAAATGATGTTGGATGCCACTACACAGATGGATGCGAGTTCCAGTGGTTATTCTGGATTCCTTGAGCCAGATGATGTTTCAACTGAGTGCATCAAAATTTTTGTTGCCCCTTCCTACCAGTTCGCTCGGAGAACCACTATCAAGCACAAAGATAGCCCACTACAACTTTGTTGTACTGGCTTGAGGGTCCAGTTTGGAGTCAATACAAAGTTCCTAGACAATGCAGGTCGGCCAAAGTTGAACATAGTGGTTGATATCCCCGAGAATCTCAGTAAAGTTCTAGATTTTTGTGATGATCTTGCTCAGAGGTCATTTCAAGAATCTGGTAGCACTTCTGAGTGGAGACCCCTGATCAAAAAGTATGGTTACGTGAATCGTCCAACCGTCCGCCTAAAGTGAGTTCTATTCTCTTTTTCATTGTAATCTCTAAGTGGTCATACTTTTCTGATCTTGTAATGCTGGACTGCCTTTGCAGTATCCCTACCATTGTCAGCGGCGATGCTGCAATCTACTCGACAGATATATACCAGAAAGAGTCTAGTGGGAACATCCAGAAGCTTGTTTTTAGCAAGGTAGATGCGGCGGAACTGGAGACTGTGTTTGTTCAAGGGAGCAAAGTGGACACGTTCTTCTCTCTGGAAATATATGACTACCAGCAAAATGCTGGTATCCGGTTGGTTGCAAAGAGGCTGGTTGTACACTCCAAATAGCACCAGGCTTAGTTCTTATGATCCTAGTGCTAGAAGCTAACTCTTGCAATGTGGCATTAAGTATTTAACCACTTGTAAATTATCATGTGAATAAGATCTGACCAGTAGCAGATTGTTGATGTTGAAGTAGGAATTCAAATGCTGTAAAAGATTCTAACAATGTGTTTTTATTTGTGAATGGAAAGATCATGTGTCATATTTCCCCCCCCATTATATTCTGAACTGCATTCACTACATAGTATAGGTGCATGTCGCTTCAGACCTAAATGTTACATTGTTGTCACGAACCAATCTGTGCTTTAGCAGGAACCAGGAATTCTCCCTAGTGCAAGTCATACGCTGGATGGGCATATCCTTGTAAGTAAAACTGCAGTTTTCCGTTCTCAAATATATAAGAGAAAGAAATGCAGTTTCCTTCCATCATCCTTCGGATTAATTTGTTCTCTTGATTCACCATGGTGATTTTTAGCTGCTGTTGGCTTGATTATATTAGGCCTATCCATAACCAACATACTTCAGATGAGGTAATGTCTACTTGAACAAATGTTAGCGTTTGTAAACTTCAGTATACTTCAGATGAGGTAATGTCTACTTGAACAAATGTTAGCGTTTGTAAACTCAATAGTTACTTCAGTGTGCTCCTGCGTTAGCACAAACAGCTAGGACAGGTTCCGTGCCAAGTAATGTACTTACAGAGAGCGCGAATTGCATTTGATGCAGCCTGAGAGGTCCCTCCTGGAAATAGCAATGAGAGTTGAAGGTCCGTTTATATTGTTTATATTAATTTTTGTTGATAGTTTTTTGATTTTAACCTATAAATAGTAATAGCTTTAAAGAAGTCATACAGAGAGACCGTGCGATTTTGGTCGATATAAATAATGTCGCTACAGTATCTGCTATAATCGATTACTAGACTTTATCTTAAAAAAAAAATACTCCGTTTAAAAATTACGTACATAAAAAAAAGGGCAAACAGGGCAAATTCACCACGGTGCGGACTGCATGCACATTGAATATTTCCATGTCCTTAATTAAACACAGGAAGAAAGATAAATGTTAGAGATAGAAATGAATAGAAGATAGAGTAGAATTGCTATTCGTTTCTATGTATACTTCTATATCTGTATATGACATACCCCCTATACTCCCCTGTATATATATGGCCCCTTGGGCCTCATGGTAATACACACAATATTCATAACAATAAACACCGAATGATGTAAAATATCAACTATGGAAACCACAAAAGATTTAGTAGCGATAACAAACCTGTGTTTCGGTATTACCTGCTTGCAAAACTGACTTCACGGTTCATCCCAAACCCATGTAATTTGAGCTCTCCTTGCTCAGCCCGACGAATGGCAACTTCCTGGTCCTCACTTGTCAACTGGTTGTATGGCGATTACTGAATTTCTTGAGTAGTTTGTCTAGCAAGTCCTGTTTGTGATAAATATAGTGCTTCTTGAATAACCTCCACACCCAGCCCGACAACCATCACCACTCTCCATAACTAGCTCGCCATTTACTACCATTAATATTTTCTAATAATTTAAATGTTATAAAACGCACAGTAAAGTAGACCAATCAAAAAGAATATGAGACACAAATTTAATGTAAAAATTCTTACGAAAAAAACCACAAACACACGAAAATAGATTTCGCTCTATGGAAAGATATTACAATGAAACACTTGCACTTCCTGTGGATTACTAAGGTACATGTATAAGGCGATGGAAACGAGTCCCGTACGGACAGAAAACCGAATCAGAGTCAGTTACTACAGGTTGACACCGTATTTGATACAACCTATGCATGTCCCTAACACTGGTCATACCATGTCTAGCATGAGGCGATGCAATGTCTTACATAAACATAGTACAAATTCGAATCAATTTTAACAATCTTCACCGTAGACTCCATATGTGTGAATCTTCGAATTTTTGACACCTTTGGCCCCCGCGTTGCGCGAATGTTGGATTTGACCTCCTATCGTGCATAATGCCTAATTTGGCCCCCTGCCCAAGCGCCGGAGCATGGGAGCGTGGCGCGTGGCACCTCCCTCGCCCGGGGAGCGCGTGAGCTTGCTGTTGTGCCCGAGGCCCGTGTGAGGGACATGCTGCGTCCCTGGGCCCATTTGGTGGCGGCCTACTGCGCCTCTCGGCCGCATGAGGAGGGAGTCGAAGCCACTGCCCGGCCCCCACGGTTCCATACGCTGGGTGCGCGTCTGCCGCCTCTCGTGCCATTTTCCTCCCACGCGCTGGGCGCACGTCCGCCTGGCCCAGCTGGCCCCCCTCCCCCATGCGCGTGAAGTGCCTCCCACACGCTGGCTCCCCCTCTCGTGCGTCCGCCTGCCCCCTTGCGCACTCGCTGGCTCCATGATAAAATGGTCCCAAATTCGCTTTCAGAGGCAAAGCCATTTCATTATCCTTGAGCCAGGAACAAGAGACCGAGAGAGCCAGTAGAAAGGAAGGAAGGCTGTAAAACCACAAGATTTTTGAGTGGTTCTGATTTGTAATTTCAAGTTTACGCAGTTGGAATATTTGCATATCGGTTTTTGAGCATCCGAAAGAGGTAATTTTCATCGACATGTGCTAATTATTTAGCAACTTGATTAGCATGTAATTAGAAAAATGGTAGCTTGTGAGTATAAAAAGGTGGTACTTACCCTTGTGTAGTAGGTCTGTGCCCTTAGTTAACCTGGAAGACAGAAAATAATTATTACTTAATGTGTAGAGTGTTTTTTGCGTGCCCTGCGAAACTATTACTTAATGGGAATTTTTTATTTAAATTATCACTTCAATTAGATAAAAAATAATTAACCTAACTGAAATACACACATATAGAAAACAGAAAATAATTATTACTTAATGTGCAAAGCGTTGTGGTGAAGTGTAGGCTGCTCGTCTAGAATTATCCCAGGAAGTCTCATTTTTGGGGGTACTGTTCATATAAAACAATACCCTCTCGGTTCTCCGCTTCGTCTTAGTATGTGTATTGAACCAATCCAAGTGGGTGTGTGCATGTGGTGTCGTGTATGTACGTTCTTGTTGTACTGTAAAAAACATAAAATTCCTGTACATCTGTTGTATGATTATTTTTTTTGTAAACCATTCAATTTCTGACATTGTGATCTGGTTGGAGATTCCTGCTCTAGGGCGTCATCTTCCCTGCTGCGCCCGAGCACTACCACCTACACAACCGCGTTCGAGCACACGAGCGTTGCTGGCGCCGAACGCCCCTCCACCGAGCATACGCTTTGCCAAATGCCCCCTTCTTTTCCTTATATTAAAGAGATACACCCGAGGTGCCGCCACCGTCGCCAGAGGTAGGGAATAAGATTAGTGCTGGAAAAGGAGGCAAAGAGGAGCAGTGAGTGGCGGAGGCTTGGGGGGGGGGGGGGGTGGGTGGGAGGCGGTAGAGGCTCGCCGAGAAGCATTGTCGGAGTCGAAGGCGGCGGTGCGAGGTGGCATGGTGCCTGTGGTTGTGTGGTGGAAGGGGAGATGGGAGGCTACCTGTTGGTGGTTAGGTTGGGAGGTGATGCTTTAGAAGGAAATTAGGGGAAGCAAATGGCCTTTGGATCTCATTCCAATGGCTGAGGAATCCGATTGATGTTCAGCACAAAAATCTATCCAAAGATGCATCAATATGTTCGTGATCACGTCCATATCTTCTTATGAAGACTAACCATCAAAATTTTCTGCCGATCTTTTGGTATTTTTACACTCAATTGGCCGATCTTGTGGGGTGTGTGTGATGAAATATAGCTTTTAGGCCCCGCTCATTTCGACTTCAGTTTCTGACTTCTGGCTTATAGTTCACTATTCCTTAATTTTATCTTTTTTGGCTTTTTAGATTTTTTGGCTTTTCTTTTTTCTCGTGTTCCTTTGCATTGTCCGTAATGGGATAACCTATTTTTTTATTTTTTATTTTTTAAAAATTTAATTACACCAAAAAAACTATCAGCTGCTACAGCGTAAAATAAGTCGACTACATTTAAAAAGCCAAAAGCAAAAAAAAAACCAATTGAGCATAGCCGTGTTTGTCAAAGCTGGCAACCATTGGATGACAAAACTGTACACACCACCAAATAGCAGCTGAAGGCATGTTAAGTCATGTCACCATGTAGTCAAATCTTGCATTGTTATTGAGGGTTAAAGGGGCATCATGAAAAGCATATCATCCATAGATCAAGTTAACCTCATGCTTAGATAAAAAAAAATCCCAGCCACATGGAAAATGTTGGCCTTATTCTTTTTGTTTGGCTTTTAGCTTCTCTCAACAATCACTATTCATTGGACTAACGGTATGTATAATGGTATAGACAACTGCTATCTATAATATCCTCTATATTATTTATAGATGGTACTAAAGACAGTTCATACAATAGGTTATCTTTTTTTGCATCTTTATAAGCAGCTTCTTCATGATACAATATGTCTTATTTATCGTGTTACAGTCGGCTACTGCATGAGAGATGACCTAATTCCCTATGCTCCCTCTCTCCCTTCCACATCATCTTGTGTCCTACATGGTAAGTGTTATAAACAACTGATATCACACCATTGTATATGCTTTGTTTTTTGGCTTTTTAGTAGGCTTTGACTTTTGACTTCTCTCAACAATCATTATTCATTAGACTAATAAATCGTAGCCAAAAGTCATAAGTTGTAGCCCCAAAAAACAGACCCGTAAGTCACAACCAAAAACCAAAAACCATAACCCAAAAAATAGACCCACACGTATTCTTCTCCTCAGAGATGCTAGGAAAATAATACCCTATTAACGAATATATATTGTGTTTGTGAACAAATTCTTTTATATATCATCTAATGTTCTCACACATATAGTTAGCATCCTAAGTCCAAACAAGAAATTACAATGGACAATACATGTTACTTTTTTTTAGGATACTAGTTAAATGCCCGTGCGTTGCAACGGAACCCTAAAGAGGATTACAAGCAGCTATATTGCGAGGATTACAAGTAGCTACTGCAAGTGCCAAGCATCCTCCAAAAGACTTCCCCAATAGATAGATGGGCTCATTAGGAGAAGTGGCATGCTCTACTCTCACAACATCTTCTACCATTGTGACAAGTTCTGAAAAAGAGAAGTAGCTAAAACCACACAATCTTGAGTTCTTAATAGTTGGCTAATTGTTCTTTGCTCTGAATCTTAACCTAAAACTTCATTCTTAGATGGAAAACACTTCAAATAGGAATTAATACACAGATATCTGGATACCTTCAAATGGCGAGCGATCATGAAAAGGAATGTGCATGCATCTAGATCAAAAATACTACAAATGGAAACGACAAGTATCTAATATTATTAAAAGTATCATAACTGCACCATGATTTTTGCTCAACTGTTTGTGCTAACCTGAAGGACAAATATCTTGCGAAAACTGTAAATTCAATCCATAGTCAAAACATAAAAAAAACTCTAATTCTAAAATGTCTAAAAAGAATCTCTATAATATTATGTGCTCCCATTATTTTTTTGTTATCGGTACGAGTTCGAACAGTATATTTGTGAGCACCCCTGGTCGGATACAAAGACTGCCGCGGGCACGAAGGGACCTCAAAGTAGTACAACCATATCAAAGTAGCATGACCACCTCGAGGTAGCAAAACCACCTCAAATTGGCACAACCACCACGAAGAGACCTCAAAGTATCTCTACCACCACCACCAAGTGAATTCAGAAAAAGTGCCTTAGGGTTACAAGAGTGGCCTCCCCTCTCCCATTATAAGAGATCCTATTTACAAGGGGAGAGAGGGTGGTCTACGTAGTTACAACTTTGCCCTTAGGGTTTGGCCTACTCCTAGGAGTATTTTGGTCATTTGCGCCACGTGCGATGTGCCGAGTCTGGGACCCCATGGTCGGTCCAGGATCTTCTTGGGGTCAACCTTGCATACTTTGTTTAGGGTTGGTCCCAGACCCTCCTTGGGTCAATCTCACGTACTTCACCTGGGGTTGGCCCTAGGTCAACCCGGGGTGCTCCTAGGGACGGTCTTATGCACCTCGCCTGAGGTTGCGCACTTTGCTCAGGGTTAGCTCGGGGTTGGCCTGAGGTCCTCCTTCGGTCGACCTTATGTCCTTCAACTGACCTTGTGTCCTTCGGCCAGGGTTGGTGCGTTGTTGCCCCAAATTGGATGCGGGCCTAAGGTAGCGCGGGGACCCTCCCCTAACAGTAGCCCCTCGCCGATTCAGGCGGTCATCAATCGACCGCCCAGGCCAGCGCACCGATCTCCAAAGGGGTCGGTGCGTAGTCTCAGGCCAATGATTTCCCTAGTAATTTGGCAAAATGTTACCTTCGAAGCTGGGACGGGTTCGGGGAGGTAGTACTCAGAAAACCTGATCCCAAGGGCAGCACGCTATACAAGGTGCCCCTATGTCATCGGAATCCCCAAAGACGAGTGTTGGGTAGCTTCGATCCATGGCGGACCACACCTGGCTGGGGGAGGGGCAAGCAGATCAGGTCCACTATGGACCAAGCTAGCCCTATAAATATCCCCCCTCTTTCTCATTTCTTCCTTTCCGCTTAACTTCTTTCACTCCTTTCCTCACTTCTCCCCCAAAGCTCTTCACTCCACTACCCTCCATTCACCTCTTCCCTATTTCCCCATCCTTGCTCCCCTTCTCCATCTGACCCCCCTACTACCACCTCCCCTACTCACCTTCGGCCACCCCTGCCTCTAGCTTCACCCCACTCAACGCCAATTGCTGCCACTTCAGCCCCCAAGGCTTTCAACCCGACACCGCTGCTACCCCCCTTAGGCCTCCCTCCGTTGTTGCTCCCCTTGGGCCTCCCGGGGAGCTGTCGTTGCCTCCTCCCCCCGGCTTGTCCTGGGCGTGCCCCATGCCGAACTGTCTCGGGCTTCTTTCCCCTACCCTACCTTCTTTCCCCCACCCCGATCGCCAACTGTGCCTAGGGCTGATCCGTCATGACTGCTCCTCCAGCAAGAGGGACAGACCTTTCGTCTCTCAGAAGCACGGTGCAAGGGAGGGGAGCACGGAGAAGACTCCCCAATTCTCCCGCCAGTTGGGTCCATCTGGCATGATGAAAGGCCTCCTGGCACAGCTGACGAAGGAGGGTAAAATTGAGGACGCTAGCCTAGCCGTCTTGCCCAAGCCTGACGAAGTCCGCCCCATGCTGGGGCTGGGAATGCTTGTTGTTTTCATGGATCAATTCAAGGCCGAGCTCTACATCCCCTGGTCAAGCTACTGAAAGATATGTTGGACATGTTTGACCTTTATGTCTCCCACCTCAACCTTGGCTCCTTCGTTCGCCTTGCGGTGTACGAGTGGGTGTTGTGTAGCTTGGGTGCAAAGCGCCCTTCGGCTAAGCTGTTTTGCTTCCTCCACTATGCCTCGTTCACGATGATGTACACCTTCAAGAATGTGCGCTCCTCATATGGGTGATTACACTTCAGCACCGGAGCAGCTGACATAAGTTTGAGTTCCCTGCCAAGGCTCGTAAGGCTAAGTGGGAGTTATGGAGGGATATATGGTTCTAGTATCCTGCTCAGGGATGTGACCTCGTCAGCACGGGCAAGAAGCCATTGGTGGATCGCTTGATGTGTTTCTCGCCTTGTTTGGGTGTGACAGACAAGGCCCACCGTCACCTTCTACAGGGGCTTGCCTCGAGGTTTAACATGCGTGACCTCATTGAGGAGTATTGCATGTTAAGGATTGCCCCCCTTTGCCAGGGCTGGAACTTGGCCTTCGCAAAAGGTGAGGCGCCAGGGAACATTTGGGCCTTCCGAGGCTTCGCCAAGTCGCAATGTAAGCTCTCACCCCTTTGCGTCATGTGTGTATGGTTTATGATCTTCCTCTAACTTCTTATTTGATTGTGTAGACTTGATGCTCCCGCGGGTGGAGAGGGCAGCGGTGGCCATACTTGGGCACAGACCAGGGTGGAGCGCGACTTTGTGGAGGACCTGATCACTGGGGCCAACACAATCGGACATGCAAGGTGCTGAACGTGCATGTGCCTACTCGTCTTTCCCTTGACGAGGAAGGTCAGTCTAGAAAGGGGTGAAGCGCCCTCACGAGGCCTTGGAAGACCCACCTTCATCTCCTGAGTCTGCGGAGCGTGGGAGCCCTCACCACTCGCCCCGAGCCATGCCTCCCATGCTGGGAGTGGTTCTCGTCACCCACGGAAGGGGAAGGGACTTGCGATAGATGACAACCCACTTGGTTTTTTGGGATCTCCCACTTCCTTCCCAAGTGGGGCTTCGGTCTTGGGCTTTGGGGTAGCCCCTAGCGGGGAGACTGACAAGGGGCATTGGCCGTGGCACCCGCTGCCGCCACTCGCACTTTCGTCCAGTCGAGGGCCCTAAACGTCAACGTGTCTTCGCTGGAGAACTCAGGTGGAGGCGGCATAGTGGCTAGGGCCAACACGGTAGACACCGCCTCAGCGAGCACATCAAGGGCCACAGTGGGCGGTGTTTTGCTGGCTATGGGGGCTTCCTAAGGAGGAGGTGACCCCCTCATCTAGGCCCAAGCGTATGCTCCCCACCTCCTAGCGCCGGGTGGGCATGCCTCTAGGTGCGAGCCCAAGTACGTCGTTGTTGGCTGAGGGGCACGTCACCACAGAGGACTTCCTACTATCGAAGCACCTACTCAAATTCTTGGGTGATGCTGTCTCAGCGCGATGCCTATCAACCTCAACTCGGCCCTAGAGGACGATCCTTTAACTAAGAGGCGGGCGTTCACTTCAGTGAAGTATGACCTCCTGAAGGTACTCGAGTTGATTGCTTAACTTTCTTAGTATAACCCCTAACCTTTTGTCTCTTCTTGCAGAGCCTCATCATCATACGCAAGATGAATGTCATGTAGAACGAGATCTTGATGGGGCACTAGAGGGCCACACGAGAGGCCGAGGGTCAAGCAGCCACTACGGAGCAAGACTTGGAGGTTGCTGAGGGTAGAGCAGCCGCTGTGGAGTGGGACTTGGAGACAACTCATACTGCTATCGCTGAGTTGACCCGCAAGCTTGCCGATTAGGAGTCGAACGTGGAGCATCTTTACCACGGCATGTCCCAGCTCACTGACAAGCGGGACAAAGGTGGCCACCACCGTCATTTCTACCTTTGAGACGTTCCTAGGTCTCGTCCAGGACTTGGGCATCTCCGTGGAGCTTCCTCCTATCTCCTCTGAGGTCATCGCAGAGACTTGGCTCACCTAGGTTAGGGAGATCGATGAGGCAGTAAGGGCGTCAGTGCCGAGCTTTCAGCGGGCTTGTGTGAAGGCCGCCATCGAGGTCCTCCTCACCTCCCTTCGGCTAGTAGGCTGCCATTACCTCGCGTCTTTCGGGACGTCCACGTATAAGATGCCGAGCTTCACCGACTTGGAGGGAGGCTGAAAGGCCATTGCCGACCATGTCCGCTCCTTCTTCACATGAGTTTGGGACTCACATGGGTTGAGCTACCTTGGCGGACTCATCCACCGCGCTCATGCCCGCTCGGCCAAGGAAGGCTCCTCCGTGGCGCGGGAGGGAGGCCTCGAGGGGTCGAGTCCATTCCAGGTGTGAGAAGCATTGCCGCTTGCCAGTGTTCTCTTTTTTACTTAACTTTGGTTTGTACTTTAGGTCACTTGTACGTTGTGCCACAGCCGGCCTCAATGTAGCCCCTTTTACCCAGAGGGCTGACCTCTTTTGTAGCCATGATGCCATCTATGAACTAGTGTCTTTCTTGTTTTGTTTTATTCTCTCTTTTTGAATACAACCATGTGATGGGATGTTTACAATGAATGTTCGCCCTTGTAGACAATGATGTGGTGAACCAAATCCATCACCGGTAGTTTGAACACTAAACCCTCCTAAGCTGAGTCACTCAGGCATTGGGCTTCTCAAAAAATATATAAGCCGCAGCAAGGTCTGAGGCCAAAGACAGGCCGTGGCACCGCACATGCTCAGGAATAGACCCTCTTGACTCTATGTCGGGACTCTTCAACACAAAGAGTCTTAAATTACAATGACCTACGCGCCAACTAGTGTGACATAGAGCCGGGGCACTTGAGACTTTTTCTTCGACCTCTTGTGCTTAGTTTTCTATAACAATAATATACGGGGACTATGACTCCCCAACTTCTACTCATTAAAATAAAATTTTATTTCTACTCCTCACCTCTCTTTTTCTTTTGCTAGGGGTGTCCTTGTTACCCCATCTCCCATTGGAAAAAACTCGGCGCTCGAGATAGAGGTCTCGAGTGGTGCTTCGGTTTGGGGGGAAGAGGTGAGAACGTTGCTGTCTCCCATCGGAAAAACTTCGCGCTTGAGACAAGGCTCTCGAGTAGCACTTCAGTTTGGGGGAAGAGGTGAGAACATCATCATCTCCCATAAAAAAAACTTGGTGCTCGAGACGAAGCTCACAAGCGACACTTCTGTTCAGGGGAAGAGGTGAGGATGTCATCGTTTTCCATGGGCAAAAACTTGGCATTCGAGACGTGGCTCCCGAGCAGCACTTCATTCAAGACGAGGCTCTCATTGAAGAAGATTTGGCACCAAGATTTAGCTTGACCCCAGAGGGGAGATTCACTCGACCTTGGAGGGGAGGACTTGCTTGACCCCGGAGGGGAGAATTCACCCAATCCCGTAGGGAGGACTAACTCGACCTCGAAGGGGAGACTCAACCCCGAAGGGAAGAATTCACTCGACCACGGAGGGGAGGACTAGCTCGACCCCGAAGAGGAGGGTGATCACCAACTCTGCCCCGGAGGGAAATTGCCAGCTTCACCTCGGGGAAAAACCACTAACTCAACCTAGGCTGCAGCTTGAGAGCACAAAATATGCAAAAGGAGTATGACAAAAGCATATGTATTTTAGGGTTAGGGGCATCATACTAGGCTCGAGACAAGTAATAATAGGCGTAGGCATCATAGTAGGCTCGATGTAAAAAGATGTAATGAAGATGACATGAGAAGTCGAGTGGCTATATGTAATACTTACGTAGGTTGTTCGCATTCCAGCTATGCCTGAGCTCGATCCCATCGAGTGATTGAAGTTGAAATGACCTAAGGCGGGTGGCGCATATGACTTCATATGGTACTTCCCACTTGGAGCTCAACTTCCCGTCGAGGTCTAGGATGGCCTTCTTCTTGAGGACGAGATGTCCAACTTGGATGGGACGTGGACGAATGGCTCGGTTGGACATCTTGGCCATCGCCGCTTGATATCGGTCAATGTTGATAGTTGCCTCTTGACGGATGGCATCGGTCGATTCCACCGAGATCTACCGGACTGCGTCATTCAAGGCTTCCATGGTACAAAGGGACCCAAGCTTAACTCCTTCAGCATGATGGCCTCATCACCATATAGAAGCTCGAACGGGGTGAACCCAGTGGCCCAGCTCAGTGAAGTACACACTGACCAGAGCATGCTGGGGAGCTCATCTTCCCAACGACCATTCAGGAAGTCAAAGAGATGAGTGCGGAGTACTGACAAGATGATGCCATTGGCCCTCTTCATAGCCCCAAAGGCCTTTGGGTTGGTGACTGACACAAAACAAAGATTGATCACTAGGCCCACCAGAACTTGCGAAAGAAAGTTGTATCAAATTGAGTCCCGTTGTCAACGGTCAGCTCTCTTGGCACTCTGAAGCGGCATATGATATTCTTTCACACAAACTTCTGAACCTCCTGCTAAGGTGTTGTGGTATCTTTCTGTAATCCCCCGTTTGAAGCGTTTATTTGCAAACCGCAAGGATAGAAGATTGATGCGTTGGCACTTGGAGCAGCATAAGAAAGACAGAATGATAAGACATGTTGCTGATTCTACCCAATGGAGAAACATCGATAGGATGTTTGTAGATTTCGGTGTGGAACCGAGAAATATAAGGTTTGTGTTGAGTATAGATGGAATGAATCTTTTTGGTAACATGAGCAGCCGACATAGCACCTAGCCTGTGACTCTATGTATGTACAACCTTCCTCCTTGGCTGTGTATGAAGCGGAAGTATATTTTGATTTCACTACTTATCCAAGGGCCGAAGCAACCTGGCAACGATATTGATGTGTTCCTAGCACCATTGGTAGAAGATCTTGCAATACTATGGAACGAAACGGTACATGTATGGGATGCAGACAAACGAGAGAACTTTACTCTACGCGCTATGTTGTTCTGCACCATTAATGATTTTCTGGCCCTTGGTAACCTGTCAGGGTTGAGTACAAAAGGAGCCAAAGCGTGTCCGCACTACTTAGATTATACAGAGAGTGTGTGGTTGAACAACTCGCGTAAAACTGTGTACATGCGTCACCGTAGGTTCCTTCCAAGGTATCACCCATACCGTAAGATGAAGAAACAATTTGATGGAAAAAAAGAAGATGACTCAGTACCAAGACCTTTTAGCGGGAAAGAGGTGTCTGATATGGTCAAAGATATAAACGTTGTGCTTGAAAAGGGGCGTAAATTGAGAAAGAACATGTGGAAAAAAAGATCAATATTTTAGAACTTGCCTCATTGGGAACACTTAAAAGTTCACAATTGCATCGATGTCATGCATGTAGAGAAGAATGTATATGACAGTTTGATTGGTCTCTTACTGAACATTCCTGATAAAACTAAGGATGGTGTTAACGCAAGGCGTGACTTGGTCGCTATGAACATCAGGACCGAGTTAGCACCGATAGAGACCGATAAAGGCCGGATATACCTTCCCCCAGCTTGCTACACTCTGTCTAAGTCCGAGAGAACTGAACTGTGCCAGTCCTTACATGGTGTGAAAGTTCCATCCGGTCACTCCACCAGCACAAAGAAACTTGTTTCCATGGAACATTTGAAATTAATTGGTATGAAGTCCCACGACTGTCATGTGCTAATGACACAAATGCTACCTGTTGCAATTAGAAGTATTTTGCCGAATAAGGTTCGAGTGACAATCATAAGGTTATGTTATTTATTTAACGCAATTGCTTAGAAGGTCATTGATCCCGATGGACTAGATGCTCTACAAACCGAGGTGGTGACAACTCTATGTCATCTAGAGATGTATTTTCCTCCATCATTTTTTGATATCATGGTCCATCTCATTGTCCATCTTGTGAAAGAGATAAAAATATGCGGCCCCGTGTTTCTACGTCATATGTACCCTTTCGAGAGGTACATGGGAATTCTCAAGTCCTATGTACGCAATCGATCTCGACCGGAGGGTAGCATCATCGAAGGTTATACAACAGAAGAGGTCATTGAATTCTGCATCGGCTACATGGCTCAGGTCGATCCGATAGGTGTACCTGTATCTCGTCACGAGGGAAGGCTAGAGGGTATCGGGACTATCGGAAGGAAAGCAATAACTCCAGATCAAAATACGTATGCTCAAGCCCATTTCACGATTTTACAACACATGACTGAAGTAACCCCATATATTGAAGAGCACAAAGACATGCTACGTCAAGAGAATGCTGACCAGTCAGAAGTTTAGATCACGAGACAACACAACCGTCAGTTCAACAAATGGTTGAAGGCGCAATTGACTGGGAGGTCGTCAAGTGAAACACTACAATGGTTGGCAAAAGGGCCAAAATTTACAATTGTGACATGGCAAAGATACGACATTAATGGTTACCCATTTTATACAACAGATCAGGATAAAAAGAGCACAGTGCAGAACTCAGGTGTCCTTATAGATGCCTATGATTCGCACATCAGTACCTCTGGCCCAAGCTCGTACTACGGGCTATAGAGGAGATTTGGAAGCTTGACTACATAATTTTTAAGATTCCTCTATTTCGGTGCCGTTGGGTCCATCTCCCACGGGGTGTAAAAGTCCACAAGTACAGTGTCACTACCGTAGACATCGAATGTGTAGGATACAAAGACGAACTATTCGTACTCGCGAGCCAAGTTGTTTAAGTATTTTATGTAACCGACCTAGCAAATAAGAAACGCCATGTAGTTCTTCAGGGAAAAAGAAGGATTGTCGGAATTGAGAATATTGTGGATGAGGAAGAGTACAATCAATTTGATGATTTGCCTCCATTCGGAGATGGCATCAGGCTCGAGGAAGAACAAGGCGATGAAACAAGCTATATGCGTGTCGATCATCGTGAAGGACTTTATTTAAAATAAAATAGCTATGTGTAATAAATGTAACTATATATGTTTTATTGTAATTGTAAAATGACTCAGGAACTGCGATGTATTTGTGAATTTGCATTTATATATATAGGTGAATTGAATGCTAGTAGTGTAGTTACAACAGCCAACCGGCAAAGGCTTACAGTCAGTGGGCAAAGGCTTATTACAGACGGTTATGAACTTAGTACCGTCTGTGATAGTTATCACAGACGGTTCTCAACTTACAACCGTCTGTGATATTATATTATCACAGACGGTTATAAGTTAAGAACCGTCTGTGATAGTAATACTATCACAGACGGTTCTTAGTTAAGAACCGTCTGTGATAGTATTACTATCACAGACGGTTCTTAACTTATAACCATATGTGATAATATAATATCACAGACGGTTTAGTTATAGAACCGTCTGTGATAGAACTATCTGTGATAGTTTTCCTTATAAATACCCGCAGCTAGCGCACAGATTCCGCACTCACGCACTCTAGATCTCCAGCGCACCTGGTATATTATTGCTCTCTCGCGTCGCCCTTCCCTCCCGACGCCGCCGCCGCCCTCGCCGGTCGCTCCCGACGCAGCTCCCTCCCGCCGTCGCTCCCTCCCGACGCCGCTCCCTCCCCCGACTCCGGTGCCCTCCTCCCCCGACTCCGGTGCCCTCCTCCCTTGACGCCGCTCCCTAGCTCCCTCGAGCCTGGTGCCCTCCTTCCCCGATGCCGCTCCCTCCCCTAAGCCCGGCGCCCCCCCGACTCTAGCTCCCTCCTCCCCCGCGAGTCCGGCGCGCTCCTCCCCCGACTCTGGTGCCCTCCTCCCCCGACTCTAGCTAGGTTTTAGATTTATTTCATGTAGTTATTTCATGTTTCATATAGAATAATGAAGATACGTTATTCATGTTTCATGTTTCATATATTGATATATATGCTATATTGTCATATTGATATATATCCTACATTGTCATATTGATATGTATTATATTGATATGTGTGTGTGTGTATATATATATATATATGTATATATATATATATATATGTATATATATATATATGCTACATTGTAATATTGATATATATGCTGGCCGAATTTACACATGCTGGATTGATGAATATGTTAAATTCATTTGTCATTTGTATTTGGATATGTGTTATATTTCAAATGGTATGTTCAATTCATATGATTACATACATGTTATGACATTTGTATTTCGATTGATGTCATCTTTGTGCTCACATAATCATACTAGAATTATATTGCTATATATAAATTATTAGCAGCTATAGCTAGAGATATACCACACCTCACTGCGTCCACATAGTCATCCAAAAATATATGCCACATAGACCTTTAAAGGGCATGAAGCTAGTGACACACTCTACTGTATCGGTTTCAATGAACTCGATACACTAGTTTTTGTCATTTGCTTCATAGAACTTTGTTTAGGCCCACACCTCACCGCGTCCACACAATCGTCCAAAAATTTTTAGTACATGCCACATAGACCTTCAAAGGACATGAAGCTAGTGACACACTCTAATGTATCGGTTTCAATGTACTCGATATACTAGTTTGTGTCATTTGCTTCATAGAACTTTGTTTAGGCCCACACCTCACTGCGTCCACACAGTCGTCCAAAAATTTTTAGTACATGCCACATAGACCTTCAAAGGGTATGAAGCTAGTGACACACTCCAGTGTATCCGCTTCAATGAAGTTGATACACTGGTTTGTGTCATTTGCTACATAGAACTTTGTTTAGGCCCACACCTCACTGCGTCCACACAGTCGTCCAAAAATATATGCCACATAGACCTTCAAAGGGCATGAAGCTAGTGACACACTCTAGTATATCGGTTTCAATGAACTCGATACACTAGTTTGTGTCATTTACTTCATAGAACTTTATTTAGGCTCACACCTCACTGTGTCCACACAGTCGTCTAAAAATTTTTAGTACATGCCACATAAACCTTCAAAGGGCATGAAGCTAGTGACACACTCCAGTGTATCTGCTTCAATGAAGTTGATACACTGGTTTGTGTCATTTGCTACATAGAACTTTGTTTAGGCCCACACCTCACTGCGTCCACACAAACCGTCTGTGATATTGTTGTATCACAGACGGTTAGAAACAAGAACTGTCTGTGATATTGTGTGTATCATAGACGGTTGTTGTTTTTAACCGTCTGTGAAAGTAGACTATCA
Organism: Melocanna baccifera; assembly: GCA_036346265.1. Classification (NCBI taxonomy): domain Eukaryota; kingdom Viridiplantae; phylum Streptophyta; class Magnoliopsida; order Poales; family Poaceae; genus Melocanna; species Melocanna baccifera. The sequence goes on along the minus strand of CM070705.1, from coordinate 9,393,104 downwards.
CAGACGGTTATTTGCAAAAACCGTCTGTAATGTAAGTTATCACAGACAATTCGAGAGCCGTCTGTGATAACCACCTATTATCACTGATACATAAAAACAGACGGTTCAAAAACCGTCTATGATGATGGTTCCGAACCATCTGTGATAGGCCTGTCTGTAGCAGTGCTCTCTCGGCTGAGCGAGAAACGAACCACCCTAGAGCGGCTAGCCTACCGGTCAACTTTTGCACCTCACGGATGTTTTGGGGAGGCTTCATATCAAGGATGGCCCAATTCTTAGCAGGGTTTGCCTTGATACCTCATTTCAACACTAGGAACCCCAAGAGCTTCCCTGCTCGAACCCCAAAAACACACTTATCATGGTTGAGTCTCATGCTGGTTCAATGCAAGTTGTCAAAGGTCTCCTAGAGGTTGGTAGCATGCGCTTGTGCTAGAGCACTCTTGACCAAAATGTCATCCACATAAGCCTCCACGTTGTGTCCAATCTGAGAGTGATGCTCCTTGTGCACAAGCTTAGCGAAGCTGGCACCAGCATTCTTTAGCCCAAATGCCATTCGGATGTAGCAGAACGTTCTAGAGAGTGTGATAAAGCTGATCTTCTCCTCGTCTTCTTTGGTCATCTATACTTGGTGGTACCCTGAGTAGGCATCAAGGAAGCTCATAAGTTCACATTTTGAAGTGGCATCGACTAGCTGATCGATCCTCGGGAGCGAAAAGTTATCCTTCGGGTATGCACGGTTTAGGTTGGAGTAGTCAACGCACATACACCATCGCCCGTTGGATTTTTCAACAAGGACTAGGTTGGCCTGCCACTCAAGGTGCATCACCTCCCGGATTACATCGGTGTTGCGAAGCTTCTCTACCTCTTGTCTCACAGTGGCTTGATGCTCGCCTAATATTTTTTTTGGAGCTTCTGCTTGATTGGCTCGGCTTTAGGCTTCACGAACAATCGGTGCTCAATGATTTCCCTTGGCACACCGGGGAGGTCTTTAGGCCCCCAAGCGTAGATGCCTTGATTAGATCGCAAGGTGGCTAGGACAGCCTGAGCTATCTCAGGGTCCAGCTCCACGCCAGTAGTACGGTCTTGGTTGGATCGGCTTCCAAGAGGGGTTCAACTCGGGTACCCCCATCAGTCATTGGCTTGGGAACCCACTTTCTAGGTGAAGGAGCCTGAATCCTCGATACATCTTCCACGGCTCTCTGGTCAACCGAGTGTACGTACCGAGTCACTGCCTGGATGTTCTCATCAATCCTCCTTGAGTGGTCTTGGTCGCCACATACGGTGATGACTCCTGGGCCAGGCAACTTCATACATAGATAAGCATGGTGCGGCACTGCCCCAAAGTAGTTGATGGTTGCCCTACCCATGATCACGTTGTACTGGTATGGAATGTCGACGACATCAAAAACTATACTCTCACTTTGGGTGACCCCAGCTGCATCCTCTAGGCCGAATGTGATTGGGGTATTAACCCACTATGGAAGCTCAATTGGTAGAGATGAACAGCTCATGTGCCCTTGGTGGGCGTAAGCTCGGACGTTGTACTGGTATGGAATGTCGACGACATCAAAAACTATACTCTCACTTTGGGTGACCCCAGCTGCATCCTCTAGGCCGAATGTGATTGGGGTATTAACCCACTATGGAAGCTTAATTGGTAGAGATGAACAGCTCATGTGCCCTTGGTGGGCGTAAGCTCGGCGTTGTCACTTTGATGCAAAGGTGAGCGAGTTTCCACCGGTGATTGCAAGCACTATGTGACGCGGGGGGTCGGCAGCATGCCCCCTGCCCTCCAGCTGGAGTGGAGCGGTTGGGGTGTGTAGCGTGGGTGCCGTCACAAGCGCGAGAGGTGGGTTCATATTGGCCGTGGCCTGGGCTTGCTACCATTGGAGTTGTTGGGACGAAGCGATGAGGGTACACCTCGAGGTCTCATGAAAGCTCCACCCATGTAAAGCGCAGAAGCGGCGGTTGCCACCGTAGTTAGGACGTTGTTTCTCCCACCTTTAGCTACTCTCCTATGCAATCCAGATGGCCATCATGATGATCGTCACAGTAGTCATCGTTGTGATTGCTAGGATGGTTGTCATTGTGGCTAGCGTGGTGACCATCATGCGCCCAATGCAATTAAGTATCTTTAGACTTGATATGGTACATGGGGTTGAGGCGACGCTGCTCTCAATAGCCTCAGGGTCAGGTGGGTGTTCTAGGGCCATGGCGGACGAGGCCTCTGCCTACCGATGAGCCCTTCCCTCAAACTTAGAATATTTTTCCATGATAAACAACAACTCCACCACCATTATTGGCTCCTTTCCATCCAGCTTCTCGGCCAACTTCCTCTTGTGCAAAGCCCGCCGTGCCACCTCAACGGCGCCTGTGTTGGAGAAGCTCTGGACTTGGCAATGAATGTGAATAAACTGGCGCATGAAGTCTCGAATGGACTCACCCGGCATTTGCTTGAGGGCGTGTAGATCAGAGGATGTGACAGGCTTGTTCTGGCTTCCTTGGAAGTGCTTGCTCAACTTCTCATGGAGTTGCTCCCACAAATACACCGAGCATGGCGGGAGGGAGTGGTACCAGGACTAGGCAACCCCTGAGAGGGCCAGGGGCAAACTTTTTGCCATGATGGCCTCTCCCTTCCTACAGCCATGATGGCAGTCTCATACACATGAACAAACTCCACTGGGTCAGAGCACCCGGCATACTTGGTGACTTCGAGCATGTGAAAGCGCACGGGCCACGGGGTGGCCGGATTGCCTAGACTCAGCGGGTTTGAGCAGTCAACAAGGGGGACCGCCCCGTGGGTGGGAGTCCCTTGAGGTGAAGAGGCGCATGGGAGGCCGGTGCAGGATTGAGCCCAGGGTCATGTGCTTGCCCGACCAGGACGAGGTCAGCCCCTTGGTGTCCACAGCTCGTTCTAGCACCCCCATTGAGGCTAGAGCTTCTCTTCACACTTGATCAATTTGAGCCTATAAGTCGCCAGCCTCTCGAGCCCTGGCCAGTGGTTGTAGGTTCACCCAAGCTCTAGCCCCAACCAGGTTGACTTGGAGGGCTCCAACCTCAGGTGTCTCAATGCATGTCGCCTCCTATGCTGATGCGCGCACGTCCTCCAATTGAATCTTAGCTCCTCCTCTTCTCATGCCTCGACGGTCGACCGGAGTCACGCCTCGGCATGTGCCCTCTCGAGCTGTGCCCAAAGCTCCCCTGCTTGATGGGCTTCAGCTATGAACCATAGGGCCTCGATTTGCGCCTCTCTCAACTACTTTTTAAAGTCCTCCAACTCTTTCTCCAATTCCTCATGGATCCTTGGGAGGTTGGCCTCTTCGAAAGCCACAGCCTTGTTGGTGGTTTGAGCCTATGTAGATGTGCCCGCCTGTGCTTCCTGCCCCAGGGCAGTGCGGGCTATGACCCGAGCCAACTTCGGCCTCAAAGGGGGGTTCGCACCCCATGGCCTTGGTGACCTTCCACGCCTTGCTCTTCTTGGGTGGCATGGCTTCTTGTTCAAGTTCCCACAGACGACGCCAACTGTCATCGGTATGAATTCAGATAGTATATTTGTGAGTACACCTGGTTGGATATGAAGACCACTGCGAGCGTGAAGGGACCTTGAAGTGGCACAACCACCTCGAAGTAGCATGACCACCTCGAATTGGCACAACCACTACGAAGAGACCTTGAAGTATCTCCACCACCACTTCTACCAAGTGAATTCAAAAAAGTGTCTTAGGGTTATAAGAGTGGTTTCCCCTCTCCCATTACAAGAGGTCCTATTTACAGATAGAGATGGGTGGCCTGCGTAGTTACAACACTGTCTTTAGGGTTTGGCCTACTTTTGAGGGTATTTTGGCCATTTACTTCGTTCAGGCCCCATCGGGTACAGGACCCTAGGGTCGGTCGGGGTCCTCCTGGGGTCGACCTTGCGTACTTCACCTGAGGTCGTTCCCAGACCCTCCTTGGGTCGATCTTGCGTACTTTGCCTGAGGTTGGCCCCAGGTCGGCCCAGCGTTCTCCTAGGGACGGTCTTGCGTACCCTAGGGTTGCGCACTTCACCCGGGGTTGGCCTGGGGTCCTCCTTCCACCGACCTTACGTCCTTTGGCCAACCTAGTGTCCTTCGGCTGGGGTTGGTGCGTTCTTGCCCTGAATCAGATGTGGGCCCGAGGTAGCGCGGGAACCCCCCCCCCCCCAACAATTTTAAAAGAGGATGTGATCAAAATTGCAATTTGAGACTACCAGCAATTTACCTAAAGTTCACTTTTTTATCTTACCTTCCAAGAGTATGAAGAGCACTATCCCCATTCCATATGCTAATGAAAAATTTTAACACCAAAAATCAACTTTCAAATTAGGCTGCAATACTAACAATTCAGGCATGGAAAGATTCATGTAGACATAAACACTTTTCCTGTTGCGACATCCACTACAGTGGAAATAAGGAGTTTTGATCTAGCAATTGCTCTTAGATAATCGTATTCCTTTAAAGATTAGCCAAAAAATCAGCAACAATGGTTTTGACTATTTTCCATTGTATTGATTGCATGTGTGCATAATGTTACTGCTCAAGCTTACAGTTTTTCTTTGGAATGTCAAGGACAGTATGCGGCTTAAAAAACTACAATCAAAATAAATGACTAAATCATGGAATACAAAAGTTGAGGAGAGTCATTTAGCTTACACAGCCCAATTACCAAGGAGAGGTCCGAACCTCTGAACTGAGAAAATTATGGAAAAGAATTATTGGTGGTGTCTAGCTGAGAACTTGAGGCTTCACCTACACATTATATACCCATTGATTTGCTAAGCAAGAAAAACAGAAGAAGGTAGTGAATGCTACCAAAATGTGCTCATTTGGATTTTGGACTTTTTAGCTTTGCGTGTGAATTAAATTGAAGTTTGTGATTTGTATGGTTGGTAAGTGAGCCACCAAATTGCATTCTTCCACCCCAAATCCTCCCCTAACTATCTCTCCCTAGAAATGGTACCAAAAGAGATGTTTGCTTATAACGGAGGAAGTGTAAAAATTGAAGAAAAGAACTATTAGCATCCATCAGACCTAGCAAGAACATCGAATAAACATGAAACTGACATGTAAAGCATTAAATTTGCAACCAACTCCATGTGAACGCACTGTCTATACCATCTAAAGCATAGTATTACATCGTAACATAGGGAAATAGCATGCATTTCATATAAAGCACTTAGCTAGTAGTCTAGAAATATATTTTGCTACTACACCAAAAGGGAAAGGATCTTTTTATTAGATCAATGAGATTAAAACCTTATTGCGACTTTGGAAACTTTCAATTTTTGCTACACAAAAACCAACTATGCGAACTATCATTGTTGCTGCACAAAAACTAACAATGCAAACTATCCTCTAGCCAAAAAAACTTTTCATTACAGATGCACCATAAATTCACTTTTTTGTGGCATCACCCCTCTTGACATTCTTGCACTTGGACATCCTAGACTTGCTCTCGTTTGTCGCAGTAGTAATCGGTCCATGTCTTGCTTCTGGCCGGTTGGTTTGGATAAAAGATGACTCTGGCAAAGGACCAGCATGCTAGAATGGCCTATTAAGTTATGTAGTACATATTGATTGTTGAGTAGTGTACAAGTGCCACTACTACTAACCTCATCAATCAATTGAGACATCATGGTACGCTCATTTGGTTGGAGTTGATCTCATTGGGCGGAGTGGCATGCACCTCAACCTGAAAACACATATATCGCATGAATATGTGGAGTAGTAATAATACATAGCCAAGCTTAAATAGTGATCAAACCTAAGTTATGATAGGGTCAACCTCCTCTTCTTCATCTGGAGGCAATGTAGTGCACTTCCTCTTGGCAAGAGCTTTTACCATTTTTCCCTACCTCCATAAGTCTACATTTCTTAATGTTGTGATCAATGCCTTTGCAATAGCTACAATGCATCTGAACACCATGCTTGCACATCTTTCTTCCTCCCTGCAGCTCATGTGGCATTTTCTCCTTGCCTTTCTTGGCCTCCCTACTTTCTTCTCGTACGTTGGTGGATTCACATTCACATTATTTGTCTTCTCCCAACACTTCTGTCCCCTAGTTGGCATGATGTTGAAACTATAAGCATTCTTAAAAGTCTAGAGGGAGTAGCAACTTGAAACCATCTCTTCTAGTTGGATTCTTTCATGCCTAAGGCACGAGATGGCATGGCTGTATGGTATTCCAGTCAAGTCCCATATTCTACGATCACAATGCTTGGTAGTGAGGTTAACAATGTATTGAAAATTCTTGTCTTGCACTTGAAACACACCCATTCCAACAAGCATTACATAGCAACATCCTTTCCCTTACCTTTATTACCAGCCAAGTTATCCACCACCTGTTCATCCACATAGTTTCCAAACAGGTCATCATCTCCATCTTCCAGTTCATAATCACTGTCAACAAAGTCAGGGTCATCTTCATTGTCTTCATCATCGACATGACTGAGTGCATTATCATTCCCAAACTTGTCTAACTCAGAACCATCAAAAGGATTAGTCTTCTTCATTGGGCTCACATTGGTATCAAAGAAGATGGGGAGCTTCTATGGGCTCATACCTATAGGCAACTCTGCTACCGGCATGGCTAAAATATCATCCCAATTAATCCCTCCAATGATGTCATGATGGTCCAAGTATATGACCAAGCTTTTGTACTTGGGAACCATAGACATCATGCATTTTGTGTCCGCATCCTTCTTGACCACTATCAAACCATCTTGCATTGATTTCCTAGGCAAACACCAATGCACTTTCAACTGATCAGTCTTACTATGTCCCAGTTGCTCTATGAAGTCATCTATCCATAGCATGGATCATGTATCTGACTCGCAATAGTCAAACTGATGCAGGTGGGGTGCCCGATCTTTCGATGAGATTGATAACTATTAATTTTGGTGGAGATGACTCGCAATCTGACTACAGCCGTACGACGATGCTTGTACCTTAGCAATCGTTAAACCAACTTCGAGATGTTATTGACCAAGCCAGAAGCACAATCAATCTGAACACGAAGTTCAATATCTGCGAGCAATCGAAGAACTAGTAAGAATAAGATGTAGGCAATTGATATTGTGAATGAGATTGTAGTGTAGATGGTATTAAAAAATAAAGGTGGGATCTTGAAGGCAGTCTTGATAGTTGGTCGTCTAACACAACCGAAGAACAGAAGTTTGCACAATGGCTAAACTTAAATTCAATGAAATCCGAGTTTTAGAAAAGGGAGACAGCTAATCCTTTATAGAGAGACGACCAGGCGTGATGGCTAGGGAAGTAGGTGCACGTTCCTAGGGTTACAAGGCCTATGAGCCCAAATGGCGGTGGCGCAGCACCCTTTTGAACTAAGCCTCAGAAATAGATGTGGACTCTTTTGATGATTGTGCATGGCTCGGATGAAATTTGAAGACGAGGTCAAATCCTTAGAAAGTAGACTTGATAAGCTTTTCATGAATTCCAACAACGTCCAAAATGGAGTCCGTATGAAGAAGCTATGTCCGTTTGAACTTGAAACTATCGCGGCAGTCCGAATCTGAATCTAGAATGAGCACAACTCCAACTCTTGCTTGACTCAGACCCAAAGTGACGTAGTGACCTCCATTGTGCCTTCTATGCATGTCCATGACTCCACATGCCTCTTCTTCATCCGTTCCCATGTTCCTAAGCACAATTAAATCAATTGCATTAGGCTGCAGCCTATTCTCAGTAATATCCAAACCTAGGAACGAATTAACCTAGTAATTAAATTGGCGAGCACGAGCTCGAGTAAGTGGACCTAGTAACACTTGTTGTGGATGAGTTGTGTGTGTAGGCACGATTGTATCCATAGGAGGGATGTCCTCATCATCCTCCTCTTCTTGTATTTGAGTCATCCACGACTCAAGCTCGTCCTCTTCTCCCAAGTATGGCTTCAAATCTGCAACGTTAAAAGTGTGACTAACCCCAAAATCTATAGGTAGCTCAAGTTTGTATGTGTTATCATTAATCTTTTCTAATACTTTGAAAGGACCATCAGCTCTTGGCATCAATTTTGACTTGCTCAATTCAGGGAACCTATCTTTTCTCAAGTGCAACCAAACAAGATCTCCAGGTTCAAAAGTTCAATGTTTTCTTCCCTGACTACTAGCAATTTTATATTTAGCATTCATGTGCTCTATATTCTTCTTCGTTATTTCATGTATTTTTAAAATCAATTTAGCATGTTGGGCATTAAATCGAAGATAGAATAAACATTAAATTGATAGGAGCACGAAGCACAAAACCATAAACAACTTCAAAAGGGCACATCTTTATAGTAGAATGCAGTGATCAATTGTAAGCAAACTCAGTATGAGGCAAGCATTCTTCCCATATTTTTTAATTCTTTTTCAACACAGCCCCAGGCATTGTAGATAAAGTTCTATTCACAACTTCAGTTTGTCCATCACTTTGGGGATGATAAGTAGTAGAAAATAATAACTTAGTCCCCAGTTTAGCCCATAAAGTTCTCCAAAAGTGGCTAAGGAATTTAGCATCACGATCTGAAACTATAGTATTAGGCACACCATACAAGCGAATAACTTCACGGAAGAATAAATCAGCAATATTAACAGCATCATCGCTCTTATGGCATGGTATAAAGTGTGTCATCTTAGAAAATCTATCAACAACCACGAATATACTATCATCTTATGACAGGTAAAGGCATGTATAAACTATGAGGATTAAGGCGTGGCTTAGCTCTTTGCCATGTAGTGCAGCGAGCAACGTAGCGCTCGACGTCCCGTCTCATCTTCGCCCAAAAGAAATTATCAGCAAGTATATCCTCTATTTTCTTCACACCAAAGTGTCCCATTATGCCACCTCCATGTGCTTCTTGTAACAACAACAAACGAATGGAGCTAGTTGGAATGCATAGCTTGTTAGCTTTAAACACAAACCCATCATTAATGAAGAATTTGTTCCATATTTTCCCTTCTTTACAATTCAACAATATATCTGTAAAATTAGCATCGTGCACATATTACTCTTTAATAGTTTCGAATCCAAATATTTTAAAGTCAAGTTGTGAAAGCATGGTATATCTCCTAGACAAAACATCAGCAATAATATTCTCTTTTCTCTTCTTGTGTTTTATGACATAAGGAAAAGACTCAATAAATTCAACCTACTTTGCATGTCTGCGGTTCAGTTTACCTTGACTTCAAATATGTTTTAAGGATTCTTGATTAGAATGTATAATAAATTCTTTGAGCCATAAATAATGTTGCCAAATTTCTAAGGCTCGAAAGAGTGCATATAACTCCTTATCATAAGTAGAATAGTTCAAACTATGCCCACTCAATTTGTCACTAAAGTATGCTATAGGTTTACATTCTTGTAATAACACACCACCTAAATCAATTCTGCTAGCATCACATTCTAATTCAAAAGTCTTATTAAAATCATAGAGTTGGAGTAGTGGTGCATGTGTTAATTTATCTTTCAACGTGGTGAAGGCGTTCTCTTGTGCCGTGTTCCAAACAAATGGCATGTCCTTCTTGGTGAGCTTATTCAATGGTGCAGTAATGGTGCTGAAATTCTTCACGAAGCGACGATAGAATCCAGCAAGTCCTAAAAAGCTCCGCGCCCGTATGACCGTGTTAGGAGTCAGTCAACTATGTATTGCTTCAACTTTCGCTTGATCAACTTTAATTCCCTGTGGAGTAACAATATAGCCAAGAAACGCGACTCGATCGATGCAAAAGGTGCACTTCTCAAGGTTACCAAATAAACGTGCACCACGTAAATCGTTAAAAACATCACATAAATGGCCAAGATGTTCCTCTAGTGATTTGCTATATATCAGTATGTCATCAAAACAAACCACCACACACCTACCAATGAAAGTACGTTAAACTTTGTTCATTAGTCCTATGAAGGTGATAGGTGTATTAGTTAAACTAAAAGGTATTACTAACCACTCATATAACCCGAACTTAGTTTTAAATGCTATTTTTTATCCATTGCCTAATTTCATACAAATTTGATGATACCCACTACGCAAGTCAACCTTGGATAAGACAAAGAGCCACTCAATTCATCAAGTATATCATCTAACCTTTCTTAGAATGATGATACCTAATAGTGATATTATTGATTGCTCTACAATCCACACACATGCGCCATGATCTGTCTTTCTTAGGCACTAAAATGATTAAAACAGCACAAGGACTAAGTGATTCACGCACATACCCTTTATCAAGCAATTCTTGAACTTGGCATTGAATTTTTTTAGTTTCTTCTAGATTAGTTCTGTATGGTGCGTGGTTGGGTAATGATACACCGGGAATTAAATCAATTTAATGCTCAATCCCTCGAAGCGATGGCAATCCCGGCAGTATATCCTTCGAAAAGACATATTTGTACTCCTGCAAAATGTTAGTGACAGCAGGAGGCAAAGAAGATGGTATCTCCTCAAATGAAAACAAAGCGGCTTTGCAAACTAATGCATAGCAAACAGAATTACTACCATCCAATTCAGTCATATCAGATTTGGAAGTAAGAAAACTAGCACCTTTCAGTTGAATTTTCTTTTTCTTCACATGAGCAAATTTAGGTTCTTTCTTCGTATATTGCGCAAACTCTTTTGCTACAATCTGATTTTCGCTCTTAGCATTCTCTAGACTTTTCTCTCTACTAGCTCTAGCAAGTTCATCTTTAACAATTTGTTCAGGAGTCACAGGATGCAACACAATTTTCTTTCCTTTGAACATAAGAGAGTATTAGTTATTCCTACCATGATGCATACAATTAGTATCGTATTGCCAATGTCTACCTAATAGCAATGAACAAGCTTGCATAGGTACAACGTCGCAGTCAACATAATCGTGGTAGGAACCTATAGAAAATGTACTCTCACCATCTGTGTTACCTTCAACTTATCACTGTTATTGAACCATTGAATATGGTATGGATGGGGATAAGAGTTAGTTGGCAAAGCAAACTTCTCTATATCCATATTTGCCAAATTGTTGCAACTCCCACCATCAACAATTATACGAACCGGGTGTTCCTTAACAACACCCTTGATTTGGAACAAATTATGGCGTTGATTTTGCTCGGCACAAGAAACTTGAGCACTTAGTATGCGTTGCACTACAATGCTCAAATACTTGTCGGCATCATCGGCGCCAACATGTTCTTTCTCATGATCAGATTCATCTTCATGTCCTGTAGGGTCAGTTGTAAGTATAGCATATGTTTTATCATCAAAATCACTAGCAGAGAAATACCCACCATCATCGTGTATAGTTAGTACACGCTCGTTTGGACAATCCCGCATCATGTGTCCATGCCTTTGCAACGATGGTATTGGATGTCCTTAGTTTGTCCTATTGAAGCAATCGAAGAGGAGGCTTTCACAGCAACTTGTGGTGTTGATTTGACTACTTCAGAAACTCGTGGTGTTGAATTTGACGTAGTAGTGCGCTGCTTGTTGTTGAAGGATGGCGGTGTGGTGCTATAGTAGACGTGACAGTAGAGGTGCGTGGCATCCATGAGTTTGTGCGACTTGTAGAAGAATTAGATCGTGTCCTCGTCTGGTGTCCCTGCACTTTACGTTCAGCCTTGCAAGCAAGATGAAACAATCTAGTAATAGAGTTGTAATCTTTAAGTCAAGGATATCTTAAATTTCTCGATTTAACCCTCCCAAAAACCTAACCATCAATGCCTCCTCATTCTACACTAAACCACAACGCAACATACCAATTTGTAATTCTTGATAGTAGTCTTTCACAGACTTTGCACCTTGTTGTAAGCGTTGCAGTTTATTTAACAAATCACGAGCATAATATGAGAGAACAAATCGATGCTGCATAAGCAATTTTAAAGCCTCCCAAGTGTTAGGTATGTTATTGGGATGTTGACAGCAATATTCTTTCCACTAAACAGAAGCAAAGTTGGTAAATTCACTAGTAGCAGCCCTAACTCGTTTATTCTCAAGGAAGTCATAGCAAGCAAATTTTTGATTAACAGCTAGCTCCCAATTAAGATAGCCATTACGATCATATTTACCATTGAAAGAGGGTATAGTGAATTTAACCTTAGCAAAAGAATCATCGTGGTCATGTATCTCACGTCGTGGGAGTTCTCATCACATACCTTGTCGGTTAAAACACAGCTGTCGACGAGCTCGATCGTTGTTGTGGTTACGGTGGTCATCGGCCTCAGTATCAGCCACGTAGTCGATTTCATCTTGTCCCTCTACCGGCATACCAGGGGGAATAGTAGAGGATGCTTGGGCAATCTCCTTAAGGCGCGCCATAATGCCTGCTAAAGAAGTGTTAGTGACGCCTTGCGCTCTCTCTGTCGCGTCGAGCGTGGTGTTTGTCTCAATCTGGGTGCCCTCGAGTTGAGCAAGTTGCTCATTCGTGATCCTAACATCCTCCTCAAGACCCTCCGTAGGAAGATTCATGAGGCGTCAAAAATGTTGTACGATTGCCTTCGTAAGAGGAGTATGAGATGTATCCCCATCTGTCAACTCTATAGGACCTGCCATTGTTAGCAAAATACAAGAATATGTCTCTACCAACAACTACTAGGATGAGGTGGTTCAAAAGTCACTCACAGTCAATCCTTCTATCGAAATCTTACCAATTCTCACCAAGCAGATAGGGGTGATCGGCTCCCAGTGATGTCAACATATCTCTGAAGATTGGGTGAAGCAATTACCAGGTGAATCTTAGCCTGTACGGTGTAAAAAATGTGCAGCTGGGAAGGTTCAAGTATGGTAGCAAGGAGTAGCAATAATCAAATCAGAGAATGCAAGCTGAAAAATCGTTCAACAGAGTTCAGAACACAAAACTAAAACACGGCGTGGAAGTATTAGAGAACGTCACATACACAGAGTTCAGAAGCTCAAAAAAGGATGCCGTCTTCACAGGCACCTTAAAATCACTTGTAGAAGGTCTCTGTAAATTTGAGCGAATTCTGAGGAAGTTGAATTTTTTTGACCTTGTAAGCCCGTTTTGAGGCCCTAAACAACGTTTTTTGGGGTCAAAGTTTCCGCGCATGTGCCTGAGTGCGTATGCATATGATAAAATCTCTGGATTTCCCAGACTTCACTTTTTTTCTCTGTATCTTCTCGTTTCCTTTCCAACAGATCAAGAAACACTCCAATCGGATGTCGTATGCAAAAGTTAGCTCTTTTTTTCTTTTTTTTTCTTTTTTTTTGCGAAGACCAAACTGTCTTGGATGTTCCTGATTGAGTCTGAACCCTCCTTGGGATAGAAACCGTGTTCTGCCCTGGTTCTATCCGAGACCAACTAGGGTAAAGCTTCCCTCGATGGTGAGTTCGATTCCTAGTTGAAGTCGGTGTCCTCCTCCCCCTTGTATTCCCTTGCCGTGGTAGATCCCAACCACAACGGTGAGACCAAACATGAATAGAACTCGAAACTCTAAAGGAACTAGACACTAAGACCAGCAAAGGATACGACGATGCAACCAAAAGTTCAACAAAGCAATGTACTGAAAAGAAAAATTACGATAGTAAGACGGGTTTGGACAGGATGTCTACTACTATTTTGTTTTGTTTCTGTGTGTTGTAGGTAATGAAAAGCAATCTAATCTATAGTTAACTGGAAATTCTCACCGAGCAACCTTAAGCTCTGATACCACTTGATGAAGGCGGGGTGCCCGATCTTTCGATGATATTGATAATTATCGATTTTGGTAGAGTTGACTCTCGTGATCTGACTACAACCGTAAGACGACACTTGCGCCTTAGCAATCTTGAACCAACTCTGAGATATTAATGACCAAGCTGGAAGCGCAATCAACCTGAACACAGAGTTCAATCCCTGCGAGCAATCAAAGAACTAGCAAGAATAAGATGTAGGCAACTGATATTGCGAATAAGATTGTAGTGTAGATGGTATTGAAAAACAAAGGTGGGATCCTGAAGGAAGTCTTGACAGGTGGTCGTTTGACACAACTGAAAAACAAAAGTTTGCACAATGGTTAAACCTAAATTCAACGAAATCTGAGTTTTGGAAAAGGGAGGCGACAGCTCCTTTATAGGGAGACGACCAGACGTGGTGGCCAGGGAAGTGGGCGCATGTCCCTATGGTTACAAGGCCCATGGGCCCAAATGGCGGTGGCGCAGCACCCTTTTGAACTCAGCCTCAGAAATAGACACAGACTCTTTTGATGATTGTGGCTGGCTCAGATAGAATTTGAATATGAGATTAGATCCATTGGAAGGTAGACTTGATAAGCTTTCCATGAAGTCTAAGAACATCCAAAACGAAATCCATATGAAGAAGTTATGTCCGTTTGAACTTGATACTATCGCGGTAGTCCAAATCTGAATCCAGAATGAGCCCAACTCCAACTCTTGCTTGACTCAGACCTAAAGTGACATAGTGACCTCCATTGTGCCTCCTATGCATGTCCATGACTCCACATGCCTCTCCTTCATCCATTCCTATGTTCCTAAGCACAATTAAATCAATTGCATTAGGTAGCGGTCTATTCTCAGTAATATACAAACCTATGAACGAATTTACCTTGTAATTAAGTTGGCTAGCACAAGCTCGAGTAAGTGGACCTTGTAACACTTGCTGTGGATGAGTTATATGTGTAGGCACGGTTGTATCCATAGAAGAGATATCCTCATCACAAACCAACTCAATTTGTCGTCCACATAGGTCCTATTGCTGCCATAACCATAGAAAAAACCACTGTCATGAACCTCCAGAGTGAAATCATCATCACGAGGACCTACATTGCATAATATGGAAGCAATCAGTATTGGTTTTCCCTAAAAATCCTCAATTTCACAAATAAAAAGCACCCTATTTGGACTCTAAAACCATAAACCCACAATAACCAAAAACTAAACCGGAAAAACAAATAGATTAGTGCCGTGCATGTTTGCCTACAGATCGATGCCAAATCTTCCTAATTTGAAACCACACCAGCTCTTAATCATGCCATAAACCAATTTCATTCAAGCCTTTTTAACCATAGACCATTCAACATATATGGTGAAAAGGAACTTACTATCTAGTGAACTCATCACTTCTATAATTTGGGAGCCATCACTGTCCTATCCCTAATTCAAAGCCAAAAATCTCACTTTTCTATACATCAAGAGAGAATTACTAACCATAACTTGGCTGGTTCACCTTCTGATCAAAGTTGTCGTGCCATCGTCACTCCAATCATTGCTCTCCTTCCTAATCATGATATATCGTGGCAACGCAGATGGAAGATGGAGGGAAGGTCACCGGAGATAGATCGCAGCGGCTCAAATGGTGGGAAGGCGCACGCGAGGAGTTCCACCATGGCCACTGTGTCTTGGACTCCTGGTCTGATTTGCCTCCCCTTCATTCTCAATGCACATCTGGAACTAAAAGTAAGTTCCTCTATCATTGGGTTGGTTAACATCGAGGCGAAGGTCCTCGATGAGGTATCTACAGATGTCCATCCTCCCCTTGGTGGCCGCTAGGTGCAGCACGTGGCTCCCGCTACCACTTCCGCCACCACTGCAACCATGGCCACCTTGCCCTGCTCGGTGTCTAGCCCACCACGCCATCTCTAGGCACACACACAAGAGGGGAGAAATTGATAGCTAAGGCAAGTAATAGCCACATCATCATAAAAAACCACAATCAAGAAGCCCTAAGGAAGAGTAAGATCAGGAGCAAGAGGAGGATGGTTAGGTTACTTCTGAGGTGGCAGAGATTGCCATTGAAGGTGGCCTGAAGTAGCATATTCTCCCTCTGCCGCTCTCCCATCTCCTTCTCCATGGTGGCTCAGTGGCAGAGAAGGTGTTCTCTCAAGATTCGAGAGCAGAAGTGGTAGTAGTGCAGTAGTGGAGGAAGAGGAGACATGCACGAGTGATACGAGGTAGCTCACACAATTCAGCTGGCGTTGCAGTGCTCACTGCTAGAACACAGAGAGGTGGACGACGCAGTAGATGGCAACGTAGATGGCAATGTACATGACCAGGAACGTCTGGTACAACCGCCGCTCTTCGGCGGCCCAAGAGGCCAAGAGCCCCTCCATGGCCGTGAGGTTCGCACTGGGAGTCGGGCATCATGTGAGGGATATGCTAGATTGGCGCCGAATCAAGGAGTAGGGTTTGGGGGGGTGAGGTGTTGGCAGATGGCTGCCGGATTTAGCGTCTCCCTCCCTAACGGTAGAGGGAGGGAAAGGGGGTTGGGGAGGGGAGGAGAGGCGAAGGGGGTTAATGAGGAGGTTGCGCACTGGTAGGTGTGGGGCATTGATGGGGATCGAGAGAGAACACCGCGAGCACAACAAGAGAGGGCCGAACCACTACGAGGGAATAGCGCGAGTTTGATGGCCCACTTAGCGGCGCGATCTCTCATGAGGGTAGGAGAAAGAAAGAATATACTAATCATCAACTGATTCTTTTAAGTAGCAGAGACATATACATCGTACTTCCAGTAATAGCCTGCCCAAAATGAGAACTTTTGCAACATCAACAGCTTACAATACATAACTAGAACAATTGATCTCGATTCATCTAAGCAACATACTAACATCCACTGATCAGATACCAAAATTTTCAGCACATATTAACCAAGCCATATGAATTTCAATGTATAGTAAGCATTAAGCTTATTACTTTTCTAATCTCGAAGTCTAGTCTGCCGCTACAAGCCTACAACATACATCAACATAAAGCAGTAAGCCAAAGGGGGCGATATACAAGATAGATAAGTACAGTGATCAGTGAGGCTGATTGTGGACATCCTACTTTACGCAATGATATCCACCCATGTAAACTTCCCTGCCTATAATCGAATAAACTCCCATTATACTAGGGACGCTTCTTCTCTGTTTCCGGTTTTCACACAATTTTTTGGACATCCATCTCCTACCTGATGAATAGCTTCTGATGTTGCCGGAATCTTGAATTGGAGCTTCTGGTAATCAAATGAACAAAGATTTGTTTGGGCAATGAGCTTCTTTTGCCGCAATTCTGGTATGGAATCTAATTGACCTTTTAATGGAGGTGTTGTTTCACTGATCTGATTGTGTTCCCAATTTACAACAGCTGACCTCAAACTTGTAGCACCTGACAATGGATAATGTGACTCTTCAAGTTCCGACCTGCAATGGTCGACCACAAGTTTGCCACAAACGATCTGTGCTGGCCCTTCCGAGCAACAGTTTCCCACATGCGTGCACTATCAGTCTCAATACTCATTGTTGGGTCTGAGATGTCAACAAGAGTGATTGTCATGTTGTTGCGGATAATGCAGAGCTTCCCATTTAATGACACCAAACCTGCAGCTTCAAAGGCACGCGAGCTGCCTAGATGGTGCTTGCTGTCCATGAATCTTGTCCATGTTCCTGTGTTTGCATCGTAAACTCTAAGCTTGCAGCCATCCCGGCAATCGGATGAATAGAGCCGGCCGTTGAAGGAAATGCTTGGGTTCCGCCAGCCTGTAACCATTTCATCATCAATGGTTGACCACAAATTGGATGACGGTAGGTAGACTTCGCTCGTCACTTGGCGATGGGAGCCAAGCCCTTTCAAGAACCACTTGCCATTATATACAACTCCAATGAAAGGCACCATCCCATTGTTCATTTCAGGGATGCAGGCCCATCTGTTCCTATTAGGATCATAAACTTCAGCAGACTGGAGAGTCCTTTGTATTCCTTCACACTCCCCACCAGCAACATACAGGCAGTTGTTTATGACACAAGAACCAAAAAAGTGTCGTTTCCGTAACATATCTGGCGCTCTGTGCCATTTGTTTGTCCGAGCATTGTAAAACACAACACGCCTCATAGAGCCCCTCAGAGGATCCTTACCGCCAAATAGGTACAGATAGCAACCACTCAGAACGGCACAGCCAAAGCCCAATGCTTCTGAATACTCTGGTGGAACTGGTGGGAGTGACTTCCAGAGCTGGTGCAGTGGATCAAAGGCATGCCAGGATATCTTCCCTTCACGGTCCCTTTTAAAGACAAAAACCCATTCTTCCGCCATGCCAAGTTTCTTGCGCAAGGAGTAAAAGTAATTCCCAGACAAAAGGCGGTTCCATCTTTTGCAAACTATACGAAGATTGGGGTGTTCCACTCGAGGAACCCGTATAAGACAGGCAATAGCAAGGTCATCAGGAAGGCCTGGCAAAAGTGGCGCTTGAGTTCGGCATCTCTCCTTACGCGAGCTTCTTGGCTTGCGCTTGTTGGGTTTGACATCAGGTTGCATGCACATCTTTGCTCCAGGAACAAACTTTCTAGCATCAACAACAGTTTTAAGACCAGTGTCTAATCTGCAGTAGCAGGAGACAGACTCTACCTGAGAAATGCAATGATCAAACAAGTTCAGAAGTTGTGCTGGCATAAAAGCAAAACACTGCATTGGCAAAAAAAAACTGGAACACAGCAAAACTTCAAATGATATTTACTAACAGCAAAGTGCCTACTGATCCTACTTTTAGCCACGCACAAAGATAAAATATTGTCCCATCCACCTAGTAGAATATACCACGCAGATAATATTTACATTGAAACAGCAACAATTTTCAAATTCACGATTACACTATTTAATTATGTGAAATATAATAAATTACTACAGTAGTCCAAGTAACAATGGATTGCCAGATAGATAAAAAGATATGGATACATGGTCCTGAGTCCAGTTAGTTGGCTAAAAACTCCAAATGGACACTTCATGAAAAATCAACAACACAGCATTACAGCGCAACTAGTTTAAAAGAACTATGCTTATGTGCAGGGCGAGTAGCATCCATTGGACAGCCTCTTCTATCATATGTTGGCTCTTTCAACTGGTGGAATGACGTATTGTATTGTACCTGAGGTCTATTCACACATTTGCATAGAGAAAACAATAGCAAGTAGATCATCACATATGGTACATGGTAACAAATACACAAAGTCCAACTCTAGCAGTAAATCAAGAAGGTAAACAGCAAATTTTGAAATGCTAAATATAAAAATTATATTTAGTGATAATTCTGAACTCATATACCACACTACAACATGGTGCAATGGATTGTGTGCTTTTCTTTCTTTTTCCAAAGTTGGTTTTTGTTGGCATGCCCCAAATAAAAGTTACTATGGATTAGGCAATTAGAAGCATGATAAAACTGCAATTTCAGCTCACTTGGCTGGATGAAGTTTGCAGAACACATTTCCAATTTAGAAAATAGTTCAAAACTAAACGCCTCTATAAATTACAAGCACTTATAATATAGATGGGTTTAGGCTTAGGTTTCGAAGAAAATTTGTAAAGCAAGAGGTAGTTGAGAGTTGGAAACCAATCAAATCATTAACAAGATGCCTTTCCTGTGCTCAAGCTGAGATGTTTAATTTCTACAGTTTAAGATCACAACCATAGGAGGTTACAAGCATTACATTAACAGACAAGGCCTCAGAATTCATGAGTAGGGCAACCAGTTCAAGAACATGGTAATCCATGCACAACAAGCATGTTATGTTCATGGTCATAGAGCCTCAGGAAATGTCCAGAGCAATTTGTAAGTAACGGTGCTCAAGATGTCAATACTCAGTAGTCAGCTGAAAGATGATACAATAGCATCAGAGATCCACCCACCTACCTAATTTTTCAGCTATCTGTGCAAACCCTTGACATGGTATGGAAAAGGATGATGATCTAGGTAAGGGCCTGTACGAAACAATTGCAGCTTTGTTACCCCAAATGGCATTTGGCCAAATGCAAGGCCACAGCTGACCCAAGCCACACACAAGGATGACTACATTACAGTGGGATGCATGCTACCGTCTTCTTCAAATTCACAAATACTAGTCTATCATCTGCACATCTCATTAACTGAGCAGAATACACGCGAAAAATCCTAGCTAATTGATAGGGGCCACACGGAGCCCTCTTAGAGCATAGCACAAGCTCATGCAACTTCCACCGAATATACTTACGTATGGCACAATCCGTTTACGGAGTCCCAAGACGCAATTGGTCGAAACAAGTGATGTCCCGCAGAATTCCATGCAGCATGTTCCTAGCTACCAAGAATTAGCATCACTCACGAATCGGCGTAAGATTACTACCGTGAGCACTTCCATGTAGAACCAATTGCGCGAAGAAAATTCAGATGAAAGCTACGCAAATCGTTTCCACGGTCCATTTCCGCCGATTTCCCACACCCCTGGACGCCAAAACCCCACAGGAACTCAGCAGACCAACGCCCCAAGCACCCAGATCCACGCCCCCAACCAGACCGAAATCCCCCCAAAGCCCCCATCTCGCAGCAGGAAATCCTCATCTTTCCTCTGAAAGATCACACCTCGGAACCCAACGACAGCACCTTCAGGACAAGAACCCCCCCTAAATCCGAACCAACAACGACGCCGCCGAGCGAAGAACAAAAATAAAAAGAAAGCGGCGTTTGTAGGGGCTCACCAGCGGCGCGCGGACGCGGACCACGGCGCCGGGCGGCGGCGGCGGGGGAGCTGCGGCCGCCGAGTCCATCACCGGAGCGGGCGGGGAATCCACGCGGCTTCGGCTCAGGAAGGGAGGAGAAAAATGGGGGGGTTTGATTTGATTTGATTAATTAATTGCAAGGAATGGACAAGTGTAGACTAGGAGTCAGTCAGGTCGCAGCAGCAGACACCAGCCACCGTCTCTCTCTCTCTCTCGGTTTGTGGGTTGGGTTGAATTTTGGGGTCTGACCTGGCTTAGGTCAGAGATATTTCCCTTGAGAAAAAATTTTGTAGGCATCTCCTTGAGAAAAAGTTATAGATATTTTGGGTTTGGGCATTGGTTTTCTTTCCTGGTTTTTAGTCATTAATTAGGGTAATTTGGCATACTTTCTCTTGCCCCAAAATATCGTGTGGAGCAAAAAAATCAGTAAAAAGGGACCACACAAAAGAAATAAATGTTATTAAACACATCATATTCCTATTTTAACAAAAAAATCAAGTTGCTGCTATAATTGTTCTTCGTCCCTTTTCACTTACAAGGAGATGGCTAAATCCACAAAGACAGGATCGAAAGCCAAAGAAATGATTGCAGTGATTAGTTCCTTGCATGCATTGGCACTAAAGTGATTGCAGTGATTAATTCCTTGCATGCATTGACACAACTTTAGTGGGACAGCTTAACAAAACGGTCCATTCAAGCAATGATGCAAATTGCATTGCATTGCAACAGCAAAAGGTGTTGTCCACAAGTCATTCGTTCGTTCATTACATTTGATTTGATGATGTGCGCTGCCCTAAACAACACCTTTGCTTTCCTGGTCTGGTAATCATCTTGCATGACGCCAAATGAGAAAAAGGGTGGCAAAGATATAGATTACTTTGTTATGTATAGTTCTACATTCTTTCAGGTTTTAATATTGGATTTAAAAAATACTTTAATATTTGAAAAGGTCTCTGCTGATTACTAAGACAAAAGACTTGTAAACTTTTGTGAGTTTTTTGACTTGAGATATGCCTCTGCATGCATGTATTTTAAGCAAAGCAAGAATACACGCAAAAGATGTCTTGGCAAACTCTGCCGTTGTGCGAGGGCTACAGTCCCAAGCAGGAAGAGTACATGCATATACAGATATATTTAGTAGTCAAAACATATGTCCGTATTCTATGAGGTTCTAATTAACCTGATCCGTTCTAAATTAGTCGTGTGCTAAAGACTATCCACATATGTGTGCGGGTGTACGTGTAGAGTGTGTATAATTGCGTCCTTGTACTTGAAAAAAAAAGAGTTTTTATGTGCCGGTCTATCCATAGTTCCATGCTAGATCGAATGGTGCTAATGTGCTAGCTAGCATGTCAACAGCTGAGGTCGTCTATCTGAGTGAAGGGAAAAAAACTGTGTTCTTTATTACTCTTGGGACTTTATTGTCTAGCAAGCTTCAAAGATAGGACGATCTCTCGACGAACAATGCAGTTGTCAATCCGGGGCAACTACTTTGGGTGTGAATGTTCAAGCCCTCTGGTCTACGGTAGAGAAAAATATGACTACTAACTAGTGGATAGGAGGCGTTAGTGAGATAAAATCCATTGTCACTGGTCATTACTGATTACTGAACGATATTAACAAAGAGTAATGGAGTTCGGCGACTAGGGAACTCAAGATAGATTGCTGTATCGCCGATTCAACACGTTTTCCTTTTTATCATATAAACTAGAAAAAAAGCCCACATTTTAGCTCTCAACTATAGCCTAGATCCATTTTTCAACCCCTAACCGTAAAACCTTCTGAAACAGTCCCTGAACTTCCAAACCCAGATTACCTGACCCCTCGGCGGAAACCAGGGTGGTTTTCAGTGATGTGGCATCCCCACTTGCAACTTAATCCTAGTCATCACCGTGTGCTGCCGACTCTAAGTCCGCCCGCTGCATGACTCGATGAGGACTCCCTGCTAGTCCTAGTTCGTTCACCCCTATGCAAGAAGCTTCAACTCCTCCAATTGAACCAATAGGACCGATTACACGAGCAAAGAAGCTCCAACAACAGGTGAATTTATTCTTTAAAAAGTATAATTTTGATAAGAATTTGCTACTACCTAATTCTAGTGTGTTGCGCATGCTTAGGTATGAAGAGGAGCTTACTCAGAAAGGTCGATGCGGTCAAAAAGAAGGATTATACGGTCTGGAAACTTCGGAAGCCGTTTTGAGGGCCTAAACGACGTTTTTTGGAGATGCACTGTTTTTTGGAGCCTCGCGAATGAATCAGATCTGGACTTTATGCATTTTGGATCAAGCTCTTCGTTAGCTTCGAAACAAGTACAAGAACGTCGAAAACAGAGCTCAAGCTCTTCATTAGCTTCGAAACAAGTACAAAAACGTTGAAAACAGAGCTCGTATGCAAAAGTTATGGCTATTTTTTATAAGGACGCTCCAAAACAGAAGAAAACATGTGCCCAGCCTACGTGCCACTTGGGCTGACTGAAACCCACGTAATTTCAGTCATGTATCTCATTTTTATGAGTTGAGTCCGAACCATATCAAGTAGTTGTGTCCGAGTTGTTAGGGATTGAGTAGTAGAGTTTGTTTTGGTCTCTTGGGCCGAAACCAACTGGAACTCGGCCTTAGGCCCATCCGTGTGCGTGCGTGAGGAGGTTAGGGTTTGCCTTTAAGTAGCCGTCGCCCCCTCCATTAGGGTTCAAGACCACTTTTTTAGATTGAAACTAGAACAGCACATTGCTTGTTTCTTTTCACCAAAGTGTCTATGCGAGGATTACTTGAGAGGAATTGAGCGATCGTTCTTGAATCAAGGTCGTGTTTGCTATTCCATTGGGGATTGAGGGCACGACGTTTCTCCACTCGTGGTCTCGTGGAGAAAGCTTGGTGTATCTTGGCGAATTTCTAAAGAGCTGTGAGTTCATGTATTAGCATGGGTGTACAGCTAGAGAGATTAGTTGAGAGGCACAAGTTATCGTGATTCTACGTCGAGAAGATCAGGACTGCCCATATCATGACTGCTCCTCCACCTCTCTCCCACTGGCATCTTCTTGGCAAGGGCTTCAGGTGTAGCCGATGCAGGCTGAGGTGAAGGCGAGTGCTTCGTGTGCAGCTGGCGCAGGTTGAGGCGATGCTACACGTATTGAGGCTGCCAGCGGCAGAAATAGGGGAAGGTGGTGTGGCAATGGCACTGCTGAACTACAAGCGCGAAAGAGGCTGGGGAAGAAGAGTTATAAGAGGATTAGGACACGAGTAAGGTATAGGACATCATGATTTGGGCTAAGAGGCATCGATGGGCTCAGATTTTGGAGATTACTGGCGAAACCGAAAGTGGCGATGGCACGATTACCGTTGTCATGGTCATCTTAGGTGAATCCCTTCAGTGAAGCTATCCCTGGCCTCCCTTCCTCTCCCCTCCCTCAATGCGTCACCGCCGCCCTCCACCAACCCACCATGGCCGCCATCGTCGGCGGCCTTCTCCAATCCACCTCCACCATCATCAACCCCCAAAACGGGATCCTAGTACTCGAGAACATCTTGTGCTCACCTCATCTCTGTTGATCCGCCACCTATCCTCGTCGTCGTCATGCATCCTTGTAACATTCTGAAAATAACCCTCTCGAGGACCTGTTCGTAATTAGAGGAAAAGGGATAGGTAAAATAAGATATTTTGGGAATTTAGAGAAAGAGTTCGGGAACAATTAGTACAGGAGGAGTGGGAAACTAATTCGAAGTTGTGCCTTGATAAAGGGGGATGTGGGGGCAAGAGGACTCAACCCTAGCCACCTCCTCTCTCCTAGCTGTCGCTCCCTCTAGCTCCCGTGCCGGTAGCTGCCACCTCCCTACGCCTCGCACTGCCACCCCTGGCCACCACTCCTCTCAAGCACTGCCCTGCCCTCTAGGCCATTGCCCACTCCTACACCTCCAGCCCCTACAACCACATCGAGCAGCGTTGGCTGTACCAGGCTATGTCACGTCGATGCATGTCCTGGCTATCCATGCTGTCTTCTCACATTCCCCGTTGTCTTGTGAGTTGTTCATGGGGTCTAAACATGTCTCCTAGTGCAGGGGGTGTCGAGGATCACGGGAAACGGGCTAGGCTATGGGGACATTCGAACAGTAGGTCAAAACTAGGATTGGGTGGGAGCTTGGTGAAGCTCTAGTAATTTTGATGGATTTAGCCACTCGTTGACTTGTAGGTAAAACCTTGAGTGTTGTTCCCTATTGTAGTGTCATTGTAGATTGATTCGGCTGCCATCTTAGTGCTGGTTTGGAGTAGAGATTCATCGTTGGGGTAAATTGGTGTGGTCGTAGTTCATTGTGGTTGTTGTCTAGAGATTAAGGCTTAGTTTTGGGGTTGTACATTCTGATTCATAGCCTGTGCATAACATGAAAAGTGTAGATAATTATTTGAGTATCCCATAGAGTCTAAGAACATAATTTTAGTTGGGTAGATTAGAAGTTATTGCTCTAGGAAGGCTGTTGTCCAGAAATCGGTTGCTGTTAGATGCAATTGTGGGAAACTGTTAAATTGTCTTAGTAGATGGCAGAATTGAATTTTGGGTATAACTAGAAAGTAGTTGATAACTTTCTATAGATTCTAGAAATACTATGGTTTATTATATTTGCATGTCTAAATTAATAAATATGAAATTGTTAAGCCTGTTGTCCAGTAAGATGATAGAATTGTCTTCTGAGTTAATCAGGAATTGTGGCCAACTAAGAAATTGTAGGGAATTTTGTGTAGATTTTAGAACCGGTGTGGTTTTCCATGTTAGGACGTGGGATTCAAAATTTATGTTATTTTTAGTACCAGGACAACAGGAGGTGACTTTCGCGTCGAAAGGAGAGTAATGTGGAATTGGGAAAAAATTATTGTTCTTATACCGCTATGGCTTGTTATTGAGATTGGATATTTACTGTAAGAGGAGTAGCATCGGGGTTGTTGTCATCTTTGAATTAACCTATTCCTCGCAACTAGAAAAGGTAAATGCATGGTAGAATGATATATGAGTTGTTTGATCTTGTTGTTTATTGTTAAATAAATACTTATTATGATAACTCACATGTTTATACTTGTTTTTATAATGCTTAGATGCTTATGGTTAAATGATGGTAATGATGCTTATTATTAAATGTTGATGACGAATATGGTTAAAATAATGATGATGCCAATGGTTAATGCTGATAAATGACTAAAGAATGATACAATCATTGTATTACATGTTGAGTATTTCTATTGCAAAGTGGTGACCTATATGGCCCTTTAGAGCCTAGTTTGTGTGGGTGACCCACGGGAGTGGGTAGAGAAAAAACTACTTCGGTAGACACTCCACAGGAGTGAAGAAAGACCTATTTCAGTAGACACTCCATGGAAGTAGAGTTGAGACCCTCTATGAAAAAGGATAGGGTAAGAGTGGTTCATTGATGGGTGATCACTCCACCGTATGTGTGGGTGTCCCACGGGAGTGGGTAGAGAAAAAACTACTTCGGTAGACACTCCACAGGAGTGGAGAAAGACCTATTTCAGTAGACACTCCACGGAAGTAGAGTTGAGACCCTCTATGAAAAAGGATAGGGCAAGAGTGGTTCATTGATGGGTGATCACTCCACCATACCGATATAAGCAAGAGAAGTAGAGACATATACATTACATTCATGAAAAGAGAAAAGAGATGATGAGATACGTATATTTAACTTAATGAAAATAGATATGTGAAAATAGGGAATGGACATGAATTAATGATATAATATTTACCTCTTTTGTTATTCTATTGTGTACTTACTGAGTTGTGGACTCACTCTTACTTTATTGTTTTTTTTATGTGCTCGTTGATGATGACATGCATGGGTGGGAAGTAGCACAAGTTGATATTGCACTATTATAGTTCATTATTGCACTTAGCGATCAATCATTTAATGTTCTAAATTAATTAGACTATCTGTACAACTCTTACATGATTAATGATTCTCTTTTAGTACTTAATGGTTTTATATTGTCACTACTTGTCAAGTTCTTTTGGTTAAATCTATTATTGATTCATCTTATTGTCATTTGGTTAGTCCATTAATGATTCTCGTATTTCTGAAATTTATGTATTTATGATTATGTTGTGGAATTATATTTGAAGGCTAACTATTGATAATATGTATTTAATAATTTAAATTGCTAGCAATGGTAGTTGTAGGTAACATCCTGAACTTTTTTTTAAGCCGAGATACTACAGTTGGTATCAAAACAGGCATTAGTTTTGTGGTGAATAAACTGATAACTTATTTACATAATCAACTAAAATTTAACATATGATTGGTAATCTAATGAAAAATAAAAAATAACTTAGGACTGCTTATTGCTAAAATTTAACTTAGGATAATTAATTGACTCAAAACAAAATTTTGACACAGTTGTGCACAATACGCCGGGATGGGGTTATGCATTGCATTTTCATTTCCGTTAGCTTGTTCAATTGTAAATGAGTATTGAGTTGTTGGTTAAATTAGTTTTGTATGGTTGATATTGTTGTTCCTGAGCTAAGTTCTTGGTTGTTCTTCCTGGTGGTCAGTTATGGCAATGGGTAGAGGTTGTGGACATGGTGGAGGCATGGCTATGGTCGTGGGGCATGGCCCAATGGTGCCACCACCCCAGCTAATTGAAACATTGGTGAGGTGGGTGAGGAGGTCACTTCAACTGCTCAGCCAACCACTGGTGCCCAGGCGGTTTCAGCCGCCTTGTTGTAGGACCTTCAGAGGGAGGTCCAAGAGCTTCATTAGTAGGTGCAGGCAGCCCCTCCTGCTGTAGGTGCACCTATTGTTGTTCCTATTGCTACATCGGCTCCACAAGAGGTTAGGATGAGCCTTTGTGAGTGGATTGCCTTCTGTTTGAATACCTTCGATGGAGCAGGCATGTCGGTCCAGGTAGCAGATTGGCCACGCTACATGGAGAGACAGTTTGGGGCCTTGGAGATGGCCGCACAGTAGAAGGCACACTTTTGTGCCCTTTCACTTGAAGGGTCAGGCAGATATCTGATAGGAAGGAGTTCTGTTAGTTAGGATCCCTGCCCAAGGACCAATCACTTGGGAGGATTTCATCTAGTAGTTCGGGGCAAAGTTCTACTTGGAGTCCTTCCTTGAGAGGATGTATCACTCCCTATCGACCTACGTACATGAGAAGATAACTATTACAGAATGCGAGGCATGGTTCAATAACCTAGTCCGCTTCGTTACAGCCATGGCTGATGATGACTGCGACAAAGACAAGAGGTTCCGTAGGGGACTTAACCATGAATAGCACCGTGTCTTAGGAGCGGCTGACTCATGTGACTTTGACCTCGGTGGTTGATTAGGCCAAGGGTATGGAGCTTGAGAGAGAGCTCACCAGGGAGTGATAGGCTCCTAGTGGTTCTATTGCTTCTAGGGGCTTTGGTGGTGAGCAGAAGATGAACTTCAGTGGAGGAGATGGGTCTTCTCAATGACCCATTGCTAAGAGGTTCCAGGGGGCAATGTCCTCCGCCATTGTCTAGGCATTTTTAGCCGAGGTTGCCTGCTTCTTCGACACTAGGGCCTCCTTTGGCTTCTCAGGAAATGTGCCTTGTTTAGAGGTAGATTCTGATGTGTTTCAAGTGTGGT
Organism: Melocanna baccifera; assembly: GCA_036346265.1. NCBI lineage: Eukaryota > Viridiplantae > Streptophyta > Magnoliopsida > Poales > Poaceae > Melocanna > Melocanna baccifera. Next base: position 9,365,048 of record CM070705.1, on the reverse strand, counting down.
GATGGACACCGTGCTTCAAAGTGCTAATGGTTGGGGAGCTATCGTCTTGGTGATCAGGCAGGCCACAACGCGGTGGTGTCTAAATAGAACCCCACTAGAATCATCAAGTGGGAGTGATGCAGATACGCACGTGTCTTGTACTTTTCAGATAAATATATTATTCAACTGGAAAAGAATTATTGAGCCGCATGAAATATGGCCAGGCGAACTCATTCCAAACTAAACTTAATGTTTTTATTCATAAGGATGGAATACTACCTCATATTATCACATGGTGCATTATTCAGGTTTTTCAAATAGAAGACATCCGGGGCCAAAGCAATAGAGAGGCATAAGAAAAAGGATAACCACATTAGGTGACAAAGATTTATTGCTTCTGGAAGACTTTTACCTTGCAAGCTTCGTCCAGAGAGGAGATCGTCTTTTAGGGAAGCACACCACCAGATTCTCTATGTGTTGGCCAACCTATTTCCTAGCTGACGAGCATCGAGGATAGGGTTGTTTTAATCTCTTGCTATGAACCCGAGTTCATCGTTGTGCTTCTAGGAGATCCCAATGGTTTATGACTATCTAGATGTGTTCCCTATAGAGCTTTTAGGGATGTGTCTAGAGCGAAATGTGGAATTCTAGATTAATCTTGTTTCTAGTACTCGGCGTATTTCTTTGTCTACATATTGTTTGGCTTGACCCATCCAAGATGAATTGAAGAAGCAATTGCATGATTTGTTGTCCAAAGGATGATCTAGTGTAGTGTGTCACCATGGGGAGTGTCGTCCTATTTATAGAGAAGGATGGGAGTTGGTGCATATGTGTTGATTATCATGCTCTTAATAAGGTGACTATCAAGAATAAGTGTCCTCTGCCTCATATTGAGGATTTATTTAATCAATTGAAAGGAGCTAAGATATTCTCTACGATTGACCTTCAGTATGGGTGCAATCAAATCCATGTGTGAGAGCAGAATATTGAAAAGACGGTTTTCTCCACAAAGTGTGGGCATTATAAGTATAAAGTTATGTCTTTTAGGCTAACAAATACCTTTGCTATTTTTATAGAGACAATGAACAGTTGTGCTACATCAATACCACGGTGTCTTCATGGTGGTTTTCATTGATGATATTCTGATTTATTCCAAGACTGAAAAGGAGCACGAGTTGCATTTGAGGCTTGTGCTTGACACATTAAGGAAGAATCAATTTTATACCAAGATGAAGAAATACGAGTTCTGGATTTTCAAAAGTGGGCTTTTTGGGTGATGTGATTAACCAGAAAGGTATTTCTATTGACCCTAGCAAGATCTATTTAGTGGTGGACAAGAAGGGGCCATCCAATGTAAGTAAGTAGGGAGTTTTTTTGGGCCTAATTGGATATTATTGGTGTTTTGTGGAGAGTTTTTGATGTGGATACGTATGTGTCTTGCACTTTTCAGTTAAATATATTATTCAACTGGAAAGAATTATTGAGTCGTATGAAATATGGCCAGGTTAACTCATTCCAAACTAAACATAATATTGTTATTCATAAAGATGGAATACTATCTCATGTTATCATATGATGCATTCTTAGGTTTGTCAATGGCAAAGCAATGGAGAGGCAAAAGGAAGAGGATAACCACATTAGGTGTCAAAGACATAAAGTAAGAAAGCCCATGTAATGGGAGAGCAAAAGGGAGAAGCCCAAAGACTTAAGCTACAAGTTTTGGACAAAATTTTCAAACCCAATTCGTACCTCCCACAAGCCCAACTGGATTCAAACTCGGATTCAACTCAGAATTCAATTCGGATTCGGTTCGGGATAGCTTGACAGGCAGTTACTTAAAAGGTCATAACTTTCACAAACGAAGTCCGATTCGGATATTATTGTACTCGTTGGAAATATAATTTCAAGGGCTACGCAATGGATCTAGTCCCACCTTCAATTCATCACGAATCAAAAGTTATGACTGAAACAATATGATGGCTGTAAAATCTAGTTTCCTTTTTTGTGAGAGTTCGTATCTAAAACCATATAGGGTTAAGTTGTACTTGGTTTGGGGACCATATGGACATCCCAAGAATATATAAGCTATGTATTGGCAGCCTTAGAGCTCAGACCACCTTTGAGAAAAATCAATCTACTAAAGTTTGTTCAAGTTTATCATTGCTGCCGAAATTTCATTGGGAATTAGGAGTGTTCATCAATCAAGATTGTTCAGTCTTGCCGCTGGAAATTGGGTGCATGATAGATCTTCGCTTGGTGGTCAGCGAAATCAACGCGAGTGTGTTTTGGTGGATTAAAGAGTGTTCGCCCCTTGCACTAGCATTAGAGGATCATTGTGTTTCATCAAAACTCTCGCGAGTATCCATCCTATGTTGAGAAGATCGGGTGACCCCGTATCATCTGGTATCAGAGCACGGTTTACTCGGTAGGATCTTATCCCTTCACTTTTCAGTTTACTAGTTCCTGTCCTATTGTCCATATAGCCAAAATTTGCCTCACAAAAAAAATCCAAACCTAGTTTCGCATCTGTTATTTTTGTGAGTTTTATTAAGTTTTGATCCATTAGAAATTTTATTTATGTGCTGATCTTAGTGTCCTTTTGCGTTGCTAAATCGTTGTTATTTTAGACCTTTGAAAATCCGCTAGTTGATATTTCAATTAGCATCCAAAAAACAAATATTCAATTCGCCGTTTGAATTCTTAATCTGGCTGTCCACATAATATCTTTGCGCATCTTGGAATATCATATCCGAATATATCTGGGTTTTCTTTTTCTTGTTTTATTCGACCGCATGAAACCCTAGCTGTCACAAGTTTGCGTCGAAAAGAATCCTAGTTGGACACATTCGGACAGTCCGAGGTTTATTATTTTTTTGAATTCCGAGTATCTGTTGAGGTTCTCACTTAAATCCTTTGACACTTGAGACTAGTCATTGATATTGCATTGTGGGCTGTTCTTGAATAATTTACTCTCAACTGAACATTAGACTTGTGCATCATTCACTCGACCGATAAAAAAAAGAAAGTTTATACCCCTGCATGTTTCAAAAAAAATATTTATGACTCATATACCTCATTAGACTCAGAATAAGAATTTGAATCTTTTGAGTCACTAGCAGGGTAGCAAAAAAAGAGTTAAAAGTGAAAAAAGAGCCGAACTTGAGTGTGTTTTATGCTATAAATTCAGTTGGACTTTTTAACTTCTTTGAGCAATCTTGTGTTCTTAAATTCAGATTATTGCAATTGGCTAGCGTCTCTCCTAGTACATGGTGCAAAACAAGCTAATATTTCTCGATTGTTTCTTTTAGCTCATTCCTTTGTTTGCATTGAGTCACATTGATCATTGCGTGTGCGTTCATATCTTTCACTTATATCTTGTGGATCAGCACATAGGCAAGAGTTTTTTAGTTTGTATTATTGCTTAATTCAACAACATCGTGAAATTCAGATTGTGTAGGATAAATACTTCCTAACTAAGCTCCACTAAATATCCTTTGCCGTGCAATTGTGGGTCACTTTTAAATCCACTTGATTATTACTTGCTATTGTAGCCACCACCAAGTGTAAATTTCTTTTCGCCACAATTCACTTCGGAAAGGTAAAGAACTTTACTTGGTGAAGAAAAAATAAGATAGAGTGAACTCCACATATCGTATATATGTTGTGGTATTTATGTGTTCTTTGTAGAACTAACCATGACAGGTGAAGACAATAATATGGAAGAGGAGTATACCCCGATAAGTTGTTTTCAATTCCAACCTTTGAGAAGGACTTTACGGAATGAGCTTACCGTCAGTTCTTCTACCTTGAAAGAGCAATTCAAGGCGAAAATCATCAAATAAAAGTGCTACGCTCGAACATCGTGAATGATATTGAACGGGCACTTCATCCACAACAAGAAGAAAATAACTTTATTTCGTTCTATGAAAGTGAGAATACAGAAGAGTATCTTGAGTGGGAATGGCGAATGGAGAAAGTATTTAGATTTGAAAAGCTTCTCAAAGACCAAGAGGTGATGCGTGCCACTAAAGAATTTGAAGAGTATGCATGTGTCTTGCACTTTTCAGTTAAATATATTATTCAACTGGAAAGAATTATTGAGCCACGTGAAATATGACCAGGTGAACTCATTCCAAACTAAACATAATGTTGTTATTCATAAGAATGGAATACTATCTCATGTTATCATATGGTGCATTCTTAGGTTTGTCAATGGCAAAGCAATGGAGAAGCAAAAGGAAGAGGATAACCATATTAGGTGCCAAAGACTTGAAAGAAGAAATCTCATGCAGTGTGAGAGCAAAAAGGAGAAGACCAAGGACTTAAACTACAAGCTTTGGACAAGATTTTCAAGCCCAATTCGTACCTCCCACAAGCTCAACTAGATTCAAACTCGGATTCAACTCAAAATTCAATTCGGATTTGGTTCGGGACAACCTGACAGGCAGTTACTTAAAATACCATAACTTTCACAAACGGAGTCTAATTCAGGTGTTCTTATACTCGTTAGAAAGATAATTTCAAGTGCTACGCAATGGATCTAGTACCACATTCAAATTTGTCACGAATCAAAAGTTATGACTAAAATAATATGACAGCTGTAAAATCTAGTTTCCTTTTTTGTGAGAGTTCATATCTAAAACCATATATGGCTTAGTTGTACTTAGTTTGAGGACCATATGGACGTCCCAAGAATAGATAAGCCATGTATTGGCAGCCTTAGGGTTCGGATCACCTTTGAGAAAAATCAATCTACTAAAGTTTATTCGAGTTTATCATTGATGCTAAAATTCCATTGAAAATTAAGAGTATTCTTCAATCAAGATGGTTCAGCCTTTTCACTGGAAATTGGGTGCACGATAGATCTACGCTTGGTGATCGGCGAAATCAACGCGAGTGTGTTTTGACGGATTAAAGAGTATCCGTGCCTTGTACTGGCATTGGAGGATCATTACGTTTCATCAAGACTCCCACGAGTATCCATCCTACGTCGAGAAGATCGGGTGATCCCGTATCAATTTTTCTATAACTGTTAAGCTGATGTCTCAGCTAACACAAAAAGGTTGAAATTCCAGTGGACAAATGATTATGAGTGCAGTTTCTATACTTTGAAGGAGAAGTTGGTGACTGCTCCTAGTCTCACTCTCTCTGAAACAGGGAAGTGTTTCATAGTCTAATCTGATGCTTCTCGAGTTGGGTTTGGTTGTGTGCTCATACAAGATGGCAAAGTGATCCCTTATACATTGAGGCAATTGAAGAAGCATGAGCAAAATTATCCTGCCCATGATTTAGAGCTTGTTGTAGTGCTCTTTGCTCTAAAGATTTAGTGGCATTATTTATATGGGGAGACTTGTCATATTTGCTCTTTGCTCGTTGGGAGGATCACTTAGCATTGACAAAGTTTACCTACAATAATAGCTATCATGCCAGCATTCGAGCTGCACTGTTTGAGGTCCTATGTGGATAAAGGTGTAGGTAACCGCTATGTTCGGATGCCATTGGTGAGAAGGCAATTCTGGATCCTAACTGGGTTCATTAGACTATTGACCAAGTGATAGAGATTAGACAGAATCTGCTTGCCGCTCAGAGACGACAAAAGAGTTACATTGATGTGAGAATATGAGAGTTGGAGTTTGAGGGGGGGGGGGGGGGGAGGGATTAGGTGCTCTTGAGAGTCTCCCACCAAGGGCATTGTGTGATTTGTTACTAAAGAAAAACTTAACCCGAGGTGCATTAGACCCATTCTGATTGTGGCACAAATTGGAAAGTTGCCTTATTGCTTGGACTTTCTGAGTCCATGTGTGATGTGCACAACGTATTCCATAACTCTATGTTGCGGAAATACATGATGTATCCAAAGCATGAGATACCGCTAGAGCCGTTGTTGCCCATTGAGCAAGACTTTACCTTCGAGTCCTGATTAGTGCGGATTCTGGGGTAGTCGAAGCGAGTTTTGAGGAACAAGACATTAAAGTATGTCAAGGTGCTTTGGTCGCATCAATCCGAGCAAGAAGCGACTTGGGAACTAGATCCTCACATGTATGAGAAGTATCTAGAGCTGTTCATTCTAGGTGTGTCTATGGTTTAGTTGTGGTTGGGTATATTAGAAGTTATGACACTGGAAAACCTCTATCCAGAAATTGGTTACTGCTGGATGCAGTTGTGGAAAACTGTTAAATTGACTTGGTAGATGGTATAATTGAATTTTAGGCATAACTAGAAAGTAGTAGCTAACTATCTATAGATTCCAAAAAATACTATGGTTTACTATATTTTCATATGTAAATTAATAGATATGAAATAGTTAAACATGTTGTCCATTAAGATGGCATAACTATCTTCTAGGTTAAGAATGAGGTGTTAAATGGTTTAATCAGGAATTATATCCAACTAAGAAATTATAGAAAATTTTGTGTAGATTCTAGAACTAGTGTGATTTACCATGTTAGAGCTTGGGAGTCAAAAGTTATGCTATTTTTAGTACTAGGATAGCAGGAGATGATTGTCGCGATGAAAGATGAGTAATGCGGAATTGGGAAACGTATAGGTGCGTTGTTGTTGAATTGTTGTTCTTATATTTCTGTGGCTTGTTATTGAGATTGGGTATTTATTGTAGAAGGAGTAGCATCGGTGTTATTGTCATCTTCGAATCAGCCTGTTCTCACAACTAGAAAACACAAGCGCATGGTAGAATGATATACGAGTGGTTTGATCTTGTTGTTTATTATTAAATAAATATTTGCTATGATAACTCATATGTTTACACTTGTTTCTTATAACACTCAAATGCTTATGGTAGAATGATGATGATACTTATGGTTAAATGATGATAATGATGCTTATGGTTAAATGTTGATGATGAAATGGTTAAAATAATGATGATGTCAATGGTTAATGTTAATAAATGACTAAAGAGTGATATAATTATTGCATTACATGTTGTGCATTCATGTTGCAAAGAGGTGACCTGTGTGGCCCTCTAGAGTCTACTTTGTGTGGGTGACTCACGGGAGTGGATAAAGAAAGATTTATTTCGGTAGACATTCACGGGAGTGGAGTTGAGACCCTATATAAAAAATCATAGGACAAGAGGGATTCATTGACGGGTGATCACTTCGCTATACCGGTATAGGCAAGAGAAGTGAAGACATAAGCATTGCATTCATGAAAAGAGAAAAAAGATGATGAGATACATATATGGAACTTAGTGAAAATAAATATGTGAAAATTGTGATAATATGAATGGACATGAATTAATGATATAATGTTTATCTCATTTATTATTCTATTTTGTATTTGCTGAGTCGTGGACTTACCATTGCTTTGTTATTGTTTTTAAGTATTCATTGATGACGACATGTATTGGCGGGAAGTAGCACAAGTTAATATTACACTATTATAGTTCTTTCTTTTACTTAGTGATCATTAATGTCATAAATAAATTAGACTATCGTGGAACTTTTAGATGATTAATGGTTCTCTTTTAGCACTTAACAGTTTTATATTGTCACTACTTGTCAAGTTCCTTCAGTTAAATCTATTATTGATTCATATTATTGTTATTTAGTTGATCTTAATGTCAATTATTGATTTCCGTATTGCTGAAATTTTTATGTTTATGGTTATATTGTAGAATTATATTTGAAGCCTAGCTGTTGGTAGTGTGTTTTTAATGGTTTAAATTTATAGCAATGGTCCTCATCGCCTCATGCCTTGGACCACTCTAGAACCCTCATTTCTGTTGCGAGATGTTGTCACGGTAGGTGAGATGGAAGAGTGGGAGAAGAGAGAGGAAGAAGAAAGATGAAGAAGAATAAGGTAGTGCTTCAAATGACTTTCAACTGTGGGCTTAAGGTTTAAGGGCCTGTTCTTTGTGGCTGTGGATTATGGTTTTTGACTGAAATTTTTAAATTTTAGCTATTTATGACAAAGATTATGAAGAGAGATGTACTCACTTGCGATTTTGGCTGGTATAGATGTTAGGCTTTTAACATGTACTACAATTAACTTGTAGACCTTATCTTGAAAAAATACTTCGTTTAAAAATTAGGTACTGTAGCAAAAACTAAAATCCGGAAAGAACATACCCTAAAATACACTGAAGCAGCTGAAAATACATTGCAACAGCGGGTAGCTTTTTTTTTTCTAAATAATTAAATTTAAAAAAGAAAAAAAAGTTATACATCTGTGACAGTGGAAAGGAATAAGGGGAAAAACAAAAAGCAAAAAATCCCAAAAAAGTTAAAAAGACAAAATTAAGAAGCCGGCACGTTCCAAAAGTCAGAAATAGAAGTTGTTTGGAGCGGGGGTCTAAGAAATGGGAGCAGCAGCAGCTTGGAGACGGGTTTATGGCCTTGGCGTTGGAGAAGAGGGAGGAAGAAGAGGATGGGGAGGGAGAGAGGAAGAAGATATGGGTGTGGACCCCTTTATTCTTTTTTTAGTTTGTTGACTTATTGTTATATGCTTATGTATTAAAACCACCACGACGTTGATGACACGTTAAACAAAACCACCTTCATTTCGATTGAGGGGGTCAAGTAACCCGGTTTTGATAGTTCGTAGACCTGTTCTACACGGTTTTACAATTGAGCATTGAAAAATGACCGAGGTCATAGTTAATGGTTGAAAAGTGGATTTTTTCCTGTGAAACATATAACTCTTGTGTTTCATATAAAACATATAGCTCTTGCGTATGATATACTCTATTGCTACTGTATTACTGTTCGTACTCGCAGCTGGCCACATTGTCCCTTTTCTTCGAACCTTCCGATCTCACGCGAGAAGCCATCTAATCGGTTAATTACATCCCGAAAGTTCACAAATCTTAAGGCCCACCGGATCATGGTGCTCTCCACCACATCTACAAATTCGCATCTCCCTCTCCCAATCCACTCTCCTCAACGCCTCATGGAAATCGTCAATGCTCCTCTACATGTCCTCCATCGCCTCTCCCTCTCCGCGCCCCTCCTGGCGCATGGCCTGCAGTGTATAAGATGTATGGACTATTCCATTGTATATCCGTCCATTTTATCAGGGTTGATTTTATCTGGCAAGCACCCCAGGCCACGTTGTTTCTTCTTCTCTTTAAGAGGAACAACACATCACACCACCCCATATTGTTCATATCCTTTTGTGTCGCTGACATGGATGTTGGTTTTGTTTTTTTGACTATGGTTAATGTTTTTTATTTATATTTTTCAAGATGGCAGCGAATAGCAGAGATGTCGATGTGGACCGCGCACACAGTATTAGGCTCGGGAAGCTGTTTGAAGATACGGCTTCGAGATGTTGTTTAGAGAAACCATTTTGTTTGTTTGAGCTTATAGGGAAACTGAAATCAGAGGACAGAAAAAATATATAAAGAACAGGCCCGTTGTTCATATCCTTTGTCTCGCTGACACTGATGGCCCGGGCTTACTTGGCCGGCTGTCCGCATCCACTGGCTTCCTTCCTCACCAGTCCGTTACTTCCATACCGCCCTCCCCGACCCCCTCACTCATGTTTAGAAGGGCGTTGTATTGGCAGACATCAAACTTCCATTTTAGCGTAAGTTGCTTCAGTTGTGTATTGGCTAATTTTGTAATTGGTGTGCTTGTAACTTCTATCATATATCATTAATGACAAGACAAGCTGATCTCTCGGTTGCAGAACATGGGAAGAGTGCCTTGCTACTCTAAGCTAATCTTCTGTTTCCTATTCAATTTGAGAAACACTATGTGCATAGTGACATATCGGAACTGTCAAAATATTATGCTCCAGTTTTGTTAGATAGTGCTAACATGTAAAATCTGTTTTTTTTTCCCTCATTTTTGATGTTGATATGCATATGGCTGTTGAGTGAACAGTACTTCCTTTGCATATTTTCATGTATGACCTGTCTTGAACTTGATGGAACTGGTAATGCACAAATGAGACTGTTTCTTGTGCATGCTGTAGTATACTTTTTGTGGTTTCTTGTGTATGCTCTACTGTAGGATGAGTCCCGGTTCTGCTTGTCACTGGTGCTATGGCGCTACGAATGTGCAGGTTTCTGTATCAGTTCCATGAGAACTGCGGTAGTTCTCGTCGACATGAGACATATTAGCATTGCTCTGTGTGATAGCGATGATTCAGTCTCGTCCAGGGCTGATCGGTTAATACAGAAAGAGACTTTTGACGTTCAGGAAGAAAGTGTTATGATATCTGTGATCTAATGGCTTGCAGCAGTAATCAAAATGAGAGCCTTGATGTGCTAGAGTAACACGATCCAACATGTTATAACAGTATGACGCAAGCTACTGATGATGACTCCGGAAAGGGTGTAACATGAATGCATCAAGAATGCATAACGCTGGTGATTCTGGAGAGTGATGCTCAAGGCCCGTGTTGGGAATGACTACCGTTTTAAATTGTGCACAAATCTGTTGGCCCCAAATCCTTCCCCTTCTGGATAAAATGAACACAAAAACATGTATACTTAAGAACACAAGGTATTTTGGCACTGCAGAACTTGCAGTTCTCAGGTTTACTTCCTCCCTTTATATAGCAAATAAACAGGAATAACTGACCCACTAAATACTAAGAAACTGAATCACTAAATACCAAAAAACTGAACTACTAATTACCATGAAACTGACTCATTACGTGCACTACATGCACTGCATCAAGACTCTTCATGAGCTAACAAAATCTTCCACACTGGAGCACCTGCAGGCAAGGGCCCTGTTTCACTGACGCCTGCAAGGCCTCCTGGCTTTATCAGATGCTTGCAGAGGTACACCTCATGGTCACCCAACTTATGTGCCTTCAATGAACCATACCGGACCCCGTGCTGCCACGCATGTTGAAGTTAGAAATCCTTAAGGGGAAAATATGAATTCTAATCTCCAGATAAGCACCGAAGGCAACAGCACTGGAAGCCAAATCCTTCAGCAAGAATCTTCTGCGGGGCATTGACGTCCATGCTTGCATCAATGTAGCAGATGCGCAGCTCTTCAGCTATAACAGATGGAAAATATCATCAATGGTTTTGTTTTTTTAACTGTGCCTACATAGGTAGCACTATGCTTTTCTGTACTTTCGTCAATATTGCAGAGGGCAGACCCCACTTTAAACGGTTTTAGGTTCTAATTTTTTTAGCTTTCAACTTATTTAAACTAGAAGTCATTTGAAATATGTTGGTTTCTAATTTCGACTTATTTTAGTTATTTTGGTTTTTTTATTCCTTTGTATTGTTCATGATAATATAACAGTTTTTTTAATTTTTTACTTAATTTTTTCTTTAAAAAACTAACAGCCATTACAGTATAATTTTAGCTAGAAACCAAAAACCGAAACCACAGCCGAACCTGAAAGCCAAATGGAGCATCGCCTAACGTCTGCCTTTTCCAGCCAAACTATGTGAGTATTTGGATCTGCAAGTCAACAGGAAATAAATGTGAATATTTGAACCTGAATTTCAAAAGAAAAGAAAAATGATATTCAACAAGTACAAAAATTGCTACTCATAGATTAACCTTATGCAGTCTTATTTCTAATGCCTTGCTTGATTTATCACCCAAAGGTGTCAAAAAAAAAAAAGAAAACTCAAGATGTTTCGTCATTGAGAATACTTTTAGCAAATAAATCCATTAATGGATACAATGTAGTCGTAGACTACTGAAATAATAGTGAGAAACTCAAGACGGCACAATCAGAATTTACTGTACCACAACAAAAAGACAGTAACAAATTCTGTAATTTCACGAGGAAATGCAACACTTCAATCTTTGCTTCCAAAGAAGAAATCTTAAAGAGTGAAAATGTTAAATATTGCTTTTGTTCCATGAGGAGCATGTGAAGAGCCATACCAGAGTCATGCTACTGAGGCAGCCGCTGAGGATAAAAGATCCTCTCGAGCTTGGAACCAATTCAACGCGGAATGCATTTATGCGTATTGTTGCCAGTACATTGATGTACCATTCTTTGGTCAAAACTGATCTCTTCAAAGAAAAAATAACTGGGAAAATGAGGTTGGAATTAGTACTGGATGCATTTACATGTATCGTTGCCAGTATGTTAGTGTTCAGCACTTGGCCAATCACAGTTAAGTCAAGAGAAAACGGTCCAGGAAAACCCAATGATTGATGGGACTCAAGATATCAAGGATACAAGTTCTGAGTTCTTACTGAAACCTGCCTTCCTAAAAGTGGACTCCAACAACTCGAACTCCTCCATCTAAATTTGTTCTGAGATGACAATAGTTACAGCAGCGACGAAGGGACCATGGGAAGAACAACAACAGCTACCTCAATTAGCGTCCCCTTGTGCGAACGGGCTGGCTGATGTATGTCAAGACAGCCTGCACTAACAGCTCCTGGTATTACCATGCGAGCTGGCCGCTTGACCATGTGTGGGTACTTCAGACCATGCGAACTTCAGAACACAGGAGAGCAAACCTAATTAAGCCAAAATGCTACCATGATAATTGCATGTCTAACGAAATGGCATCGCCATAACATTAACAAAACAAACGTAACCAAGAGCATGATCAGAGATGCAACGAGCAAGTCAGGAAGTGCACATCTATAATATGCTGGAATGTCGCAGCACCGTCGCACCTGCAGTGGTCATCAAACAGTGACCAATCCGCTTTCTTTTTCAACGTCGTGGAATCCCTAAATCCACGGAAATCACACATCTTGTAAGCTAAACCATCCTCAGTTGCGATAAAGAAAACTTTTATTTTTTTGAAACAAGGGAAATAAACAACTTTATTTTATCTTTCTGACATGCCGAAGGAAACATCACACAAGAAATTTATGCGTGCCGTGACTCGCGACAAATTGTAAGCTTTTCAACCATTCACTACTACAGAAACTATTATCACAGACGATTCAAAAACGTCATCACAGACAATTTTCTGAACCGTCTGACTTTATGGGTCAGTGATAATCGAAGGTTATCACAGACGATTTGAAAACCGTCTGTGGAGTATGTATCACAGACGGTTTGTAACTACAGATCATCTGTGATAGCTAGCATCACAGACGGGTTGTAAGAAACAACCGTCTGTGATATAGGCATATCACAGACGGTTTTTAACAAAAAACCGTCTGTGATATATCAATATCACAGATGGTTTGTAACCACAAAAAATCGTCTTTGTACCCGACACGTTGGAGGTCCACGGTAGTAACACCGTACTTGTCAACCTTCACCTGTGGGAGATGCACCCAACGACAGCGAAATAAGGGGATCTTGAAAACCACGTAGTCGAGCTCCTAAATCTCTTCTATGAACCCATAGTACAAGTTTCTCACCCCATCAGTACTGAACGCATCTATGCGGATACCGCTGTTCTGGTTAGTGCTCTTTACATCCTGAGTCTGTGTGTAGAATGTGTACCCATTTATGTCATATTCTTGCCATGTCACAACTGTAAATGTTGGCCCTTTTGCTAATCATGTCAGCATCTCACTTGACGAGCTCCTAGCGATTTGCTCCTTCAACCATTGGTTGAACCGACTGTTGTGTTGTCTCATGATCCAAACATCCGGTCGCTCCGGATTCTGTTGCCGAAGCACATCCTTGTGCTGATCGACATAACGGGCCACTTCAGTCATGTGTTGCAAGACCGTAAAATGGGCTTACGCATACGCGTCCATATCTGGAGTGATTGCTTTCCTTCCTATAGTTCCGATACCCTTGAGCCTCCCCTCATGACGAGATTGAGGCACACCTATCGGTTGAATCTGAGCCATATAATCGATGCAAAACTCAATGATCTCTTCGCTTGCATAACCTTCAACGATGCTGCCCTCCGGCCGAGACCGATTCCGTACATATGACTTGAGAATTCCCATGAACCTCTCAAACGGGTACATGCTACGTAGGAATACGGGCCCGCACATTTTTTATCTCCCACACAACGTGAATAATGAGATGGACCATGATATCAAAAAATGAAGGAGGAAAATACACCTCAAGATGACATAGAGTCATCACCACCTCGTCCTGCAGAGCATCTAGTTCTTCGGGATCGATGACCTTCTGAGCAATTGTGTTAAAGAAATAACATAGCCTCATGATTGTCTCTCGGACTTTGATCGGCAAAATATTCCGAATTGCAATATGGAGCATCTGTGTCATCAGCACATGACAATTATGAGACTTCATTCCATTTAACTTCAAATCTTGCATCGAAACAAGTTTCTTCATATTACCGGAGTAACCAGACGGAACTTTGACACCATGCAAGTACAGGCACAGTTCTGTTTTCTCGGCCTTGGACAGAGTGTAACACGCAGGGGGAAGGTACGTTCATCCATTATCTGTTGTTTTCGGTGCTAACTCACACCTGATATCCATATCAGCCAAGTCAAGCCGTGCGTTGATGCCGTCCTTTGTTTTATCACGAATGTTCAGTAAGAGACCAATCAAGCTGTCACACACATTCTTTTCTACGTGCATGACGTCGATGCAGTATCGAACATCTAAGTACTCCCAATAAGGTAAGTCCCAAAATATTGATATCTTCTTCCAGATGTTCTTCTCACGACCCCTCAATTTACGTCCCTTTCCGAGGACAACATTTAAATCCTTAACCATATTATAAGCCTCTTTTCCGCTTAAATGCCTTGGAGCTGAACCGTCCTCCTTCTCTCCGTCAAATTGTTTCTTCATATTGCGGTATGGGTGAACCCTCCGAAGGAATCGGCGGTGACGCATGTACATGGTTTTACGTGAGTGTTTCAGCCACACACTCTCGGTACCATCTAAGCAGTGAGTACAAGCTTTGGCACCTTTTGTACTCTGGCCCGACAGATTAGCAAGTGCAGGATAATCATTTATGGTGCAGAACAATAAGGAGCGCAAAGTGAAGTTCTCTCGTTTGTATGCATCCCATACCTGTACCCCTTTGTCCCACAGAACTTTTAGATCTTCCACCAACGGCGCTAGGTAGACATCAATATCATTCCCAGGTTGCTTTGGCCCTTGGACAAGTATCGACAGCAAAATATACTTTCGCTTCATACACAACCAAGGAGGAAGGTTATAGATGCAAAGAGTCACAGGCCAAGTGCTATGTCGGCTACTCATGCTACTGAAAGGATTCATTCCATCTGTACTCAATTCAAACCTTATATTTCTCGGTTCTGCACCGAAATCTGCAAAGCACCTATCGATGTTTCTCCACTGGGTGGAATCAGCAAGGTGTCTCAGCATTCCATCCTTCTTGCGCTCCTCCGAGTGCCATCGCAGCAGTTTTGCCTCCTTTGGATTCGCAAAAAACCGCTTCAAACGGAGAATTATAGGAAGATACCATGCCACCTTTCCAGGAGGTCCTCTCTTCACCTCTGTTCCCTCGCCATCATCATCTGATTGATTGTTACGTTTGTAGCGGGATGCGTTGCACACCGGACAGACATGCATGTTTGCATGCTTTTTACGGTAGAGGATACAGTTGTTCAGACATGCATGTATTCTTTCTACTTCCATTCCCAATGGACAAAGAACCTTCTTGGCTTTATACGTGGTTTTAGGCAACTCATTGCCCTCCGGAAGCATGTCCGCTAAAAGACATAGCAGCGCCGTGAAACTCTTGTTGGACCAACCATTGCTTGCCTTCAATTTCAACAGTTCAAGCACAGCTGACAACTTCGTGTACTTTGACCTGCAACACGTGAACAAAGGTTTCTCTAAGTCCTCCATCAAGCCTCGGAATTTAATATACTCTCTCTTATCATAGTTCTCTTCTACATCACGAAGCATCTGATCCAGATTGTCATCGTGCAGCCTATCCGAATCCGAACCACAATCATCATCCGGTAACATATCATTGACTTCACCGGCGATGTCATCCGGCGACATATCATTGACTTCGCCGGCGATGTCATCCGGCGGTATATCATTGACTTCGCCATGACTGGTCCAACACGTATACCCCTTTTTGAAACCCCTCCGAATCAAGTGCGCTTCAATCTGCTCTCGATTCTTAAACATCTTCAAATTCTCACAGTCAGTGCATGGACAATACATATATTCCACCCCCTTATTCAACATATCCTCCTCGGCGGCTCTTGTAAAAGCAGACACGCCATTAATATACTCTTCACTCACACGGTTTGCGGTATACATCCAACTTCGGTCCTATATAATGTACATATATAACAACTAGTATTAAAATTAATTTAATTAATTATTACTACATATATACCACATGCATTGAGGCTAGCTAAATCTAAAATATTAGCTAGATCTTCAAAGTATATATATATATATATATATATATATATATATATATATATATATATAAATATAACAGTTCACCGAAAATTAATTAGCTAGATCAAACAAATCTCATTACTAATCATATCTAGGGCAATCAAGATCTCAATGAATCTTCAAAGCTCTCCTGCCAAATAAGCCTCCTTCCACAAAAAAAAATTGGCCTGAAAGCCTTGCCGCCTCTAGCTGCAGCACCGGGCTAAGATCTAGATCGAAATGAAGACAGATGCAGTCTGAGCAGCGCAATAAATACATAGAAGCATTATCACAGACGGTTTTTTAAACAAACCCGTCTGTGATACTTACTACAAACGGTTTTTATTAAAAACCGTCTGTGATATTCCCGATTATCACAGATGGTTCATTGGTAAGAACCGTCTGTGATGTTTGACTATCACAGACGGTTCGTTAGTAAGAACCGTCTGTGATACTCATCACAGACGGTCTCTAAAATAAAATCGTCTGTGATAGCTCCATCGGGACTCAGTAGCACTATCGTTATACGAAGCGTCTCGGCATACGAACTGTCTCGATCATTAATTTGGTATACGAACCATCTCTGCTAAAGGTTAAATATGCGCGCCGGCCTAATTCTCAACGCGCAGTACATGCAATATGGCTTCAATGATCATCTTCTTCCTCTCATTTGTTCATCAAGAGTTGTTCGACCGGAACCTTGCACAAGCGGCCAATAATTTACGTCTGGAGCAACTTCTCTACACACGCCCTGCTCTCCTTCCCCAACTTTCTTGCATCCGTTAGCTCGACCTGATCATCCGCCGTCGACGGAGGCGTCTCGCTGCCGCTCAAGAAAGGGAATTCGCCCTCACCCTAGTTCTTCTCAACAATGTGCACAGAGCGGTAGAAGCTCTTGTGGCATTGCACAGACTAATGGATAGCATTGCCGATCAAGCAGAAACGGCAGAGTCTGAGGAAGCTTACAATGCAATCTTCTTCGAGATTATGGACTATGCTACTGATCATTTGCCCAAGCTGGAGGAGGAAGTGCTGAGGGCAAGGTCAATCTTAACGGCGTTCGAGAACTCATCAGCGGCTCATCCAACAGACAAAGTCGAAGAAGAAGCGTACGAAGCCCTGAAGATTAGAATCTAGGAATCTCTTTATGTGCGACTTTTGTAATAAATTTCCCTTTAATTTATGATCTTGTCTCAGTAGTTCTGTACGTAGGTTATTATAAGTTATTAGAAACAACTTGTAATACAAACCGTTCGATCTGTAGTTATATATATATTAACATCGGACAGACAACATCACAAACGGGTTTGTATTACAAACCGTCTGTGATAATTCTAAGATTATCACAGACGGTTTGTAATACAAACCGTTGGTGATAAGAAGCTTATCACAGACGGTTTTAAATAAAAAGCCGTCTGTGATAATGCCAGATTATCACAGACGGTTTGTAATAGAAACCGTCTGTGATACAGAAATATCACAGACGGTTTATTGGTAAGAACAGTCTGTGATACTCGTTTTCTCTGATACCATCAACACAGACGGTGTCCAAATTAAAACCGTCTGTGTTAATGTCGTTCACAGACGGTTTGACAAAACCGTCTGTGATTTCGCGTCTAGTATTAGACTTTCTGTAGTAGTGATTAGGCCTGTTTAATATGGTTGTGGCTTATAGTTTTTGACTGAAATTTTTGAATTTTAGCTATTTATGACAGAGATTACAGAGAGAGATACTCGTTTGTGATTTTAGATGGTACAGATGTTGGGCTTTTTATATGTACTACAATTAACTTGTAGACTCCATCTCAAAAAATTACTCCATTTGAAAGTTAGATACTATAGCAAAAATCAAAAACTAGTTTGAAAAATTGAAAAGAACATGCCTATGATAGGATGACTTCAATCTATGCTCCCACAAGGTACAATTCACATTGCATTGATACACAAGTGAATAGGAACACCACACTAACGCCTACTGAATCTTGATTCTTGAACACTGGCACACTCGAAAGATTCCAGGCGAAAAGGACACACTAAGGGGGCGTTCGGAATAGCGGCGTTTGGAATAGCGATGGCTTCTAGCTGAAATTTCATTCTAGCTGGCTGATTTTTTACTGTAGTTGAGTTAGCTTATTGGGTATAATTAAATTTTAAAAAAATGTAAAAATAAAAGCGGCATGCTAACCTATCACGGACAATGTAAAGGAATACAGAAAAAAAACAAAACATAAAAATTCAAAAAAAAACAAAAAAACTAAAAAATAAAAAATGAACAGTACCTTGACGCTACCGCCGAACGTTGCAGCGGAAGTGAGCGCGGCCTAAGCATACGAGTCTCTACATAGGGAGTAATGGTGCAAAGGCGTCACCTTGGCGTGCTCCATGCAAGCATCGCCACAGAAATAGCAGCCCGCGCTCCAGTGGCCCCCTTCCCCGCCTTCCACCTGAGTCAGCTGTAGCACACCTGTCGAGATCAGATTTTTGAATCTGAACTCTCTGCATATTGCCACACTAGTTTCATATCAAAACTAGCACGCACAGTAAAACAGTGATGAGTACATAATCAACAACACTTTATTATAATAAAAGAGAGTACATGCCTTATAGCCACTTTATTACAATTGAGATTACATGACCTCTCAAACTTATAAAACATAGTGGAAGCAAAATAAAACTCTAACGATGGCCCATCAATACGCTACAGACAAATGATTGGGGAAGCGCAACCTAGTACTCCGGGAAGCCTTCGTTGAATCCACACGCGAAGTAGTCGTAATCTCTTTCTTGAGTTTCATAATCCTCTGAGAGTTGTTTTGAGTGGAGCATGTAAATACATAAAGTACACCGTAAGTCTTGAAAAAAAATACAGTATATGCATAGCTTAACAAGGAAAGATAATATGACTCTTTTGCACAAAACAATATTTTATTTCATATATTATTATATATTTTTTAAATCATCAATTTAACAAAGTAATTGTAATAATTAAAATTAGATTAATTTTCTAGTGAATGTTACAACCATCGATACTAGTAGACATGCTTTATTTGCCAAGGTTCAAGACTACGGGTTCTATCCA
This sequence comes from Melocanna baccifera, assembly GCA_036346265.1. Classification (NCBI taxonomy): domain Eukaryota; kingdom Viridiplantae; phylum Streptophyta; class Magnoliopsida; order Poales; family Poaceae; genus Melocanna; species Melocanna baccifera. The sequence continues at coordinate 9,345,766 of CM070705.1, read as the reverse complement.
CCTGCACTGGCTCCATCCGCTAGGACATACTCTCGAGAGTTCTATCCACTCCGGAGTTCCCAAAACTTTTAATTTAAAATCAAAACCAAAGATCTACCATGTGAAAGTGCACCTTGTCTACCCTTAACTATGGGTATGGCTAGTCGAATAGTTTTATACTTTATAGATATTGTACAGTTTACCTACAAGAGATAAGTTATCTTAATAGACAACATGCTTTCTTAGCCAAGAGATCCACATAATTTATCACAAAACCTTTACCTCACACCGATTTAGCTAGACACCACCCGCTGAGATTTCACCGCTGAAGGGTTAAATCAACCATAGTCAGAAGTCTCCTCTTGCAATGTATGAATATAGTAAATCTATGTGCCTCACTATGAGTAAACTAATACACCCTGGTACCCATTTACCACTGGCGATATCTAAACTAGACCTTTGTGAGTTATTCGGTTAGGTCGTACCCATCTAGACTTGTGGATGTACGGTAGTGCTTAGTTTAGACAATCACAAGTGTCAATCCTTAATTGACTCGAGTGGCACATTCACAATACAAGTTCTTATGCTAAATTTGCACAAATCCAATCTTACTATCCACCTAAGTCTAAAATAATTTTCACCATTTTATTTTATTTTAGAAACAACAGCAATACATATTGCTACTAAGTTATTGAACAAAATGATTAAAGCATATGATAATAATTTTCCCATTCAAGAGGTTATAATTAATAACCGAATGGCTTGTCTAAGCAGTTACTACCATTCTAAAATTATCAAATAACATTATAATCTTAATAACAAGACAAGGGAAAGCCTAGGGTGACAAAGGTATAGGGAATTCAACATCAAATAAGGGCATACCAATAATTGGATTAACTATTATTCTAAAGACAAAAGTTATCATTTTATCTAACATAGAAATGTATTTAAATTTAAAATAATAAAATAGTTTTGGTAAACATATGTACAAAATGATGGAAGAAGACTTACCTTATTGCACGTTGACTGGATCTTCTTGCTGCGGATTGAAAGATTCTGGTCTTATACTGGACCTTATTGCACGTTAGACTATAAGCCGATTACATCGCTGGTCAATCTGACCGCTAGCCAAAGGATGGTCCGCTACCCATACTCCCATCTGTCCATCCCCACTGACTGCAGCTTCGCAGCAGCACCGGCTCCACGACCAGACGTTGGACGCCAAGCTCATCGATCGGCTAATTCCACAGCTCGTCTACACGCCAGCAGTTCAACGAGCGTGGGATTGAGGAAGTAGCCATAAATGCTTGTCATCTTTTCGAAATAGTACTCCACAGCCTCCAGTCGCGTCAGCTAAATTCAGAGCTCCATCTCCACAACCTGTGGATGTGGGTTCTTCCATCCTGGACCAGCTAGCTCTCCCACCCGGAGAGCTACCCCTTCTGGTGCTTTCAACCTTTCTCCATGACGCATAGCATCGCGGACCCGCCATATCTCATACACTCCCAAACTGTTCTGTGTCAGCCTCCATAAGTAGTGCACCATATGACTGCTTTGGGCACGAGCACCCCATAACAACCAGCCCTTATGCGCGTCCACTGAGCCAGAGGAGGGAGGGCCTACTTTGGCAGCACGTTTCTGCATGGTGCTGTGCAGACAGTGGTGACACGCTGACTTCACCGAGAAAAGCCCAGTTTTTGTCAGGTTCCACGCAATAAAATCCTCTAATCACAGTTCCTTGACTTGCAGGATACCCCTGTTGAAGTTTAATTTATTTTCTTGAGAAAAGTTGCCGACATGCAAAAAAAATTTCTAGGTAAGTCTTCCATGGTATTAACTTGTGAGCTCATGTCGATCGGCAAACTCATTTGCTAGAAACTCATTAGCTGTACTGATGAGCAGTAGAGTTAGCTAGAAACTTAACTGGCCTTGAGTGAACACATGACAAATTTTCTTCGGCCGACATGCAGTGAGAAGCACAGCCAACATGCATGTGCAGCCGTGTAAAGCAAGTGCCGTATAAAATAAGTTTTTGCATGCATGTGAGTTAAGCAAACTTTGAATGTATCAAGGCCTCACAGCATGAGTTGTACACATGTGTTAATGAGTCGTCAAAGAGCCTGCATGAAACTTCTAGTTGGCAGTTTGTACTCGCCTAGTTGTGTTACTACTAGCTAGTCAGTTGCGGAAGCCGGTTTGGTTTAGGTGGTTCATGTCTATTGTTAGATGAATGTAGTCTGGATAAATATTCACTGAGACACAAGGAATTCAAATAAATATTTTTAATATATATTAATATTTATTTTAGTTATATTAAATCTTTTTAATTAATAAAAGTTTAATTTAAGCTTGTATTAAATCCAGAAAAATTCAAATAGTGTATTTTCTTTTAAAAGTTTCAAATAAACTCTGAAAAATTTGGATGTTATAGTTGACGAACTTAATCAACTCAAAGATTTCCAGCGGGTACTGGCCAAGTTTGCTCGTACAGGCATGAATGTAAGCATCTGATACCCTGCTAGTTATAATTGGTTTTTTTAGCTTATCTATACTTTTCTATTAAGAGAGCCTTGGAGAATATTGTTACTGTAGCCGAGTACCACAGACAAATCATGCTCTTATGACAATAGAAGATTAAACTCCGCAAGAAGGCAGAGAAGTGGTAAGTCACTGGCACATATATTCTTTTATATTTTGACAAGTTGTCCAATTCTTCATGTCTATCTTTAACATTTATAGGTCTAAGAGCAACGAAAAGTCCTTGGCTGACGCGCTCGACAACAAGAAGTTCAAAATGCAGAAGCTAATTAAAGAAGAAAAATGTCGATTTAACAATAAGACTTCTAAAGCCCAATTCTGCAACTAACAAGTTCAAGATGAAATAAACAATAAGTTCTGGACTTAAGATTGTTTATTTGGTTGTCTTTCTTGTCTTTCCCTCACTCTTTTCTTTTGATAGATAAAGAGGTCGAAATGAGTAAACTCCACACTGAGATCGAAGAAAAGGCCAAAGTGATTAGTGAGCTTACTTATATCAGTAGAGAAAAAGACCATAAGATTAGGTCGCTAGAAGAGCACATAGAGATGAAGTCGAGAAGCTTGAGTCTCGACTAGCAGGTAAAGAAATCTTTACCTACGATCAGTTCTGCTAACTAGTCTTTTGGGAAGTATTTTGCTGACTAACTTTACTCTATTTGCATAGGCTGTAGTCGAAATAAAGCAACTCATAGAAGTTTCAACTTGTAGTCAAGGGGAGACAAAGCCGATGCAGATCATTCTTCAAGACAGCATTTCACTTCTAAACAATCTACTCGGTGGACTTGGTGCTGAGAAGATCACTCCTTCTGAGGACACCATGACTGCTCACATGAGTACAACTGGATAAGAAGTCAGAGCTTTAGAGAAGCTTATCACTACTTTGAAAACCAACTAGGCAGATTCACTACGAGAGGCAGTCAATAGTGCAGCGAGCTATGCCTTGGCGAAACTCAAGGCATATGACCAAACTTTCGACATTTGACCAATTGAGGGTGACTTTAGCTGCTCTGAAGCATAAGTTACTGATCTGATCAAAGAAGTGGAACCAGTTATCCAAAAGGTCACAGAGGAGATGCAGATTGGATCTCCTTTGTCAAAGTATTTTGTAATAGGAACTTTGTAAATACAAGTCTTTTATCAATGAAATTTAAATCTTCCTTACAAATTATCTTATCAAGTAGTTAGTTCTCGTAAGACAAAAAAAGAAATATACAATTAGGACTAAGAATCGAGGTTATATTAGTAACTCCATCCTAGCCCCTAACTATTTACTTAGTTTATACGAATAAACTAAGCAAATAGTGCAGAACAAGATTTGTGGAAAATAGAGCGTTTATCTGACTATCATTGTCGACTTCGATTGTAATGTTTTGGTAGTAAAAGTTAGAAATGAGTCAATGCTAGGAAGTTCATTCTAGTGGGCAAGACCACATGCAGAAAGGAAAGGCTTCAACTAGATGACATTACCATTTTTGACCAGGTTAATTAAATCGAGATCATAAATGAGAGCAGGATATGCACTCAGTGATCCAGTTCAACTTTCCTTAGCGAACTCAGTTGTTTTGTACTAGTAGCAAAAGTTAGAAACAGTATGACACTAGGAAGTTCCATATAGTGGGCGGAATCACATGCAGAGAGGAGAGACTTTGACTAGAAATGTTTCCTTTTTCGATCAATTTGAACAAGTTGAACGTACCAAAAGTGGTCGAACAAATATAAATAAAGCCCTACCCAAAGTATGATAATAAAGATTGAAAAGAATAAAGACTTTATTGAAAGAGTAAAAATGCTATACATAGAATTTTCATAGTTGATCGATATGCCGAGAATTTAAGAGGATCTAGCCATCTTCCATGGTGAGTCATACTAAACCTGGTCGTGTAACTTTGGCCACTATGTAACGACCTTCTCACTTGGGGAAAAGTTTGTTTTGACTAGACTAGGATTGAATCTGCTTCAACACCAAGTCACTACAGTAAGGTTGCGAGGTTGGATCTTACAATCATAGTATTTACGCATGGCCTGTTGGTAGACCGCTAAATAGATTAAGGCTTGATGTCTCTTCTTTTTGGGTATGTTGATCTCATCGGCTCGAAGTTGCTCTTGGTTAGAGTCATTGTAGTTTTCGACTTTTGTTGACCGACTCTTTAGTTTCGGAGGAAGCATAGCTTCAACACCAAAAACTAGGGAAAAAAAGGCCTCAACTATTGCCTGACTAGGAGTCATGCGAATTGCCCATAATACTGAAGGTAATTCTTCTACCCAAGCCCCCCAAGTGCTTTACAAGCTAGTCAAAGACTCAAATTTCGCTCTTTCAATTGCCCCATTGCTTTTTGGATGTGTGACAAAGGCATAGCACAACTTGGTACCTAATTCTTCATAAAATTCTTCAAATTTCGCACTCAAGAATTGCTTATCATTATTTGTAATTATTCGACTTGGCACTCCAAATCGAATAATTACACTTCTCATTATGAACCTTTTAACGACTTCCATTATTATCCCAGTTATAGGTTCGGCTTCAAATTATTTTGTGAATGTATCAATTGCCACAAATAAGAATTCAAAACCCCCTGGTGCCATTGTGAACAGTCCTAGGATGTCAAGACCTCAGGTCGCAAAAGAGCAAGATAGAGGCATATCTATCGAGCTTGAGCAGGTTGGTGTATTTGCCTAATATGAAACTAGCATTTTACATATTTCTTAACTAACTATTTAGCATTATGGAGGGCTATTGGCTAGTAAAAACCTTACCAAAAGGCTTTTTCAACTAGCGTTCTATAAGAAGCATGTGCTCCACAGATGCTCCCATGTATGTCATGAAGGAGTTGCAATCCTTGTTTCTACGATACACATCTCATGAGAACCCGGTGAGTACTTCATTTATAGAGTACTCCTTTGACCAAAGTATACATTTTGGCCTTGCGGCATAAATGATCTACTTCGATATCGTCATTGGATATTATACATTTCTGAAGATACTCATAGATGGGTCACATCTAGGTATCCCCGTATTCTAGAGAGGCTGTCTCATTAGGAGTTATCTCTAGTGTTTCAACCAGAGATGGCTTTTGGAGCTATTCAAAGAAGACACTTTTCAGTACTTGTGATCGGAAAGAAGCCATTCGAAGTAACTGGTTAGTGAGAAAAATATACTTTCAAGGGATATATTATATCTCAAAATCGAAAAAGTGCTTTTCAAGTTTTCTATCTTCTGACAAGTACTGAGACATGGTCGAATTAGAGCACTAGAACTCTTTTCCAACCTTATTCATGACTAGTTGAGAGTCTCCTTTCATGAGTAGTCGTTGAATCCAGAGCGTGTTCATGGCTCATATGCCAGCCAACAAACCTTCATATTCGGCCACGTTATTAATGGCCAAAGAGTTTAATTGAGCGGCATACTTAAGGTCTTTCTCATAGGAGCTTCTAGGAGCACCCCAGCCCTTGAGCTACTAAGTGTAAGTGATCCATCAAAGTACATCATCCACTGGTCATAGGTATTGTACTGGGGATCCTGAACAGGTTCAGGATTTGCCCATTGGGTGACAAAGTCTTCAAAGATCTATGATTTAATGACCATTCAGGACCCAAAATAGAGGTCGAACTCCCCAAGTTTGACTGACCATTTTGCCATACGTCCCACAGCTTTCCTGTTCTAGAGGACCTCTCATAAGGAAAACTCAGACGGCACAATAATCTTGTGTGTCTCAAAATAATGTCTTAGTTTCCTCGAAGACATGAGGAAGGCACATAAAAGTTTTTGAACCTGAGGGTAGCACTCCTTAGGCCCATTTAAAACTTCACTTACATGGTAGATTGGTCGTTGGACATCCTTATGTTCTACGACCAGTACTGCGCTTACTACCTATGGCATGACAGCTAGATACATCAAGAGTGTCTCTTTTGGTTTTGGAGAAACCAGAACAGGAGAACTCGTAAGATACCTCTTGACATCCTTCAAGGCATCGTTAGTCTCCTAAAACCAAAACAGGAGAACTCGTAAGATACCTCTTGACATCCTTGAAGGCATCGTTAGTCTCCTTCGACCACTCGAAACACTCATGCTTTCTTAGAGGTTAGAGGGCACATTTGCTCAATGGCCTTTATCTTTTTAAGATTTGCTTTGATACCACTTGTAGAAATAAGGAATCCGAGCAATTTTCCTAGAGCAACTCCAGACACACACTTCTCAGGATTGAGTTTCAAACGGTGCTTTCTAAGGTTGTTAAATGTTTCTTGTAGGTTAAAATTTTGATCAAGTCATTTAATACTCTTAATGACTAGATCATCAACAGAGGCTTTCAAATTTTGGCCTAGTAGAGGTGAAAAAGTCAAGTGCATCAAACGTTGAAAAGTATGACCAGCATTTTTAAATCAAATAGCATTTTAACATAGAAAAATATCCCAAATGTCGTAATAAATGGGGTCTTCTCTTCATCTTCTAGAGACACGCTAATCTTATGATAACCAGAATATATTTTTAGAAAACTTAATACTTCACAACCAACAATAGAATGAACTAATTGACTGATATAAGGAAGAGGGAAATCATTTTTTGGGCATGCTTTATTAAGATCAGTATAGTCTATACACATATATCACTTACCATTAGATTTCTTAACTATTACAGGGTTAGCCAACCACTCTTAGTGATTAACTTCTTTTGTAAAGTTTGCTTTTAGTACCTTGTTTAATTCTAACCTAATAGCATCTCGTCGATCAAGTGCAAATCTTTGTAACTTCTATTTTATGGGTTTTTTGTTAGGTCGTAAAGCTAGCCTGTACTCGATCACCTCCCTAGGAACCCCGAGCATGTTCGATGATTGCCATACGAAGACATCTGCGTTAGCCCAAAGGAAGGTGACGAGGGCTCCTTCCTATGCGGCGTTGAAACTTGGACAACTGGCTCTGTCGAAGATCCTGGTGCTATTCCATAAAATGAATATCGTACAGGTTTTATTCTGATCCGACGAACTTGCATCTTGCCCAGGGCACTCATAAATAAAATATTTAATGAACTACCACCATCAATCAACACTTGATTTACTCGACAGTTATTGATGGTGGGCTTGACCGCAATCAGAACTGACATGGTTGAGTGGAGGGGATTGGACATTCACTTTTCTCAAAGGAGATGGTGACTTTTGACCACTCAGAAAAATTATTGACAAAAGGAGGGTCAATGCATTTTACCTCACATTCAATAGCTTTATACTGTCGTATGTCAAATATTCTCGATAGATGTGCTCAATGGTGTGCTTCAGATCCTAGAACGGCATCTCTAACTCCTCGAGTGTAGGAAGTGGTCCTTTGCCATAGTAGTAGTCCTTGAGATTTTGTTGGAAAACTCGGTAGTTGCAAAGGTCGTGTCCTTTCTTTTTATAGAGAGGTGTAGCACCCTGATTTTTGGAATGGACCACAAAAAAGGCAAACCCTAATTAGCTTCCTACTGGGCTTGAGGGCCATTAAAAGGGGCCTTGTTTCTTTTCCTCTGTGCACAGCCTTTCCCCAATTAGGATCTCTCCCATCTCCATCTTCTATCACTCCCCCCATGAGGCCAGCGCAAGGACCACGGCAGGGGGCGGCGGTGGCCGGCACCACGACAGGCAGTGGCAGTGGCCGCGCTGCCATAGTAGACGGTGCCATGGTAGGCGACGATTGGGCTACCACGACAGGCGACGCTACTGGGGCACAGGTGGCGCATGGCGGCGGCACGAACTGAGCAGTGGCGTAGGCCATGTAGCATGGCCGGGGCTGCACTCTTCTTAATATTAGGGCTGCTATGCTTTAGTTCCCTGATATCATGATCCATTACTTATATGATGTTGTATGTGAGCCATAATGGATTTTATATAATATTCGTTAATCTAACTAATAATCACTTATAATGTAATAAAACTTGGATGATTGACAACTTTGTGTGAGCTATATTGTAATACTCCTTTTAGATTAACTCCTAGGTCTCTATCACCATATTATCATTCCACATCACCCATATCGGGAATGAGGCTCTTCTATTTTTAACTTTTGTAAATCCTTTCACTTCTCATAAACCTTATCTTAGTCTTTTCCTTAATTTCCTTAAATTCATTTTATACAATATGATAATAAAATAACAATTACCCAGCTTGAGGTTACCCACATATAGAGGAGATTGCCACCCATGTAGTAATGTAGGGGGCGTACACTTTCATTACTTAGGATATTACACCCTGTCTATAATTATACAATTGAGAACAGTGACGTGTCTGACTATTCTTGTATAATCAGGTATGTGGGAAGAAATCACCGGTGACATTACCATAACTTGCTCAATAACAAATTGTCTCTAATTCCAGTATTTCTGTTACCTCTATCTCCGATCCTTATCAGTGTTTCTGATAAACTAGTTTCATTACACTTAACCTGTGTCAATTACTTGCTTCATTACTTGTCCTTTTCATACCTTGCTTGCGACCGTTGTTGGGTACTTGTTAAGATTTCTAAATCTCACGCTTGCTCTTTCCATTCTTAGTAAAAAGCCAGTGGAGTGATCGTAACATGTACGGGTGGGAGCATTCGAGTTTTCAACACCATGGTTTGCCACAATTTATGTTATCTTATTTACTATTTATTTCGTTAGAAGTGGACCGGTCCCATATTTCAAGCATTAATTATAGCTTCTGCTGGTTCTCTAATAAAGTACTCTTAAATTTTTATTTTTTTTGTAATTTCTATTGTTGCTTTCATAATTATTCTTTACTTTGACGATGATGTTTTATAGTAGTACCTTATATTGGTATGTGAGGTGCTACAAGAGGACACCACCTAGGCTTGTTATCCTTCCGTACAGAAAGTTTGCCCTTGCTCTGATTCGAGTACTACTTGGAACTCTGTGGTTCCTTATTACTTATAGCCAAGACCTCCTTGGAACTTTTGGCTTCGGGCTTTTAGCCCTTTGTCTTGTTCTTGGATTTCTTAGCTTTCTAATCCTTCTTTTTCCTACCTTCGCCTGCATCTGTAGGACTTTTGTCGGCTCGATCGATAGTTTCACTCCACTCGACAGCTTCAGGAATAGTCGCATATCAATCAGCCATCTTGAAGAGCTCGGCGATGGTAGTTAGAGGATTCAAAGCGATGTCTTTAGTGAACCTTCTATTGCGGACTCCCTGCTTAATTTTCCATGACATGTTCTCCTCCTCCTACTGCTCAAACAACAATCATGTAAAAGAAATTCGATGGGATTTTGAGACCCATCAAACTTCTCCATGTTTACCAGCCGAAATCGTAATGGCCAATGAACTACTCGGAGATTAGGCGTAAATGCCTGACATTTGGTAACAAGATCATGATGCCTCCTTTGCGAAAAAGGTGATTGGCTTCTCCAGGCGATCGTACTCGATGACGCCTGGCAATCAATGGACCCGACTTGTGATAGGTCTCGTCCATACTAGAGTAATATTCATCGTATTCCATCTATCACTGTAGATTTCTTGCTCGAAGTGGAGAATGATCACTACCTTTGGAAGCTTGCCGATCTTGTGATGTTTGAAGAACTCTTCTTTGACTAGAGTTATGGTTAGGAGAATGATGTGACTTGTCATCGTATCAATTTCCATGAGGTGAGTTATTTGAACGACTAGTGCTTATCGTAGTCATACCTATTCGACTCCCAAAATGGTGTCGGCATGGATGCTCGAGCCTGTCCATCATGCTCCAGAGTCTTTGTGAGATCCCCTTAGCAAAATGGTCATAACCTGGCACTCGTGCAAGCTCTTGAGTTGGGTTTTCGAGCAAGTCATTTATGCGCTGAAGCTCTTGAGCCTCCTTAAATTGATACAAGGTGTGCCCAATCAAACTACTCTGGGCTACCAATCTTCTCCTTTGGATGGTCTCAGGATCTTCTACGTTTGAGGCTGGCTGAGTCTGCCTTAATGGGGGAGCGATTATTTCAAGAATTTCTCCCATGCTCATCAGAGTACTGATCTCGTTCATCACCGGAGGTCTCCTCACCATCACCATGAGGGGTCGCAGTGTGTGAGTGGCGGAGAGCATTCTCAACCCTACCTTTAGGAGAGCAATCAGTATCTGAGGGGAGGGCAAAGACCTCCATAATGTAATCTCCACTTGTGTCAGATACCTCCTAGCTTGAGGAGTCGTCCAACGACAACGCCTTGCAGCTTGGAGTAAACCCCTCCAAGAAGGGGAATTCCAGGTTATAACCGTCTTCAGTCGGAGTTGAGCCCTACGATGGTATTGACAGACTCGCAGGGAGCCCCCCATTATCTGCAAGGACAACCAAAGGGTGACGACCACCAGATGACAGTGAAGCCCTAAAATGCCAGATTCTAGGACTTGTTCAACCTAATCGGACGGCCGCTAAGAGACTCGAACATTTGGAGGCAAGTCTCTCATCATGTTGCAAGCCCTATTTATGATCGGATTGACCCTTTCTCTCTAGGGAAACTAGTTCTCCATTGCATGTAACGATGTGTGGATAAAGATCCCTCCTCAATCTATCCGTGGTGCGATCTCCAAGATCTCGTATGGATATCTAGAGACAGCCTCACCATCAGATGAAAGCATGCTCTGCTCGTAGTCATAGCATGCATCCATGGCAAGATCTGCGTAGTCGGTCAGGTCGAACTATTTCTCCTCATTCCACTCTCCTGCCATGAGGACATCAGAAAGAATAGAATTTGTCGACGAGAAATAACCATAGTTTGGAAGGTTCAAACTATTCTTATTTTATTACAGCATGACAGGGGTAGATATCGAATTAACTCTTTTCAACTATTTTTTAAAAGACTTTTTCCAGCTGATTTACCATTCTCTTGCAAAAAAAAAGAGAGGAAAAAATGTCAAGTGCCATTCATTCTATTCAGACTGCATTTCTCAGTACATTAGCAGGCTAGCCAGCACGTCATCGCCATCATATGAACAGCAGCAGATGCACCATCTAGTACTGCAACACAAATGATGAGTTGCATCATTGCATGCATGCACATTGCCATCAAACAAGAACTCAGGAAGCATCCTAGACTACTTCCAATGATAGTATGAAATCAAGCCTGGGTTCAACACATCTGCATCACGCAAGTAACAAGTTGTAACAATAGAAGAAACGAAGCAAGGTACCAAACTACCAATTTGCAAGTTGGCAGCGCAGCAAGAGACAAAAGAAGCATCCAAGGAAATCTCCAAGATGCTTGCAGAGAGACAGGCCTGAGGCATCTGCATCTCCAATTAATTTACCTTAATGAGTTTACTAGACATGTAGAGAGAGGCTTAAGCATAGTGAGATAGAGAAGAATAATTGAGAGGGAGCTGGGAAGGTGTTAATATGCATGGCTTGACATGCATTTTGTTGCTCATAGAGTAACAACAGCAGAAACACCAAAGTAACTGACTGTTTGGGGAGTGGCCTCTGTCATGGCTCAATCGGCCCACCATGCACAAGCCTAAATATGTATATAACAAAAATACATGTCCACGTAGGCAATGCCAAAGAAATAATTTGTTTGCTCTCACTAGTAAAAACCTCAAGGAGATATTTATGTAAACACCTTCACCTTTGGTTATATATATGGCCTATAAGGCACCATGGGAGAAAATATTTTGTGTGAAAAAGGCTAAGGTTGAGTACGGCGCATCCATTATACACCTCTCCCCTCTCTTTGAGTTTTCGGCTCCAGATGCCCTCCTCGGGCTTCCCAAAGCTCCGGTATCTATTATTTGGCTCGTAACCATAACACAGACAAAATGCAACTCATTTGCATATGTTGTGATGAACAATACAATTATGACTTATGAAGCATCTAAAGGTACTTAATTACTTGCAAAGAGAGATTTGTATGCTAAAGGGCCCATTTGGAACATATAAATTTCACCAGAAACAATTCAATTCTTATATAAAACGAAAAAATTCCGAATTCTAAATGGGACTAATTAGCTATTGATGTTGTTCATTGCTAATGACGACCCCAAGATTAAGCTAAAGTAGGCCCCCAAAAAACTAGAAATAATATTTTATAATGCAACAAAACATATAAATTGCTCAGGTCTCCAAGGCTCAAGTGTGTAACTCATATTGGTTGTTCATGTAATTCCAGTATAGGCATATGTACATTGACAGCTGCATGCACGCTGATGCCACACTCATCAAGAGAACAAAACAAAAGAAGGAAAAGAAAAGAGAAGTTACACTCACCTAGCTAGCTAGTACTATATGTCGCACTTGCTAGTATCTTACAAGTTACAAGAAACAAAGATAATCAGAGTAGCATGCAGTAGATCGATACATCGATCATCGAGTTAACTAACCAAATTAATACCAAATTACCACTAAACTGCATTGCACGGATACTTTTCAAAAGTCACGTATCAGTATCAGATACCATATTGGATACAGATACTCCTCAGATACGTATCTTGGTCGTATCCTAATTTTTTTGAATTTTTAAAAAAGAAAATAATTCCGTACTTCACCAATACTTCGTGGATACCCCATTGATACATATAACCTAATTTCTACCCTATGCCAGATCATTCACACCTCCCCCCTTAGTCCCGCACACCTCCACTTCTCACGCCGGCGCCTCCACGCTGCCACCTCCCCTCCACGCCGCCGACTCCACACCGCTGCCTCCCCTCCACGGTGCCAACTCCCTCTTCACGCTGTCGACTCCACGTCGCTACCTCCCCTCCATAGCACCACTGACTCCACGCCACTGCCTCCCCTCTACAGCGTCTCTTCCCCTTCACGCCACCTACTCCACGCCGTTGCCTCCCCTCCACACTGCAGCCGACTCCACGCTGCTGCCTCCCCTTCACGGCGCCACCTCACCTTCGGATCCAGTTGCCCAATCCTCACCGACCGCTCCCACCTCAAGGTTGTGTATGTATGGCATATTCTTTTATGTGTTTGTTAGTGATTCACTGATTTGTACAATGCTCTAGGTTGTAATAGTTGTGTATCATTCAGTGTTTGATCTAGTCAGATCATGGCATCTGGTAGTATGTCATGCAGCACTGGTACTAGTGCATCTCCAGCCCCATCCAGTGGAGCCACCTTGGCCAGAAACATCCTAAATGCTGCTCGTGTGGTACCTCCAATTGACAATTAAAAGAAGCTGCTTTGGAGTTATGTTGAGTTGCTAGAGAAGACTGGGAATGGCGCAGGAGGGAATGCACGATCTAGATGTAGGCTTTGTGATCACATTATCCATAGGAGTTACTCTAGAATTAAAGCACATCTTTTGAAGATAGAAAATTATGGTGTGAAGTTTTGTCTAGAGGTTACAGTCGATGTTCTTACTCAACTTCATGTAAAATTGCTAAAGCGGAGTAGTGATTGAGAGAAGGTTACCAAGGGATGTTCTGCTGCCGATAGAGAGGGTGAGTGCGAGGAAGAGAAAAGGGGTTTCGGCTATTGAATCAAGCTTCCATAATGAACCTCATAGCCAGCTTGACGCTTTGATTGCTATGATGTTCTTTACCGCAGGTTAACATCTTTTTGCACTAAATAATTTTGTTATCTTACAATGTTAGATTGTTAATTACATTTAGAAATTAATTTGAACCTTTGTTTATTTGTAGGCATACCTTAAATGTGGAGTGTTCCAAATGTCATATTCTTTGCACCTTTTTAGGTATTATAGTGAAACTTGGCTTGGTGAAGTTCCAAATCGCCAAGCTCCTCATATGGACATTGAGATTTTGGATATGAGGAATAAATGCTTCAAGAGGTTTTTTTATTGATTATGTGTTGGGATATATCAAACAACAAATTGCAGATTTCTCTTTATTTGGAAGTGGATTTAATTCCTTTGTCTCAATTGATGATAGAGCCCATCTAGAACCAAAGCAATGGTGGACAATTTATGGTAACTATGCCCCAGATATGACAAAATTAGCATTGAGGTTACTTGGGCAGCCAACATCATCTTCTTGCGCTGAAAGAAACTGGAGTACCTATGGTTTAATCCATAGTTCAATGAAGAATAGGTTCTACACTTACCTTCTTTTCTTAATTTACCATTTCTTATACAAGCATTGGATTTCATTGCAATTGCATTGTTGTAGGCTTAATCCTAGACGTGCTAAGGATCTCGTATTTGCGCACCACAACTTATGCCTTCTTTCAAGGAAATCTGAAGAGTATTACACTGGCCCATCAAGAATGTGGGATGTTAGAGGAGATAGATTCAAGTTCTTTGATGGCGGTGCTCAATTCCTTCAGCATGCTGCCCTCTCACTAGATGAACCGGACCTTGAGAGAGTACTATAAGATCTTGGGGTGCTGGACTTGTCTCCATCAGATGTTGGACCTTTGGTCCAATCAGAGACAACTCTACAGAATAGAAGCAACAATTAGACTACACATTTATGTTCTGTCATGTCTTCTATCTAGCTATCTTATTATCATATTATGTAATAATTATGATCTTATGGACTTACGGTTTGTTGAATTTGAATACTAGGAGTAGTTGCTGTCTGTTGGATTTATCAAATTATGAACTAAGTTTATTTACTAAGTGGTATGTCGAATATTTATTACCTAGCTATCATGACTTATGATTTTTACTTATTTCATTATTTGTGTACAAGTACTTATCTATTCTCTTATTCTTCACAGATGGTTCATTATATTAGTCTAATAGCCAAGAGGGAAAACTGAATAATCAAGCAATTTGCTACATCAATATTAAGATATTCTTGGTTTCTCAATTCCTTATAAAAATTCATTAATTTCTTATTTTTATCTTTATTTTATATATATATATATGTATATGTATCGCCGTATCGGTATTTTTCAGAAAATGGCGAATCGCGGTATCGCGTATCTATATCCATATCGGAGTATCGGGGCAACATAGCCACTAAATAAATCTTTTTCTTAGATTACTTGGAGATGGTGTCGTAGTAGTGGCTCCTCCTGACCTCCTCCGGCGCGATGAAGGACTCCGGGCAGAGGCCGGCGACGTTGAACACGACGTCGTCGATGGTCCACGCCTCCTCCATCCGCGTCACCACGCGCGCCACGCCCACGTCGGCGCCGAACCGGGCCAGGTGCGCCACCGAGCTGCCGGCGTGCGCGACGACCGCGACGGCGCCGACGGCGGAGTCGACGGCGCGGTAGTCGGCGACGCGGGAGGCGACTGTGGTCTCCCAGTACATGGCGGGCGCGCCGGGCGTCTGGATGCGGGTGAGCTGCGAGTCCTCGAGCCGCGCCAGCAGGCCGCTCCGCTGGCTGAAGTAGCCCGTCATGCCGTGCCGGATCACCTCCGCCGTGCCGTCACTCCAGCTCGACAGCACCGACGGCCCCACATCGATGCGCAGCGCGAAGCAGTCCTCGCCGTCCACCTGCTTCTCGCCGACGTGCTCTGCCGCGGAGAACACCGACGCGATCGTCACCGGGTCCAGCCCCTGCCACGAACGCATGCACCGACGGTCAGCAGCTCGCACGTGGGCGCTTCTCATTGGTTCAAACATTATACATGTACATCACTATACTACTCTACTTTGCTAACTTTGTGTACTACCATTCAAGTGCATGTACAATTTTGCTGCACTGAATCAATCTGAATGCAGACCTGAAACTTCAAACTTTTCATTTCATTCTGTTCCGCATTTTTTTTGTTTGTTTGGTTTGGCAGAGTGTAGGTTAGGTGTGCACAGTAATGGATTATCAATGTATCATAAATGCACAAAGGTTTCATAACTTTCATGACATGGCCTCTTTCTTACTCAGACAACTTCATTACTGTGGAACATTGTTCATATATAGGATGCCTGTGAAGCTGAGCAGATTCAATTGCCTTGCTTTGGTATCTTTTCGGTGTCCTAGCATGTAGTGTGTGATTATGTACAAAAT
Source organism: Melocanna baccifera (assembly GCA_036346265.1). NCBI lineage: Eukaryota > Viridiplantae > Streptophyta > Magnoliopsida > Poales > Poaceae > Melocanna > Melocanna baccifera. The sequence continues at coordinate 9,329,391 of CM070705.1, read as the reverse complement.
AAATACTAATATGACAGAAGAATATGATGTGTTCCATCCCCATGTTCATCTGGATCGGCTAATTACTTGCCAAAAAGGTATATCTGTAGATGATAACCTAATAAAGAATTGCCATAAATCTGATTGGAATTCAAAAAGACTGAGCAAACTGTTTGGTTGGCTGCATGGTTTCAGAAAATAGCATGGGTGGATGCATGACCTCACTCTAAGCTGTTAACATGATCTCCCATATTCCCCAGAAGCATAACTTTGCTTGCCACGTTGAGCTAAGGGCAGCTTAAACGAAGTCTAAATCAATTGATTTATTAGGCCAGTTGAACTAACACTCAGGACAGTTAGACCTACTCAGATATGAACTACTGGCCTACTACCGCTGCTGCTGCTGCAACCTACAATTATTGAAACTGTTTGGTGAACGTTGAAGATTTCAGGAATCAGAATGCATCTCTTGAGCATCCAAATTTCCTATTGCCAAGCTATTCAAGCTAGATTAGCTAACAATAGTATCTGAAGACTTTCAAAGGACAGGTCAATTGGTCCAATCACAATCACATAGGCCACACTGTGTCATTTGGTCTCCTTCAGAGGACTGGATTAGATGTTTGTTCAGCTCAGCTAGCTGCTCAGTTTCTTGAAATATTCAACAGAAGGTTAATGACGTGTTCAACACTAGGCTAATGATGCGTTAAGCCAATTTACCGTACTCAACTTCCAACATGAAAGAAGATCACTAGGATGCTCGGTACTAGTCTTTCACAGATTTCAGAGACAAATCAACAACTATCCATTTGCCAATTGCCCAAGATATGCATGAACAAATGCACCAAGTTCTGCAAGTCAATCCATATATATTGTTACTTAGCAGGAGGCAGTGGTCTAAACTCTAAACATTCAGACATGCATACCCAATGATTTCATACTCCTAGCAATACGTACTCTTACTTATCATATACCACTTAAATGAACAAGTTATACATCTTTATTCTTTTAGGCATACTCTAATAATAATTATAAGATACTCCAAAGCGAGTTCTGTGAAAAATTTAATCAAAATCCGCTTTTTATAGTATAATATATGTATATATTTCTTTTATATATGGAAAATGATATATAGCAACAATAAAGATCTCCGATGAAATTCTTTCAACCATGTTGTATGGAAGTGTCTTAGAATTAGTATTTAATGGAAGTGCCATACAACATTCAACTATTTTTTTAGAAAAAAATTAGTCAAATTTTCTACCATTCAATTTATACCAAGATTCGTGCTCCTACACACCTCCATCTCCATCTCCAGCGAAGATCCGACGAGGCTCTCTATCGTCTTATTCTCCAATCATCGCCATCACCAGCATCTTCAACGTTGGTACCAAGTTAGGGTTTGAGTTCACCAGTTAGAGTTGGGTTCACTAGTGGCCACTGGACTTAGAGGAATGCCGGGGTGATAGCGGGCAGCGACGGTGCGTTGAGATGGTGGTGATGCGGGCGGTGGCAATAGGCGGCACAACACAGGAGGTGATGGAATATTAGGTTCGGCGTGGGTTGGATCGGCAATGGGGGGAAGAGGGGGCGGTGTGGCGAGGCGGCGAAGGTGTCGCCAACCAAGGGTGGTGGAGACGATGGCAGTGGCCACAATGGAGGCGTGCGGAGCTCACCAGGGAGAAAGAAGAAGCGAGGCACAAAGGCAGAGGAGCTCGTCGGAGCGCGATCGTGGTGGGAGTGCTCACCAAAGCTCGTGTGGCACACCAGCGGCTGCATCGGCGACAGTGTGGCGAGGTAAGGGAAGGCAGTGAACTACGGTAGCATCAACTGAGCTCATGCGATCTGGATTTGGGAGGAGTTGAAGTTCGTTTTACTCTTACACAGAAAAGTGAGAAAGGAGGTGAACCATTGGATGGAAATCTGACATTGCAAAAATCAACTATTTTTTCTTACAAAATCATTCGGTTGTTACCTAGACACCCTATTTATATATATATATGTGTCTAATTATCATCTGAATATTTTCTTTAAAACAATCATATAAATTTATAACATTTAGATTAAAATTCAAAGGTCAATTATCCTTCCCCTTTTCCTATATAACCCATCTACCACCTAACCCTATCACTCGACCTCGCCGCCTCCTACCCCACGCCCCCGGCCCCACCGCTCCCTCCGTGACACCACCCCGCGCCGCCCATTCCCACGGCCTTCTCCTCCTTTCTCACCGGAGAAACTTCACACGCCTTCCACCGCCACTCGCCCCCCCCCCCCCCGCGCCCCCTCCTCCACCACCCACGACTAACGATGCCCCCGCCGCCTCGCTGCGCTGCCCCATACCTCTCCCCGCCCAACCTAATGCCGATACCTTCCACTACCGCCGCCCTCTAGCATCGCCCACCACCCTCGTACCCTGCCCGTTGCCCCCCACTGCCACCCACCGCTCCCCAGCCTCCCTCTATGCCTGGGGAAATAGTAAGCCCTAGGCACGGAGGGTAGGATTCTCCTATTAGGCTCACCAGTGAGGAAGAACAAGATGTCGCTGAAGAAGAAGGTGGAGGTGATAGTGCAAGGATCTTCGTGCATATCCAAAGGTTAGAAATTTGGATGATTTTTTGGAATAAAATATCCAGATGATATTTATCAAAAAACCCTTTATATATACCTATGTTTATTGTATTTATACGGCCATTTTGATTGTGATGTATAAAGTAAGAAAAGGTAAATAGATTGAAGGGGGAACTAGTGCCAATATAATGTCAGTGGCATGCAGTGGCAACCTGGAGCGCGCGCCGGAGGGGTCGCGCGCCGCCGCCGCGGGCGGCGTGGGCACCGAGCCACGGCGTGCGGCGCCACGCGACGCGGCCATCGCAGCCGGCGGAGACGGCGTGCCCGGCCACGGCCATCTCGACGAGCCACATGTCCGGTACGAGCTGCCACGCCACGAAGCACCCCTCGTGGCCGCCGCCGGCGGCGCCACCGCCGGGTTCCTGCGCCATGGCCATCCGCACCCTCCCCGCCGCGTACATGCTCTTCACCGTGCCCTCGATCTTGGCGCACCGCGCCGTCGCCCGGAACTGCTCCATTATATACTGCGCCGACGACGCCACCTGCAAGCACACGCACAAGCACAAACACATGCACACGCATAAACGCAAGAACTCCAAGAGAGCAAGGGGCAGGACATGGCCATGCAGCGCGGTGCACGTACGTGGCGGGGGTGGCGTGGAAGGACGGGGACGGGGGAGAGCGGGCAGGCGAGGACGGACAGCAGGACGCGGAGGTCGGCGGAGGGGCGGCCGTCTCCGTCTCCTCCTCCGCCGCCGGAGAGGAAGCGGAGGGGGATGCGCGCCCGGGCCCACCGGTGGAGCACGGCGTGGATTCCTGTCTTCCGCCTCGCCCGCGCCACCTCCTCCTCGCCGCCGCCCGGCTCCTCCGCCAGCGGGGCCAGCGGCGGCGCCATGGACGCCCTCGCTGCTCTGCTTCTTGGATTACTCTTCTTGACAATGCGTTTGCTTTCCTACTGCCTCACACTGCTTGAGAGCTTGCTGTTCTGCAGTTACAAGGATTAACGAGAGGAGGGAAGACAGAAACTTGTTAAGAGGACTTGCTTGTTTGGATGTGGGCCCAGAAGGGTCGGTGTGGGGCTCACTGGCAGTAGGTGGTGGGGGTGTGGTTGTGTGTATGGAAGGTGGGGCCAGTGTTTAGGGAGCTTTGAAGGGAGGCAAGAGGTGGAGGAGGGGGGTTGTCAAAACCTTGTTGGGCTTGAGAAATGGTATGGACTGAAAATTTTGGTGCCTTGAAGGCTTGGAGTTTGTTTGTAAGTCTAGTGACTCCGTTAGATCTTTAATTTTCTACACTATATCAGGTGTGGATAAATAGAATAACATACAGTATGTATTGGATAAGAAGAAAGCGGATTTGCGAATGTACATTCATTATCAATGAATGCGAACCTACGATTAGCGTCAATTAGCATGACATCACTGTTAAGTGCGAGAACAAAGAAGAACAATGATCACAGTGACGTTTCAGTTTAGCAACAAGAACTTGTTGCTGATGTGGTAACGCCTCCTGACTGATGGCCTCCTGACCTGAGAATCCACATAATCGTTGGCTGAATCAATCAGTCGTGTCAAGTCATGGCTCCTGAATGATCAGAGGCTCTGAGCCCCCATCACAACTACTACATCACATTACATTGTATTGCAGGCCGTTTCCTTCAGGATGATGGCAGAATGAAGGCGACTCTGCAACTCTTGCCGTAGTGGCACACATTCTTTACAGAGAGATGCGGCCAGCCATGCGTGTGTTGATTTTTCATTGTGCTTCTGTTGGATGTAGAAAGTGGAGAGGCTGAGGGTGACTTGGTAACTAGATGTACACCTTACCTACTTTTCTTCTGTATTGGCATGCATTAGGAGTTCATTTTGTACTGAAGAAGAATCCAAGCTTTTACCTTTTTGGTTCTTTGTAGGACAGTGAGCCACGGCTATTTGAATAGATTATAACACTCTGCAAAGGTATACAATTTTACCCACAAGATATGATTATCTCATAATATCGGTCATTACATGCTTCCATAGACGTGTGACCGAAAAACCATAACAAGGCCTTTACAATGCTTAGTTCCAATATTTTTCCTTGCTTCAGAGGTATGAATCCTTCAGCACTAAGGTACCCCTGTTGTTAGGGTAAACCCCCTATCGGCGAGTGCGCACTCCATATAAGGGCAAGGACCTTTCGAGTCCCTCCCGGACAATGACCCCTATAGGTTTACCCCCATTACATTTTACCGGGCAATGACCCCATAGGCTATCCCCAACTTGTTACACTGGCATAGAAGTCTACACCGAAACCAAACAAATTAGTTGGCCAGGTCTGTCCCATACTAGATTTGTGGCTGCATTATTGGGTGTGGAAATGAGCGCATACAAATTCGGTCCTTAATCAACTCAGGTGAGACAAACCAACAATCCAGACCTTGGGTAATACCTGCTCCGGTCTCAAACCAACCACTCGCCCGAGTCTCCACCATTTTATGTAAATTCCTAGTCTCTAATGGTAACCCATGTTACCACTACCATTATCATGTTTCAGGTTTCAGTTGGCAATATTTGTATCATATTTACTATTTCTTCTAAAGCATATCAGCATTATTACCATTATAAGTATCCTATGGTGATAAGAATAAAAAGTCTTCTCAAGGAAGTGATATAAAAGGGTATCAATTGTATGGTGCAGCTAAGCAATGTACATAAAACTAGGTCAAGCATGCACTTGTATTTGAAAGCAACGTATTGCATTTGAAAACTAAATTCAACATGATCAATTATAAGGATTTGCCTTATTTTCTGATGTCATTAGTCTTTTCTCTGTAGGCTTTCGGTATGTTCTTGGTTACTTTAATTTCTCCTGCAATTCTTCCATTAACCAACTTGCTAAGTCCGAATACTAGCGTAGAAAAATGAATGCAAATAAGTTTCTGCTTTACAGAATGCAAGCTAGGAACAAAATACGATAAAATAACCAAAAAGACATAAAGAAAATAGGTTTAGGCAAAAAGGTTTAAGTGGTGTTTGGTTTGGCTAAATGAAGTTGGAAATAGGCTAGATGGGTTTGAGATGGTCGAGATGGTTATATATGTGTTGGCGGGTTTTCTATGAATAGCAAGAGCCTGAACAATATTGGGCCTGGGGTTATAATAGCATTTGGGCTGGTTAAGGTTTTATTAGAGTCTGGGATGGTGAAATGGAGCTAAAAATGGTTTAAATGAGCTTGAAATGGTCTATATATATATTGCATTTTTCATGAATAGTAACATGTTGTTACTGCTCATCACAGGTTGGCTGGAACAGTAACAGGTCTATACTATTTTACTATGGGTCAAGTTGTAGCAATAACGGATTTTAGGTTTGCTGTTTATGGCAGATATGGTTTTCTACAGTACCGGGTCGGTTCAGAATGAACAGTGTTTACACAAGAATGGCCTAGCCTGAAACTTGGCCTGGTTGGCGCTGCGCGTTGGACCATTACTATGCAGCCCATGACCTGCTACTGTGCAGTCATCTTCCTCCTTTCAACGTTACTGTAGTGGCTAAACAGAGGAATGCTGACGGCGAGCAATTTGCGACGGGTGTGCTAGCTTCCAATGGCAACCAAAGGTATGGATGGAATCAAGGGAGAGAGGGGAACCCATTTTTGGGCTTAGTAGTGGCCAGTTCTTATTCTAGATGACCAACAATGAGGGAGTCTTCACGGGGCTTCACCATGGCACAGGAGCTGTGGGAGGGCTAACCAGCAGCAAGGAGAGGGTGGTTTAGGCATCTCCGGGACATGAGGGTGATCACGGTGGGGTCGGCTCAGGCTACAATGCTCTGTGGTGGGCTATCCACGGCAAGGGGCTTAGGTCCAGTGGTGGAGCTTGTCATTGGTGAGCTACGGGCTTGGAACATCTAAGACAAGGTCAAGGTTGGGTTCAGGGGATCCTAGTGGTGCTATAGGTGAACTTAATTGAAGAATGGCGAAGGTTAGCGGTGAATTGGGGTTTTGGGCTTACTGTCATCTTGCCTGTGATTCCTCATAGGCGACGACGCCGTATTGGCTGGAGGTGATAGTGGCGGTGTGGATGAGCTGTGGAGTAGCTATGGAAGCTAATAGCGAGGCTGCTCTGGCTTTATAGGGTTAGGAAGGCAGTGGGAGCAGTGAATTGCTTGATGTTATGGTGGTGCATGGTTAACAGTGCGGCATGCTTTGGGATGTTCAGCAATCTTTGAGGCTCAACTTGCGTCACGATGCCACTTTGGCCTTTGTGCTCCTCGATTAACGAGTGGTAGTGGTCAAGAAGGGTGGGTGAGGCTTGTTGGTTGTGAGAGGGTCGGAGTTGTAGTGCGGAAGGGATGAGCAGAGCGACCATGGCACATGGCCAGGTGACAGGATGGCCAAATAAGGAGGATAGAAGGTTGACAGGAGCTCAGTATAGCAGTACAATGGGAGGGTTGCAGCGGCGAGCGCCTTCGTGGCAGCGATGGCAAACGGGAGCGTGCCGAGTGGAGGGGTGGAACAGGGGAGGAGGCAAAGAGTGGAAAGGTGCCAAAGGCCAAAGAAAACGGAAAGGCTAAGATAGGAAAGCATAAAAGACCAGGGAAATGCCAAATTGGGAAAGTTTTTGAATTAGGCAAAAATTCAAGAAAAAAATTCATTTTTTTATAAAATTTACAGTTTGTTTCAACTATTGCTATGTTAATTATATTAAGGATATAAGGGTATTAGTGTCTTTCTCTATTTTTGGGTTTGATCTTATATCCCTTGTGTCTCTTGAGTATTGTACTATATATTGCCCCTTTGGGTTGTGCAGTACATGAATGATTTATTTATTCATCAATAGATCTAACATGGTATTTATTCATCCTATGAATATAAATTGCTTGAATGTAAATTGAGCATAAGAAAACAAATCATAATGACACGGTTCTTTTTTACCGTGGTGTTCAGAGACTTATCGGTTTCCCCTAATCCACGTTGAGGTAAGCCCAAATGAAGTGAACTGGCTCCACGAATTAAGCAAAACACATCAATTCCACTAGTGGTAGCTCTTTTCCACTCCGGGTAGGTGAACTCCAACTTTTACAGCACGTTGGGCCTTCTCACAAGCTTCTTTGAGAAGATCATCGGACATGACACCTCCAACGCTGTCTAGGAGTTGATAACCTCCGAGAGTAATAAGCCAAACTCCTTGCTTGACTCTCACCACGTTCAATGAATGCACAAACTCAAGTAGATACAAAATCCACCTCTAGATACAACACATGCAACTAGAGACTTCTCTCCTTGCTCACAAGGTGCAACACATGCACAATTGAGTAGAAAAGCTTACACTAGTTCAAGAAAGTAAAATGAGGAGGCAAAAATTGTATTCCAACCAGCCAAGGGGGTATTTATAGCCCACACCATAAAAACTAGCCATTGGAAGCAAAACCCTTGAAAAATGAGCATTTGAAGTGCTACCGCCATTCTAGAAGCGGTACTACCGTTTTCCATTACAACGGTTAGAAAAATAGCCGTTATTTAGTATTTGCGGTACTACCGTAGTTATAAAACTGGTACTACCATTTTTCAAAATTACCGCAGTTATAAGAGCGGTACTTCTATTTTCGGTTTTTCAACACAGACGACACTCGGAAAAATGGGCACAACTTTTGACTCCGATGTCGAAATTGAGTGATCTTAGACTCCATAGAAAGCTTCTTCAAAGAGCTGCACAATCCATCTATTTGTATGATCTCAAACATATTAGATTAATACACAAATTGTAAGAGATCCAATGAGTCATTACCATAGTCTAAATCTAAGGAAATAGCAACAAACAATCTTAGACCATGCTAAGGGATAATGCATGATCTCCAACTTTTGCAAAATATATTAACAAACTTAGATCTGCCACAAGGATAAAGTACATGGAGTTTAACTATTTGCAAAATACATTTACAAAGTATAGTCACATGTTATAAGGATTAGATGCATGGGCCTCAGCTACTTGCAAAACACATTCATAAATAATGACATTATGCCACGGACTCAGCTAGAACAAGCAAGATTGAGCAATCAACATATGATGAAACTCAAGCTACTAGACAAGACCCCTCTTAATAGTATAGCAAACCTATACTACCAATCCGGTCTTCTAACCGAACACTAAGATCGGTAAAAGACTAGAAATATATTCTTAGTCCTAACTAGTTATACCTTTGCCTTAAACATCCTCTTAAAGTTTGATGATGCACACCTTCACTTTAAATTCAAGTCATTGTCTTCTTTTGACTTGATGATCAACTCATGATCATATCTTTTTTGAGATCTTGATGTGCATCAACACATAATGCATCTCCTATTAGACATGCATCAATATATGATGCATTCTCTTCTTGATGGTCTTCAACTCATAAAGCCATCTAAAGTTTTCATCGTCTTGAAACATGACCTATTCATCTAACTTATGGAAAAAATTAGTCACACAATGTGATTATCATTAATTACCAAAATATACCATTAACTTTTAATGACGGGTCTAGATTCTTCAATCTTTTTTTGTTAATTGATGACAATCACCATAATTGCAAATAATTGAATATAAAACCATCAAACTCAAAGTGCGGTACTACCGCCATTATAAGTTTGGTAGTTCTACTCTCCAGTAGTTCTGATTTTTGGTGCGGTACTTTCGTTTGTCTTGAGGACCAAAACTTGGTCCTTTCTAGAAAAATCATACCGCCCATAAATCTAGAACTTCCATGGTCTGGTAGTATCTCTCATGAGTTGCGGTCATACCGCTCTGTGGTAGTTGCACCGTTCAAACTCTGGTACAATCATTTTCAGAGAGATTAAGTGTTTCAAGGGGTGCTCTCTGAAATAAAATGTTCCGTCAACTACACATCGGAACTTCCAAGTTCCAGTAGTTCCACATTACCATCCCGGTCATATCGCACTGTGATAGTACCGCTAGATACATACCGATACTACCGATTTTCCTGTCAACACACAGTTGGTTTTTGAATTTAAATTCAAATGCATGCTGACCTTTTATCTTGAGCCATGTCGATTTTCTTATCAATCTTAGCATACATCTCCAGATAGTCAAACGAATTTTGGAACTAAACCTTTCAATTACTTGACATACATGTTAGCCCCTTTTTGCAAACACAAATAATTGAGTATAAAGTAATATGAGTATATATGAACTACACAAGTTTTATATACTCAAAGGATATGTTTCAAAGTAGAGATCCCGATATATGTAGAAAAAGAAGCATGGATCAATACTAATAAAACCATAAAATATAGAGTGAACTCCCCCTAAATATGTGCATATAAGAATGTATAATGAAAACATATGCACATATTCATTTTAGACTTTTGGTGGAGTTCGATCTATATTTTATATCTAAGAAATGCACTAAGATATAGGAATGTAATGTAGAATGCATATCTCTATAATTTTCACTTCTTCATTTAAATGAGACTAAGCCATATTATAATCATTCAAACATGTTAGTCTTATAATTGCATTTGTCATTTATTACATCCAAATGAGACTAGATAATATCATAACTAATGCATATTACTCATATAATTGTATTTGTCATTATCATCAAAACTAACTTAATGGAGCTTGAGCTTACGATGGGCTTCTTCGTCACCGGCTTCTTCTCCACCTTGGGAGCCATCGGCTTTGGAGGGGAAGGGTGGTTGGGGGTTTTTTTGCTTGGTGATGAGCTAGCTCTATTGGGGAAGCTACGAAGGCAATATGCTTGAGAGCACTGATAAGGGGCGCCCACCGTTGCTCTGATATTTGTGGTTCAACCATCATCATGTGTTGGTGTCTAGAGTGACAAGTGTTGTTCAAAGTATTGGAAGGAGAAGACCATTTATTTGGTTGGTCGAGGAAATGTTTGGAGTGCTAGATCTTTGGTTAGTGTCCACAACCTTTGAGTTTTTCTTTTTCTTTGAGTCTTTTGTTGTGTCCATCTAAGTCCGTAGTTTCTATCTTTTTTTAGTTCGTTAAAACTATACGAGTCCACAAATTTCTGAGCCATTCATCCAATTGCTTTGCTAGCAACGATTCATCCTCTTAGATCAAGTATGGTCCTCTTCTTTTTACATGGTCACAGATGCCACTCTTCTTTCTAAGCCACTGTAGATTGTAGAAGTTTTAAGGCCACTACTTTTCTCTAAGCCGCCGTGCTTTCTTTCTGCACCGCCGTCATCTCAGATTTTGATCTGTTTTATAGGCTTTCACTATGCTTTATGGGTTGTCGCACCGACCCGGATGGAAATCTTTTGGCCACAACACAATTTTTAAGAGCATCTCGCTACGACGATGTCTTTAAGACTTGGATTTTGAATTTTTCTATTTTAGTGTCAACCATTTAAATACAATACTATTGTATACACCTTGTATTTGAGAGGGGGTGTTAAGGATATAAGAGTATTAGTATCTTTTCTATTTTAGAGTTTGTTCTTCCTTATATTCCTTGAGTCATGTATTATATATTGCCTCTTTAAACTATATAATACATAAACGATTCATCTATTTATCTATAGATCTATATAATACATAAACAATTCATCTATTTATCTATAGATCTATATAATACATAAACGATTCATCTATTTATCTATACACAACGAAAAGCCTTGAGGATGTCAGCGATGTGTTATAGGGATGTCTTGCGATCTTGCTTCTATGCACGACGAAAAGCCTTGGGTGCTTCGATCTTGTTCGTGAGGAAGAAAGACTGTCTTCTTCGTTCAATGAATCTGCATACCACCAAGGGCTATTTGGAAAAAGAAGTCTGAATCCGTGTCCGCGGGAGGGGGAGCCGGGGAGGCCGAGGCGGCCGCGGGCACTAGCGTGCCGGCCGTGCCCGCGTGCCGGCCATGCCCCTCGTGTTGGCCGTGCTCATTGGGCCGGGCGGGCCCAAGCACGGCACGATATGCCGTGCCGTGCCGCCCAACGGGCCGGCTTTCCAGGCCCAGCCCGGCCCACCGTTCGTGCCGTGCTTGGGCCGTGCCGAGTCGGTCGTGCCTTGGGCTAGCCCAGAATAGCCCGGCCCAACTGCCACCTCTAGGTATATCTTCTATGACTGTTTGCAGACCCTTTTTTATGTGGTATTTTATAATGATCCTGTGGACTCAGGAACCTCACTGACAAGTCGATCCAGCCCTTTATTTCCCCTCTTTTTTCTGGCTCCTAATGACTTCAAGCTATGTGAGCCATACACCAAGTTCATACGGTGATGTCAGTACTAACACCATCATACCTCTCATTTCGATTTGAGATTCTTAGTTTCAGCTTATTTTGCACTATTTTTAAATTTTATTTTTTCTAACTTTTTAGATTTTTATCGGTTCTTTTTTTCTGTATTCGTTTGTATTGCTCGTAATGGGTTAACATATTTTTTATTTTTAATTTTTTTTAAAAAATTAATTATTCTAAATAAGCCATCATCAGTTATAATACAAAATAAATCAACTATAGTGTAGATTTTACCATAGACCGACTTAAAAAATCCAACTAAGCAGCCCCCACGGCTCATTGCTGAGACTGAGAGCCTGCTACATATAATTGCTGCATGCTTTATTGCTAGCTGGGCTCAGGCTGCCCCAGCAATTATCAGGGATCAATTCAATCGGTGCCTTTATTTTTTTTTTTATGACAGAACTTTCATGCATGTTTTGTATTTTACTTCTTGTTGTGTATGCAGCTAATTCAGTACTAAATGAGATAAGGATATGATACTTTCTGATTCAATGGAGAGAAAGAGAAAAAAAAAGACTAGTAGTTGTAGCTTCCAAACTTACCCAGGAAGGATGGAAGACAGGGATGCTGTCAATGACTTGCATTGCATACCACGCAAGAGGATGCAATGGAGCCAGAGTTTCAGCTTTTGGGTTATAGTCACAATTGATGGCTGGGTTGCTGTCACTTGAGCCCTTGCATGTACTGATCCACATAACCAAACTGTTAATGAAATTGTTTACCTATGATGCTGGCATTAGGCTATGATTATTATAAGTTCAAGGCCATGATAACAGTCTTGCAAGGGGTTGTCATTTTCTTGTAGCCAGAGGTGTTGGTTGGCAAAAGATAAGTACTAGATAAGATTGAACACAGCCATTTGTTTATAAGTTTGTTTAAATTTGTGAAAAGAGTTGCATTCAGTTAATCTCATTGGTTAGTAGAGGAATTTATCATTCAGTTAATCTCATTGGATGGTCAATCATCTACTCATATGTATGTATATACACAGGATAGGAATGTGAAGCTGTGTGTCATCATTACATAGACCTAACATTGTAACCAGTGGCGAATCCAGAATGAAAAGAGAGGGGGAGTTCTACTATTGAAACTATAGCACAATATAAACATACGAAATGTATAACTACTAGTCTTTTGCCATTGAAATATCAAATTCATATGTAAATAGGAAGAGAACAAATTGAAATATATAATAGAATAAATTTAGTACCTTGCTAATGGATAATGTGCCTCCCGAATATTCATAAATATGTGAGTATCGATCTGTAGATAAGAAATATGTGCTCCCCGTTTTAAGTATGGCAATGATAATTAATTTATTTTAAAACCACAAATAAAGGTAAATGAGTTTCTACCATTTTTAAGTGATTAACAAAATTAGTTGGCACTTAAATTTGCATTGGAAAGAATTAAATGGCAGGAAGTCAATTTAATCGGTACACGTGAAATATTAATTCACTGGCAATACTAATTTCATTTTAAGTAATCAAAAATTCTGATTTGCGGGGATTGAAAATTTTAACATTATGAGCAAGATTTTATTTATTAAATTAATTTTAAACAAGAGGCTCCAGAGTAATCATTCACAAGAAACTAATTTTATAAAAACACGCTTAATCTCTCTCTTCCCCCTCCCCCATTTTTTCGGTTGACAGCCCTCCCCCTGGCCACTCCTTCTCCCTCTTCTTCCTCCACCTAATCCTCCCATCCCCATTCTTTTCTTCCCCAAACTTCTCTCTCTCCTGACTCTTCCTCCCCAAATCCTCCACTAAATCCGGTCGGCCGTTGCGCGGTTGTGCCTACTCCTCGCACCGCTCGGCTACCTGGCTTCCCTGCGCCCCGCTCCGGTCTCTGCGCCACCGGCCCCTCAGCGTTGCGCCTCCAGTCCTTGGTGCCGCGCCGCCGGCTCCTTGGTGCCACGCCGCCACGCCGCCCCAGATCCTCTACGTCGTGCCGACGGCACCGCTCGGTCCCGCCGCCGCCGACTCCTCTGCGCCACGCCGCTCTGACCTCTCGACATCGTGCCTCCGCGGCTCCCCCGATGCCTCCCCCTGCGCAAGTTACAGTGGGGGGAGGGGGTGCTCGAGCCCTCACAAGCACCTATGGTAGATTCGCCCCTGATTATAACAATACTGCCAAACTTTAGTGTCAGGGTGAATGTGTTGCATTTCCTCTTCTATCTGGCTTTTAAATCGGCTTTTGATTTTTGATACAGTATCTAACTTTCAAATATAATATTTTTTTTAAGACAGAGTCTACAAGTTAATTATAATACACATTAAAAGCCTATTATCTGTATCAGCTAAAATCGTATGCGGGTATCTCTCTCGGTAATCTCTATCGTGAACAGCCAAAATTCAAAAATTTTAGACAAAAGTTATAAGTCACAGCCACAAAGAACATGTCCTTTTTCTCCTGCTGTTATATAGGTATTGTTAAGCTGGAAGAATATTTTGGCTACAACTCTAGAGCATTTATTGGTGGTGACATGATTTAGGCCCCATTTCAAACGACTTTAGTTTCTGACTTATTTTGGTTTTTGGCTTATTTAAGTAAGAAGTCACTTCGAACGTGTCAGCTTCTAATTTTGGCTTAGTTTGGCTTTTCTTTTCTTTTCCCCTTATTCTTTTGCATTGTACATAATGATATAACGGGTTTTCTCATTTTTTTTTAATTTTTTTCAATTTTTTCTCAGAAAAGGCTAACATTTGCTGCATTATGATTTCAGCTATAAATCAAAAGCCACAATCAAAAATTTAAATCGTAAGCCAATTGGAGCACCACCGTAACTCGCTTTTGATGCGCATGTCTTGCACCAATGAATGAATGGTTCCTAAGTTTCTGACCTCTGTCATCGATTTATTTGTGCAATTATATGTTGTGCTACTTTCGGTTACTCACTCTTTCAAGCAACTAATAGCTGTCTAATTGCTGGCCTTGAATTAACCTCTGGAAAAGGTGGACAGGGATTAAAGACAACAGGGGAAAGATACTTTCCGCTTCTTTTGAAAAGACAGAGGGGCAGATGACAATAACTTTCTGGAATACTGCTTCCATGTTTGTCTGTTTATGACCACTCATTTTGTTTCACTTCTAAGCAATTATCCAAGCTGTGTTTCCAGACTTAATGTCTGGTTTCTTTTCAATTTTTGAAAATATTTTTGGGGAATTGGATGCGAGATTTATTAATCAGGCATAACTTTTCAATTTTCATATAAAAAGGTCGACAAGGTCACAGCAACTGTAACTGTAAGATATTTTTGCAATGAGTAGTGTTTCTATGCTCTCTTGTACGAAACTCGTAGATATGTAGGCCGTGCTTAATATGGTGGTCGGCGTCAGCTGTGGGCGTTCGGCTGGCGACCAAATGATTGTAGCGATTTTGGAAGTTTGTGTTTTTTTTGTTTTTTTATGTTTTGTTTTTTTTCTCGTATTTCTTTGTTTTGTCCATGATAGGTTAACATATCGTTTTTATTTTTATATTTTTTTAAATTTAATTATGTCCAATAAGCCAACTCAGCTACAGTAAAAAATAAGCTAGCTACAGTGAAATTTCAGCCAGAATCCAGAAACCATCGCTATTCCGAATGCCCCCATAGAAGCACATGTGGTTACTATGAAACGCCCCACGTTCTATAATTAGCTAAAGGGACGTGATTAGAAGTAATCGCGTGGGTTAATTAGTTAAGTGGTTAGCGGAGCTAAGTCTATTGGATCGAAGATTCCGGTAGAACCCAAATTAGTTGTAACTATTGCACACAGTAGCACAAGGGAGTTAAACCCCAAATAAATTTATTCTTTATTAAATGTTTACAATTACAACAAAGGAAAAACTATTTACATACGAGATCATTTCATACATCAAGTTATGCATTAGGAATGTTACATACAACTATTACACTATCACAAGGGTGGATGGTAGTACACGCTATGCATTTCATACATTAGGATTCACCGTCGAACCACCCCCACCCACATTATCTTTTGGAACCGCTCAATAGTTGATATACCAAGAAAGACCGAACAAAAGAACAAATGTCCTTAAGCGAATAGAAAGAGAAGAGAGAGATTGCCGTCAGAGTCCTTGAGATTAATCTCGGACGGGGCATTCCATTAACGGAGATACCTAACCGTCTGGGGGTCAGTCGACACCTCTCACAACCATAGGGATCATCATTCGGTGGAAACAAACCTGTTTTTATTGCAAACACTGTAGCAAAACCAAAACCCATAGGTGTCAAGCAACCAGTAGAACCATCACGGCCCAGTTAGAACCCCACTGGCAATAGCCAGCGACTAGCAAAACCTTCTCCAGATAGCACCACATAGATCAGCATCACAAGTAACAAAACCAGAAGCCAACTCAACTACTTAGAAGGAGCAGACCCAGAGTAACCCCAGAGCCCCCAGTCACGAGCCAACAGAAGAGAGCACCCAGCACTCTTCTTCCTCCTTATCCACAATCCAAATCGACCACAATCCAGCCCCACTAGCCATCACCAAATCCGCTCAAGCATCAGCCAACCGAAGTCAAGCCAGGAGTAAGATCGCAGGACAGCAAGCCACTGGCAAGGGAGGCCACCACTGGGACCTTTGGCACGCTAGCAACTGGGAAAGCGACCTCCAGCATCAGCCATCCCCTCAACCGAGACCATCCAATCATTCATCAGAAAAAGGTAGCCCACAAAACCCCAACTATACTAGCATCTTATCAGTAGAACACAACACCAGTAGGGCATGACCACCATACCCGAAGTTATGCACATAGACGGTAGAGAGGTAGAAAAGGAGGGAGGTCACCCGAGTAGGAGGTCAGTGGCGGCGCACTGCCAGTGGCCCGACACTCGCCCCCAATGGCCACCGCACACTCCCCCGGCGTGCGAGCGGCTTTGGGCTCCGCTGTGCCGAGCCACAGCGACGCGCCTCTGTGTTGTTCCCCACCCTGTTTTCAAAATCAAACCAAGCAAAGCGAAAGTAAATAGTAACCGAAGGGAACCAAGGGGAAGGAAAGCAATCGGGCCTAGAGGGGCTGGATCCGGGCCCTGGATCTAGAGATTGGACGATGCTAGGGGTGACGGCGTGTGGCGCAGTAGGCCGACAGCGCTAGAGAGAGGGAGAGAGGTGAGGAGAGGAGAGGCGGCGATGTAGGCGCGAGAGAGGGACAGGGAGAGAGATGAGGGGGCGGCGGCGCAAAACCGAAGGAGGCGGAGAGAAAGGGGCGACGGCGCAAGAAATGAGGGAGGAGGATCGGATGGGAAAGAAAAAGGGAAAGAGAAGGAGAAGTGGGTCAAGGCAGGTTAGTGGGTCGAAGGTCGGCCTGGTTGGAGAAAATAGGAGAGGAAGAAAAGAGTAAGGAAAAGAAGAGTAGAGAATGAAGAGAGCAATTAAAGAGGAGGAAAATTTTTTTCTAAAAGACTGTGTTTAAAACTAGACTTAGCTTCATGTCAATATAGTATTTTCAAGATTTTAAATATTAAACATTGAACTAGCCATTAAGGGGATAACTTATTTGCTTGAGTTCAACACTTCGAAATCCGCCAACTAACCAAACGTAACCTTAGAAGCCTCACGAAGACATTGTTGCAGTTTTATTAATTCAATATTTCCTTTGTCAAAACCGTAAGTTAAATGAGTGGCAATATTATTGCAGAAGGCATTCCGAGTTTGCAAAGGAAAGAATACTTGGGTAGTGCAGAGATTCAGAACTCTTTGTTCAACTCAGGTAAGCATTCCGTTAACCAACTTCTCGAGTATTTTTCATACCCAAGTATTTTCATATTAATTTAATATCACCCTGCATATCAATGAAAAATCTTTAAATCAAGAGTATTTGAGGAAGAAAGAGGCAACGACGACTGACGGAGCAGTCGGTCGTGTAGATTAATAAAAGGGTGGGCAAAGGTTGCCTTGGCAGGTAACATAAGGGCAAGTTGGGGGCCTCTGTATAGGATATAATATAAGTAATTACCAACTTCATTTGTATGAATGGACCGTATACAGACATATCAGCCAACAGTTCGTCGACAGACGCACAGAGTTAGTAGTGCTATCAAGGTTATTATATTCTCCACATGGGTAAGTATAAATTAGGAGAGGTGAACCCAGGGCCAGCTGTTCTCCTGGCATGGGGGATCCATACCGCAATAACCCAAGACTGATTGGTATCAGCAGTGGGTACGCGGAGGCGATATATTACGCAGTGAAGTGTTGGGCGAGGGTCGGAAACCGCCCCAACCAATAGTTATGTCGCTTTTGGTGGATCTAGGCGAGGGTGGTACACCGTCCCAGACTGCGGATTGCGAGTAACTGGGTGGAGATATAATATACTGAGAGAGTTACAAAAATTCTATTTTTTGATCTGGGCACCACATCTTAGGAAATGTGAAAGTCCTTGAGCCACTAGGATGAGAATGATGGTGGGTAAAGTAAAACAATTTTGCGTAATGCTATATAAATTATGAATTCATGTCTGTCTCCGGGAAAGAAGATTACGGGAACTCATGAAAGTTCTTAGCTGTTTATACAAATATTCAGTAGTTTTCCAAAATAATGAAATCGAAATTTTTTTTCACAACTAAAAACCTTTATTTTCCTATGGGCACAAGATTGGCATTGAGCATGAGAATAAAGGATATTGGAAAGGATAGAGGCATGAAATGCACTTTTGTTATATAAGCTTGCTGAGTACTCTGTATTCACCCTTGCTATTATTTCTTTTTGTTTAGGGGATAGCCAGTATACTGCGATCGAGGGAGATAAGACCGGTCAGGAGGAGCCCTACTCCCCGGGAGAGGACGATGGTACTAAGGCTGAGCCATATGAGGATTACCCCTCATACGACGATTGGGAGGATTAGAGATGTAGGAGCAGTCCAGACTCCACTTTGTAGGTATTTGTGCTACCAGTATATTGTATATGTAAACTCATCTAATGTATAATTATAATGCTGTCCAGACTTTTGTATTAGTGTTGTAATAACTGAGATGGTTATGCTTATGAAACTCTAGCTCTGCGTGACTATATGAATGTATGTATTATTTTATCTCTATTTATTGTTCTACTATAATACTCTGATGGGCTTATTATTCGTTAGAGCGATGTTCTATTAGCTAAAACGAATAATAATCCGTTGACTAGTATTATTACCCCGTGGTAATGATGCGGGTCGTTTCATACTAGTAGACCGGTGTACAATGATCCCTAAACACTTAATTTAGAATTATCTCTTTTCACCTTACCATTGTTTTTGCTATTGAACAAATTTCTAATGAAATAATTGCAATACATTTTTTTTTCAAAATATGGAAGCCCAGTGCTTCTTATTCAGGATCCATCAGTTAATCAGCATTCTTGATTGCATCATACCGATGCTTAATGTGATCATGTTCCCAAACACTAACCTAGTACTGTGTAAGAGCTAACACAAGAGTTCCCTCAGCAGTACATGACTGACATTCCAATGCGGCCCTGCTCAGAATGGAGATTTTTTCACTGTTGAGCGATCAAAATACTGTAGCAGCGGATAAAATCACTGTAGCACTTTTGTCACATAGTGAATTTTTTTTTGTTTTTTGGTTTTTTTGTGTTCCATTTTTTTCGTATTCCTTTGCATTGTCCGCACTAGACTAACGAGCTGTTTTTATTTTTACATTTTTTAAAATTTAACTATGCCTAATATGCCACTCAGCTACAGTAAAAAATCAGCCAGCTACAGTGAAATTTCAGCAAAAACCAAAAGCCATCACTATTCCGAACGCCCCCTTAATTTTCTCACCACGTTCCTACATATTTGCAAAGAAACTTTTCAGAGGAACGAACTACTGGGCTTTACTGACCTGAAAGATTTCATTTACATGACACTATTCTACGAACAATAGCAAATTAAGCAACGAAAAAACTGGGCCTTAAGCCCTTAACTACTACGACGATATTAAGTAATCATATGCATATGTGCCTCCAATTATGGCCCAGTTAACTAGGATAGTAGGGTGCCTGAATGAGTCCAAACCTCCAAACTAGCAAATGGGTTGAGGTAACCATCTTATGAAATAGGTCTCATTTTAGTTTTTACATAGATTAAGAAACGGTGGACTTCAAGGCAAGATGAGAAAAAAGTCGACTTACCCCTGCTAATGTATAGGCAACTAATTGCTTGATACTCCCTCCGTCTTTATGCCTTTGACTTCCCAGTCTCCAACGTAAGATTCTGACCATAAATATTTTTATCATAATATACTAGTGAAAATGGTAGAAAATAAGGATCTGCTTGTTTTGACGATGATTTCTAGTTTCTATTTTTATTTCACTATTATTTAATTTCATCTTTTTCTAGTTTTTTTTGTTTTTAGAATTTTTTTGTTTTTTTTTCTCGTATTCTTTTGCATTGTCCGTGATGGGCTAATCTATTTTTTATTTTTAAATTTTTTAAATTTAATTATTCTAAATAAACCACATCAATTACAGTAAAAAATAAGCTAGTTATAGTGAAAAAGCCATAAGCTATCGTCATTCTGAGCATATCCTAAATATTACAAAAGTATTCCCAAGAAAACTCTAATAAACTATTTTTTGATAGGAAAAATCTAATAAACTATTTTCATATGATCAATCTATATATATGTTATGTATATTGGTGGTCAAAAGTGTTAAAAGATTGACCGCACATATACCACGGCGGCCTACACCTAGAGAGATAGGAAGTATCATTTTCCTACGTATTAATCTAGTGTAGTAAGCGGGAAATTCTTACTAAATGCTCCGTAGATTATTTGGACCTTACAATCAGAAACAAGGCAAATTGCACACGAGCCTTATCTTAATCTATATTAAACTTGAGTGCAAAATAAGAGGCCAAGAGTACCACATCATATTTTATCTTTACCATTCGATTTGCATCCAACGGTCATAAATGATTGGTACAGATTAGATCATAAAGTGTACGCCCTACCAGAAACTTCTATACACGTCTCTCGTAGCCATGTCCAATGCAAAGATGTTCAGACAAATGCTCAAGTCCGCGCTCAATATAGCTGCGCGTTGGGCATTCGACTTCTACAACAGTTTTTTTTACTATTTATTTTTTCTTTTCAATTTTTTTTGTTTTTTTCGTATTCCTTTACATTATCTGTGATAGGCTAATATATTTTTTCTATTTTTAATTTTTTTTTTAAATTAATTATACCAAATAAGCCAATTCAGTTACAGTAAAAAATAACTAGCTGCAATAAAAAAAGTCATAAGTCACCGCCATTCTGAACAGACAATGCCATACCATAAAGCAGTTATATAAGAGCCACAACGTCCGATGCAAATAGGGCTGTAAAAAAAGCTCGAGGCTCACAAGCTACTCGAGCTTGGCTCGTTGTAGGATCGATTCGAGCCATTAACGAGCCGAATTCGAGCTTCGGCATAAGCTCGCGAGCTTGAACGAGCCGAGCTCGAATAGTTCGGGTAGGCTCACTTCAGCCGGTCACAGATCTCTTAGGTCAGTCGGTCTCGGTCAGTCCGCTCGAAATCTCGAAAAGTTGAGGCACGCAAGCGCAATCGCGTGCGCTTCTAGACCGCACGTCCGCTGTCCGCATCGCAAATCCGCAATCCCTAAATCCTAATTCCTTTCCCCCCACTCCGCAGACCGCCTCCGGCGCCTCCGTCCCTCCTCTCCTCGACTCCTCCCAGCCGTCGCCCGCCTCCGGCTCCGACCCTCCTCTCCTCCCACCCACCGGCCGCCTCCGCCCAGATCCGCCACTCGCGGCCCCTCCTCACCCCCCGGCGCCGGCCGCCTCCGCCCCTCCTCTCCTCCCAGCCGCCGCCCACCTCCGACCCTCCTCTCCTACCACCCGCCGCCCGCCTCCGCCCAGATCCGCCGCTCGCAGCCCCTCCTTGTCCCCCCTCCCCGGCGCCGGCCGCCTCCGCCCCTCCTCTCCTCCCAGACGTCTCTGTCCCTCCTCTTCCCCGCCGTCGTGTTCCTCCTCCGCAAGTCATCAAGATTCAAGGCCACCGCCAACGCCGTGTTCCTCCTCTGCAAGGTCTGCTGCCGATAGCCCCAGATCTGACATCAAGTCGACAGCCACAGATCTGCAGCCGACAGCCCCAAATCTGCTGCCGACGCCGTGTTCCTCCTCTGCAAGGTCCCCGTCGTGCTCTCTTGCTTCTGATTTGTGATTCATTGTGTTGATTTAGTATATAGATTCAACACTATATGTATGTAGATTCAAAACTATATGCAGATAGTTCTCAGTTGCTGATGATACTATATGAACACATTGTAGATATCTAAAAATCCACAATCAACAGAACAATCTAGTCCTTCACTGGCAAGGCAGTCAGATGGCATCGCAACCACAGTACAACCAGAAGATTTGCAAGTGGAGGGTCGAGAGGAAGGACCAATGAAACTAACTAGGAAGAATAAATCCCCAATATAGAATTTCTTTGAAGAATGTCAAGTTCCATCGAAGAAAAAAAGAGGAGAGATGGAAAAGGAAGGTGAAGTGCAAGGCATGCGGAGCTTTGCTAACAAAGAACAACAGTGGTACTACAACACATTTTAAGAGGCATCTTGATCAATGTGATTATTACAAGCTTCAGCAGAAATCCAAGCAGCAAATGGCCATCAATTGCGTAGCATTGAGGAAGGTGATGTTGATAGTAAAACTCCTTATGTTGCTGTCCCTGGTTATTATGATCCTGCATGAATTTGTGAACTTATTTGCAAGATGATCATTGTTCATGAGCTACCATTCAGTATTGTGTAGTATACGTGGTTTAATGTTTTGCTGAAATCACTAAATCCTTCATACAAAAAGCTGTCTAGAGTCACTATTAGAAATGAATGCATGAAGCTTTATGAATTTGAAAAGGAAGTATTGAAGAAGGGTTTTAAGGATATTAAGAAGATTAGCCTCACATGTGATCTTTGGACATCTAACCAAACTCTTTGTTATATGGGCCTAGTTGCGCACTACATAGATGCAAATTGGTTAATGCATTGTCGTGTCATTAACTTCTTAGAGTTGGAGCCTCCCCACACTGGTGTAGTCATCTGTATGCCATTTTTGATTGTTTGCCTGCATGGAAAATTGAGGATAAGATAGCTAGCATCACATTTGATAATGCCTCGAGTAATGATCTTGCTGTTAAATTGCTACTTGTCAAGTTTACAAACCGAGGTGCCTTTTGGTTTAAAGGAAAGTTCCTTCATAACCGTTGTTGTTCTCACATCCTTAATTTGGTTGTTCAAGATGGTTTGAAGGTTATTCAACCTTTGATTGACAAAGTTCGGGAGACTATTAAATACATCAAGAAATCTAATAATCAGACGTATAAGTT
The DNA here is from genome assembly GCA_036346265.1 of Melocanna baccifera. Classification (NCBI taxonomy): domain Eukaryota; kingdom Viridiplantae; phylum Streptophyta; class Magnoliopsida; order Poales; family Poaceae; genus Melocanna; species Melocanna baccifera. The sequence continues at coordinate 9,306,263 of CM070705.1, read as the reverse complement.
CAATGCTGATATTGATTCTCTTAACCTTCAGCGCAAAAAGGGATTGACTCTTAATGTGTGCACTAGGTGGGGTTCAACATACAAAATGTTAGATTTTGCTTTTCATTACAGAGCTACCATTGATGTGTATGCTACTAGAGATGCTAACTATAGGTGGCAACCAACAGAGGTGGATTGGAATTTATATGAACAAGTGAAAGACGTGTTGTGTGTTATTCACTTGGTTACAGAGGAGTTCTTAGGTTCAACCTACCCCACCTCTAATTTGTTTTATCCCCATATTGTTGATATTAAGAAGGCAGTAGAGCACTTGTTACTTTCTAGGGATGAATCTCTTAGAAAAATGGCTGATGCAATGGTAGACAAGTTTGACAAGTATTGGGGCCCAGAATGCAACACTTTGTTTGCAATTGCTACAATTCTAGACCCCAAGATTTAAGATGGGCATGATTCAGTTCACATTTCCTTCTTTGTACTCAGAAATTGATCTTCCACAAAAACTTGCATCTGTTTAATCTACATTAGATGAGTTGTATATTTTATATGAAAGTGAGTACAACAAAAGCATGAACAATGATTCTTCTTCTCAATGCACTAGTACATCTGTTGGTACTTCGAGCAGTGCTTTCTCAACTGCTAGTCAATTCCAAGAGTTTATGAAAGCCTAACATGCTACTCATCCATCAAAGTCAAATTTAAGGAAGTACTTGGATGATCCGGTTGAAGTTGTTACAGTGCAAAATTTTGATATACTTCAGTGGTGGAGGATGAATGAAATGAAGTATCCAACAGTGGCTAGGATGGCTAAAGATGTTCTCACTATTCCTATTAACATAGTCTCATCAGAGTCAACTTTTAGCACCGGAGGTCGAGTGATTGATGATTATCGTAGCTCTTTACTCCCATCAATAGTGCAAGCTTTGGTGTGTGCATCTAGTTGGATTAGAGGAGGCCACCACAAGCCAGCAGATTTGGTAAGTTTATGGATGTTATTGTTTCTTAAACAAAATAATTGAAGTCTACATCTAATCCTTGTTTACATTATGTTCTTACATAGGAGGCTGATGCTAATTCCATTCTGTTGTCATCAATCGAGACTCCAAATGAACTTTCGATTGTGGGTAGTAATTAGTGATTATGTCTTCTTTAGTAGGTATGCTTTACTTTTCTTATGTGCCAAACTGCCAATTCCAATTTCCAACTGCACTTGACATATTTGTTGTGTTGCAGTGCTGCCTACTGTAATATTTTGTGTATTGCTGTAATATCTGTCATGCAAAAATTTTGGGGGTGCTTCAAAGCCAAGTCTTTCCCGTAGCCAGCTCATTATATAAGTTTCTTGCTCTTCTGGTGAACTCAAGGTGATGTTATTTGGGTAAACTAGTTCCTGGTCTGACTTACGAAGCCAAGGAACCACCAATGTCACTTTTTGTTTTGTACTTCTTGCCAGATATGCAGCATGGAACAATGGATTGATGGCTGTCCCAGTCATCCATGGAAGGCTTGTTGTGTTGACAATTGCAACATGCCGTCTGTTGTCCGTGTGTTGACAATATTGATGTACTTAGTCGTGTTGGATGCAAAGTTAACAATTTGGTCAGCTGTTGATGTATTGTTAATTTGCCTGTGTTCTGAATGCAACCAACTCCTGTCAGCTGTGTTAATTTGTTGTTGAATGTCAGTTGTTAGCTAGCTCAACTCCTGTGGACTACCTTATGTTTGTCTTTGCTGCTACTGTTGTGTCTTTGTCTGCTGTCCAAATGATTTGTTACCTACTGCCTATTCTGTTCGGCTGTTACCAACTCTTATCAGCTGTGTTAATTTGTTGTTGAATGTCAACTGTTAGCTAGCTCAACTCCTGTGGACTACCTTATGTTTGTGCTGCTACTGCTGTGCCTTTGTTTGCTGTCCAAATGATTTGTTACCTACTGCCTGTTCTGTTCGGCTGTTGGAGAGTTTGACTACACTTTACGCTTAATGAGCCTCGACGAGCTTAACGAGCCTCGACGAGCTTTATCGAGCCGAGCTCGAGCCTAGCTCAAAGCTTAACCGAAATCTTGAGCTCGTTCGAGCTCGGCTCGAGCTTTTATCGAGTTCGAACCTGACAGGCCGAACTCGCTCGAGCTCAGTCTGTTTACAGCCTTAGATGCAAACAATTTTTTTTTTGACTGAACTGAAAGAGTGTTTTGCCAAAGCGCCACCTTTCCCGAAGCATTTTTCTGCGCCTACAACTTGCTCCTAGTGTCGTACGTCGCTAAGCTGCGACTCCAGAGCAACTGCTAGCCGTGATGTCCACCGTGGCAAAGTGACGTAGTTATTTTACCCTAAGCACCCAATTAAGCCCTGCGTTGGACGTGGCCTTAGATGTGTAAAATAACAGGTATTTTGTCCTCAATTGAAACACTTTAGATGAATCTCTCTTTAGATTGTTAACATAGCAAGTGGATTTTCCTCGTTGACGTGATTACGTGGAGGGGAAAACAAGGTTGGATTAGAAAAGCGATAGGGAAATCATAGATATTATGTTTTTAAAACTTCTCACACACACTCTATTATGCACAAACAGTGTACACATACAAATCACATATCGACTTTTACCGCAAAGGACTTCAAATTATGAAATCTGAGATAAAATTATGTAGTCTTTCTTTCCTTTTATCTTAGACACCCATTTTTCTTTGTACAGTTAAGCTTTTCCCTTTGACACTCAGAACTTCATAAAGCAACTACTCTTCAATAATTTAGATTAGCATATACCAATTTCTATTTTTCTGAAAATTTGTATGAGTATATATTAATTTATCATGTCACAGGAATTACAAGCTTTCTTCCTCTTCTGTTTTTTAAAGTTGACACACCATTGATATCTAAGTTATACTAGGAAGAGTCGCGTGCTACGCTGTGCCGGTTGATTTCGAATGTGTTCCCAAAGGCAGTGGCAGAGAGAGGGGGGCCTGGCACCCCCAACCTTGTACTAATTCTGGCACCGAAGTGATACATTCTCTGTGCAACCATGTTTAGGTCCTGTTCTTTTTTGCTGCGGCTGATAGCTTTTAGCTGTTTGCGACAGAAATTGCGGAAAGAGAAATACTCGCTTACGATTTTTGATGGTACAGATATTAGTTTTTTAACGTGTACTACAATTAACTTGTAGACCTCATCTTAAAAAAATACACCGTTTAAAAGTTAGTTATTGTAACAAAAGCCAAAAACAGCTTTTAGAAGCCGCAAAGAACAGACCATTCGTTAATTGATGCTTTGTAGATTACAGCGAGAAGCTAGAACACAACGAGATGGTCGCTTTCTTTTTCTGGCCGACGTGCCTTTTTTTTTTGGAAGGCAGGCTACTTAATGTGCCATGTATGTTACTAATGTTACGTATGTGTGCCAGCTCTCTTCATGTCTAAGTTTTTCTATTTTGGAGAGAGAAATTGATGATGTATGTGTTAAGTCCGACGTTAGACAAGCTACAGGCATTTAAAACATACATAAGGTCTATGATGATATTAAGGCATTGTTTGGTAATTTATATTGAAAAGAAATTGACCGCAAAGATTAGTAATGATGATATTATTAAGGTCTATTATTTTGTTGGTAGTCGTAGAGCTAAGTTTAAGTTAATAGAGATGTAATTTTCTTTGCATTGTAATTTGCGAAACATGTTACTCTGATATGTGACTATTGGATCGGTAAATCCGGCATGGTTCATTGATTCTACTCTACTTGTTGTCCATATTGCTCCCCCCACATATCCAATTTCTGGCTCCGCCCTTGCCCAAAGGCAAACTACATTTAACAGTGCGCAAACATGATGATATATTTAGACGCACTTCACATTAAAGATAAATAAATAGTAACAACAGAGACAAAAAATGCCCATGCTATAGCAGTAAACCTGATGTATCATTGAAATACATATGTGCATATAGATAGAGTTTTAGATTAGCCCAACTTAAATGAAGAATGTTTCCTCCAAACAAGCTACTTTAGTTCAATCCTAAGGTGGAACTGTTTTACGAAAGCATGGTACTTATGTTAGTACGTCCTTTTGGTCCTTAGACATCTGTTTAACCACATATCAAATCATCTGAAAATTGTCAACAAAAATCATCAAAGGTACCAGACTTCGGCTGTTTGACCAAGCACCTCCATAGCAGAATTTTGGCATCTGGTCCTCAATTAGTTGTAACAAAAAGTATGTGCAGTCGAAGAGAAGTGAAATACAGATTAGTCAAAATCAATGCACACCAATGTGGCCAGCACTTTAGGTCATCTTCAGATGGATTTAGTATATGGTCAACAGAAGCTTTGCTGTTGTTATCATTATGATTTAATGGTGGGTGCCCATCATCTAGGGTCCATATCATGTTCCTTGCAAATCCATGTTGCTTCAATGTCCCGCAATTTCCAAACTGCAAGGAGTCTTGCAGCTATCGAAAACACCAAGTGGTGTAGCAGCTCCATTCTCAGTTGACAGCTAATATTTGTAACCTCTAATAGCATATGTGTGCAATCTAATAGAAATATTCAGTAGAATAGAATACTGTGATACCTGTGGAAAGCATATTAGAATTCCACCACGCATCACCTTTGGTGGCTTGAACATTGCCTGCATGTCAAAAACAATGCCCATAGAAGTGCTTAATGAAACCATTGGAGCAAATAGTAGAGGATTACAGGCCCACATGCCCTATTGAGTTAAGATGAATAAAGGATTCAACAAAAATAGGGGGAAAACCACAAGCTTGGGCAGAGCACAAGAACTATGAAGAAAGTCATTATGATTTACGAACTTTTAGGACCACAAATTAGTCCTAGCACAAAGGGGCCATCTAAAAGCTTTATGCATAACTATTCTTAGTAGCCTATATCACTTGGTCAACTTAAAGTTTCTGTTTTTCATGTCACTTCAAATTGTCTTATTTCCTAGGCACCTTCAGAGTATTCTAACTTCATTGATAGAATTTATACATTAGCAAGTTGGAGGTAATATTATGTTTAAGAAAATTGAAGGATCTAATTTTGATGGTGAGTCCAGTAATCTTTTGAAATAACAAAAAATGTTGATAGCTGATATTGTAATAGTACCTTGTGCTATGTTTGTTAGTACAGCAGAAAACTCACTCTTAAACACTGTAGCAACATCTGAGCTTTTATACGTTTCAATTGACCATCCCTCAACAGTGGCACTAATCTGCTCATGAATACAAGTTGACTGGAAGAGTTGGTGAAGCATTTTTGGGTAATGAACAATAGAATAAACTGCAAGAGACAGTACTGGTGAAGCCAAAAGAAAGTTGGGCAGCTGCTTCACTTGAAATCCAGTGATAAGGGCCAGCACTGCCAACTTGGACCAAAGAAAAAGGAAATGCTGTTAGATAGACGAGTCTTTACAAATCACAACTTATGTAACCAAATGAAAATTTTGCATACATCAAAGTAACACGTGAGGTCATGTAGCCTCTTCATGTCAGCTAGTTATAATAAGCACCATGCAAAAGTGCAAGAAAAATTGATGAAAGATAAAAAAAACAAAACGTACTATGGGTCATTTCTTCTGGACAGCAGCATCATATGCTTGTAGCAAACCTGTAAACAGAAATAACCAGCATTAAGTCATTCATTTGACCTAGCTGAACCAGAGAGAGCGAGCATTATCATTGCAATGGTATTAGCACCGGAAAACAGGTAGAACAGTCCTCCAAGCGAAAACACTGCATAAAGAGTTTATAGATATCTGCCAAAAAATTATGTTGCTGGCAATAGATGCCAAGCACATGTGTTTTTTTCCTAGTTTTCGTGCAAAGGGAAAGAAAATTACAGTGATGAGTAGAACACATAAGCAGGATTGAAGCAGAAAAGAATAGACGCCTGGTAAGTTGCTCTCGAGTCTTTCAAGATCAGAACAGACAATCTGCACCAATGTACCATAACAAATTGAACTATTATAGAATTTAATGGTCTATGCACCAATGTCAGAACCATATTGTTCACACAGTTAGTCAAGATGAAACAAACTGAACTTAGCTTTCTGAAAATCTATAGTGCTAATAACTCATAAGTTATCCCAATTCCCAAAATTTATATCGTGTCCCAATTCCCAAAATTTATATCGTGTGCAATAAGTTCCTGGATGTTGACTAGTTCAGTATGTTTTAAATATGCTTGATTCACCTTTTGGTCAATTTGTATTGCTTCAGAATCATTTTCCCTCACACAAACATTTTTATTAGTTACATGGCCCTCCAAGATTCACACTACACAGAGCTGTCGAAATTTACGAATCCAATCTGCCTATGAGCCTATCTAATATTAATGTTCTGAGCCGCGCAATGACAGTTGCAGAAGTCATTCAGTTGATCACATCTGTAATTTGTTTCTTCAAATCTATTTTTACTAAGACATCTATCATCTAATAATCTAATTTGTAATACAGTTGTTCTCACTTCTCTAATTTGTTCCCAAATTGCATTGTCAAAGACACAAAGTCAAAAAAACAAGCACTACCTTGAGTCTTGACTCTTGAGAAAGCCGCCCCCTGGCCACCGGCCGCCCCGCACCCCCATGGCTGTCGGCCGCCGGCGCGCACCCTCTAGGGTTAGCACTCGCAGACTCGCGACTAAGGTCGACCGCTCCCCTGGCCAGTGCCCCTTTCCCCTTTGCTAGTTGCTAGCGAACCGGTAGGCCGCGGCGACGGCTACATCTAAGGCATGGTAGGGTACTAGGGTTCCAGCGAGGGGTGAAGGGGAAGGAGGTCGGGAAGCAAAGAAGTTTCCTCAACGACAGTCAATCACCAATGCTAGTTCTCTATACCATCAGCGCTTTCGCTAGCTCTGACTCAACTTGCTCACTCTTCAAGTCATCGGATGCGGTGGAATTTGGACTGAAACATAGAGGAGAGGTGGGAGGGTACCTGGGCCTGTGCAGTCTCGATACGGCGGCGGGCGAGTGGGAGGAAGCGGGCGAGGAGGAAATCGACGATCTGTTTGGCACCGCCACTGGAGCCATGTCGGGCGCCGAGGCCGCAGCGGTGGGGGCAGCGGTGGTGGGTAGGAGAACCTCGCGGCTGCGGCGGAGGTGGAGAGACGGTGGGAGGATGAAGATTCGTGTGCCGTCACCTTACACAAATTTCTAACAATTGGATATACGCAAAGATTCATACATTGGCACCTTCGTCTTCTCCAAGGATCCATATTTTCTCCTCGTCGATAAGTAATCTCACCTCCCATGCCTAATGCCTAATGTTTACCATTCCACCTGGCATAGAGGGAGACCGGGGGCAGTGGGCGGCAGTGGGGGGCAACGGGCAGGGTAAGAGGGTGGTGAGCGGTGCTAGAGGATAACGGCGACGGAAGGTACTGGCATTAGGTTAGGCGGAACAGCATGGCAGAAAAGGGTAGGGGACGGCACGGTGATGCGCGCGAGGGTGCCGCCAGTCGTAGGTGGTGGAGAAGGGGGCAGGGGTGGTGATTGGAGGTGCGAGGAGCTGCTTCGGCGAGAAAGGAGGAGGAGGTAGTAGGAGAGGGTGGCACAAAGGGAGCAGCGCAGGGTGGGAGGGGGTGATGTTGAGGGAGCGCTGTGGGGTGGCAGCATGGAGGGAGCGGTGGGGTTGGGGGACGTAGGGTAGGAGGCGACGGGATCAAGGGATAGGGTTAGGGGTAGATGGGTTATATAGGAAAAGGGGAAAGGATAAGTGCCTTTAGATCTTAATCTAAGTGTCACAAATTTATATAATTATTTAAAAGAAAGCATCCAGATAATAACTAGACATACCCAATATTATATATGACTATGTAGTGTTATTTAGGTAGTTGGTTATAATTTTCAAGTAATATAGTTTCACTTAACTATAGATTGTGAACGCAATTTCACTGTTGTTGTTCCGTAATCCCATCTCGTATTCCCATTACTGTTCCCCTACACGTGGTTCGTATCCGTTGGTTTCAGCCAAAGCAATGGCTCCCACAAACTTTGGGGGTGTTTTTTCTCTTTGCTATGGCTGATAGCTTTTTAACTTTTAGAGAAGTCAAAAGCAAAAGCCAAAAAAAAACAAGGAGGCGATGGCCTCATTCTTTTTGGCTTCTGGTTTATGTTACAGTAACTAGTTTTCAAACGGAGTATCTTTTCAATGCAGGGTCTACTAATCGATTGTAATAGATGTTGTACCAACTTTAGCTATGCCAGCTAAAATCGCACATGACTATCTCTCTCCATACTCTCTATCATGAACAATCAAAATTCAAAAGCCATAAGCCGTAGTCGAAAAGAACGCACCCTTGCAATGAAAGGGACTACGGCTCTACGCTTCTTTTGCTTTTTTGAGATTACAAAGAAGGATGTATACTCACACACACCACACTCTATCACACACCACAAACACACATGCTTATGCACGCTACTAAAACACATGTTTCTTTTGCTATATTCCATGATCAATGACAGAAGTCATGCCTTTGCTTGCAAGGAAGGACGAAGGAGCATGTATCACCGCAATGGCCAAAGTGAGCTGGCAAAATATGAAGGACGGAGGAGCACTTGCGAGGAGCACATCGATGATGACGAACTTTGATGTAGTTAATCTAGTTGTATTCAGGTCTAGTCGAGTCCACAACCAGAGTATGTTTACAACCACGGCAGTTTATACGACCACTATAACTTACGACTAGTTGGAGTACTTTAGCAGTCATACGTCGAGTAGTAGTTGGAATCAAGTACTATAGCAGTCATAGTCATAAAAGTACTATAGTAGTCGTAGTCATAAAAAGTCAGGAATCAGAGTCCGCATGTAACTTGGATTCAGAGTGGTTGTAAAGAAAAGTCAAGGCGTGTCCATGTAGGACTCTCAATGTGGGATGTCGTGTTGGTTATAGAGTATTGTATGTTGCTTCTCTATATAAGAAAGATGAAAAGGATGTAGACGTATCGTGTCGCCAAGAACCAATCTGTGTTTTACTAGTGTTCGCGTGCATGATCATAAGGCTCGTGTTCATCATTTGTTCTAGGGCCTAGGCAAAATCTCTAACAATTGATATCAAAGCCTAAGAGGGGAAAGCGATGGTTGGCAACACTGTTGATCCATCGAATTCAGGGGCGCTCGTCAAGACCATGGGCAACGAGCTCGATCCATCAAAGTCAAGTGTGATCGTCAAGTTGACGGCAAGAAGCGCCTTAATCCTGATCCAATACCCGATGTTGAGTGAAACGAACTACAGCATATGTGCCATCAAGATAAAGTTGATCTTATGTTCGCTAGAGGTATGTGGTGATTGAAGATGGAGATGACAATGGTGACAAGGATCAAGGGACGATAGTGGCCATCTTGCAAGCAGTGCCAGATGACATAATGATGTCAATTGCTGAGAAGGAGATGGCGAAAGAATCCTAGATCGCACTCAGGGAGATGTGAGTAGGCGAAGATCACGTCAGAAAGGCACACACTCAAGTGCTAAAATGGCAATTGAGCAAGTTGCAGATGGAGGACTCGGAGACGATCACCGAGTACTCTATGAAACTCACCACGCTAGTGGGTGAGATCCGTTCACTCAGCACGAAGCTAAAAAAAGTGATGTCGTGGAAAAGTTGTCCAGCTCGATTCCAGATCATTTTCTCCATATTATCAGAACAACTGAACAATTCAGTGATGTTGCAACGATGTCACTCTCAGAAGCGATAGGTCATCTCAAAACCTACAAGAAAGGTCTCAAGGGACAATGGTACTCTAAGGACGAGGGAGATAAACCTCTCCTTATCAAAAATAAGTGGGAAGAGAGGAGCTCGAAGACAAAGAAGCATGAGGGCGCTGCTAGCGCCAAGAGGGAAGGTTGTAATGGTAGAGGCCAGGGACACAGCCACGAACAAGGCGAAGGTCGAGGTGATAGCGATTGTATCATCGATGAATGCATGTCATGTAACTCCAACAAGACCAAGGTCAAGTGCTTTAACTGCAATGAGTATGACTACTTTGCAAAAGAGTGTCTAAAGCCAAACCGAAGAGAAAGAGCCAATCTTATAGCGAAGTAGAATGACTAAGATCCTCAACTATTGATGATCAAAGTATGTGAACTCATCCATATAGTTTTGATGCCAGAAGAGAAGGTATTCCTCCATAAAGACAAGGTGATGTTAAAGCATAGAGGCACCTAAAACAAGACTTGGTACCTTGATACCGGCGCAAGCAACCACATGACCGGATGTAAGAAGTTTGCTAAAATTGACACAACCATAAAAGGATCGATCGATTTTAGAGATGGTTTGGCTGTGGAGATACAAGGAAGGGGCTCGATGCTGTTGGAGTATTCTACAGGTAAATATTGTATCCTCATGCATGTTTACTACATCCCAAAGCTGAGAAGTAATATCGTCAGCCTCGATCAGCTGGACGAGAACGGCTGCAAGATTGTGGTCGAAGAAGGAGTGATGATGGTCTTGGACAAAACTCGTAGGTTGTTGGTCAAAGTGAGTAGATCAAGAAATCGGATGTATGTGTTGCACATCAATCCGGCTCTCCCGGAGTGTCTTCTGGCAAGAAGCACTAAAGAGGCATGACGATGGCACACTAGATACAGGGCATGTAAACTTTCATGCCTTGAAGGATCTGGCTCACAAAAAGATAGTGCATGGGATGCCTATGATTGAGCACATGGACTGCATCTATGATAGTTATCTAATTAACAAGCAACATCAGAACCCATTTCTGACCACATCTCTATACCGAGTAGACGTACCCCTAAAGTTGTGGCATGGTGACATGTGCGGGCCAATCACTCTGACCACGAATAGATGAAATTAATACTTCCTATTGTTAGTAGATGACAACACAAGATTTATGTGGCTGGCTTTACTCTGAAGCAAAGATGAAGCATTCGAGGCATTTAACAGGATCAAGGTGGCAGCCGAGATAGAGATGAATCTAAGGCTGAAAACTCTGCACACTAACCACAGTGGGGAGTTTTCCCCAAATGAGTTCATGGACTACTATGAGTTGTTGGGAATTAGGTGTTATCTGACAGCGCCTTATTCTCCCCAACAAAATGGTGTGGTCAAAGAAGGAACCAAATAGTGGTCAGTATGGCGAGGGGTTTGATAAAGGGCATGGGAGTCCTAGGCAAATTTTGGAAAGAAGCGGTATCGACTGCTATTTATCTTCTAAATCGGGCTCCAACAAAAAGCGTCATCGGCAAAACTCCTTACGAAGCCTACTATAACCACAAGCCAAGTGTTGGTCACCTCCGTACTTTCGGGTGGTTGCACAAGTGAAGATGACCACGTCACACCTTTCCAAGCTAGCAAATCAAAGCAAACCAATGGTGTTCATTAGGTATAATCCAAGGACAAAAGGTTATTGGATGTTTGATTCAGCGACACGACAAGTTGTGATGACTCGTGATGCAGTGTTTGAGGAGGAAAAGAAGTGGGAGTGGAACAGAGATCCCTTGGCAGAAGTACAATGGACAAGAGACATCTTCATGGTACATTACCCTCCTAACATTGTTGCAGGTCCTGACGATTATGTGGAGGCATCCGATACGTCGACCACAGAGGGCATAGTCGAAGGACCTGACCATGACATGGTCGTAGGTCCTAATGACCACGTGGTGGCATCCGACACTTCGAGCACGGAGATGTAGTCGAAGAACACAACCACGAAGTGGTAACTTCAGGCACGACCATGACTAGTACAAGCACGGAATCCAAGATGTCTGGCTCATCTACACCACGTACTCCTATAGAAACAATGAGATCACCGGTCTCACCAGGAGCTCCGCTACGAATGGAGCTAGATGAGAGCTCATCTGAAGGACTATAATGGGACCATGACATCAGAAGTCTCTATAATGCCACATCCCCGATAGAGCTAGAAGATTCGAAGTTTTGCTTACTCAGAGAAGAGGAACCTGCGAACTTCGAAGAAGCCAAGGCAAAGCTAGAGTAGAGAAGAGCTATGGAGGAGAAGTCCTCTATATAAGAGAATGGAATATGGAAGCTTATTCCATTGCCAGTCAGTCATAGACCAATTGGTTTGAAGTGGGTGTATAAGATGAAGAAGGACAACTAAAGCATGATCGTGAAGCATAAAGCAAGACAAAGGGGTACATTCAATGATAAGCCATTGATTTCGATGAAGTCTTTGCCCCTGTTGCAAGACTAGAGACGGTGCGCCAGTTCATTGCTATCGTGGCGCATGAAAGATGGGAGGTTCATCATATGGATGCCAAATCAATATTTCTCAACTGTGACCTAGAAGAAGAAGTCTATGTTGTGCAAACCTCCAAGATTTAAGAAGAAAGGAGAAGAACACCTGGTGTTAAGATTGCAAAAAACTCTATATGATCTGTGTCAAGCCCCAAGAGCTTAGAATTCTAATCTAGACAAGTTCTTGATGGCACTTGGTTTTGAAGGATGCCCGTTAGAGCATGTAATGTACAAATGAAGCCAAGGAAAAGAGAGTTTGTTGGTTGAAGTTTATGTAGATGATTCGATCAGCACTGCAGAGAGTATCTAGTAGGTCAATAGCTTCAAAAGCCAGATGAAGAAATTGTTTAGTATGAGCGACCTCAGGTTACTCAGCTACTACTTGGGTATTGAAGTTCGTCAGAGCTCTGGGAAGATCACTCTCAGCTAGTCCACATATGCAACAAAGGTGCTGGAAAAATGCAGTATAAAGGATTGTAATCCAACGCTAATTCCAATGAAACTCCGCTTGATGTTGAGTAAGAACAGCACAAACTCTCCTGTGGACAAGACTCTATACCAAATCATAGTCGGAAGCTTGAGATACTTGCTGCACATGTACCCGGACTTAGCGTTCTCGGTTAGCATGGTGAGCGGGTATATGGAAAAGTCGACTGCAGAGCATATTGCTTCTATAAAGCATATACTTAGGTATGTGAAAGGAACCTTGAGTTATGGGTGTATCTACGAGAAGAAGGAAGAAGGTTTGGAGCTGATCGGTTACTCTAATAGTGACCTAGCGAGTGATTCTGATGACCAAAAAAACACTTCGGGCATAGCATTTTTTCTTGGGTCGAACTCAATCAATTGGTATTCACAAAAGTAGAAGGTAGTCAATTTATCCTCATGTGAAGCAGAGTACTTTGCAGCTTATGTGGTAGCATGTCAAGGGGTATGGCTGAGATCATTGTTGGCTGATATACTAGAAACAAAGGTTGAGAAGGTAACTGAGTATCGATAATCAGTCTGCAATTGCATTGTGCAAGAATTCAGTCAACCATGAGAGAAGCAAATACATCGATGCCCGTTTCCATTACATTAGAGAATGTGTGGAATTAGGGAAGATAGAGGTGCAACATGTTTGCACAAAAAACTAGCTCGCTGATATCCTGACCAAGTCGCTTGGAAGATTAAAGTTCATGGAGATAAGGGAGAAAATCGGTGTGTGGAATATCGACAGAAGACAACAAGCTTCAGGAGGAGATTGATAGAGTTAATCTAGTTGTATTCAGGTTTGATCGAGTCCATAACCAAAGTATGTTTACGACCATGGCAGTTTATACAACCACTGTAGCTTACAACCAGTTCAAGTACTGTAGCAGTCGTAAATCGAGTAGCAATTCGAATCAAGTACTTTAGCAGTTGTAATCAAGTACTGTAGTAGCCGTAGTCGTAAAAGTACTGTAGCAATCGTAGTTGTAAAATGTCAGGAATCAGAGTCCGCATGTAACAAGGATTCAAAGCGGTTGTAAAGGAAAGTCAAGGCGTGCCCGTGTAAGACTCTGAACGTGGGATGCTGTGTTGGTTACAAAGTCTTGTATATTACTTCTCTATATAAGAAAGATGAAAAGGACACAGACGTATTGTGTTGCCAAGAACCAATATGTGTTTTACTAGTGTTCGCGAGCATGATCATAAGACTTGTGTTCATCGTTCGCCCTAGGCAAAATCTCCAACCTCATCGGGCAACTTCGCCGCTTCCAATCTCATCGTGCGTTTGAAATCCACAGAGCCGTGGGGTTGCTGAAGCTGCTCATGCGAAGCATCGTAAAATCGTCTACTCGTGCTAGTTTTTGGATGGGTTCTTTCAGGCTGATGGTTTATGGCTTAAATATTTGAATTCTGGCTGTTCGCGAGAGGCGGTACGCAGAGAAAAATAGTCGCATGTGATTTTGACCGGTACATCTGAACTCAGTATACTTTTTACCATAATTTTTCTATTGATCTCGACTTGAAAAAACACACTGTTTAAAAGTTAGTTACTGTAAATATTATAAACATAAATCATATATAAACTAAAAAGAACTCAACCTTTGACAATACACATTCCCTCGTGTGACCTCACACCATCTTCGCCACCTCCTCCTACAGCCACCACACGGCTGCCATCTGATACACGAGTTCCCAAGGTCAATTTGGATGGGTGATATGTCACCTTTTCCTTAGCAAACAAATACAAGAACTTCATAAAGATAAAGTTAGCTTGATATGCTTAAAGAACATATCCTTAAATAGGCTTATAAAATTTATTTCTCTAATTCGCAAATTGATTTTTCTAATAGAATAGAATCTATTCCAATGTCTATATTTAATTTGATTTCAGATGTTTTCGATTTGATATTATGGCTAGGACAAATAATCTGATGCATAGAAAAAATGGTATATATGAAGGATATAATAAAGAGAAAATGTGAATTTCATGGCATGTTCATTCATCATTATAGACATTTTTTGAGATATTTTGTTTTTCACGGGATGTAGAATGCAATGACGGAGATGATTCATGTGGGGCCCACCATGATGGCCAAAACAAATGGATGGAAGCCATGTGTAGGGGAATAGGATGGGAACATGCAACAGAAACAGAGAAGTCGCGCCCATAGATTGTACTGATTAAAAAATGTAATTTTGAGATGGGAGATGTAGGGCTTGTGAGTAGGGTAGTAAAAAAAGATCGAGGGACTCAGCTTACTCTAGACTCAATTCGAATTTTACTTGTGCTTTAAATGGGATGAGTTTGAACTTAATTCTCAGCTTCAGTGAGCCGAGCATGAATAGATCATCAAGGTTCGATTCAAGCTTAATATTGATATATGTTAACTCTCACTGAGTTTATTCGAACCAAACTTGAGCTTAAGTTTTTCTTATTGTTGAAAATTAGTATGTGTTAAATTGTTGACTGTTACCGAGCTTACTTAAGCCAAACTCGAGCCGGGTCCATTCATATTGGCTTTGGCTTTTAGCTTAATTTGGCTTATGAATGTAACAGTTTGTAAAGAAACTTATAAAGAGACACTCGTGTGTGATTTTGGCCGATATAAATAAAATCATTACAGTATGTACTATAATCGACTAGTAAAACTGGCATAGAAAAGATATTCCGTTTGAAAGTTAGGTACTGTAGAAAAGTCATTTACTGTAGAAAAACAGTTTTTAGAAACTAATACGAATAGGGCAAGTCCGGAGTTGAGGAACATCGACGGGTCGATAAGGCTATACAACCGATTTATGATCGAAAAAAGTAGAGAAAATCCGATCTAAAAATGACTAGAGAAAACTCTAATTAGTAGTCGATCGGATGATCGACGACACGACTAAACTACGAGTTGCGTAGCTCCTGGGAAAGATCATGGAGGCAAGATCATCTCCCAGGGGCAGCGCAGCAGAAGCTGTGGAGGCGGCGGCTCAGGAGTAGTACCGCTCTGATACCATGAGAGCGTGGAATATTTGAGACAATCACGCTATGTAATTCATTAATTCAAATCACCAAGGGTTACACATATATATATAGCCTAACATAGCTAATGAGAACACATGACTAATGTAAACATAATACAAAATTAATGTGAACACAGGAGGTTGAGCACAAAGCACGAGGAGATGAGGCGTTCGGTAACCAAAGGTTAGGCTAACACAATCAACAAGGTACGGTTCTTGATTCTTGGTTCTTTTTTGAAACTTTTGGTTCTTGATTCTTCTTCTTCCTTTTCTTTTGTTCATATTTTCTCTAGACTATGTGCATTTTGGAGAATAAACAGATTGTTGCTTTTATCAAGAAACAAGAGATGGAATTTGTTCGTATTCAGTAGATATTCTCTTTCCCTTGATTTTTCTTGAGTTTTTGCATCTTATTCTGACCTGGCATGGATTCTGTCCTTGAAAATCAGACATCCAGTAACAGGGGGGAAATAGAAAAAAAGAAAGAATAGAAGCACATGAAATGAGCTCTTCTGAAACAGTGTTAAACATTCCTAGAAATTACATTTTTTGTGTCCATTAAATAGCTTTTCTTGGCACAGGTTGATATAAACCACAACTTGTGTGATACACAACAACGAAGCAAATAAATCAGATCAGATAAAAAGGAGAAAGGCGAAAGGCTTGCAAATATCACATCTTAAAGCCAGGAAAATGGGGCTGTCAATGTCATACCCACCAGACGACTACCTGTCAACAATGGAAGACAACATGGGCAGGCTGTTCATCCGGTCCCTTAGCTTCCACGACATGGAGGCCGTCGAGTCGCCGTCGGCATTGCTCCCTGCCTTCAGCTCCGGCAAGCTTATCATAGAAGGCTCCCTGAGCTTCAAGAGAAGAGAGGCTGACCCAGTTCAGATGGAGACCGTGGTATCCATAAGGAGTCCTAAATCTGACAGAGAGAGTTGCAGCAGCAAGCCAACTACTACTGCTGGCCTATCAAGATTTGGGCCGACCGGAGACCGGGCACCGGATTCTCTGGTGGTCGGAATGGCCAGCCCGAAGCACCAGGCCGCCGCTGTCAGGCTGCAGAATGTGTACAAGAGCTTCAGGACAAGGCGGCAGCTCACTGATTGTGCCGTTCTTGTCGAACAACAATGGTAGCATTGTCATGTACTACGCAGTGGTTTTGCATTTGTCATAGTTGGGAGAGCTTATTTTTGTCACCGGGAGGTTTTTGAATATTTCTGATGCTGAATTCAGGTGGAAGTTGCTCGATTTCACACTGCTTAAGCGGAATTCAGTGTCGCTCTTCGACATAGAGAAGCCAGAGACGGCTGTTTCGAGATGGTCTCGGGTCAGAATGAGGGCTGCCAAGGTTAATGTTCTTATTGTTCAGATATGATAACCTCAGTATTGTGATCTTGGTGCAGTGTGATACATGTCTGAACTGTAGAATTGCCACCTTTGTATTATCAGTTATCTTGGAGTGAAATGGACAACAAGGTTACTGACAATTCTGTGATCCTGCAAACAGGTTGGATGTAGGTGAAGGGAAATATGTCAGCTTAGAAGAGCATTGCCCTAGATGGAAGCTGCACAAGCAATGCGTCAAATACCTTGGCCCTGTAAGTTTCATCATTCCTTTTCTGGTCTGGAAGTCGAAGCAAACATTCAGAAACTGCTCAGCTGCAGAAGTTGCATCCTAATAACAAGATACGTTGTCACGGGATTCTGCAGAAAGAGTGGGAGTCGTATGAAGTATTGTCATGGATGTAAGACTGATGTACAAGCTGAGCCGTCAGATCGTCGACACGTGCAAGACGGTACAAAATGGATCTTTGTGCTGAGCAGGTGCAAGACTGTACATTGGCCAGGTGAATGATTACTACATCCATGCCTCTTCTTTGATAGGCTTCTAGAAAACTTCTTCAACCTTGACAACACTACAGTAACTGATGATATCTGAAATCTTTGACATCGTTACAGAAGCAGAAGGGCACATTCCAGCACTCCAGCCTCCTTGCAGGGGGAGCCACGTCTGCTGCAGGGAGACTGGTTGTAGAGAATGGAATTCTGAACCATGGGAATTTTGTATATTTCTGCCAGTAACACTGAATTTGCCATTTCTGACTTGGAAATTTGCTCATTTCAGGCTGTCTGGCCTCATAGCGGGCATTACCTGCCGACGGAGCAGCATTTTCAGGAGTTCATGAACTTCCTGAAGGAGAGAAGTGTGGATCTTACCAATGTCAAGGTGACGAGCAGAATGTGAACCATATGTAACATCTGATCTGCCCAAGATGGGTAACTACACATGCTAACTCTACACATGCAAAAGTCAAGCACGTAGATCTATCTGAGCCAAATACAAAGCACAGGCTGACTTGATTTGAACATGAATGAAAGTACTCGATCAGAGGGCTCAGGTTTGTAGTAGCACTCAAAATCATAGGATTCAACATAGCATTCATCCAATCAATTCATATTAAACAAGGCGATAGAGCATAAACATGTCTCTCAACATCAAGTGCACTTCCATTTAGGCAACAGACCAAAACTGCAGCCAAGTTACATCCCCATCACTCGCAACTCATACCACATTAGCCTACGCCAAAGACAAACCAGTGTTCAAGAACTTGATTGGAAAGCAGTACACTAAACTAGGCAAACAACCCAGCATTTTACGTTTGAAGCCACCTCAGCGCAGCCTCCTGGCCTCCCTCTCGGACTCAAGCAGGGTGAGGATGTCACCCTCACGGACCGGGCCCTTGACATTCCTCATGATGAGACGGTTCTGGTCGTCCAGGAACTTCACTCTGACCTGGGTCACCTGACCCCTCGAGCCGGTGCGGCCCATCACCTTGACCACAACCGCAAGCTTGACCTGGGTATCCATGCTGCGCCAACACAAGGCTAACCATTAGGCAAAGCAGGTGCACCGTCTGAAACAGCTAGTGTACAATTTCTATTGCACCGATTCAGCCACAAACCTTGTGACTTCCCATAGCAGAGGCAAATATACAAACGTTCATGTACATTAAATGTAAAACAAAATACATGTCTGGCCACTGCAATTCAAGTGGAGAATTCTATAACTAAGTCAATGTGTATTAGATAATTTGCCCACGTTTACTGCAGGGATTTCCCTACATTTCTGCAGGAATTGAACTGTTCACTGCGAAATTTTTTAGAAGTTCCCATGTTCATAACAGGCCCTTAACAGTTCCATGTGTTGTCAATGGAACGGCTAGCCAGACAACTGTTCACATTTTGGTCGGTCAAATCCGCTGAGTTATCTGGAAATCGAGGTATGATTTACGAACACCAAAACCACAATCACAGAACATGTGTTTAATGTGAAACAGAATTCAAATTCCTACCTTGAACTAATAATTTCTATATACAGCAATTCCCAAATCCTATAGCACAAAAACCACTCAAGTGTATACACATTACCCTACCAAGCAGAGCATCAACAACCAGTCACTAAAATGCAACAAAAGGTCATCACGAATTCACAAATAAACGAATCCGAGACGTACTAAAGATCTAAATAGCAGCGATTCATCTTGGCAAGTCTGGAGAGGCTAAAGCGAAACAACCCAGCGCAACACAAAAAATATCTAAATCCGACGAGACAGATCGGGAGCTAAACTCCCGCCAATATCAATCCACCACACCTAAATCCACAACCGTGCGCAGCATCGGCGCGCGTCTCTGCCATACAAGAACACACGGATCGATCGTTCGCGGCCTCCGTCCAAACCCACATCGGTACACGGCACGTACGAAAGCACGGCCACCCCGTAATGGAGACGAGGAGAAGGGGAAGGGAGGGGAGAGGAGAGGACATGCACCTTTCTTTGGTTGTTGGCGACGGCGTTTGCTGCGACGACGGCGCGCGCGAGGAGGGAGTATTGGAGGAGGTAAAAACCCTAGAGCTCTTCGGGTGCTTATATTTATATAGAGCTCGCTCTGCCGGCGTGGGGTCGTGGTCGTAAGCGGCTTGATGATCAGCCGGGCCAGGCTGCATGGGCCGAAATGCTGCTGCTTTTCAAAATGCTTTTTTCTTTTTATTTTTGCTGTGATGCCAAGTTTTGTATGATCTTTTAAGATTTGGGTTGGTATTACGATAATCTCATTTAATAGAACAGCTTTCAGATATTTTATTATTTTACTAGGTGTTTTTTAATCTAAACAAAGTTACAGACCTATTATTGAGAACAAACGACCTATCATTGCGTTAAATGCGTGGGTGGGAATATAAGAAAACATAGTACATAGGAATTTTAGATCCTGTTTGGTACAGTTTCTGCTCTCAGCTTCTCAATAGATTCTTATGGAGCTGTGCCAAACACCCAGATTCCCAAAATGAGTAGATTCTACTTCTCACGAGAAGCACTCTCCAAAATGAACTAGAGAGGAGAAGCAGCCTTTTGGTGGATTCTCGTGGGGAGCTGTTCACCTTATATTAGATCTACCCACTAAAGTTCATAAGAATTACCCGCAAAATGCCACTGATATACCCCCGCCTCCCCTCGCCCGTTCCCCCGCCCCCCTCATTCTTCTCGCCGCCTCCCTCCTTCCCTTCTCCTGTTCCCCTCTCCCGTTCCTCCCGTTCCCCTCTCACGCCGCCGCCTTCCCCTCTCCCCTTCCCTTCTCGCGCCGCCGCCACCTTCCCCTCCCCCCTTCCCCTCTCGCGCCGGCGACTTCCCCTCCCCCCCTTCCCTTTCGTGCCGCCGCCTTCCCCTCTCGCGCCGGTGACTTCCTCCCCCTCCCCTTCCTCTCGCGCCGCCGCCCCCCTCCCCTTCCTCTCGTGCCGCCGCCGCCTTCCTCCCCTTCCTCTCGCGCCGACGACTTCCCTCCCCTTCCTCCCCTTCCTCTCGCGCGGTGACTTCCCCTCCCCTTCCTCTCGCGCGCCGCCCCCCCCCCTCCCTCTCGTGCGCCGCGCCTTCCTCCCCTTCCTCTCGCGCGCGGCGACTTCCCTCCCCTTCCTCTCGCACCGCCCCCTCCCCCTTCCTCTCGCGCGCCGCCGCCCTCCCCCCTTCCTCTCGCGCGCGCCTCCTCCTCGGCCGCCCCGACGCCACTCCAGCCCGGCGCGCCCGGCCTCCCCAGACCGCCCCTTCCTCCCGAGCTCGCGCCGCCCAGCCTCTTCCTCCCGCCCAGCTCCTCCCAGCCACATTTGTTTGTATATAATACTTAGTTTTCATCTGATTTATTCAACTTTTAAAGGAATCTCTTAAATGTGTGCTACTTTATGGTTTATATTTTTGCTAATGCTTTAGATTTGCATATGTTTAATAACAAGATCTTAAATTTATGCATGTTAATTATCCTGAACTTTTCAGACTCACTGAGAGTATCTTTGATTCTGGGTTGCATGTTAATTATCCTGAACTTTTCAGATTCACTGAGAGTATCTTTGATTCTGGGTTCTGGCTATATTATTACTGCACATTAGCTGAAGAAAAACATATATTATTACTAAGAGTATCAAGTTAAGCATTATTCAAGAATAGTCGGCAAAGGTAATGGTAGCTATTTCTTTTATTCATGATAAGCAATGCAAGATTTTGGATGGTTTGTTTGATAGCTTCTCTTATATTTGCTTCATCTAATGAAAGCATGAAGCCTCGTTTGTTAATGCTACATTTATTGGACCATTTTGGACCATTCTGAGGAATTTATGGAGATTTCATACTTGTAGATGAATTGGTGGGTTGAGAACTTACAAGATCAGGAATGTTTTACAAATTTTCAATGAAAGGGTAAGTTACATGTCTACTCATGATTCACGAGTAATGGCAATACTATTGGTTTACGAGGACAATGAATGTATAGAGTTTTTCGAAAGAGGATAGTTTTGTATAGTTGTAATAGTCACATGACTTGGTAAATCAAAGTTGTGATTGGTTGCCCGAGTTTTTCGAAAGAGGATAGTTTTGTATAGTTGTAATAGTCACATGACTGGGTAAATCAAAGTTGTGATTGGTTGCCCTCTGGCTCCTGTATGTGCTTCTGTGTGTACGATGCAGAATCATTATGATTTGCATTTGTTGTTAATACTTTCGTGTCAAATCTATTGTGTGTCATGTGGATCACTCTTTCCTGAAACTAGTCAAGCTACCACTTGAAACCTTTAATGCATTGGAGATATGCAAAGGTGGATGGAAATAGCAAAGTTGCATCGAATTTCAAGTTCAGCCCCGTGTTCGTCTTCAGGCAAAACTAGCAACAAAAAAGAAACATGCATTTGTGCGATAAAAATCTCCAAAGTTTTTCCACGACTTCTGAAAACAGTAACACAACACTCCCAGAAGCCATAATCTTCATAACAGTGTTTTTCCCTTCCTTTCTTTAAAAAAAAAGTGGTAGACAATAACTAGGGGTAACATGGTCTATTTCTCTCAAATCTCCTCTTTTATGAATCTGGAGCCAACCTACTAGCCAAACGTTTTTCAGAGGTAATTCTAGATTCTCAGAGAAGTGGATTCTTACAGATTCTAGAGCAGAAGTTGAAAAATGAGAATCTGGAGCTCTACCAAACAGGCCCTTAGTCTCCGTTCAAAATGGCTTTCGATTTCTTAACATGTCTTTTTTTCTTTATATTATTTATGGAGATATAAAGAGTTTGTTTTCCTTTTTTTATTTTCTTTCAATTGAATATCTCAGTCGAAAGGTAACAGTAGCCACATTGAACGAGGCCTTAACCTATTTTGCCCAACAAACTAAGTAGCCTTTGGATGGTCCATGACGATGAGATGAGTTAGGACTGCTACAAGGTTCGAGAAGGCGGTGGGCATCGGTTAGCTGACTGGCGGAGGAGGCAGAGCTCGGAGACGAGGGCTCGCAGCTGCTGCAGCTGCGACAGCGCCGCCACCTCTGCTTCCATCACGCCGCCGCGCCGGGGAGAGCTCCGTTCCCTTCGTTTCCTCTGATGATCAAACGGTCGCTCTTTGAGAAAGGCTTTTCCTCTTGCTTGGCACGAGTTGTGTTGGTCCCAGTCCTTTCCTCGATAACTTGATTTGGTACTTCGCTCTCTTTTTTCCAAATACAAGCAAGACTTCTTTTTGTCTTCGCGGCGAGTGACTTTTAGTTCTAATATAAATATTTATACGAATGAACCGAATGCTGATACATCGCTTCGAAAAGATTATTCTAATAAACTGTTTCGAAATAACGATAGAGAAATAATTTTATTTATTTATTCAAGTGAAGCTATACACTGAAAAGAATGGGCCATCACCACACATGTACATGCGAGCATATCTCTTTATCACGCACCTAACAGACGGATGTGGATGATAAATCCGTGAACCTCATAAATTCGTATGTGTATAAAGATGGACACAAGAATTAAATTCTAACGAGTGGAGTGGTGCGACTATAATTTCATCACCATACCAAAAGGTGGCTCTCTACCATGGACAAACCACTAAAGGCCACTAAGGTGCACAGGACACCGGTTACAAAATCATTTTCTCAATGTACAATCCATATATGTACTGTAGACACTCCTGGCCCAAAACGTGGGACACCACCGGTACAACCATCTCGCGGAAGTGCGGCCGGCCTGGCTCGCGAGGCTCACGGGTGCACATGGACCAGGTCGCGGACGCACGAGCGCGGCCTACTTTGCCAGGCCCACGGGCGCGAGGCGCACGAGCACGGCCCATCTCGCGGGCGAGGAAAACACATCCGGGATGCCCGGGGCATCGCTTCTCATCTCGTGTGCGCCGCTCGCCGCCTCGCCTACTAGACTGCTGCCTCCCTCGCCCGAGGCCGCATCGACTCTGCTCGCCTTGCGTCGTCGTCTCATCTGATCTCCGTTTGCGCAATCGCCCGCTTGAGTTATCACGTAGAGCTCAAGATGGAATCAGTTCACTGCTTTCTACGCTCGACCTGGCCATCACTTGGGTCAAGGAGATTCAGATTTTCGTCAATTTGTCTAATTCTTATAATGGTAGGTAGTTACATTTTTTGTCCCCTTTGCTTTGCTTCACTTTAGGCCTACGAAGTTTTGAGTTAACCATCCATCATAATGCTGGTGATTTTTTATGATAGAAAAATGCCCTAACGAGCAATGTTGCCTGAAAATCTACTCAAGCCAGATGTCACAACGCATGCTTTAGCTTTAGTGTTGGATTGTTGAAGATTTCAGCCTTGCAATGCTTGGTGCTCAGGTTAACGTTGGTAGAAAAATGCCCTAACGAGCAATGTTGCCTGAAAATCTACTCAAGCCAGATGTCACAACGCATGCTTTAGCTTTAGTGTTGGATTGTTGAAGATTTCAGCCTTGCAATGCTTGGTGCTCAGGTTAACGTTGGTGTCATCGCTATATTTTCCATGCTATCGATTATATGAAGGTTTCTTGAATGTGAAAAGAACATAGGTTCAGAAAAGATCCTTCTTGTTTCTATCTTGTCTTCCACACCCAATTCCCACCTAAGGATCGGAGGCAAAACCTGGAGTTGAGTTTTCAACTATTTAGGACACAATGTCAAGTAAGTAAGCCTTGCAATTTTAAATTATTGATTACGTGTGTATCATATATGCTTCTATTATTCATTTATTATGTTGTACAAAAAAAACTAATGGAGCATTCAAATAATCGACAAATGGTAGGTAAATTTATGGAAAGGTTTCTTAAAAGAAAGGTGCAACTACAGGATGATGTTGACCCAGCACGTTCACCTAGACAGAACGATGCCCCATCACATGAAAAGAATGATGCTGTTGGAATTGTAATCTCGAAGAACATTTAGACTAAGTCGTTTTTCAGTTGTAATAAGCCATGCTGGGCAAACCGGAAGGACCGGATCCCAGACTAGTCGTTTTATTCTCTGTTCTGAAAATAGTTCAGTTGCCGGGTCTTCAGGTTAGTAAGTTTGAGATCCGTATTTCTTGTTTTGACATGTTCTTGCTTGTAACAAACTCTTAACGAGTTGCTATTAATAATACAAAGAAAGGCTCAGGCGAATGAGCGCAATGTGTATGCCGCAACACAAAAGTATTCAGGTTGCTGTGTTCCCATTTCTGTTGTCGGATACTCGTCAGAGTACTGTTCAAGTCTGAAGAAACCAGCTGAGCGTGAGAGTGTTCAGAGAGATCCAAGTGAGATTTCCGATAGCCAATTCTAACATTTTTGCAGGCTGCACCATACCTCATACGGTGTCACTCCTTGCAGGCTTTTTGTCGGTGATCTGTTCAGGAGATACACAGCGGTTACAGCAGCTTCTCCCCACAACCAACTCGGCATATTTTTTGCCTTCAACATACTGCGTGCCATCCCTACAACAGTCTGATTTCGGCGTTCCACTACGCCATTTTGTTGTGGAGTGTATGGAGCAGTTAGTTGACGTTTGATACCTTGGCTTGCACAATATTCCGCGAACTCTGCTGAATTAAATTCTCCGCCTCGGTTGGTTCGTAGCATCTTCAGTCTCCTCCCGGTCTCCAACTCAGCACTGGCCTGTATATGTTTGATGGCCATAGCCGCTTGATCCTTTGATGATAGCAAGCGGATCCACATAAACCGGCTCTTATCATCTACAAGCAGTTAGAAGAACCTTTTGCCACCTGGAGTTGCTGGGGTAATCGGACCGCAGAGGTCACCATGCACCAGCTCGAGCACCTCCTGTGCCCGATACCTTGACTCAGCCGGAAACGACATTCTTCTTTGTTTACCCGCCAAACACCCGTCACACAATTGGTCGGCCTGATCAACCATCGGAAGTCCACGGACCATCTCCTCCCGTGCAAGTCTTCTCAACGCCTGGAAATTGAGATGCCCAAATCGGGCATGCCACCGCCAGGCTTCCTCATTGCACACTGCTGCCAAGCACACAGGCTTGACAACAGTCAGGTTGAGGAGGTAAAGCCGATTGATACTCCGAGGAACCTTTGTCAGTAGGCAATGGTTTTGATCTCAGATGGAGAGAGTTCCATCCTCGATGTGAATCTTGAACCTCTGTTCATCCAATTGCCCAACACTTATGATATTGCTCTTGAGCCTGGGAATGTAGTAAACCCCATCAAGAGCTCGATGTTCACCGTTTTTGCAAGCATAAAGGACAGTCCCGCGTCCACAAATGCCCACCAGTGAACCATCACCAAATTTCACTGTCCCAGTGACATGAGAATCCAGTTCGGCAAATGCCATCTTGGTGCCAGTCATATGGTTCGTGGCACCAGTGTCAAGATACCATGTGTTGGAGAAAAACTTGTCGTTTTCCTCCTCTCGAAGCTCTATTCCTTTTGCCTGCGTTTCATCCAGGCACACCTGCTCATCAACAGGCATCTGAAGAAGTGTCTCATCACAGATCATGGAAGTCTCACACGTCTGTGTCATGAAGAGGGTTTGCTCATCTTGAGTTTGCATCAAATTCACTTGCGTCTTGTGTTCTCGACGTGGCTTGCGACAATCCCTTGCAAAATGGCCCGAATTACCACAATTGTAGCACTTTACCTTCGAACGATCACGCATGCCACCCTGCGGTGCTACCTCCTTGTTGTCGCGGCTCCGTTGTGCGGTTGAGTTCTTCGAGCGTCAACGGGCTTGCCTGGTGCTGGAACCACTCCCAGTGCCTCTGCTCCAGTTTGTGGAACCCTCCTGGTTCCTTTGATGCAGGCGTGCCATCCATTCTTCCTCTGTGAGAAGGAGTTTGCCTCCCTGAGACAAACTGCTGATGTCGTCGTCGTTGCCGTATCGTTCGTCAACAGATGACAGACGACCGACGAGCTCCTCCATCGGCATGGTCTTCAAGTCTAGTAATTGTTCAATGGCAATTCCTACCTGCCGATATCTTGATGGCACGACCCGAAGTAGCTTCTTGATCACCTGTGCTTCCTCGAGCACTCCTCCCATATCTCGGATGTCGTTGGCGAGGCCGGAAATTCTCATTCCGAAATCTTCCACGGACTCTCCATCCCTGAAACGGATGGACTCAAATTCTTGACGCAGGGCTTGCTCTCTGGCTTCACGTACTCGCGTGACACCAACCCGCATCGTCTTGACAGCTTCCCAAGCCGCCTTCGCAGTGTCCTTCGTCGCAAGAGATCTCAACATCTCCTTCGGCACAGCCTGGAGAATTGCAGCGAGGGCCATACGATCTTCCTTGAAGTCACCGGTTCCGGGTTCAATCGCCGCCCAGACGCCTTGCGCTTGCAAGTTGACCCGCATCAACAATGCCCAATCGGCATAGTTGGATCTTGTCAGCATCGGGTACCTCAGTGACACCCCCGGCTCCCTGGCCGCCTGCTGAGATAACGCCGGTGACCGATCTCCATCGCAGCCCGTGCTGTTGCCGCTACCGATCGTGCTGCCGCCGTTGCCGCCCAAACTGCTCCGCCTTCCAGGTGGTGTGTAGTGGCTCGGCGAGTGTGACATGATGTCGCAGGATCAAAGAAACGACGCTCTGATACCAAATGTCAGTTATTTGAAGATTTTTGGTTGTATCGGTCATGTGAAAATAGTGAAGCCAAATCTTAAGAAGTTGGAAGATCGAAGCACAAAGATGGTGTTTATTGGTTATGAGGAAGGTTCCAAAGCTTATCGGATGTATGATCCGGAGGCAAAGCGTGTTTGTGTAACACGTGATGTTTTGTTTGATGAGGCAGCGAGCTGGTCATGGGAAGCTCAAAATGTTCAGCAGGAATCTGGGAATGATGACTTCACAGTGGAATACTGTACAACTCCGATTTCTGGGAGAACTGGAGAAGCAGTACCAGAAGTCACCATGAATGGTAATTCCAGGGAGCCAAGTGATGATGATGACGGGGGTGTGCATGAGAATGTCGGATGGAGTCCAATTGCTAATGCCGACTCAACAGTTCCTACAGGAGTGGAATTTTGCACACCACCAAGTGACGCTTCCACAAATTCTGATGGAGCACCAAGGAGGTATCGGAAGGTAGTTGATCTCAATGCATCCTCGGCTCCGATTTTCGACTTTGATTATAGTGATCAGTGCCTACTTACTGAGGAGGAGCCAACAAGTTTTGTTGAAGCCGAAAGGAAGAGCTGCTGGCGTAAGGCAATGCTTGAGGAAATGAGCTCAATTGAAGGAAACAACACCTGGTACCTCACTGATTTGCCTGCAGGTCATCGGGCAATTGGATTGAAATGGGTCTTCAAGATTAAAAAGGACGCTAATGGAGCCATTGTAAGGTATAAGGCTAGGTTGGTTGCTAAGGGATATGTGCAACAACATGGAGTTGATTTTGATGAGGTATATGCACCAGTGGCAAGAATGGAGACAGTCCGGTTGATAATTGCAGTAGCCGCACAAAAGGACTGGAAAATCCACCACATGGATGTAAAGTGTGCATTTCTGAATGGGGTATTAGAAGAGGATGTTTATGTGGTGCAACCTCCGGGCTTCATTGATGAAAGGAATGCTGATAAAGTGTTAAAACTGAGAAAAGCACTGTATGGATTACGGCAAGCTCCCAGGGCATGGAATTCAAAACTTGATTCTAGTCTCGGAGATTTGGGTTTCATCAGAACTGAAACTGAAAGTGCAGTCTATACCCGAGGTTCAGGAGATTTGAGACTTATTGTAGGAGTATATGTTGATGATCTTATCATAACAGGAGCTCAATCAGCTGAGATAGCTAAATTCAAGGAGCAAATGAAGATATTATTCAAGATGACCGATCTGGGTTTGTTGAAGTACTACCTTGGTATGGAAGTTCTTCAAACCGAAAGGTGTATTACCTTATCTCGATCAAGATATGCAGCTAAGAACCTTGAAAAGGAGGTATGAAAGATTGTAATCCCACTCAAGTTCCTTTGGAGCCAAGGATAAAGTCGAGTAAAGACAGTTCTGAGAGTGTTTTGAGCCCACCTTGTATAGAAGTATCGAGGCGACCGAGATACTTAGTAAATACAAGACTGCACCTCACCTATTCGGTTGGGTATGTGAGTAGATTCATGGAAAAGCCTACAACTGAACATTGGGCTGCAGTTAAACAAATCTTGCGTTATATATCGTGAACTCTAAACATTGGTTGCGATTTGAGAAGAAACAAGGTTCAGATTTCCACTAGTTGGATACAAAGGATGTTGATATGGTGGTGATATTGATGATAGGAAGAGCACAACAGAGTCCTATTCATCTTTGGGAATAATTTGATTAGTGGCATCCCATAAACAATGGTAGTAGCATTATCTACATGTGAGGCTGAATATATAGCAACAGAATCGCGACTGTCAGTGGAATATGGTGGGACGATTGATTGCAGAGATGCTGGAGAAGGAGTATTGCTGTGCAACGCTAAAGATTGATAATAAGTCAGCTATCAACCTGTGCAAGAATCCAGTTATTCATGACCGGAGTAAACACATTGAAACTCGTTTTCATTTCATCAGGGAATGTGTTGAGCAAAAGAAAATTGCAGTGGAACATGTCCGGTCAGAAGAGCAGTTAGCATATATTCTTACCAAGTCCCTTGGCCGAGTTCGTTTCAAAGAATTAAGGACGAAGCTTGGTTTGCAGCAGATTTGAGGTAAGTCTGCAGAGTATCAAAGTGCTTCAAGATTAGGGGGTGATTTTGTTGGAATTGTAATCTCGAAGCACATTTAGACTAAGTCGTTTTTCAGTTGTAATAAGCCATGCTGGGCAAACCGGAAGGACCGGATCCCAGACTAGTCGTTTTATTCTCTGTTCTGAAAATAGTTCATTGCCGGTCTTGAGTTAGTAAGTTTGAGATCCGTATTTCTTGTTTTGACATGTTCTTGCTTGTAACAAACTCTTAACGAGTTGCTATTAATAATACAAAGAAAGGCTCAGGCGAATGAGCGCAATGTGTATGCCGCAACATAAAAGTATTCAGGTTGTTGTGTTCCCATTTCTGTTGTCGGATACTCGTCAGAGTACTGTTCAAGTCTGAAGAAACCAGCTGAGCGTGAGAGTGTTCAGAGAGATCCAAGTGAGATTTCCAATAGCCAATTCTAACTGATGCCACCAATGTTGGGAATTCACCTCTAGAAGAGATTAATTGGGAAGAGTAGATTCAATCTAATCCAGACAAAAGGAGAAGAATAGAGGATTACTCTCCTAATCAAAGGGATGTGATAAGAAGAAAGTATTTGGATAATAGGCCTTGTCAACCTTGCACTTTTGATTTTCCATGTACATCGATTGGAGGTAAAAATAGAAGGTTTAATCCTAAATGGTTTGATGAGTTTAGAAGTTGGCTTGAGTATAGCGAGTCCAAAGATACATCATATTGCTTTTATTGTTTCTTATTTAGAGATCGCAACAAGAAGGAAACTGGATATGGTGGATTGTTACAACTGGTTGGTCTAGTTGGAACAAAAAAATTAAACTTAAGGAACATGCAACAGATGTCAATAGTGTTCACAACCAAGCAAAGAGAGATTGTGATGCTTTGTTGAAACAAGACCAACACATTTATGCTGCTTTGAATAACCAAAGTAATGCTAAGAAGATTGCTTATTATACTCGACTAAATGCCTCAAGTCGGTAGAGTGTTATTGAAGCAAGGATTGCCATTCCGGGCACATGATGAATCCAATGAATCCTCCAATAAAGAAAATTTCAAGGAATTTTATGCTTATACAACAGAGCAGAATCCAGCTGTAGGCAAGGTTGTGGGCAATAATGCTCCAAGCAATAATATGATGGTGTCTCCAAACATTCAAAAGGCCACAATACATTGTTTTGCAAAGGAAATATTGCATTATATTTTTGAAGAAATTGGGCATGATGTGTTTTGCTTGTTAGTTGTTAGTTGCTGAGTCCAGGGATGTGACTTGCAAAGAACAAATGGCAGTGATCTTGAGATATGTTGATAAATGTGGGATTGTTAAAGAGAGATTTGTCGGCTTTGTTCATGTGAAAGAGTCAACTTCTTTGTATCTTAAGTCTTCTATTGATTCTTTATTTGTAGAATACAAGCTAAGCTTGAAGCAAATTAGAGGCTAAGGATACGATGGTGCTAGCAATATGTGAGGTGAGTTCAATGTCTTACAATCATTAATTATGGGAGAAAATAGTTCATCATATTATATTCATTGATTTGCTCACCAACTTTAATTAGTTGTTGTGGATGTTGTAAGAAAGCATAAAAGCATTGGTATTTTTTTATATGATTTCTGTCTTGTTGAATGTGGAGAAGGGACATAGTTCAAGATATCAATCAAGAACATATGTGTGAGGCCTTAGGTTGTGGGCTACTTCAAATTGAGACATGATTAAATCAAGGGCCATGTCATCAAAGACCTAGAGATACTCGTTGGACTTCTCAATATAAGACTCTTAAGAGTTTGGTTGATTTGTTTCCAATAAATGTCAAAGCGCTAGAATATGTGGAAGAAGAAGACATGGATGACAAAAATAGAAGGCCGGCACAGGGTCTTCTAGTTTATTTTCAGTCATTTGATTTTTGTGTTTTATTTGCAACTTATTTTGACTATCTTAATAATCACAAACACCTTATCTTTAACTTTAAAAATGGAACGATTAAGACATTGTGAATGATATTAATTGTGTGAAATCAACCAAAACTCATTTGGATGAGCTTAGGGGACATGGTTGGGAATTTGTTCTAGGTGAAGTTTATGCCTTCTGTGAGAAGGGTAATATTTCAAATTGAAAATAGGAGAAGCATATGTGAATCCAAAGAAGCCACATAAAAAAACTAGAATTACCAACAATGATCATTATGAAGTGGATTGTTTTAATGATGTTCTTGATTGGCTACTTCAAAAACTCGATAGCCACTTCAACGAGAAAACCTCTGAATTGCTCGTTTGCTCGGCCGCTTTGAGTCTAATTGAATCATTCCGTGATTTCAATTTATAGGATTTGATGAGTCTAGCTAAACTTTATCCTAGTGATTTTGATGATGGGGAATTGAGGGATCTTAACTATCATTTGCCTCTACATTGCCAATGTGCGTGCGGATGAAGATTCTCTAACATAGAAACTATTAGTGAGCTTTCTCAAAATAATGGTGGAGACAAGAAAACATATTTGCTATCCTTTGGTTTATCAACTTTTGAAGCTAGCACTAATTTTGCCTGTTGCCACTGCTACAGTTGAGATATGTTTTTCAGCTATGAAAATTGTGAAAACATATTCGTGCAATCAAATTGGTGATGACTTGATAGCCTTATTTGCTATGCGAAGAAACACGAAATGGGGAGAGTTACCCGTGATGTTGTAATTCATCGCTTCCAGAACAAGAGTGTCCAAACAAATTATAAAATGTAATGTGATTATCTTTGTTCGATCATTGCATGATTCTTTTACTTCAAATTTTGCTAAGTAATTTCCTTTCTTTTTTGTAGGGCATCGAGGTCGGATATTATATTTTGCCGATGCCAACCGTCTTTTGTCCATGGTTTGGACCTATATCCATCATTTATTCGCTTTCCTATAATTGATCGATACTAGTAATGGGACTATTGATTTTAGTAAGCACTTTCTTCGCTACTTCTTTATCCGGTCATATTGAATTGTTGAATATAGAATACATTACTATTAAGTATAACATTACTTGATAAGTAGACTTGTGTGATATGCATGTGACACTTCATTTTTGTTTAGATCCGCCACTATTCCCTACTTTGCTCTAGTTATAACTTGAAACATTTCTTTAAATTTACATTAAAAATTCTAAAAAAGTATGATTATAGATTTTTTAAAAGAAATATCAACACAAGAAGAAGAGCGGCGAGTACACATAAAGGCCCTTTGTTAGTTCTTCCTAACCTTAAAAACTAGGTAGGATTATTTTTTAAAAAGTAGGACAGTCCATGGTGGGCAACGGTGTTGTCTACTAGGCAGTGGGTAGAGGCGGCGGGTTACAACAAAAGGGGTAAAGGGAAGATGGCGGGTTCGGAACTGCTCTTATTTCAACTTATCGTTTTTTATTATAGTAATTAATTTTTAAACGGTATATCTTTTTAAGGCATAGTCTATAAATAGATTGTAGTAGACACTATACCGAATTTAGCTATATCGGTCAAAAACGCATGTAATTATTTTTCTCTACATACTATCTTTTACGAACAGTTAGAATTCAAAAATCAAAATCCAAAGCCATAGCAAAAAAAAAAAAAATCCATCGAGATATGTCAAGATGGTGGTGTTGGGGTGGCCAAGTGTTAAGGCCTCCGCTGTGCGTGATCACTAATGGAGTAGTGGGGTGGCAGTGGCACGAGGCTTAGATGGGTGATGCAATGGCTTGGTCGAAATTAGAGTAGCGGATGCTGTCGAATGTTGTAGGTGGAAAATCCTATTTTGACGAGATATCATGGGCCAGTGAACTCATTTTTTTCTTATATAGTTTACTTATAACTCATTTTGGACCGTTTAGGTTGGGTATGTATAACAGTAGAGACAACTCATATCCATATAGACCTCCTCATCACCTAATAAAAAAAAAGAGTCAACACTTACCATGTAACAGACAATTCTTGCTTATACTCCAATGGGCCCCACAAATCATGCGTTGAGTAGACACGCCCTACAATGGGCATACTGTTGTCTATCTTTACTATTATAAAAGAAGGAGTTGGTGGTTGACCCGTCGTCACTCCTCTCTTCTCAGCCATTCGATCTGAATATAAGATAAAATCCGAACCGTCTGTTCACTCCTCCCCTCCCTCCCTCCCTCCCACCCCGCACGCCGCCTCCCTAACCCTAAAATCCGAACCGCTCTCCCACCGCATCCCCCTCGCACCCCCGCCTCCCCCTCGCTCTCCCCCCGCCGCCCCCGCTCTCCCCCTGCCTCCCCCTCGCTCTCCCCTCGTGGCCTCGCTCTTCCCCCGCCTCCCCTCGCTCTCCCGCTCTCCCCGCCTCTCGCCCCACCTCCCCTCGCTCTCCCCGCCGCCCCGCTCTCTCCCGCCTCCTCCTCCTCCTCCCACTCCGCTCCGCCTCCCACCTCGCGCGCCGCACGCTCCTCCCACCCCGCGCCGCCGCACCGCCTCCTCCTCCCACCCTCTCCGCCACCGCCTCCTCCTCCCAACCCACGCCGCGCGCCTCCTCCTCCCTCCTCCCACTCCGCTCCGCCGCTGCATCGCTCGACCTTCATGCACCGCTCCAAGCTCACCGGCTCCTTCACTAACGCGCCTCGCCTTCAGCGCAAGATCCTCGAGCGGTCGGGGCTTGGCGAGGACACCTACCTGCCCCCCGCCGTGCTCCGGGTGCCCCCCAACCCGTGCATAGACGAGGCGCAATTTGTGGGGATTTCTAGGCACTGGCAAGAGCATTTAATCTTTGTAAAGAAACTCAGAAATTGATGCAATTAAGGGCTAATCGGTTTGGTTCTTGGATCTGTGTTTGCAACCATGGTGGCATGGGAGGCCGGGAAACCACTATCGATCGAGGAGGTGGAGGTGGCGCTGCCTCGCCATGGAGGTGCATGTCAAGATCCTCTACATCGCGCTCGCCACCGACGCCTACTGGGAGGCCAAGGTGTGCATAGTTCCACATCTTATAATTTTCTCATAGGTTTATGTTTTCCGATTGGGAAATGGTGATGACATGCATAGATCGTGGCTAACTTTGTGTGATTCTCGCTTGAACTTGTGCAGGCAAACTCAGTTTTCCTAGGATCTTAGGCCATGAAGTCGAGGGTATGCATCATCTTGCCTCCTCTGTCTCTAACCACTTTTATTCTAAAAACATTGTTAGTTCTTCTACAATGCTACTTGAGAGGAGATAGGTTCAAGATCTTCGAGTATGACATGAAAATAAAAGTGCATGTAGAGATGGCGTAGTCCGTAAGATTTCGTTTTATGAAAAGGTTAAAAAAAGTCTCGTAAGACGATTTTGTGTGAATAGGGTGATGTCTTTATATATGAGGTTTTTTATCCCGCATTGACAAACTTCCAAGTTAGGGATTCATCATTCATAAATCATATCCTTCATTAGTAACATACTCCTTGTGCAGATTCAGGATTTATTTGGTTAGATACACCCTATTGTGATTCTTGTAGACATGAGTGAAGTAATGCCAGCGATGTTTACGTCCGTGAGCTGGTACTATTTCTTTTGTCATTTTTTTTGCCTGAACTTGCCACCCAATATTGCCGGGGTGTGTATTTATGCTCACAAATGCGAAGTCAATTGGAGATAACTTTACTGTCGCAGTTCCAATTGTACCCTGCTATAAGAGTTATTTATACCGTTTTTACTCTTGCCAAAATGAACAGAAAAGAGTACGCTCTATGCTCCTATGAAAGATTTGTGGGGATTTCTAGGCATTGGCAAGAGCATGTGAGCTCCTGTAAAATATTTGCTGGGATTTCTAGGCATTAGCAAGAACATTGCTGCCACATACCATCTTTCCTTTTCTGGTTTTGATGCATTTTGAAGTGAGACAATGATATCAAATTAATTGACTCGTAGGTCATAGTTATCAATGGGGATCTAAGTGCTTTCCAGGAGGATCTACAGACAGTTAATCTTGTAGTTTGAAATCTGATATGTGCCTTGTACTAGAACACATTTCTACCTTATTTGTTGGATATTAGTATCATGCACGAATGCACTCATGTACCGTTCTTGTTTCTCACAGGAGTGGAGGCTTGGGAACCTTGCATACACACAGGTAAGTAGAAGTCCACAATACCACTGCCCCCCCCCCCCCCACCACCACCACAACAACAAAACAAATTCCTGCATGTTCCTAATGTTATCCACTTGAATCCTGTTAGGATCGTACGGTGAATGGAATATCTGAGTTGGTGTCTGTGTGTACTGACCCTTATTACTGGTTTCGTGATGTGCTACGAGAGTTGTGGAGGCTTTTGGTAAGTTGGATGGTATGAACAGCCCCTCCTTTGCAAGGAGGGTTTTGATTCTTGAAAACATTGCAGAGGTCTGGTCTTGTGTCTTGATGTTAGATCTTGACTAGGATGACCTGATATGGGACATATTTCACCATTTCTCATAACCATAAGGTATGAAACTTATTTGTCTGTTTTTTGTTTCATATTTTCTCTACATGTTGGGTATGCCAAATTTTTTTCTTAAATTCTATATTTTGTCTATATGTTTAGTATGTCAAATTTTTTTCTCGGATTCTATCAAATGGATTAGCAGGAGGAGATAACGTAGTTGTGGTCTTGACTTTGTAAGATGCCCTATGAATGACTGTGTCACTTGTATGACATGGTTATGGTTGTAGACTACACTATTTGTCAGGGGAATATCATGTACATGTACCACTATGGCTTTTCTATGGCATTGGGTGTTATAATGTTTCAACTTTGACTTGCAATTACCAAACTGATTGGTCATACTGGCCCTACCACTGAAAAGCATTCGTATTTGATCTTTTACTATCCTCTCATAACAACATTATTACAGGTATAGCGTTGTTAATAACTTGTATTATGGTAGTAAAATTAGTGATTGTAGCTGCTTATTTAGGAGTTAAATTTAATAGGTTCAACTCTTTTTCTCTCATCTGATTTGAGATAACAATGTTACTCTGAATCCATAGGGTAAACAAGCCTATTGTATTAGTCACATCCTCAGTTTGCTATAAAAAATTATTGTACTTTGCACTAATTATCTAATATCCTAATGATAGTATGTATCACTTTTATTTAGTTTTCCGTTGCAACGCACGGGCACCTTACTGGTAAGTGCATTAATTCACACCAATTGATCGTCTGTTTAGCGTGTTCAACAGCAGACGACCCCATCTCTCCTATACATTGGCACGAATCCGATGCTACAGTTTATAGACTCATGTTAGCCCATTGTGCATACCCTATTTGTTCAATTTATCCCCTAACTTCAGTTGACAAGTTTAACATTTTAAAGGCCACGGCTTGGTTGATAAACACATATATGCACAACACCATGGCACACCTCTCATACATGCATATTCTTTACAAATTTTGGCTATGTTTTTTACAAATTTTGTACAAGTTGTGGCGACGAATTTTGTTTGCCACGAACACTATGACTAGCTGTCTGCCACAACAGGTATAACAAATGTTCGGTAACCATAAAGCACCACCAGTAAACTTTGCTACGCTGAGACTGAAGCTTGCAAACACACTACATAGCTGCATACATGCGCATGACATTGCGACACCGTTGCAAGGAGAAAAAGGGAGCAAAGCGTCACGACAAACTTCAGAAACATACACGTGACAGCGTCAGAAAAAATTTCACTAATTGCATCTCCAGTTTCCTCCTTTGTTTAACTAAGTGCGTGCCTAAGTGAATCTGCAGCCAACTGGAACAATGGCCACTGGCAAACACGAAAAAGGGCTAGAAAGCTACTTATACACACTCCTGTGGTCTGCGAGCAAAAAATATGATGTACAAAACTTCACACAAAATGGTGAGGGGAAGGCTACTGGGTTAGGATCTTCCCTTTCGTGGTGGCTGCTGCCGCTGCCGCTTCATGCTGGCTCTCCTAGCTATGTCCCATGGCTTGTGCAGCACACAGACGCCTTGCTGCGACGCAAAGAACAACTCGTAGCCTGGGGAATCGAACGCGAACCCGGTGTGCTTGGAGGTCTCTCGGGGACGCATGGAAATCACGTAGCTTCTCGCTTCTTCCGGACTTAGATGGCTTCCCTCCGGCAGATGTATCATGCTGTACTCGTGGGGGTCGTACTTGTGCATCTCCTGGACTACTTGGTAATCATAGGGGAATAGCCATCTTTGAATCCTGAGACAGCAACGCAGCATCTTTGAATCTTTGAAAGGAATCAAAACCAAAAGGCATAAACTAGCATAGTTTTATAATAGGATGAGCTGGTAATAAAGAGTGGATATCTTACGACAGATATAAGAAGTCCCCAAAGAGAGTGATCGGAACCAGGGTTTCAAATCCCGCCGGTAACCGGCCGGTTACCGCCGGTAACCGGTTTTACCGGTGCCGATCGGGAGATAAAAAACTGCCGGTTTTTTTATTTAATTCAAATTTGAAATTTTGAGCTGCTCTTTCTTCCTATTTATGGCTAGAAGTTTACAGGTAGATAAGGCAATAGTAACTGCCTTAGTAATTCATCCATGCAGAATCTTAAGAGGTTACATGCAGAAGACTAAGGGCATCTCCAATGGTGCTGAGTCAGCTGGCTATTTGCATGTACACATCAGCATATATCCTATGTGGAGGAAAGAGAGTATGCAAAATACAAACAGCTAGCTACTATTTCGTCTATAGTCTATAACGCAAAACGAAGCAGCCTCTATAAATGACTGTGTGTGCATGTAAACATCAAATAGCTATCCTTATAGATAGTACTTTGGAATACTAGCTTTTAGTGTGTACTTTATAAATGATATGGAATTCTTATAGATAGTACTTAGCTAGGACCATTGGAGATGCCCTAAGAGACATGCTTGCGCATGCGTGCAGAATTAAGGGGCCCATGCATGCAGAAGACTAAAAGGCACTCATGCTATTAAGAGGCATGCTTGCGCATACGTGCAAAATTTAAGAGGCGCATGCATGCAGAAGACTAACAGGCTGTTGAACCGAGACTGTTGTGATGTCTCGTGATCCAAACAACCGACCACTCTGAATTCTATTGCCCAAGCACGTCGTTGTGTAGGTCGATATACGGAGACACTTTAGTCATGTGTTACAAGACTGTAAAATGGGTATGAGCATACACATTCGTATCTAGAGTGATTACTTTCCTTTCGATAATTAGTAAGGGTAGGATAATCATTTATGGTGCACAAATAATAAGGAGCGTAAAATAAAGTTCTCTTGTTTGTATGTCTCCCATATTCGTACCCCTTCGATCCACAATATTTTTAGAACTTCCATTAATGGTGCTAGGTACACATTAGTATCATTTTCAAGTTGCTTTAGCTCTTGGATAAGTATCGATAATACAATATACTTACACTTCATACACAATCAAGAAGGAAGACTGTAGATATAGAGTAACAAGTCAAGTGCTATGTCAGTTACTCATGTTATCGAAAGAATTTATTCTAGTTGTACTCAATCCAAACCTTATATTCCTTGGTTTCACACTGAAGCCTGCAAAACTCCTATTGATGTTTCTCCGCTGGGCGGAATTAGCAAGGTGTCTTAGCTTTCCATTCTTCTTACACTTCTAGGAGTGCTAATGTAGTAATTTTGTCTCATTTGAGTTCGCAAAAAACCACTTCAAACGAGGAATTACAAGAAGATATCACACCACTTTAGTAGGAGGTCCTTTCTTCACCTCGATCCCCTCGCCGTCATCTGATTGATTCTTACACTTGTATCGGAATACATTACACACCGGATATACATGTATATTTACATGCTCTTTACGGTAGAGAATACAATTGTTTAGACATGCATACATTAATTATCACATATGGTTTTTATTCGTAACCGTCTATGATACTGCACAGATAATATTCAATATGAATCATCTATGATATTACCTCTTCACATATGGTTTTTAGCGTAGTTAGTAACATAAACAGTCATAGAACCAAAACTGTCTATGATTGTATTTAATACTGACTGTTTTAGTCAACCATCTGTGATGAGATATCTAGTATTAGCCTTTTTGTAGTAATGTCAGCAACTGAGCAACAAACTATATAGCCATGAGTATATAGTACTCAGCAAGTCGTTTATAATAAGATACAATACAATTATGCAGGGCTTATCAAATGATGGCTGAATAGTTCTGTTTAAAGTAAATACAGTAGATAGATTGAAATGCACTTTGAAATTGATTAACGAAGAAGATAAACTAGCGAGACAATGAAGAGGACACACTGACGACGACTGCGGTGAAGGTGAAGCAAAGGCAAATAGCACAGCTTCTGACGCGAGAGCAGAACATCGAGGTGGCTTAGGGATGTGGAAAATGAGGGGGGCTAGTGCGGCCTTTTATACCAAGAGACATCATCCGAGACGGGGCATAACGTGATAGTCCAAGGCAACGACGAGGCGAACTTGAAGTCCGATTCAACGACGATACAACAGAGAAGATGAACAGTGCAATATTGTTCATATGATAGGTGGGTCCTACCTGGTAGCGACTGTGAGCGAGCGAGCGACGCAGAGGCATGAGCGGACGACATGTGGCATAAGACGAGCAGGTTGACTAGGCTATGTAGCAAGATGGGCCAAGGCGTGCTTGCGAGGCGGACTAGGCCAAAGGAAAGGAAATGGACCACAAAGAGAAGATTTGGCATAATGGAATTTTTTGGAGTTTCCTAAGGTTTCCTGATTTTCAAATATGGAATTAATTCAATTGAGCTCTAATAAATAGCAAATAAACTCTAAAAAATAAAAAAAAATACAGAAAAATCCTTATAACCCAAGAAACTCAAATAAAATAAGTTTTAAATTAATTAAAATTTATTTTATTCACATTAAATTTTTTAATTTTTAAAAATTCAAATTAAACTTTAATTAGTCCAAAAAAATCCAAATGGCTATTTTTATTTTAAAAACTTTAAAAAGCTTTAAGAACCAAGATGTTAACGGAGAAGCTGTTTCAAAAAACTAAGTCTACCTTATTTTTCACTTATAACTTGTATCTTATGCTACAGTGACTAACTTTCAAACAGTATTTTCCTTTACGTTCAGCTATACCGGAAGATTGTAGTAAAAAATATACTAAGTTCAGCTATACCGATTAAAATTACATACGACTATTTTTCTTTGCATATTGTCTCTTACAAACAGCCAAAATTTAAAATTTAAGCTATAAATCATAAGGCACAACCAAAAGAACCCATCATAGGTGTTTATATTGATTTTTAGCATTTCTAACCAGAAACCAGAATCAAAAGCTAGTACAAACATAGCAAGAAGCAGAAGCCATAGTCATCAACAACACCAACAACAAACTCCATATTCCCAACCCTAGCATACCAGGAATTCGCATTCGATTTGCACAAAAAATAGACCACCGGAGGATCAGTTCCAGGCGGAAAGCTTGTTGCAATCCATAAGTCCACAGTACACAGCAAGAGAGAAACTGGAGGAGAAATTAATTCGACGGCGCGCTATGAAAGAAAAAACGGCTTAGAATCACCTAGCCGTTGCATCCGAATCTGTTATAAATCTCTCTCAAAGATTTCCCTTCTATAAAAAGTAATATTACAAAGGGGCTGCTCAAATGTCGTGAGTTGGAAATGTAAGAGGGTAATGAACATTACAAGCCTCCCTTTCATGAGGCCGCTTCCTAACACTGCTGCTTCCCCAAGGATCCACGCCTGCCCCTCCTCAAGTTCCACCATTATGGATGCTGATGTTAACCATTCACTCGACCTGAAGAAAATAAGTCATATTGACCACTGAATTAAGAAAGGGTGTCACACTGTTGCCCATAAGAGCCAGGCCACAATCGACTATCCACACAATTCACAGGAAGTTACGTTTGCAGCAAGATCCAAAAGAAACAATGGGCAATAGCTAACTGTAGAACAAGAATGATGTCTTGTGTACTTTCAGATGAATTATTGTGCAGTGAAACAATATTGTATGCTTTAGTCATTATAACTATAAACCACAGATATGTAGAGGTAACAGAAAAACAAACGGTTATAAGCCACAGGGACACACGAGACCCCTTACCAACCAAGGGGAGCAATAGAAAAACACAATACAGGTACCAACTCTTACTTGTAAGCTCCATGTTGATTGTGCTATCAAAATCAACACACGGTTCTACTAGAATACAATTAAACAGCAGAGATGTCCTTGTTACATACCTAAGGCATTACCGTCTGATTCTAGGCTTGCACCGGAATTCTGCTAAGAGCGCTATGTGATCTGATGACCATTCAGGTGAAGGAAGAGCTGTGTCCTTTCTTAAGCTTTCCTCATCCAGAAGTTCCAATAATGACTCCACTGTCAATGAATCCGCTGAAATAAGAAAGCAAACATGATCAACTGACCATCATCAAACATATCACAATACTAGTTGCTTATTCCAGAACAATGGAGATACCAAAGCTGCAAACATAGCATAACAAATTAACAAGCATACAGATACAATGGGTCAGGCACTAACCTGTGTAAAATATGTAATCGACGGTTCCAGTGAAATCCCTTGTGCAATTTGTGAAAAGTGGTTCATTTGTTGCTGGGTCCATCCTCCTCCGCTGGTGCTCCAAATCATAGCCGAGACCTACCATTCTTGCAAATGAAGAATATGCACTTACCTACAAACCAGTAAAACCTTTGGTCAGAACCTTCGAACAGGGAAAAAAGGGATCACCAAGCCATGATAGTTTTACTGTACCAGAGGAAGCTGGTGAGTCAACTTGTTCGCAGGGCGTAAAATTCCAAGGGGATCTATGGCCAGATCTGGATGCAGCTGATCAACTTTGCCCATTGCAAGAAGCCCATGTGGAGTACTAAAAGGCAAAACTGAGTACTTAGATATTCATAATTTGAAATCGAAAAAAATAAACCCAAAAAATATTGCTCTGGTGGAATATTGATATGCACCTTCCAGGGATTGAATTGAAATCTCCACAGACCAGCATTGGAATGTCTGCACTGACAGCTATTTTTTCCAATCCTTTTAGAAGGGTGTGAACCTGCAAAAATCATACTTACTGTCAATCTGAAATTTTAAGATGTTGCAGAATGCTAGCACAAAGAATGTGATGGTATAAACCTCCCATAGCTTCACATCTTTGAGGTCTTGGTGGACATTTACATGTGTATTCGCCTGCAAAATGATATTATTTGAAGAAGACATGAAAATTGAAACTTCCATGACACCAAAATGCGTTAAGTCTGAATTGCTCTAAAGAATTATATAAGGGGTGTTCGTATTGGCTACGATTGATGACTTTTGGCTAAAAATAAATAGTAGCGGCTGAACAAAGTGACTTTTAGAATAAAAGGGATGAGAGAGAGGAATGAAGTGCGTGATATGCCCGTGACCCCTTGCCTTATTTTTGGAGTGAAATGGGGGTGAGATGAGTAGAAAAGCCGCTTCAAGAAGCCAGGTGTTTATATTGACTTCTAGCTTCTCCAAATAAAAGTCCGAAGCAGAAGCCAATACGAACACCCCCATAAAGCTCCAAAGAAAAGGCCACGGAAAGACATGATACGCTAACAAACCAGGGCAATACATATAATTCTTCCTGAAAGAGTATACAACTTTCAAATTTTTTTAGTAAAGAAAATCATTTCAATTGTTGTCTTGCAGTATGCTGCTACCAGTGCAATAGCTGAACAGAAATGAATTGCATAAAATAATTGTCAGATATGTGTATAATCTAGTGGTCTCTTTGCATATTGTACAGACATATATTGGCCTGTTGGTCCCTTTGGCAATATAAGACCTAACTCTTATATGGTATCAGAGCAAGGTTAAGGTTAGAGTTCTTAACTGGCCACCGTCGGACCGCCCTCTCCCTCTCCTCCTATCTTCTCCCGCTCGCCCATGCCCCCGAGCTCCTTCCCCTGCTTTCCCGTGCCCCAAGCTGGTCTCTAGGCCTGCCACCGCCGCCTCGGATCCGGCTGGATCTGTCCGCACGCATGTGGCTGCGCTTGCGCTCGCGCTGCTCCTCCTTGGCGCCGACGCCTCCCACAACGACCAACGTCACCTGCTCCATCTCCAACGCCCCGGGTGCCGCCACCCTAGCCAGCCCCTGTCACTGCCAGCCACTGCTGCCCTAGCCGGCCCCTACCTCGGGCGCCACCTCAGCTAGCCGCTGCAAAAAAGAATTGTCTGATCTGCTCCGAATGACGACCATCGGCGGTTCCTTTGCCATCCCGCTCCCCGCTGTTTGTTTTGACGGTACGAACTTCCGAGAGTGGGCAGTTCACCTGAGAATTCTCCTCAACAGCCAGTGTCTGTGGGGCATCTCACTGATGAGCACCCCTGCCCACCTTGTCCTACACCGCCCATCCAGCCTGCCCTCCCTGCTGATGCAAATCAGGCGGCTTAGGACGAGGCCAATATTGTATTGAAGGAGGCTCTAGAGCTCTATCAGTCTGCCCTGCACACCTACAAGCAATGGCAGGAGGTTGAGGCTCGTGCTATTGCCATCTTAGTAGGTAGCATGATAGTGGCTATCTCCATGGATGTGACGGAGCTGCCGATGACACAGCTTATGTGGGAGCACCTCTGAGCTCACTATCAGCCGACGAGTGATGCTATGTATATCATTCGTGCACCGGGCGCATTCCCTTCAGCAACTTGATGCCACCATCGATGACTTCTACCAGCAGATGTCGAAGATGTGACGTCAGCTTGACTCTCTGCGGCCAGATGTTTGTCGGACCTATCCCTGTTGTGTGTGGCTCTGTGCTCACCAGGAGACCCACCGTCTCTACAACTTCCTGACATGTCTCCGGCTTGAGTTCGAGACTGTGTGGGCTCAACTCCTGACTCGTCACCCACGCCCAAGCTTAGTGGAGGCTCTCAAGGTTGTGCGTACTAAGGAGACTCGTCTCCGTGGCGCGGTTCAGATGCAGGCTGTCTTGTCTGCCTTAGTGCCTGTTTCTTCAGCACCAGCCGAGCTCCCCCAACACCTAGCGCTCCTGTAGTTGTTGCTTCTACTACGGGTCTCCACTGCACCTACTGCCAGCGTGGTCATAGGTATCAAGACTGCTACAAGCGGAGGAGGGACCAGGGTCGCCGGGGTGGACGTCCCCCGAAGGGCTTTGGCGGTTCCTCCTCCCCAGGAGCTGGTGCCTCTCGCCAGGGCTCCATCGGTGATGCCACACAGCAGTTACTCTCGCTTCTC
The DNA here is from genome assembly GCA_036346265.1 of Melocanna baccifera. Taxonomy (NCBI): domain Eukaryota; kingdom Viridiplantae; phylum Streptophyta; class Magnoliopsida; order Poales; family Poaceae; genus Melocanna; species Melocanna baccifera. The sequence continues at coordinate 9,261,924 of CM070705.1, read as the reverse complement.
CAACGCCTCGATGTCGGCTCGTCCTCCGACTCCTCGGGTTCAGCTCGTTTGGCTCTTGCTTCTTAGAAGTCTTCCACACCTCCGCCTCCTCCCTCATCAGGTATCTTATCTCCGTGGGTCTTAGACTCTGGTGCTTCTTTTCACATGATGCCAGATTCCATACATCTCACTTCCATACAGCCCATAGTCTTTCCTTCCACTGTTCATACTGCAGATGGTACCTCTCTGTCTGTCCACTGGTCAGATCACTGATCACGACTGTCGTGTTGTTCTTGAGTCTGACTTGTTCTGTTCAGGATCGCCGCAGAGGACTCTGCTTGGTACTGGCCTTCACCGCCGTGATTCGCAGCGTCTTTAGGAGCTAGACTGGCATCGTATGCCTTCAGCTGTCTCCACTAGCCAGTCAACCGCTACCACTCCCTCTGGTTTTGCTGCGTCCACTACCTCCTTTGCTCAGTGGCACCACCGTCTCGGTCATCTTTGTGGATCATGTCTTTCGTCACTCATCGGTCATGTTCTTCGGTTTGTTTCTAAACACCTCTTTGCATTGTATGGATTGCAAGCTTGGCAAGCAACTGCAGCTCCCCTATCCCTCTAGTGACTATTTGTACTCGTCCTTTTGATCTTATACACTCTGATGTTTGGGGTCCGACTCCTTTCGTTTCGAAAAGGGGTCATTGTTATTATGTGATTTTTATTGATGATTATTCTCGTTATAGTTGGCTCTATTTTGTCTCTCGCAGTTAGGTTCTTTCTATTTATTAAAGTTTCGCCACTATGGTTTGCACTCAGTTCGATTTGGCTATTGGTGTGTTTCGTGTTGACTCTACTAACGAGTATCTCTCTGTTGCCTTCCGTTGTTTTCTTGTTGAATAGGGTACTCTTCGCTAGTACTCTTGTCCTGGTGTTCATGCTCAGAATAGTGTATCTAAGCGTAAGTATCGTCACTTGAGACTGCTTGAGCACTCATGCTTGCTTCTTCCATTCCCCCTCACTTTTGAGCTGAGGTTGTCTCCACTGTTGTTTTCCTTATCAACATGCAGTCTTCCATCGCCCTTCAGGGTTCTACACCTGTCGAGCGTCTTTTTGATCGATCCCCAGAATATTGTCACTTTCGTAGTTTTGGTTGTGTCTGTTTCATCCTTTTTTCACCTCGTAAACACACTAAGCTGACTGCTTAGTTAGATGAGTGTGTTTTCCTTAGCTACAGTCTTGAGCATAAGGGTTATCGCTGCTATGACTCTGTTGCTCACCGGATGAGGATTTCCCGGGATGTCACTTTCAATGAGTCCCGACCTTACTACCCACGTTCTCCCATAGTCAGGTCTGATTCTCTTGTTGAGTCGATCATCTTTCTGACTTTTCCTCTCTCCACCTACTTTGTTAGATATGTGTATAGTCTAGAGGTCTCTTTGCATATTGTACATGGACATATACTCCATCTAGTAAACTACTTGTCACATATTTAACAAGTGCAACAAAAGAAATTTGGTTATCTGACAGATTAGAAGTACAGCTATTTTATACACATCTAAAGAAAGAAGAGTAATTTACATACCACACAAAGGAGCTGCCTTTTACCAGGATTTTCAGTTCCATGGTTGCCAAATTTGGCTTCTAAAACCGCAATCAGTGCAATGTTATCCTTCAATGGAAACGGAATGCATGATAATCAACGTCAGTAACAGAATCACTGAAGTAGCATGTAATCTCTCTTTTCAAATTTATCTTACCTTAAGCAATCGACTTAGAGCCACTCTTCTTTGAGCAGCTGGAATAATGGCATCTGTTAAAGATTGTGCAGCCTTATTGAACTCAACCTACACAAGCAAGTACAAGAAGTATTAGATAGCAGAAAATTAGCAGATAACTAAGAGACCTGTAATTAGCAGATAACTAAGAGACGTGCAGGGGGGGTACCTCATATTTTTTAACATGTGAAAATCTGTCTCTACGGAAAAAAGTAGCACAGCCATCAATGGCATGTGGAACTCCAGTGTACACCTGTGACAACATAGAAGCAGAATCAAATAAGACATCGAGAGGTATTAAACCAAATTGCCAAAATAAAAATGAACTAAAAAAATACCTCTGTTGTCCTTTTCTTGTATAGTGCCTGATATCCATGTTTATCAAGCTCGGGTGCAAAAAAATCTTCAAAGTGGTTCAATTGTACCTGAAAACAGTAGGATTTAGCTTAATTTGCTGAGCGCAGACACTTGCTGGATTTAATTTATCAAAGGATTCCATCTGTTACGCATTTGTATTTTTAGGGCACTTTACATTTTTAGCATTTTTATTATATGAATTTAGTTCAAAATGAAGAGAGCAATCATGTAAAAAAGTAAACATAATTGTAAGCAGATTCAGAAAACTCTTCATAATGTACAAGCACAAAATATTGTGTCAGCTGAAACAGCAGGAAAACTATCATAATCTAACATCACTGAAAGCAGCAAACATAAGTGATAACTCAAATATAGCATGAGAAACAATGCAGAAGTAGCAAAAAGATTGTAGGCTGTTAAACATAGTTGCCAATCATAAGTCGATTGGATTGCAAAAATCATATCATGCAAACAACTGATAGCTTAGTTTATTAAACCAAATATATCATGGGAAGAAAAGCAGAAAACATGTCACCAAAAAGTTTAAACTGGGAAGATAGGTTAGCATATGATACCTCCTGAAGACAGATGATATCAGCATGATAGCCAATAATTTCACGCATCAAGTTTTGTCTTCTGTAAGTCCATGAAAGTGCCCATGTCGGGCAGTAACTATATGCATCACTTGTTGCATATGCATCAGCAAGAATATTGTAGGACAGCACCGTGAATGTCCCGAATGAAGAAGTCTGGCTGTCTAAATCTAAATGACCCAAAACATCTCCATTCACTTGGATAAGGCGACGTGGAGTAGGAGTTGGTGCTGGAATCACACGTGATGTCATAATTGAAGTTGGAGGTCCCACAGGTACTTTTTTCTCTGCGTCCACAGCTACACATTCAAATCTTAGAACATGCCCAATATCATCAGCAGTCGGTGTATATGTCCGCAAGTGTCCCACTTCAAACCATGTTTCACCCGAGTTCTTGTCAGTGCCTGAGGGATACAAAGGAACAGGTCCGTTATTAACACCAGGACTTTGTCCAAGATTTGACATTGAGCCAGACCCAGTAGTACTGAGAACCCCAGAACTACCACTGCCAAATCTGCCAAATAGCTCCTCCTCTTCAGCTCCATTTTCATTTAAAGCACTACTAGCTCGCTCATGCAAAACCCTGTGGTGCTGCCATGCATCTGAGAAGCACTTAGCAGAACAATGGTAGCTCTTAGCAACAGGTATTTTTGACTTGAGACAACCTAGGCACTGAATTGTTGCTTGTTCCATTGGATGTACACTGCAGATAGCGACTTTTCGATCACTTTGAATGCGATACCTTCAAGGAAGAAGTCCAATCAATATAACACATCCTATTGGATAAACGGAAAGCTTAGAAGAATGTGACTGAATGGTAAAAATCAAGAAGGCCACCTGAAGAACAGTTTGCATCAGTTCATGGAAACTTGCAGCATATTGTCAGTCAGTTTGTCAGGAGTCAAGACACTTTAAGCATGTACAATTTTGTTGTCAGCGTAGTGTAAATGTGGCAAAATGAAATGAATTGGCTTCAAGTTGGCAAAACATCAAATCACAGGTGTGCTTATGCACGTATGTTTGTTGTTGTTGTCTTTGTTTTTGGTTGATTTTAGTCCCTCAACCTGCTAATTTTGTTGACCAACATTCTTCTCTAGCTTTCTTTACTAGATCAGACCAAATACATAACAAGCTAAATTCTGTAGTATAGATCAAAGGAGTTAGCCTACTCAAACCTTAACTGAGTACAACTAAAATTTCATATATCATCAAAATTGTACACATTGCATGAGATGCTATTAAATTAGCTGACTGAAAGGCGAATGAAAAATCGACAAAATTAGAGCTGAGGAGCCAAAACCAATGAAACTAAATGTGTTACGGGACCAAGTTCCACTATTTCTGATAGTCTAAACTTGTAATTTTTAACTAATGCAGTTTGGGCTTACTTGACATGGAAAAATAATGGAAATAATGAATGAACAAAACATTAAAGCACCAACATAATCGATCATGCATAGTGTGACAGAGTTTGAAATTTACCTACAACACATTGACTATGTCACACTGCTAAAACATAAGCTAGAAGTGTTTTGCATAAATAAAATAAATAATTGTTTCAAACAAGGCAGCATGGAAAGAAAATGGATTTTTTGTAGGGCAGGGGTAACAGGGGCAGTGCGAGATCAAACAAGGCAGGAAGACACAGGCAGTCAACAAAACAAAAGACCGGAAGGTCTATTTCAAACTCTCACTAACTTTACAAGTGAAGTAACTTGCAATTGAGCCTCAACCAGCTTAATGTGGTATCTACTCTAATTTGCAATACCAAAGAAGAACTCTTTCTTTTCGAGTTTCAGAGGAATCAACAATCAGCATTGGCCCCCTTCAAGTTCACCAAGTGAAGTTAAAGTACTGTTTAGTTCAAGGAATACCCCAATCCTGGAATCATCTGACCCCAATTTTAGCACCAGCTCATCTGACAAGGGAATGCTTGTGGAATAAGGTCTCTCCACAAATTTAGTTGGATAACCCAATTCAATCCAACAAAATTTGTTGGATGCCCCCATTGCATCCAAGATGAATGCAACCAATCTTGCGTGACAATTGATGACATACCTCAAACCAAACATCCTTCATAAAATCATAATATAACTCCCATCATGACTCCTATCTCATTTTCAATAGTTCCAACCTCAACTTTTGAGTTACCAAAACCCAAATAGGTCCAAAATCAGATGGTTTATTAGATTGTTCAACCAATTAGTCACCTATCAGCAATCTGTGTTAGCCCATGTGGCTGCTTGATGTGTCATGGTGTGATCCGACAACAGGTTTAAAATTATGCGATTTGAGAGCCCTGTACCAAATTATGTTTCCAACCATACAATATATTTATGTCTCAACAGCAAGCATCGGCATTTTACATTCTTTGGGGATCCATTCATTTTCCAAAAACAAACAACTGACTTGTTAGAGCACTCAATGCTCTGAATTCATACAGCTGTACTTTCATATATGCAAGAATTAAGCAAGAAAGCCGCATTTCCCTGAGTTTAGCAACTACTTAGGCTCTGCTTGACACTTGAAAGCCCCATGATTGGTCAAAATTCACTACCACAGGCGCACAAGCAGAACTAAAGCATTCCACAATGGCATATCATAATCAACCAAAAATCACAATCAACAGCTGCTCACCATCTGTACCGCATGAAGTGGCCATCAGCGGGCGCGGTCTTGGACACGTCGTCGGTGGAGACGACGCCGTTGGGCAGTCGCAGCAGCACGTACGGCGTGATCTCGCAGCCCACGATCGGGATCTCCGACGGCAGGTGCACCCGCACCACGGTCAGCATCCTCCCCTCCTGCTGCTCCTCCCCTGCTCTGCTCTACCCAGCCCCAGCACCGCCTCCTCCCCCGCCTCGGTCTCCCCTCGCTTACAGATGCAAGCCCTAGATCCCCCACCGCCAGGCGGATCGGCCATCACCTGCCGCCGCGCCCCGCCAGCGTTGCGTCCCCCGATCCAACACCCACGCGCTGCTCCTGCAGGAAACCCCCCGCGTCAGGTCAGGATCCCGCCGCGCGAGCTCGCGGGCTGGGGAAAATGGGAGATCCAGGCGGGAGGGGGCTCACCTGGGGATATTTCCGAGGGCCCTCAAAGCTTCTGGAAGGTTCTGGAGACGCGGAGAGCGGGCGCAGAAGGATGGCTAGGGTTTTGGGCGCAGAAGGCTCTCTCTCTCTCTCTCTCTCTCTCTGTTCGCGTCGCGTTTGGAATTTTGGGGTTCTCGTTGGAATTTCGGGGCGCTGACTGGGGCGCTGTGGGTGGTCGTCGACTCGGGTATTTGTAGATTTGAGAAATTGGTACGCGGCACCAGGAGATGGGGCCCTGCTGTTTTTTCGGGGCGCTGACTATGCTGCTGCTAGCCCTACTCAAGGACAAATCATGCTTAGCGTGGATTATACTCTAATAAGTAGGGTTTAGATAGTATGAGGATCATATTTTCTCGATCGGAATTTTGAGTTAGAGGTTCATTTTGACCCTTATAAATCTTTTTCAAAATCCTAATCTTTAAATTAGTACTCAGATGTGAATATAAGATTTAGTCTAACTTTTTTCCTAGTTTTCAGTTTTGGTGTATGGTAGAATAATTTTTTTCTAGAGGAGTATGGTAGAATAATTTATACAAGCAGTTTTGTGAAAAGGCCAATTTGCCAAACAATCATTTTGAAAGAGAAAGTGTTTGTTGAATCTAGTTATTTTATCAAAGGAAGCATTAGCTAGGACATTTAAAAGGTTGGATGCAGCTTAAAGTTTGAAAAAAGTATAAGTATGGTATACATGTTTTGTGTAAAACATACTTGAAGGAAATATATGATATGCACATGCTATTGGATTTTCAACCTCTCGTGTTTAAGATAGGAGCTTTGTTTGGAATGGGAGAAACAATAAGCAAAAAATGGAAGGATTCTAATTATGTGAAAATTTGGATACCAGGCTTTTTTGTGTAACAAAAGTGATGTGAAAAATCAAAATAGTGAAAGGAAAACCAATGGCTTAGACCAACCTCTCCCATTCTTTTTCTTTATGAACATTTAGATGTGTCGATCTTTATTCATGTTCATCTACTTTTCTGCATCTTAAGCATACACTTAATCTCATGGTACACCTTTCATGCTCTTTCGATTTCTTGCTTTCATTTGAATAACAAAGGCTAGGAAATAGGCATCATACTATTCTGGTTATGTACATTATGTGTTTCAAGAAATAGGTATGATTTTTCAGAACTAAAATGGAAGCTCTTCTACCATCTTAAAATAGAGCATTTCATTTCAACAATTTAAGAAAGGAAAAATTAGGTAGATGATGACACAAAAGAAGTAGACTTAGACAAATAACACCCAAAGGTTTTCAGCCACATTACTGAAAAATAACACAGCTATTCCCTTGCCATCAATGGTAGCTACCAACATCGTAGGGGGGATTCATTCAAAAGAACTATCAACCATTCGTCAATCTATGCTTTTTGTCTACCACGTCAGAGAGTCATTATCATGTCATCTCTGCCAACTCCACCTCCAATGACACATCAGGGTCAAGCTTCTGCCACCTCCTCTCCAACTCCACCTCTAGTGATGGCAAAGTCGAGCTACTGCCAACTCTATCCAACTCTACCTCTAATGACGTCAAAGTCAAGCTGCTACCACCTCTACTCCAACTCCTCTTCAACGATAACTTTTAATTTGACAATTGGCGTTAGTAACATAGCATTGTCATGCCCAGGACCGCCAGGCAATAGCCATGAGAACCCTTGACAAACAATACTATTGTTGAATGGTTCCTAGATGGCAGTGAAGGCAATAGATATTGCTCTATCTTTTCTTTTGAAAAAAATATCTTGCCTATAAATTATTTGTCGTCTAAATTTAATAAATCTATTTCGATGTTATTTCCTAGAATAAAGGATAACTATGATGTTATTTTCAGTTTCCAACATTTCCATTTTATTTTGTCTATTTTTTACATTCTTTGCATGTGTTGTAAATTAAGTTGACGCAGTGATGTTGACGTGGCAAGATCAATCCAGAACAATAAGAATACCATATCACCATAGTAATCACTAAGAAATGAGCACCAATCATACTTTGTGGAGAGAAACAAAGGTGTGAGAGAGAATAGTAGACGCAACTATTTTTAGATTGATTTCATTCAAGTATCAAAAGGGTGCATATGCTTTTAAATAAGCAAATTATGGAGACGGTTTTTGGCAATGTTCATATATGGTGTTCGAATAGAAACCCTTTCACAACACAAACATAATGTCACTATTATTGACCTAATTTTTCATCCTAAGAAAAGGTTTAGTAAATGTGTATGGCCTTGTGCCTAGTGGTAGAGGATAGTTGAGGCCAAGGTGGGCCTAGAACCCTCCAACAATATTATAACTCTAAGAATGTAGTAGTAATTTAGCTCACATACTACTTAGTCCATCCTTTAGATGGCTAACAATTTTGTAGCTCTAAATTTTCCAATTTTCTTGTATTAATTAAAGCTTAAAATTGATTTCACAAAAATTAAAATGATTTAATGTGAATAAATCAAACATGAATTAAATCCAAAACTATTTTATTTGAGTTCATTATGTTCTAAAGTGTTGTCCTGCATTTTGTAGAATTTTTTTTGGAGTTCATTTGTTATTCTTATGGCTTATTTGAATTTCCTATATTTTCTAAAATGTAAAGCTATTTTAAGTAACTAGAAAAACTCGTGGGCCAAATCTTTGTCTAGCTAGTCTATCTCTCTCTCCCTCCTTCATTTGGGACTAAGCCTATCTCTTCCTATCCATCAGCCCACTTCCTTTTCTCCTTTCATGCTTCCCATTTCTACCCAGCTTCACGCTAGCCTAGCCTGCCTCCACATCGCATCGCTCTCTATCATTGACAATGGGTCCCACCTGTCAGGCAATGTTATTCATCATCTGTAGGGAGTCCATCACCTCCATGATGTGGCCGTCGTGTCGCATTGCAGTTTGCATCTACTACGCCTTCCCCGAGCCCTAGATCCTCATCCCTATGTCACGTCGCCCTCGGAAGCTGTCTCAAAGTCGCCAAATCGAAGTCAAAGTAGATGTCTCCTCTACCATCTTCGTTGAGCTTGTTCGCCACTGCCAGTGAGCTCTGAGTCCCACTATACTCGCCTTTGGGGTCACAACGCCAAGATCTATTATGCCCTTAACTCAGTTTCATTGGAAATCGATCGCCTCACCAACTTTGCCCAAAACCATAGCACCGCTGCCGCTTCTTCATCGCCGTTAGTCATCTCTATCGACCTTTGGTCTCCATGCACCGCCTTTCCGCTTCGCCCATGCATCCTCATCCAGATCTACCGCTTCAAATCCCCTTCCGTGTTGTTGTCACCAGAGCTGCACTGCCACTAGCCATCCTTCTTGGTCCCTATGTGCCACCGGAGCCACGTTAGCCACCACCTTAGTGCCATGTGCATGCCGCATTAGTGCCTCCGTCCCTATCAGCCACATGCGTGGCATGCCGAGCCCAAACCCTAGATCCTATATTCGTGAACCGATTTCACTGTGGACCAAGCCACTGACACGTGGACCCCACGTGTTAGCCACTATTCTATAGACTCAGTTGACCATGCATTGTAGACTGAAACCCATGGACCTGGTCCATTAACCATGGGTCCACATGCTAGTATCTCCCTATTTTTCCAAAATCCAAAAAAGAAAGATTCCTAGAAATTCCTTAGATCCACCTGTAATTCTTTATTTTCTCTCTCCTCTGTTTATTTTTTGAATTTCTTAGCGAGCCAACTAAAATCAAAAATTAAGCTCAACCTTCCTCTGTTTATTTTTTGAATTTCTTAGCGAACCAACTAAAATAAAAAATTTCAAATTTCTCTCTCCTCTGTTTATTTTCTCTCCTTTATATGAGCTCCGATTAAGCTCGTTCTTCTTTCTAAATTCATCTAAAATCAAGCTCAACCTTTCTGTGCTATTTATATTAATATTTTATTTTGGTTTTGGCTTTGTTTTGGTATTTATTTGCATTTTATTTCTCAATTGCGTAGATGTTGACATTCTAGAAATTTTGGAGGACTAGGAGAAGATCAAGCTCAAGACCAAGACTCATTTCAGCAAGGCAAGTTGTGCTTTGATCAAGTTGAACCCACTTTTGCAAGGTTAAATTGTTTTTATTAAACTTGCATGCTACCTTTATGTCAACCTAACTTCGGAATGGTTGATACCTAGTTGCTCATTTACCTACGTTGATTATTTGTATGCCATGAATGATTCATCACCCTAGGTTGGGAAAATTATTAGTTGGACATGTTTATAGTTCCAATGTGGGTTGGTGTAGTTTTGCTTAGTCATACTTAAGGTTATGGAATCATCTTTTGGAAGCAAATCCTTACGCTTGACTAATGATATATGGAATTACTTTGTGAATAACTATGTACACTATGTGTTATCTCTAATATATATGTTGCACCTTGAAATCAACTTGTGGATTTAGACTGGGGTGAATGGAAAGTACCATGTGAATCCTGTGTGGTCTTGTTGTTTAGTTAGTGAATTTGGGTAGTCTCACCCTAGTCAATTAAGGACTTCACTTTGTACGCCATTAAACTAAAGCCCTCGTATAACCACATGATATATGGAAAAGGGCTTAGCTTAGTAAGTTACCAAGTTCTGGCATTGATACCTCAGGTGGTAGGTTAGGTTTAGTGTAGTGGGTGGAGGGTGTAACTACTTACGAGGGCTATATCATGGATGGCTACTATCCTCAAATCCAATGGTGAGTCCTCTTTCCATCTCCCTTTCTGTGTATGGAGTGGGGTGGTGAGGACCAGGCTCATTAAGAGGGTCAATGTTGGGGCAAAGTTCCTAAAAGGACTTGTCGTGATCTCTCTGCCACACACCAAATGAAGTGTGTTCATCACGTGGCAATATGAGATGATCGCGTCTTGTGAGGGAAGTTATACAACGTCTACAGAGTGCTAATAAAACTATTTGAATAGCCGTATCTATGGTCATGGATGAGCTTGGGGATTTCACACAAGGGGTAGATTTTCATAAAACAAAACGCTAGGAAAGAAAGTGAATGTGTTAAACTTGATGGGCTATGTGAGAACTATTTACCCGATTATTTATTTGTTATGTTGTTTCTCAAAGTTATATATATATATATATATATATATATATATATATATATTGTATTTTGTGCATAATTTGTTGAGTACTCCATGTACTCACCTTTGATATCTCATCACCATCATCATCGATTGGAGAATTAGAATCTAGCCTATTGTTCGAGGAGGAGTACTATGAGGAGCATGACAACTAGGTCTTGTTCCCTAGTCGATTGCCTATGGCATACGATGGGCCAGCACTTGGAGTTTATTTTGTCTTTCATTGTAGTTTATCTTATTTAGTGCTAATCCCTACGTGCCAAAATAGTGTAAAATCTGACCATAATGTCTCACTGGTTTTCTCATTAATAAATTAGTACTTTATTAATTATTTACTGTGTATGAAATGATATTTCACTGATGTTGCCATTATGTAACATCTCGATTTTTAGAGTTTATTTGAAGTTTTTAAAATAAAATTAACCATTTGGATTTTTCTGGATTTAATACAAGCTTAAATTGAATTTTTATTAATTAAAAGTATTTAATATGACTAACATAAATATTAACATTTTCTAAAAATATTTTATTTGGGTTCCTTGTCTTTCAAGGAATATTTTGAAATTTTCTATGAATTTTTGGATTTATTTGCTATTTTCTAGAGCTTATTTGATTTTATTTGAATTTTTGAAAATATAAAAGCCCCCAAAACCCTAAGCACAGTAAAAGGGCCAAGCCCATTACTATTCACCTCGGCCCATTCCTTCCCAGCCATTTGATCCCTCTATTGCCACGCAACACCCATCCGGCCATCCACCAAAGCCGATCGTCGGATCTCACCAGTTGCCACATGTCGTCCATTTGAGCAGCTAAGCATTGTTCATCGTTGCTTTTTGTCATCACCGTCCGATCTCACCACCTGGCCACGTGTCACTCTTTAGCACATGAAGGCACTATTCATCGTCTCCTTTGCGAACTGTTCATCGTCTCCGCTGTTGTTGCCCTCCATCCTAGTCATCGCTGACCCAGCCTTCACCTTCTGCCATCGCTATCAGTCTCTGCTGGCCAACCTCACCGCCGTTTGATGTCCTCGTTAGTCGCCGCTGGTCATCGGTCAGCCCCGTCGTCGATAAGTGTCGCCTGCCAGCCCATCCGTTCGGCCACTAGCCAAACCCTACCACCTCGCCATGCATCTGCTCACCGCCCGAAGTATTGCACCGGTCCACGCGCCACTATCATCAGTGCTGACGCCAGGCCGCACCTACGCCGGCCGCATCCTTCTAGATTCTGGTGAACCCAGTCTACATAAGCTATGTCATTGTCAAGCCAGTCCCATCTGTCAGCATACACTGTTTGGTGAACCAGTCACACTAAGTCAGCATCCACGTTAGCCCTAGAGTTCACGTGGCTGCCACGTGTCAGCCACATCAATAACACGTCAGCACCCGAGCCGTTCCATGTGCCACATCAGCACGACATGTGCCGGTGCCATGTCAGCACACCCAGTCACACGAACACTGTTTCATGAACCGAGTTCACCGTAAACCAGCTTTGCACCGAGTCCACAAAACAGTAGCATTTTCTAATTTTTAGTATTTTCTTTAGATTTATTTTTTGAAGAGCTTGTTCTCCTTCATCCTAAGTTTGAATGACCCCATTCTTTTTTAAAAACAATTTATCTAAAATTGAGCTCTATCTTTTGGTTCTGGTTTTGAAGTTTGTTTCAATTTTATTTTAATTTATTTTGTACCTTATTTGTTTTCTCTCTTGTTAGATTGCGACTTCGAGGGAGCACGAGCACCATCAAAGGATCCAGATTTCATAACCGAGTAAGGCCAAGGAAAGTCGTGTTCTTTGATCATTTTAAACCTAGTTTTCAATCTATTATTTATTTATTTATTTTAAATTATCATGCATTGCTGTTTTATTACAAATCTTCGTATATGGTAGGTATTAGCCAATTTGATTAATTACAGCTTGATAAGTTGAATACCATGATTCCATTGTCATCATAGGTTAGAAAATTATCTAGTGATGCCATACTAGTTATCACATAAGTTGTACGATCAATTTGCTTAGTCATACTTATAGTTACGTTGGGCTTATCATCACATGTGATCAGTCAATTAATTTGATTTAGGGAGATATTGAATCGTGGTTGTAGCCATAGTTATAAAATTTGTAGGTCATGACATTGGTGTGTCATTGGTGTTGGTTATATAAAATTGGTTTCCACTCGGTCGAGTGATCGTGTAGTAAAAGGGGAAGTGTGGATTCACTACGAGAAATGTGAAAATTTCGCTTAGGTAATATCTAAGGATTTAACTTTGTGTGCCATTAATTTGAGCGTTACTGTGCAAACCATATATCTAGTATGGGATAAACCTGACAGATTAATTTATGATATTTCAATTTCAATCTCACCATTGTGATGGTCATGGTTGCTGATTTCCATCAAGCACAAGGGGGTGTGATGCGAAACCCTAGTAGGCGAGATTGAGTTGAGGTTAAGCATTGTAAAGGCATTGTTATGATTTTCTTTAACGTGAAGATGATCACATCATGTGGGTACAGTTGTGCAACTTCTGTAGAGTATAAAACTATTCAAATAGTCGTGTCCCCGGTTATGGACAATACTCAGTGACTTAAGAAGGTTAGAGTTTTCATTAAAAACTTAGTTTGGTTAACTTTGAAAAGTGAGTGGTTAGTTTGCTGGTGGTTCATTTCGTGAATGGTTAGTTTATGAGTGGTTCATTGGGTAGACGGTTAGTTCATTTGTGGTTCATTTAATTTCTTTGGTTATTTATTTATTATCATTTTCTTTAAAGATCACTTTCAATCTATTTATTGTATTTACCTTGAATTATTATTTTCTGTAAAATAATCTTTCAACCATTTATTGGTAAGCATTGCATATTATATTACATCTTTGTTATAAATGACTTGCTGAGTACCAATGTACTCATAGCTTTATACCTAGTATTGCTCAGTTGAAGGGAAGGAACCATATTAGCAAGAGGTACTTGAGGGAGGATACTTCGATGACTTTATGAACTAGGACTTCGCTTCTTAGTCGATTGCCTGTGGGTATGTCAAGTGGCTATTATGCTTACTTTTGTTTTCCACTGCTTGTTTCTTAAGCCATTCTGACTAATATTTGTAAGTTTGACCATAAAGTTGTACTATGATGATTATTAATATTTAAGTTTTTTCCTTTATTAATCGTATATATAGTTGATATTTCATCTATATTTACACTATATGTACTAACGTGATCCTGGACTAGTTCGGTATACACAAAAAGTCCAGATTTACATATTCGGGTCTTGACACATTGTATGCATTAGCATGATTATAAACTAGTGGAATATACATAGATGGTCTGGATTTGCATATTTAGGTTCCAACAATAGGTGGAGCAGATGTATGGGATTGGGTGGAGCAGTAGCATTATAACTATACTTTAATTATATATAGTAGACGCATTTGATTTCATTGGAGATGTTGGTTATATTTGCTATGCTTATGTGTGTTATCTAATTTAAGGCACTACATAACATGAACATAGAAATAATAGTTTTGATCTATAGGATAATCACTAATTGCAGGAACAAGTTGGTGACCTATAGGGTGATGGCACGGATATCTAAGAGGAGTTGTTGTAATATGAGGATTATGAATTATCACGAAACCTAATGCACCGATATGGTCATATGACCATAATACTGAGGTGGTGCTGGTTACAGTCAGGCCAGGAGGTGGACAGTAGAGCCTAGAATCCCATGAGCAAAGAAATGATAGTACAAGGGTAACTCATGTGCAAAACCATGGGAAGGAATGTGATCCTACTTACTTGCTAATATAAAGTCGCTACCTATCAATCTACCGTGAACCAAAATCTTCAATGCCTAGCCTCTACTATTACTGCAACATCTTTCTTTTAATTGTTTTTGTCATTTTTCATGTTTTTAGTTATTTCTTTATTTAAAGCAATTACAATTATCCCTTTATTTCATTTAGTGCAATTATTACTAGTGAAAGGTGTAGTTGCATTAAAGAGAAACTAACTTTCCTTTGCTCTTTTGGGTTCGATGAACCTTGGAATACTCTGGGAAAAAGTACTAGATGATCATGTGCATTTGTAGGTCATTAAGCATTTCCTGGTACCGTTGCTAGGAAACATAGCACTTAGTTAGTTTCATTTTTACTCATATTTCGTTTACTTGATCTTTAAATATTTATTTTCCTACATTTATAATTCCTTTAATAAAAATTGATGTTTTACTTACATGTTTTAGTTGGGTCGACCATATTTGTTTGATTATATAGCTCTGGAACCAATTGCACCTTTGTTACCCGATTCACGAGAATTATCTGAATTGTTTTTGAGGGGGTGATCGGAATAGCGATGGCTTTTGGCTGAAAAAACACTGTAGCTGGCTGAAAAAACACTGTAGCTGAGTTAGTGGATAGTGTAGTAAATAGTGAAAAAAAAGCAAAAGCTAGAAGCTGAAGCCGAAAAAAAGCCGAAATGAGCGGGGCCTGAGAATGACTTTATCCAGATCTTCAACTTTAGGAAAGGAACCAAAGCTTAATAACATTGCTATTCCATCTCTTGATAATATAAAATCTCCAATAATATGTCCGAGATCAAGAGTGATAGTTATAAGATTAATCCTAAATTTATTATGAAGATTAAAGAATTAGGATATGAAGGAGAAGAACATGAGAATCAATATTTACATGTTAGTTCTGTGGATGAATAAGATTAAGGATATACCACTTGATGTCATGATGCTAATACTATTTCCGAATTCTTTGGAAGGTAAAGAAAAAACTAGTTGAATTCCTTACCTAATAGTTGTATTAGAAGTTAGTCAGAATGTACTCATGCTTTTATTGCTAAATATTACCCGCTATCTAAAAGTATGAGGATGAGGAATGAAATAATGACTTTTGTTTATAACTCAAATGAGGATTTTAAAACTTGGGACAAAAATGACCTTTATGAACAAGATAATTGAAGAGTGCTATGTTATGAAAATAACTCTCTCGTGGACCTATGCATAATTAGAGAAAAGGAGATAGGGAAACTGGTATGCTTTGAAATTTTAGCGGGAGAGTTGTTTTCCTGAAATAAGTCGTACGGGAGGAGTAGGGAGAGGAAGACCCAAACCCAAAAATCAAAACCCTAGCCACTTTTCTTGTTTCCAGCACCTGCCATCACCAGCTCTTGCGTGCCACGCGCTGTGCTCCAGTGAGCCACTTCACCAGTGCCTATCTATCGCCTGCCAGTGCACCAATGCCAACATTCACCTCACTTAGCCAGCGCACCCGCAAGCCATATGCAATCGCTCCATCGCATGTGCCAGCAACCCACATACTAGCGTCGCTCACTCCCGTTGCCATGCGCTCACGTTTGCCGTGTCACTAGCACCAGCACACATTGCACGCCTTAGCACGTGGGTGCTAGAACTGTGCCTCATCTCAGACGCGCGGCTAGCAGATTGTCATGAGGCTGCAGTACGCCAAGTGGGAAAATCGGGAGGAAAATAGAGGAGCAACTAAGAGTGCAATCGGCAACTAAGAGTGCAATCGGAGTAGATACGGACAGATATCACTCATCCTGTATTCTATTTCATATTTTTTAGAGTCAGAGTCGGATATGGATAATATCGAATACACATTTCTCCATTCTATATTCATTTCATAAGATTTTGGACAGTCGGTTAGACGAAAATTATCCGCTTCTTTACATAGGAAATTGGACAGTATGGTGCAATCAGAGTGAATACAGATATACTAATCGTCGAGATGTCAAAGGAAGAGCACTCAATATTCTCCACCTGTTTAGATGTGACAATCTGCCTATATGTTATCTTATTTCTTAGTAAAGTCATAATAGAGTTTCTCATATTACTTAACATACAGATATATACAGACAGATATTACTCATCCCTATCATATTCTATATTTTTTCATCGGAGTCGGAGTCAGACATGGATAATGTCGGATACCCTTTTACCTCTTTCGTCTTTGCTCCATGAGCCTTCGGTCAGTCAGACGAAAATTATCTGCTCCATTTCCACCCCTAGGAGCAACAAAAAGGCAAAGATCAGGAGGGAGAAGGGAAGAACATGTGCGGAAGGGATCACGTTTTTGGCTGTAATACCCTAGCTCAACATAAATTTTAGCAATAATATAAACCATAAACTAAACTAAGATGAACCATATAGTTACAAAGATGAATCATATGTAAGGCTATACTAAGAAACGCATCAAATAGCATCATTAGGAACCATAAAGAACTAAGGGGCTAGGTGGAAAGAAGAGCTACAAAGTATAATTTTTTATGTTTTAGTTTCACCCATGCATGTCGCCTTCAACGATTACCTAAAAACAACAGATAAGTAAGAGTGAGTCCATAACTCTGCAAGTACACAATAAAACAATAGGAGCAACACAAACTCACTCCACTTTCCAATTTCCATCATTCTATTTCTCATCTTAGTTTCTTTTAGTGCAATGGAATACTCATGCTCATGCTCATGCCTCCTTCTGCAGCTTATACTGATATAGCGAAAGGTACACCCGTCAATGTTACCATCTACCTCCATCTCGTGGAGGTGCATACCGAAGTATATCTTTCTCTCCACTCCCATGGAGGTGCGTACCTCTGTTGGTCTTACTCAAGAGCATACCGGAATGATCAAATAACTTTACTCATAGTTATTTGACTCTCTCACCGTCTTAGCTTATAATGCATATGTCATATCATAATGCAATCTTCCATCATTTTACTACATATTATATTTATCATCAAATTAATTTTGTACTAAACAAAAGATGATTAAATATTACATAACATAAGCAAATCAACAATAATGAATAATTATCAACCATCAACTATCATTTTCAATGCACTAGCTTCTCTAGTTGCGATAACCGAGTTGATCAGATGACGACACCAAACCCAAAGATACTCCTCCTATAGGAAACACCTAAACTCAATACAAACTACAATAATACAATATAACGCTTAATCGATAATACTCCTATACGCTCCCCAAATCCATAGTTTCCTCCATTACCGAACAACTACCCCTGCTATCTCGTTACTAAAATTATTATAACTTTTAACTCCCACATCGTATTATAACATATCATAACAGTTCTGCAATCAATACAAAATTTTCTACAACTTTTTAGTTCATCACATGTCTAGATTAAATCATTTAAACCCTCGTTTTACCCAGAAGATAGATTTATCATCTTCTAGACATCAGACTTAACATTTCTGTATCTATTACTCTACTATGCAAATATATTGAACTATGATATTTTTCATAAACTAAAAAAAATTATCTATCTCTTCCTAGTTATTCCCAAAATTTAATTCTTCCATTAAATCAATCAAATTAATGTTTTTTCATGACCGCGTCCAACAGCAATCCAGTTTTGTATAGTAGTCTTCTAAAATTCATAACTTCTGGTCTACTCATCTAAAAATTATGTTCTTAGACTATCTAGAATCCTTAAAAAATTACCTACACTTTTCATGTAGACCAAATGTCCAAAATTTTCCATCTTCTATTTTTAATGTGCAGATTAATACGTGTTGTAGGAGGAGTAGCGTTGGGGTTGGTGTCATCTTCTAATCAACCCGTTTATCATAACTAGAAAAAGCAAGTGCATGTTAGAATAATATTCAAGTAGTTGAACTTGTTGTTATATTTAAATAAGTACTTGCCATGATGATTCACATGATTATACTTGTTTTTATAATGCTCACGTGTTTATGGTAGAGTGATGGTGATGTATATTGTGGAATGATGATGATTATTAAAATGATGATTATGTCAATTGATTAATGTTGATAATTAACTAATGAAAGATGTAATCATTGCATTGCATGTGAGAATTCATGTTGCAAAGAGATGACTTGTGTGGCCATTTAGAGCCTACTTTGTGTGGATGACCCATGGATGTAGGTAGATTAAGACCTACTTCAATAGGCACCCCATCGGACTTAGGAAAGCTCTACTTCATTAGGCACTCCACATGAGTGGAGTTGAGATCCTGTATGAAAAAAGATAGGGCAAGGGTGGTTCATCGATAGATGAATATTTAGTTATACCAGTATAAGCAAGAGAAGTGAAAATATGTGCATTCCATTCATGAAAAGAGAATTAAGATAACGAGACATATGTATGTAACTTGATGAGAATGAATATATGAAATTAAGATAATAGTGAATAGATATAAATTGTTAATATGATACCGCCTCGTTTATTATTCTATTGTATACTTGCTGAGTCGAGGACTCACCCTTACCTTGTTATTTTTTTATGTGCTCATTGATGATGACATGCATAGGCGAAAAGTAGCACAAGAATATCATTGCACTTTATAGCTCTTTCTTTCACTTAGTGATCACTTGTCATTTCCCTTGGTTAAATTTAATACTAATTCAACTTATTATCAAATGGTTCATTTTAATGTCAAAGACTATTTTCTGTATTGCTTAAATTTATATGTTCATAGTTTTGTTGAGAGCTTATACTTGAAGTCTAGTTGTTAGTAATGTGTAATTAATGGTTTAAATTGGTAGTATTAGTAGTTGTGGGTGATATTCTGAGCTTTTGTTAAACCGGAGTGTTACGAAGAGGCAAAAACTTTGCTAGAAAATATTATGTCTAACCATGCAGGCTGGGAGATAGAACAAGAATGCCAAACAAAAAAAGGAACATGGGATTTACTCGCTTCAACTGTCTCTTATGGAGGAATTTTCCCATCACACGGAAAAGCATGGTAAAAGACATGAACTATGCGATGTTAATAGATTAGTAATTAGGATGGATTCTTCATACAAAATTGGATGAATGGACCTAATTTGTCAATTACGGCTCCATTTAGTAAAGGCCCACTTTAGGTTTAAATTATGGTTTATCTAGACATGATTTGCCAGTTTGGAAAGCATTAGAAGAATTTATGAGCCAGCAAATTCAAACTAGTAAATTTCTATGGGATAAGATTTGTATTCATGATGATCGGATTGGTTATTTAAATCATCAAATGAATGATATGGTTTTTGCTACGCAAAATCTTACTAAACATTCAAAAATGATAGAAACACAAGTACAATAAATAGCTAGAACTCAATCCATGATTCTTGAACAACTAAGAAGAAAATCTTCTGTCAAATTTTCTAGAATCACAGCTAGAAAAGGAACTTCGTATGAAGGGCCTAAAATGCCTAATATAGAGGAATCATAGGAGAATGTGACACTAGAAGAAGAACAAGTACGGAGTGATGAAGAAGATCCAGAAGAATGTGTACCAGAAGTTATAGATGCTAAGACTGAACAACTAGAAGGAGAAATTTCAAAAAATAATGTTGAATCACAAGAGTGTAGTGCACAAAAAGAAAAAGAAAAAAAGGAGAATGAGAAGGAGAAGGAAAAAGAAGTTCAAAAAGGTACAGTAATAAAGACTAAGGTAAGTAAGCCTCTTCCTCTTCCAAAAATGGTGAATGAACTAATAACTTATCTATTAATCAATTAAAATTTTGACATAGAATTGGTAATCTAACAACAGCAACAATAATAAAATGACTTAGAATAATAATAAAATGGCTTAGAATAATAATAATAAAATTTGACTTAGCATAATTAATTGATTTAAAATAGAAATTTGACACACTGGTGCACAATAGGCTGGGATTGGATCATGTGTTGCATTTACGCTTCCGTTAGCTTGTTCAATTGTAAATGAGTATTGAGATGTGGCTTAAATTAGTGTTGTATGATTGATATTGTTGTTCTTGAGCTGAGTTTTTGGTTGTTCTTCATGGTGGTCAATTATGGCGAGGGTAGAGACCATCGACGTGGTGGAGGCCGCGTCTGTGGTCGTGGGCGTGGCTCGGTGGTGCCACCTCCCCCAGCTAAGGAAAACATTGGTGAGATGAGTGAGGAGGTCGCTTCGACTGCTCAGCTGGTCACTAGAGCTCAGACAGTTTTAGCTGCCCTATTACAAGACCTTCAGAGGGAGGTCCAAGTGCTTCGTGAGTAGGTACAGGCAACTTCTCCTGCTATAGGTGCACTTGTTGCTACATTGGCCCTACTGGAGGTGAGGATGAGACTATGTGAGTGGATGGCCCTCTGTTTGGACACTTTCAATAGATCAGGTGCGCCAGTCTAAGCAGTAGATTGGCTTCACTACAGGTGCACATGTCAGTGAAATCAATCAACGACAGAAGTTTGTCATATCGCTAATTGAATTGGCGATACGTCCTATTGCCAAACCAATTGGTGACAAGAGTTGACACGTTAGTGAGTTGCCAATTCATTTGGCGATAAAGCCCGACACAAAATGAATTAGCGATAGAGTATTATTCTTGTAATTTTTTAATAGGCATTTATTTTTGTCATATTAATAAAATAATAAGTTATTTCAAAAAAAATCCACAACTCACATTCATCCATAACCCAGTTGTCATCTACTTCTTTTTCTAGACCCGCATGTAAGTAGCTCTAGCACTTGAATTGAATAGATGCACTGGTTCATGTCCATCGCACCTGCAAGCCCTCCTAGCTTGCCCATACTCGCCACCTAGGATGCCTCCAACACCCATCTCCACTCCTCATCCCCACCAAAACCTCCCCTCCATTGCCCATGTTCTAATTAAACTACACCACCCATGTCTTCCACTAGCTCCAGCCTGATCAGCGCTCTAACATCCTTGGTTTCGGGGATTTTTCAAATATTTTGTCAATAAAAATGTTTTATAAAAATTTCATTGATTTTCCAAAAGTAATTAAAGCTTAAATTGAATTTTTAAAAATTAAAGTGATTTAACATGATTAATCTAAATGTCAAATAAGTCCAAAATAGTTTTATTTAAGTTTATGAAGTTCTAAAGTATTTATTTGAATTTTCTTGGAATTGTCTAAGTTCATTTGCTATTTCTCTTGACTTATTTGAATTTCCTGATATTTTCTAAAAAGAAAAGTTAATTAAAATCTATATTTCACTATTGGGCCGAATCTTTCGAGCCAGCCTAGTTTTCCTTCTCCCTGTTGGCCTAGCCTTCCCTTCCCTTCTTTTCTTAGCCCAAGCTGCCAACCAGCCTCGTGCGCCCACCTCACTGCTCGTCCTAGCCAATCTGGCATTGCTTTGCCCCTGGCATGCGCCACGCATCTCGTCCCCATGCTTTGCTAATAGTGGGCCTCGTGAGCCATGTCCTGTTCATTTGCTACCTCCCGATTCTGACTCCTTAATAATGCTATTATCGTCTCTGCCTCGGACACCTCGTCCCTGGATTTTAAAAGCCCACTGCAAGACCCGTATTGGGTACCCTGAGCTACTCACATCTCGATCCCTTAAGCAATTGCCTCAAGTTAGTTTGGGAAGTTGCTAAATTTGAAGACAAAGCCATTGTCCTTTCCGCCAACTCCATCCACAAATTATTGTCCTCTCTGCCGACTCCATCCACATTTTACCTCGCCGCCAATGAGCCCTTGTACTCAGCATCTTTGAACTAAGCTTCGCTGTGCTTCGTGCTAGCCCACTTCCACATAGTCGAGGCCAAGGAATTACCGGAGCTACGATGTCACCGTGAGCCCGAAGTCCGTTGCCGCTTTTTCCTCATTGCCGCTGCCGATCACATCTATTCGCCGGTGACTACACTGACTTCACCACCAAGATCATCGTGCTCTATGCGTTTAGATCCACCAGCTGGGGCTGCCCAAAACCCTACTGTTTGCCCACGCCGTTGCTGGCTGGTGGTGCACCATCGTCCACCGAAGCTTCGCCGTTGCCCTAGAGTTTCGCGCACTACTGCCACATGTGAAAGCCACGTCAGCCATGAGTCCAATGTGCCTACACATTTGTCTGCCACGCCAGCCCAAATGCCAGCTCATCGCACTACAATCGAAGCCACACGTCTGCTACGTCAGGGCCGCATCACTATGTTTAACCCATGTGTCTGCCACGTCACTTGCCACATCATCCCAAGTAGCCGCACTATAGCACTATTCTACAGACTGTGTCCACGGTAGATTAGCCTTTGTCTATGAACCTAGTCCACGGCACAATAAACCCTAGCATAGTATCTTTTTTCTTTTTTTTTTGAATTTCTCAGCTGATCCAAATTCTAAGAGCATGTTCTCTCTTATACGATCTCCGATTGAGCCCGTTTAATTCTCTAAATTCATTTAAAATCAAGCTTTGTTTTATGATGAATTTTATGTAATACTCTGAGTTTGTTTTATCTCTATTTTGGTTTTTATTTGGAATTTCTCTCTCGTGCGAGTGGACTTCTACGCGCCAGAATTGTTTGCTAAGAAAGAAGAAGAAGTAGTTCAAGATCAAGATTTTATCGAAAGTCAAGAACTAGCATTACTAGATTAAGGCAAGCTGTGTAACCTTGATCATGTTAAACCTAGTTTTAGAAAACTATTTTATTTACTTAAACTTGCATGCTATTTTTGTATTCAAATTATTTAACTCTGTTTAATTAATGACTAATTATTCAATAATCTGACCCTTGATTAATTGTATGCCATAATCCATTGTTAACCTAGGTTTGGAAAACAATTTAGTTGGAACCTTATAGTGTCCAACATGGGTTGGAGTAGCACATTGCTTAGCCATGCTTAGGTATACTATGGAATCACTCTCTGAAGAAATTTATAAATCTTGATTAATAAATTATGGAACTATTTATGATAAGTAGGAGGTAGTTGCCATTATTGATAAAATGTGATGAGCCATGGCATGTGGATGTCAATGATTATTGGATAACAAAACTAGTTTTAGACTCGGGCGAGTGGAACATTGATGTATTGTAGCCTTGAATCAATGGGAGGCTTGCCTAGGGTTGGTTAAGGACTAAACCTTGTGTGCCATTGAACTAAATTTTACTGTACAACTACATGTTTAGTATGGGAGAAACTTAACTGAATAATTTATTGAGTTCTAGCTCTAGCACAGCTGGGCTAAGTTTGGGGGTGGATCGCCGCTAGTGGGAGCCATGCTAAATGTTGTGTTCCATCGTCAAGCTTAGTTCAGGGTGGACAACCATTAGTTGGAGCCATGCTAAAAGTTGTGTTCCATCATCGGGCTAGTGTTGGGGTGAGGTATTATAAAGGTTTTGTTGTGATCTTCTTGGTCAGCAGCTTAAGGAAGTGTGTTATACCGGTGACACTACAAGTTAATCATATCATGTAGGTAAAGTTTTATAACCTCTACAGAGTGTTAATCAAACTATTCGAATAACTGTACCCCTGTCATGGGCAATGCTCAGGGATTTCACACGTGGATTAGATTTTGGAAAATAACCTTGGTAGAGAATTTTTGAAAATATGCTTAGACTGGTTAGTACCAATGGCTGGATGAATTCTTTGGATGGGCATAGGGTGATGCCTCGCCGATTTATTTATTTCACCTTTCATTTACTTATCATTTTGTTAATATATGTTTTAACTTATGCATTGCAATATATTTATTGTTTTTCAATGCAAGTTATTGCTTTCTGCAAAATAAACCATATTAGTTGTCCTTTGGAATAAGCCTTACATATATGTATAATTGCATCTGCATACACAACTTGCTGAGTACTCCATGTACTTACTCTTGCGATAAACAATGCTACATAGTTATTGGAGGAGAAAGTTACATCACCACAGATGAGCTATTTTCTTAAGGAGTATCTTGAAGATAGTGGAAACTAGGTCGCGCTACCCCAATTGATTGTCTGTGGGCATATGGATGCGGGTAAATTTGAAATTATCTGTATTCCTTCCGCTGTGTTTAATTGAGTTGTTTAACCATTGAGGCTATTAGTTGCAAGCTTTGACCCTAATGTCACTACTCTGATAATAAAAGTATTTATTTATTTCTTAGTCATTCATGTGTATGAAATGATATTTCATCTATGTTGTCACTGTGCGCGCTAGCGTGATCCTAGACTAGTGTAGTATACACAAAGTATCCAGATTTGCATATTCAGGTCCCAATAAAGAAATGTAAAACCCCAGCTTGTTAGTGTGAAGGCCCACATGGTCCATGTAGAGTGGTGGTGGCATTAGTCCCACATTGCTTGTTTAATATGAGTTATAGTAGCATATAATGCCTGTTGGGTCTAAACATAGCACCTCCGAATTTACCCTTTTACATGAAGCGATGATGAAAGTGTAAGTGGTGTGCTATGCATGCATGGGCTCGCCCCACGATGGGCTAGCTTTGAGCGAATTTTGAGCTAAGGTGTTACATATGACATCAGAGCACCAACCTTTGCTGCACAGGCAAGTGTGGGATAGGGGTGCAAGCATATGGCGCATGGCACATATGGGCCTGAGTGGACCCACGACATGGCATATGCACTGGCACTAGACGCATGGATGTGCATTGAGCGGTGGTTTTGGGCATTCAGCCCTTAAGGGGGGTGAATGTAATACCCCACCACATTAGTGTAAAGGCCCATATAGCCTATGTGGAGTGGTGGTGGGATTAGTCCCACATTGCTTATCTAATATTAGTTATAGTAGTATATAATACATATTGGATCTAAACGTAGCACCTCTGGGTTAACCCTTATACACGAAGTGAGGACGAAAGTTTTATTGGAGCGCTATGCATGCGTGGGCCCGCCCCAAAGGGGCTAGGCTTCGAGCGGATTTTGGGCCTGGGTGTTTAGTCACTGAGCCCAATCTTCCTTCTCGGTAATACATTTCCAAATTATTCTGGACCAGAGTTGTTGAGGCCCGAATATGTAAATCCATCCCTCTACGTATATTGCGCTAATCTAGGATTACGCTAGTGCACAGTGTTGCGGCATAGATGAAATATCATTCCATACACCTGAATGACTAAGAAATAAGCAAATACCTTTATTATCAAAGTAACGACAAAGCTTGCAATTAATAGCCTCAATGGCTAAACAACTCGATTAAACTGCAATGGAAAGAATGAAATAATCTTCAAGTGTAGCCATCCATATGCCCATAGGCAATCGACTGGGGTAGTATGACCTTGTTCTTCTCAATCCTGGACATAGTAGTCTTCATTGAACAGTGAAGTGTAATTGTGTCTTCAACAACTAAGCAACATTTTGTATAGCAAGGGTGAGCATATGGAGTACTTAGCAAGTTGTGCATGCAAAATGCAATATATAGATGTAAGGTTTGAATAAAGGGAATGGTCAACTTGGTTGGTTTTGCAGAAAGCTAAATCCAACTTGTAAATGCAACAAATAGATTGAAAGTATAATTTGGTAAAATAGGCAACAAGGTAACAATATCTCACATAGCACATCCATCAATTTCACCTAGATTTCCTTCCAAAGTTTTTGGTTATGAAAATCTAACCTTCATGTGAAATCCTTGAGCATAGTCATGACCTTAGACATGGCTATTCGAATAGATTGATTTAACGCTCTACAGAGGTTGTATAACTTTTTCCACATGATACGTTCAACTTATAATGTCTGCATACATGCTTCCTTAGGCGTGCAACTAAAAGGATCACAACAAAATCTTTTAGAAACTTCGCCCCGATACTGACTCCTCCCAATGATCCTAATCCTCTCCACCTAGACTCCTGTACCCAACAATGATGGGGCGGAAAGGGGACTCACTGTTGGATTTGTAAATGGAAAACTGTCTATATGATTAACCCCTGCCATAGCGGAGCACACCATCCACCCCTTCACCAAGCATATCCTACAACCTAAGGAGTCAATACCGAAACTAGACCCATCCTATACCAGGCATGTGGTCGTATGATTGTGGCTTAGTTCAATAGCACACAAAGTTAAATCCTTAAATGATCAGGGCAATGCTACCCAAATTCTCTAACTATTCCACAATTCACCATCTTTACACAAACCACAACTACACAGTTCTTTCAATCGCCCTAGTCTAAACCATTTATTCACCCTTGATGTTAAAGCACAACATATGCCATCAAAGATAACACATAGTGCACAAGTTATTCACAAAGCCATTCCATATATCATTAATGAAATTTAATTTGATTCCAAAACAATGTTCCATAATTCCCAACATGGCTAAGCAAACTAAACCAACCCACATTGGTACTACAATAATGGCCAACTAATAATAACTATCCTAAGTGACAATGGATAATAGCATACAAATGACAAGGTAGATAAATAGCAATTGGGACAATAACTACCTACCAAGGGTTTTTTTTAATAAAAAAGCAATGCATGATAATTTAAATGCAAAATAATTTTATGAAACTGGGTTCAACCTAATCAAGGTTGCATAAGTTGCCTTGCTCTAATGTTGTTGTTCTTCACTCTCCCGTACTTTGTCCTTTGACTTCTTTGCTCTCCAACTCCTTCGAATGACTACCAAAATGACAATATTTAATGAGAGAGAAAATCCAAATAAAAACCAAACTAGAGAGCACACAAACTCCAAAAATAAATTAAAATTCACCATAAAATCAATCTTGCTTTTAGATGAATTTAGAGACTTGAATAGGCTCAATCGGAGTTCATATAGGGGAGAACGGGCTCTTGAAAGTTGGATCGGCTGAGAAATTTGGGAAAAAGATAGAAGAGAGAGAAAACAAAGACTGACGATGGGGCTAAGGAATATTATGGGAATCTTTCTTTTTCTGGATTTTTGAAAAATCGGATGAGGCTGACAAGTGGGCTCATAGTCCATAGACCGAGTGCACGAACTGAGAACTGGGTTCACTGTGGGCTAGGTTCATATTATAGGAACCTAATAGTGGGGTCCATAAGAGGTTGGCTCACGGTAGACCAAGTCCACATATGGTTTAGATATAGGGTTTGGGTTTGGATTTGCCACGCAAGTGCTGATGAGGCTACACATATAAGCACTGGCGATAAGGTGATTGCCATGTGGACGATAGCGGGTACAAAAGCTGGAATGGCGAGATCAATGGCGGTGACAGCGCAACAACGGTGGTGGTGAACGACAGTGATCGGCGGTGAGGCAAGGACACTTGAACGATCTCGAGGCCATGGCAAACTAATCCACCGGCTTGGATTGGTCAGAAGGGCTCAACGCAGTGGTCGGCGGTGAAGTGAGTGGTGACGCTGGCTCGGCTCGATGGCACAACGACAAAGAGGGATTTGGTTTGGAATTTGGAAGTGTGCATTAGTATCCTGGGGTCTTGGTGATCTTAAAGGGCTGTTCAAGGAGACCAATGGTCACCAGTGGCAAAGACACGATGGTAGCGACGGCGAAGCTAGCTTGATGGGGTGGCAGGGCTATGGGGCTTCTCCCACAAAAGTAGTGAGTGCACCGAAGAGAACACAGAATTGAGAAGCTAGGGGACAAGATGGCAGAGATGAAGACTCACCAATGATGGCAACTTTTGGTGATGAATAGACATGGCCATTAAGGAAGATGATGAGCTCGATCTCAACGGGAGGGATTGGGAACACATCATGACGTGGACAGATTCGGTAGAGACGTAGCAAATCCACGGGGCAGTGCGCTCCTCCCTTCGGCTCCAATGGTGGCACCTTCTTCTTTAGCAGATTTTGACGGCTAGGGCACTATTTATAGCCTTGACTAGGGTTGGGTAGCATGGTGCACATGTCAAGGAGATCGAGATGACAGCGAAGTCCAGTGCGGGCATGACATGGCTATAGTTTGTAGGTTGGAGACGATAAAGCTGACAGGTAGGACCCACCTGTCGGTGATAGTATGCGACGCATAGGCGAGCTGGGCTGCGGCAAGCATGGCTAAAGGTAGTTGGGCCAAGAATTGCACTGACATGAGGGCAGATAAAGAGAAAGGAGATTGGGCTAGCATGAATTCGGCTTGAAAGATTCTCAAGATTTTAAATAGCTTTTCTTTTTAGAAAATATAGAGAATTTAAATAAGCTAAGAAAAATAACAAATGAACTCAAAAAATTCCAAGAAAATTCAGATAAATACTTTGGAACCTCATAAACACAAATAAAACTATTTTGGATTTATTTAACATTTCAAATAATCACATGACATAATTTTATTTTTTAAAAATTTAATTTAAGCTTTAATTTACTTAAGAAAATCATGAATATTTTATAAAACCTTATTTTAAATAAAAGATTTTGAAAAACTCAAAATTTGGGATGTTACAAGAGCATCATCAGCATGCCTTGATCACTTTCTCCTACTCAATTATAGTGACGGAAAAACCAACGAGCCACCACCATGCACGCCCACCTCCGCCACCTGGGGTCACTATCAACATGCCACTCTAGTGAGTAGCCTCCTGCACCATCACCTCAAACGGTTTCCTACCCCTTTCTATATGCTTTCCCCTCCCTAAATTTCCTATTATCTACTTTAGTTCATCACCTCTGCAATGACTGCTGCTACCTTTGCTGTCGCCACTGGCTAGCTCCAGCCAACCCCCACCACTGGCAACCACTCCCCAAGATTCCCCTCCTTGCCTCTTGCCTTCCGCATAACACCTCTGCCTCTTCTCACATCGACTGCTACCGATGGGCTCAACCGAGCTGCTTCCTAGCTTCTATGCTACTAACCTACAGGTCCTGTTTGTTAGGCACCCCTTCTCTCTCTACCTTCGTCCTCTCCAACTAACACTAGCCCCCAGTTGTTAGTTTCTATATTAAACCGATTTCAAATTTTGAATCACTGACATGTGGGCCCATGGACTGCTAAGTCCATGAATGAACTTGATCCATGCACTCTGACCCCAACTATCACCACCTGGGAATTAAAAGAAACATCTGATTTTAATAAAATAAAATAAAATAGTGGCCCCACATCTCAACACCGACAGCACAACACTTTCTCTGTCAATTTTGCTGATTTTCTTTCTCGACAAAACTTTTTTTAATAGCCCATTCTCCCTCATATAGACTCAGATTGACCTTTTTGTCTCTAAATTTTTATAAAATCTATATCTTTCTACCAATATCAATTTTGTATTTTTTTTTTATTTATTTGTGTTATTTGGTTTTTCATCATTTAGAAATCGATGTACAAGACATGATCGAGATTGATCCAGGACAAGAACAAGTGTTCAATGAGAAAGGCAAGCGCCCCCTTGACTGTGTTGACCTCATATTTCAAATTCTACATTGTTTTCATTATAAATGTTTTGTCCATGCTTAATTTGAGCAAAATTTGCTATATTTGAATAGTATTGAGATAATGCCAAATGTTGACATGAATATTTCCTTGACCTTGAATATTCTTATCCTTGTCACCTAGGAATAGTTACCCACATAGTAGAATTAAGTTTGTGGGATTTAGCTTCATATGTAGCAAATGCTTGGCCATGCTTAGTAGAAAATTTATGAAAATACTATATTAGGGATGGAACATTTTGGAAATTATTTATGAGACATATTGGAATTAGATATACTTGTGGGAAACTTATGTTGGTAAAATGGAAACAAATGATTTTGACTTGGACGAGCGGTAGTAGTGTGGAATTGGGTTAGTGGTAGTCTCATGCGGGTCGATTAAGGACCAAACTGAAGTGCCATTGATATGAGCACACATCATACATCCACATATTCTTATGGGTAGGACTTGGCTAAATAATTTACTAAGACCTAGCATTACACCCACAAGCTGTAGTTGTAGGTTTATTTTGGTGTGCGGATGATGGTAAGAGGCGCCCATGTCTGATGGTATACTTGTAGTTTGAAAGACTAGCTGACACAACGATGAATACCTCATGACAATGCTAAAGGGCATCCATGTCTTGAGGAGTCATCGGATAGGTTAATATTAGGGCTTGGTATTGTAAATGCCTTATTATAGTCACTCAATTGCATACTAATGTACGGCGAGTCATGACATATCATGGTGGGTGGACAATATCTTGTAGGCAAAGTGTATAGCCTCTGTAGAGTGAAAAAGATCTATTCAAATAACCGTGCCTCTGGTTATGGGCATTGCAAGGAAAGCCCACATTTGATTAGACTTTGGGTTTTGGAAGTTGGTTTTGGACATAATGGGGTATATGCATATGGTGCACTAATGGGCTTTTGTCACCATACTAATGTAGGTATTTGGAACCTTGTGACACCCCATGCTGTCACTACCTTTGGTGATGACACTAGGTTGTGGGTTATTACTTGACAAAATTTTGCTTTGCCAAATAATAAGCCACATCAGAGATTGTAGCAAAGGAATAGCTAGCTAGAGATTTATAATTAACATTGCAATATCATGCCACACAAAGCTTAAATCTTAAAACAGAGATTTTTTTTGGATTTCGATTGGATTAATTCCATAAGCCAGAAGTCAAAATGAATGCGTCGTCTTTTTAATTTTGTTTTTTTTTTGCTTTTTTTTCTTCTTTTTTGCCTTTTCTTTTCCCTCTTTTTTCTTTGCATTGTCCGTGGAGATATAACAACATTTTTCATCTTTTGTTTCTCATTTTTCTTTATTTTTCTTTACTTGAATGACTCGGAAAAAGCTAACAAACACTACAGTGTAATTTCAGCCAAATACCAATAGCTGGAAGTCAAAAGTTGCTAAAAAAGCAAGAATGAACGGTCCCTAGTATGCCCACTATTGCATTTTCCTGTACATAACGAGAAATTAGTCCCTAGATTGCATAGGCTAGGCATGAGATCTCCACACAACTACTATCAGAATCATACAAGTCATACACATCTAGTTCAACATCTTCTGCTTGCTTGTCCTTGTACAGATAGTAGCTTTTCCCTGAATGGCCTTCAGTTGACATGAGATAATATTCAGGCTGAGGCTGGCTTACTTCTAATCATGGTAGGTAATAGCAAGGATGAGTAAGCAAGCATTAGTACACAATAAGTGGTTCCATGATTAATCTATCCCGCCATCAACACGGCTCAACATAGATCACATCGTTTTAGAAAATAATGGTTTGGTAAGAAAAGACGATATTAATGTAGTAATCTACTGTCACCCATACAATGAGAAAGGGCTATCTGTAGGCTTCCGTAGCCACCTATCCAGAAGGATGGCACGAATTCATAATTTAAATTCTGCAAAGATGCATTGCTTTCCCACAGGTACTCTGAGCCTGATCTATCAAACCTTATTCTCATGTTTCCTTATAGACGTGACTAGACCAGAGTATAGAGCCTTCCCCCAAATCCAATCGTATCACTTGTCCACCTAGCTGGAATCACCCTGTTGTTGTAGTCGGGTGTGTCAACACCATCAGTCAATTGGGGTATATCATCACTCGACTATCACAGACGGTTCATACCAAAGACCGTCTGTGATATACACAATATCACAAATGGTTTGTGTTATGAACCGTCTGTGATATGATACATATCACAGACGGTTAGTAAAAAAATCGTCTGTGATATTGTGTATGTCACAGACGGTTAATAATAAAGGCCGTCTGTGATATCATTATATCACAGATGGCTCAGTCTTTGAAACCGTCTGTGATATATATATCACAGACGGTTTTCAACAACGAACCGTCTGTGATAGCAATTGAAAAAGCAATTTTTTTGTCGTTTTTTGGTTAGCCTCAGGATATGCTAGCCATGCTCTCTGAAAGCAAGCAAGCAAGCAGATTACAGATAATGATAGATAAGTTAATTGCAACTCAAAGTGAATTACGAATGTAACAAATGACCAGCAGATCGCATACATATATAGAATGAAATCGTTACACAGATCTGACAAATGAATTGTTTGATTAATCACAATTGAGTGATTTGTACAATTGAATCCAATGTTTCAACATCTAATTATCACCATTGCCGGGGTAGAACTCTCCAGCCCTGCTTATGACCTGTGCTACTAAGAATTCGGAGAGTTTTCCATGAATTTCGACGAGTTGCTCAAGATGATATGTACTTTCATCGAAGTCCACCCGCTTTCGCTAGGAGCAATGTTAAGTCATTAATTAGCATGTGTGTGTATATATAATCAGAAAATAATAAATATTGGAAGGACCTGACAAACCTCTGGATCATTGATCTTAGTATCCATGATTTCCTGCATATGGCGACAAACGTAGAATCCACATACGTTTCCCTGTAGCTGCTATTCGCACTGCAAAAATAGAATTATATATATAGGTATTGTCAATTCTAGAGGCATTATAACAAAGTGTGATATAGGATTGTTGTGTTGTAGCGGGTACCGAAAATTGCGTATTGTGTCGCAGCGTGTCACTGGATTTATTGTGTCTTCCTCCTAGGGCAACATAAGGGGTAAACGACCTACATGATTAAAAAAAGTTAGCCTCGGCCATTGCAAACAAAGGAAATATTACAATAGAGTTATGTGTGGAGGAAATAAGTTTACCTATTAATTACTTCTTGCACACGACTGAAGTCGTGGTTGCTCCTGAGTAGGGAATCAAGGTATATTATCTTGCTCCACTTTGGTACAATCACAATCAAAATCCAGTGTTGCCTAGTTATGTGTGTTGCCATAGTGATTAATCCTAAGTTCATACTGCATGTAAAGTACAAATAAAACATGTATGGCAACTAGTGAAGCACTGACCCTTGGTTGAAGGGTACCATGACGTACTCCTTGTCGTTGTGAGCAAGCAATCCCCTTGTTATGTATTCTTACATGAAGGATACATTTTCGTTGATAGCTTGCTCGGATACCAAGTGAGGGTCGAGGAAACCCACTGGTTGTCGCGATTGCCAGACTTGTTGGATCATGTATCTATACATAAGGAAAGAATAATGACATTTATCGGTATAACGTGAATGTAGAATTTCATTGTACAGTACACTTATAGTGTCCAGTATCGTAGAAGTGAGGCGTCGAGTTCATCGAGATTGAATAGTAAGAATATATCTTCGAATATCATGACAATTTAGCCCGAGTCGTGGAGGAAATGCTCCTCTGTATATCTCAGAGTGAATGCACTCTGCCGGTTTGGCTTCATGTTGGACTTCTGCATGTACCAGGCATGCAATGCATTGCAAGCCAAATCAAGCCGGGGTAATTGTGACTCGGGGACCAACGACACTCCTAGAATGAACTTTCATGGCCCGAGACACGCCTTAATATTCTTCGTTTGAGTCTTAGAGCCTCACTTACGACCCGCTTTCGGTGGCGTCTCGGTGAGAGCCGATGCAACAGGCATCGGAACCGGAGCTAGAGGTGAAGCCACCGGAGCCGATGTGACAGGTCCAGGGCGATGTCCCTTTTGGGAGACTGGATGTGGAGATCGTGGCATGGACAAGTCGAGGGTGATGTCCCTCTTAGGCCACTGAATGAATGTGTGGACGACATCCCCTAATGTCTTAATCTCTTCGTTTAGGGGCTTCTCAAGAGGGACGGTCTTAAAAATATCATTAATCATGTCCACCTGGACCTTTATGAAACCGGTCTCTACTTGTACACCGTACACCAGCGTCTCTGACAGCAATGGATACGTCATCCCCCGCCTAGCGTCAACAGGAATAGAGCCAACAAGCTTGACTCTGAGGATGCAAGGTATGGGCTCCTACATAACGACACAAGATGAGTTAAGACGTCCACCAGAGAGTTCTATGTAGTATTCTAAAGAGGTATATTACCTGAATGTCATCGATAGGTAAGTGGGTGTCGCTATGTTCAGTAATTGGTGTGGACGCGCAGCTACTGCAACGTTGAGAGGGACTGGGTACCGCAGTAGTAGGGGTGGGTTGTGATTGATTGCGGACTTGTCTCAGTTCTTCCCTCAATGAATCTATCTCTCCTCGAAGTGAGGCAATCTGCTCTTGAAGTGAGGCAGATATTTGTTCCTGAAGTTGAGCATGAAGCTCCTGTTTTATTTGTTCATTGCGGTACATCTTGGATATCTTCCTACTCCTATATGTTTCGGAGTAATATGAAAATCTGTGCCTCCAAAATACGTAAACCCCCAAGCCTCGTGTGCGACCTGGATGCTCCTTGTTCCCCAAAGCCTGTGATAGTAAATCTCTCTCCCTGTATTCTTGAAACGAGCCACGAGAAGATTCGGTAATCAATGATTGCTGCAAGAGGCAATTAATCATGTTATTTTTGAACCCATAAAGTTCAAGATGTGTTAACAACTATATAGTTTAACATATCTTACCAAGCGTTGGGACACTTCCTCATCTGTGGGGTTTTTGAAAGAGACACCCGAAGATATGGTTGATGACCTCGCTCTTAACCAGTTTCGAGCGCGCTCGTTTGTGATCCTGGCAAATGGCGGGGAGGCCTCCGATCGAATTGCGACCTCATCCTGCATCCTCCACTGTGGGATTTTACCCACGTATCTAGCGGTGCCGAGTCTGTGAGGGTGAGTGTTTTGTGACTGGAGAGCCTTGTGCGCCGCACTTTGTTGTTCAAATTCGGTCATTGTCTTCATCTGCACAAAGGCCTCCCATGTTTTCGGTGACATGAAAGGATACCTCGTGAAGGGCGTGAGATCCTTGGCCACGTACTGCATCACAAGAGTGCTCTTAAAATTCTTTCATGCTTTTCCCATTGCGAGGAGCGTGTGTCGTTGCACTAGTCCCTGTACTGCTGCTAGGATCTCGAACGAATTTGTAATTTCCTCTCATAGTTGATTTTTGTGATCCTTTGTCAAATCTTTCTAGCTTGCTATGGTGATAGGGACCTGTTGCCTTTCAATTATCCCGCAGATAGTCTAAAATGATGCCGTTGCTTTCTTCGGTTGCAGAGGGACCCCATCCGGAGAGACCACTGTGATAGTCATTCAGCCATCTGGCCTTTTCGATACTCCTCGGCTACGCTTAGTTTTCCCAATCTTAGGAGCGTGAGACCTAGATGACAACGACGAAGACTGTGTGGACGCCATTTCTCTTCTAAGAAAAAACTAACTGCAATGAGCTATAGGCCTTCCAAATAGACCTTGTAGCTAACAAGTGCAGCATATCCAGTTCATTGAAGTTACTGCAATAAGTTAAACAAAGTTCTATAAAGCAAATGACATAAACCAGTGTATCAAGTTCATTGAACCGGATACACTGGAGTGTGTCACTTGCTTCATGCCCTTTGAAGGTCTATGTGGCATATATTAAAAATTTTTGGATGACTATGTAGTCGCGGTGAGGTGTGGGTCTAAACAAAGTTCTATGAAGCAAATGATACAAACCAGTGTATCAAGTTCATTAAAACGGATATACTAGAGTATGACACTTGCTTCATACCCTTTAAAGGTCTATGTGGTATATATTAAAAATTTTTGGACGACTGTGTGGGCGCAGTTAGGTGTGGGCCTAAACAGAGTTCTATGAAGCAAATGACACAAACCAGTGTATCAAGTTCATTGAATCGGATACACTGGAGTGTGTCACTTGCTTCATGCCCTTTGACAAAGTTCTAAAGATTAGTTGGGTTCAACCCAAGGAAAAGGTGCCTTAGCATATCCTCCTTATAGATAGCTACCTCAAGTCTCAAATCCTCATAAGACACAAAAGGAGTTTCTCTAATCCAACCTAACTGTTCTTTGAACTTAACCCTAAACCCTCATACATCTCATCTAAATCAATATATGTATATATATACATATATATACATATCAATATTACAATGTAGCATATATATATACACACACATATCAATATATATATATATATATATATATATATATATATATATATATATATATATATATATATATATATATATATATATATATACATATCAATATATATCAATATATCAATATGAAAATACATGATTAAGAAGCAAATGTAGCATATATATCAATATATGAAACATGAAATATGAATAACATATCTTAATTATTCTATATGAAACATGAAACAACTATATGAAACAAATCTTTAACATATATAGCATATATATCAATAAGAAGCAAATGTAGCATATATATCAATATAGGAAACATGAATAACATATCTTAATTATTCTATATAAAACATGAAACAACTACATGAAACAAATCTTTAACATATATAGCATATATATCAATGAGAAGCAAATATAGCATATATATCAATATATGAAACATGAATAACATATATATCGGGGGAGGAGGGCACCGGAGTAGGGGGAGGAGGACGCTAGGCTCATGGGGAGGAGAGAGCTAGAGTCGGGGCAGGAGGGCGCTGGGCTCGGGGAAGGGAGCGGCGTCGGAGCGGGGAGGGACCGACGGCGGGAAGGAGCGGCGTCGGGAGGGACCGGCGGCGGCGTCGGGAGGAAACGGCGGCAGCGTCGGCAGGGAACGGCGGCGGGAGAGAGCAAAACCTAGCACGGGCGTTGGAGAGTGTGTGAGTGCGAACTCTGTGACCTAGCTGCGGGTATTTATAGAGGAACTATCACAGACGGTTCCGTAAAGTAACTGTCTGTGATAGTTATATCACAGACGGTTCTATAATAGAACCGTCGTGATATGGGATTATCACAAATGGTTTTTAGTAAAGAACCAAATGTGATATATATATATATATATATATATATATATATATATATATATATATATATATATATCATGACGGTTCTAAAATAGAACCGTCTGTAATACGTCTTTCCTACCCATGCACTTGAGTTATTACCTACACCAACCAGCAGGCACTATAATAAGACCTCACAGAGTGTATTTCTTTACAACAGCCCAATGAACATAGAGATACATATGTATGACTCATTCTCACAATTCACTGATATATCACACATTTTCACATATACATCACAAATACATCACATACATGCATTGGAATATAGTTCTTAGTTCCTGAGTCATTTTACAATTACAATGAAACATATACAGTTACATTTATTACACTTGACTATTTCATATTAAATGAAGCCCTTCACGATGATTGACACGCATATAGCTTGCTTCATCGTCTTGTTCTTCCTCGAGCCTGATGCCGTCTCCGAATGGAGGCAAATCATCAAATTGAGTGTACTCTTCCTCATCCACAACATTCTCAACTCTGACAATCCTTCTTTTTCCCTGAAGAACTACATGACGCTTCTTATTTGCCAGGTCAATTACATAAAATACTTGAACAACTTGTCTCGCGAGTACGAATGGTTCGTCTTTGTGTCCTACACATTTGAGGTCCGTAGTAGTGACACCGTACTTATCGACCTTTACACCCCGTGGGAGTTGGACCCAACGGCACCGAAATAGAGGAATCTTAAAAATTACGTAATCAAGCTCCCAAATCTCCTCTACAAGCCCGTAGTACAAGCTTGGGTTCTGCATTGTGCTCTTTCTATCCTGATCTGTTGTATAAAATGTGTAGTCATTAATGTTGTATCATTGCCATGTCACAATTGTAAATTTTGGTCCTTTTGCCAACCATTGTAGTTTTTCACTTGACGACCTCCTAGTCAATTGTGCCTTCAACCATTCGTTGAACTGACGGTTGTGTTGTCTCGTGATCCAAACTTCTGACTAGCTTGTATTCTCTTGACGTAGCATGTCCTTGTGCTCTTCAATATATAGAGTCACTTCAGTCATGTGTTGTAAAACCGGGAAATGGGTTTGAGCATACGTATTTTGATCCGGAGTTATTGCTTTCCTTCTGATAGTCCCGATACCCTCTAGCCTCCCCTCGTGACGAGATAGAGGTACACCTATCGGCTTGACCTGAGCCATGTAGCCGATGCAGAATTCAATGACCTCTTCTGTTGTATAACCTTCGATGATGCTACCCTCCGGTCGAGATCAATTACGTACATAGGACTTAAGAATTCCCATGTACCTCTCGAAAGGGGTACATATGACGTAGAAACATGGGGTCACATATTTTTAACTCTTTCACAAGGTGGACAATGAGATGGACTATGATATCAAAAAATGATGGAGGAAAATGCATCTCTAGATAACATAGAGTTGTCATCAAAAAATGCATCTAGTCCATCGGGATCAATGACCTTCTGAGCAATTGCGTTAAAGAAATAGCATAGCCTTATGATTATCACTCGAACCTTGTTTGGTAAAATACTTCTAATTGTAACATGTAGCATTTGTGTCATTAGCACATGACAGTCGTGACACTTCATACCAATTAATTTTAAATGTTCCATGGAAACAAGTTTCTTCATGCTGGTAGAGTGACCGGATGGAACTTTCACACCATGTAAGGACTGGCACAGTTCAGTTCTCTCGGACTTAGACAAAGTGTAGCAAGCTGGGGGAAGGTACGTCTGACCTTTATCGGTCTCTATCGGTGCTAACTCGGTTCTGATGTTCATAGCGACCAAGTCACGCCTTGCGTTAACACCATCCTTTGTTTTATCAGGAATGTTCAGTAAGAGACCAATCAAACTGTCACATACATTCTTCTTTACGTGCATGACATCGATGCAATTGCGAACTTCTAAGTGCTCCCAATAAGGCAAGTTCCAAAATATTGATGTCTTTTTCCATATGTTCCTCCTCAATTTACATCCTTTTCCAAGCACAACGTTTATATCCTTGACCATATCATACACCTCTTTCCCGCTAAAAGGTCTTGGTACTGAGTCATCCACTTTTTTTTCATCAAATTGATTCTTCATCTTGCGGTATGGGTGATACTTTGGAAGGAACTTACGATGACGCATGTACACAGTTTTGCGTGAGTTGTTCAACCACACACTCTCGATATAATATAAGTAATGCGGACACGCTTTGGCTCCTTTTGTACTCAACCCTGACAGGTTACCCAGGGCAGAAAAATCATTAATGGTGCAGAACAACATGGCGTGTAGAGTAAAGTTCTCTCGCTTATCCGCATCCCATACATGTACCCTTTCATTCCACAGTATTGCAAGATCTTCTACCAATGGTGCTAGGAACACATCAATATCGTTGCCAGGTTGCTTCGGCCTTTGGATAAGTAGTGACATCAAAATATACTTCCACTTCATACACAGTCAAGGAGGAAGGTTGTACATGCACAGAGTTACGGGCCAGGCTGCTCATGTTGCCAAAAGGATTTATTCTATCTGTACTCAATCCAAACCTTATATTTCTCGGTTTCACACCGAAATCTATAAACATCCTATCGATATTCCTCCACTGGGCAGAATCAGCAACGTGTCTTATCATTTCATCTTTCTTACGCTGCTATTAGTGCCAACGCATCAATTTTACATCCTTGCAGTTTGTAAATAAACGCTTCGAATGGGGGATTACAGAAAGATACCACAACACCTTAGTAGGAGGTCCTTGCTTCACCTCGATGCCCTTCTCATCATCAGAGTCAATTTTACGCTTGTATCGGGATGCTTTGCACACCGGACAAACATGTAAGCTAGCATACTCTTTACGGTACAGGATACAATCATTCGGACATGCATGTATTCTTTCTACTTCCATTCCTAATAGACAAAGAATCTTCTTGGTTTGGTAGGTGGTTCTCGTCAACACATTTCCCGTTGGAAGCATGTCCATTAGGAGACCTAACAATGTCGTGAAACTCTTGTCGGACCAACCATTACTTGCTTTCAATTTTAGCAGTTCTAGAACTGATGACAATCTCGTATATTGCGGCTTGCAGCCTGAGAACAAAGGTTTCTCTGAGTCCTCTATCAAGCCCTCGAATTTACCAAACTCTCTCTCACTATAAGTCCCTTCTGCATCACATAACATCTGATCCAGATTGTCATTCTGTGACCCATCCTCATGATCAAAAGCACAGTCCGCAACTGGCATATCGTTGTCTCCCTCGACTATGTCATAACTACCTTCTTGTGTACTCTTTTCTTCACCGTGACTACTCCAACATTTGTACCCTTTTCTGAAACCCCTTCATATCAAGTGAGCTTAAATCTGCGCTGAGTTACTAAACATCTTGAGATTATCACAATCAATGCATGGACAATATATATATTTCACCCCCTTCTTCAACATATCTAGCTAGGCGACTCTTCTAAAAGTAGACACGCTATTAATGTACTCTTCACTTATATGGTTCTCAATATACTTCCAGTTTCGTTCCATCTACGCTACACAAGTAACAAATGGATGTCAAAACCTAACATTATCAATTATGAAATTGATCAAACTAACATTATCTTTCTAAACCTAGCGAGCTAGCTAAATCTAAATTAAATAAAAACCTAGCTATCATCTCTGGCCTTCCATTACAAAAACATGCATGCATATAAGTTATTAAAAGTAATTGAGTACTAATCTATTATCAGATCACTAAGAAGACGGTGATATGTTTTCACCCCGAACTCTCTAAAGTTGGCCGTCTTACTCCACCGATGCAGCGCAATGAAGATAAATCTGTGTCAACATCGAGCAAGTACACCCAATAATTAATAGTGCAGACTATCACAAACGGTTCCAACCAAAAATGGTCTGTGAAACAAAATATCACCGACAGTTCATGTTAAAAACCGTCTGTGACTTATCATAGATGGTTATTAATACGAACCATATGTGATAATGAATTTCAGAGATGGTTTGTTATACGAATCGTCTGTGATATCTCAATTATCACAGACGGTTCGTGTTAATAACCGCCTGCGAAAGTTCACAGACGGTTGTCAACACGAACCGTTTGTGTTGTCTCGCTTATCACAGACGGTTCGTATTAAGAACCATCTGTGAAAGTTCACAGACAGTTCTTAATATGAACCATCTGTGTTGTCTAAATTATCACAGGCGATTTGTATTTACAATCGTCTGTGAAAATATCATAGTCGGTTGGTAGTATGAACCATCTGTGATAGTTTAAGTACAGACGGTTTCGTATGAACCGTCTGTGATGTACCCATCCAGTATAGCATGTTTTGTAGTAGTGATTGACTGTTGTCAATTCTGCATCGATTCGGCATCGCATCTCTTGAGCCCTCTCCACCCATCATAATAAAATATAGATCAACCGACTACTCCATCAATTGGCTTCTTATCGAATCAACATTTGCATCATTCATCGTGATCCAAATTAATTTATAAAATAATGTTTTAATGTAGATATTATAAGTAACATTTTTAAAATAGTTTTTTTACCAGAAATAGTGTCATCGTCGACATGCATAATTAAAGGAGGGCTTGCTTGAGTGGCCAAGTTCGAATACCATTTCGGTCGCTACATCCTTTCCCTTGCTCTCTACCCGTGCCTATAGTTCGACGCGTATATCGAGACAATCGAAGCAAAAATATATCACATAAAGCATTTTAAACCTATGTGGCAAAGTGGTCGATCCTACTGCCAAGCTACTTGGTCATTTCTTTTTATGTAAGAATTCCTCTTTAGGTGTCCAAGAATTAAGTTCAAACAAATTCATTACTAAAATTTAGTCCTAGATTAGCCTCCATTTTATTTGTGTGACTGTTCATATTATTTATCTAGAGTTTTTCCTTGATCCTTCCATCCTTTCTTTTCTTTCGTTCTAATTCTATTGGTCAGACCCCACCTATCATTCTTCCTCTCCTACACCCCCCCCCAAAAATCCCCTACATCTCTTCCAAATCCAAATCTTCTTCTCCATCGAGACATTGATTATCTTCTCCTTCACCCAAGCTTTGCGCACGCGCGCACACACACACAGAGATCCTCTTACTCACCCTTGTCTATCTCACTCTCCCACCAGCGCCTCTCTCTATCTCTCTGCGCCAGTGTTCGTGGGGCTACCGCTGCAGTCCCACCACCCATGGGCGCGAGGTGAGCTCATCCTTTCCTCTGTATCTCTCCTACTACTCTTCTCCCCCAATTTCAAACCCCAAATTGTCAATATTACTGTTAGTGCTCTTTGATTATTGCTCAATTAGGAATGGTTTATGAAAAGTTGTTTTACTAAGCCCTTTATTCTACTGCCTTGATGATTCATGGTCGATTTACATGAATTGGCAGCCTCTGTGTGTGTGTGAATGGTGGGGAAGCAGCATGCATGGAAGTGTGTGTGCGCGCGCGCGCTTTATGCATGTATTCTTGTGTTTGTGTACTAGCATGTATAGGTGTGTGCAAGTGTTTGTGCTGGCCAAAATGGAAAGGAACCGAGGGTGTCAGACCCTGAGCAGGAGCGAGCTCAAGTGTGTAGGGAAATGGGGAGTTTAGGTCCTATTTTTTTTAGTTTTTGGCTTTTGGCTTCTGCTACAGTACCTAACTTTCAAACGGAGTATGTTTTTTAAGACGGGGTCTACAAGTTAATTATAGTACATGTTAAAAGACTAATATCTGTACCATCAAAAATTACAAGTGAGTATATCTCTTTCCGCAATCTCTGTCATAAATAACCAAAAAGTCATCAATCGCAGTTAAAAATCATAAACCGTAGTAAAAAAAATAGGCCTGGCGTATGTTAACCAAAGTTGGCAACGTTTTGTACGTTGGGTTGATTTTCTTTTAAGACAAAAGAATGATTGAGATGTAGAAGTGAAGACTCGACAGTGATCGAGCACTTTACAATTTCCTTGAGAATGTACTTCTTGTACTTGTAGCTGTACACTTTGTCATTTACCGTTCAGCTCAGTACATCTAGCAGTTAAGTCTATTTTGACTGTAATGTAAATCTTGCTATAAACTAAGGTAATTTAGCCTCTGCTTTCCTGAGAAGTAAGAGAAAAGGACAACTAAGTCTGAGTAGCCTAGCATACAGTAGTGTAGTTATAGAAGTTGAGAAACCTAGCTAGTTCAGTCGTCTTCTTCCAGAACTATTCTCAATCCAGTCCAGTTCAGACTCGGTTCAGGCGGGGTCTGACAAAGGTATCAGAGCTCCAGTCCATCCTCGGAGTTAAGGATCAGGTCAGTAAGGGTTGGTAGCGATTTTTGGGTCATTGCTGTAAAATCCCTAAGCTCGACCGGATCTGACACTAGGTGGCGATACCACTCTTGAATCAAGTTGGGGTGGCTTAATTGCTGTAAAATCCCCAGTTTGCGACAAGAGGAGCAGACGATGGTGAGGATCAGCAGAGGGGAGAGATTGGCAACTTCTCTACTGGTAAAATCCCTCAAACCGATCTTGTAGATCAGGGATTTTCATGGTGGTAACGACAAAACATCAAGAATCGATGGCGGGAAAAGAAGAACTGATGGAGGTTAGGGCCGAATTGAAGACTTTGAGGCAGGAGTTTACGGAGATGAAGGAATTATTAAGACAAATTTATCACCTGGGTCCAGCTCCTGCAACACATACAGTAGGGGAGAATTCAAAGGGAGTTGGCGTGGGCATTATGGGTGAAACAGCTGCTGAGGTTCAGGCATCAAATCAAGCAAATCCTGATGTTCAGGTATCAAACCAAACTATACATGATCCCATTTTCACACCTTCTGTAAGACCCACTGCTGCTCCTATTGGTGGTCATATGAATGTTGGGGGATCAGGAACTTTTCAACACCCATATAGGTTTAATATGGACAATCAAATGGGGCCTCCTAATGGCATGTGGGACAATTATGGGTTTATGCCCCAAAATTCTGGAGTTCAGTGGTTTCATGATCAAACAAATCAATACAGGGGGGTCCAAGTAATCGCAGTCATTATGCTAAAGTTGTTATAAAAGGGCCAAGACTTGAGATACCTTTATTTGAAGGGGATGATGTTATAAACTGATTGAAACACTGTGAGAAATTTTATGAAATCTCAGGCACTCCTGAAGATTAGTGGGCGAACTTGGCTACTGCTCATTTTTCTGAAAGAGCCACAACCTGGTTCAAGGGGATAGGTATACCTGGCAGTCTCATTTCTTGGCATCAAGTATGTGTCATGATAGGTGACAGATTTTCAGAAGCAAGTGCTCATGATGCAGTTGAAGCTTTGCTGAACATAAGGCAATAGTCAACTATGTCTAGTTACATTGACAAATTTGAGGAATGTGTGGCTCTAGTAGAAAGAGATCATCCATATTTGTAGGAATAATTTCTTTTGAGTTGTTTCTGTCGGACCCCGGAGCAACAACTCCGGATCCTCTGTGTAAATTGCACTAGTCCAAGGTCAGCTAGTACACACAGCGGTAACAGGGATAAATATCAAGCACAACTAATGATCTTTATTAAATAAAAGAGTATGGTCCTATGACCCAAAGTTTATATCCATACTCATTGGCAGAAATAGCAAAATGAAATAACTGCGGAAGCAACTGAAGAAAGTAAAACCCAAACCTACCCATAGGCAGACGATAGTAAGACATGGCCGAATCATCCTAGTCCTCACCGTAGTCAAAGTCATCCTCCTCTAAGATGATGAAGTAAGGGTGAGTACAAACTCGTACTCCGCAAGTCA
Organism: Melocanna baccifera; assembly: GCA_036346265.1. Taxonomy (NCBI): domain Eukaryota; kingdom Viridiplantae; phylum Streptophyta; class Magnoliopsida; order Poales; family Poaceae; genus Melocanna; species Melocanna baccifera. Next base: position 9,217,013 of record CM070705.1, on the reverse strand, counting down.
CACCGAAAATTGCAATATAATAACAAAGACAACAAAGGAAAGCTTATACGGTTATTTGAGCATAAACAATATTTAAAGAAATACAATAAGTAGATTGAAATTGCTAACTTTAATATAGAAAGTAAAGAGTGTAATTCAAAATATTAATGTTAGTACAGACACCGACCTAGCACTAACTTAACCACGGGTATCAGACCCGGACCATTCTTCTCCAAAAAGATATCACATTTTCAGCTAAAATCTTTTTATGAAAAACTAGGTTTAATCTATGAAAAACTATACTCAGCATGCTTTTGACCGTGGGCACGGCTATCCTGGATAGTTTATACACTCTGTAGGGGTGGTATAGCTTTACCCACAAGATATAATTGCTCATTGTGTCGGTCATTACACGGTTCCTTAGACGTGCGACTGAGTAACCATAACAAGACTTTTACAAAGTTATGTCTTCAACCTAACCACATCTCCACTAAGCTTTCACCCTAGTAAGGAATTCACCAGATCGAGCCCCACTCTTGTGTCATGTGAGACTTCCTATGGTCTATGCCGTGCCGTGCCTGAAACGATCTACGCTCGCTCGCGCGTCGTGTCTGAGCTGGTTTCTTCCTCGGTTCCTATGCATAAAAGTGTCATCGCCCTCCCCAGCATCCCCGAGCTTCCGCTGCCGCCTCCTCGCCGTGATCCACTGCCATCCCGAGCTCCCCTCCATCGCATGAACTCGCAATGCCGACGCCCCGCCGCCTTCGCGCCTCGTACCGCTGTCGTCCCCGACAATCGCCGGTGAGCACTGCTGCCTCCCTATGCCCCTTCCGCCGCTCGCACCGCCGCCGGACCGCACCGTCGTCGTGTCCGCGTGAGCTCACCCGTGCCGCGCCGCCCCTCAGCCCGCGATGCCTCGCATCGTGCGCCTGCCATGCGTTACCAATCGGACGGTCCGGTCTCCCATCCTCGACCGTCGAGATCATGCCACGCGTCCAGACCCCCGCCGTCGGATCTTGCTGACGTCAGCTCGCACCCGCGCGCCGCTGATGGTTCACCTTCTCCGTGGACATGGTCCACCGTGAGCCGTGAGTCTGATAGCCCAGCCCCACATGTCAGCAGCACAAATCCATAGACCCATGGACCCGACCCGTCCAAGTCAGCAACCCAGTCAACAAACACGTCAGCCCTAGCCGCCCTGTGGCACCACGTCAACGCCACATCAGCACTGACCACCGTAGATGCACGTTAGCCTGTCACATGTCAGTGCCACGTCAGCAGCCACGTCAACCCTAGTGCAACGTGTCAGCACAGTCAGTTGCCACGTCAGCCCTAGCCGCCGCGTCAGCATTCACCCCATGTGCACTGTTCCATGAGTCGAGTCCACCGTGAACCCGCCTTCCTGTGCACCGAGTCCACAACACAGCAATTTTTTCAATTTTCAGTATTATCCATCCCATTTAATTTTTTAAGAGGTCGTTCTTCTCCGTCTCAGCTCTGATTTACTTCGTTCTTTTTTCTAAATTCATCTAAAATAGAGCTCTACCAGTTGATTCTGGTTTTGAGGTTTTTAGATTTCATTTGAATTTTATTTGATTTGATTTTATTGTTTTGGTTATTTTTTCTCTCGTTAGATCCCGTCTGCGAAGGAGTAGGAGCGCCACTAGAAGATCCCGAGTCCCTCGCTGAGCAAGTGTAAGGCGAGTCGTGTCCTTTGATCCTGCTGAATCTACTTTTCAATCTATTATTTAATTATTTTATTTTAAATTATCTTGTATCACTATTTTATTACAAACATTTGTACTTGGTAGTTACTGTCCCGATTTGAATAATCTCTCCTTGATAATTTGAACACCATGATGCTGTTGTCACCATAGGTTGGAAAACTATTTAGTGATACCATAATAGATGTCACATGGGTTCATCATCACATGTGAATAATTAATTTGAATTAATAAGATATCAAATCATGGTTGGTGCCACAATTATAAAATTTGTGCTATATTATTGGTGTGTCATTGGCGTTGAATACAAAATGGATTTTTACTTGGGCGAGTGATCATGCAGTAAAGGTGGAAGTGTAGATTCACTTCGAGGAATGTGGAAGTCTCGCCTGAGTTATGTTAAGGACTTAACTTTGTTCGTCATTGATCTAAGATTTATCATGCAAACCACATGTCTAGTATGGGATAGCCATTGCTAATTAATTTGGGATGTTTCAATTTCAATCTCGCCATTGTGATGAATATGGTTGTTGATTTCCATCAGGCGCAAGGGGGGTGTGATGCGAAACCCTAGCGAGTAGGATTGAGTTGAGGTTGAACATTGTAAAGGCCTTATTGTGATTTCTTTAGTACGAGTTTAATCACATCGTGTGGGTACATTTGTGCAATCTCTGCAGAGTGTAAAACTATTCGAATAGCAGTGTCCCCGGTTAAGGACAATGCTCGGTGATTTCACACGAGGGGTAGCATTTTCCTAAAACTTGGATTGGTTATCGTTGAAAAGTGAATGGTTAATTCACTAGTGGTTTAGCTTGTGGATGGGAGGTTCAGAAGTGGCTTATTCAATTTTGTTAATTATTTATTTAATATTATTTTTCTTAACATTCGCTTTCAATCTAATTATCGTATTTATTTTAAAATATTACTTTATGCAAATCAACCTTTCAGCTATCTATTGGTAAGCCCTGCATATTATATTGCATTCATTTGTTACGAACGACTTGCTGAGTATCAATGTATTCACGGTTTTACACCCAATGTTACTCAGTTGAGGAGGAGGAGTTATACCGGCAGCAGGGACCAAAGGGAGGATACTTCAGTAACTTCGTAGATTAGGATTTCGCTCCCCAGTCGATTGGCTATGGGCATGTCGAGTGGCTACTACGCTTATTTTTATTTCTTGTCGCTGCTAGATTTTTGAGCCCTTCGGGCTAGTGAGATTGTAAGATTGCCATAATGTCATACTTTGATAATTATTAATATTTGAGTTTTTCCTTATCTTAGCGTGTATATGGTTGCTATTTTATCTATGTTAAACTGTGTGTACTAGTGTGATTCTAGACTAGTACGGTATACACAAATAGTCTGAATTTGCATATTCAGGTCTCGACATAGCCACCTCTCTCGGAGTTAAGTGCGTCATGAGGTCTACCTCTGCAATCCTCCTCATCCACGATCGATGCCACAACTGGGTTCCCTGTTCCTGGGAACACGCCTTTCTTGTGTCCACCTCGCCATTTCACCATCAGAACGCCACTGCCGCCTTCGCCCTAGCTCCTGACCCATACTATAGCGGAATGACGCAACCAAGCCCAGGTGCGGCATTGCACTGTGTCTAACTGGTTGAGCCAAACCATTGGGTTAGGTCAAACATGAATCCAACCGAGCCACGCCCAGCTGGTCAACTGGTCAACTGGATTTAATCCCTGTTCAGCCTAGTTCCAACCATTTATGGCCGAATCACATTATTTTAGCCCCCGGTTCAACTGGTTTTTCATTGGTTCTTGCCATTTTGATTCCAGTTCACAACTATAGACTAACTCTAGCCCAATGAAGACCCGTCAATCCCCACTGTTCATCATCCTTAATTGATCCCAAGCATTTTGAAGCCACTCGATGTTTTCTCTCTCGGGGATGTTTTGACTCTGTTCTTTTTGGTTCCTTTTGCATTCTTTCTTTTGCAAGAGTTTGAAGTTGCTCTAGTTGGCTTATTTGGTGTTGTGGCCATGTGTGTCGTTAGATTACGCAAGAAGAGAAATGGACTGGAGTTGAGATGGATCTTGAAGATTATGTTGGAGCTGGAATTCAGGCGAATTAAGAACGATTCTATGGAAAGGATGGAGTTGGAGTGGATCTCAACAATTGTAGTGAAGTAGATCCAGAATTGTTATTCTAGAGTGAATGGCGACTTCAAGCCAAAAGGTAAGCCATGATCCTTATCATATTGAACTCCTACTAGTTGGCTATATTATATATGGGTTATTTTCTGTTTTATTTATTTGTCATTGCTATTTATTATAAATTAAATTTAATAATCCTGCTTAAGTAATTAATTCCTTTAATTATATTATTTACATGCTATCTGTGAGAACCAATATTTTCTAATCTATTTTAATTAACAAATTAAGACTAATGAAAATTAATTAATCACTTGATTAAGCAAGTGTGCAATGATTTTTTTAGATGCAAGAACAAAATGACTAAATAAATATTTTCCACATGGCAAATCTCACTAAAAAAGTTACAAGCCATCTCAAATTTAAAATTCTCGAATATGAACTCAACTCAACATGATCCCAAGCAAGAATAGGTCAAGTAAAATATTCATAATCCATTTACAACAAATAATTCCATACATCAAGCAATAATTTAAATTGTTCCTTGAATCAAATAAAAATATTAACAATCCATATTACATCAATATAATTGTCCGAATTACATCTTTTTGCACTTCAAACTACGTCCTTTTACAATTTCTTTCTCCATAAAGTACAATTTAAATTACATCAAATTACAATCTTGATGTCAATCAAGTCCATCATCTCCAAAATAAAAATAATTACATTATGATTTCAATTACATAAATACTTGCTATGCTAGAATAACTTGCATTATTTTAATTACGAAGAAAATCAACAACAGAAGAGTGAAAAAGACCAAACAGAATAAATAAATAAAAGTCAAGTTACAGTCAGGACCTCTCTGATTTTTAGAATACTGAAACCTTTAGTGCTCATCGAGATATCAAGATCATCCGGGGCCGGTTCACACCTCTCACTTAAGTGGGTTTCATCATCTGATGAAAAATCGAGGCAGCACCCACTTTATTTTTCACCGATTTACCTCAAGCAATAGAAAAACTGAGTTACAGTGCCGAAACCACCCTATGGACCAATGGTCCATAGGGGTTACCCAAAAAATTATCCACTGCATAGTGATATCAGAGAGAGGAGGGGATAAGACCGAATTCCTCAACAGAGGAGAGGTAAACACTCCCTCCCTTTTTAAGCCAACTAGAGAAAGAGAGGGCCAATGCCACTCCAACCCTATTCACATTCCTCCTCTCTACCAAGACCGAGAGCAAGCCCAAGGCACATAGCCAATCGAAGTCAAGCATACACACAAAGCCAACTGAAGCACACACCACAGAGAGGGAGCAAGGTGGAGGAAGCCAAGAGGAGGGGAGCCCAAAAAAGAGTTAGGGAAGATCGAAGGACCGAGGACCGTGACAACAATAGCCTAGGAACCAAGGACCAGTTGAGACCAAACCAAGACCAGGGGTAGCTAAGAGAAGGCGAGCTGAACCCTAGAAAGCCGTGAAGGAACCGCAATCCTCGGCATCATTCTCATCCACACCGCATCCAACCGTCGATGGCAAGCAAGGTGCCCCCATATGCTCTATGTTTCCATCATTCCCACCCAAAACTCACATCTCAGAGGTAGGAGCACCAGCCTGCATTCCCAAACCTCCATTCACATATGCCCTATGCCCTCATTCACAGTAGAGTCATCACCTTAGAGCCAGTAATTTGCATTGCTAAAATGAATAGAGAGAGATTAGAGCATAGAGTGTACCAGTGAGAAGCCCACCATGGCGTCGGCAAGCCCACTATGCGCACCCGGTAGCACTCCACTGTGCTCCCCGACACATAGGGAGGCTCCAAGCCCTATCGTAGTGAATAACGGTTGAGGCGTCGCACCACCATAAGCATCACACAAATCACTAAACAACTCAAGAATAAAATCCACATCTGGAAACAAATCAAAGGAATAAAAGGGTATAACAAAAGTAAATTAGAGAGGGAGAGCCGAGGCCAAGGCCAAGCCAGAACGGGCTAAGGCCGACCCAAAGGAGCCGAGTAGAGGCGGTGCGCAGGAGGCCAAGCGTTGCAACTGGGCCAGGCTTGAATTTAAGGTGGTGGCATCAGGAGCCGAATACTAAGTACAATCCTCAATCGGTTGACTGTCGGTAATGGCAAACCATGCGGGTTGTATCTCTTACGTATCTTCTACTACAAGACTTGTTATTTCCTTTTGTCCTATACAACCAACAAGACTTGTTATTTCCTTGTCGTATACAACCAAGTAATTGTGTGTGTTAACCACTAATCATGAGACTAGTACAAAAATACATAGAAGAGTCTGAATCACGCGACCTTAGGTTCTAACAGAATGCATGGAATCTTCATGAAATTTTGAAGTAAATCTTAATGAAGTTTTAGTGGATAAAAAATGATTCACCTAAAAATCTTCCATTTCAAAGAGGAAAAATTCCGATCGGACGGCTCTGACAGCATGGTAACGCGCACGTGCGTTAAGTTAACTAGAACATCGGGCGCACTTCGCGCGCCTTGCCATCTTGCATATGCACACATGCGCAATTGCTTTCTCTTATACTAAAGCATGAACGATCAGACACACATGTACCAAATGCAGCACATACACATACACACAATTAGCTAGAATTCAGAACTACTGAGAAACAAAATTGGAGCAAAAACCATGGGAACAACGGCGAATTACCTCTTGGGGCCGAATGTGGCCTACGGCAGCGAGACGAAGGAGCGGAGCGGGTTGAGCACGTCGGGAGACACGTCGGCAGCCTCGGCGTTGTGCGGAGGGAGGGCCCAGCGGGAGGAGGCGGGGAGGAAGGGGTCGGCCGGAGGTGGTGTCGCCTTGATGGGCACCGAGTGGCGGAGGATCTCCGGGAGCACGTCGGGCGACGGCTGCGTGGACGCAAGCCCGGGCCTGGATGCCCTCCATCCTCTGCCTCCGCGCCGACCACCTCGGCGCCTCCACCTCCACCTCCGCCTCCGCCCACACAAGCAGAAGACATCACATCACAACTAACCTCACAATCCAATCCCCCAATATGCTTAAGTCCAAAGGCTACAACTTAGCTATGAACAAAAAGCTGACTACCACTAATCAGATTTCCTTTTTTCCATTAATAATAATAACAACCAAAATTTAGCTACGAACAAGTCAAGCAAAGAATTGGATTAAACCTGATCAGGGAAGGGCTGTTCTTGATGGAGCATTACCCCCCAGAGTTCCTCCGGTGTGGCGGGCTCTAGCAACAGCGGACGGCTGTTGAGATACAAAGCCACCACAGCAGCCATCTTTATTGTGCAAAGCCAGCAAGCAGAACCAATCTAATTAAACTCAGATAAAAATAAATCGATTTAATAAGAACACATGAAGTCTACACAAGCATACCACGATACAACTATAGAATCTACAAGAAAACTTACAGGGCTTACTTCAGAAAAAACAGGGGAAGAACTAATCCAGGAGATTCTCTGGGAGGTCTAGGAGATCAAGGTTTGTGAGCTGTGAAAGCGTCACAGGAATGCCCCCGTCAAGCTGGTTCCTGTGAAGATCGAGCATCCTGAGGTTAGTCAGGTTGTTGAAGGTGTCCGGGATCACTCCTTGCAATTGGTTGGCAGATAAAGTCCTGTAGTGATTCAATTTAGTCAGTCAGTACATGGAAACATAGTCCTACAAACGAACTGGACTAAATTGAGTAGTGAACAAACACTCACAGCTCAAGCAAGAATTGGCATTGGCTCAGGGAACCCGGAATGTCTCCGATGAGAGCAAGGCCAGCAAGGTCGAGTGTGATAAGCATCTCAATTCCTCCAAGCTTGGTGGGGATTGAACCGGTAATGCCTGCATTGCCCGCAAGCCAGAGCACGGAAAGCCATCGCAATGTCGTGATCGTCAGTGGTATATATCCAGCACGAGCATTCGCCCCCAAATCCAAAACCCTCAGGTTGCGACATGTACCGGAGGCGGAGGCAGGGGTCGAAGAGGGCGGCGGGGATCTCGCCGGAGAAGGCGTTGTAGGACAGGTCGAGCAGTCGGAGCCACGGGAACGCGCCGAGGAACGGCGGGATCTCGCCAGAGAAGGCGTTGCGGCTGAGGTTGAGCTTGTGGAGCGTGGCGGAGAGGGCGCTGGCCCGCGGATGCCGCCGAGAGGCCGTTGCCGAAGAGCGAGATGGACTTGAGCGCGGGCAGCCGCGCCGGCCAGGGCGCCAAGACTCCCACGATGCCCTCGCCGTGGACACGCAGCTGCTGCACGGCCCCGGCGCTGGGTCACACGTGACTCGACGGTCGCAGGGTCGCCCGGCGCGCCCAGACGCAAGCGCGCGCGCTGGTCCGCGGTCACAGCTGCCTTGAACTCGAGCAGATCCGCGCTCGGCGCCGCCGCCGCGCCCACCACCCCGAAGGGGAGGCGCGAGGAGCGGGAGGAGGGGTTGGGGAGGCGGCGGGGAGCGGGAAGGAGGGGGACCGGGAGGAGGCGGCGGGGAGGAGGAAGCGGCGGGTAGGAAGGGGAGGGAGGGAAGCGGCGGCCGGCGGGTGAGCGGGGGAGACGGCGGGGGACGGGGAGGAGGGGGGAGGCGGCGGGGGAGGAGGGGGGAGGGATGCACGGGTGAGGGAAGGAGGGAGGCGGAGAGCGGCCGGAGTCAAGTGGGCGCACGGCGCACGGCGCACGGGCGCGGCACGAGCGCGAAGGGAGGGGGAAGGCGGGTTGCCTCGCCACGCGCCCTCACGCGAGCAAAACCGAGTGGGTTTTAAACTTTGACCAGAACATCGGGCGTGCCTCGCGCGCCTTGCCATGACAATAGGGCAAACATGGACGAACAGGCCTTTAGTAAAAAAAAAGGGCTTATGCTTATCATTGTTAGGGCAAAACGATAGCTTTTAATTTAATCTTCATGCTAGAGAACAAAGTATGATGAGCACATACAAAGACCATTAGTCCTTGACCAAATCCGTGTAAATTTGCAAATAAAACCCTCTGCCAATTCAAGAAAGCAAGCACCAAGAACACTGTGAATCAATTTTTTTCCGGCCAAACCCAAGCTGGTGGTATCATGAATTGAAACCAGAAATTCAAAATGAGCATAAGTGAGCATATGCCATTGCCAGCCTAAATTATCCACCCCAAGAACCAAGAAATAATTGTTGTATATTATGCGATATAAGCATATATTCAAATATAATTCCAATATAATCCATAGTAAAGGCATGATAACATAAACATGCAAATGACTTAATTGAAATGTAAACATGTGAATTGATTAAGTCATAGCATACTCTCAAGGCATATATTAGCACGTAAACATGAAGCCAAAGCCTACCAAGGATTAAATACATTATGAGAATAACATGTATGACCAAAATCCCCATGTTAACACAATTTAATGAAGTTATTGCTCTCAGATGGCTAGTTACACAATAAACTCTTGGCCGTCTTCGCCACTATAGTTATCAATTATGTGTGTGTGTGTGTGTGTGTGTGTGTGTGTGTCTATATATATATATATATATATATATATATATATATATATATATATATATATATATATATATATATATATATATATATATATATATATATATATATATATATATATATATGTTGCAGTTGCAATTGGACCTTAAGCCTCAAAATCAAAATTAGCTAATCCATTCACAAAACCATAGATGCTTGAGAATGGAAACATGTCTAAGCTAGCAAGCATGCACTTACCTCTTGAGATAGACCTTGTGCACCATATTTGTCATCCCGAACATTGTTCCAATGCGATATATTTGGGTGATGCTCAAAACATGTGAAATTTTCACAATATTTGATACTTGATGGTTTGTCAAAATTTCAAGCATTTGCGAGTTTTTCTTGTTCAGACTTACAGGCAAAGCTCATCGTGATTTCATCCAATGTTTTGTGTGACTTCGATGCAAAACCTGCAATTTGATTTCATTCGTAGGTAGACAGTGAAATTTCTATGGTTGTCAATAAAGGCATCTTGTCGGGCATACCAGAACCCAACCGTCGCCTTTATGTGTTGCGATTCATCCCAAGATGTTTCTGATACCGCATTATGACGACGCAATTTAGTCCGGTGCTTTCTTGCTGATTACTTTTCTCTAGTTGAAATTAAACATTTTTACTTCACCTCTTCGATTGTTTTAGAGCACCACCGCTCCAGTTCTGTAGTCGCCTTCAAGAATTCCCCATTGCTAAAGGAGCAGCATTCACATGAGTAGCAACCGAACGAAAAAGTAGATATTTACTAATGATGTCTCACATGATCGTGTGTAGTCAAGCGAGTAAAATTGTGGTAACTTGTACCATATTAGTAGTACCTGTTGAAGAGTTGAACGTTCATAAATGCAAATACTTGACTGAATGTTTTCTTAATTATCATTGGAGGTACCTACAAAATTAAAGTTGAAAAGGTAAATCCACAGCATATTCATAAATTGTTCTGTATTTCCTGACCGCAAGTCATAGCATACTCTCAAGGCATATATTAGCATGTAAACAAGAAGCCAAAATAAATCATGCCTACCAAGGATTAAATACATTATGAGAATAACATGTATGACCAAAATATCCATGTTAACACAATTTAATGATGTTATTGCTCTCAGATGGCTAGTTACACAAGAAACTCTTAGCCGTCTTCGCCACTATAGTTATCAATTATGTGTATATATATATATATATATATATATATATATATATATATATATATATATATATATATATATGTTGCGATTGCAATTGGACCTTAAGCCTCAAAATCAAAATTAGCTAATCCAGTGAGCAACCAGATCACAAACAGAGTGCAATAAACAGTATGTGACCCCTTTAATCAATCCACTAACTCAACAAGAATGAGCAATATTGATTGAAGTTTTAATAATACACAGAGCAATGTCTAGTTGCTTAATGAAACAATTATTAAACAGTGTGCTGTCATGTAACTTAATGAGAATCAAAACAAAGCACAACTATTAATGAGAAGATAGCTAATACGGCTCAAGGTCGAGACAACAACTATGGTGAATGCAAGGAGTGTGCCTACACTGACCTGCAGCAGACAAGCATTTAAGTCTCTCTCCACGTTACAATCATTGTACTACTTACATGCATCATAGTCTTGCAGAATGCACCTCTTATGTTCTAGGTAAAAGACCATCAAAATATCCAAATGATAACAGCCAGCTGATTCCTTACCATTCTTGCCAACTGGGAAACTGGATTGAGCATTTGTTTTGAATAAGATGCTGATTCATTCTGTTGTTATTAACTACAAAACAATACATATAAGAGTTCCACTACAAACAATGTACAGAATGCACATCTCTATAGCCAACTATGAGCACATCTACAGCCTTAGCTGAAGCAACACATGCAATCAGCTAATAAACATGTTCTATCGTCCATAAAGTAGCAAATGGAATAAGTTCACAGTTTAGCACAAACCTGTTTTGCAAGGTTGCAAGCCTTGTCAGGTGAGTTCAGAATCTCATAATAGAACACGGAGAAGTTGAGGGCAAGCCCAAGTCTGATGGGATGAGTGGGAGCAGTTCAGAGCAATATCCTACAAAGTACGAGTGTACAATGTGCCATTTGGGGAAGAAAACATATTGTATCTACTTTAGTAGGCCAAAGAAAAAAAATAAATCGTAAAAGAATAATCATAGTAAAGATGTTTCGAAGAAAAGCATAAACAATCACCACAAACAGGCTGTACATTGTTGATTTCTCTTTGCTGTATCATATTCCTTATGATTAAAAAGCCTTTGATACAAAGGAGCATCAGAGCATCCCCATGTTAGGATTTGGGAATCACAGTCACCATTATCAGAGACCAATTAGGTCTATGAGACTATATACAAGATATGTACATTACATATACATCAACACAGATAAACCGGTCAATATAACATCTAGCCTCGAATACCTTCTTGCTCAACCTATATGGATTATATTGGTGAAACACCGTTGTTATGGTGTAGTATTGTGAGGCTACTTGACATTCTTGGGTTCCTAATGCGCCGTTGATACTCCTGTCTAAATGATTAAGTTAATCTCTTAATGGCTATGATATTTTGCTTAGAAAGCGCCATTCACAAAGCATTTGCTACTGGGACAGACTTCTTGATAGAATACCCATCTTAATATATTTATTTTCATTTTCCTGTCATCCCGAGTTTTTGAGGTACTTTGTGTAGGTGTATTTCCCCAATTTCTCACCAGAGGGTCGTCCATTGACAATTCAAGATGCAAATGGCAAAGAATGGCATTTTCAATTTAGGTTCGGCCAAATAACAATGCAGAATGTATGTCTTGGAGGGTGTTACACCATGCATACATCCTTACAATTACAAGTGGTGATACAGGTGATGTACAACTCATTTCTTTTACATGATGATTTGTGTCGTCCATTCTATTTGCATCATGTGCATGACTTCTTTCATGGTTGAGGTCCAATTTTACATAAGTGGAGATTATTCTATGCTGCACCTTTACAAATTCTAACATCTAAGATTAAAAACACTTAAATATACTTTGATAGTTATGGTGGGAAAGCACTCAAACCAAAGAATGTTGTACTTCAATAGGATAACAAATCATAAATCTCCTTAAGCAGCCCCAACTCTCTAAATTAGATGCATTGCTAGTTATTATGGAATGCACAAGTGCAAAGTTCTGAGATATTTTAATTTTGTTATGTCCAGATCTAATTTGTCTCATATTGTCATGTGACTTATGTCCATGGTCAACTCTTACATGCTTGATAACTTGTGTCATTTCTTACATGGTTTCCATGCTACGTGAAAGTATGTTAAAAATATGTTAAATAGAATTGTCTCATTGTGTACCATGTTCTGCATTATTTAACTGGGAAAGTTATCATATTCACTGGTAGTTCTTATTTTCTCTGCAGTAACTTTTAGTCGGCTAGAACCTGGAGGGTTCACTATGACACATGGTACACTTCAATATATAATACTATGTACGCAATGCATCTTTTTTGGTATTGCATATGCGAATTTTAATGTCTGATATATGGAGTGTACATTCTGTAATACCTTCTTTTTAATGAATGATATATAGACAAATTGTACATTAGCTAACCATTATATAAAATGCGTAAAACTAATGTAATATATCAATTAATATGTGAATGATATATGCGTAAATAGTGACATACTACTTATGTAACTGGGACCTTCAAGCAGTTAAGTGTAATACTAATGCTACAATAGTTTATAGGTAACTACTGTAACACTAAATTAATGACATTTCATATATAACGCGTATTATCACAAGTACTATTACATATATCCCTAAATATTTCACGATTATATTTGAATAATGCCTCACACTATGTCATGATGCAATTGTGTAACATACATTAAAACAGAGATTGGAAGTCCTTATTGATATTTAATTAACTTAGAAATGTTTATATTACTTCACACTTCATGTTTATATTAGACTTGAATATAGCAACATAATATGTTGGCAAGTTCAACACTTAAGGAAAATTAGTTTCCTACACATGCATAATTTCATTTATGTTTAATTTTCCTAACATGAGAGCCTTGCAAAGGTCTTTGTTTAGACAATATTCAGAATCCTATAATTTCTACCGTCATCAATCATCATAATGACAAGTCAACCCAACAAATGCTATGAAAACAAGAAACTACAAGAACACCTGTCCTTCTACATCACAAGAATCGAGCAACTACTCTAGTCCTCCTAAATAAGAGCAAAACTGATAAAGTAGCCTACATATTGCAGTGGAGAAATTACTATTGTGGTACCTTCCCCAATGTGAGCAGCAAGTACATCTGGAGGAATCCCTTGCATTCTGAAGATCTCAATCTCCGTCGATTCCCTCTCAGGCTTTGCATTAGGAATCCTATAGTCAAAATAGTTTCATGTATCCATAAGTAACAGGGTGGAGATGTTAATTGTGCAAACAGAGCAGTTGATGTACCATTTATTCCTTGAGATTGCACAGGTGAGGAGAGAAAAACCGGACAGAGCAAATGAACTAAAGGAAGTTCAAGGACACTGGCAAAAAACTATAATGTATTGATCTCTGCATAATGCTGCAATATGCTAGGTATCGATCAAAAGCTAACATCTTTATCACTACCAAACACCTGAATGAATTCACATAAAAAAATTAAGCAAAACATCGCTCAAATAAATTAAAGCCTTAAACTAAATAGCTTATGCCCAGAATGATCCGATCATAAAAGCAAAGCATGAATGAACCCCAACACAAGGGTATCACAGGAGAAACTCCGAACCGAACTTCCTTCAACAAATCGCAGCCCACAAAGGAAGGTCACCAAGCTTTTTTAGCATGCACACTTAGACGACGGCGGCGGTGGCAACAATAAAAATTACAGGCGTAATTTGTAATTCTTGAAGCGCGCGTGCAATCGCCACGCCCTTCTCGGCGCGCGTGCAATCGATGCAATTGCTAATTGGTAGGAAACCAATGCATTTGCTAAAATTGGTAGGAAACCAATGCATTGCTAATTTGGCATTTATACCAAAGTAAAACCGACATTGTTGGTCCTATGTGTTCTCGATCATCTTATAATCTTATGTGAAGAACCATATGGTGCAAGTTATGACTACCTTACACCCAAAATTAAGTTTCTTCCACAAACCGCGAAATGGTTCTTATTCCATGGACCATCTAGAGATCAAGTAGAAATACCTACTAAAGTCATCAACTTTCACCCTTTTGACTTCTCAAAATTGTGTATATACCTAAAATACCAAAGTCCCATGAATTATAAAGCAAGTCTTTCCAACTCTCTCCCTCTCCCTCTGTCTCACGAAACCAAAGAACAGAGCAAAGTAGCTAAGCTTCTTAAAGATCGGTAGAATGCGCTCAATGATCTAAAAGTTGTGTCTATTTACTGACGCTAACACCAATCCACTTCCGGTGGCGAGGTAGTGCGCCCCTCCAGCGCCGACGCGTCGAACGACCAAAGACGACCGCACGAGCCCTGCAGCGAAGGCATCGAACAAAACCGATCGAATCGAATCAAATCCACCGATATATCCATTGAAATCAAACAAAAGTAGTTCTTCAATCCTCAAATCGGCCGGACGTACGGTCGTCCTGACGGGCCGACGGCGCGTGCTCGCGCCGATCGAAGTCGGTGGGAGGCCGTCGGTGGGGAGGATGGGCGCCTCTGCGCCGAGTCGACTTCTTCCAGAAGCTCCGCGGAGCGGCGGAGGCCGAGGAAGCGCTCGCGGAACTCGCGCATCCCATCCGTGGCGGCGGCGGGAGGAAGGGAGGCGGCGGGGATGGGGGCGGCGAGGAGCAGGGAGGAGGGGTTGGGGAGGGCGGGGACCGGGAAGGAGGGGGACTGGGGAGGAGGGGCGGGGGAGGAGGAGGCGGCGGGTAGGAAGGGGAGGAGCGGCGGCGGCGGGGGGAGACGGGGGGGCGGGGAGGAGGGCGGCGGGGGGGAGGCGGCGGGGGCGGGGGAGGAGGGGTGGGAGGGAGGAGGGGCGGCGGGGGAGGAAGGGGAGAGGGGGCGGCGGCGGGTGAGCGGGAGACGGCGGGAGGAGGGCGCGGGGCGGGGGGAGGAGGCGGCGGGAGGCGGAGGAGGGGGACCGGGGAGGGGACGCAGGAGGAGGCGGGACAGCGGGCGCCAACGGGAGGGAGGAACGGAAGACGACGCGCTCGCGCGCACGCGGGCGCCGCGCGTGGAGAAGCGGAGCTCGGACGCCACGCGTCGCCGCGCGAAGACATGTGCGCTGCGTGGAGCTCTCTCGTGCGAGCAAACAGCATGGACTTTTAATAACTCCGATGAGCTAGCCTAGACGACGCAGGTTGCCTTGCCACGCACCAGCATGGGCGAGCCCCCACTCAACCTCCCCACCTCCGCCTCAGCCCGCGCCGGCGCCGCCGCGACGTCATGGCCGGAGCTGCTTGCCCCGTTCGACCTCTCCCGCATCCGCTCCACCCTTTCCTCCCGCCCGCTCACCCCGCGCCGCCTTGCCCGCCTCCTCGCCCTCCCGCTCTCCCCGGCCACCTCTCTCCTCCTCCTCCAGTGGTACGCCGCCTCCCACCCCGCCTTCTCCTCCCTCCCGCTCCGCCCCCTCCTCGCCGCCGACCCCACGCGCGCCCTCTCCCTCCTCGAGTCCCTCCCCGCCTCCTCCGGCCTGCCCCCTATCCGCGAGTCCCTCCTCCTCCCGCTCCTCCACTCCCTGCCCCCCGGCCGCGCCCTCCACCTGCTCGACCAATTGCCCCGCCGCTTCGCCGTCTCCCCCTCCTTCCGCTCCTACAACGCCGTCCTTTCCGTTCTTGCGAGGGCCGACTGCCACGCCGACGCGCTCGCGCTCTACCGCCGGATGGTCCACAGGGACCGCGTCCCGCCCACCACCTTCACCTTCGGCGTCGCCGCGCGCGCGCTCTGCCGCCTCGGCCGCACAGACGAGGCGCTCGCGCTGCTCCGCGGGATGGCGCGCCACGGGTGCGTGCCTGACGCGGTGCTCTACCAGACGGTCATCCACGCGCTGTGCGCCCAGGGTGGGGTTGCTGAGGCTGCCGCACTCCTCGATGAGATGTTCCTCATGGGGTGCGCTGCGGACGTCAACACGTTCGACGATGTCATCCACGGGCTGTGCGGTCTCGGGCGGGTGCGCGAGGCAGCGAGGCTCGTGGACAGGATGATGATGAGGGGCTGTGCGCCGAGCGCCATGACGTACGGGTTCCTCCTCCAGGGCCTGTGCCGAGCGGGGCAGGTGGATGAAGCACGCTCAATGCTCGGGAGGGTGCCGGAGTTGAATGTGGTGTTGTTTAACACGGTGATTGGTGGGTGTCTTACGGAAGGGAAGCTAGCAGAGGCTACGGAGCTGTATGAGACAATGGGTTTGAAGGGCTGCCAACCCGATGTGCGCACTTACAGTATATTGATACATGGGCTTTGCAAGCTTGGGAGGCTTGGTTCGGCAGTGTGGTTGCTTAGAGAGATGGAGGAGAAGAGTTGTACTCCGAACGTTGTAACCTACACGATCTTGCTGCATTCCTTTTGCAGGAATGGCATGTGGGATGACACAAGAGCAATGCTGGAGGAGATGGCGGCGAAGGGCTTGAGTATGAATTCACAAGGGTACAATGGAATGATGAATGCGATATGCAAGGATGGTAGGATGGATGATGCGATGAAGCTCATCCAAGAGATGAAGAGTCAAGGGTGCAAGCCTGATATTTGCACGTATAATACGATAATTTATCATCTGTGCAACAATGACCAGATGGAGGAGGCTGAGCATCTATTTGAAAATTTGCTTGAGGAGGGTGTTGTTGCCAATGGAATAACTTACAATACACTCATTCATGCACTATTGCGCAACGGAAGGTTGCAGGATGCCATAAGCCTTGCGAATGATATGGTACTTCATGGTTGCTCACTTGACGTTGTTAGCTACAATGGGCTGATAAAAGCCCTGTGCAAACATGGGAGCGTTGATCGGGGCATGGTGCTGCTTGAGGAAATGACAGAAAAGGGTATTAAGCCAAATAATGTGTCATACAACCTCCTGATCAGTGAGCTCTGCAAAACAAGAAGGGTGAGTGATGCACTAGAGCTCTCGAAGGAGATGTTGAATCAAGGGCTTACTCCTGATATTGTCACGTATAATACGCTCATAAATGGATTGTGCAAAATGGGATGGATGCATGCCGCTCTGAATCTCCTAGAGAAGCTGCACAATGAAAATGTGCATCCTGATATTATTACTTACAATATTCTCATTAGTTGGCACTGCAAAGCTAGATTGCGTGATGATGCTGCTATGCTTCTAAACAAAGCAGTGATGGGTGGATTAAAACCTAATGAGCGCACATGGGGAATTGTGGTGCAAAATTTTGTCAGGCACCCACTTAGTTTTTTAGCTGACCAGCTTGAAGGGTACTAGAAAAGATTTGCTTCTGTGTATTGTATTTTATGGTTGGTTGTTACTACTTTTGAAATTGCCATAGCTTCAGATGTTGTAAAGATCAAAATGGGCAGATCATGGCGTCCATCATAGTTTTCACCGTGCTTGGTGACCTGGTACGTATTTCTCCCCCTGTTAGAAGTTTGTACTGCTATCCGCTGACCCTTCAACATTATTCAATTCTTTTGTTGTATGTGTAGTGCATGATCGATACAATAATGCACATCCTTGACATATTTTGAGTTGTACTTACAAGGAAATCGCAAAAGGTAATATCTTTTATTAACTGTGCTTCTCCAAGTTAACAGTTTTGTGCCAAAATATTCTTGTATCTAAATATAAAATTTTCATCTAAAAGTCAGCTATTTTTTTTTATAAAGTTACTTTGCCTAAAACAAAAACAAAATTTAGGATTGTGTTATGTGTTGTAAATGATGTGGTATAAGTAAATATTCAGATTTAATTCCAGCATAATTAATAAAGACAAAAGCATGATATCAAAGGCATACAAATGACTTGATCATATAAATATATAAACCTTTTAAGTCATTTAAGTAGAAGCTTATGCCCAACATATATATCATGTGAATGTCTAAAATCAGCACAATGGTAAGAATTGGAATGTTATATATTGTTCTCAGAAGGTTAGTTGCGCAAGATTCACTCTTGACCATCTCCGCATGACAAAATACAATCTTAATTATATATAACAACTTATAGATTTGATCTTGAGCTTAAATCAAACTTTGCTATTAAAGAAACAAACAGATCATGGATACAACTTGCTAGACATCAATTAAGATCACAATAATCAATCTAGTATTCTCTTGACAGGAACAACATTGATTATTTCAGCATAACAATGCTAGAATATCAACTATAGTGACTGAACAAAGGATCATAGAGCACTGAACTAACACAATGTACGATATTGGTGTTTAGAGTTAATAAAATATTGCTCAAAGGAAAAAGGGAAAAATCCTCGATGGAAAAAATAAAAGTACAAATTGTTACAACCAAAAACATATCAAAATAATATAGAAAAATTACAAAATAATTAACCAAAATACAATTTTTTTAACTTTACGACCCTTCATGCAATTTTAGGGATAGCCATTTCATTGTTCCTTAGAATCACTTTGCTAACTTGTTCAAATTTTAATGCTAACTAATTTAAAAGTTCAAGGAAATTTCCTTTATTATGTTAATCTAACCAACACTATCTACAAAATTTTTGCATACTTCTTCATTTTTGAAGCTTCTACAATCTACATTCACAAAGACACAATCATTCAACAAACTATTTGAGATTTGCCAATTTCGAAATTAGGAGGGAGGGTGTGAGACCGAATGCAACTCACCTGGGAATGAGGCCTCGACACAACGCTGTGCGTTTCATATCTCCCTACACGCCATGTCACCACCCAACTCACCACGTCACTTTCCTACTCACTCGCACCATCTTGTGCCCTCACCTCGCTCCTAGAGTGCACTTGTGGCTCTGATTTGGGAATTGGTTTGTCTTCTCACTGACTTGCTGTCGCTGGCCACCACTGTACACCGCGTGCTCCCTCTCGCTTACCTTGGCTGCCGTCACGTACGACCATTGTGGGATTGCGCCAACGCGGACTACCTCGTGCCTCCCGTCTGGCTGGCTCCCTCACCCTCCATGTGCACACCGCCACATTGAGAGAGAGAGAGATGAGCCAGTTAGGGTTAGGAATTGGGTGGCCAGTTAGGGCCTTGGGGAATTTGGGCTATGGTCGGTCTGATGGGTGTAAAGGAAGCTCTAGTGGGCTGAGAGAGAGAGAGAGGTGTCGGTTGAATTGGGTTGATTTATTTTTTGGGTACAAATATGTAGTTTTTGGCTAAATAAAGAATATATATGTGTAATATACCTAATATATACAGTATTATTTTGCAAAAAATAATAGGTGTTCAGCTGAACACCTATGAACACAGAGAGTCTGGATTTGTATATTCGGATCTGGACAGAAGCACTGCGTAGAATGTGATGGGATGAATCTTACAGTGGTGATGGCACGGGCTAAAACTTACCAAACGTGACGAATCAACGACAGGAAGCGGTTTCGGTCTATATTGAAAAAACTTAATTTTGGGCGATAGGCTACACCAAAAACAAATTAATTTGATAAGGAGATGAATAATACACGGGAACACGAGGTGACATGAAAGGATAAAGAAAACACTCATCGGAGGGCTCAGAACATGAGTTGGAGCAACGATCAATTTCAGGAACGGAGGGCTCTTAGTGGCGGCGGTGTTCTAGAGTTTGAGGAGACTTGGTAGGGATTGGAACGGGTTAAGAGGAGTTAAGGGGTCACATACAAAGGCTCAAAAGTGTTGGAAACAGACTTTAATTTACGAGATTTGGTTTGGAGTCAGATCAGGAAAATGCGGGATAAAAGTCAAATGGATGAACGAATCGACAAGTTGGCCATGGCCCTCTATTCGGTTGCTGGTGTGTTTGGCTAAACCGCGGAGAAGATGAACAGTGCCATGGTGAACATTAAACACATATGAATAGTGCTACACCAGGAGAGAGAAAAGGGAAAAGGAAAAGAAAAGGAGGGGAAAGAAAAAATGGGCCAAGAAAAATTGGTTAGATGCAGAAAAATTGAAAGGACATTTTTCTAGAGATTTAGATTTTTGGAGATTTGAATTTAATTTTTTTTCAAAATTTAAATTCAAATTCAAAATTTTGGGTGGAATTGGAATTTTGATATTTCCTTCCAGAATTACACATAAATTCAAAATAAAATCTGAATATTTTTAAATAATTAATTTAGAATGAAATTTTTAGAAAAAGCAAATTTTTGGGATATTACAGTGAGTGCATCCACCATGGGTTCGCCATCAGTGCCTTGTAGCAGAATCCCCCTGTAAGCTGAAGACCATCAAATGAATAGATCAAGCTCCTATTGACCGTTGAGAAAAACATAGAATCATCTCCTTTTCGTTCCCAAATTCTCAAATTGTCCCTGAGTGTCCATCAATCTGTTACTAATCTGTGCAATATGATCTCACACACCATCGGGTCATCGAACTTTCGTCCGTGATTCTGTTGGTACACATGGAAAGCATAGTGATCCTATCCTTTTTGACTTTAGTTTATGACTTTTGGTTGTGATTTATGAATTTTGGTTGTTTGTGAGAGAGACTCGCGTATGATTTTGGCTAACATAAATGAAGTTATTGTAGTGTCTACTATAATCAATTTGTAGACCTTGCTAGTTACTTGAAGGCAGTATATTTGAAAGTTAGTTACCGTAGAAAAATAACTTTTAGAAGCTGAAAATAAAAGACCCAGTACGGGAAGGTACCGATTGAAGCCACAGAGGCGCTGAGGATGCAGATGTAACCCTGACAAAGTACGTGGTGACGCGAGAGAATATCTTGTGCTAGTCCTTTTACGGTGCTACCTACATATTACTTATGTATAAAAGATTTTAAAATTTTCAAAACAATAGGAGACGTAGGGGAGGATGTGTTCTATAACCATGTAAAATTTTAATATCAAATTCAATCACATTTTGAAGATATGAAATTGACAAACAACAGAAATGAATAATTATAAGCAGTGAAAATCACTATTCATATCGAATTTGTCTTTTCCATATCTCTCAAATGCAATTAATTTGGATCTTGAAATTTTACTTAGCTATAAAATATGTCTTCCCCGTATCTGCAACTTTTTGGAAAATTTTTGCAAACTTATATATATATATATATATATATATATATATATATATATATATAATACAAAGGTAGCTAGGTAAAAGCGGTTAGCAATGGATATATCCTCCGTCTAACCCTGACCTGCCAGGCGGGACCCACCTGCTAGGCTCACGCACCATCACCACCCGCGGTCCCACCGAACGGCGATAAACCCTGTGGAGCGAAGGCAACTCACGATAACGAAGCCAGCAGCAAAGTGAAAGCGAGCGAGAAAGGGCGGAGCAGAAGAAAGAAAGATGGCGGCGAAGCGCGAGTGTGAGTGGGACAGGGACGAGCTCGACGCGTCGCCTCCGCCCCTCGCCGCGCCCGTAGTCTACCGCCGGTGGAAAAATGTAATTGCTTGATATTATCCGAAAAGAGTTGGTGCCATTACCGGAACAAGGGTTTTCAATGTGACCAGATAAATTGGCAATATGAAGAATTGTGCATAAGAACTCCATGAAATCCCAATTTTAATTTGTCAAGAACATTGTCATGTGAGGGTTTGTTTGAGTTGTTAGGGAGGGCGAATGCTTGGAATACGTTTATCTTGACAAACCTGACCATGGGAGAACCCTATTGGAACCAAAACAAGTTAAAGTGGCAGATAACTCATAATGGATTGAGGAAACAATTAGGGGGTATTGTTAACTTGTGTTGGAGGAGGATATCTTGTTGAGCAAGATGTTAATATGATTGAGATTTATGAAGAAATGAGTCACTAGAAGAGTGAGGTTCTTTGGAAGAGGGGCATTATCAGAAAGGTGAGTTCACCCCCTCTATTCGGACTTGTTTGGATAGGTGGGCATTAGGCCCAATCTCTTCGGACGAGCAGGGTGTTGGTTACGACCACGAGGTGAATGTTCCGACTTTGACCACGTCTCAGCTGATGTTATCTTCGACTTCGAGTAGTTGTCATAACATTTGTTTGCTATAGTAACTTTACGAGTGCTATAGTAACTTACTAGCGCTACGGTAACTCTCGAGTGCTACAGTAACTTTACGAGTGCTACAGTAATTTTTAGAGTGCTACAGTAATTGTAAGCTTCCGATTGTAGTGCTTTGAGTTTCTTTGATAGTCGAAGCCTGTAGGTGTTGATCGAACGCCCTGATATTGATGTCGTTCGGACTGGTTCGAACGACTCCTCTTCTTCATGACTATTTCCTCTGCTCTTCGAGAACGACGACGACGATGCGAAAATCTTGAACGATAGAATATGACACAAATATTTTGGTGGTGCTCAAATCGCCACATTTTTTCTTTGATTTTCTCCACTATTTATACACAGCATTACAAATTAAACTCGGATGCAGACATCGACTCTGAAACATAAATTTTCTAATTCTAAACTGATTCAGACTCAACTCGATATAGCCTCTGAAACAGATTCGGTAGGATTATTTCCAACAAACACCCCTAATCCTTGCCGACTTAACCAACTTCCTTGATGCCGAGGAAGTCAATCATACAAGAAACATTGACTCGTCCTAACGCCTTTGTGAGTGCGTCAGCCCTCTGTTCTTTTGTTGAGATATGTACAATGGTCACCAGTCCTTTTTCAATACATTCTTGAATAAATGATATCTAGTATCAATGTGTTTGCTTCTCCCATGAAACACTGGATTCTTCATAAGTGCTATTGATGACTTGTCCACAAATAACGTGAAAGGTTTGATGGTCTGTTTAGTTAATTCATGAAGTAGTCTCATCAACTAAATACCTTGACATGCAGCTAAATTTGCTACCATGAACTCTGCTTCACATGATGATAAGGCTACACATCTCTGCTTCTATGAGCACCATGTAATCACGTTTCCATACAGATAAAACACCATACCAGTCGTACTCTTAAGATTAACTGGGTCACCGGCCAGATTACTATTGCAAAATCTTTCAAGCGTTGGAATGTCGTCATGCCTGACATATATCAGACCATGATCAATTGTTCCTGCTAGAAATCTGAGCACATGTTTTAATGCTTGCTTGTGTTGTACGATTGGTCTTTCCATAAATCTGCTAAGTATTCCAACTGAGTATGCAAGGTCAGGTCGCGTATGTATCCAATACCGTAGGCAACCTATTATACTTCGAAATTCAGTAGCATCACCCGACTCTCCTATCTCATCTTTGTTGAGTTTCAGTTTTGGCTCCATGGGATATTAACAAGGATTGCAACCTGTCATGTCTGCCTTCTCGAGAATCCTCTTTGCATAGTTTAACTACTTGATTGTGATATTATACTTACTTTGTTTCACCTCCAATCCGAGGTAGTAATCCAAAGCTCGAGGTTGCTCTTCTCAAACTGTTTCATCATCTCTTTTTTAAAGTCTTCAATCTTCTGATCACACGTTCCTATGATAATAAGATCATCAACATATATACCGAGTATCAACATGTCTTCATCAGTTTTTCTTGTATATAATGCTGGATCTTACTTGCATCTTTCAAAACCAAGATTAATCAAAGAATTGTTCAGTTTCTTGTTCCAGGCTCTAGACGTCTGTTTCAGGCCATACAAAACCTTTAAGAGTCGATATACCTTGCCTTCTTGTCCCTTCACTTGAAAACCCTCAGATTGTGATATGTGTACTTCTTTGGTAAGGTCTCCATTTAGAAATGCGGATTTGACATCTGTATGGTGTACTTGCAACAAGGTCTTCTGAACATAGCCTTTTGCAACAAGTCTTCCCTTATGATGAACAAAGTTCCCTTCTCTATCTCTTTTTACCTTGAAAATCCACTTCAGCTCTATAGCTTTATGATCTTGTGGCAGATCAGTTAACAACCAAGTTTTGCTCTCTTCTATTGAATCCAATTCGGTTTGCATAGCAATCTTCCAGTGATGTTTGCAGAGTTGCTGTAAACTTGTAGGTTCATCTGAGGTTGTCAGTTGAAGTTCTTCAATCTCTATTGGCTTGGTCTGAGCGTAAATCTTAGCTAGACTTCGATATACAAGTGTTTTGCTCGGTGGAGTCTCTACCTCTTCTTGGTCAATTTGAGGGGAAAGTGGAGCATCCTCTGAAGCTTCCTGAGGATTTACATTTGCAAAAGGTGTAACCGGTTTTTGAGATTGATTTATATCACTATTATTTTCTCCTTTAACTGAAAAAGTAAGCCACTACTGCAGATTGCTTTCTTCTGATGGCTTTGCCTCCCATTCCCATGCTTTATCTTGATAATAGATCACATCTCGACTTACCAGAATTTTGTCTTCATATGGACTGTATAACCAGTTGGCTTTAGTTCCTGGTTCAACTCTTAAATATATCAATTTCTTTGATCTATCATCTAACTTTTTTAGATGAGTGAGCACCTTTGAATATACCAAGTAACCAAACACCCTCAAGTGTTCTAGACTTGATTTTCTTCCACTTAATGCTTCATGCGGAGTCTTTTCTCCTGGAGATTTTGTGGGTACTCAATTGAAAATATAAATTGCGTGTCTGACAGTCTCAGCCCAAAATCTTCCAGGTAGCTTCTGCTTTTGAGTAAACTTTTAGCCATGTTCATAACTGTTCGATTTTTTCGTTCTACTACATTCTGTTGTGGACTATAGGAGGCTGTGAAATACCTTCTGATTCCTTTCTCTTCGCAGATTTATTCAAATTCTTGTGACAAGAACTCTCATCCATGATCGGATCTTACAGACTTTAGTTTGTGATCAGTAGATTTCAACTAGTGTTACAAACTTCTGAAACATGTCTTTGGCTTCTGATTTCCTTTTGAGTATGTAAATCCACATAACTCTAGAATAATCATCAATAATAAGCAGAAATTAATTGTTACCTCTATTTGACTCAGGGATAATTGGACCGCATAGATTAATGTGAAGTAGTTCCAGAGGTTGTGTGGTTCTATATTGTGCTTGCTGAGGGAACGGGAGTCTTGCATGTTTGGTAATAATGCAGCCTTCACATATTTGAGATGGATAATTTATGGAAGGCAGTCCATGAACCATCCCTTTCTCTGTCATCAACTTCAATGACCGAAAATTCACATGACCAAGTCGATCATGCCATAACCATGCCGTATTGTCCACCCTAGCACTGAAACAAGCAGGTTTGGCTGACTTGAGTTCAATCTTATATAACTGATTTGGTGTTTTTATTACCTTCATTAATAGTTGTCCCTCACTATCATGCAGTAATAAGTATGATCCACTTAGAGACACATCATAGCCTTCTTTAGTTAGCTGACCCAAGCTGATGATGTCATTGCACAATCATGGTATATAATAGACATCAATCAATGCTCTTTTCTCTCCATTCTTGCTTTGCAATAAAATAGTGCCCTTTCCTTTTATATGAATGACTAATCTATCTCCAAACTTTATCTTACCTCTAATGGCTCCATTTAATTCACTGAATTTTCCTCTTTGTCCAGTCATGTAATTGGAAGCACCATTGTCGAGAAACCAAAGATTGGACTCCGCCAGCTCTTCTCTAACTTTCAGCAATTGCGGCTGAACATGCTCTTTTGTTAGCAACATAAGTTGTGTGCTCTTCTCTTCACATATGGACAGCAGAAATGCTGGCTCCTGCTCTGTTTTGGCTTGAATCAAGTTTGCCTCTTCCTTCTTGTATCGGCAGTCAATAGTGTAGTGTCCAAACTTGTGACACTCAGAACACTTAATATGACTTCTGCAGATTGCAGCATAATGGCCTTCTTTGCCACAGATAAAACATTTGATTCTTGGTTTATCTTGGTTGTAAGAGGACTCACCTCGCATTGCTTTATCTCCACGACCAGCAGTAAAACCATGGCCTCAACCAAAACCACAGCCACCTTGACCACGACCATGATCGCGCTAATTGCCAAATCCACGGCCACTTCCTTGACTTGGATTTGTTTCCCACCAATTTTTGTTTTCTACCATTGCTTCACTTCTTACTAGTAATACTTGATCAGTCTTAGTCTTACACCCTTTAAGCAATCCTTCATGAGCTTTGAGAGATCCTATTACCTCTTCTATTTTCATATCTTGAAGATCGTTTGAATACAGAAGAGTTGTGACCACCGGTATGAATCTTTCGGGTAGGACTCGTAGATATTTCTCGACAACCATAATTTCTTCTAATTTTCCTCGAAGAGATCGAATCTCATTGACCACCGTAGTTAATTTTCCTACAAACTCATCTCCTGACTGAGTTTCACCCATATGTAGTGCCTCATATTCTCCTCGAAGAGTCTATAGCCGAACTTTCTTTACTCAATCTACTCCTTCATGCATAGTCCGAAGAGCAATCCAAGCTTATCGTGCTGTATCTTTTCCGACAAGTTGACTGAGCATCGAGTCGGGTATGGCAGCATAGATGAGTGCTAAAGCAGTTTGATCGGTCTTCACGTCTACTTCTTTAGCCTTTCCTTTTGGATCAACCTTTCCATTAGCGTCGATCGGATCAGCTACTGTGTCCGAGACTCCTTGGGCACGCATATTCACCCGCATCTTCATAGATCATGCTGGGTAGTTCTCTGAGTTAAGAATTGGATACGGAAGGGAATTTGATTCCTCCTTCATTCTCGACGAAGATCCGCTCCCTGCTACGTGCTGCTTCTTCTACGAGTTGATCGGCTCTTGTTCTGATATCAAATGTTGGTTATGATCATGAGGTGAATGTTCTGACTTCGACTACGTCTCAGCTGATATTGTCACCGACTTCAAGTATTAGTTGTAACCTTTATTTGCTACAGTAGCTACGAGTGCTACAGTAACTCTATGAGTGCTACAGTAACTCTCGAGCGCTATAGTAACTTTACGAATGCTATAGTACCTCTCGAGTACTATAGTAATTTTCAGAGTGCTACATTACTCGTACGCTTCCGATCGTAGCGCTTTGAGCTTCTTTGATAGTCGGAGCCTTTAGGTGTTCATCAGATGCACTAATATTTATGTCGTTCGGACTATGCACTAATATTTATGTCGTTCGGACTAGTCCGAACGACTCCTCTTCTTTACGACTACTTCCTCTGCTCTTCGAGAACGGCAACGACGATGCGAAAATCTTGAACGATAGAATATGACACAAATATTTTGGTGGTGCTTAAATCGTTGCACCTTTTCTTTGGTTTTCTCCACTATTTATATACAGCTTTACAAGTTAGACTCGGATGCAGACATCGACTCTGAAACATAAATTTTCTAATTCTAAACTGATTCGGACTCAACTCGATATAGCCTCTGAAATGGATTCGGCAGAATTATTTTCAATACAGGGAAATTGAACTAAAATCCCTGCCAATCCGAAGGGATTGGGTCTACTCTCTGCCTATCCAAAATGAGCAACTTTAGTTGGTTTTTCTTCAATCTGGTAGGAGTGAGAGTGTGAGAGCATCAACTAACGTATGTCTCAAGGATAAGGTGAATTAGGCTGAGATTTTGATTCCAAATTGTGGAACCAAGTTAAAACATGAACTTTAATAATGATCAATTTATGAATTCAATCTGAGTATGTTAGTCTGGAAGATTTGTAGGATAGATAGTTGTAAAACTGGTGAGAAATTAGTTCTGACTTGCAATCAAATGGTAAAAGTCCACAAAATGCAATCGGGCAAGGGTTCTTTCAATGAATTTTTATTAGGATATTAGAAGATGTTTGGGCATCTAGTTTTGTTTTATCCAAAGGTTCACTTACATTGCTTATTTGATTTTTTCCAGGCCAAGGTTTGATCGCTAACAAAGGTATGAAGGGTTCACTCAGCAATGCAGGATCTTCTGCCAAGGTTAATTGATCATAATGTCAATTTAATATTTTGAATAGAGAAATTGTGCTATCCTTTCATAGGAAAGCTTGCTCATAATAGATTTTTCTTTTTGGTATTAGACTTTTGCAGCACTATCTGGTGTTCAAAGTATCATCCTGTGCTAGTTGAGAAGACTGCAAGGGAAAGACGATAGTATGTGCATTACTTTAGTTTCATTACTCTATTAGCGTATAAAGAAAATGTGTAGAATCAACTAAACACTTTTTGTGGCAGTGATCAATGCTGGCGTGGCTGGTTGTTGCACATGACTTGCTTTGAGTTTTCCAGGTACAAGTACATGGAACTTATTGTAGCGTTTCTGTCATAACCTCGGGTAAACACCATCAAGAAGATGGCCGGATGGCGTCGGCGTAGAGGGGAGAGGGAGAGAGAGACTAGATGAGGGAGACTAATATTTCTCTTCATTGATTCCTTCCAATAGCATGCGGTAGCCTCCTTATATAGATGGCTCCCCCTAACAGATAGATTCTAATTCCAATCTAATAAATATATCAACTTATATCATATCTCTAATTATATCTCTAACAAAAAGGAATCTAATATCTAATTTAAATAGAAACCAATCTCTAATTATCACCTGACTGGGCCTTGGGCCCAAGGCCCACACCTCTAACACTACACCCCTCTCGGACAGGCAGCTCGTCCTCGAGCTGCTAGGCGGCGATCATGACTTCTGACGCCGATGTAGGAGACGAACGATGGCGGAGTTCTGCAGCGGATGGAGACGGCCGACTCGATCCAAGCGGAACAGGGTAAACGATGCCTGCAAAATTTTGTTTGTTTGTTTGTTTTTTTCCTCTGTTTCTTTTTTTTTTGCTCTCTGTGTTCTCTCTCTCTCTTTTGTTCTTTTTTGTTCTTTTTTTATAGCTTCGGAAGGAAGCTACCTTTACTTAGCTTCTAAAGGAAGCTAATCTCCTGAGACTTGAAGGCACCAAACGGATCGGCCGGGCGGGTGCGAGCACGGGGTCGGCGGCCGTGGGGCTGTTCGCCGGCACGAGCACGCGCGCAACGCGCAACGCCGAACGATGGGCGGCGAGGCCGACGGGCTGGAGGCGGAGGCGGCGTGCGACACCGGGCGCGCAGGCGACGACGACTTCGGCGGAGCAGCGGCCTGGGGGTCGACGGTGAAAAAGCGGCGGCATGGGCGGAGGCGGTCTCGGCAGTCGATGCGGCGACGACGCGACGGGGGAGGCCCGGCTGGAGGTGGATCTGGAGCGGCGGGGGTCGGGCGTCTTCGAGCACGGAGCAGGCGGCGGCTGAGCGGGCGGGGGCGGCACAGGCGGAGTCGCCCGGCCGAATCCCGGAGGCGGCGGTGCAGGAAGCGGCGAATCGGCGGCGGAGAACACCGGATTCGGTGGCTACGGCGGCACAGCGGCAGCGCGAGGCGGCGAGAACTGGGCCCATGTCAGGGGTCGGCGGCGTTGGCCTATGGCGGGCGACGGCGCAGGTGAAGACGGCCACGGGTGGAGGCGGTGGCGCGCGAGCAGAGGTGGCCCGGGCGAAGGCGGCGGCGTAGACGGAGACGACCCAGGCGATGGTGGCGGCACGGGTGAGGACAGCCCGGGCGACTGAAGGTTACCAACGGCGCGCGACTGCAGGGGCGGTGCCCGCGACGAGCTGGATCTGGTGAGCGAGGCTGCAGATCTGACGAGGAAGAGACGACAGCGGGCGGATCTGATGAGGCGGCTCCTCCAGGCGGCGTCGAAGAGCCGGCGGCGAAATCCACGTGATGAGGACATCGGCCGAAGGAGCCAACTGGCGCGACGAACGGCGTCGGCCGAAGGGCGACGAGAAGGGGTGTGAGGCCGCGCAACGAGCGGCGTCGGCCAAAGGGCCGACTGGCCGGCCTCAAACACGGGCGACGGTGGCGACGCGACAGGCGGATCTAGAGCGGTGGCTTGAGGAGCGTCGGCCGGTGTGGCCGACGGCGGCTGATGGGCGTCGGCCTTCTTTTTCTCTTGTCTCTTCTTCATCAGATTCTCAAGGGATTTCTTTAATTTATTCACGTTCTTGCTCATATCGTCCATCAGGGTTTCCATGTCCATCAGGGTTTCCATGTCCATCATGGTACATCGCTTGGTCATAAACCATGGTAGCAGAAGTCGTGGGAAGGGATCGACTGCTTTGATACCAAGTTGTCATGACCCTGGGTAAACACTACCAAGAAGATGGCCGGATGGCGTCGGCGTAGAGGGGAGAGGGAGAGAGAGACTATAATATTTCTCTTCATTGATTCCTTCCAATAGCATGCGATAGCCTCCTTATATAGATGGCTCCCCCTAACAGATAGATTCTAATCCCAATCTAACAAATATAGCAACTCATATCATATCTCTAATTATATCTCTAACAAAAGGAATCTAATCTCTAACTTAAATAGAAACCAATCTCTAATTATCACCCGACTGGGCCTTAAGCCCAAGGCCCACACCCCTAACAGTTTCATATTGTTTGGAATAGTATCTCCAACACCATTAGATGGTTATTTCTTGGTAGCTTTTGCAAAAATGGTGCACATGATACTCGGTGGTATTCTAGGAAATCTCTTTAATTTTGTCTAGCTACCCTATTATCTACCATTCAGTTTTCTTCCAGTAAATCTTGTGATATCTTGTTGCTACGCACACTTTGTTATCATCTTGGTCTCTAGAAAAAATATATTGTTTCAATTTCTTTGAATTCTTTGTGTGTGATGCATAGGGTCAGGGCCGGCCACTGGGGCGGGGCGGCCACCCTGGGCCCCCATATACTATGTAGAGTTGCTACGGCTCAAGCCGGCCCAAAACGAAGAATAATGAATCGGGGCCTGCGCGAATAATAAATGATGAGATCGGAGCAGGACTGGATCGGATCGGAAGGCAGAGGACTCAGGACTCACCAGTTGGGCGATTCGGCGGCATCGGCGCAGAGGCGGAGGGGGAGGGGGAGCCGCCGAGCCGGCAGCCGCGGAGGCCGGAGGGGGACGCGGGACCAGCGCGGGACGGCGGGAGGCGGAGGCCGGAGGGGGTCGGCGCGGAGGTGGAGCCGCGGAGGGGGAGGCGGAGCGCCGGAGCCCAGGAACTTTCTTCTGTCCCCGGCCGCGTCTTGCAATGCCGCCGCCGGCAGGCTTCTTCCATCCCTGGCAGCTTGCGCCCCTGGCACAATGAGCAGCAGCACAGGAACAAACAGAGCGCATGCTTTGGTGGGAGGCTGGGACTGGGAGCGGTAGTGCGATTCGTGAAGAACTGAAGACTGAAGTCTGAAGAAGGCTTTGCTATTGGTGGGATTATTGCTGTGCTATGGTGGATTGCTGGCTTCTTCGCCTTTTAGTCTCGCCGAACAGAACAGTAGAAGGAGCGGTGAAGTCTTTGCCGTCTTCATCTGCTTTGTGGTCTGTGGTCTTGGTGTGAACAATCAACAAATTGTTTAGTAGTTGGGTCGTGGGCACTCGCCAGATTTGTTTAATAAGGTTTGTACTTTGTTAGTTTGTTTAGTAGTTGATTAGTTAATTTATTTAATCAGTGGATGACTGATTGCTATTTAATTATTCTTAGATTTACAAAGATGGCATTTGGATTCAGTTGTGCAAGTCTGGGCTCTAACCTTTTTCATCTACTATTCTTTAAATTTTCAGTACCATGTCATCTAGAAAATATGCATCCGGTAGTGAAAAAAGAAAAAAGAGGAAACAAATAGATGAGTTGATAGAATCAAAGAGGGGATCCATTGACAAATTTTTTAAAAGTAATACGAGCAATTCAAGAAATCCTGATGAATTGGCGATAGTTGCTGTGGAGGAAAATGCTAATGTGAATCTAGAACATGAGAGCCCTATGGAAGACCATGTCAACATCAACACAGATGATAACAATGTGAGTGATCATGAGCACATATTTAATTCATCTGCTACATAATCTGCTAGTTTTGATGAACCAGTATTTACTACAAATATTTATGATCTGATAAATTGGGGTAATCTTGATAACAAAGCAAGAGACATATTAGTGGAGAAGGGGCCTATAAGAGAAGAAAATATTGAATTTCCTTTGGATGACAACTCAAGACATTTCTCGTACAGTCATTACTATAGAAAAATGAGCAATGGAGAGGTACATATTAGAAAATGGTTAGTTTATTCAAAAGACGTTGATAAGGTGTTTTGCTTTTGTTGCAAGCTTTTCAATTCTGATAATTGCAAGAGTTCATTGGGGCATGATGGGTTTAGAGATTGGAGGCATATCAATGAGAGGCTGAAAGAACATGAAGCTAGTGTCGAGCATATTTCCAACATGAATTTTTGGAATGAACTAAGAGTTAGATTGAGCAAACATGAAATGATCGATAAAGAGCTACAACAGCAAATTACAAAGGAGAAAGAACGTATAAGGCAGGTTCTATCAAGAATAGTTGCTATTGTGAAATTTCTTGGCAAACGTAATTTGGCTTTTAGAGGATCCAACGAGCAACTTTACAATGATGTTAATGGTAATTTCTTATCTTGTGTTGAGATGGTTGCTGAATTTGACTTGGTAATGCAAGACCACCTTAGACGTATTCAAAGCAAAGAGATTCATTATCATTATCTTAGTCATAAAATTCAGAATGAGTTGGTTTCTCTTTTGGCTTCTGAAATTACAAATTCAATCATAAAGACTGTTAAAGAGGTCAAATATTTTTCTATTATCCTTGATTGTACACCAGATGTGAGTCACCAAGAACAAATGAGTTTGTTGGTTCGATGTGTTGATATTTTTGATGGCAAAATAAAAGTTGAGGAGTACTTTCTTGGTTTCTTGAAAGTGGATGACACATCTGGTTCAGGGCTTTTCAATGTATTGCTTGATGCAATCAAATCTTTTTATTTAAATGTTGATGATATTAGGGGTCAAGGTTATGATAATGGCTCTAATATGAAAGGGAAAAACAAGGGGGTGCAAAGACGGTTGCTTGATATAAATCAAAGAGCTTTGTATATGCCATGTGCTTGTCATAGTCTTAATCTTACCCTTTGTGATATGGCTAAATCTTGTGCTAAAGCTATTTCATTTTTTGGAATTGTGCAAAGGATATATGTATTATTTTCTGGTTCAACTAAAAGATGGAAAGTTTTGCTTGACCATATAGAAAGTTTAACTGTGAAATCATTGAGCAATACTCGTTGGGAGAGTAGAATCAAAAGTGTCAAAGCAATTAGATATCAAGCTCCTCAGTTAAGGTCAGCTCTACTTGAGTTAATGGAAGATAGGGATACTGTCGTAGGGGTGGCCCCCACCTAAACCCAGCTAGCCTGTTAGCGAGTTATGAACCCGTGTACGATGACATGATAGTCTCGGGAAGGAACTCGAGTGTAAGGGGCATTGGTAAAGACACTCCTCGGGGATATATGTATGAGCATGATGAAGCCTCGAGGGGGAGAGAGGTCATTCGATCCCTAACTCCCCACTACCTCTTTCTCTGTTTGGTCTGTAGCCACAACAGTTGGCGCCATCCGTGGGGACGACGAAAGAGCCTCGAAACCGCGAGAGAAAGGATGGCACCAAAGAAAGCTTCGTCATCGGCGGCGAAGAAGAAGGAGGCGGTCGCGGCAAGGCCCCGCATCAACACCAAAGCTTCGGCATCGGCGGTCGGGGTCGAAAACGACGACGCTCATCGCGTGATGGCCGACCTCGCCACCACCGACGCAGTGATCGACCCCGCCACCATCGACGCAGCGATCGATCCTGCCACTGGCGACGCGACCGTTGGCTTCGCCACCACCGGCACGACGGTTGAGCCCACCCTCCGCGCGACCGCCGATCCCGGCAGTGCCGCTCCGGTGCTCAAAGACGGTGGCATCGGTACCCACCGGGCCGCGGCCACCGTCCCTATACCAGGCGCAGTGGTCCTGACTACACCGGCAATACGACCGGTGGCACCTATGGCCTCATCCACGCCAGGCGTAGAGCACACCCTGCTAGCGGTCCTTGGCACGCTCCAACAGGAGCTAGCAGACCTTCGAGGTGCAGTGCGAGGCATGCAAGAGGCTCAGAGTTTGCGAGCCCGCCGATGGCCGCCGCCGCAACACGCCCGAAAGGGCGGACAACCGTGGCGTTCTCACATCGGCCGTGCCCTTCGTCGCGTGGATCCGAGTCCCGCTGTCCACGGGCTGCGATGGCGCCATGGCGAGACTTCAAATTTCCGGCTACGTCACGTCGTATAAAGGTGACACGGACCCTCGAGAGTTCGTGCGCGTGTACAAGACCGCCATCGAGGCGGCAGGCGGTGACGACACCACCAAGGCCAAGGGGCTCCCGCTCGCCCTACAGGGGGTGGCGCTCTCTTGGTTCTTCACCATAGAGCCAAGCTCAATCTACGCATGGGAGCAGATCCGCGACCGCCTCTACAACAACTTTCAGGGGAACTATGTCGAGCGTGTCCATGCGGATCAGCTCTTCGCAATCAGCGACAATCGTCGGAAGGGCTCCGTGAGTACTTTCGATGTTTTGCGAGTCCGTTGCCAGTCGGGGCGTTAATGAGACCACGATCATTAGCGCGCGCGCAAGGTCTGCCGGGCCTCTCGCCGAGTACAACGCACGAAAGCCGATCAAGACGGTGGCAAAGCTCTTCGATAAGATGGAGGAATATGCTCGGGCGGAAGACGACGCGAAGCGGCACCGAGGTAGCGACGCCGGCGCTAACGCAGCGGACGATGCGGCGACAAGCGCCGACCAGGCGAAGGCAAACTCTCTGCGAAGCAAGCGTCGGCAGGAGCTGCCTAAGGACGCCTCCCACCACATGAGCACGTCAACCGATAAGCCTCAGCGTGGTCGCCAAGCGTCCTGCCGAGCCCGTCACATCTTTGACGTTGAGGGCGGTTCGGAAGACAATGCCCCCGCCGGCCGCGGGGGTAGGGCTCGACGAGGTTGCGGCCGGGGCAGAGGCCACGACGGGTGGACCCGGACGGAGCACGGCGATCAGCATCGCCCGCAGTGGTGCGAGGTGCACGGCCAAGGCAATCACGACACCCGCTCCTGCACCACTATCGCGGCGCTCCAGCAAAGCGTCGCCCATGACAAGGCTCTGGAGGCGCTGCCATCCGTCGTGGCACACGTCCAGCAGCCCCTGGACGACCCCCTGTAGATCCGAGACCAAGAGCCGCAGGCTTATGAAGGTCTTCGACGGTTCTTGGCCGTCTGGCAGAGCCTCGAGAGCCGCTGCGCGTCCCGTCCTAGAAGGCGCTCGACTAGAATCATACACGTAATCTCGGAGGCTCATCGCCCAGAGTTCGCCGGGCGACAACGCAAGGCGTGCGTGCGGCGACTACACCGCGTGGCGGCCTACCCGCCACGCGCGCCGCCGGCCAGGGCGACATCGATCACCTTCACCCGGCCCGACGAGGGCGTGGAGTTCCCTCATCAAGACCCCCGGTCGTCCGTGCCACGATCGCCGGGTGCGACATCAAAGAGTCCTAGTTGATGGAGGAAGTTCTGCGAGCGTCTTGTTCAGTAGCGACCTTCGACCGGATGGCGATTCCTCGCGGCCGCTTAGGCCCTCAAAGATCCCGCTCCAAGGTTTGGTGAGCCCTTACTAGCGCCGGGCCAAATATGCGCAGTCTCCTTGGACGGGCGACAACGTGGCGGATGCGGACTCTACATTCGGCGTTGTTGACATTCGGTACCCTACAACGCCATACTGGGAAGACCGACTCTCAACTCCTTGGGGGCAGTCCCGCATCACGGCTTCCTATGCGTCAAGCTGCCAGGCCCGCGAGACATCATCACTGTCCCCGGTGACCAACATATGGCCCGGAACATCGAGCATGGCACCAGAGGCTTGCATCAGGAAGCTCGGAGCGGTTCCTAGGTTCGGCACGCCCCTCCAAGAGCCAGAGGCTCCATACCTCACCGTCGCGACGTCCGGTCAAACGGTTAGTTCCTCGCCTTTTATAACTGCCTACCCGCGGGCTTTAATAAAGTTCGCCGTTTGCGAGGTTGTTTGTTTCTTCTGCAAAGCCACGCGGGGGCGAGTCCCCGCGCGCACTCTCCCGCGTATGAATAAGACGCACGGTCTCTGCCTACCGGGTTCACATGCGCACTCTGCGGAGTCTAAACTAGAATAAGACGCACGGTCTCCGCCTATCGGGTTCACGTGCGCACTCTACGGAGTATAAATAAGACGTCGTGGGGGGACGCCCCCGCACGCACTCTACGGAGTATAAATAAGACGTAGCGATGAGGCTTGCCTCCGCACGCACTCTACGGAGTATAAATAAGACGTAGCGATGAGGCTTGCCTCCGCACGCACTCTACGGAGTATAAATAAGACGTAGCGATGAGGCTTACCTCCGCACGCACTCTACGGAGTATAAATAAGACGTAGCGTTGAGGTCCGCCTCTCCACGCACTCTACTGAGTATAAACAAGACGCGGGTGTCCCGCGCGCGCGTTGGCGTACCCTCCGGAGCATAGATAAGCCGTGGTTGATAGTCCCACGCATACTCTGGAGAACAAATTAGACGCGGATGTTTCTCCTGCGCACTCTACTGAGTAAAACAAGACGCGGATGTCCCGCGCACGCGACGACGTACCCTCCGCGAGTGACCGGTAAGCCGTGGTTGTAGAACCACGCCCCCTCTGGAGTACAAACAAAGACGCGGATGTTTTCCTTGCGCACTCTACTGAGTCTAAACAAGACGCGGAAGTCCCGCGCACGCGCTGGTGTTAACACCACGCGTACTCCCCGGAGTATAAACACGACGTGGATGCTGTTCCCACGCATTCGACGGAGGCCACACACAACGGCGCGGGGGGCTCTAGAGGCTTCGCGAAGGCCCGGCAAACCACGCGTGCCGCACGGGCATGGACGGCCGCCGCGCGGTGCGGCGAGCACGACTCACGCATGCCGATCAAGCGGCGCGCAGAGCTCGATGGCTAGCGCCTCTGCGAGCGGCCGAAGCGAAGCCCTCGACGGAAGTGCCCGTGCCGGTGCTGACCTCCAGCATGGAGTGGACGCCTGGCGCCATCGACGTCCGACCCCGGGATGTGGCGTCGTCCCGAAAAGGCGCTATAAGGCGGAGAGCGCCCAGGACTCCCCTCGGGGCCTACCGCCTCGAGCCGAAGGAGCTGGAGCCTGCCCGCGAAGCAGCGTGGCTCCCGGCAGCACCGCTAGCGCCGCGACCTCCCCCGTTCCCCTCCCCATCTCAGGCGCCTGGTAGCAAGAGAAGGAGACGAGGGGAGCCAACAGGCGCTGGCATGGGGCAGCGGTGGTGAACGCCGCCCGCTGTATTTATAACGATCTATTATCGGCGACAAGCAACCCGGATGAAGTACAAGTGGTGCCCATTACCCGCGCCAACCGCGGCTCTTGACGGCGGCGTGGATTTAAACACACCGCGGCTTCGCATCCCCCACCGGGACGGGATGTTTGACCCCGCGGTTGCCCAGGCGGTGTCAGCCGCGTGCCGGAGCCCTCCACGCTACTGCTCGAAGTGCGAACAAGCCGAGTGTAGGGCGCGGGGTCTGGGAAAGCGAGTGCCGTTTCGCTCGCCCACCCGCCCCCTTTTTAAAGAACCCCGGAGGCAAGACCCCGGGTCTTACGCTTCAAGAGTCCCGTCACCACTCCAGGGGCACGTGGTGCGACAATTGTGCCCCCACCCCACTCACAGGGCTCTGTCAGCCATGCGCCACGCGTACCCAACCCTACTCTGTGTGGTATAAAGCTGTGGGCGACGGCCAAGGGACACCTCCCCCGTAGCCGTACCACACCACGTGCGGCCCACCGCGGATCCCGCCTCACCTGTCCAATCGACGCTTGCAAACACAGCGCAGCAGTGGCACCCGTGAAGCCCCCCACTTGCTGTTACAAGCGGGACTTACGAGCTACGCCCACGACATTCCATCATCCTACATTACCCTTACCCCACCGGCGGCACAAAGTCGCTCGCGCGTCTGCGACCAGGCGCCGGCTCGCCGCCACCACCGGAGGGTAGGGGCGGGCGCTTCGCGCATCTGCGACCAGGCGCCCGCTCGCTGCCACCACCGAGGGTAGGGGCGGGCGCTCGCGCGTCTCGCGACTAGGCACCGGCTCGCGCCACCACCGAGGGTAGGGGATGGGCGCTCGCGGCGTCTACTGCGACTAGGCGCCAGCTCCGCTGCCACCACTTCGGAGGGTAGGGTTCCCGGACGATCATGGTTATATACCACACCGATACATACAAAGTCACGCCCACAAAGCGAGTACAAGGCCCACCAAGCCAAAGCTACTCATTCGACTCCGTCCGGTCGATCCTCTGTGCCGAACCCTCACCCGTTGAGTGTCGGTTCGCCCAGAAGCTCCGCGCCTCCTCGGCCGCCACCAAAGACCGTAGCGACAACGAGCTACAATATCGAAACCAGAGCGGTCCTCATCGTTCAAATTTGTGAATGAGATGGCGCGCGTCGAGAAAAGGAGGTAATTTTGACTTTATTCATTTATAACTTGGGGTACATAAGTCACAACACACATTGAAGTACAAGAACCCGAGGTCACACGCCTCGAGCATTGGCGCCGTCGTCATCACACCGAGCGACTCCGTCCAGCCACTCGCCAAGGCTTCCCCCGCCGTACATATTCCTCCGCAGCTCTACCTTTGCCGCGGCCTCTCCGATGTACTCCCAGATCCGTTCGTGAAAAACTCGAATGGCGGGGCGCACGGCTCGCCAAAGACCGAACATCACTCCGGCCCAGCAGTATCTCCGGTGCGGGTCGCCCAGTTCGGCGACGTGACCGCAGCCTCGATGCTGGAGAAGAGCGCACGCCAGGCAGGCGGTCACGTACGAGCAATGGTTGCCAAACGACGTGGCGGCGGCTTGGGCGAGGTCGGCAGCTTCCCCGATCCGTTGGAGGGTCCGCGGAAGCTCCTCTGGCCCGAAGGAGCAGGGCGGCACTTCGGCCGCGAGATTCTCAACCAGTCTTTCCACGGCCAGCATGGCTTCCCATGTCGTCGCCGAGGCCTCCCCCAGCGCCTGATCTTGTTCTCGCAGAGATGCACAAAGACGGCCCTTCTCTTCCTCCAGCACGGCAACCTGTTGGAGCAGGCCATCCCGCTCCTCTAACGCCTCCTGCTGAGCCTGGGCCGCAAGCCCCGCTGCATAACCAATAACCCCCGCGCGGTACACTTCCAAGCCCCGCAGACGGGTGTCTTTAGCCGCATGTGCCTCCTCCGACGCAAGCAGAGCCTTCTCCGCGGCGCGTACCCGGGCTTCTAAGGCCTCCCGTTCCCGGATACGCGCCGCCTGCAGCACCCGGCTAAGGGCGAAGGTCTGCGCAACACAATAATCAGTACAGCGTCAAAGAGCTTCGCGCTACCATAGGTCGCAGGCTTACCCTCATTTCGGAGACCTCCAACACTCTGTCTAGTAGCCCCGCGCCCGCACGCTGCGGCGCTGTTGGTCCAAGCCGGCGGCGGCCTTGTCATCTGCCGCTTCGCCAAAGCCGCCAAGACACCGGTCCGGGGACAAAGTCCGCCAAACTCTATGCGGCGCCGGCAGCAACGGCGTCCCCGTCACCAGACGTCCTTCCCAAGTAGACGCCCTCGCACGCCGTGGGACGCCACGTCGCGGAGACAGCGTTGCGCAAAGGTCATGGCGATCGACCCTCTCAACGTATATAGGGCACCGTCAATGTACGTTTACCTCCAGCTTCGCCCAAGTCCTCCGGGATCCCCGCATCCTCCACCTCCTCACCGGGCACAGCAACCTCTGTGTCGGAGCTCAGTTCCACCAAGCTTTCGCCCCCAGCAGTCGTGTATCCGAGCACGCCCGCGGGGATCTCCAGGCATTCTGCGTCCACGTCGGGGTCCCACAGGGCTCCGACTTTGCCCGCAACAGCGAAGCCCCGGAGAGACGATTGTACGCGGGGCCTCTTCGCTTGCGGGGAATAGCAGGCCGGCCCCGCGTCAGAAGAGCTCGCAGGAGGCCTCACCACGACGGAAGCACGCCCCGCCCCCACATCCTTCGCGGGCGACAACTCTGTCTCAACGACGGTGTCCGTGCACGCCTCTGAATTGGCGTGCTCCACCAAGTTGGGGCCCACGCTGGCGGGCCCTCCCTCCCCCATGGGACCGCAAGGGGGCGGGCTCGGGACTCGAACAGGGCGCTCGGGCACCCTCACGCCCAAAGCTTCGCATACGCGGTTCAACCGCCCAAGCCCTGCCTCCGCGGTCGCAGCCACGCGCAGTGCGTGTTCCCTGGCCGTATAAGGCCCGAGAACTGCGCCCACCGTGTGCTCCGCGTCCTCCAGA
The DNA here is from genome assembly GCA_036346265.1 of Melocanna baccifera. Lineage (NCBI taxonomy): Eukaryota > Viridiplantae > Streptophyta > Magnoliopsida > Poales > Poaceae > Melocanna > Melocanna baccifera. The sequence continues at coordinate 9,176,502 of CM070705.1, read as the reverse complement.
GACACCCCTGCGAGTGGCCAAGGGGGAAGTTAACACAACATGCTCAGTACCCCGCATAAAAAGCCGAGCCCCAACACTTACAGCGGTCGATGGGTCTCGGCAGCGTGCACACACCCGGGCGTACGTTGTCACGTTGAAGCTTTCCAGGAGCAAGGCGCCACCCGTCAGCAAGGGGTGCCGCGCCATACATGACAAGCTCCTCCATGAGGTCGCGTACATTGAAGCGGGCGGTGATCCCCACAAGCCTCCGCGCTATCCGCTCATCTTCAACGCCTAGCGGGGTGTCGGGCGCGGGGTTGACCACAACTGGCCGCCCCGAACACTCAAGGCCGCTACCACTCGCCACGCGATGGTAGAACCACCACCTCATCCAACCGGGCTCCCGCTCTGCCTGGCCCGACTCCGCGGGAAAAATCTTCTCACAGCCCGCGCGCAAGATGAGGTCGACGCAATCGAAGTCGCACAGTGCCCTATCACCCCGCCCACTCGGTTCACACCGGGCGTCGTGGAGGAATGCGAACAACGAGGCGGTCGACCAGCACGCCTCCGAACGTAAGGCCCAGCTGTACGCCGCAAGGCGGGCTATCACAGTCGGCGTTATCTGCGCCAACTCAAGCCCGAAGGCTTGCAAGACGCCCCCGACAAGTTCGGCGGCCGGAATCCGCAACCCGGCATCAAGGAAGGCGACGAACACGATCGCCTCCGCCGTGTTGGGGCGCGGTTCGGTCTCGTCGCCTGTGGGCAGCCGTACCTCCCCACGGTCCAACAGCTTCCCCTCGCGCAGAAGGCCGCAAATCGTCTCCTCCGTCACCAGCGTTGGGCCCAGGACACGGGAGCGCAGACCCCCCATCCTCCCCGCCGCCGCTCGCCGCTCGCCCACATCTGTCGAATCCCGCTCCACGAGTGTGTACGCCACCTCGAGCGGCAACTCCCGCCTGAAGACGACGCCGACACCGGCTGGCTGGGCGCGCACCTCATCTTTCGCCATCATCCTCCTACCTCGTACCGTCCCGCGAAGAAGGACACAGCAAGAGATAAGAAAGTGGGGCGGGCAACGAGGAACTTGAAGCTCGGGCAGTACAACGGAGGTGGTCTAACTCAGGGGTATTTAAAACCCCTTCACCTCCCACGATACCGCCGAACGTAAATACCGGATACGAACCGTCCACCTTCCTGCAACCAGAACCGTCGCGTCACTTCCACCCGCGCGCGCCAGGCCTGGTCAGGGCGCCCAATCCAACGGCCCTGACACCGCACGACACACCAATGGTGCCCTGCCGCGTGGCGCGTCCGGGGCCCAGCAAGACAACCTCGCTCTCCTTCGCCGCCGCCGACTTCGCCTTCGTGGGGCAGTCATCCGCCCCCGGCCTCGCCAAGCACACTGACCGGTGGGCTCCGCAACGACCCCCGCAACAGCAGAGGCGACGCGGCCGCCTGCATACGGGGAACCGCAATCGGCAGAACATGTACGGGCGCAGCCGTTCATGCGCATGACGTACGGGCGCGGCCGTTCAGGCGCATGCGACGTCTGCACACGGCCCTGATCAAGGGATCTGAGTTACACCCCCGGCATCGCCGGCAACTCAGCGGAGCGACCCATTGTTGAGCCGAGCCGTCCGCGCAACGACTTCGCCTACGCTCACCTGTCGCGGCTCTTCCACACCGGCACCACACGGAGTCATACCACTCCGAGCCCGCGAAGTCTTCGCCTCAGGGGGGCCACTCCGACTCCGCCATAGATAAGCCCTTCGCGCCCTTGCCGCACGATATACCTTTTCACTCTTACTGCAACCACTTTTCATACTCTAAATGTGTCCCATGCCTTTTAGTAGGCGCAGATCGCGGAGAGCGCCGACGCAGCGGGTCAGTCGCTGGCAGTCCGCACCAACCGGCGCAAGCTTAATCGTCCCAGCTCCCGTCTTCGCAGCGCACGTGCAACTACGCCCGCCACAATGGCCCCGCTGCGGACCCTCGGCTTCGACTCCACCTCGTTCACGGTCATACAACGTCACAGGCCGCAGGGACGGAGGGGGCCAAAGGACTCGGCGGCATGGCTTCGGCCTGTGAAGCCCTTCACCATGAGAGGCTCCTGTCGTAGGGGTGGCCCCCACCTAAACCCAGCTAGCCTGTTAGCGAGTTATGAACCCATGTACGATGACATGATAGTCTCGGGAAGGAACTCGAGTGTAAAGGGCATTGGTAAAGACACTCCTCGGGGATATATGTATGAGCATGACGAAGCCTCGAGGGGGAGAGAGGTCATTCGATCCCTAACTCCCCACTACCTCTTTCTCTGTTTGGTCTGTAGCCACAACAGATACCGAACCCAAGGATAGGAGTGATGCAAAAAATTTATATGAAGTGCTTGGTAACTTTAAGTTTATAATTGGTATGGTTATTTGGCATGATATTTTATTTGCTGTAAATACTGTGAGCAAGAAGTTGCAATCACCATCCATGTGCATTGAGTCTACCTTACAACAAATAGAAGGCATGGTTAAATACTTTAATACTTATAGAAATGAAGGGTTTGCTTCGAGTATGATCATTGCCAAAGATATTGCAGCTCAAATGAATATAGAGCCATCATTTCCAGTTAAGCGGCGTGTTCTTAGGAAGAAATAGTTTGATGAAATTGATTGTGATGAAGCGGTTTGCAAGTCGAGAAGGAATTTGAAGTTAATTATTTTTTTGTTATGGTTGATATGGCAATCAATTCATTGAAAAGTAGATTTCAAGAACTCCAAACATTCGGAAGTATATTTGGATTTTTAATGAGTTCAACAACATTGAAGTCATTGGATCGAACTGAATTAAAAGAATGTTGTACAAAATTTGCAGAAACTTTCTCTCTAGATGGTTCATCTGATGTTGAGTTAAATGATCTAATTTCTGAGTTAAATGTTATGCAATTGACTTTATCAGATAAACCAATGTCTGCTATGGAGATCTTCGAGTTTGTCAGAGAAGCGGATTGTTATCCTAATATTTCTATTGCTTATCGGATTTTATTTACTATGCCTGTGACTGTGGCATCAGCTGAAAGAAGCTTTTCAAAGTTGAAATTGTTAAAGAATCATTTAAGGTCAACAATGTCTCAAGAGAGGTTAAACGGTTTGGCAATTTTATGTATTGAGAAGAAATTATTGGATGAGATTGATATCAATACCATCATCAATGACTTTGCATCTAGAAATGTTAGAAGAAATTTTTAAGGTAATATCTATAAACTCTTTGATATGAATTTTTCTTTAATACATAACGCATTTTAAGTGTTTGTTGATAAAATTATATATATATATATATATATATATATATATATATATATATATATATATGTAGATATTTATATTATGGCCCCTATTTCTAGTTTCGCCCTGTGCCCCTAAAATCTCAGGACCGGTCCTGCATAGGGTGATCTTTTTCTAGAATGCCTGCGTTAGTTCCATGTGAAACCGTAGAAAACTGCATAGTTTCCACTTTTTAGAATGTCCATTATAGTCTGTTGTCTTTGTGTGTTCTTATGTCTTAGAAAAGGTTATCTAGATAATTGTTAATGCTAACACGGCTTACTGCGTGTGTGGTGGTTGCTTACGTGGTCTCTAGCCTTGGCTTCGAACATGCTATGTTGCAATCTAATTCTTGTTCTTTGGCTCTGAACATTCTTGGCAGATTATTGTGCGATTGGTTTCTTTTGACTGAATGTCTGCATTGTTATTATGACAATATGGCCATATTTCATAATTCTATGAGATTGATATACCTACTGACGTAAAATCAGTTTGCCTGCTGCGTTGTGGTTCCTACATACTGTTGAATCATTCATCTAGAATACAGTGCTATGTCTACGTTCGTATGTGGGTTATTTATTCATTCTAAGTAAGCAATTAGTAACATGTCATGAAGTCATCAATATGCTATGGCGATCAGCTGCATACTTGCATATCATTTTTGTATATCAGCAATAATCTAGGCCATTATTAATATTGTTCCGGTGCCATGCTAAATTATTCCTTCTTTTTCCAACGTAACGCATTAGAACAAGAAAATTAATCAAAAATGACTCAAAAGTCACAATCAAAGAAATTTGCCAATCTAGCTTTCATTCTCACTGGAGAATAAATGAGTCAGCACTTGCTCTCTGTATGAGGGGGTGTAACATCACGGAACATGGCAAGATTTGTTCCGCTGCTCTCCCACGGAGTGACTGAAGGCCACCAATGCAAAAGATGGCAGTTATTGCCAAATTTGTTATTCTATTTTGTAAAGGAATTATTCTTAAGAAATTGTTTAATATATTTAACATATTTCATGTTAGTCAACATCAGACTGTTTTGGATTTCGCATATGCTCTGGATCACATTCTTTTTTTCATTCTGGGTTGCAAGTGGTTAGGCAGAATTGATGCCTGCAGTGCACTAAACCTACCTTCACTAATATTCTTCGTGCTGGAGCCAAGTTTCGTTGCCACCTTTGGATCTTTATAACTTCCGCAAGTGCAAGTTTATCCTTCCATTTTTACCAATTTCATCGTCATATTGCGAATAACCGTATACCTCATTTACATGTTTGCAAATAACTATGTTGTATTTTTAGCTCTTAGTATGATAGGCGTGATTGTCAGTCCCTCAGTGCAGAATCATACGCTAGAATTGAAGGGTATACCCAATCTTATTTATTCTTCTACACTACGTCTGTTTTAGTCCTTTTCTGGTTCTCTTAAGCCCAGGCTGTTAGCAGCTCGTGGATTTATTTTACAAGCCCTGTTTATCTGGAGCCATGAAATGTAAGATGCGTCATCTTTCTCATATGCTTGATCTTTCTCATAAACTAGGTGCACCACAAGCAATGTTCCATAGCTGTGTCACCTTTGAGGCGTTCTCCTGTATAATGGTCGGGCTCAACAAGCAGCAGGCTGCCATGGCACACACGCTTACCGGGAATCCTTTGACCGTCAGGCATCTGGAGGGCGGCGTTCTCCCCCCGTTCACCCTTCCGCCGCTTCTGGACGCTTCAGACGCTCTAGTCTCACGCTGCCAGGCCTTGCTTAAACCTAAGCACTAGGCTGTGCTGAAGACAGATCACCAAGAAAAGCTAGCTCCATAGTTTTATCTATCTTTGCTCCCTTTCGCATCCAGAATTTCTGATCGGTTATGTAGCTGCATTTTGGTAATGAACTTGCTCAACTATGGCTCTAGCGCCGTAACGGATACACCCAATTTTTTGCATCTAGTGTTCTTTGCCAAGATACAGTTTGTAGCGAGCACTACTACAGAAATTATCACCACAAACAATTCAAAAACATCATCACAGACAGTTTTCTGAACCGTCTGAATTTATAGGTCAGTGATAATCGAAGGTTATCACAGACGATTTTTGAGCCATCTGTGATAAATACAATACAGACGGTTTGTAACTAGAACCGTTTGTGAAAAATACTATCACAAACCGTCTGTGATACTCACACATCACAGACGGTTCTACATATCACAGACAGTTCTATATATAGAACTGTCTGTGATATGTGAGTATCACAGATGGTTCTATATATATAACCGTCTATGATGTTCTTTACAGACGGTTTATACTACAAAACTGTCTGTGATAGTTCATACTATACCTAATTTTTTTTTCTATTTTTGAATTAGCCTCAGAAAATATTAGCTATGCCGTTTGAAAATAAGAAAATACGATAACAAATATAGTAGAGAACATTTTATTTATATTACAATCTACCATTACAACATCACAGGATTACAATCCACTATTACAATATCATAAGCTATGCCTCTTGTCCCTAATGCAGCTCGGATAGGCCTTCTTGGTGGCCGTCTTACTGTAAGTAGAAGAAATAATAGAGGGAAGAAGTTGTAGGATCAAAGATAACTGACTAGAGAGGGGTGAATAGGAGATTTTAAAATTCTTGTTTAATTAAACAAATTATTTCAAATTAACACAATGCAAGGATTGCTAAATAAACCACATCTACTCAAGTCTAGTAATTTTAAGCAATTTGAGCAACAATTCAATCACAAGCATAAGTTTACATATCAAGTACAAATTGCTCAACTAATAATGTAAATACTAAAAGAGAGTAAGAAAAAGATCACAATGACTCGAGTGATGTTTTCTCGTAGTATCGAAGACTTGCCGGTCTACACTAGTCCACGTTGAGGAATGCCCAAGCGCTCTTGGACCGACTCTATGAATTAAGCCTTGCTCCTCAATCACTAGGGTAGCTCTTCCTCCTCTCCGGAGATGGCGAACTCCAAACCACTCATAAATCGGCTTCGGGCTTCTTCACAATCTTCTTTGAAGAAGTCACCGTGCAAACAATCTTCTCGTCGTCTAGGTGCCGGCAAGCACCAAGAGAATAGAACTTTGATTCCGCTTGACGACGCTCAAGTGCAATTGGATCAATTAGAATTGAATGCACTTGAAAAACTCTCCACGAACTCGAAATGAATGCTCAAGAGAGAAATAAGAGTAGAGTGAGTGCTCTATGGCTCAAATGTGTTCAATGGAACTTCAGCAACCTATCCAAAGGCAGGTGGAGGGGTATTTATACCCTCACCAACCAAAACTAGTCGTTGCTAAAAATTAATCCTGAAAAATCAGAAAAATCAATATTACCGTTGTACAAAGTGCGGTATTACCGCACTTTACTGTAGCACACAGTAACGGCTATGTCAGACGGTTCAGAACTAGCCGTTGGAATTTTATATGGTACTACCGCCGTTGTAAGTGTGGTATTACCACACTATGGCAATACCGCAGGTCGGTGCGGTACTACCGCACTGCGGTTGCTCCGCCGTGTTATTCCCGGTACTACCGATTTCTGACCAGATAAGTTTTTCTCGGGGTGCATTCTGGAAATTACATACCGGAAATCGGTATTACCGCAGTACCCTACGATACTACCGCAATGCGGTAGTTCCGCCATTGAAAATTCGGTACTACCAATTTCTTGTGAGTTTAAGTCCCCGGAAGGGTGCTCTATGGAAAAAACATACCGCATATAATCCAGTACTACCGCCCTGCGGTAATACCGCAGGTGAGTGCGGTACTACCGATGTTCCTGAGAGAGCACAGTGAGTTTTAAAACTTATTTTCAAATGCATACATGTTCCTAGATTGATCCAATGTGCACCAAAACATGCTATCTAATTTCAAATATCCCTCTTAATAGTACGACATCTAACCTATAATCCGGTCTTTCACCTTTACTCCTAAGACTGGTAAAATAAAAAAAAAGACCCTAAATTTCTTGTACCTCATCTTTGAAATCTTGACGTCAATATTCCATATAGCTTGTTCTTCACCTTTGCACACGTGAGACTCTATCTATACAATCTTAGCACACACATTAGTCCCATGTTCATAATTCATCATTAATTACCAAAACCCTAATTAACAGGGCCTAGATGCTTTTAGAAGCCCTAAACCCCACAAAGCAGCCCAAAACGCCAGAAAGTAGCAACACAAAGTTATAGAATCAAATACTAGAAGAAAAAATGGAGAGAGCCCTAACTACAAAGAGGTCGATTGAGGAGGGGACAGTAAGGAGCCTGGAGAGATTTTGAGTGCATAAAGGGTAGGGGATGGGTTCAAGTGAGTATTTATAGGGGAGGAAGAGGTTGGACGATCTATGGGGTGTGGGTTGGTCGGTTTCTATTGGCTGGAATTGGGTTGGGGAGGATTGACGGGTCCAGCGGTCAGAGACCAATTTATCACAGACGATTTTTGATAAGAATCGTCTGTAAAAGCATCACAGACGGTTCTTATTAAGAATCGTCTGTGATATTGGCTATATATATACCGATACAATATAAACAACTAGTCTCAAAATATGAAATAACAAAATTCTGTATGGCTTATATATACTTATTTCAAAGGTTTCGATGAGATATACAACTTTGCAGTTGAGACAAACCCCAAAATTCGAAGGGAAGATCAAAAGATTTGGCAAAAATAGAAATCAAAAACTTGCGATGGAAATTTAAAGCTAAAGATGGCCGATTTTGGCGGTCTTCGAAGGCGACTGGCGCAAGCGGGCCATTTTGTTTTGGATCAGATTTGTCGTTAACTTTTTCAACGAGTACAAGAACGTCAAAAACGGACACCGTAACAAAAATTATGCCCGTTTTACTAAAGGTGTGTCAAAACGGAATCCTACTCAAATTCAGGTGGGAAATTATGAAATTTTAGAGGTGTGTGAGGCGGAAAACATATCACAGACGGTTTTTAAATAAGAATCATATGTGATATTGCCAATATCACAGACGGTTCTTATCAAGAACCGTCTGTGGTTGCATTTAATACAGGCAGTTTTTATGAACCGTCTGTGATGAGGCGTCTAATATAAACTTTTTTGTAGTAGTGAAGCTTAATGAAGATATAATAGCCATGTGATTGTTTGTCCGCAAAATTTACTCGTACTGTCTGTCCGGCGTTCTTGTTAAGTCTGCTAAATAATATGGATAACTTTCTTAATGAAATAAACGAAATATACAAAATAGTTACAAGTTCAATGAAGTTTTAGCCTCAGTTTGAGTCTAAGATGAAGCCAGTTGAATCTGACTTTTGCTAACTTAGTTCTGTCCTCTCTTATAATCAATTCACCATTGTACATCCTGAAACAAACTAAAGATTTGCAAAATTTTGAATTTTTGGCTAAATTCGTAAACTTGTCCAATTTGAAAGTTTTGCAGCCAAACTCACTTTCCTTAATTGACTTTTCGCCTTTCCCAACCATTTGCGCCTCTCATGTTACCGTTTTCTCCCCTGAGCCTTAGCACCACCCCACTTAATTCAGTTCATCACCGCCGTCATTTGTGACCACCGCCGCCATCCTATCAACAACCGTACAAGCACTGCCAAGCCTTTGCCACGGTCGCCCAAGCCTCACTTCACCGCCACCACCAAGCAGCGCCTCTCCAGTCGATGCGCATGCCTGCCATTTGACCGCTGCTTGTTGCCAGCCGGTACAGCCAAGGGAGAGTTGAGGCCAAGGCACCAACACAACTGTCGACTTCGCCATTGCGGCCACCAAACGCTCTCGTCTACCACCTCGCCATCAACACGCCACTGCTCGAAGCAATTTACTATTGCTCCCACCACCTCCTGAGGCCTATAAAGCCTTGCCAGTCCACCATTCAATTGCATTGTAGCCCAATCACCCCACTGACCTCCTCTCTTCCAGCTCCGGCTAAGTCTCCGTCGCCACCACTAGAAATCCGACAGTGAGCCCAAATACCCAATCCTATTAATACCTCCACCAATTCCTAATTATCTTCACCCTTAGCATCATTGAGACCCCATGAATACAACCGTAACCTCACCTTAGCCTTACCGAGTCCCTAGAGCTTCGGCGGTGAGCTTCTTCGCCCAACTGAACCACCTCACCGTGGACTACCTTCCTCAAAGCTTTTGAGCCTAAGCCATCACTGCCTTAGCCTTCCCCTTGTGCTCGAGATGCTCAAAACCCTTTGGACCTCACCGCTAAGCCTGTAGAACTAAGATATGCCATGGAAAACATTCGAGGAGCTCTTCCCATTGCCGGCCACCACTGTTGATCCCTGAACCTCCCAAAGTCCAAAAATAGAACCCTCTCACTCCCTAGAACCTAGTCGTGCACTCAATTGTTGTCGGTGACCTTCGCCAGCCCCGCAATTGGCCGCCATCACCGTCGCTCTGTTCTAGTGCCCTGTAGCACCAACCAAGGAAGACAATGACCAAGCCAGCCTTAGGCCAAGCTGTTACGGCTCAAAGACCAAAACTAGCCGAGCCAAACCATGGGCTGAGCCCATTACTATAGTAAAACAATATTCATAACCCGAATCGATACTCTTCAAACCCAAACCCGAATAATGTTCCAAACCCAGTGTTGTTCCTACCCAACTTGTTGTGAATAGTATAGACCCGTTACTATTCACAGAACACATTAAACATATAGATATCCATTTCGACCGTCTTGAGCCCATCTAAGCCATTTCCAACTCTGTTCAGCCAAACCAAGTACCACTTAAACCCTATTCAACCAAACCCTTTTCCTTTTTGTGTTTTCTGGTTATTTATTGTATTTTGTTCCTATCTTGCATTCTGTAAAGTAGAAACTTATTTGAATATGTTCTTCTGCATTAGCATTTGAATTCGACAAGTTGGCCAACAGAGAAGCTGCCGAAACAATTACGTTGGATGGTGTGAACTTGAAGCTTACATTGAAATAATCAGAAACTTTGGATAAAGAGGCAAGTCTTTATAATTGACTATGCTGAACCTAGTTTTCAAATGCAAATATTTTACTTTCAAATACAAGTGCATGCTTACCATTGTTGTTTATGTGGATTGCTTAGCTACACCATACAATTGATACCTCTCATTTTTCTTTCTTGATAATAACTTTCTCTTGTCGCCATAGGATACTCATAATAGTAATAACGCTAGTTTATGGTTGTGCTTAGATATGCTCTGGTGGTAAAGTCAAATATAACACGAATATTGCCAACATAACCTTGAAACATGATAATGTAATGGTATGTAGGTTACGACTGAAAACAGGGAATATTTTATAAAATGGTGGAGACTCAAGGAAGTGGTTGGTATGAGACCGGTGTATGAATGGCACCAGGTTTGGGTTTGTTGGTTTGTCTCACTTGAGTCAATTAAGAACCGAATTCATGTGATGTTTTCTACACCCAATCGTGCAACTACAAGTCTAGTATAAGATGGATCTAGCTAACTAATTTGATTAGTTTCGGTGTGGACTCTTACGCAATTGTAACAAAGTTGGGAATGGCCCGCGGGGTCATTTCCCAAGTGGATGGGAGTAAACCTGAAGGGTCACTACCCCATGATGAGGAAGAGGTACCCTAACAATGGGGTTCCTTAGCACTAAGAGGTTATACCTCCGGAGTGGGGGAAAACACCGGAACTAAGCATTGTAAAAGTCTTGTTATGATTTATCAGTCGCACGTGTATAGAAACATGTAATGGCTGATATTACGAGTTAATCATATCTTATGGGTAAAGTTATACAACCTCTACAGAGTGTTATAATCTATTCGAATAGTCGTGCTCCCTCGTCAAGGGCAAAGTGTAGAAATACCAAAGTTGTGTGGTTTTCACAAAATAGTTATTGGTTAATGGTGCTTATGGATATACTATGGTGGTATGAAAATGGATATGGAATGGTGCCTATAGACTAGACATGGTAAATAAATGTGAAAAGAGTTATCCTCACGAATTCAATTGAAATTGGACATTTTGATTTTAGTTAAAAATGACTAAATCATGGGTTTGAAAAATTAGCTATAGTATGATATTTAGCAAATTGGCTTCACGCTAAAAAAACATAATGTCATCATTTGGTTAAGCCTTGCATATAGTTAATAGCTCCTATAAATACATTCTGCTATAGGGACTTACTGAGTATCTAGCGTACTCAATCTTGCTTTATTTTCATTAGAACAGATATCTGAAGAAGAAAGGGTGTTTCAGCTTTTTTATTAGGGTTACGACCTTACTTAAGCGTTTATGTGGGGATTTATTTAGTTCTTCTGAATGTAAATTAAGTCTTCGGCTTGGACGCCCATAAAGTTGCTAAAGTTGACCATTAGGTCATATTTTAATCAAGCAAATCGTTTTTAAATGATTGTGAGTAGGTATGATATTTTTTTTGTCTGCAACTAAACTCCTAGACTGTTGAAAGAAGTATGACGGCCTATTCCTAAAAATAGGGTTGGTACACATCCAACTAAACCTCACACATGAAGACATGCAGATAACACTATCATTATCATCACCAGTGTCTAACAAGGTTGATTCATTCATTTTGGTACAATTATAGAACCACACTGGCACACTGTTCAAGTTGACCTGACATTACTGCTCATACACTACAGAAGTAGATACAGATAGACTTCCAACATGCATCAAATAATTGCGAAGTCAATCATCTGAATTCTGATCCTAACGCCTCCAAAACCCCAGTGGAGGTCGTTTATTGCCCATATCCTGCTGGCGCACCATGTACTGCCTTTTCACCCTCCACTTGGAAAAAGTTCAGCAGCTTCACTGTGCCAAAGCAACACAAAGGCAAACACATGGATCGATTGATATCATATCCACTTCCAAGCTCTTCAATAATTAAGCCATTTCACCAAGCCAAGGCCCATTGGTATTAGCTTTAGTTTCTGGTTTTTGTTTAGAGAATCCAAAGCCTATAAGTTACTTCTATTAGCCATTACTTTATGCTTTTATATGTTGTAATGCACTTTGTGTTTTATTATATCACAATTTCGTAAGTCGTATGACAGTCTAAATATTGTATTATCTTTTGTTGCACCGTCTTTCTTACATAACACACTCAACAAAAAGCTATAAGCTAATACGAATGTCCCAGTTTCTATCAACCATTATTATTCATCAGTCACATCTTTTACTATAATTCATCAATCACAGCTAAAAGTTATTAGTAAAATCTGTTACGAACGGGCCCTTAAAGCTTATCTCTTAATTGCTTGCTCTGGAAACTGAGAGAATATTATCTCCGTCTGCATCAAAAGTACATAAGGGGTACTAGATGGAGATAAATAGGTTTAAGGCACTGTTCTTTGATTAGAAATATTCTTTGATGGATGTAATGTAACTGAAACGAAATGAAACCATACTAAGTACGTCCAACTCTGTTTTGCTTATGATCCATGAAAATGTATTCAAACTGCATGTGCAAAAGGTTCATTCAGATCAGGATTCAGAATTACACATCTGATTAATAACTATTTCGGTCGCTCATAGTTGGTACTGCTTTTCAGTCAATTACTGCTTTTATATTTCTTTGCCTAGAAGCAAAGTGTCAGTATGCGCCATTTTAGAACAAATGTTCTATAAAATATTGCCACAGTCCATGGTATTACCCACAGAATCACACATCGCGCTTTCTTTTTCTAGAAAGAACACGCTGTTCCATTGCATTCGCAACAGAATTATTTCGTTTCCCACGATAGCTCTTCCCCATCATCTCCACATACTAGGTAGGCAGCCATTCAGGTAACCCAAATCCCAAACCCTATACTTCGCCCACAGGTATTCCACAACCATCCGTTCATCCCCCAACTCACTTTCAATGATTGATGCCTCCAAAACCTCCCCCTCATGACACCTAGCAGCTGCCACCAAAGAAGATAAGTCCATAAAATATCAAGAACTCGGTACACCCCAATAATTCCAACTCCCGCCTATAAATAGACAAATGTATGCACACACAAACCTCTATCCAATACACTTAAAGAAGCCTCCCTGCATCTTTCTAGTTCCTCTAATCGACATGACTTCCATGGGGTTCAGCTATGCACAGATTCATGTGAGGCAGGAGAGGTGCAGGAGGAGGATCAATGAAGAGGAGACCATGATGAAGAAGTTGATGGCTGAAGAAGAAGAGAAGAACAAGAATTTTATGGGTGGAGAAGAGAAGAAGTCCATGACTAAAGACGAGAAGAAAGAGAAGGGTTCCTACTCATGGGCCACCGGGAGGGTGCATCCATGCAAATCTCCCACTGCGGCGGCGACGGTGACGGCGACAAAGGGTGGACGGTGAGGTTGGACATGGAGCAAGTACAGCCGTGCAGGAGTCATCTTTAGGTCATGAGGGTCGAGAGTGAGAGTTTAGTTTGTTTTAGATTTCCTTTCTTTGTTGTCTCAGTAAGGATATAAGCTGGTGTGTATGTCAGTATGTTTAATCTGTTTTAGCTCTGCACTTGGTGTCTTTTCATTAGGAGGAACGAAGAACCGAAGAACAGGCTGTTGGAACTAAGACACATTATGCATGAAAATTAATTTGGATGGCAGAACAATACTATTGAATTATTACTATTTTATGTAGCTTTATGTTCTAGAATGAATGCATCCATATGGTCTTACATGCTTTTTTGTAATATCATGCAAGCTTTTTTTCTCTCCCCAATCTTTGACAAATTACATAAATCTTAGATGATGAATTTTCGAACATACACCACTGCTGTTTTTGTACTTTTAGGGATCACTTGTTGGAAACAGACACTCCAAGATAAAAGCTATGCAAATCAACTACGCAAAATTTTATTACAGGAATTATTGTTTAGCAAAACACCCTGTGGTAGTGGAAAAGCCATGGACTAAATTGGTTAGTGGGTACTAGGATCTTATGTCGACCAATTGCTATACTGCACTATTGTGGCTAAAATAATTGAGATTGCTCAAATGTACTTCCAAAGTGCCAGTACCTACCAAGTCTCAAGTTTTTTCCTTTTCTATCCAGTAGCTGTGGGAGAAAGTGGTGGTATCCTAGTAGTTAAAAGTCGAAAGACAGAAATGCAAATCCAGAATATGGGTTGGCACTTGGAAAGCATGGTGCAACATGTGAGTGATACATGTAGTGGATTGCATTTTCGGGCAGTAAGCCTGGCGGTACTGGTGGTGCCTTATCACGCGCGCGCACCACTGACAAGCTTCAGTTCATGCTCTTAATTAGGCAGTGACAAGCTTGATCACTAGCTCAAATTTATTCAAAATTCGGAGTATAATTAGCCAACTGCAGATAGTAAAATACATAAAAGCATAAACAATTTTGAAGAAACAACAAGGAGTACTACTAGAAAACAGATCATCCCTCACGGTTCAAAACCGTCAGAAAATACAAAAAACCGTCAGGTTAATATTCCCTGACGGGTTCCCGTCAGGCAAATCCCCTCAGGGCTGGCTGGTCAGGGAAATTCAATTTTGCTGACGGTTACCCGTCAGGGATATTTAACCTGACGGTCTTACCCGTCAGGGAAATTTAACTTGACGGTCGGTTAACGACCGTGAGGAAAATTGATTTAACCTGACGGTACTAACCGACCGTGAGGAAAATTGATTTAACCTGACGGTACTAACCGACCGTGAGGAAAATTGATTTAACCTGACGGTACTAACCGTGAGGAAAATTGGCACAAACTAACAAAAAAAATTATAACAGATTTGTTTTGCACCAAAATTTTGAGCCTTGTGCGACGCATGCCTCACGAGGCTAAAACAAGAAATCAAGCAAAAATATAATCTACAAATTTGAAAAGACAAATATTTTGAAGGGAAGTCAAAGCTCCAGACTAAGGTGAAGTGAAGGTTTGCCTAGTGATGGTGAGAACATGAACAAACAGACCCACCATTCTATAATTTTTATATCTGCAAGGTGTTCATGAATATTAGCATGTTAATTTCTTACAAAGAGAGAGACAATCATGCTTTGTGGTGTTCATTCTTATAATGATATTTTTGACATCTTTGTCGATATAAGCATCACCATGGACTAAGGGTTAAATGGTTAATAAGCATACTGAGCAACTAACCACTAATCAAACTGTAAGTCCTATATTGCGGTAGCAAAGCTGCATTGGTGAGTGGTGACAACCAGTAAAATGATTTAATAGACAGTTAAGAAAACTGATCGTCAATCATGAGACTTAGCAACTTACAAGGGACATTAGAGGAGGCAAAGAAAATTGAGTCTTCTCATGATCCCACTGCGTGTAACAATATCTGCTACTACATCGGCAAGCAACTCCCACTGTAAACTGTAAATATTCGATTAGATAAATTATTAGCCCATAAAATATGGCAAGATTTCTCTCGATAATGTTGTTGGGATAGACAACTATCTGGAATTGGATGACTTTTTTTACAGCCGAGGAGAGTATTTACGAGAAAACCTAGTGTAGCGCGACTCCCATAGACAGCAGCACTAACATCAAAACCACTGCCAATTTTCCCTTGTGCTATACAATGTGCACTTTGAGCAATAGCATGCACCAAGTCAAGATCTCGTCCAGTTGCACTATCGCTGGAAGATCGTCCTAAATACAAAAGATTAATAGCTCCAAGATAGTGAAGAAGAGCTGCAACAAGCGATGTGGTCATGGCGGTGATGACCCAAGTCGATTTGGCTACTTCAGTTTACATTTTCTCGATCATTGTTCCATTAGCAACTTCTGAATTAAACGTAATTGAACAAAATAGAGGCAATGAAAGCAATACCTCTGGAGTTAAAGAGAAAGTAGATTTACAGCTTATAAAACCATGCACAGAAAGAGTAACTTATTAATGTTTTACAAACCGACATCGCACTCCTTTGCAGCTTATAAAACCATGCACAGAAAGAGTAACTTATTAATCTGGTATCCTCCTTTGCAGGAAGAATCCCACTTTGAAATTGTGGTTATGTTGAAAGTAATGCCCTGTTGTTATAACAAATTCTACCCAATCCATTGCAGCTCCTGATAGGTAAGGCCTAAATTACTGCCACTAAAATGATACTTTGATCATGAAAGCTATGATCATCAGGTATCGTCTATGGAGAAGGAAAATGCTGAGCACAAGCACAACACAGAATAGTTCATCACTTTGTCTTAAATTAGGCATTGGCAAGTGGCAACTATGTTACTGTTTTAATGGAATGTGGAGAAAATATATGTTCAAGATTAGATGGTTCAAAATTAGCAAAGCTGCAAGGAGCAACAAGGCCACAAGGGCCATGTCAAGATCAAATCTCTCCTTTTCTTTTAACTTTTGGGTTGTGGATGGGTTTAATGAAGCTCTGCAAACGGCGCAAAACACAATAACACATACGCATAAGTTAATTCGAATAAGATGGTTTACCTGCTTTCTATAAGAATAGAAATCATTGCAACCCAGAATAGTAATGTCCAGACCTGCACATAAGGAGATAAGAAAAACATGAAGATAATGGAGCATCTGATAATTGTGTGGAGCATTCACCATAAACATACGGTCCAGATGTAGACAACAATTCAATCAAACAGCAAAATAGCAATGCAAATATCATAACATCATTCTTTTTTTTTGCTTTTGCCGTTGTCGGGCAGGAGGCGCCAGTGCGCGAGGCGGCGCAGAGCGCGCGGCGTCGGCGGGGCGGCAGTGCAGAGATCTGGGCGAGCACGTCGATCGGGATGGCGTCGAGCGCCAGCGAGGCGTACTCACCGGCCGCCGCCGGAGCGCGCGCCGCGGGAAATCTGTGGAGGAGGAGGGTCGTTGTCGGCGAGGAGCGGCGCCGCTGGCGCATGGACTCGGAGAGCGCCGGCAGCTCCTCCATGGCCTCCACGGTCGGTCCCTCTACCCCTAGCGGCGGCGGATCTCACGGATCGGGGCGGTGGCGACTGGCCCGACCCGGCGGGGGAGAGCGAGGGGAGGCGGGGCGGCGGCGCGGGTGGGTGGGAGGAGGAGGCGGTGGGGCGGCGGAGCCCAACCCACCGCCGATCCGAGAGGAAGGGAGGACGCGAGGAGGCGGGGCGAGTGAGGGGAGGTGGGGATAGCGAGTCGGCGGGGCGGCGAGGGGCGAGCGAGGAGGCGGGGCGGCGGAGAGCGGCGGCGGGGGACGGCGAGGGGAGGCGTGGGGCGGTGGGGAGCGTGAGGGGAGGTGGGAGGGAGGGAGGAGAGGAGGCGCGTGCGTGCGTGGGTGGGAGGGAGGGGGGCGGCGCGGGTTGGGAGGGAGGGAGGGGATGGGGGCGCGCGGCGGCTGCGAAATTGGGTAAAGGTGGGGGTGTTAGGGTTTCTAATTATCCTCATGGTGACAAGTGGGTCCGACAGGAAAATGAATTATCCTCACGGTGATAAGTAGGCCCGACAGAAAAATTGATATCCCTCAGTCTATACGGGCCCATCAGGAAAATAAAAATATCCCTCACGGTCTATACGGGCCCGTCAGAAAAATTAAAGCCCGTGAGGGATGATCCGTTTTCTAGTAGTGGAGCTCGCAACATTGTGTTGTGTGTAAAATCGGATCCGAAAACCTTCCATGAAAAATGCCATCCCTATTGAACATTCCTTGCTACACAAGAAAAGAATCAGTTTGATAAACTTATTTCACTACTACAGAAATCATTATCACGAGCGGTTCAAAACATCATCACGACGATTTTTGAACAAATGCAATTATATTTCGATGATAATCGAAAGCTATCACAGACGGTTTGTGAGCCATCTGTGATAAATACAATACAGACGGTTTGTAACTAGAACCGTCTGTGAAAAACACTATCACAGACGGTTCTATATATAGAACCGTCTGTGATACTCATACATCACACACACACACATTTGTATAACTAAAGACCAGTATTTACCTTTGGAAATTGTTCACACACACACACATACGGTTGCGCTGATTAGCGCATGCGCGCATGCTACGTGTGAGTCGCTAGCTGCCCGTATGAGCATCTTGGTGCGGTTCATGTTTGAAGATAACTTTATATGCATGAGATAGTAACTTCGATATTTGTAAATCAATCGATGATAATTTTATGTTCAGAGCATATTAACTTGATAATTATCAATGATAACTTTATATTTAGGAGATAGTAACTTGACTTAAATGCATGTATGTAGCAGGAGAGAGAAGAGAATAAATGCATTTGACTTATAATTTTTTATGTTGTTTACAAGTTAAAAATAAAATAATTATTTCACCAAAAGTCCAATCTGCAATCCGTTTGCACCATTATGTTCGAAATTACGAGCTTAACAAAACAAGATTCTTATTGAATATGTTTTAATGCTGCAAAATTTGTATCATATCACTACGATAGAAAACGTCATTATAGACGGTTCAAAAACATCATCACAGACTGTTTTATGAGCTATCTGAATTTATAGGTCAGTAATGAAATGAGGTCATCACAGATGGTTTCCGAACCGTGTGTGATTCAAATATCATAGACGGTGTTAACTATAAACCATCTGTGATAGTTGATTATCACAGATGGTTTCCAATTGAAACCGTCTATGATAAATAAGTATCAGAAATGATTTTAATTACAAATCGTCTGTGATAGTTCAGACAATTTGTAGTTGAAATCGTCTGTAATATTTAAACTATCATAGAAGGTTTGTAATTGAAAATATCTGTGATATTGAACTAGCATACACAGTTTGTAATTGAAACCATCTGTGATATTTAACCATCACAAACGGTTTGTAGTTGAAACTGTCTGTAACACTTATATTACTAGAAGCCGTCTATGATATTATTTTCTTTTCCTAAATCTATTTTTATTTATTGGCTAGCCTCAGGAATTGCTAGCCATGCTCTCTAAAACGAGCAAATCAATACAGTATACATCCAATTCACATTTATTCATTTTATAAATAAAAACATCTATTTCACAAATCAATTAATTGTAGTGAAATAAATTATCTATTACCAAATACACACATGTACAATTAAGACCAATCTTATCCCAATCAAATTCATTCTACATTGTGGAACTCTCCATCTGATTTTATGACTTTAGATATCAAAAAGTACGGACACTCTCCTCAAATTTGTGTGAGTTCGGTCTATTCCAACGCAGTTGTAGGGATGGGCACAACCTGTCGATAAGAATATCAATATCGTGTGTATATATATATAACTTGATAAGTATAAAATAATTATTGCAAGATTGACAAACCTGAAGATCGTTGATCTTCAAAGAATCGAGGAGTAGTTGCATATGATGGCAAACATAGAATCCACAGGTGTTGCTTGGTGGCTGCTGGTGGCACTGCAAAAATAGAATTTGTTAATTCGAGAAGCATTACTATGAAGTGTTATATATGATTAATGTGTACTAGCAAATACTGGAAAATTTCGAACACGTCGCAGGGTGTTGGTCCCTCCCTTCGATTTCCGTACCTCTGCAACGTATGTGGCGAACGACCTATGTGATTCCAAAATGTTAGCTTTAGTCATTGAAAAGGAAAGAAAGACTACAATACAGTTATGTATGGAGGAAATGTATTTACCTATCGATTAATTGGCCAATAACTATTAAGTTGGTTTTGTTCTTCTTTAGAAAATCAAGGTATATTATCTTGTTCTATTTTGGTATAATTATAATTTAAATCCAGTGGAACCTATACATGTATATCATCATGGTCATTAAACCTAATCTCGTGTTGCTTATAAAGTAAAAATCAATAAGTATAGTCACTAGTGTAGCACTTACCCCTGGTTATAGGGCATAAGTATAAATTTGCTGTTGCGGTGAACCACCAATGCCATTGTAATGTAATTCTCGACGAAAGATGCATCCTCCTTGATAGTATCTATGGCGACCAAGCATAGGTCGAGGAAACTAATAGGTGGTTTCGATAATCTAGCTTCAGTCACCATGTATTTATATATACGCACACAAAAATAACAAGTTATATATAACATTTATCGGTATTATATGAATGTAGATCTTTATTGTACACATTTACAGTATCCAACATCTAACGAGTGAGGCGTCGAGGGCGTTGAGTGTGAAGGGATCAAATAAATCCTCGAAGGCCACCGCAAATACACAGTCATGAATATCGTGCTACAAATGATGCGGCTTGAATTTGGAGGTGAGACCCAAGCGTTGTTGTCCCTCTGGCTTATTAGCCTGTTTCATATACCATGCATGTAATCTCTGGCAACTCAGTCCTAACATTAGGAGGCGCTCTTTCAGGTTGATTATCAGCTCACCTAGCATGAATTTTCAGGCCAACGACAAGTAGGGGGTATCATCATTGGTCTTTGTTGATTTGCCCTTGCCGCCTCGGCTGTAGGTTGACTTCATGGTAGTTGACTATAAAGGTAGCTCTGGTGTGGATAGCCCCCGTGGTTGTAGCACCGGTACAAGTTGCTTGGATGAAACTAGCACCCGTGGTGTTAACACCAGTGCAGGTAGCTTTACTACAGATAGTCCCTCTAGTGTTGGCATCGGTGTAGGTAGCTCTGGTTC
Organism: Melocanna baccifera; assembly: GCA_036346265.1. Lineage (NCBI taxonomy): Eukaryota > Viridiplantae > Streptophyta > Magnoliopsida > Poales > Poaceae > Melocanna > Melocanna baccifera. Next base: position 9,155,719 of record CM070705.1, on the reverse strand, counting down.
AGATTGCCCCTGTGGACCTAACACCGGTGCAGGAGCCTCTAGGCAGATGTCACTTTTGAGCCACTAGATGAATGTTTCAATGGTTTGCTCTAGAGTTATGACCTCGTCGTTCGGGGGTTTCGGTAGCGGGATGACCTCGAAATTGCTACAAACATCGTCCACATTTACTTTTCTGAAACCTAACGATAAAGTTACACCATACACCAAGGCTCTAGGACCGAACAGATATGCTTGGCCCCAAGGAGCGCACAGAGCAATAGAGGCATATCTCACTTAGAGCTTGCACTTCATAGCCACCTATATAACGATACAAAATTAGCTACTCCAACAGGCCTATCAATAGATCGAGCATTCTGGAGATAATAATTATTACAAGGATGTCATCAATAAGAAATCTGTGGTCGCTTTTCGTGGTAGGATTAGACGCGTAGCTACTCCAACGGTTGGAGGGCTAGCTAGCACAGGAGCGACGGTGGCTTCCTGCTGATTTTCTCTATACCTTTGCATCTCATCTCTAACATAATCAGCAAGCTTCACTCTAAGGGATGCCTTAATCTCCTTTCGTAGTCGTGCCGCGCACTCAGCTTTGACTCTCTTCCTACTTCAGCACGATTCGGAGTCCTCTGAGAAACCATATTTCCAAGGAACATAAAGACCAATGCCTCTCATGCGACCCGGGTGCTCCTTGTTTCCCAGGGCCACGAAGAGTATATCTCTCTCCTTAATTGCCTGGAATGATTCTTGGGAAGATTCTACACTCAGCGCTTTCTATAAGAGCCCGACATATTATTTTACTTCCTATGAAATTATGGAGTAATTACAAGTTATATAGTTTGATATCTTACTAGGCGTGGGACACTTCTTCGTCTATAGGGTTTTGGAAGGAGATATCCCTCGACGACAGGGTATATGACCTTGCTCTAATCCAATTTCGAGCACTTTGTGTGTCCTCCCTGTTAGGAAACCTGGGCCTAGGCCTGCAAGTCTGGTCCATTGGTGGGCACCCTCCACTTAGTCTATAAATAGAAGTCTTAATCATTGTAAAACACACATAAATAGAAAAAGCAATAAAGAAAGGGTTTCCCTCTCATCTTTCTATGTCAAATCTATTGTTTGCAATATTACCAGTGTTTGATCCATCTATTTTGTATAGGAGAGGAATCACTCGGACTAGACTCGCCAGCGACGATTCTTCAACACGTTATCTACACGAATTGCTCCGGTGAATCAAAGGTAATAATCGAAATACAATATTTGCATATCTAGAACGCTCTAAATTCCATAAATTTTCGCTTTCTAGATGATTTTCCACGGTGCAAGTTCACTCTAATCAATTGCGAGCAGACTAGAAGTCACTAGCACAATGCCGATCGGTAGGTTACATGGAAAGGAGTGGATGAGGATTGTACTGTAGATTGATTGGAAAGAAAAAATCGTTGCCTGCACGCAACCACGGCGCCTGCACACGTTGTGCCGGCCTGTCCGCCACGCGTGCCACCAGCACGCTGCCGCACCGTTGAGCTAGCGCGCCACAGGCCCCACACGGCCGCGCCGCGCCGCACACAATTGTGCTGCGACTCGTACGGCCATGCCACTTGAAAGTATCTAGGCCCCTAAATTTACAGTTTTGGTAATTAATGACGTTTTACGAATATAATACTAATGTGTGTGCTAAGATTGTATAAACAAAGTTGACAAGAACAAGCTGCATGAAAAATTGGAGTTCTAGAAGAATCAAAATCGAGGTACATAAATTATAGGATCTCTTTTCTATTTTACTGGTTTTAGGAAAAAAGGCGGAAAGACCGGGTTAGATGTCGTACTATTAAGAGGGATCCTTGAAAATAGCTTCATAGCATGTTTTGGTGCACATTGAATCAACTTAGGATCATGCATGCATTTGAAAATAAGGTTGAAAACTCACTATGCTCTCTCAGTAAAATCGGTCGTACTATTAAGAGGGATTCTTTACATTGCCTTAGTATTTACATCTTTGTTAAGCAATTTGATACATTGTTCATATTCTATTGTGCTTGTTAACTTATGCTATATTAATTGCTTAGAAATACTAGAATTGAATAGGCTTGGTTTATATGACACTCTTGTCTTGTGATAAATTGCTATAACTTGTTTAATTAGGCAAGAATTTTTATAACCTCCCATTCAACCCCCTCTAGTCGGTTATACTTGATCCAACAAGTGGTATCAGAGCTTGGTCTCTCATTTATTAGACTTAACTGTCTAGAGAGAAAAGGATGGCTAGCGAGAGAATTGCGATAGGCAAGACACCACAATTTGATGGCACTAATTATTCTTATTGAAAAAATTAGAATATCAATTTATCTTAAAGCCATGAGCCCTACCATTTGAAAAATTGTAAATAAGGGTTATGTTATGCCTCTTAATCCATTACACCTCACAGATCAAGATGCGTGTAACGCTCATTTAGATGCCTAAGCCATGAATGCATTATTTGGAGCATTGAACACGGATGAGTTCAATAGGGTGAGCAATCTAGAAACTGGTTATGCTATTTGGACAACCCTCTCGAAAATTAATGAGGGAACATCTACGGTCAAAGAAGCTAAATTGCATAGGCTTCGGATAAAATATGAAATATTTACAATGTTGCCACACGAAGGCATCAATAAGATGTACTCTCGATTGAACAACATTATAAATGAGCTCAATGGCCTCAGCACGTCGCTAATGGATCTTGATGTCGGAGAAAAATGCTTAGGGTGTTGTCGGAGAAATATAAGATGTTGGTGACTCTATTTCTCAATTTATCCGAGTTGGTGAGGACGACGCCAACACAACTCTTCGGTAATTTAATTACCAACGAGTTATACAAGAAGGATAAGAAGGAGCTCTTGGAGCAATTCTCGTCTATGGGCAAGAAGATCATCGCTTTCGAGGCTAAAGCGGTATCAAGCGAAGAATCCGAGGATGAAGAAGATGACTCCGAGGATGAAATGACACTCCTCTTGAGAAGAATGAAGAAATTCATGAGAAGGCATCCACACCGAAGTGGAGGCCAAGGATCAAGCAAGAAAGAGCGATCATTCGACTACAACAAGCGCTATAGCAACATCCGTTGCTATGAGTGCGACGAGAAGGGGTACATTGCCTCTCAATGTCCGACAAGAAAGGATGACAAGGGCAAGTCATCCAAGAATAAGGAATTCAACTCCAAGAAGAAGTTTTTCAAGAGACTTCACAAAGATGGGAAGAATGAAGTCCACATTTGAGAGTGAAATTCCGATAAAGATTATTTGGATTCTAACTCCGTAGAGGATGAGTCTCCTAAGAAGAAGGGACTCGTCGGGATAGCAATCAAGGAGGCTCCATCACTCATCTCAACTCCGACATGCCTTATATCTAGGGGAGAAAAGGTAAAAGCTAGTGATGATGATGATGAGCTCTCATATGAGGAGCTAATTGACTTGAATGAATTTCTTGAAAAAGAAAAGTCCAAGTATAAAGATCTAAGGAGAGAATACCGCTCTCTAAAAGATTCGTTTGAGGAGTTAAAGGAAGCTCATGACTTACTTCTCCAAGAAACATTAAGCAAATCTTCCTCTAGTATTGGAATTAATTGTGATATTCTTGATGATATGCCTAGAGTAGAAATTGCTAAAATTAATACTTCCACTTCATGTGATGATTTGAATGCTATGTCTTGTAGTTCAAGTATTAATGATTTTGTTAATTTATGTGATGAAGAACTTGTTGTTGAAAATTGTAAGTTAAAAGAGCAAGTGGTTCAATTAAACAAAAGTTTAGAAAGATGCTTCAAGGGTAAGGCCACCCTTAACAAATTATTGAGTGAGCAAAGATACTCATTCAATAAGGAGGGACTTTGGTATATGCCCAAGAAAGGTAAAAAGCTCTCAAAAGGTGTCACATGGTTTGTAAGACCAATTGGTAATCAAAATTGAGAAAATATAATTGCTTTCACTACTTTGTATGATTCTTACTATTTACTTAAGAAGTCTAGTAGTGGTAAAATTATTGTAAAATTTATTGGCACTTCAATTTTGGGTACCAAAAAGAATGATATTTGGGTGCCCAAAGCCTTGGTTACTAACCTCCAAGGACCCAAGCAAATTTGGGTATCTAAAAGAATTTAATTTTCTTTTGTAGGTGAACTACAAGACCGATGGACGGCATTGGGTGTTAGATAGTGGATGCACTCAACACATGACCGAAGACTGAAAAATGTTCACCACTTTTGAGAATAGAAGCAACGAAAAGATTACATTCGGTGATAATAGCAAAGGAAAGGTATTAGGATTGGGTAAAATAGTTATCTCTAATGACCTTTCCATTTCTAATGTCTCTTTGGTAGCAACATTAAAATTTAATTTGCTATCTATTGCTCAATTGTGTGATTTAGGTTTAATTTGCTTATTTTTAAAAGATGGTGTTACAATTTCGAAGGAAAAGGATAATGAAATTATTTTCAAAGGCTTTTGTTTTGGCAATCTTTACTTAGTAGATATCAATTCAAATGACTCGGGATTGAAAACTTGTTTATTAGCAAAAACCATTTTGGGATGGTTATAGCATAGGAGGTTAGGTCATGTGGGCATGATTCAACTTAAAAAGCTTTTAAAAAATGATTTAGTTGTTGGTTTGAAGGATGTGAAGTTTGAGAAAAACAAGCTTTGTAGTGCTTGTCAAGCCGGAAAGCAAGTGGTTAATTCTCATACATCCAAAAGTATCATGTCAACATCTAGATCATTAGAGATTTTATACATGGATTTGTTTGGGCCAACAACCTACAAGAGCTTAGGGGGTAGTAGCTATTGTTTAGTCATTGTGGATGATTATTCCCGATATACATGGGTTTTCTTCCTAAATGACAAAGGTGAAGCTCCCGAGGTTTTCAAAAGCTTTGCCAAAAGAGCTCAAAATGAATTTGATTTTAAAATAAAGAAAATTAGAAGTGACAATGGTCCCGAGATTTTTGTGATGAACTTGGAATAGAGAACGAATTTTTCACAACGTATTGAAATGGCTAGGACAATGCTTGATGAGTATTATACTTCCGATGTCTTTTAGGCGGAAGCAATTAATACCGCTTGTCATGCCATAAATCGTCTTTATTTACATCGTTTATTGAAAAAGATTTCTTGTAAACTTCTCATGGTATGGATACCAAACATTTCTTATTTTAGAGTATTTAGATGCAAATGCTTTATTCTAAGAAAATGTGTTCGACTTTTAAAATTTTGAAGTCGATGTGATGAATGATTTCTTTTAGGTTATTCTTCAAATAACGAAGTATATAGAGTTTTCAACAAAAACTCCGGTTTAGTTGAAGAATCATGTGATGTTCAATTTAATGAGACTAATTTTCCTCAAGAAGAGTAAGAAAATTTGGATGATGTAAGTGATGAAGGACTAAGGAAGGCTATGGAAAAAATGCAAATTGAAAGCATCAAGCCAGAGTAGGACACAAGTGACCCACCTTCATCAACACAACTTCAACCTCCTATCTCTTCCACAACTAGCACCATTCAAGTTCAAGATAAAGAAAAGGAAGAGCAACCTCAACCGTTAAGGATTCACAACGCTTTGAACAAAGATCATCCAATAGACCAAATATTGGGTGATGTGAGTAAGGGTGTTCAAACTCGCTCTAGACTAGCTTCTTTTTGTGAACATTACTCTTTTGTCTCTTCTCTTGAACCCAAGGTTGTAGATGAAGCTTTAGATGACCCTGATTGGGTAAATACTATGCATGAGGAGTTAAACAACTTTGCAAGGAATGATGTGTGGATCTTGGTAGAAAGACCCAAGGATCACAACGTGATCGACACAAAATGGATCTTCCGTAACAAACAAGATGAAAATAGAATTGTGGTAAGAAACAAGGTAAGATTAGTTGCTCAATGCTTTTTCCAAGTCAAGGGACTAGATTATGATGAAACTTTTGCTCCCGTAGCTAGACTTGAGTTAATTAGAATCTTGCTTGATTTTGCATCATGCTTTGATATAAAACTTTATCAAATGGATGTTAAAAGTGTGTTTCTAAATGATAAAATAACCGAATTTGTATTTGTTAAGCAACCTCCTAGGTTTGAAGATCCTAAGAATCCACACCATATTTATAAACACTCAAAGACACTTTATGGGCTTAAACAAGCTCCTAGAGCATGGTATGAGCGTCTTAGAGATTTTCTACTCACTAAAGGATTCAAAATCGGGAAGGTTGACACTACATTATTTACTAAAATTATTGAAAATGAATTCTTTGTATGTCAAATTTATGTTGATGATATCATATTTGGTTTTACTAACCAAGATTTTTGCAAAGAATTCAGTGATATGTTGTCTAGCAAGTTTGAGATGTCCATAATAGGTGAATTAAGTTATTTTCTTAGACTTCAAATCAAACAACTCAAGAATGGAACCTTCATTAGCTAAACCAAGTACACAAGATATTTACTCAAAAAGTTTGGTATGGAGAACGCAAAGCCCATCAAGACTCCCATGGTAACTAACGGACATTTGGACCTCAACGAAGGAGGTAAGTCGGTTGATTTAAAGCTTTGTAGATCCATGATAGGTAGTTTGCTTTATCTTACCGCATCTAGGCCCGATATTATGTTTAGTGTTTGCATGTGTGTAAGGTTTCAAGCATCTCTAAAAGAGTGGCATTTAATGGCCATAAAGAGAATTCTAAAATATTTAAAATATTCCTCCAGTGTGGGCTTGTGGTATCTCAAAGGTGCTAAATTTAATTTAATTGGATATTCAGATTCCGATTATACGGGTTGTAAAGTGGATAGAAAAAGCACCTCGGAAAGTTGTCAATTGTTAGGAAGATCCTTAGTGTCTTGGTCCTCCAAGAAACAAAACTCAGTAGCACTTTCAACCACCGAAGTCGAATATGTTTCCGCGAGTAGTTGTTGTGCACAATTATTATGGATGAGGCAAACTTTGATGGATTATAGAATCAAATTTGATAAAACGCCTCTTTTGTGTGATAATAAGAGTGCAGTGAAAATAGCTAATAATTCCGTTCACACTCAAGAATCAAGCATATAGACATTAGACACCATTTCTTGAGAGATCATGTTAGCAAAGGGGATATTGAAATTAGCCACATAAGAACCGAAGATCAACTAGCGAATATTTTCACCAAACCATTAGATGAAAACCGTTTTTGCAAGTTGAGAAATGAATGAAATATTTTAGACTTCTCAAACATTGCTTGAATCCTTACTGCATGTGTTTGTGTGTTATTTTAGTCGTTTGAGCATTTTTGTAGTGATTTCTCAAAGATTTTTTTGCCAAAATCTTGTATAATCTTAAAAATTATTTTTGTTAGAATTCAATAGGTTCTCTAATGCATAATAATCCTGAATGATTCTTCTTTGAGTGCAAAACTAGTAATCATTTGCATAAAATCTCAAATCTAATCTCAAAATCAGCAAAGTCCCAGAAAAATCAAAACTACCGCTGTTGCATATGCGGTACTACCGATGTGAGGTAATACCGCAGCCAAGCGCGGTACTACCGCGGGTAAGAGCGGAACTATCGATTTTTCATAAAGAGGACGGTTTCTCCTGGGATTCTCTCCCTATTCTTTCCAAAACCATTCCCTATCTCCTCATTCACTCACTTAACTCGAAAACTCTCCTCTCTCTCTCACCCCCCAAGAACCCTACTCAAATCCCCACCCCGATCTTTAAATCCGGTGGGATTTTTTTCGTTCTTGGGCTTGAATCTGCATCACAAGAGTTCACCTCCTCCTTTCCTTGAGGTATTTCGGATCAAACTTCAAGTCTTCATCTCCTTTTTGAACTCTTGATGCAAATAGGTTAAATTTGAAATGTAGACAAATTTGATGCTATATTCTTGGGCAAATTGCTAGTTTTAGTGATCTTAGATGATTTAAGATCATTCTATTGGATCATATCCATCAAAAACATCACTTGAAAACATAGATTAATCTGCCCTAAAAATTTTCAGGAAAATCGGTAATACCACTCAAGAGCGGGGTACTACCGCTAGACGGTACTTCCGCACCTGACCTCGGTACTACCACATTACGGTACTACCGCGAGGTTCAGCGGAACTACCGCACCCCGGTACTACCGCCCTCTACACTGCATTTACCTTAATTTTCAGCATGTTGTCTTCATTCAATTCCAACCTAATTTTCATACATCTTAGCACTTCCTTGACTTATTTCAAGATGGCTCCCAAGACAAGAAATGCTCTAAAGAAAATCCGGGATTTCACCTCGAAGGTCTATGCTGGCAGCTCCGGCCAGTGTTCCTCTCGACAGGTATCTATCCCTGCACTGCCTCCTACTGAGCCAGAGCATGAAGAGTCGCCTGAATGGACTCCAGCGGGCAGTGATAATGAAAGCTCAAATGGTTCTAAGACCGAGTCTGATCGGCACATGAGCTCTCCTTCTGACAGTCAGGTTCCTGAAGTAGCACAAGAAGAGGATGAGGATGAGGACACAGGACCAGTTGTGAATGAGCGTAGGGATATTCGTCGCATGACTAGAGATGACTACGCCATCCTCAGGCACCGTCGGCAGTATGTCCTCCCCAAGAACACCACCAATCCCAAGTTCCACTCTCAGTTTCAGGAGCAAGTGTATGAGGAAATTTACCTAAATAACAAGTTTGCTGATGACAAGTATGTGGATTGGGATCATATTGATAGGATGGACATGTTTGACGGGGCTTGGCGCATGTTTCAGCAATCCGGGATTCTCCACTTGGTCTCTCTAAAGTCGGATTACAACGAGGAAGTAATTCGCCATTTCTATGCTACCTTGTGGATATCTCTAAACTTTGAGAATTTAGAATGGATGACTGGAGATCAATACATGAGTTCGAACAAGGGAGAGCTTGAGGCAGCTTCGAACACTTTCTCCAGCGCACATGAAAAGGTGTTCGACAGACCTGCGATCCCACTCCATCAATGCTCAGAATTTTATGATCACAATGTGAGATCTGTGCCTGTAAAACTTTCTGGTCTGCGTCCTATTCCCAGTCTGATCAATCGGATCATCAATCACACCATTCTGCCCAAGAGTGGAAATTTCGATGCCATCAGAGGGCATGTCTGGAATCTGATTCACTATATCTTGACTGGCACCAAATTTGATGTGATTGACCTCATGATTCGAGAGATGGATGATTCTAAGAATGACAGGAGCCGAAGGATCAACTTTGCACCTTACATCATGGCTCTCATCATTCACAAGACCAGACCATTTAGAGGTGGCAAGGGAGGAGTTCACAAGCCATACAAGCCTCGAGAGAAGCCCCCAATCTCTATGCCTCCGTGCCCTAGTGCACATCCTGGAGCTTTCTCCTCTCAGCAGCAGGGGGAGCAGGGGCCGCAAGGGGAAGAGGTGACAATGGCTCAGCTCTATTCTGCGGTCATGGGTCTGAGTGGTAGCATAACTACTCTGACAGACAATATGACCACCATAAGCGGCAATATCTCCTCCCTCACTGAGCAGTTTTCCACTCTCGGTGACCGTATGACAGCTCTTGAGAACACTGTAGCTCCACGCCACTACGAGAGTCGCATCCACCATTGCCGTGACTCTTCTCCTCAAAATCCAGATGCCTAGAAGTGACCCTTTTTGGTACTTTGATGCTAAAGGGGGAGAAATTGGAAAGGAGGAGAAGAAGAAAAACAAGATCAAGCTTTATCTTTTGCTTCCTATTTATGTAATAGACTATGTGGTGTAATAACACTTTGAATGTTTATCATCTTTAATTTATGTGTGATGGACAATTATGTTATGTAATGAATTTTATGCTTCCTTTATATGCAATCTAAAGTTCAGTTCACGTTCATTGTTGCTTTATAAAATTTCAAATATTGTTGTCATTTGCTTATCATATACTCTTGAAATTCATGTTTATCAAAGCCCCAATATATTTATTGTTCATATGTGCAACTTAAACTCAATTTCATCTATGCACATATTGAGGGGGAGTATTTCAAAAATAATTTTAGAAAGAAATTGAATCACTTTAGACTTGCAATAAAATGAAAGATTCAATTCTCCTTTCAAAAGTCAAAAATCGAGTATGCAACTTATTCTCAGGCAAGTAGTATATTCAAAAATCGAGCATGCTTTGGTGCATATTGAATCAATTTAGGACTATGCATGCAAATAAAAATATGTTTTAAAACTCACTGTGCTCTCTCAGCAAAATCGGTAGTACCGCTGGTTACTGCGGAACTACCGTAGTGTAGTAGTTCCGGCGTGCAAACAGCGGAACTACCGTAGTGCGGTAGTACCGATTTTTGTGCGGTACGTTTTTCCAGAGAGCACCCTTCCGAGGACTTAGACTCAACAGAAATCGGTAGTATCGGATTTTCAAAGGCAGAACTACCGCAGTGCGGTAGTACCGCACGGTACTGCAAAACTACCAATTTTCGATATGTTATTTCCAGAGAGCAACCTGAGAAAAACTTAACTGGCCAGGAATCGGAAGTACTGGAACTAGTACGGTGGAACAACCACAGTGCGGTAGTACTGCACTGACTTGCGGAACTATCGCAGTGCGGTAGTACCGCACTTACAACGGCGGTAGTACCGCTCTGAATTTAAAACGGCTAGTTCTGCACATCTGACATAGTCGTTACTATGTGCTACAGTAAAGTGCGGTAGTTCTGATTTCCCCAATTTTTCAGAATAAAATTTTGCAACAGCTAGTTTTGGTTCGTGAGGGTATAAATACCCCTTCACCTGCCTAAGAGCAGATTGCTGAACTTGCATTTATCATATTTGAGCCCTGGAGCATTCACTCTACTCTCTTTTCTCACTTGAGCATTCATTTTGAGGTCTGGAGAGATTTTTAAGTATATTCATTTCTAGTTGATCCATTTGCACTTAAGAGCCGTCAAGCAAAATCGGTGATCTATTCTCTTGGTGCTTGCCGGCACCTAGACGGCGAGGAAGTTGATTGCGAGGTGACTTCTTCAAAGAAGATTGTGAAGAAGCCTGAGCCGATTTGTAAGTGGTTTAGAGCTCGCCATCTCTGGAACGGAGGAAGAGCTACCACTAGTGATCGAGGAGTGAGGCTTAATTCGTGGAGCTAGTCTAAGGGCGCTTAGGCTTTCCTCAACGTGGACTAGTGAAGACCAACAAGTCTTCGATACTGTGGGAAAACATCGCGTGTCTCATTGTGATCATTTCTTTACCATACTTTAGTATTTATATCTTTATTAAGCAATTTGATACATTGTTCATATTCTATATTGTGCTTGTTAGCTTATGCTAGATTGATTGCTTAGAAATCTAGAATTGAATAAGCTTGGTTCATATAGCATTCTTGTCTTGTGATAAATTGCTATAACTCGTTTACTTAGATAAGATTTTTATAACCTCCTAGTCACCCCCCTCTAGTCGGTTATCCTTGATCCTACAACGGATCAACTGTACTCTCAGGAGCTACATTCACTATTATCTTAGGCATGGGTTCCACTTGCTCTACCTTCGTAGGCGTGCACATAATTTTCTACAGATGCAGCAGCAACTTTACCAACTCATGCTTAGGAATTGGCACCAAATCCCACTAGATCTGTACTACTTCATCTCTCAAAAGTTAAGTCTCACGACTCTATAATCATGCTCTGTTTAATTTAGTTGGGAGATTATTCAACATCAAGATCCCCATTCTAATCTTTCCAACTAATTCCAATAGATTTCTCATATCACAATTATCAAAACCCTCCAAGACATCGACCGGGATTGTAATCAATCAATCACAATGCGAGATTGGTGGTTTTATGGTCATTCATATATTATCCATGGAAATGATAACTCCATGAAGGATTTCTACCCAAAACAATAGATTAACACGCTTCTTAGCATGTCTAAGTTGCATAACTAGGCTCATCAATTGGGACCACACAAAACATATCATTCAACGGGATTCAACAATCTAAATAATCTTAATGACCTACTGTCTCACCAGCATTCTAGGTCCCACTGTTAAGCAGAGATGGGTATGCCCTCCACCACTTCTTATGCAAATACTAAATCCCCATTGAATTCAAATCAATTTCGGTCCCAAGGCATAGCTAAAGTCAATTACTCTCCTCGGTTCTCACAACTGAAAATTCCACATCCTACCATCCAGCTTCTTTAATCACAACCTCTCACATGAGCTTGGCCCAACATTACCGTAACTATTAGATATTGCCCTTTCAGGACAAAAGAAACAGGCCTCAATACGTAAGTTACTCCAAACGTTCGCAGGATCAACTCCCACCGAACAGTGGACTTGCAAATGGAACTACCCATTATCAGCTATATTTCAACAGCTCAAGGAGCCGTTGACCTCAAGGTACTCACTACCCAAAATTAGGGCAAAACAACTCATGAACTACACATCAATACATCTACGCCTCAAATGGCAGCACGACCTGGCCTCTCCAACAGCACGCTCTTTGTCTGTTTTGCATTGCTAAGCAATACAACCATAGCAATGTTCACTTGGACCCACAATTGGTAAATTCAATAATTTGCCAACAACACACAAGCATTTATCTTAAAACATTGCAATTCAACAATACAGTTTGGGAAAGCACATATGCAATACAAGTCCCAAACCCCATCCTACTGTGCAGTAAGGTGTGTCAAGCTTAACTTAATTATTAGACCTAAATCACGATTTAGGGAAGTAATTAAGCTAAGTTGACAAGTTATCTTTACCACGGACCTAACGCCCACTCTGATACCAACTGTAACACCCCGACCCTCCACAGGGTCTAAGATACTACCACCACATTGTTACTATCGCATATAGGCGCATTACAAACAGAGTTAACACACGAGAACTATATTAACAGGGGAAACCGTTCTCAAAACGAAAATAGACCTTAACTAGAAAATTTACATAAACCTCTAAACATAAGATTAATCATGATGCTTAGTGCAGGACTAAACCGTTATTCCATATATGCAGTGCAAAAGGAACTACTCCTAAATCCATGATTACCGTCACTCTGGATCACCCTAAAAAAACAACAAAGCAAGGGTGAGTCCGAAGACTCAACAAGCACACAATAAAGCAGTACACCAATCCTTATCTGTAACTATAATCCAATTCTACGGTTGTAAGCTGTAAACCATATCTACTATGACCTGTAAAGCCAATCTACTGTAATTGTAAATTGCTCGGTTTTTCTCAAAAGAGATGTGATTTTTGGGTTTTACATTTGTGGGTACTTTGGGTTGAATTCGTGCTATATTCTAGCTTACTATGATATATGAGAATTCATCCTAGGTCATCTAAACCATCTAGGACTTACGAGCAAGAGCAGGTCAAAGTTTTCCTCTTTTATCCAGTTTTGGAGCACCCTTCTTTGGAATAGAAAAAGGTTAGAACCTTGGTAATGATTTGGATCAACTGATCAAAAATTACATAGATCATTAATTGGAATAGGTTTCTGACATCCTAAAAAAAATGTGCATGTAAAGTTCTAAGTCATTTGGTGTGACACCTGGGCCAGAAACTCAAAAACTTCTTTTAGACCATGCCTAAATGGATAGGATCTTGTCTCTAGGAGATATGTCAACATTCTTGGCATCAGAAAAGCTCAAGAGAAAAGAAATCCAAACAAGGAAGCCAAGAAAATCAAAGACACATAAGGGGATCTACGGTACAATTCACTTAGGCAAATTTTGGATGTGCATTTCACCAGGAGATATGTCCACCTCGTATACATTCTTGGCACCAAAAAAGCTTAAGAGAAAAAGAAATCCAAATAATAAAACCAAGAAAATTAAAGGCGCGTGAGGGGATCCATAGCACAACTTGGGCAAATTTTGGATATTCATTTCACTTGAAGAGAAATATTTTATGACTAATCCATCAAAATAGCAGAACTCTAAACCTAGAGGACACACACACAAGGATCGAACACAAGAAAACCTTAACACTCAAGTTCCTCACAAGACTAAACTCAACACAAGGTTTATATAGTGGATGCTCCTCACGTCTTACTTAACTCTTACAATCAGTCCCTTCTTAGAGGATCATACCACTTACATATGGGAAAACCAGATAACCCACACACAAACGGGTTTTACATTCTCACATACTTGCACGCTTTTTAAAGCGCAACTTCTAAGGTTCCGCAAGCTCGATAAGATACTCCATCCATGAAGACATAACCTAAAACCACTTAGGACAGCACCATGGTTTTGCAAATGGCCACTCCACCTAGTTTCGGATAATTTTCCAAATTACCATCCGCCAGTCTTTTCGACAATGCGATGCCTATGACTTGTCGCCAAAATCGTACGCTTGCGCTGAGGCCATCACAACTGAAATGTCCAAATCTTATGGTAGACCAACATCACATCACAGTCTGTGATGCCCAACGCCTTGCTGTCAATATCATACGCCTACTCTGAGGAACATCACCACTTAAAACACACAAGTTCAATTGATATATCACATACAAGCATTGTCTCTTCACGATCCTTGTCTTTCTCTCGTGCTTCTCAGTTTGAGATGTTGCTCCATCCGAACTTATGTGACATGCCATGGTCTCAGGACTCCTTCTGTAGTCTCGGTCCTGTCACTTACCACAACAATCATTAAAGCACCTGCACATCAAAGAATAAAGCAATCGATCCTAGCATAAATGATATGCATTTAACTCTCCATTAATAAACCATATATATGGACACACGCCATGACTCACACATGCATGAACTCCCCTATGACTAACACTGCACACTACCTGCCATGACTAACACTCAAAACCACAAAACAAACTTCACTCAACTCAACTCAGCAGGGTCGATCTTTCCGTGGCTAGCAAGCCGGTCAAACCACCGCCAGAGGTCAGTCTGACTACATGCTCCTAGCGGTCAGACCCCCTGGCCAGGTCAATCTGGCTCAGACACAAGAACAGCATAACCAAAATTCAAATTCTCAAAAAACAAACTCAAGCATTGAAAGCGAGACATAACCAATGTCAAATACTCATCACTCACATATGGTTGCCACCACATGGTCTTACAATCTCCCCCTCGATGAGTAATTTGACAAACACTCCAAAGGCAAGAATTTGAGTTTGAATTTTGGACTTTTAAAGTGCATAAGTTGCTAGAGCCACTAGTTGTCCAGATTTAAGAGAAAGCAATAATATGACTACAGTGGCGAGATATGGAATGGTGCTAAGACCAAGAAAGAACAAGTTTTCAACAAAAGCTCCATGCACACCTAAAACATCTCAAATAGCACAATCTAGCTCATGGTCCAAATAAAAGAACAATTATTCATCAAGACCATTGTCATAGCAAGATAAAGCACAAAAGAACAAATAGGAACAAACACAATACCACTTGACAATAAAAGATCAACAATGACCCAAAATACATTTTTCTCACATTTTGCTCTAATGCAACCTCACAAAACTCATTCTCCCCATTTTTAACCTTTCTAAGCATTCTTCCCTTTAGAAAACCATTCTTCCCCAATTTGAATATTTTCACCCTTTTTGACTTCAACCAAAATTTGCCTTGATCTTTCTCCCTCTTTTGGCAAAATAGTCATCAAGGGCAAAGGGCAATGCAAGCTCATTACCACTCCCCCTCAACTGATGCATGAAAACACTTGTAAACAATAAGGGAGTAAAAAAGAGTATGTATGCATGAATGAAAATGCACATCCCAAGCTTTACTATGACCATCACAAGAAAGAGGCTTAATAGAGTGGTCTAGGTCATCCAAAACTTCCCTAAGTTCATGCCTAGTACAATGATAAGCCGTCTTATGAGAAAGAATTAGTGAGATCAGTTTTTTCGCACAAAAGAAATCATTTTTTTTTATCAAACTAGGCACTAGTTCAATGAGCAAGACCTGCTTTCCAAAAGAACTAGCAAAGCACTAAATAAAACTCAATATAAGATTCAATATTCAATAGTGCATTTTTGATATGGCATATATTATAAAATGATCACTAAAGAACAACTAGTCAAAATATCCATCTTAGCAAACTTAAAAGATACCAATTGCAGAAATTCATACCATTTGTGAAATTAAGTTCAGGTTGACAATTTAAGCTAGCAAGGCAAAAATTTAATTATACATATAAAAGCATGTGCAATACCATGTATTCACGATGCAAAAAGGAAGTAATAACTAAAACTCCTACTATCTACAAGAATTACTATAAATGAAAAACAAGAACTAAAACCTAAAAGCAAGAAAAAGAAAAATTCTTGCAAAAAGGAAAATGTCTTCACCACATAGTCTTTAGCCCAAGGAACACACACTGTTAAAGAGCGAATCTACCACACTATCCACCTCACTACTAGAAGCTAGTGAAAGTGGAAGCAAGCTAAAACTACAAGCTAAACCTAGATAAGGTAAAAGATGCTAGAGAACCTAGTAGAAAAAAGAAGTGCCTAAGAAAGACACAAAATAGAAAGAGTGACTCTCAGCATCCTAAACTGACCTAAAAACCCAGACACACCCAAATACTATGCAATACTAAATACATAAGCAAGGAATTAACAAAGCTCAAGCAAGGACATGCACCACATAACTTGGCAATGTGATGTAGTTGATATAGTCAAAACTGAACAAGCCGCATCATGAGAAGTACTGGATGCCTAACAGTGAGGTAGGAGACCCAAAAAGACTGACTTGATCCATATGATCTCCCCTCACCAGTAAAGCCTACATCAAAGAGACAAAAGAAGCATGTACTTCAGTATTGTGATTAGTTATATAAGAACAAGGAATCCAGTACTGAGACACATGACTAGCAAGAAAACTCTAAAATATAGGTTAGCATGATATGCAATAGCATGCAACCTAGAGCTACCAAAACCCCTCTCAAATCCTCGCCATGGACCTAAAAGATGAAAATCCTATTTAGGGGCAACTCTAGACTAAAACCCACTCTCTTGGAACCCAGAACCACGCCGCTCTCTAAAGCTACTAAAAGAATCAAAGAACCCATCTACAAAGTGGGGTCTAGAGACAACTCTAGCGACACTAGTTAGGCAGGACTGATTCTAAAAGCTCCTTAATGCTCTAGCACAGTCACGACGCAGTTTCTTGACTTGCCTAGAATAGAACTCTATGATATGGCCATTCTTCTCGCAAAATATGCAATGGTATTTGACCTTGGAACCTAGAATCATGCCGCTCTCTAAAGCTACTAAAAGAATCAAAGAACCCATCTACAAAGCGGGGTCTAGTGACAACTCTAGCGATGCTAGCTAGACAAGACTGATCCTAAAAGCTCCTTAATGCTCTAGCATAGTCACGACGCAGTTTCTTGACCTGCCTAGAATAGAACTCTACAATGTGGACATCCTTCTCACAAAAGATGCAATGGTATTTGACCTTTTAAGCTATCGTACCTGCTAAATTAGAAAAACCTACATTAATAGGAGACTGGGCAAATCCTACAGATTTGAACACAAGCTTAGTAGACTCAGGATGGGTAACCTCAAATTTTCCACTCTCAATTACACTCATTGCTTTAAGAGCATGACTCTAGAAATGCTCATAGGGGTTGAAACCTAAGCCTCTACTGGCTTTGCTAACCTTGAAATGATCTAGAATCAGATTTAAGTTCTTTTTTCTACTAGAGAACTTCTCAAAGGTTCCTGCAAATAATCATTCTCCTTGGCAAGGGTAACATAAGACTCACAAGGTTGGCTCTTAACAGTTCTAGCGTATCTTTCTTTATGCACAACCACCTCTAGCTTCAAAGCCTCACAACACATAAGATGCATTCTTGACTCTACACAACTACTAATCAAATTTAACTCTAAAAGACTCATGCATGGCATCCAAATCTTGTCCAATTTTAGCACAAAATGCACAAACTATTGGAGTAATAAAATCAATATTTGAAGCATCAGCAGGAGCAATAGATTATTTATCCTTTTTTCTTTCAACAACTTAGTGATAACTTTAATTTTATAATTGAGCTTAGGGCAAGTATCACAAGGTTCAAATCTAGCAAGATTAAGCTTGTCAGTTAATTCTTTTAATTTTTGTTCCCTAAACTTACAATGGGCAAAAGAATATTCAAGACTGAATTGAATCAATTTTTTAGTTTATAATGCAAATTTCCTTTTCAATTCATCACAATTCAAGTATGAAAATGCAGTAGCTTTAGAAATATTCCCAGCTCCTAAGCAACTAGAAGATGGACTAGCCTTGATATCAAGAATTTCAACGCATTTTCTAGTTGTCCTAGCAAAGATAACTTAGAAGATCTTAATTTTTCAATTGTAGAATGCAAAGTAGGACAATTATAACAGTTATCAAGATCAGGAATAGTAGCTCTAAGCCTATATATTTGCAACACTAGGAGCTCATTTTTAGCTTTAAGCTTATCATTTCTTTTTACCAATCGTTCTAAGTGCTTGATTTGCTTAACATGATCAGCTACCAATTCATTGTATTTGAGCATGTGAGAGTCAAAGGAATCTACCTCATCATCATCCTCGGTGTAGGGATAATCCTCATCATGCTTGCTATGGGAATCAACATCGCTAGCAGCCATGAGGCATAACCCAGTGAAGCCAACTGACTTCTCCTTCCTTTGCTCCTCCTCATCGCTTGAGGTGGTAGGATCAGCATCACTTATATCTCGACCATTGAAAGCTATGAGCAATGACATGGTGGCCTTCCTAATGGCATCCTTGTTCTTGAAAAGTTGACAAGGCTTCTTGTTGTAGTCCTTCCTCTCACAATCATCTCCATCCCTGTTCACAAGGTTAGAATATCTAGCACGAATATGACCCATCTCACCACACTCAAAGCATACAATTGGACCTCCTCTTCTACGCTCTCTTGCTTTGTGATAGGCACAAGCAAATCGGCTAGTGATAAAGGCTAGATCATCTATGAGATGGCTCTCAAATTGCTTATCACTCATGGCTTGAAAACAGGACAAAGAAAAGTCGAAAGAAGCATTCTCACAAGAAATACCATTCTTGATAGGATCAGTCACAAGAGCTATCATCTGTGGACTTTTGGACTTCTTGGCTATGACGCCCATCTCATGGGTCTTAAGGCATGAATATAGCTTATCCATAGTCATAGTTTCCAAGTCTACCTTGTCACTGATGGATTTAACTTTCATCTCCAAAACACTTATGTCAAGAGTACTCAAAGCATGAGCCGCAATATCAGCATCTACATAGGTCACAACAACAAACCTCAGATCACTTAGAATCTTGTGGAATCTACAAAAGAATGAATCAATGGACTCTTCAGGATCCATCTTCAACTTCTAGTAGTCCCTCTTGAACTGAGTCTCATACACTTTCTTAATTTCTAACATTCCCTCATGGTAATCAGATAGGGTCGTCCAGATCTCATGTGCGGATGCAAGATAAGCTACTTGATTAAATTTAGATCTTCCTAAGCCTTCGATCAATAAGTTACATGCCTTAGTATTTACCTTAACCTTAGCTAACTAAATAATATTGAGGATTATGTCATCGCCAGGCATAACAAAAGGATTTTTTACTTTATTTTAAATGGCTAAGCCTTGAGTCTCAATGTACATTGCCATCCTTATCTTTCAATAGGGATAGTCAGCCCTATTAAAGATAGAAGGCTTGTTGTGATATCTCTCTGACTCCATTACTCAAGATCGGTTAATATCAACCAAAGAGCAACCTCGCTGTAATACTACTTGTAGGATCGAATATAGCGAATCAGATGAGAGGTGAATGTGAGAGGTGAATGACTCTCCCAAAATCTTTCTCCAAATATTGATAACAACACACATTGGAAAACCAAATTCATACTCTTTATCAAATCCCTGAGCCAAGAAATGCAAAATCTTGGAAGTTCAAAATCACACCAGTCAGACCTCTAGCTAGAACCAATCAGACCTCTAGCTAGAACCAATCAGACTTGATGTTCCCAACGGTCAGGCCTATGGCTGAGGGTGATTAGACCAGAAGCTTCACAACAGCTAGACTGCTATGAAATAGGAGTAAACCTTTTGCACCACACGTAATAAATAATAGCTTAGCTAATCACTTTGTATTCGGGTTTAATCTCTTGTTAAATCGCTTTAGTTAATTCCTGATTAGAGTTTGCCATGGAAATGTTAAATGTTTGCATTGGACGTGGTCAGTTCTCTTTTTGCTTGAAGTAGAGAATAAGGTTCTCTTATCAGTGCAGAATCCATATGTAGATCTTATGTAGTTCGCCACTGGTTATAGTGTGTTCTTGAGCTCTCATGGGCGTAGAGCCCTAAGTTTATTCATGTTATGGTGAGCCGTGATATGGTATCAATTATCTTAATGCAATTTACTCTATATATGTTTATTGCTCCCTATCTGTACTTGTATAAACAGAGGAGGTGCTACCAAAATTTTGAATAGCAGCACCCATTTGAGATGGTAAGTATATGTAGTGGTAGCATCTTGGGCTCAGAGATTGGGCTGGGGCGTTACAAAGCGCTTATGTGCAAACAATGTGTTTAGTCTTCCATCACATCCTGTAGCTCGTCGGGCAAGTAAAACTTCAATCTCGTCCGCGCTTCTGTTTTCTCTACCGAAGACGTTATTTGGTTGCAGCGACTAGGTTTATGCTGGATGCCTAAATGCCATTGATCAACCCAGAAGCTGCCTGAGGCCATCAAGAATCTGCTCCCTCTTTGAAGGATTCATCTGTGCAAAGTATTCAGTAATAAACACATCAGAGACATGAACGTATAAACAGAAAAATATGCCAATTTGGGCTAAGTTAAAAAGAAAAAAAGAAGCAAAGCTTACCTTGCCAAGAAGGATCGAAAGACCGTTCGGTAAGGCTTTCACGTCTGAACTTTCAGCAAGATGCGAAAACCATTTGGATACTCTTTCAGCTTTCAAATCCTCAAGATGGTTCTCGTAGTTCTTGGGATTATCTTTCCAAGCAAAGAAAGCTTCATCATCATTCCACTTTCCACTATCTCCTTCAGATTCCTTGGAAGCCAGATACCAATTCTTGATAGACTCCAGCGCTGATTTGTGGGACAGCTGCTCACCAGCAGCTTCTCTAACTTCCTTGGCAAGTGCATCCTCAGCAACCCTCCTTCGCAATCTCCTATAGAAGAAGGCCCGAGACTCCTCCCAATCAACAACCTTACCGATCACACCTTTGGCGGCCATTCTGGCAGAGGTGTCATGCAATTCAGCAAACCGTGTAGCAACCTGAGTATATATAGGCATCAGCTGCTTGATCCGAACGATCATACTCCTCCGAATGGTCTCCATTTCAGAGAGGCTAGCATTTTCTTTCTTCATGTCTTTGAGCCTAGCATTAAGGCCGATCAACTCAGGGTCTAGCCTTAGCATGCAATCTTCCAGTTCCTTTGGCCTAAATTTGATCTCAACCAATCCTTCTGGCTCAAGCACATTCCCTTTTGCAGTCCTCTCAGCATACATCTCAATGTGCTCAGGATTGATCTTGCTGTCCACCACAACCCATGCACCTCCACGTAGCTCTCCAGCCGATGGGATATACACAAAAGCAGGCTGCTTATATGTCCTCAGATTCTCAACAATCGTAGAACCAGCCTGAAGGATTCCTTCAAACAGATCCCTTTGCCCTCCAGAAAAGCCTCTCCAGTTAGCAAGGATGAACAATGGGAGCTCTTCACGGTTGAAATCCAGCAATGCCTGAGCTGTTTTTGTGGCAGAATCTGGGAACCACACCTGTCCTGCTTGAGGGACTACACGTTCAGCAGAATCAAGCTGACCTGGATCAGCAGGAATGACTTGCATCATTGTCTGGGTTTCCACAGCTATGACACCAACTGGAATTCCACCAAGCTTTGCTCTTCCGGTGATAACAGTTTTTGCCCAACCTTCTAATGTTTCCACGAAGCTTTCTTTGTCAAACATACCGCCCAACCACTTGCCTTGGGTATCCTGAATGCCACAGATGGCTGCACGGGCATCACATGAATTCTCGGGGAAGTATGTTACAGGTCTATCCGGTGGGTCAAGAGTTTTCATAATAGGAAGAGGACCACCAACATAGGGAGGAACATAGCTGAGCCATTTCAAAATAGCAGAAACACCTTCAAGATCATCTGATACAGTCAAATGGACGACTCCGTTTGTAGCCATGATTTTGGGGCCACCCAGTTGCATATGAGAGCTGTATACCTCCCGCCCCAGCAGCTTGTTCAGCGCAGAAAACCCAGTTAAAATAATTGGTTGATCAAGACGTTGTATACACCTCATGCCTAACCGAGCAAGATAAGCCCCAATGCCAACAGCTCGTCCAGTCACGAACGTCAGAGTAAAGATCTCCCTATATGCCTTAGAATAGGCACTGGCTATGGCACCACTTCCATGTAGATTCTCACAACCGAGTCCATCCTCTTTCCCAACAATGGTATCAACAACCCATCTGGTTTCTCCGCTTTCTAGTTTCAGCTCATGGGCTATAACTGAAGAGCTTAGACGTGAATAATCTTGTTCAGTGAGGTAAATGTAGTGAAAACCACGTTCAGGACTCTGGTCATCAAACCACCCAACATGGAAGCATGACTTTATTTCCTCTGCTACACCGAGCCTAGCACCAGCAGTTGCTGACAAGTAGATAAGAGGAAGTTTCCTCTGACAAGCGAGATTAGTAACAGCATCGAAGAATGCATCTTCTCTAGGACCAAAGGACCCAGCTTTAAATGTCACATCATTTGCAACAACTATAATCTCCCGGCCACCTGGAAATTCTGGTGTGGAGAGCTTCATGCTCCAAGCAATAATGCCAATATCATTGAAACCTGGAGGACGCTCAACTGGAACCAAAGGAGTACCCCATGCTCCAGTTGAATCAACAAATATAAGCTCTCTCACTTTAGCATACCACTGACTATGCTCATTTGCTTCTGCAACACCAGAGATACTTGATTTCCATGACTTCTTCAATGCAGTTTCAAATGCCTGCGGACAGATTATTACAAATCTCAGTAGATCTGGTCAATCATGATAACCAATGTTAGAGAAAAAAAACGAAAATGGAAGAGACTCACCAATGGGAAATCATAGCAGTACGTAGTTTCATTTTTCCTAGCAGAGTAACGCTTGAGGTCAACAGCATCCAAAGGCTTGTATGGCTCATGCAATGCAACGCCATGCAAAGGACCAGCTGTGGATGTGACAGAGTGGTAGAAAAGCTGATGTGTATTGGAGTCCTCCACTTCTCGGTAAATCTGGAAGCCAAAAGAAATTGAGCATAAGAGTATTAAAGTGTAAATGATATTTAAAAATTCTTCATAAAACATTTTTAAAAGCAATAATTGAGAGAGTAGCCATGGCATTCATGAAGAGTGATGGAGCATTTTCTATCCACTAAGTAAGCTAAAGAAAACATGTATGATGGTCTGTGATGGCTGTCAACTTATATTCGTATCAGAGGTATTTGTATGAGGTAGCATTCTTTATAACATTTACTGAATTGTAAATGCTATTGCTCATATAGTAGTGAAATAGCTAAAGAACTTACATCAACAGTGCAGGTGTGACCAGTTACATTGGTAACGACAACTCTCCAAGCACCATTAGCTTGCCCATCACAATCCAACCATAGCTTCACTTCCCACTGGCACACAAAAAGGCGATGCATCCTGACCCCAACATGTTCATATATATTCAAAACCATATGCTTCAAAAGTGTGCATGCAGTTGCTACATCTTGACCCACTTCATCCATCATCCTGGCACAATGAGAAAGCATGAACGAAGTGAACAACTATGAGTAAATTTAATGCAATATATTTGTATGAGCAACATAAAGAAATAAGATGTTTTGACTGACCATGAAAATGGAATTAGATCAAACAACTGTTGTTCTCTCAATATGCACAGATACATGTGTGAATGGCATGACCTCACAGCCTCATTATGAGCGTGTAGCTCTATTTCTTCTAGCGCTGCCATCAATGATCTGAGTATGCTGTTTGATGTGAATGATGATGAGGCTTGAGCACAGCCTACTTCATTGTCAATACCTCCTGACAAAAACCCATTGGTCGCACTTGGTTGTCTGACTATGGTACGAAGAAACATCCTCTGGTTATTTGATCTCTGATCTTTCTTGTTCTTGACAAGTGTGTAAATATGCCACTGGCGATCACGTGATGGAGTGTATTTCACTTCATTGTAACCTTCCAAATTCACTTTGTCCTGTATTTACAGACAAGTTGTTAGAGGTACTGGTATTGTTGAAGAGAACTTTACAATTTTGTTTAAAAAAATGAATATAGCTACGTACCAACTCAAGGAATGTGGACAAAGGAGGTTCCACATGGCGGAGCATTGGGTCCTCCTCATAATATAGCTTGTCAACTGACCATTGGAAGGAGTGGCGCATTGGCGACCGCCCTTCATCTCTTTGGATAATGCAGCTGACAACCCTAACACCAGCACCATTGAGATGTGATGTTATAGTGTTATCCTTCAAAATCTTGGAAAGTTTGTTGATCCTTTCTTGAGCTTGATCCTCATCACCACTACAAAGAGAAAACAGAGTGAAAGAGGTAAGTAAACAAAATCATGAAATTCACCACCAGGTCATAGAATCACTCTTGTGATATTTTATGTTTTCATCAAAATATTCACATAAGGATACAGAGAGTAAACGAACCTGTCTTGAAGAGTACTCATTTGATTGTTGATACCAACCAAAGCAATATGAAGCATGTTGCCATGGTTAGAACCTATGGGATTGCCATTTGAGGCATTTCCAACACCTGCTCTGTAGTGTGAAGTCTCCTTCAATGCAGCTTCAATTGCAGTTGATAGAAACTGAAGAGACTTGATTACAACCATGACACCCCATCGCTTGTCAATGGTACTATCTACTTGCTGCTTTAGAGACATAGTATCTTGCACAATTCTTTGCTCCATATGCACTTCAGAGAACTCCCATGAGGCAATTAGACCAAACCTGTGCCATTGCATCCGGATACTGCCCCTTACGAGATAAGGCTGGAGGATGATTGTGAGTTAGACGACATAAATTTGTTTTTATCAAGACAAGAGTGAAGTAGTTGGTAAATTCAGTGATACCTGATACAATCTACGTATGTATGTCTCAACCACTCTCCGCTGAAGAGTAAGATCGCTGTGATCAAACAAAGCCACAAGGGCGTCCTCAACTGCAAGTGGGGCACATACTAAGTCTTCCATCCTCTCATTGATGGCCATCTTCCTCCTAGGTGTTGACACCTGCTCTCCTTCCTCGGTAAACATCTCCAGCTCTGAAAGGCTTCTTGCTATGCTTGTGCGGAGTTCACTCAATTTAGTGTGCTCAAGAAGTTGGCTTGCTTTAAGTGCCAGCTAAATCAATTACAATATATTATATCATTTCTCTAGACTATAGCATGTGCATGATAAATAGAATTTAGATCATTCAAACTCTTCAATTTTACCTCAGAATATGTTGTATGGTTCAGGGCAGAGAAGCGAATCAACTGGACCCTGTAAGCAGATGGATTTGGATAGACCAATGCTTCAATAAGTCGTAGTATTAATTTATTTTTGTTTCTCACACCCTTCAAAGAAACACAAATTGTCAGCCGCACAATGCCGTTGCATATCAAGTAAATCAACAAATCACACCACACAGACATTACCTGGTGGGAGAACACAATGTATACAACCTTCTCAAGGTCTTTTGCATGTTGAAGTCGTAGACGTTCTATCACATCAGACTGAAAATGCAAAACGAGAAAACACAAATATGTTTAGCACATTTCAGTGAGCAAGTCAGCACGGAACAATCCTTACGAAGTTATTATAAAGAGTTACCTGAATGTTATCACTGAAGAGTTCTTCGACAGACAGATACTCCTCAAATAGAGACATGACAACAACATGAGCATGGCTTTCTCTTCCACCCTCATATGACTTGACCAGGCTCATAAGTGGCTCCACAAGCCTCTCATTGGTAACCCTATCCTTCTCGGAACAGTATGCAAGATTTGCCTGCAGTAATGGTTTTGTAAGGAAACAACATAATACCCAAAAAGAAATGATCCAATTAACAGTCTCAAACTGACCTCAATAGCTCCCCTTAGCAACTTGGCAGGGAAATCCTTGCTCTTCCGGAAGTCAGGATTCAACTCATACTCCTTGTACTTACCATCCAACTGAGTATATGCAAATTAATTAGATATTTGAGATGCAGATACAATGAAAGAACAATAAATAACATGGCATGTAACATAAAAAAATAACTAGAATAATTAATCACCTCATTCCTAAGATCTTTCGGGAGCCGTGTCGCCAAAACAGACATAAGTTCTTGCCACTGTAGAAAAGGGAGCTCAGGGCTGTCTAGGCAGTTTAACAAATCTTGTACAACCTGAAAAAAAGGCATAGTCAGGAAATATAGATTGAACATAACTCAAAGACCAGATCATTTTCCAAGATGGAATAGTTAGCCAGAAACTAAAAAATTAGTTTTTCTTCGTAGATGAGAATAATGACAAGGAGATAGAGAAGGGGAAAGAAAATTGAAAACACAACTATATTCTGAAAGTTTGCAATGTCTTACTTCATTAATATTATGTTCATATCCTGCAAGGATCATGTGTGCAGAATTTACACTTGCAGCAAATATTTGGTGAACTTTGCCAGAAACAGCAGTAGGAGGTCCCAGTTTTGGAAAGATGCCGTCAAATGGTTCAGCTCTCCTCACAGAAGAGGGGTCATCAAGATCCAACCTTGCTATCAGGTCATTTGCCTGCAAAAAAAACACAGAAATTTCAGTTATTACTTTTAAAAGATTCATGCATGTTACTTGCCTAAAGTAATTATACCCAGAATGTACACACAGTGCTGCGTATTTGCAAGCAAGGGAGAGAAAAGAATAGAGAGAAACGAGTAAAACCTGCATGGCCTGACCCTCAGGCATGCCAAAGTGAATGACACCAGAGGCAGGCAGTAACAGTGGCATGCACATCTTCATCACCTCCACCTCAGCATATGGTGTATCAGCATCCACATGAGAGCCATCCGCGACCAAGAACCGAAGAAGTTTGCAAGGTGTATCAGCCAACAACTTGGAAGGATCGTGTTCTTTCTGTAAAGTACCATTAAGAGGAAAACTTAATTTATGTATTTTCATACAATCCTGTACTACTTAGTCCTGCAATTAAAATTTCCCATAGTGAGGATTTCTTTAATGAGGTCTAATAGTATAACTTTTGTCTAGATCTATGGTAATGTGGACATAAAAAGTATTCTTTTTAGTATAAACATGAAAGCGCCCTTGATGGGGAAAATGGAGTTAAGTTTTATAGTTAGAGGTGTTCGAGAAAAAAGTTTTATAGTTAGAGACCAAGAAGAGAATAGGAACATAGATATCTTCACCTGTAATAAGCATGTTCTCCCATTGATGAGAAGGCGTGTACCAGCAGCCTCTGTCTCCGCATAAATTACATGACTGTTTCCATCCAACTGAAGAATTTACAATTAAAGATTGATCAGATCCTTTTCAAATAAAAAAATCATACTCATATATCATCTTTGTATAAAAACTTGTAGAGTGGGAAATATTTACCTGCATTAAGAGCCCGCCATCTCGCAATGAATGTATCTCTGCTTCAATCTCTGATCCATTCATTCTTAATTTGTAGCTACGGGGTCCACCTCTTACTGTCTCAATCTACAGCAAAAATTAATCATGAGCAACTGTGATGGAGAACAACTCGATTGGATGGCTATGGCATGGATAAGATTTAAAAAGAGAATAAATCACAGATAATTACCGTGTATTTGCTCCCCTCTATATTTAGAGTAACAGTCAAATTGACGAGAGAGATGTGCTGCAAAGGGAAAACAGTTAGACAGGTGCCAAGCTTTTTTATTCAAATAGGAACAAGCATATCTGCAGTAAGGGCATTCATCATACAGTATGATACCTTTGGTGGTATTTGACCTTTGCTGAGATAACCAACATAATCGGTAACAACGCCTGAGCTCCTGCTTGATGCTTCCTGTAACATAAGAAATACAATATTTGAGTTTAGCAATGTTATCTGGCAGTTCATAACTAGTTAATACAACATAGTTCTGCAGTCCAAACAATCATACATATAGAGCTCCTCCAACAACTGAAAGGTACCATGGGGGTCTCTCTGCTCTAACGCGCATAGCTATTCTGCTGTCTAGCCAACCAGTGTGGATCTTATTTTCTCGGTATTCTGTAGCCTGTAAATATGAAAAAGTGCAACATAAATTACACAAAGATAGTAAATGTACCATGTAAACAGAGATCATTTACTGTGGGGTTATCTTACATTCAAGAGATCCACTGTGTAATCAACATTTGTGCGTATCTCTCCACGAATTTGGATTTCTTTTAACCCAAGTACCATATTGGCTACAGCCAACGACCTAGATTCCCCAAATGCAAAAACATGTCCTGCAATAAAATGATACTGTATTTAAACAAAAGCATCAAGAGATATTGAGAGGGAAGGAAACAAAAATGGGAGGTGATTTCATGCTTTCCTAAATAGTGAATTGCACAAATATTAAAGTACCTCTAAGGGTGGATTGATGCTATTTACCTCTTGGTTGTACTTTAAGATTTGTACATATCTATAGGAGTGGAAAGTATGAAATCACTCCTCAACAAAAAATTATGTGATATTACTTACCAAACTGGGAATCAGAAAATTCATGAATTGCTCCTCCAGACTGAAAATAAGAAGAGGACAATTCACGTCAGTTTGCCTCGCGACAAGATATATATTTTAGCCAGGAAATTTATCGAAACCAGAAACAGAAAAACTCAAGAGTAATAATAAGCTGCGCCTGCTGTGACGTGTGATATAAAGGAACCATTATGGATGGATGTATACTTGCCTTAACGGAGAAATAGGCCCACACATTTGGTTTGCTTTTAAAGTTTAGCTCTTCCACTCTTCCACTAGTAGGCTTAAACCCATCATCTGGATCCTCGCTGGTAACTCTGACTGCTACACAATGACCCTTTGGCCTTACAGATTGTGCTTTATCCAAATCAAATTTAGTTGCAACAGCTGATATTTTCTTCCAAGCGTCGTAACCACCTCCATGTTCCATTCCATAAAAGCGTCGGATCTCTGCAATGATCCTTTTATTTGTCAGTAAGAAGGGAAAGAGATAATCTCACCAACCATCAAGTTATCAAGTACAAAAATTGACATACCTGGAATTTTGTAGAGGGGTATGCCCATTCCTACTACAACTTGAGCTGCAGGCAAGTTTATTTCAGCTATCCATTCGGTCACAGGGTGTTCTACCTGCAATCGTGGATTAAGCTCCAAGAAATAGTATTCGCCTGTTTCCATGCTGTACAGATATTCCACTGTAGCAGCACCCACATATTGCACACATTTGGCAAGCCGCCTTGCTGCCTGTTCAAGCTCTTTGACCGTCTCTGGAGGAGCAACTGTGATTGGCCCCTCCTCAATAATCTGGTGCAGAAGTATATGGTGAAAACTATTGTTTCATGAATCATAAAACAAATATATTTTGGTAAAACTAGGTGCCAGAAGTCTGATTTGTTTCTTTTCTTTGTCTTGCATTAGTTAATATATTTTTGTGGTTATGAAAAAACACATTAGCATTAGTTAATATATGTTCAATAGCATTTTTACGGCAAAAAAAGATGCCTAATGAGTGGCGGAGAAGTACATTAGTACCAATTTTCAAAAATAAAAGAGACATTCAAAGTTGTACTAACTATAGAGAAACTAAACTCATGAGACACAATGAAGTTTTGAGAGCGAGTAATTGAGCATCGTTTAAAAATAGTGACTACCGTAACGAAAAACCAATTTGATTTTATGCCTAGGAGGTCGACCACAGAGGCTATTTTCTTAACACGACATTTGATAGAGAGATATAAGAAGCAAAAGAAGGATCTTCACATGGTGTTTATTGACTTGAAGAAAGCTTATGACAAAGTACCAAGAAAAGTCATGTGGTAGGCGCTCCAAAGGAAAGTCCCAATAAAGTATGTTACTCTAATCAAGGGTATGCACAAAGATGTTGTGACCAATATTAGAGCATGTGGTAGTGACACAAATGACTTTTCCATTAAAATAGGACCACCAAGGGTCAGCGCTGAGCATATATATTTTTGCCCTGGTGATGGATAAGATCACGCAGGACATACAAGGAAATATCACTTAGTGTACACTTTTCGCTGATGTTGTAGTATTAGTTGATGAGAGTAAGACAAGTGTTGATAGGAAACTAGAGTTGTGGCGGAAGACTTTAGAATTGAAGGGTTTTAAACTTAGTAGGACTAAACTGAGTATATGAGGTGTAATTTCAGTGGTGCTAGAGTAGGTGATGAAGATGTTAGTCTAGATGGACAAGTAGTACTTAGGTTGGACATTTTTCGATATTTAGGATCGATACTATAGTGAGACAATGAGATTGATGAAGACGTGAGCAACAGGATAAAAACAGAGTGGGTGAAATGGTGCCAAGTATCGGGTGTCTTGTGTGATAAATAAGTCCCACAAAAGTTAAAAGGTAAGTTCCATAAGACAACGATTAGACCTACGATGCTATATGGAGCGAAATGCTATACGATTAAAAGATAACATGTATAGAAGATAGGTGTAGCAGAAATAAGAATGCTGCGGTAGATCTGTGGTCACACAAGGCAGGATCAAATCTGGAATGATGACACATGTGATAGGGTGAAGGTAGCACTAATTAAAGAGAAGTTTATCCAACATCGCTTGAGATGGTTTGGACATCTCGAACAGCAGCCTTCTGAGGCACCGGTACGTAGTGAAATTTTAAGACGTACCGAAAACATAAGAGGCAGAGGTCAATCAATACTTGGGAGGAAGTAGCTAAAAGAGACTTAAGATATTAGAATGTATTCAAAGAGTTGGCTTTAGATAAGAGTGCATGAAAATTAACGATCCACATATTAGAACCATAAGAAGAAGGTTTAAGGGCGATGTTTTAAGCTCTCGGTTCAGACTGTAGGATGCAGGGCTTAAGAGTTTTAGCCTTGTAGGTTTTATTACAAGGCTATTGTTTCTTTGACTTTAAAGAGGTTTTATTCTATCTTATCTCAATTTGTTTGGGACACAAGGTTTTGTTGTTATTAGTTATGAAATAGCATTGTAACACGGAAACTAGAGCTTTACCATTTTGAGTTGAAATTAGTTCAAGTGCAATACACCGGTTGCTATTAATGCATGCTTCAATTTTTTTTTGGGTAAAGACTAAAATTTTGTATAGCTCCTGCAACATTTTGCTAAACAGTATATGACTGATACATAGCGTTTCCAAAGAAGTTTTATTTCAAGAAAGCTATAGAACTTCTACCAGTACTCAATACACCGATCCACAGCTGAGACTTATTCCAAGAAAACTGACATTGAAAAATGCAATGCTTCAAAAAAAGAAAAACAACAGCTAACCTTTTGGTGCCTTCTTTGAACACTACAGTCTCGACTGTGCAGTGCTGCCACGTTGCCATGCTTGTCACAGAGCAACTGAACCTCCAGATGTCGACTCTACAAAGAAAGAACAAAATGCAAGCTTTTAGAAATATATTGGTACAGAAACACATCTGCATACAGAGAACATTAAATGGTGTTCATGATCATTTTATACCCCTTACCCACCTGAGATCTATATGGTATTGTTGTGGGGATGACCCTCACCGGCATATATTCGGCCTGCTAGGCCGAAAGACCCAATAACGTATGTAAAACATATGTATACCCTTGGAATACTACACTGTACCAGGGACGCTATTGTAATAAGGCCTTGTGGCCATACGTACATACGTACGTACATACATATTCCCTTGGGTTAGCAAGGGAAAGAAGATTGCTCATTTTTCCCATACACTCTGATAATCCTATACTTATTATTTGGTCTGTAGCCACAACAGTTGGCGTCGTCTATGGGGAACAACGAGCAAGCCGCAAGTTTAGAGAATCAATGGCACCCAAGAAAGCGACGGCAGCAACTAAGCGAAAGAGAAGCGTGCTGGCGCTGACTGCCGGGGGTGCGGCCAGTTTACAGGGGCTGACGATCGAGGGTCCGCTCCCCTCGTGGCAACGACACTCACCCACCGTAGGCCACCAACGATCAACGCCGAGGGGAAGAGTCGGCTCGGATGGCGATGTCAAAGTGACCATCGGCCACGATCCAGGCGCCCGCACAAACTCGACGGTCGACGGCGACGCTCATGCCAACACGACGTCTGACTCTGACACCCGCACTGACGCAACCATCGGCAGCGACGCCTGTGCCGGCACAACTGCTATCCTCGACAACCGCCCGGCACGTTTGGCAACACTCTGATAGTCCCATACTTACTGTTTGGTCCGTAGTCACAACAAGTATCATGTTAAAATGACACAACAGAAAAAAAAAAAGGAAAAGCAATGTACTTCAAGCTGTTCTCACCTGAGATGCCACCTTCATAATAAATATAGGTGAGCCAGGGACTTCTCCTTGCACTTGCTTAAACAATGCTCTCACCTCATCATCATTATGTACCTACAAATCCATGTGGATATCATCAAAATCATCTTTGGTTAATCTACAATATTTACATAAAACTTAAAACTTTATTTCTTACGGACAGTGGATATTTCAATATCATCGTTTTGAGGATAATATATCCATATCATTGTGGTAGAGTTAAATTAAAAAGAAGACCAACCTTCCTTATTCCTTTACCGCCACCACCCCATGATGCCTTGATCATGGCAGGATAACCGACAACCTGGCAACTAGCCACTGCTTCCTCTGTAGTGGAAACACAAGCATTCTTATAGATCTCCTCAGGTATTGAATGGCAGCTTTCTGGCGGAACTTTCACCTACAACGCATTTTGATTTAATTTTAAGTAAGCAATATATCAGTGGAGAAAAAACAGGAGCAAAGCTATACAGAAATAAGAGAAGGCATACATGTGATCCACTCCATTGAAGAGTTGGAACTCCTGCTGCTTGCGCAATAAGAGAAGAACCAATCTTATCACCAAGTGCAGCCATCGCGGCTGCTGGTGGCCCAAGAAAAATTATTCCTTTTTCCTTGAGCACATCTGGAAGTTCTGGGTTCTCAGATGCATGACCCCAGCCAGGCCAAACTGCAGAAACCCGAGTTCTCTCTGCTATCTGTGACAGATGAGTTTACAATATTAAATAACAAATTTTCCAGAGTGATGAATGCAGATAAACTAATCCACAAGTAGGCGAAAAAGACCAGGGGGATGATCAATTGTGCTAACCTCCACTATGAGCTGTACATTCGCATGGTTGTTATTATTTGTTCCACCGGGAACTTCTATGAACTGGTCGGCAATTCTTATGTGCTCCGCATTTATCTTCAAGTCCTCTGGAGTTGCCATAGCTACCAAAAGAATCGCCTTCTCATTTCCAAAGGTCTGCAAGGCCCACGTACGGACGCTGCGCATGAACTTGACCGCAGCCATTCCATTGTTGGCAACTAGCACACTGTGTATCGGTGAGTCGCCGCCAAGCACTTTACAGAATTCATCAACCTCAGACAGCAAGGACTGGTGCCTCAAATTAAGCGTCCCGTTCAGTATGCAGTTCATTTGGTAGGATTCTGCCATTATTGCCCCCCTCTAATCTTCAGACTTGCTGGGAAAAGCATAGAAAAAGAAAATTAGCACATCAATTAGAATCAGCAAAGGACCACATGAATATTGATAGATCGCTACTATATATTGGAAATTTGCATATGCATGTGACGGGCACAATCGCGGGATCACAGATTGTACCCGTGTGCTGGAAGATTGTCCGGAACGCTGGCGGAGTTAGAGCCAGTAGGGCCCGTTGTGTCTCAGTTGAAGAAGGACGCAACGGGAAGAGCAATGTGAAGTCAGTTCAGAGGAAATACGAGGAAGAACCAGAAATATTATTGCCACCCTTTCTGAATACAAGAGCTCTCATTATATAGAACCAATCTACCTTACGTACTAGAACACGTTAAGGCAACTATGATATCTACCACAACTCTTATCTTTATATCCCAATCCTACTCGGTTACGTAACATTAACCCTCTCGGAGACATCTCCCTGACTACCCTGATCAACCGAGTCCGCTTCCGGCTTCCTCCCTGCTCTAGGTCGACGCTGGTATGTACGCCCGCCCAACCGCCCCGGCGGCGACAATGCAACTTTTTTTTTTTTGAAATACATGTTAAAATGACAGAAACAGAAAAGTGACTATTTAACCAGATCATCAAATTTCCCCGGCAACATCGATTCTGGCAAGCAAAACAAACACGTGAATATTGATAAATCACAACTACACTCCCAGTTATTATCAGATATATATTTGAAATTTGCATATGCAACTATTTCTTTTCTGAAATACTACTACATGTTAAAATGACAGAAACAGAAAAGTGACTATTTAACCATACGATCAAATTTCCCTAGCAACAGTCGTAAGAAAAGTCTGTAATTGTAATAGTGAGTTAGTAGCCGCAGAATTAGAACAGCAAGACAACAGATTGTGAATCTCTTTCTAAGCAAGTGAAAAACAGGTTGACTATGTGATCACAAAAGAGTCCACGGTAGAGGTGAGTCCAAGCAGGAGAGATGAATACAGCCCAAACAAAGGGGACCCCGATTCCGGCATGGCAACAAACCAAACAGCAAGCACCCAAAAGTCCAAAACCAGACTAAAAAGGGAAGCTATGGCCTTTCCTTGGTAACTCTGTTGACCAACAGGCAGGAGAAGCCAGGATCCCCTCCGCCCAACCGCGTGCGCTCGCAACCTGCTCGACGGAATGCCGAGCCAAGCGCAGCACGCGGCCACGAACAAGACGTGGAAGCGATCTAGGACCGGTCGTACTGCACGGTAGGAGCAACGGAAAATTGCTCCATTTTTGGAGCTAGATTTCGGGTGGGAATTTCAGCTTGGAATGGCTTCGAGCTGCATAAAAAATCGAACGCGCGCGCGCGCACAGGAAGCGTTGCAAAATTCGAAGACACGAGCAGAGACACCAGCAAGGAACAGAGGAAAGAGAGAGGGGGGGACCGTACATCCGTCCGTGCAGAGGCGCGCCGCCGAGGAAGAGGAGGAAGAGGAGGAAGGCTCCCACGGCGGCCGGGCTAGATCAAGATCCAAGGAACGCCCCGGCGGCGCACGCGGGGGAAGGCCCTTAAATGCGCGCAGCTCCCTCCTCCTCCAAGAGAAGCTACAGGCAGAGCTCGGTGCACTCTCTCTCTCCCCTGATGGAAGAGAGACAGGGGAAGAATCGGAAG
Organism: Melocanna baccifera; assembly: GCA_036346265.1. Taxonomy (NCBI): domain Eukaryota; kingdom Viridiplantae; phylum Streptophyta; class Magnoliopsida; order Poales; family Poaceae; genus Melocanna; species Melocanna baccifera. The sequence goes on along the minus strand of CM070705.1, from coordinate 9,120,431 downwards.
ATGGTGGCGGTGATGTGTCCTGCGACGCAACGCTGGTTGCCGCGCGCGCCTTTTAACTGCCGCTGCGGTGGCCGCGGCGATGACTCCATGCGGGCTGGGGCGACCAGGGCCGGGGAGGGGGCAGAGAGAGGGGCCGGGATGCGCGAGGTCGAGAGGTTGTTGCATTGGGATTTTGACTGGGAGATGAGATGGACGGACGGGGAACCGGGTTCCGGAGCCGTCGCTCTCGTTCCGAGCCCTCGGATCAAAAATATAGAAGACAAAGATCGATTCAAATACTACAGGAATGTGATGTTGCAGGAACTGTAGACGAAAAAAATATTATAGCTCGGGTACCGTAGCACTTTACCTGTGGCTAGGGGTGGTAAGTGGTGCGAATTATCTGTATTATTTAATTATCGTATTTGATAGATGTAAATATGGTATAGATTTTTTCATCCGATTAATAATATCTATTCTATTTATATTCGTATTTGAATTCGCATAAAAAATATGGATGCGCATATAGTATGAACTTTTATCATTCGAAATGTTGTTTTGTCCATACTATCTGTATTCGTATTTGACAAACCAATATGCATTAGACAAGTTTTTTTTAATTGAACGTGAATTCGTATTTCTTTACGTAAAGTAAATGAATTAGAATGATTAAGTATGATTGTACGATGATAAAATATTATTAATGTTTTCATATTATATAAGTTATGATGATATTCGGATCCAAATGAATTGAGTAGATATTCAATTCGAATTCGTATTCATTACAATATTTATTTCGTATTCGTATTCGAGAATATTCGGATTCATATTCGTTTACAAATACAAATATGGTTTAAGTACTATCCGATCTATTTTCACCCTTAACTGTGGCATCTGATCTGAAAGAGACCATCTTCCTTCGTCCCACGACTAGACTCTGCTCTAAACGACTTGGTTTCTGGCTAATTAGAACATGTTCACTCCTTAATTTTGGTTTTTTTATATTGTTTTTAGCTTTTTGCTTTTTCCCTTTTTATTCCTTTGCATTGTCCGTGCTGATTAATATTTTTTATTTTTTCTCTCATTTATTATTTTTTTTACTCCGAAAAAACTAATAGCCGCTACAGTGCATTTGCAGCTAAAAACCAACAGCCGAAGCCATAAACTGAGACTTTTAAGTCGATTGGAGCGGTCCCTACAAATCTTATAAAACTAATGTCACTATCCTTCTCTAATTTTGGGGTGTTTTTTCGGACTGCGGTTAATGGCTTTTGTCTGTATTTTTTAACATAGCAGTAGATGGTAGAGACGTCAACATAAATAGCACATGTGATTTTTTTTTCTTTAAAAGTTATTTGAAGAATTTATTTCAAAATATTACTAACTTTTTAGTCCGAAGGCGGAGGATGGATGGATGGTTAGGAGTTGGATCAGCTAACCCCAGCCCAGCGAAGGAGCATCAAAGGCGAAAGACGGCGACGTCCTCGCAGTTGCTCTCTCTCTCTCTCTCTCTCTCCTTATTTTGCTTCCGTCCCCGCGGCGTAGTCGGTATTTGCATCCACACACTTTCCCGCGAGGACCAGATTTCGTGGTGAGTCCAAAGCTAAAAGGACAAACTGAAATGGCTGCTATGAAAAGCCTTTTGAGGAGTGATTGAGTGTGTGACTGACCAGCTGAAAAGGCCTAGCTAGCCAACCGAACGCTGAATGAAGTTAGCCGACAATAGATGGGCTCGACGTGACGTGTCAGCTGCATGCTCTTACTCGCGTCAAAGCTCGTGTGCGTGAGTGGAGCGTGACTCGTCGAACAACAAACTACTACCACAACTAAATGAATTGAACTCATACCAAAAACAGAAAAGTTTGAATTGAGCTCATGCCAAAAGCAACAAACTTTATGATATGTTTGAAACAAAAGAATTTTATAAAAAATATTCAATTTTTAATAGAATTGAAAAAATTTCCGTGTTTCAAACGCTACTTTACTCCCGCTGATAAGATTTACTAGTTATGTTGCTTTTGTCATGCTCTTGACCACGCACCAGCATAATGATCCCACCAACTTTAGAGATATGCTCGGCTAGCTGTAGGGATTGTTCTTTTGGGCTACGGCTAAACTTTTAGCTATGACTTATTAGTCTAATGAATAGTAATTGCTGAAAAAACTGAAACCAAAAATTGGCTAAAAAACAGGGCTATATTCCCACAGCTCCACGAACAATGTAAAGAAAAAACAAAGCAAAAGCAAAAAAACAAAAATTAGAAGCCGACGCGTTCCGAATGGCTTCTGACATAAAAAGCCTTGAATTGCTTGGAGCAGGGCCTTAAATAGGATCTTCAAGTAGAATTGCTGGAAGGATTCCTTGAATAGGAGCAGACATTCGATGGAAGCTATGGCCGTATGGACACGCCCACACACACACTACAAGCTACACGCTACCTTGGCATTGATGGGGAGGCAGTTGCTGGTGTGGTGTGTGGCTTCCATCACTAGGGACCCGATTTAGGGTGAGTTGTTTTAGGTTTATGGGTTGGCTTTTTACAGTACCTAACTTTTAAACGGAGTATCTTTTCAAGATGAGATCTATAAGTCAAGTATAATAGACATTGTCCCAACCCCATTTATATCAGTCAAAATCACACGTGAATATCTCTCTCTATACTCTCTCTCGTGAACAGATAAAATTCAAATATTTAAGACAAAAGGCATAAGTTGTTGTTCAAAATAACCCACCCTTAATTCCCTTGGAGACGAGTGGTTGGACGTCATGGTCCTAAATGGATGACGTGGAGCCCTACTGATGAGGCACTGGGGTCATAATCTTTCGAGAGGATGATAACTTTGATTTAGAGGATAACGAGTTTGACGATACAGACTTCTAATCAGTCACGACCAGAACACCAAGTAATCGCTAAACCACACTCTGAGACATCATTAACCGTGTCAAGAACACGGTTGACCTGATCACGAAGGTCTATTCCTGCATGCAACTGAAGAACACGCAAGAATAAGATAACAAGCAATCTAAAACTGCAAATATGTATGAATTTCTACTAAGATGAGATTCCAAACAAGGATCTTGATTGGGTGGTCTAGTCGACACATGCAGAAAATAGAAGTTGCAACGAAGGCAAACTAAATATAAACGAAATCCAAATAAACTAGCGGGGTGTGACCTCCTTAAATAGAAGAAGTGAAGCCGTATATAACTAAGAAATAAGAGAGTGGTACTATTCATTATACTGTTCATATGAACAGTATAACCGTGAATATTATGGGCTAAGAGGTGGGGGCACCTTTCCCTTAGACCCATGTATTACAAGGCCCATTTTGGCTTAAATATGTGATGTAGCATATTTTTTTGGTGATTGAAGCATGCTCAGAATGAATTTAAATATGGAGCTAGATCCGTTAGAAAGAGGATAAGATAACCTTTCTATCAAGTACTCATACACCTCAAACAGACTTTGTATGTGAGAGTTATGCACATTTGAAGTTGGACCTCTCAAGCTAAATCCGAATTGATCTAGAGGCCAAATTAATTTCTAAAATGTGTCTCACTTGAACTCTTACTTGAATTGATCCAAAAGTGACATTGTGACCTTGAAAAAGAGTTAGAGAAGACGTCAACTTGGTCTTGATATACTGGTTGACTTCCCTTTAGTTGAATTCTAACCACGAACTCATAGTATTGATGCAATCATCTTTGTGTAACTGTGTAAATATATATTTTCATCGTTAGATTGCATCATAGAGTGCATACAATATAAATGTACTCCTTAAAATGAGCTCACTTGATAATTTAAGTGAAGTATATGAGCTCTTGTAATTGAAATAGCAAGCAAAGAAAACTATGGTTGTATCCATAGGGGTTATGCCCTCATCATCCTTTCCTTCTTAAAAACAAAGTCGTTCTAGACTTTTGGAATTAAACAAAGTTCATCAATATAATCAGATTTTCAATCAAGCAATAGCAAATTCATCAAGTAAGGGTGAAAATTTTGTAAGTTCTTACGTACATCAACTTCATTATTCAGATTGCCATTGCTAGATGGTTCAATAAAAGATGAACACATAGGTATTGAATGATCACTAAATTTTATTTTTCTCTTGTAATGAACAAAATTAAGCATATAAGAATTATTGTTCAAAATGGCAAGCTTTAATTCATCCATATAATCACAAGTTATGCATATTCGATATACAAGAAATTGATTGTCTACACCATAATCTCCAATCAAATTGAATTTATACGTGTAGGTATAAGTACTAGCTAGTGATTTTAAACATTAAATTTCAGCAAGGTTCTCAATCACACTAGATAGTTCTCTAGGATCATCGAACATGATATAGTATTAAGAATCATCTGAAGATATTCTAGTAAGAACTTTCTTATGAGTAATCAATTTCATATTATGTAAATTAAGCAAAGAAATTTCAGAATATGGAATCCAATTACATACATGAATTTTCATAATTACTCACCTTTTCACACTTAAATTCAGTACCATAGTTATTACCTTTATCGATCTCATTAGTTGATTTAGGTGTTGTAGGTATCAAATCATTATGATGAAGCAATGGGGTAGCAAGTACTTCATCTCCAACCGTGATTATCTCATTATCTTTTGCTTTCAATAGCACCCGTTGTTGAACATCCAACTCCTTGTCCTCAATGTCAACTTCTATCTTTTCTTCAGCATGGTTCTCAATCTCCTAGAAGTTGTTAGCAACAGAAAAAGGCACAAATACTAGTTTGTTCTTATGTTTCTGATCATCAAGCATTCTCAATTTTTTTTCTAAATTTGACTTTCAATCTTACAAGCAAGTATAAACAAATTAGAGAGAGAATTATATTCTTTATGGATCAAAAAGTTCTGAATGTCTTGTTTAAGCCCACTTAAGAATCTATTTTCTGTAACTTCAGCATGTTCCTCTAAACTACCACGTAACAAACGAGTTTTCAATTCATGATAGTATTCTCTTACAATTCTACTACCTTGTTTTAAACATTGTAATTTATTTAACAAATCACGTGAATAGTATGAAGAAACAAATCTAGATCTCATGACTCATTTTAAAGCATTCCAAGTTCTAGGTACATGTAGTAGTCTACATTGTTCCCTTCACCAAAATAATGCAAAATCAGTGAATTCACTAATAGAACCCCTAACTCTTTTTTATCAGGAAAATTATAGCATGCAAATTTTTGATCTAATTGTAATTCCCAATCAAGATAAGTTTCGAGGTCATATCTACCAGCAAATAGAGGAATTATAAACTTGACTTTAGTTAATGCATCAACATCATGTACCTCTCTTGTTAACCTACTTGTACCTTGTCGATTTTGTCGAAGTCGACAATGATCACGATTATTAGAGCCCTCAACTTCAATATACATGCCATAATTGTTCTCTTCAACACCGTCATCCTCGTCTGCCAAAGACTGAGGGAAAATAGAGCACGTCGACTAGCTTGGGGTGAATGTTGCTCAATGTTCTCAACTCTGTTGTTGATAGTGGTGAGGGTCTCGTTAAGCTGATCCAACACATTATATATCTTCTCTTTTTTATAGTTCACCTCATGGTTGAAATGTTGCACGAGCATCCTAGCACGAGGAGTGAGAGGTCCGACACTCTCAAGTTGAAAAGATTGATCATCATTATTGACTTCATGTTTCAAATTTTATGAACCTGCCATTATTAGTAGAAAACAAGAAACTCACAAGAAAGATGTTAGTTCCTATCAACTACTAGAAGGTAGAGTTTAACAAGTCACATATCTCTCAAGCTCTTACGAGTTCTTACTAATGCAAAATAGGTGGTGCAACTAGTAGTTGGTTCGTGATAACTTAATTCAAGTGATGAGTATAGCGATTGCAAGGGCCGGTTCAACGTGATCTGTTTAGTTAGTAAAAGGTGTAGCTTAAAAAGATAAATATGTAGCAATAGAAAACAATCAGTTAATTTCAGAAATTGCACAGAATTGAATTATAGTTCGTATTTAGCACTTAGCCTATGTTACTGATCAAACAATGATAGATGAAAGCTAAATCAGGTGTATAACAATGAATAGGAGTGATAACCATAAGATAATTCAATAGGATGTAATGTGGAATTGGAAAGCACAAGAATTGACCCAAGTTTTCTTTTGGGGCCAATTCTAAAAACTGACCAAAAAATTTGCACAAAAATCACTAATGCAGACTACTGTAGATTCAATCCAAAAATTTGGGTCAACTTTCACCGCAGATATCTTTGAATAGCCTTTTTGGAATGAAGCAAAATTTTAGGCGAAATTAGATAAGAAAGTTATGGATATAATGGTGGTGACTTCACTCAAAGGATCTTGAAAACAAAAGTTATGGCATTTTTTGTGGATGTGGTAGAAAAGCCGCTAATCTGGCTGAAATTGAAAATTATAGTGTGAGGTGTTCTTGATGGATTTTGACGTGGGGATTCTTTTTGTTCGGATTTTTATATGGACAAGAATATGACCAACAACTAGACAATGTTAAGATAGACACAAATTTAATTTAGCAAACTAAAACTAACAGATTGAAAAGCACAATATGATTTGGACAGCGAAAATTAACTCTTTTTGTAGGGTAATTTTTCTAGACTATAGAAAATAAAAAAATATACTAACTAGGAATACAAGAAATCTTACCAGTCAACTGAAGCTTTGATATCACCTGATGAGACACTAGGGTCCCGATCTTGCGATAGGATGATAACTTTGATTTAGAGGAAAACGACTTAAACGATGTAGGCTTTTCACCGGTCACGACCAGAACACAAAGCAATCGCTAAACCACACTCCAAGTCATTATCAAGCCAAAAATAACAAACTTTATAATCTGTTTGGAACACAAGAATTTTATCAAAAATAATTCAATTTCTAACAGAATTGAAAAAAATTTCCACGTTTCAAACGCTGCTTTATTCCCGCTGATAAGATTTACTAGTTACCTTGCTTTTGTCGTGCTATTGACCAGGCAGCGACATAATGATCCCGCAAACTTTAGAGATATGCTCGGCTAGCTGTAGGGATTGTTGTTTTGGGCTATGGCTAGACTTTTGGCTAGGACTTATTAGTCTAATGAATAGTAATTGCTGAAAGAAACAGAAACCAAAAGTTGGTTGAAAAAAAGCAGGGCTATATTCCCGCAGGTCACCAGCCTTCCCTAAAAAAAGCTAGCTACTCCCGGCTAAAACACTCTATTTCTCTCAAGAGTTTATAGTTGCGATGAAACCAACAAAAACATGTAATCATCTCCAACTTGTGTAAACATACCTATGACTAACTGCAAATTTCCTGTTGAGTTTCTCTTTTTACGAAGTGGCGAGTTGCAAAATCAAGAAATAGGAGGGGCTCTTCTGGACCACCGAATCAGTGGGCCCTGATGCAAAATTAGTAGAGTGATGAGGCTAAACTTAGGTGTCGCTCTGATCGGCCGTTGGTTGCGGTTCTTGGGTGTTAACTGAAATTACACTGTAGCGGTTGTTAGATTTTTCTAGATCATTTAATTAAAGAAAAATGAGAAAAAAAATACAAACACCGTTATATCTCTATGGACAATGTAAAAGGAAAAAAAGCAAAAAAACCAAATTTAGAAGTTGACACATTCCAAATTGCTTCTGACTTAAAAAGCCAAAAGTCAAAAGCCAAAATAGTTTGTGGGCAGGGGCCTTGAATAGGAGCTTTGAGTAGGACTACTGGAAGGATTCCTTGAATAGGAGCAGGCATTCGATGGAAGGTGTAGCCGTATGGACACGCCCACACACACACACAAACACTACACGCTGCACACTAGCTTGGCATTGATGGGGAGGCAATTGTTGGTGTGGTGTGTGGCCTCCATCACTAGGGACCCAATTTAGGGTGAGTTCTTTTAGGTTTATGGGTTGGCTTTTTACAGTACCTAACTTTTAAACATAGTATCTTTTCAAGATGGGGGTCTATAAGTCGATTATAATAGATATTGTCCCGACCTCATCTATATCAGCCAAAATTGCACGTGATTATCTCTCTGTATTCTCTCTCATGAACAGATAGAATTCAAATATTTAAGCCAAAAGGCATAAGCTGCGGTTCAAAAGAACCCACCCTTAATTCCCTTGGAGACGAGTGGTTGGGCGTCATGGCCCTAAATGGATGATGTGGGGCCCTACCTTTGATGCACACTTGCATTCATACCTTTTAGGGCATGTTCTTATTGGCTACGATGGATGGCTTTTAACTAAAAATAAATAATAGTGGTTGAAAGAAGTAGCTTTTAAAATAAGGGGGTGGCGGTGGAGAAAGTGAGAGAGAGATGTGTGTGCGCAAGACGGGAGCGAGAGGAGTGAGGTCTGTGATGCACCTGTGACCCTTTGCCTTATCCCCGGAGATAGACGAGAGAGAGGAGTGGGCTAACTAATGCACTAGTCGTATTCATGAACTTAATGAATATGCTCTTCATAAAACACTTAGATAAATTCGTAGTTGTCTTCATTGATAACATCCTGGTATATTCAAAGAGCAAAGAAGAACACAACCAATACCTGAGGACCGTACTGTAGATTTTAAGAGAGAGCCAACTATATGCCAAATTCAATAAATGTGAGTTTATCTAGACCAAGTCAGCTTTCTAGGGCATATAGTGTCAGGTAGGGGAATAGAAGTACACAAAAAATAAAGTGGTTATGTCTTGGAGTCGCCCCACTAATCTCACTAAAATTCAGAGTTTCCCAAATAGCCTCACTACTCACTAAGCTACTAAGAAAAGCCGAGAAATACAACTAGACAAAATCTTGTGAGGAAAGTTTTTAGAAACTCAAAAATCTCTTAACCACAACTCATGTGCTAGACTTGGCAGAAAATGGCATTATGTATATCATATACTGTGATGCCTTAAGGTTAGGACAGGGATACATGCTAATGCAAAAGGATAGGGTGATAGCTTATGCTTCCAAACAACATCACCCCACCCATCATTTGGAATTGGGAGCTATAGTATTCGCCCTCAAATCCTAGAGATATTACTTGTACGGGTCAAAATATACCCTGTACAGTGACCTTAAAAGCCTCAAATACATATTCACATAGAAAAAATTAAACATGAAACAAAGAATATAGCTAGGACTCATCAAAGATTATGACCTAGCCATCAATTACCATCCCAGAAAAGCAAATGTGGTAGTAGATACACTCAATAGGAAGGCACATTACAAGAATTAGCCAGGATGGACATCGATTTTCGATCATCGCCATGACCTTTCATCCGACCCTACTTAACCAAATCAAAGAAAAACAATCAATAGATGCATTTGTAAGTGAAGAAATCAGAAGAATCAAATCAAGATAGCCTTCTGAATTTTAGTTAGACAAAGAAGGAATTTTGTGGAACCACGGTAGAATTTGTGTGCCTGATAATCCAAAAATTAAAGGGATAATTTTACAAGAAGCCCATGATACCTTATACATAATCCACCTAGGGAGCACAAAAAATGTATAAGGACATCAAGGGAAATTTCTAGTGGATTAATATGAAGAGGGAGATTGCCAAATACGTTAATAGGTATGATACATGTCAAAGTGAAAGCAGAGCACCGACGTCTTGCGGGACTACTAAAGCTGTTAGAAACATGAGCATAGAAATAGGAAGACATGTGTATGGACTTTATTACCGGTTTACCCATGACCCTAAGGAGGAAAGACTCCATTTGAGTAGTGGTAGACAAACTCACAAAGTCATCCCACTTCATAGCCACTAAGCAAACATATTCCTTTTACAAACTGGCTGAACTATATTTGGAAAGAATAATGATTCTGCATGGGGTACCTAAAACAATCAAGTCAGACAAAGGGTCTGTATTCACTTTTAATTTTTGGAAAAGTCTTCAAAACACCCTGGAGACATGCTCAAACATGTGTACTAAATTTTGGGGAGTCATGAGACAAGCACCTACCTTTAACAGTTATCAGGCAAGCATACAAATGGCACCGTATAAGACCTTGTATGGTAGAAAGTGCCAATCACCCATTTGCTAGTATGAAGTCAGGGAACGACTTCTATTAGGCCCTAACATCATATGAGAGAATGATAAGAAGATTCAAGTGACTAGAGAGTGGTTATCGATCACCCAAAGTCGACAGAAAAGCTATGCAGACTGACGTAGAAGAGACCTTACCTTCATACCTGGCGACTATATGTATCTGAAAGTATCGCTGTTGCGAGACATCTGTTAGTTTGGAATGAAGGGGAAACTAAGCCCTAGATATGTTGGACCGTAATATGTTGGTTTGGAATGAAGGGGAAACTAAGCCCTTGATATGTTGGACCATTTCACATCCTAGAGCAAAAGGGTAGTTCTGCTTACCAACTAGAGCTACGTAAATAGCTGTCTAGAATTCATGATGTATTCCACGTTTTCCAACTCAGAAAATGCCTAAGCAAACCCTCCAATCAAGTAATTGAATTGGATATCCCTTTGCAAGTGGATCTAACTTATGAAGAGCATCCACTAAGGATACCAGAAACCAAGGACCGCAAGCTATGGAAATGAACGATTCATTTTTGCAAGGTGCAATGGAAGAACCACTCCTTATGAGAAGCGACGTGAGAGAAAGAGGATGACATACATGAGAACTATCCTAGCCTCAGTAAGTTCTCAATCTCTAGGAAGGAATCTTTTCTAGGGAAGAGGATGTACCGCCTCATGTTTCTAAATTGTACAACATCGCGAGGTACCACCGTAGATGCTAACATCGCGAGGTAAGCCCAAAAGTAACTACGTAAATAACACAGTTATCGTAGCCATTTCAATTATCAAAATTGTACAACATTTCAATGGAGTAAAAGACGACAAAGTAAAGATATACAAATTACAACATACATCAGGACTCAATATTATTACATCCATTTCCATACACATAGTGAATACAATAATTAAATTTACAATTGAGCTTATTTCTTACACATTTACAATTCACAAAAAATTTCAGAATAACATATAATATTAATTGCATGAAAAGCAAATATTGAGATACCAAAAAAGACCGAATAAAAGAGGAAATTGAAAGCAAGATTACTGTTAGAACCCTTGTTTGGTTATCGAATTGGGTGTTTCTATAACATCCTGAAATTTCTGGGAATGTAAAAATGAGGAAAACTTAAAATTTTTGCATGCATTTAATTTCCTTGGCCTTTATTAGAGTTCCCTTGGACAAATAAATTTGCAAACATAAAACTTTTGAAAAAGAAATATGCATTGGATGTAAATAAAATTGAATTCAAATTTAAATCTAAAAAGATGATCTAAAAGATGGTGTGAGAAAATTTATAATGGAAACCATCTCAAAAACTCACAAATATATTCATGGCACTGGAAATAAAAATTTGAAGAATTATTTTGAACATGTTCCAAAATTTTATCTAAATCAAATAGTGACTTTATATAAAACAGTAGCCTTATAGAATTTTTTTAAAAAATCCAAAGAACACAAAATTCTAAAAATTTTATCTAATGATGTACACCTTGTTAGGAGCTTCCAAAAAACTTTTGTAATTTTTTGAGCATGTTTTCTAGGTTTAAAATTACCTAACCCTCTTAGCCATCACTCCTTTCTTTCTCTCACTACCATGTGGGGCCCACTCATAGTGTTCATCTTCCACCTCTAGCCGACATATAGAGAAACCATGGCTATGCACAAGCCCTTTGTTTTGGACGTCCTGTCTATCGTTTGGATGCCATGCCCATAGATTCTCCACTCTACTAACATCCCTGCTTCGTCTAGTCCCATCTCCACCCCGTTCTCTCCCTTTTTAGCTTGAAACATGCTAAAATGGCAGCAAAACTATGCTACTTCCTGTTGTTTACAAGCCTGAGCATCCCCTGTTCTCCCTTCCGTTCCCAAGTTTTCATTGCCCTATTTAAAGAAACCGACCACGTCACTTTGTGCTCCATTCTCCCCTCTATAACTTGCTCAAATTTTAGCTCAAGGGCATCTTTATCTTGGCCAGAACGCATGTGTCTTTCCCGATGCCGGTGAGTGCGCCTACCATGGCCACCACAAAGACATCACTATTCTCTCTCTGTCGGTGAGTTTTTGGCTAAGACGTTCATGTCACATTATGTTCCTATCCTTAAGGATCAAAATCCCTTTGTTAATTTTGAGTTTTGTGCAGTGCATCTCCAGGAACGCGACTCTTCCCTAACTCTGGCCACCGACATTGCCGTCATTGCTATCGTTCACACAACACATCTCTCTTCAATTTCTCGCTGCTAGAGCACCCCCTTGGACTTCTCTACCTCTCCCAAGGGTCAGGTTGAAGTGAACTGCCACGACCTTTGAGTTCGTTGTCTCCTAGGCAACCTATTTTGGTAGCTCACGCTGGCTCCCCGGCCTTTCTTTGCAGTTGGCCAAACTCTTGCCCATTAGTAAGCAAAAGACTCTAAAATTTGAAAATGGGAAAAATATTTGACACATGGGGCCTGCGGCCAAACAGTGAAAGCCTTTTCTTTTTTCAGGATTTTTCAAATCTTGCCAAATTCAAATGCTTATAACTTTTGCAATTGAACTCTAAATTTTGTGATTTTTTTTATAAATTATTATAAAATCATGATCTTTCTGAATATATAAAAATAATTAAAATTTGTCTCTGTATGAATTTATTTAGCTCTTATTTGTATTCATTGGATTTTACCGACAAGAGCAACAAGAGCAAGGCAAGCACCCTCTTTGACCAAGTTGATCCAAATATTTTAATTACTGTATGTTGTTTACAAAATCTATTATGCACGCACGTATGTTTCGTCAAAATTGCTATTTTGTGGGTTTCGGTAGTTATGTCCGCTTGTATACATTGAACCAGCTTGAAAATTTATATCCTCACCGTTGTAACCCTTAGGCCATGGTTAGTGTAATACCCCGAAAAGTGATTCGAGAATCAATCGATTAATTGGAGGGAATGACCAGATTGAAAAGAGCTAAATAGAGATTTCCAGGGGGGAATTTCTTAAAAAAAGTTGGCAACCTGGGCCTGGGCCTTGGCCCAAGAGGTGGCCGACCAAAGGGGGGGAGGCGCCCCTCTCCAAAACCCTGGCCGCCACCCCTTTCCCCCTCTCCTCCCAAACCCTGGCCACCACCCTTGTGCGCCCCCTCCCTGCCCCTTGTGCACCTCCTCCCTGCGCCTTGTACGCCCCCTCCAGCAGCCCTTCCCCTCCCCTATTGAAGGCCTTCTCAATCCGCAGCAACGCAGTGGGATCCGAAGGAAAGGAAGAGGAAGGAAAAAAAAGAAGGGGATAAGGAGAAGAGGAGGAGTTCGTAGGGCGTTCTTCGTAGTCTACATTGATTCGTCAAGGGTAATCCCCGTTGTTCCCCAATTGGAGGCATCTTTTTACTAGTTGTTTCAATGTCGGTATTCTGGACTACTAGAGCAGATTTCGTTGGACGGCTGTTTTGGGGTAGTTTCGTGGGGATTCTGATCTGGACTTCTCCTAGAGAGTTGTAGATGACGTCGTTATCTTTCCATGAAGTGCTAGAACGCGTCGATCGGACCTTTGTAGCAGAAGTTACGATTTTTTTCTTGTAGGGACTGTTCTGCAGATCAGGAGATTTTGCCAGATTTTGGTAGATTGAATTGGGCGACTAGACAACGGGAGAAACAAAGGATATCCATATTATCATAGTTGTAGATAATTGTCGTAGCTTTCCAGGAAGGTCAAGTAATCACGATTTGGACACTAGGGCTGGAAGTTATGGCATTTTTAGTGCGCTGTCCAGAGAACTAGACGTGAACATTGATGTTTTAGAGAATTGGATGGTGCGGTAGAAGGAGGCCGAATCATGGAGGCTCACCAACTAGGTCTAGTCAGATAATTTAATTATCTTTCCAGAAAGTCAAAGAACACCCTATTCGGACTCCTGCACCCATAGATATGAATTTTTGAATTTGACTGTCCACAGAGGTAGGCGGGATGACCGGTAGGATTTGAGAATTGGAACCGAGATAGACGAATTTACTACTTTGTGTTTATTATTATTTGGGCAAAGGTCCTCTACTGGTATCTTAGCGAATATTATAATTATAATTCAGGTGGAGGACAGATCCCAGAGGCGGCACCTTCTACACGTTCCTCGTTTTCTCGTGGTTAAGGCAAGTATAACGATATAATATAAATATATACGTGCTCATGGTTATGATAGAGATGTTTTGGTGCTGTTTATGGATGTTTGCAACTTACCTTGTTCATGAGAATTTCGGGTGCATAAATAATGTGAATGTAAGATTTATTTTATTGAGACATTCACGCATATGCATCATGTTGATTTATTGAAGTCTTGGTCACAAAGTGACTAAGCGCCGAGGTCCCCGTTATGTTGAGGACATGACAGGCTAAAGGTCCCCATACTTGTGGAGTATGGGCAATTGGTCCCTGTACCAGGTGGTACAGGCATGGGTGTGCATCGACGGATGCACACTTTGCATTACCGGTAAAATGCAAAAGAGAAAGAGATAAAGAGATTTTTGATTATCTTGCATAGCATGACCTGTTCATATGGTTGATGGATGAATTTATGAAGTGTTGTTTATAAATGTACTACCTATTATATTTGATGAGTCATTAGACTCACTCTTGCTGTTGTTATGTTTTCTTTTAGGTGCCATCATGAGATCGGCATGCATAGGGAAAGGAACCGATTAGTTTTGTTGTACCTTACATGGTCTATCCACAATAGAAGAGGAAAGAAAATAAAAGCTAATTGCCCGAATTACTTAAGTATTAAAGAATTATTGATTGTCAGTTTCGAATTGTAATAAAGGATTAGAACTCTCTTATGATGTTTCCCTTCTTTATTTAATTGTTATAATTGTGGACGATTTAGAAGACTTAAACCATTCTGCTTTTATTATATTCTTAGTGTCATCCATTTCTTCTATTCATACTTGTTGCATTCTCTGCCTTGAACCACAATACAGGGGAGGTTCTGTCGAAATTTTGTGCCTAGCGTAGTTAAATTACTATTGTTTTATTTCAAGTCGAGTAGCATTCCGGATCATTGCTTGACTGGGGTGTTACAGTTGGTATCAAAGAGGGCTGTAGGTCTGTGGTTAATGAAATATTAAACTTGACACACTAAGCACTATAGGTGGGATCGGGGTTTGCATTGCATCTATGTTTCTGGTGATTATCATAATTGATTGTCTACTTAACGTTTGATTTTGCAATTGATTGTGTTATAGAGATGGCAAGGGGTAGAGGCCGTGGTCGTGGTCGGCAAGGTGCCGGACGAGGCCCAGCTGTGCCCCCGCCTAAAGTCCAAAACTCTGTAGCCAGGGAGGCCAGTTCTGTGGGATCAGAGGAAGAGGTTGCTTCGGCGGTTCAGGGGAACCAGACTCCACCAGCTACACCTATTGCTGCACCCGTGGCGGCACCTACAACAGTACCGGCGATGGGTGTTATGGGACTGCACCAGTGGAATGCCCTGAGGTTGGACACCTTCGATGGTTTGGGCACGCCAGTTGATGCTGCTGACTGGTTGCGGCACATAGAGAGGCATTTGGGAGTGTTGGGTTTGACTTCAGAGCAGAGGGTTCAGTATGTGGCCTTTCAGCTGAAGGGGCAAGCGGATCTTTGGTGGGAGGGAGTGCTGTCAGCCAGAACCGCCGCCCAAGGACCAACAACTTGGAAAGAATTTGTCGAGCAATTCAGGAGGAGGTTTTACCCTACCTCATTTGTGGAAAGAATGGAAGTGACATTGAACAGTTACAAGCAGGGCAAGATGTCAGTGTCAGAATATGAAGTGGGTTTCAATAACATAATCCGCTTTGTTCCATTTGTGGCTACCAATGAAGTGGAGAAAGCCAAGAGATTTCGCTGAAGGCTCAGGTAGGAGTTTCGCCAGGTGTTGGGGGCCTTGGAGCTCCGTGATTTTGGCTCCTTGGTGGAGCAAGCTAGGGGCATGGAGCTAGAGATGCAACTTGCAGAAGGATTGCAAGGTACAGGAGGTACTGTGATTTCTGAGGGTTCGGAGGGCAGCCAGAAGAAGAGTTTTGGAGGAGGTAGTGGGTCATCGCTGAAGCCAGTTTCCAAGAAGTTCAAAGGTCCACAAAATTCATTCAAGACCAGATTCACCAATCCCCAGGCATCATCTACCTTTCGCTCTTCAGCAAATGCTCCTATGATGTGTCTGGCCCCAGGACAGGGAATGAAATGTTTCAAGTATGGAGATGGTCATCGTGCTTCAGAGTGCTCTTGGACTGGAGCTTGTCGCCATTGTGGTCAAGAGGGCCACAAGGCTTTGATTTGTAAGCGGAACTCCGCCAGCATCATTAAATGGGAACAGGTCCAAGCATCATCTTCAGCGCCAGCGGCTTCTTCTCGAGGGTCAGTGCAGATGCTAGCAGCCGCTCCTACTCAGCCTTGGGTGCCGCCTCCGCCTCACTACCCTTTTCCTGGAGGGATGCCACCAGGGTACTCTTGGCCGCCTTCCCCCGCGGCATTCTTTCCAGCTGTGGCGCCTTCAGCACCTCCTGCAGCGGTGGCACCGCCATACCCAGGTGTTGGGGCACCAGCTGCCCCAGCCTCAGTCTCCTACGCCATGCCCACTGCTGAGTCGGTGGGTCATCCCGATGTGGTGACAGGTATGCTTTTGGTGGATTCGGCGGAGGCTTTTGTTTTGTTTGACTCTGGGGCTACTTTTTCCTTGGCATCTTTAGAGTTTGCTAGACGGGCAAATTTGGGTATGTAGCAAATAGCTCAGTCTGTTCTAGTTAATTCGCCTGGGGGAGTTCTTTCCAGTTCCACAGTCTGTCTGGGTTGTGTGCTCACTATAGATGGGGAGAGCTTTATTGCTAATTTGATGGTTATGAGGATGGAGCCGTTTGATGTTATTTTGGGAATGGATTGGTTGTATAGTTACCGTGCAGTCATATCATGCTATTGGAAGACAGTAACTCTGCAAGCGCCGTCGGGCCAAGAAATAGTTTTTCAGGGTAGTGCTCTCTCCTTTTCACCTAGTGTGCTGGCTAGTTTGTACCCTGGTAGTAGGGCAGCAAAGAGTGGATTTCTCTTGTCTCTAGTAGAAAAGTCGAATTCCTCTTTGGTTGCAGAAAGTATTCCTGTGGTTTGGGAATTCTTGGATGTATTCCCTGCAGAGTTGCCAGGGATGCCTCCACCGCGTCCAGTGGAGTTCAAGATTGATTTAGTGCCAGGTGCACGACCAGTTTCTATGACTCCGTACCGTTTGGCCCGTCCGTTTCAGGAAGAACTAAAGAAGCAGTTGGATGACTTGAGAGCGAAGGACCTTATCCGACCTAGTGTGTCCCCATGGGGGGCTCCGGTACTATTTACTAAGAAGAAGCATGGAAGTTGGCGCATGTGTATTGATTACCGTGCCCTCAACCAGCTGACCATCAAGAATAAGTATCCATTACCCCGCATTGAAGATCTGTTTGACCAGTTGAGAGGGGCTAAGGTATTCTCAAAGATTGATCTCCAGTCGGGATACAATCAAATTCCTGTCCGAGAGGAGGATATTGAAAAGACGGCATTCTCCACAAGGTATGGGCATTTTGAATTTAAAGTTATGTCTTTTGGACTAACGAATGCCCCTGCCATTTTCATGGAGACAATGAACAGGATATTGCATGAGTATCTGGATGACTTCGTAGTCGTCTTTATTGATGATATTCTAATTTACTCAAAGACTGAAGCAGACCATGGACGACATCTGAAGCTGGTATTGGAAATATTAAGGGAGCATAAGTTCTTTGCTAAGTTAAAAAAATGTGAGTTCTGGGTGTCTCAAGTGGGATATCACATTACTATTATTTTATTTCAAGTCGAGTAGCATTCCGGGTCATTGCTTGACTGGGGTGTTACAGTTAGACAGTAGCTAATGTCAAATTTTGGGTATATCACATTGAGTACATGTTCTAGACTCTTAGTCATGTACTAGTTTCTGCTAAGTTTGAACTTTTGAACAAATTTGCGCGTGGACATAGCGATTTCAAAATGTTGGACTAGAGGAGGAACCTTTGTTAGTTTGGTATAAAACAAAATGAAAACCTAGTTTTTGGATGTGGTGAGTTATATGATAAACTATCAAATATGATAGGGTATCTCACATGTAGATAGGGGACATTTTGGGCTAGGTCAATTAAGGCCCGAACACTATTACCACATATCTAAGTCACACTGTACAATCACATGTGCTATATGGGCTCTGGCTTTAGCTAACTATGTTGTCTAGGTCTAGCCTTGCATTGTGATAGGCGTAGATGTAGTGAGAGCATTCCGGGTAGGTTTGGTCATAGGGGCTTCTTTCACCAAGGTGTTAGCGCCAAAGCTTGCTAATACAAAGGTAAATGCCCACTTAAGGGACAGACCTAAGTGAGGGTCTTCACTTAGGGTATGGACCTAAGTGAGGATTCGAATGTTCTCATAGGGGATGGACCTAAGAGAAATTCTATGTTCATTGGGTTGGTGCAACCTTAGGACTAGATGATCTAAAGGTTATATGATAACCACTTTCATCACACACCAAAGGAAGCATGACGCTGCCGACAGTATAATTGATTATCTCATATGGGCAAAGTTATACAACCTCTTGAGAGTGTTAAAAACTATTTAAATAGCCATACTCGCCATGAGCAAGCTTGGATGCAGCCACAATGGGGATAGTTTTCAGTTTCAAAACTATTTCATTGAACATGATGGGATGGCATGTACACATTTTTCGTGCGCCATGCCCATGGGTGGGGATTGTACAATGTTCACAGTCGTGGAGGGCTGCGAATGGATGTAATTTACCGTTATCAAAGTTATATAAATGTTATTTTCTTACATGTCAAATGCTCTTTACAATTCTGTTGCAAATTACTACTTAAAAATATTGCAAATGAAATGTGCTTCATGCTGAAAATAACTATAACATAAAGCCTTACTTATTGTCAGCCTCGTTTATTTGTATGTTGCAATACACTACAAGTCTTGCTGCATACACAATGTACTCAATCTTGACTAAATTATTGTTGATCAGAAAATGAGGAAGAGCTCATGCCAGACGACACATACTTTGCCCCGACATCAGGAAATTCGATGATAGGTCTTTCTAGAGCTTAACTCTAGTCAGTTGTATATAGATTATGGTGGCATACCACTGGACTCTTTTGTTTATTTACTTGTCTTCTGCTGTGATTTACTTTTAACTCTGATATTTATTTGACCAATTGGCCATTTGTTGTAAACTTTATCTCACATCGTTTATGAATTCACCCCATTTGTTGTAAATTTATTTGCAATGTGTATGAATGTGATCTCAATGTTGTGAATATGTGTACTAGCCACTGATCATGGGTCTAGTACATAACACATGTGATGATTTCGGGTATTCCATGCCCGAGGTCCCCATAGTTTCGCTTATTGAGATATCAGATGTTCGAGGCCAGTCGACACCTCTTACAGCTATAGGATTTCATAATCCGGCATTAGAAACAAACCTAATTCCATTCCAAATTCATTGCCAGCCAACTCATATCCAAAACCAACTCTTCTCTGCATAGTGAGCATAGTGAAAACCCAGCACAACCATAGCACGGAGAAGGCACAAGGGAGAGGATAAGGCCGAGAGAGCCACCAAAGGGGGAGAGAGAGCCCATTTTGACTCATGAATATAGCAACAATCACCACAGTTGGAACATAGCGGCAACAACCACATTCCCTAGATCGAATTTATTTCCTCCCAAATACCCCAATCCAACTGAGAGGATGTGATGTCTTGAAAACTTAGCATTTTTGGAAAAGGTGTAAATTGTGAAAATTTTAAATTTTTGCATTTTCATGTTATTTTGATTTTATGGATTTCTTTGGTTTTGATTGAGGTTTCATTAAATAACACAAAAAATGTATTCATATATATATATATATATATATATATATATATATATATATGAATATATTTATATGACACTAAAGTATAAAATAAATAAGGAAACACCAAAAGGAAAGAATATATTTAACAGAAGAAAACTTTAAATCAAAATGCAAATCTGAAAGGATGATCCAAAAATTTGCCCAAAATTCCCAAAAGTGAATTAGCAATACAATTTAAAGAGGGGATATGCAAAATATGAAAAAGAAAAAAAGAAAAATAATAATACTAAAATGGATATCTTTTAAATTTTATGCATAAAATATATGTAAATATATCTACACGCACATGCCCCAAAAATTAACCATGCAAATGAAAATAAAAATAAAAATAAGAGCGGAGGGAGGCTTTGGCTGGCCTGGCCCGGTCCCCGACCTCGCTTCCCCTTCCCCTTTCTCCTTTGCCCCCTCTCCCTTCCTCGCGCAAACACGCTCAAGGCCGTGCCTCCCTCTCCCCTAAAATCCCGCAAACACGGCCCCCACCACCGTGCCCCCTTCGGACCACAGATCACTAGCAAGCGCCTCCTCACCCATGCCGCCTCTAGCACCACCATGATCCTCCACGCACTCCCCATCCCCTCCGTGCCCGGCCAGACGGTCGTGCCCACGCCGCTGAGCCACCCTCGACCATGCCCCACGTCATCGTGACGCCCTCGCCCTCGCTCTCGCCATCCCCTGCACGCTTTCCTGTCGCCAGTCCCCTCGCGTCGCCAAGTCTGACTCCATCGTTCTGTAGCCACGCCGTCGCCCACGTCACCACCATGGCCGCCTCAACCACCTCCACACAGACAGCTCGCTCCGCTGCCGATAAAAGCCCGCCAAGGTAGTCGATCGCTCCCTCACGCTCCCCTCTTCCTCCCACAACATGTAATTAGCCTCCGGTGCACCGTAGATCGCCAGCGACCTCTTCTTCCCCAACTTCGACCGATCAGAGCCACCTCAGGCCAATTTAGTCAAGCAGAAGCACCCTCGGGGCATGACGATGTCATCCCGCCCCTCGCCTAAAGCTCCCGCTGCCCGAGCTACCCCCTCGTCGTGAGCTCCCTCGGATCACCACCGTCCCACGCCGGCCGACCACCGCAGCCATGCCCAAGCTCCACCGACCCCAAAGGCAGCATCGTGACCTCCCCAAGGTACTCCCCTAGCAGCCAATCGAACTCAAACGTCGTCTACCGTCGTATCCACCATTGTCCTGTTCCGCCGCCGCCCGAGCTCACCGCTAACCATGGCTCCAGCCAAATTGGACGACAAGACCTCGCCTAGAGGTGGGCACAGGCGCGAGGATCCCATTTTACTAATTCTTGTGTCCGGCCACCGCCCTTGCCGCCAGCTGTGAGCTTCGCGGTCGTTGGGAGGAAGACGATGCACTGTTCATCTGTGTTATATGATTAAGGCTGAGATTAATTAGCATAATGACGTTAGTTAGTTTTAATCAGTCATAGACATGTGGGCCCCATCTTAATTAAACCATTAGTAGGTCCCACCTGTCAGTGTCCTAGGAAGTATTAATCCCCGTGGGTCCCACCTGTCAGTGAAACCGAGAAGAGACGATAACTCTCAGTGGGTCCCACATGTCAGCGACTGAGAAAGAAAAGAAATTAATAAATCCAGTGGGTCCCACCTGTCAGAGAGAGGAAAAGAAAAATAATATAACCTCTGGGCCCCACCTGCCAGTCACATGCATACTCTCTCTCTGCGGATTTCATTAATTGTTTTTTATTTTATTTCAGCTGGAAACTTCAAATAATCATAACTAATTCATTTTAACTCCAAATAAAGTAAAAAAATTTCTAAATTCGTCCTCTATCCAATGGAACCAAAATCAAGTGTTTTTTGTTTGTTTGAATTTTGGTGTGAATTTATTTTGTTGTATTGATTTCTATTCAAATTCTCGTTTAACGAAAAATAGCATATGAAGCGCAAGAAGAGGAGTCCGAGGTGGAAGCAAGTCAAGATCAACAGGACCAGGGCAACTGTAACCTAGGTGAGTCAATACCTTGATCATTTTGAACCTACTCTTTCAGCAAATTATTTATGTTTAAATAGATAAATCGCATGCTATTATTTATGTGCAATTCTAAATTTGTTTCACTATTCTAGTTAAATACCATTAATTAAGTGCTAATATTATATATGTCCATGGCACATTAAACCACGAGTCTTGTCTATCCCTAGGAAAACTATAATTGTAATTCTTCCAAAAATGAATTACGATTATACGCTTGGCTTAGTACTGCTTAGATACCCGGGGGTGCTAAAATACCCTAATCATGACATTCAATTACAAAGAGCTAAATTGGAAATTTGTCGAAGAAATTGGTCGTGTATTTTTATAATAATCATTATTTTATGCTCCCAAACTTCTCAACTTGCTTACGTATCTGGGCGGATGGTTCAAGGGTATGGTGCGGTAAATGCATGAGAGTGTGAAATGTGGTAGAACCGCCCATATAACCCTCAGGACCGAATCTAGTCAGGACATACCATTGTAAAACAGTAGAACCACAAGTCTGCAAAGTGCAACTTGGCTGAGTAGTTTTATCGAACCTCGGACTCATCTCACAGGTAAGGGAGAGGAAGTGTGGAAATGTAAGAGCCTGGTGTGGCTAAAGGGACACCGAGTGGAGGGTGAAGTTTTTCTGTCGTGCTAGCGTTGTGGGGAGTGGAGCCTGAATGTGCTAGTACTAGTGGTTAACATCCCGCGCAACGTATGGGACCCATCGCAAGTGGGAGCAGCCCATAGGGTGAGATGAGAACAAGAGGCCAGTAGCTTGAAAGGTTACTGTGATGATCTACTCAACCACATGACTATGAAATCATATGGAGCAGTGAGTGGATTGTCTCTTGTGTTGAAAGTGTATACACTCTGCAGAGTCAAAACTATTTGAATAGTTATGCCGACGGTCAGGGGCGAACATAGGAACCTAACTTGGATATAATTCTATTTCAAAAAGAATATTTGGGGAAGGAATTGGAAAAGAGAAAAAAATAGAGGGCGATGGACAACCCTGAATTGTGTTGCCCTAGGTGTCGCCCCAGTGATAATGTAAGCGGCTATAACGCTGAAGAGTTAGCATACGGTGCAGGTGACATGTAAAGGTGGATGAAATCTATGCCAATATTATTATTACATTCTTCTCTTACAAACACCATGATTTGGTCCAAACTGTTAGGTCTCAGGGAATTTCTATGTATCATATTATTTGTAAAAAGCGATTTTTTGGCAAATAAAACAACATGAGCCCTTCCTTGGCAAGCCATACATGTTAAATTAATTGCATACTGTGTATTGGCTCGCGGAGCATGGTGGATTTGTCCTCACCCTCGCATCTTCATACCCATAAACAGGAAGCCACGACCACTACGCCTACGACGATGCACTAGTCCCGACGCATGGAGCAGACGACGATAATTAGGGCGAGTTTGAAAATGTCATGTCCTAGGCAAGTAGACCTGTTGGATGGGTGTGCACCTATATTACCTAGGGTTAGGCAATATGGTTTGCACACATTTACTCCTTAGTCGCTTGCTTGTGGCTATTGGTCCTACCTTTTGTTCACTTTTCCGCTCCTATCTTTCGGATTGTAAATATTTGGCCATGGTGGCCCTTATGTAAACTATCACTAGACGTGGTGTATTTTAAAATCTAATATATAATATTATGACTTAATGAATGTTTGCGATGTATGAATTGATACGGCAATATACTGTGAGCACTATCTACTTATCCAGGGAATAGTGCGGTGGATTCATAGAAGATTCCAGAATTTCAAATCCGGTTTTGACAGAGGAAGAAAGCGAGGAGGAGCTCAGCAACCAGGCCAAAAGGAGAAGGCACCAGGAGGAGGAGGAGCAAGTGAAAGGGGGACGACAACCCTAGGAGGAGGTGATAGATGAACCAATCGCCAACCAATCAGAACACCATCGAGCCAAGCACAAGCCTCTGGGAAAACTGAAACTTAGTTCTACCCAAATCAAGCCAACCACATCCGATAAGGTATCCTGCATAGCCCATGTTCGATCTTACCATCACCTTAAAGGGATCACACCACGTGCATCACCCCATTCACAAACATCTCAACAAAACTATAGCAATCCATGCAAGTAAGCTAGATGTAGTAGGAAGAGATGGTAAGGAAGAGAGTAGCATGTGCTAGAGGAGAGCCAACCAAAGTGACAGCGTGCCACCACCAGCCACTGTGCACACTGGATAGCCACCACACTCCCCAACGTGTGAGAGCCACAATCCCAACCACGGCAAGCCAACCAGTTCAATGACCATCACCACCTCTACCCCATCCTTATAAAAAACAATTCAAATCAAATAGTAAATCAAGTAAAAATCCAAGAACTAAAACTACATTAGGAGCAAAAATTTTAGTAGAGGGAGAAGCTCAAATCCCAGTGGCCAAAGTTGGATCCACGACGCTAGGAGCTGAATCCAGCCATTGTTAAGTTAGGGAGGTGCCCTAGCAACCGACGGCGGCTGCATCAGGCAAGGGTGGCAATTGGATAGGAGGCGAATCGAGCCACAACAGAGCCGACCAAGGGAGTAAGTAGGTAGCGTGGTGCCAAGGGCCTGCCAACCTAGGGAGCCAGCATAGGAAAGAGTGGCAACTTTGGTAGGAAGGCAGTGGTGCATGAGGAAACGTTAGCCAGGAGAGACAAAGAAAGACCGAGAGGGAAGGTGAGTGAGGAGAATGAGAGGAAGAGAGAGAGAGTCAGGAGTAAGTAGGCCGAGCTGAGCCTAGTCGGCTGGTAGCAAGTGAGAAGAGAGAGAGGGAAGAGCATACTTGTATCTGTATTGTTGTATTGAGTACTCTGATACATGTTTGGTTGCATGCCAAATCATTTAGGTAATATTCGAATAGCAAAACGTCGGTAATAATTGTTCATAGATTTAAACTAAATCAATTATCGTTACTAAACTAATTTCATGCAACAGTATAAAAACACCATTTAATTGTAAATTTTTGTGACTGACCAAATTGACCTAGGGGAATGCACGGGAACACATCAACATAGTTGATCTTTTGTATCTATAAATTGAACCATAGCATACATGTTAAATGCAGGAAAAGAACCCAGTCCAGAGGAAGAGTTTCACCCAAGAGATCCTGAGACTGAGACCTATGATCAACTCACAGTCAAGCATACCTTTGAACATGTGATCATATTATCTTTAATAAAACAAGTATTTACCTACTAAATTATTATCACCCTGCATCAAAATGAAAATCTATTTAATTCGAATGAATGCTATGCGAAAGAAATGAAAGAGGTATAGCAGTCTTAATTTATGGAGCAATTAACATGCAATATAAGTAAATGGTGGGCAGAGGATGCCATGGGAAGGTGATAAAGGGCAAGGTTGGGACCCTCTACACAGGGGTAAAATCTTGGGACTTGCAAACTTCACTCATAGAATGGACTGTATTGGTCATATCAACTATTGTTCTGTCTAAAGACAGGCAAAATCATTAACTCTATCAAGGTTATTATATTCTCCACAACTAGGTATGTAGATTTATCTAGAGAGGAAATAAGGTGAGGTCTCAATTAGACTTTGGGTCATAAAGGGTAAGCCCGGCGTATATATTTAGTGATGTGGAGTGTAGGATGAAGGTGCACCTGCGCCACGGTGAGCCACCGGCTCTTCTCTACCCTCTCCCCCATCTGATTGGAGTTTCTTGCTTCCAGGACCCGCATCGGCATCTTCCTCAAATCCGGCTAACGTCGCCTCCACCACCACCATTTCCCCTACGGCCGGTCTCCTTCCAATTCCTCGCGGCAGAAGCAACCCCTCGCCGCCCCGAAGCCTCCCCAACAAACGGCCAACGTCCTCCCCCGCCGGTGTGATCCCTCCCCGCAAGT
Source organism: Melocanna baccifera (assembly GCA_036346265.1). Classification (NCBI taxonomy): domain Eukaryota; kingdom Viridiplantae; phylum Streptophyta; class Magnoliopsida; order Poales; family Poaceae; genus Melocanna; species Melocanna baccifera. Next base: position 9,094,656 of record CM070705.1, on the reverse strand, counting down.
CAACCGCCGTCACCTCAAGCTCCTGTCGCCAGCCCACCTCCGCAACCTTCTGGCCAAGCCGTCGCCGCTGGTGAGTTCCTTGTGGTCTCCTCTTGCTCACACCCACCTCCTTTCCCTTCCCTTTTCCCTCCGACCACCGGAGCTTCGCTGGGCCCCGTCGCCGTCGCCTGGGACCGCCGCCAGCTCGCCGCACCCCCGCCTTGGCCCGAGTTCCTGCCTCCCCTGTCTCCCTTATTGCGAGGACAGCCCATTTCGCCAGTCGCCGCCGCCTCCCTGGCCCTTCCTCGCCGGCGAGTCCCACTGGCCTAAGCGCCGCCAGCCCCTCTGTTGCGCTGTGCCTTTCCCCAACCCGAGCACCCCTCCTCTCCCCGTGGCTCTCTTTCGGCCTGTGACAGGTGGGCCCTCCCCTTTTGTAGATGGTTTGAGGCAATGCACTGATCCGGTTGAGTAGAGCCTTGTGTAGCGAGTTCATTGCACTTCGCCTGAAGCATTTCTTCAGTGACTAGTTGAACTATTAGGCCACTAAATTAGCTATCTTGCCCAAAATCTCAAGTAATGCATGATTGTCTCAATACCCCTCTTACATTTAATTTAGTGATCTAAGGCTTGTGTAATTATTGGCAGATATAAGAAATCGCATTTGAATCTATATTAAAAGTCTAGGCAAAACAATAATGGCAATGAAAATGACTAGACTTTGATTAACAACAATAACAATAATTTCAGAGCTTCCTACTAGAAATCTGAGTGGCATGCATAACATTTATCCTAATGTTACCAGGAATCCATATCTTCTAATGCAAGGCAAGTTTGCTAGTCTAGACTAACTTCTGGACACATAAACTAATAACAAATCACTCATTTCCTAAATCAAGAAGACTCCTTTTTAACTAACAATTAAAATAAACGTAAATAAGATCTTCTATATATATAAAATACCAAGATTTGAATATCTTTCGGATTAAGGAAATTCTTAAACCTAATTAGGGAATCATTAATCTGTGTCCCCACATATTTGACCTCGGAATAATTTCCCGGTGCATTCTCAGACCAAATCTTGCAAGGCATAAAATAATAACGCTTGAGAAAGTAAAACCTTTATCTTTGAATCTTGTCAAACCCTATCTTAGCATCTAAAATACACATCCGATCATCATATATTAGTTAAAATTAACTCATGTGTAACTTGTCAAATTCATAGCTTACACTTTAATTAAAAATACAATCTTTAATAATCTCTTGTGAGTTGTTAACTACTAAAATAATCAACCCTGTTCCTAATCAAAAGTTGGATAAATCACTAAATCCAAACTATAATTAAATTTTGGAAGGATACCTAAATACAAATATCTGTCAAAGCACCTTCCCCGACAATCTTTCTAAAGTTATATAAGTCCAACTTAACTCATAGAACTTCCTTGATAAATACAAGATATTATAAAAGAAGTTATAAAGCGAAAGATCAAGTCTTGTATCTTGACCCCTGCAGATGAATCCTGCGGGTAATCCTTTATTCAACTTCTTCTTATTTCGTAAAATTTTCCTTCACGGTAAAGCTATTTAATTAACTCCTTCCTATCAAATAAATCCAGTCCAATCGCTCTCTCTCTACTCTCAATTCATAAGCAATATTAAATAAATTCAATTAAATTAAATCAAGCTTTTGCCACTGTTGGGATTTATTTGGTTTTCCCCTTTGTTGCCGCGTAATTAGAAGCTGCAGTTTGAAGACAACGAGATCAAGCGGAATCGGGCTACAGTGAAGGTTCAGGATTTATTGCGACAGATTGGTTAAGCAAGCTGTGATTTAAAACAAAGCTACGGTAAATAAGCAAGGCAAGTCATCACTTTGATCATATTGATCCCACGTTTATAAAAGCTATATTCATTCAAACTATCAAACTGCATGCTTATGTTGTTATGCAAATTATATCAAATGTAAGGTAGATATTACTCCTATTATAATACCAGTACTAATATGACATCCTTTACCAGTTGATTCAATTAATCCTTGTCGCCCTAGATAATATGGCTATTAACAATAGCTAAGACATATTTACTGCCAAGTGAGTCCAGAGCTAGGGCATTCCATTGTCCGGCTCATCATTATTCGTCAGTCAATTAAATTGATTTTGGGCAGTCATGGGATGTGGATGACTGATAGTTTTGGTACAGATTATCTTGTGCTTCTCCAAACCTCAAAACTTGCTTTACCTGTCTGGGCGGTTTGTAAGAGTGGCTGGTGCAGATGTAGCACAAGGTATAGGGTTGTGGACAGCACCGTCTGGACAAATTAAGGACTTAATCCTGTGTTGACCTCTCCATGTAAAACAGGACAACCACAAGTTGGCAAAGTGTAGGCATGACTAAATAATTTGTACTCGCCAGTAACTGAATGTATTTCGGGGGAAAGCATGATTTTTCTCGCTGGACGCAAAGCGTCCTGAAGATGGTCATGTCACCGGATAGAGGTGGGGGCAAGAGGGGGTCTAGCTGGCGCCTAAATGGCCTTCTTGTAGACAGAAACCTTAGCGAGTGCATTCTTTTACTAGATACATTGTAAAGGTCATGTGATAACCCGGTTGATCTGCACATCCAGGGAAATGTGCGGAATATAACAATTGGACTATCTCTTGTGGGTAAAGATGTACAACTCTGTAGAGTCTAAAACTATTCGAATAGCCGTGCTCACGGTCAAGAGCGGACATGGGAACTTCCTCGAGTTAGTTCTATTTCAAAAATCTTTTTTGGGCGGGATGAAAACTAAGTGGAGAGAGGTACTCTACTTTGCTGGATTTTTTCTGGAGAGATGTACTCCAGTGGTAATTAGGGTGGATGTAGCCCAGTAATCAAAATTAGCATTGACAGAGGTAACCATGCACTGTAAGGGTGGATGTAACCTGTGCTACCAATAATATTGCAATCTCTCTTTATAACTTGCATTTTGGTTAAAATTGCTAAGTCATAGGAATTTATTTATAATATTTGGAAATGCTGCTTTAGCAAATAAAATAACCTCAAGCCTCCTTTCACAGCCTTGCATGTAATAGTTATTAGCGCTGCATTCTGTGTGGTGGCTTGTTGAGTACAATTTGTACTCACTGTTGCTAATTACCCTCCAGTCAGTCAAGAATAGAAGAAGGCCTTGAAATGCTCCAGAAGGGTCGACAGAGCTGGTATTCGAGGAGGCCATGGACATAGGTCGCGAAACCCCAGTTGGCTGCCTGTGGGCAACTCGTGAGGGTTCCACTTGTGTGAAGATTTCCGCTGCTACATTCTCTGCTTTCTCGGCCTAACCGGCCCATGTAAGTATTTACTATATAAATTATGCTTCCGCTTAATATGTTTTTGATATACAGTGATATAACTGTGAGCACTGGCTACTGATCCAGGGAACAGTGCAGAAATCACAGAGGAATTCGGATTTCTAAATCCGGTTCCGACAGGAACCAATGGAGGTTTTATCTGGTTATACGAGTGTTTGGTAAATTTCTAAATTAAACTATGAAATTCTTTCTCAACCTAAAAAAATTTATATTTGAGGTGTTATGACATGAGATTGGCTTTGAGGGAATGTTGGCTTATGATCACAAAAGTGTATTTTTACTAATAATGCTTGCTGAGTACTCTATACTCACCCTTGTTATTATTCTCCTTTGTTTAGTGGTTAGCCATCCTGGGATTCCACTTGGTACGGAGGATACCTATCCATAGGAGTTCTATACCGAGTGGGAGGGAGATGGTTTTGAGTATGACTGGTGTGAGATGGACATCTTATACAAGACCTGGGGTGACTAAAGTGTAACTAGCAGATCGAGCAAGGCCCTTAGGGTATATGTAAATTAATGCGATGTCTTATATTTTAGTACATGTGTAATTATTATCTGGACTAGAACTATTTCTATTATCATTGAAATCTTCAAGCCCTGGTGGCTTTGTAAAAGTTTTAGCCCTATGTGGCTATGTTTATGTAATATTATGTTTAATCTCTAATTATTGTTTTGCCAACACTCTGGTGGACTTATTATTTAGCAAAATAGTGTTTTGGTAAATAATAATCTATTGACTAGTGTTATTACCCCTTGGTAATGACACATGTCACCACTATGCGCAAGGCAAAATTATAACTAACATGTGCTAAGGATTTGTTCTCAATCTTTTACCGGTCTCGGTGTTTGGTTAGAAGACTGGATTGCTATTGTAGATTGTCACACTATTAAGAGAGATATTGTCTAGTAGTTTGAGTCTCATCATATATTGATAGCTTAATCCTGCTTGCTCTAGTTCTCCATGGTATGATACTATTATTTGTGAATGTGTTTTATAAACAGTTATAACTCATGCATCTTTTCTTGTAGCATGTGACTATATTTTGCAAATGATTGAAGTCCATATATCTACTCCTTGTGGCATGATTTAAGTTTGTAAATATGTTTTGCAAATTTTTGGAGTTCATGCATTTTTCCATATCATGGTCTAAGATTGCTAGTTGCTATTTTCTTGGACTTAGACCATGGTTGTGACACTTTAGAATTCTTATTCATTTTGTATTGATCTAATGTATTTGATATCATGTAAACTAGTTAAAAGTTATGACCATTTTTAAGAGTATCATTTGTGCTAAAACTCAAGGCTGGTACTACCACCCTTTTAAATGTCGTATGACCGCACGGGTTGGTACTACTGATCTGTATGATCGGTCAGTCTGACTGGGGTACTAGGTATGACCGGGCTTTGTATGGTGGTTGTTTTTCTCTACATAGCATATTTTAGCTCCTCTCATCACTTTAGGCCCGTATGACCGCACTTTATATGACAGTACTACCACACCTTTTGTAACAGCTAGTTTTAAGTGTTTAATGCTAAAGTTTATAGCCGTTGGCACTGTAGCATAGTACTACCGCCATGTAAACTATGCTACTACCGCTCCTGCTATTTTTTACTAATTTCATCTTCAAAGGCTAGTCTTTGTGGTGGGGATTATAAATACCCCCTTGGCTGGTTTGAAGACAATCCTTTTGGTATGCCATTTCAATATCTTGAGCTAGTGTAAATTTCTCCTCTTAATTGTTCAAATGTTACACCTTATAAGGAAGAAGAGAGATCTCTAGTCGCATGTATTGTATGTAGAGGTGAATTGAGCATCTACTTGATCTTGTGCGCGTGTTGTTGGTGAGAGTCAAGTAAGGGGCTTGGATTGTTACTCTTGAAGGTTGTCGACCCCTAGATGACATGGAAGTGTCGTGGTCCAGTGATCTTCTCAAGAAGCTTGTGAGATGGCCTAGTGTGGTGTGAAAGTTGAAGCTCATCTACCTGAAGTGGAAAAGGGTTACCACTAGTAGAATTGAGGTGCTTGGCTTAGTTTGTGGAGCCAGTCCAATTCATTTAGGCTTACCTCAAAATGAACTATGGCAGACCGGTAAGTCTCCAAATACCACAGTAATAAGAGACCATGTCAATTGTGGTTTGCTTTCTCATGCTTAGTGTACATTCTTGCAATTTACTTTTCTAGAATTGAATTGCCCATTTGTCACTCTAGGATTGCAAAATTTGACATAGATTTAGGTTGTTGGTGTACTTAGTGAGACTAGTTGATTTATGCCTTGAGGTATAAAATTGGTTTTGGCCTTGAGGTTTTAAAACCGCCAATCACCCTCTCTAGCTGGCCTCCTTGACTTTACAGCGTGAAAGATTGGACGATGCCAATTGGTTGCCCTAAGATATTGTTGCATCCTCCATAATCGTGTTGTCCGTACTCTTAGTTGTTCAGGCTTCAAATAGAGGTAATGCATCATATGATTAGATAACAATAATTTGAAATTAGATAAGATAAGAAACAAATATTTTTATAAATGTAAAACTGACTTTAATTAAATCTAAGACAGACAAGATAACAATAGGAATAGAAAGACAACAGTAATAATTATATTTTTCAAAAATATTTTTTATTATTTTTGAAATTAAACATTATTGCAAATCGTCGATCTTATCTCATATTAATGTATCATCTTATAGTCAAGCAAGCTAGCTCTAATACCACTCTATAACAATCCTATTTCTGAGGCCATCGGATTTCCCCACAGCTGTCCAAGAAGATCAATTGCGGAGTGTTATAGACGAGTGTGCATCAAACCTACTCATGCTTTAATCATAAAAGCCAAACCTTTTTAATACAAGAGAGTATGGCTTAGCAGCCGAGTTTACAACATTATACGCATCCAAGCCTAAAGTTTATATTACAATACAAAAGATCTTCCAAAAGAACCACAGGCATGCCCGAGCGTAGATGAGACCTAAAACCAATAGTCGTTACCTTCTAGGCAGTCAAAAGATTCTTCGGTATCTTCCCAAACTTCTTCTATAAATGGTTTAGCAAGTATGGCTACAACTGTACTCAACAAGCCACACAAGAATATCTAATTAACTATTTGCTAGTGTGTCAATAGAATGAGGTATGAAGTTTCTAATTATTACGACAATAGATGCATGCTTATTTACAAATGTTTTTAGACTTGAATAGCAAAGCATTAACTTATTAGGAGAAAAGGGTTTAACCAACTCATTTATCATCTTAAAGTCATTCCAATATTACTTATGCCTTGTTGTTGGATTCACCAATTAAACATAGCTTCTTTTACCAAAGCACGACGTATCCAAATACCACATGTCTTACTTTGCAAAGTTGCCTAGCTTTACCCACAAGATTTCTCAAACTCACAATATCATGCAGTAGACTTGTAATATGATAGCGTGCAACTGAATTAAGATAACATGGTCATTCACTGCTTTATTCATTCTAAATTCTACCCGATAGGCTCAGGACCATTCAACCTTTATTGAAAATCCACTACCTAGCACGAAAATCACGATCTGACATTGAGTGGACCTACCATTGTGAAGAATGGTAAGTGGCATTACTAGCTCAACTTCCATTTAACCCTTTTCTCGTGGGCCATCCTGAAACTCTAGGATAGCGATCTCCCCTGTAGATATTCAATTGGATCAAGCAATATACCGGACCTGGTTTGACAAGTCAAACTTGTGGTTGAGCGAAATCTGTGTTCTGTACTTGGCATAAAGGGTCTAGTCCTTGCTTACCATAGACGAGGCTATCTTTCACATACCACGTACATTACAATACAGTATCACCAAATCATACCAAAGCCTCAATCCCAGGGTGAAGTCATGGGCTCCAACCATCTAGTAGATTCCCACCAAGTATCCTCAACTCTCAATATCATTTTAATATCTACCGGCACGAAGCCAAATTATTCTTAGTAACTATTCATCATATCATTCTAAAATATTATTTTATGTAAATAAAAGTGCTCAAATAATAATAATAAAAGTAATGACAATTTAATAACATGGGATCAACATGATCAAAGACAAGTGATTTGCCTTCTTGGTCATCGTCTTTGACTGGGCCTATTTCTTCTACATCTTGATTTGCTCCTCAGTCTGCTTAATTCATCCAGGTGCTATCGCAAAGAAATAAAGGAATAAGTCCAGGCTCGAAAGAAAGCGAGCTAGGAAAAAATAAAAGAGAAATAATCTAGAAAAAGGTTAAACATAGGAGGGTTTCGATGGTTAGGGTTTAAATGAGGTTTGGATGGGTCGAACGGAGCTAAAAATGAGTTAGATAGGCTTGAGATGTTTGACACAAGTATAAATAATCTTAACGAGTTTTGGATGAATAGCAACAGGTCAGATGGATAGTACCAAGTTGGCACTATTTCTAAGGGATCGGGTTTGGCGAATAGTAATGAGTTTGAGCTGAACCTAATGGGTTGTACATTAATGGACCCTCAATGAATAGCATTGAGCTATTCCCAAAAAATAGTATCGGGTTGTACATTAATGGATCCTTAGTGGCTAGGTTTTGAACAGTGTTGGGCTTGCATAATGTGGACTAGACCAATTGGCCGACTGGGCCAAAGAATGGTTTGGGCTGGCTTTGTAGGCCCATCTAAGTGGTCCATAGAGTTTGGAGCCCAGCTCTTTTTAGAGCTTGAGCTCATGGCCCTCGGAACAGAGGGAATGGCGGTGGCACAAATTGAGCAACAACGATGGTAGACAGTGGCAAGCGATGGTGCGACGCATACTATCTCAACACAAGCAATCCATTTTGGGCACATGCACGGGTGGTGGTGGCTTACAGACAACTAATGATAGTGTGGCTTGGCCAGAATTGTAACAGCCTACCTATTTATTTCTAAAATTAAGGTAAAATTAATTTAATTTAAAATAAAACCTTTTGGTTGCCTGGAATTTTAAAAATTGAATTGCTTTTTTTGTTTTAAAAAAACTCAATTCAAATTAATTACTGAAACTTATTTGACATTTATCTAATTTTTTATGTTTTCTGGAGTTTAAAAATCAATTTAAAGGATTAAAACATATATTGTTACAAAAATAAATACCAAAATAAGTTTTAAATATTTTTATTAAGTTGAGAATAATTCTAGGAATTTTTGTGAATTTTTATCGAATTATTTGACTCTATTTGCTATTTTCTAGTATTATTCAAAACTCTATGGCTTTATCTAAAAAGAAAATCAAAAACCCCTCCCTGCCCTCTGGCTGCCAATGGCTGGTCCCTATTCCATCTCCCTACCATGCGGCAACATCTCGCTGCACCCACATCCTTTGTCTCGCGCGATGGTCGAGATCATCCCGGCCAGCACACGTCGGCCATCCGGAATGGCCACCTCCCCTGCATGCTCTTTCTTTTCTCTCTGTCTGGCATTTCAGTACCGGCCAGCTTCTTCCCACCCCTTTCTTTCCTCCTTTCTCCTCCACCGATGCTGCCATTCCAGCAGCCCCTCCACCCGACTTTCCTTCTCATGCACGGCTGCTTCCGCCTTTCCCTCCTTCCCCGCAATTTACGCACCGACTTCCCTCCTTCCTGCACCCACCCCTCTTTCCCATTCCACCCCGTAAGCGCCACCACCACCCGCAATTACCGGCGAGAAATCTCAACCGACACCCTCCCCCTCCGCCCTATAAAAGAGGCATTGCGGCACCACCTCACCCTGCGCCATCCCTCACCATCTCCCATTGCCCCTCCCAAGGCTCAAGCCATCCCCGCACCGTACCCCTTCTCTCTTCGAGCTCCAGCAAAGCTTTGATAAGCAGTTTTTGCGCCTCGGATTGCCACTAAGCCTCGCCAACAGCCAATCGAGCTTCGCTGAGGTCCCCTCCAGCTCCTCCGCCTATTCACTATGCATTTGCTCCACCAAAACCCCCACTTCGACAGAAACCCGAGCCACCTCAACCTCTCCTCGCCGCCGGCCTCGTTCTGCCACTACTCGGTACATTTCTGCATGCCAGCACACTCCCCTCAATCTCCTCTTTCTTTTGCACCCTTCACCGCTCAACGCAGGTCATCGAATCACCGGAGGCCACTGCACCCAAAGGCTTCCCCTCGCCGGCTTTGCCACCTCAGCGCACCAGAGCTGATGTGGCTACCACCCGGCACCAAACGGCGTGCCACCTCAGCAATCCTAGCACACGCGCGTGCCACACAAGCAATCAATCGCTTCGTCAGCGTCTGGTGCCAACCATGCAGGCATGTGTCTTACTACGTTCGCAAAATACGCTGAGTCAGCAGCCACGTGCCGCCACATGTGCGACACATTAGCACACAACACTCCAGTGCCATGTCTGCGACACGTGGCCTACCACGTCATCACCAGAGCCCCTCCCAAGCCATGTGTCACCATGTGGCTAACACCTGGCATGCCACGTCAGAAAAGCTAGCCCTGTCAGCCGCCACATAGCGCCACATCGCCCCCTTGCAACCTTAGTTGGCTATGGTCCACGGACTTGGTCCACGGTAGACCAGGACCACCTGTCAGTCTCTTAACTGAATAGGGCTGACGACAACATGATGTCATAAACCCCCCTTTTATTTAAAAAATTAATTCAGCCAAAAAGAAAAATCTTTTCTCACGTCATAATTCTAATTTTCCTTTGGAAAATTAATTCCTAGAATTCCTTACTGACATCATAAATGCCTTTTCCTTTAGAAAGATAATTCCAAAAAATTCAGGTTTTTCAATTTCTTTGAAATTCAAACTTTCGGAAGCCCGTTCTTCTTCGTCCTAACTTCGATTGAGCCCATTAAAATTTATGCCCTCCTTTTTATTATGAAGAGTTTATTTAAACTTATTTAGATTTTATTTGAGTTTACTTGGGTATTTTCACATGTAAACTTCGATGATTTGATAGAATTCTTCGACGACGGTTCTCACCAATTCGCAGAGCAAAGCAAGTCACACACCTTGATCATGATAATCTCAGTTTGTGAAATACAATTATGTTGTATTAAATTAAACTGCATGCATATTTTTTCTACGTATTTTAATTAAGTTTCAATTTAGTTAATACCTACTTGTTAACACCTCTATTGATATTGATTCTCTATACCTTTTCACCCTAAAATAAAACTCTGGGCCTGTTCTTTTCAGCTTCTCAAAACGACTTTTGACTTTTGCTACAATACCTAACTTTCAAATGGAGTATTTTTTTTAAGATGGAGTTTACAAGTTAATTATAGTGCGCATTAAAAGCCCAACATCTGTACCATCCAAAATCGCAAGCGAGTATCTCTCTCTCCGTAATCTCTGTCGCAAATAGCTAAAATTCAAAAATTTCAGCCAAAAGCCATAAGCCGCAGCCAAAAAGAACAGACCCTCTGATTAGTACAATAGTGTGACTAGAGAATTTTATAGCAAATGGTTAGACCTGCATAGATATAGCTTTAAGGTTGGGATAACCTTTTCACAAAAAATGACGTGCTTTTAAAATGCATTCTTGGCTTTGGTGAGTTAAGAAAGTCTATGGAATATTTTAAAATAAAATATAAAACCTGATTTAAACTTAGATAGATGATTAGATGATGGGTGCTTGCTGGCATACATTGTTGTTCGGTGACACAATATTGATTGTTAGGCATAAGAGGTATGTGGTTTGAGCCTAAATCAACTAAGGACCTATATGTGAGTTACTGCTACAAAGCCTGATCGTACTACCACAAGACTGGTATGGATAGTCATGGCTGACTAATTTATGGGTCCCAATCTGAATCTCACTACAGATTGAATATGAGCGTGACGTAGGCCATGGAAGTCTCATACTTCACAAGAGGGGTTCCCGATCTAGTGGATTCTTTATTAGGGTGAAACCTTAGTGGAGGCATGGCTAGGTTGATAGCATTGCATTGTAAAGGCCTTGTCATAATTTCTTCGCTGCACACCAAAGGAAGTGTGCTAATCGCGTGGAAACATGAGTGATCATGTCTTGTGAGTAAAGCTATACAACCTTTGTAAAGTGTATAAACTATTCTAGATAGTCGTGCCCACGATCATAGGAAAGTTGAGTAAAGTCTTTCACATATAAGACTTTAGTTTTTAAAACGGTTTCTGAAAAGGCATATAGATGGATGGAATCCATGTGAAATCTTTTGTAAAAGATGGTCAGGTTGGGATGTCTGTGGTTAGGTTAGTGTGGGGATGGACCTGCACTAACAATATTAATTTCATTTACAATATTGTTTTCACTTACTATATTAAATTCAGCATTTTTATACTTATTTACTGTATTTCTTTAAATGCTACTTTACGTTCAAACTAACCCTATATGTCTTCCTTTGTTACCTTTATCATTATATTGCATTATTCTGTGTGATTTGCGGAGTACAAGTTTGTACTCACTCTTGCTTTCACATTTTAGAGGAGGACAACTTCAATTACGGTGAGGACTAAGATGATTAGGCCGCGTCTTACTATCGTTTGCCTGTGAATGGGCTCAGTGAGCTTCTTCCGCTTCGGTTTTATCTTCCACTACTTATATTTAAATTTGGTCTGTGGGCCATGGGTGTAAACCTTGTCCATGAGGTTGTACTCTTTTAATTAATAAAGCTTGTCATTATGCTTGATATGTATCCCTATTATCACTGTGTACACTAGTTGATCCTAGACTAATGCGATTTACACATAGTATCTTAGAGTTGTTATTCCAGGGTCCAACAAGAATAGGGGCATGGCACTATGGAGCTATGGTGAGGATTCAGCTAAATTGAGGATGGCTTGAGCATCTAGGAGGTGAGGGTAGTCTAGAGGCAGTGATGGCTTAGCTTGGGATGGCTCAAGGAGTTCTGGTGATGGTAACCATGGGTGGCCGAGCGGTGGTGCATGGCAATGGCAAGCTAGGGGCAACAAGGTTTGGCGAGAGCTAGGGATAGCATCAAGGCATTGAGATGATGCTAACGGTGTAGCTGATTAGGTTAGAGAGGAGGCATCGGTGAGAAATTGATTTTTTTAGGCTCACTAGTAAGAAATTAGGCGTCGACGGCACAACTTGGTCGAAGAGGTGGAAGAAAGGTTGCGGTGGTTATGAGGCAGTGCGAAAGGTAATGAATTAGTCACTGAGCTTGGCTTTATAGCCTGTGAAGGCGATGCAGCCAGTGGTAGTGTGGCGGTGCGCTCAGATGAACGTGTGACTTCCATGCTGTAGCAGCGGAACTGGCAGTTATGTTGGCGGTGGGAGAAGCTTAGCCTCTCCCTGGCATAGGTACACGAGTTGGCACAGTGAGTGGCGTGTTGTGCGGGTCGAGTAACTGGCAGTGGGAGATGGCAACGGTGTGGATAGATGGTGGAATGATGAGGCGTGTGGTCAGCAGCAGCGTTAATGCGGGGTACGGCTGTTCGGCGAGGTGGCACGGTTGTTGTGCAGCATTTGATGTAGGTACTTGCGACAAGTGGGCGAGACAGCGCTGGTGAGAGCGCAAACGGCGTTCTAGCATGCGATAGAGAGAACAGGGTGATGGCATAGTGGCAAGAAGGTGTCTTTGTCAGTGGAAAGCGTATTTCCCAAAGGGAAAAGCAAAAAATGGCTAAAAGTTTTGGATTTAGCTAAAATTTTAAATTTGAACAAAATTTTCATAAATTCAAAATTTTGATTTTTTTGTGGTTTGTTTCATTGCTGATCTCCCCTAATCCACATTAAGGTAAGCTCAAATGAAGTAGACCGGCTCCATGAATTAAGCCAATACCTCGAATCCTCTAGGGTTGCTCTTTCCCCACTTCGAAGATAGCAAGCACCAAACCAATCACACACAATTAGGCCTTCTCATAAGCTTCTTGAGAAGATCACCGGCATAAAACCTCCGAGCTGTCTAAGAGGTGGCAACCTCAAGAGTAACAAAGTCAGAGACACTAATTTGAACGAATCAAGTGCCAAAGCTTGACATATACACAATCCACCACCAAGTGCAACACATGCACAATAATTTGCTTCTCCAAGCTCACTAAGCACACAACATATGCACACTAGAGAAGAGATGGCTTGCTCTTAGCTCGAGAAAATGAATAAATGCATCAGCAACCTTGCCTAACTGGTCACAAAGGGGTATTTATACCCCATACCAAAAAACTAGCCAATGAAGCAAGATTCCAACACAAAATAGGGAGCCTGGTCTAAGCACCAACACATGGCCAGCCAGACTGCCCATATGATCGGTCAGACCACTCCATGTTGGACCTCAATAAACAAGACTTCTATCAAAATGCCCTAAACAACTATATTGGACAATCCGAGAGTGAATTTGTCAAACCAACAACAAACGTGCAGTCAGACCACTTGTTCGGTCTGATCAGCCAACACATGGTGATCAAATTGGCCTTCAATTTTCAATAGAGGCCAGATTGCACATACTTCAACAAATTTTCAAAACATATTTGCAAATCACAATACTATGCAAACAAAGGTTAAACATGATTCACGACAAGTTGCAAAATACATTCGCCAAATTTTAGAATCATGTCACAAGAATTGGAATCATGAACTCAAACCGTTTGCAAAACATGGCTGATTTCTTTTTCACTTTCAGCCAGCTTATGCTTGTACGAACTACAGTAACTAGCTTTTAAACGGTGTATTTTTTAAGGTGGGGTCAACAGGTAGATTGTAGTAAAAAGTGTATTGAGTTCAGTTGTACTAGCCAAAATCACATGCAACTATTTTTCTGTACGTACTACCTCTTGTGAATAGCTAGAATTCAAATATTTAAACCATAAGATATAAGCCCAAAAGAATTCACCCCATATTCGCAAACTAAAGTCACATAGTACGAGAAACATGCATGAGTCTTAACTATTTGCAGAAATACATTAAAAAATACTAGCAATATGTCAAGGAGAGCTAGATCTTGATTCTTTCTGTAGAACAATCCAAGGTCCTTACTTCCTTGGAGATATCGGAAGATGTCCTTTATACCCTGTCAATGCTTTTTGATGGGCTCTGCACTATACCTTGCTAACAGGTTCACGGCAAAAGCAATATCCGGTCTAGTACAGTTTGCTAAGTACATGAGTGCTCCAACTGCACTCAAGTATGGGAATTCCGGTCCCAGGACTTCCTCCCCCACTTCCTTAGGTCGGAAAGGATTTTTTTCTTGTTGTAAAGATCTCCCGATCATCGGTACTTTTGATGGGAATGTTTTCTCAAAGCCGAATCTTTCTAGCACCTTCTAGGTGTATGTCGACTGATATACCAAGACTCCTCCAGGGACATGCTCAAGCTGCAGTCCTAGACAAAACTTGGTCTTGCCTAAATCTTTCATTTCAAACTTGGTCTTGTCTAAATCCTTCAATTCAAGCTGAAAAATTATAATTCTGCAAGAGGGGTCGGGCAATAAATTTAATTCTCTTGATTAAAGCCTCTGCCAAACCGTTCTGGGTATGGACATGCGGTACCGAATGCTCAACTGCAATCCCCATCGCCATACAATAATCATCAAATGCCTTTAAAGTAAATTCTCCGGCATTGTCCATTCTGATGGACTTGATGTGATGATCAGGGAATACATTTCTGATGCGAATGATCTGCGAGATCAATTTGGCGAAAGCATGGTTTCTTGTGGATAATAAACTCACATATGACCACTTTGGAAAGCATCAATGAGCACCATGAAATACCTAAATGGCCCTAAGATGGGCTGAATAGAACCGCAAATGTCTCCCTGGATGCGTTCCAGGAATGCAGGGATTTCATCCTTCACTTTCAGAGCTGAGGGTCTAATAATTAATTTCCCAGTGACACATGTAGGGCACACAAAATCTTCATGATTTGGGAAATTCTTCACATCAATATTATGCCCGTGAAAATTGTTAATTATATTTCTCATCATCCTAAGACCTAGGTGGCCTAATCTGTCATGCCAGAGACAAAATAGTTCAGAGCTTCTAAATACTGTCTTCGGAACAGTGTACGCTGCAAGCGCTTTAATATTGGTATAATATAGCCCAGTTTCTAGTGAAGGAAGTTTTTCTAATACCCTTTTGCCATTTTCTTCGCGCTTCGTAATGAGCAGGTATTTCTTACCGTACTCTTCTTCAGTCTCAACGTGGAAACCATTGGCGCGAATATCTTTAAAACTTAGAAGAGTTCTAGTCGATTCTGGGTACAATAATGTGTCTTCAATAACCAAAGTTGTGCCCATATGAAGTATAATTGTGGCTCTTCCGGAACCAATTATACATGCATCGCTTCCGGCGATTGTCGTAAGGCTGCCAGTGCTCTTATGAATCGACTGAAAATATTTAGTCTCTCTTAAGATGGTATTCGTGGTACCACTGTCGGCAAGGCATACTTCCTCCATAGGGCGCCATACGTGCTCTAATATAAGGTATTTTATTAATATATATTAGAATACATACAACACATAAATAAAACACACAAATATTAAAACATATCATGCCATTGTAAACTGAATAAATGAATGAATTATTCCGAAATCATCCAACCATCACGAGAAAATAAAACTAAAGTACCATCCATGCAAGATCTAACTTGTCCATTTAATGCAAAATAAATGACAATTAACGTCTCATGCATTCTGTGCATCAGACGGAATCAACTAGAAAATCATTGACTTCTTCGGCTATCTTTTCAGGCGTGATGTTCTCTTCGAGAGAAATCATGGAGGTGGCTGCCTCTAGGTCGTAAGGGGGTGCTACTGCCGGGATGGACTCAACCTCCATCATTTCAGGCATCAGCTCAATATGCTCCCCCTCAACTGCTGCAAAGTGAGCTTCAGGCTGCCCTTTGCCATTATTCTTTTGGGCTTGGTGGGCATCAATGATATGTTGCGGTGCTTTACAGATCCGCGACCAATGCCCCCACTTGCCACATTTGTAGCAACCTTGGTTCTACTGACCATAGGTTTTACCACTCTCCTTAGTCTTTTTGTTACTTCGAGCATCTGACTTGCTTTTCTGGGCAACGGCCTTACCCTTCTTCCTCCTTCTTTTCATCAAGGGCTTTCGCACCTTGTAGCTCCCAGCGTTGGCCTCGCGGCCAGCGGAGCTCCCCAGTGGCTAAGTGACGTAATTCTTGCAGAGAAGTTCGTCTTGAGCCTCCGCAACCTGCATCATATCAATCAATTCGGCGTACTCCTTGTAGCCGTCTTGACGATAGTTGTATGCGGATTGTACAGCGTTGGGGTGAAAGGTAGACAGGGTCTTCTCAATCTTCTGCTCATCTATAATCTGCTTGCCACAGAGTTGAAGATTAGTACAAATCCTGTGCAAGGCAGAATTGTACTCACCGACCGTCTTGAAATCGGCAAACCTCAGTCCGATCCACTCCTACTCTGCCTGAGGAAGAATGGTGTACTTTAGCCTCTCAAACCGCTTCTTGAGTGCGGTCCAGAGTGCTAGCGCGCTCTTCTCCGCCATATACTCATTCTTGAGAGTAATGCAGAGATGGTGCCTGAGAAAATGAAGTGTCTGATCATTCTCCTCAGGTGTGGGTTTGGCGTCATACCGTCCGCCAATCCCGATAGCCACGCGGAGCTTCTTGGCTCCAAGTACTATCTCGACATCAGATGCCCACGTCAGATAGTTCTTGCCATGCTGGGCAAGCTCCTTGAACTCCCGGTTCGTGATGCCAGTCATCGACATGTGTATGAATGGAACAAATAAGTTTACTGTAGGTAAACTTGCATGGAAAAATTTACTGCAGGTAAATAAATGGTACAATAGGTTCTCATAATGTTTCATAAATTTCTATGCATTTTTCATAATTTACTGCTAATTTTCAGTGATTAAAAGTAATTAAACAATTACAATTAATCAAAACAGTAAATAAATACAGAAAAAACATAAAACAATAATGGCATAAATAAATAAGCTTCAAAAGTTGAAAATAATGCAAAATTCGGATTCCTGGGGCCTTTTTACGCTAGAATATGAATTTTCAGCAAATTCTGTAATTTCTGGTGGGGTTTTACACAAAATTTTTAATTCGGAGAAAATTTGCGTAATTTTCTGATTGCCCGGGGGTTTTTCTGTAAATTTTTTTTCTCGGGGCTCCCTCTTCCCGCTGGCCCCCATTTTTTTCCTACCGGTCCGACCCACTTTCCCTCTTCCCCCTATCGGCCGGCCCCTCCCTTTTTTTTTCGGCCCGCCTTGGCTGCGCGGCCCACGGCCCACTAGCCGGCTTAAGGCCCCCCCACCCGGCTAGGGTTTCCCCTTGCCTCTCCTGAGGTGGCGGCGCGCCGCTTCTTCCAATGATGTGCGGCAATGGCCATTCGCATGAGGGCGGCCGCGCGGTGCGGCCAGCGGCGCGGCGGTGGGCAACCAGCGTGGGCGCGGCGGCGGTTGGTGGCGCTGGCCGCGAGCGCACAACGGCCGGTGCGGGCGGCGGCGGCGCGGCGCATGCAAGCGTGGCGCGAGGAGGCCGAGGCGGCACGAGTGCGCAGCACAGCGCGCGAGGCGCGGCGCGCGCGGACGGAGCCGGCGAGGCGCGCGTGCGGGCACGGCTTCATTGGATGGCTGCTCCCCGGCGGCGACGCGCGTTCGGGCGGTGCACACGGGCGGAGCAGCAGCGGCGGTTGGCCGGCGGCGCCGGGCCGGTCTACCTCGGGTGGCGCGCTCGTGCGGGAGCGGAGTGGCCGAAGGCCGGCGGTGCCCATAATTTTTTTTTCAATCTGTGATTATGATGTGTGTGATCAACCGATCGACGAAATCGCCGGCGACTTCCAGTCTGCTTACGGTAGATCAATCTACAGTGCAATCGACATCCACCCTTGTAGGTAATTTATCGATCGACATTGTGCCGGCGACTTCAGGTCTGCTCGCGGTAAATTAGGGCGAATTTGCACCGTAGACAAAATAAATCTAGAACACGAAGGAAAAGCAGATTCAAAAGCGATCTAGAAAATTCAATCTGTGGTTCGATGATTACCTTCGTTCACCGGAGCGTAGTCGTGCTGATAACGTGTTGAGGAACTCTCGCTGGCGACCAGTCCGAGCGATTCCTTTGCTTAGAACAAGAACGAATCAATCACAGAAAGCGACAGAATAATAGATTGAATACATAGAGGTAGAGAGAACTCCTGGTCTTTCTTTATTGCTTCAATTCATTGGGGTACAAAATCAGTCATATGGCTCTCTATTTATAGGAGGGGGTGAGGTGCCCACTATAGATAAGGACTCGTTTAAACGGAGATGATCCGTTTAAACGGGAATCCTTATCTCTAGTTTCCTAATATCAACTGTTCATCGGCTGTGATGGTTAGGGCTTAAATGAACCCCAAGTTTTACTCCAACTAACAACTAATCACTTGGTTGAGACTTAAGAGAGGAAAAGTTTCCAACATGGCCTGCAGAAAGCATTGAAGTCAGGTAGTTAATTTGTCGGCTTCAGCAGCTCCTTCAACCGGTTTTTGAAAAAGAAAAATCAACCAAATAATAACAGCTTCAATTTTATGTTCTATAGACGAATTGACCAAACCTTGATCTGGTTAACTCAGCCTGCCGGTTACTCAATTTCAGTTTTATAAAAATATATCACGATTTACACTATTTCAATTTCTTCAAAAATAATTTGTAAGCATTTTTTTATTGAAGACTCTGGTAAATTTATTTACATAGCTCTAATTTTATGTATATACTGATGAAATTATTTCATTTTTAAAATAAAAACTTGAACTGCATTGAAATAACAAAAAGAAGTGACAAAAGTCAATAACTTAATTAGACTCAGTACTTTAGTTATTTCTACCTTCTAATTTTCAACGGGCCGTTGCGTAAATACTACCTAGTATATTCAGAAATCAGAACGTCATGAGGTATGCTGGAAGTCAATTAGTGTACAAACAATGTCCACTTGTCAGAACATGATGGCTCTATTCCAAACAGCTTCTCATTTTTTACTTTTAAAAGTTAGTTTTTAAATGGAATGATTTCTCAATATGATTTCTATAAGCCGTATGTAGGATTTACTGCAGAAACCGCTTTGAATAAAGAGGTTTCTCAACATAAGTGTTTCTTACTCTCTAAGTCTCTCGTAATATATCAAAAGTTAAAAGCTACAGTACTTTTGAGCAGAACCATAATATAGTTTTTGGCCTGCAAAGCACTTCTCTCTCTCTCTCTCTTGCAAAAAAACAGAATGCCTAAAGCAAATGTAACCAAGTTTTTTATAGGAAAATTTTACCGTACGGAGCCTCATAAAATTCAGGTCTTAACATTCTTGAAAAAATAAAATAAAATAAAATTCGGGGTTCATCTGCAAGCTTGTGTTGTGCAAATCAGATTACGCGTAGAATCAGAGGTTCATGTGAAAGTTGTGTTGGAAAGGTCCAAACGAAAGCTCAACCTGATCTCTTTCTGGAAAGGCCGCTCAACAAACCACTACAAATTTAAGGTCCCGCTCAAAGTAGCGATGAGAAGTCACCTTCGGCGATTGTAGCACTGTAGCTAGCGATTGTATATAGCACTTTTGGTGTTATTTATTTTTTTCGTATCTTTGTGTTTTGTTTTTTTTCTCCGTATTCATTTGCATCGTCCGCTCTAGATTAGCATGCCGTTTTTATTTTTACATTTTTTTTAAATTTAATTATACCTAAAAAACCAACTCAGCTATAGTAAAAAATCAGTCAGTTACAGTAAAATTTTAGTAAAAATTAAAAACTATCACTATTCCGAACGCTACTTAACAAACTGCCTAAGGACTGAATTGGAATAAAATTGCAGTACAAGTCATATTTAGTTTGTGCAAATCAAATATACAATTCGCAAACATTTGGTACAAATGTCATTGACAAATGCGACCCAGGCGCAAAAGGGAATCCGTATAGAAACATCGGCTTAATTTTTTAAGCCAAAGTCATCGTACTACCCTTTATTTTTCGAACCACGGTTATTTGAAAATATGCTTCAAACTACTTGCCGATAGAAAGTGTTTCAAGCCACAAGAAGAACATATGGAAGAAAACCTATGTGTGGTACCGGTCTTGCTCATTAGAACTTCTGGTTCTAACTTCTAGTTTCTAGTTTTTTAATTTTATTTTTTTTTAGATTTTTATTTTTTATTTTTTCCTCTTTATTCTTTTATATTGTTTGTAATGATATATTTTTATTTTTTTTTTATTTTAGTTACGTTGAAGAAGCTACCAATGACTACAGTATATTTTCAATCGCTATAATATAAAATAAACTATAAAACTAACTTTATAAGTCTAAATAAATACCATTAGATAAAAGTATGATGTTTCCCAATCATATGATTCTTAAGGGGGCGTTCGTTTTAACGATGGTTTTTAGCTTTTGGCTGAAATTTCACTGTAGTTGGTTTTTTTTACTGTAGCTGATTTGGCTTTTTGGGTATAATTAAATTTAAAAAAGTGTAAAAATAGAAAAAATATGTTAACCCATCACAGACAATATAAAGGAACACGGAAAAAGAAAGAAAAATACAAAAAAACCTAAAAATCTAAACAAATTCAGAAAAAGATGAATTACTAAATAGTGAAAAAAACTAAAATTAAAAATTAAAACTGAAAAAACTGAAATGAGCTGAGGTATGCAGCAGCACAAGAAAGTGATTCTCATAAAGGTCAACCTGCATTTTGAACAACATTGTTCAAAAATCATGAGCTAGTGATGTGACAAATCACAAGCTAGTGATGTGACAAGAAGAGAGGGAAAATCATCACAATATATTATATAGTAGGAGTATATGAGAGTTGGAGGTTTGGAGGTCCACCAGATTGGTGCGTGGAAGCTATCAACCGGGGGTAGGTTTCAGGTAGCTTCTTGTTGTTTTCTGCTACTATTGTTCACAAATAAGAACTGGTTGGCTGTTGGTTTTTTTTCTAGTAACTCTTCATGCGGAATTTAACATACAAAGAGGTGCAGAGATAATGACATCTTTAGATCAATAGAAAAATTTCTAGAATCTATTAGCGAGAGCAATTAGAAAATAATGAAAAATTAGTGATTATAATGAGTAGCTAATTGGGTAAATTTAGGTATTATATTGT
The DNA here is from genome assembly GCA_036346265.1 of Melocanna baccifera. Taxonomy (NCBI): domain Eukaryota; kingdom Viridiplantae; phylum Streptophyta; class Magnoliopsida; order Poales; family Poaceae; genus Melocanna; species Melocanna baccifera. The sequence continues at coordinate 9,073,322 of CM070705.1, read as the reverse complement.
TTTTGGAGCTGGTACGTAGTTCATGCATGCCTACCTCATCTTCATGCTCCTTAACTTTGAGGGCGTTCAGAATGGTGTTGGTTTATAATTTTTTTATTGTAATTGGTTTATTTTTTTAATATAACTGAATTAGCTTATTTGACATAATTAAATTTAAAAATAGAAAAAAATATGTTAGTCCATCACAGACAATACAAAGGAATATGAGAAAAAAGAAAAGGCAAAAAATCTAAAACAAACCAGAAAAAAATGAAATTACTGAATAGTGAAAAAAAGGTAAAAGCTGACTTTAAACCAAAATAAACACTGCCTCTAGTTCAACAAGACATTCCCTACCATCTTGGTAGCACAGTTGGAATGTATTTGGTAGCAATAGGTATCTCTATTAGGCGAGTCTAGAGCTTGTTCTTTTTAGTTTCTCAAAATAGTTTTTGATTTTTGCTATAGTATCTAATTTTCAAACGGAGTATTTTTTTAAATGGAGTCTACAAGTTAATTAAAGTACACGTTAAAAGCCTAATATCTGTACCATCCAAAATCGTAAGCGAGTATCTCTCTTTCCGTGATCTCTGTCACAAATAACTAAAATTTAAAATTTTCAACTAAAAATCATAAGCTGTAGCTAAAAAGAACAGACCGTACTTCTATGGGTGTTCATTGCTGTGTCAAAACGGTTTGGGCCAAACCGGTGTTCGACCCTATCTACTTCAATATAAAAATAACAAATTTGTCCAATCATAAGAACTGGTATAGCAAAGACAATAGACCAAAAAAGACACTTAAACATTTTCTTTTCGAGAATGCACGGAAGAACCGCGTATCATTTTCAATAAGGCGGAAAGGGTTTGCGACCAAAACATACACACCGAATTACAGCAAAGGAAAACAATAACATACAGAAAAGGAGAGCAAAGGCATCGAGCTTCTATATATATCGACCCAACAAACCAATTTACTTAATTGCATACTCCATGTTTGATTTTATAGAGCACGGTATAACTCCTACAGGGTTATTGCGCAAGTTTCCAACAGAGCCGAAAAGTTTGAGAGGTTATTGGGGCGTTCAGAATAGCGATGACTTATGACTTTTTTTACTGTAGATGGTTATTTTTTACTGTATCTGAATTGGATTATTTGGTATAATTAATTTTTTTTAAAAAATAAAAATACAAAAAATATGTTAACCCATCACAGACACTATAAAGGAATATAGGGGAAAAAAGGAAAGGCAAAAAAGTCTAAAAAGTCTAAAAAAACCCAAAAAAAAGAAGAAATTACTGAATAATGAAAAAAAATAAAAACCAAAAGCAAAAACTAACTTTAAGCTGAAATGAGCAGTTCAAGCACCATTCGAAAGTTGAGATCTTGACATGAAACTGAATCAAACCAGAAGGAACTAGGGCATCTGATTTGACTGTGCATAAGATCGAAGTAGGGCTGTAAACGAGCCGAGCTCGAGCGAGCTTGACCTGGCAAGCTCGAGCTCGGTAGAAACTCGAGCCGAGCTCGAGCGAGTCTGAGATCGACATCGAATTTTAAGCTGTACTCGAGCTCGGCTCGGACAAAACTCGAGCTCAGCTCGGTGTGGACTGCAAGAGACTGGGAGTAGAGAGGAGTACCTGTGGAGCCGTGGTCAGGCTGCATCCATGGCCGGATCCAGGTCGAGGAGGGGCGGTGCCGGTGGGGGAGAGGAGGGGCGTCGGGGGGGACGAGGGCCGGCGGCGGGGGGCCGAGGAGGGGCGGTGGCGGGGGAGAGGGGGGCCTAAATACACTGCCTGCCATGTTTGTTCAGATTTTGTGTGTGTGTGAGAGAGAGAGAATGTGGGGAGGCGAAGTGTGTGTCCAAATTAATCACTTGGTCCAACTGGTTTAGCATCCGCTGGTGTATCTAGCCGCTAGGTTTTTTTTTTATGGCTTAACAGCCGCGGTCGGGCATTTGTTTGGTTGGCTACCAGTGTTCAATCTTGAATTAGTCTCAGGTTGTGTGGTCTATTCGTTGGAATTCACGCCATTAGGTTCCAATCTTGTTATTACCTCGCAATTATTTTTATCTTTTAGTATGTGCTCTCTACCTTGCCAATTTTCTTGCTCTCAGCCTCCCAGAAAATATATGAATAGACAATATATACAAAATAAAAGACAAGATCTAAATATTATTGTAGTGATTCCTCGCTCCTATTGGGCCTTACATTTGCACGTGGTCCATTCGGCCCATATTACTGTAACAGGTTAATAATACACGTTGAAGCATGGACAAAATCCTTTCCTTCATCAATTCAGGTAACGAGCCAAATAAGAAATCAAGAACCCAAGTGAAGTACACAAATGGTCACACAAAACAAATAACACTAAAAAAAATGTAAACTCTGTAGAATATAGTTAATTAAGAGACAATCGAGAGCTATATTAAACAATTAGATTATAATTAGGACAGCTCGATCTATTTTGGACCTTGCTTGTAGTCCATGGCCCCTTGAAGGCTTCAACTTGTGCAGGGATAATGAAATGCAAGGTGAAGTCCCATGCAAAAATGTGAACTTTCCATCATTGCATTTTTCTTTTCTCAATTTTGTTCTTCGATTTATCTTTATCTTTTGAGCCATCTCCTTTTTATTTTTGCACTTTGCGAAAAAAAGCAAAGTGATGGTGACCCTGGACTGAGAGAGGGGGCTGGTAGGCCTGGCACCCCTCGTGATAATAAAACTTGTACTGTATTACTCTAATTTTTGGTGAATTTTACTTGAATTAGTAATATTTCATGTTAGAAATGTGGGTAATATTTTAATTTCAGATTTTACTAGGAGGCAAATAACTAATTATGCATAAATCAATGCTAACAACATCCAACTCATTGTACTTCAAAATATATGTAGAACCAAAGTTTAAACAAGTCGATCGGTTGCACGAACGACTTACTGTTGGGTTTTGATGAAGAAAATGAACCAACGCAGACTCGATGTTGTGCATGAATGTAGTAGTAGCAGAGAAGGAGCGGTCATGCAAATACGCTACCTAAAAACCTTATTGTCGCTCCGTGCAGGTACTCCCAGCGGCAATGGCTCAGAGATAGTCACTCTCTCTCTCCTTCCTGATGCACGCCGAGAAGAAAGGGCCGATGAGGTTCAGTTGATCAACACTCAGTACGAATTTACCAGAGAGGAAGAAGATAATGTGAGAAGGAAATGAAATAGTTCTGTCTTTCAAGTCTGGATGTCTCTAGGTCTTTTATAGACATGCGGATTATTCTCTAGTAACTATCCCTATTGAACTAAAACAATTCACTAGTAATTTCTAAATTATTCACTAGTAACTGATAATATTCAAACCAAATAATGATAACTAAGCAGTCTTGTGACCAGTTAAAACGAGAGAGATGATACATGATTCAACAAAAATAAGGTGGGGTTGGTCTGCCAAGTGGCGCACCATGTCACGGCACGGTCGCGCTCGCAAGTCACAAGTTACACGATTTTCACGCAAAAATACGTGAACACACACGCATGCGTGTGCTCACCTCATGCCATCCCCATCCATATATCACATAATTCAAGGAGTGGTAAGGTTTTCACCTTATAAATTGGTTTTCTATATTTTATCTTAGTAATATGGTATTAAATCATGTATGCTTTGGAATTATAGAAAATGGGCCTATTCTAACAATCCCCCACCAATTTAAAAGCAAGTGCAAAAGGATATAAAAAATATTATACTACAGTGTTCTTACAATGCAAACCCCGTATGGGTTGAACTTATACCTATATTAGTAAGATTCATCTTCTTACAACTGATTAATGGACTACATTTTAAATTCACAGTTTTTTATGATCAGATTTCACTTGAAATCTCAACTGATACTAGGCTGCCAATAAACCACATCTAAACGGAGCGTTATATGGTCATGCTCCTTTATCTGCTTATGAGTTTTCTAGAGAATGCCATGTTCTCGAGAACTGTGACCACATAGTTAGTTTCAAGTAGTTGTATTCTTTCTATGTATCCTGCAAGCTAATACTTTTTCAATATTTGGAAAACAAGATATGTCGAGACCTAAATATGCAAACATGGACTCTCTGTGTATACTACACTAGTCTAAGATCACGCTAGTGTACATGGTGTAAATGTAGATGAAATATCGACCATATGTACAAATAATAAAGGAAAAGACTCAAATATTAATAATTATCAGAATACGACCTTATAGTTAAACTTATAATTTACTAGCCTGAAGGGTTTAAGAAACTTGCAGCAGAAAACAAAATAAGTATAGTAGTCATTCGACATGCCCACGGGCAATCGACTGGGGAGTGAAGTCCTAATCTACGAAGTCGTCGAAGTATCCTCCTTCTGGTACCTCCTACTAATATGGTTATTTTCTTTCAACTGAGTAACAGTAAGCATAAAGCCATGAGTATATTGGTACTCAGCGAGTCATTTGTAACAATTATGCAATATAATACGCAAGGCTTACAAATAGATGGCTAAAAGGTTATTTTGTAGAAAGCAATAATTTAAAATAAATACAATAAATAGATTGAAAGTAAAATTTAAAGAAAAACGATAATAAATAAATAACCAAATGAATTAAGTAAATCATAAGTGAACTGACCATTCACTCCAATAAACTACTCGTGGACTAATCATTCATGTAATGAGCCATCAGTGAACTAACCATTCACTTTTGTAAGGTTTTTCCAACCAAGTTTTATGAAACATCTACTCTTCGTGTGAAATCACCAAGCATTATCCATAACAAGGGACATAGATATTTCAATAATTTTACACTCTACAAAGGTTGTACAACTGTACCCATACGATGTGATCATTCTCACGTTAAAGAAAATTATAACAAGACCTTTACAATACTTAACCTCAACTCAATCCCGCCCGCTAGGGTTTCTTATCACACCCCCTTTGTGCCTCATGAAAATCAGTAGCCATGTTCATCACAATGGTGAGATTAAAATTGAAATATCATAAATTAAGCAGTCAGATCTATCCCATACTAGACATGTGGTTTGCACGGTAAAGCTCAGGTCAATAGCGCACAAAGATAAGTTCTTAGATATTACCCAGGTGAGACATCCATGTTCCTCAAAGTGAATCCACACTTCCCCCTTTACCGCACGATCACTTACCCGAGTGAAAACCAAGTTTGTATATCCAACACCAATGACACACCAATATCATGGTACTCACTTTTTATAACTGTGGCTACAATCACAATTTAATATCTAATTAAGTCAAATTAATTAATTAATCATATATGATGATAAGCCAACGTAACTATAAGTATGGTTAAGCAAATTGATTGTACAACCCATATGACAACTAGTATGTTATCACTAAATAATTTTTCATCCTATAATGACAATGGTATCGTGGTATTCAATTTATCAAATGAGAGATTAATCGAATTGGACAATAACTACCGGGTATAAGGATTTGTAAATAAAATAGCAATTCGTGATAGTTTAAAACAAAATAAATAGAATAATAGATTAAAAATTAGGTTCAATATGATCAAAGAACACAACTTGCCTTGGTCTTGCTCAGTTATAAATTTTTGATATTCTAGTGGTGCTCCCTTTTCTTCAGAAACGCAATCTAACGAGAAAAAAACGAACGAGGCACAAAATAAAATCGAGTAAGCATCATTGAGCAATAACTCTTTAATAACTGAGTAAGCATCTTTGCTACGCTGGAAAAACCTTCGATGAAGCGATGGTAGTAACCTGCTTGGTCGTGGCCCAAAAATTTCTTTCTGACCCACAAGTCAGTAGTTGTCTCTAGCAGGGCATATCGACTCCAAACATACATAAAGATTATATCAAAAGAATCTATATAGCACTAATGTATCAATTCTCTTGCCTCATGATATTAGATCGAATTTAAAATGAGAAGCGTGCCATCCTATGATAGCTTGATTATTCACTCGAACTTGTAATGGATTACTCAATTGTGGTTGACTCCTCAGCCATATTCGATATGGTTGTACACTTTCTTAATCCAACCACATCGAGGAGGCCAAATATATCTCTTCTGTTATATAGGATGTGCAAATTCTATCTTGATCGCTTACATTTCTCCGCACGTTTTATAATAAACCCAAAAGATACTTTTGTGACAATTTAGTTACGGAGTAGTGTTTGGCAACACCTAAGTAAACTATTACATATGTAGAGAACTATGACAATATTAGATTTAAGGGAGCTACATACACTATGAATAAGATTAACTGATGATACTTAAAAATATAACAATTCCCGCATTGTCTTATGGCAAGTCAATCTAACACTATGTTCTCTAACATGTGTTTACATTATTGATTTGATATCCCCATATTCATGATCCATGAAAGATGATCATCAGTCAATACATATGCTGGTCTATAAATCATAATTATCTCACGTAATGATATAAGATCAGAGATAATTTACAATAACATCAAAACAAAAATAAAGAGTTCAACGAACAAGTCACATATTTATTGATCAATACGAAGGATATTTATTTTAAGAATTAAAATACCATATTATATAAAAAGATTATAAATATATACATAAATAATACAATTATTTCAATGATCGTCTCTTGCATATCACTGGCGTTTGAGGAGATAGGAGAGGCACCCCCCAAAACAGGGGGACGACGGACGGGCCCGAATTAACTGGGCCTTGTTACATGGGGACTGCCTACAAGGCTTAACTCCTTTTTCTTTTCTTTGATGGATTCGTTTGTACTATTTTGTTTTGGGTTCTCGTCATTTTGCGGGAGGCGATCCTAGCCGTTGATCCACGCATGTGAAGCGAACCACACCGTCCCTTCAGATGAAGCAGCTGCCATTGTGCGCCATCAGATCTGGTGGTTTTGAGGAGAACACCGTCGTCGCTCGTCAGCTTCCCCGTCCTCGACGAGAGCTGGAAGTTCTTCTGGTCTAGTCGATCTTTTATCGAATCGAGTTGAAATTTTTATTCGGATCGAGTCGAAAGTTTGTCGAATAGAGGTGGAAGCCCTAAAATCGACTTGGATGTTTTTGTTCGGTCGAATTGACAGTTTTTTTTTTTATCGAATTGAAAGTTTTCTGCATCTAGTTGGATCTAGTTGAAAGTTTTTTTTTCTTTTACCGAGTTGAAAGTGTAACGATAGGTCCGATTTGCCATAGTTTAGCTCTACGAGGATAAGCTATACGTGCCTAGCTAGTATTGCGCTTTCGTACAAGCTTATCGTATGCGCCTGCTAAATTGGCCCGGATAGATCAAGCTAGGGCACATATAACTTGAGTCCTAGTAGAAATATTTGTCAATCCTGTGAACGTCGCAAAGCTATGTAGCTGGGTCTAATGCTCTGTGTTCGATTTAACGATGATTTCTAGTTTCTGTTTTTGTTTTATTATTTTTTAATTTTTATCTTTTTTTAGTTTTTAGAGTTTTTTACTTTTCTTTTTTTTCGTATTCCTTTGTATTATCTGTGATAGGTTAACATATTTCTTCTATTTTTAAATTTTTTAAATTTAATTACGCTAAATAAGCTATATCAGATATAGGGCCTGTTTGAAATAGCTGCAGTTTATAGCTTTTGGCTGAAATTTTTGAATTTTAGCTGTTTACGACAAAGATTACAAAGAGAGATACTCGCTTATGATTATGGATGGTAAAGATGTTAAGCTTTTAACATGTACTTCAATTAAATTGTAGACCCCATCTTAAAAAATACTGCGTTTAAAAGTTAGATAATGTAACAAAAGCCAAAAGCTGCTTTTAGAAGTTAAAAAGAACATATCTATAGTGAAAAATAAATTAACTACAATAAAAAAAACTATAAATCATCACTATCCCAAACACCTCTAAGTCATGCATACAAAGTAGGGAACTCTAACATGCGAATTAATAGACTTTTCGATGTTTCAGATATTTGATAGTAGTAGCTCGTTTGTAAGCACTCGTTTGGACGGCTCACATATGCGTTTACTGTGTGTAGAAGCATTCTCTTGTCTCTACGTGTGCCCCTGTTGCTTGATGGATGCAACCATCTTGGATTGTGCTTGCATTTTGCTAGCTGCCTCCTGTCTTCTCCATGGCCATTCGTGTCATTTTCATTTTGTTTTACATGTTAGGAACGTGGTTTTTTCTGCCTCCACACGTGTTGCACCTACGGTTTGGATGATATACTTCCTCTGTCTCGTAATATAAGTTAACTATATGCATCAAGGAGATACTAAATCTAAGAAAAAGTTAATGTTATTAAACCATACATACTCTATTAAATGACATACTACAGCTAATTATTCACTTTGTCAACATTAAAGTAGACATATATAGTGAAAATATTATAATAATTACACATTTGAACTCTGTAATAGACTTATATTATAGGGCGACGTTTTTCCAAAAATAGCAAATTATATTATGGGACGGAGGAAGAACCTCTTAGATGAAGGCCATTTTCTACATGTATGCTTTTGATCAATTTCAGTCATTTGGGTTAATTTTCAATTAGGCCGAGTTGTCACATACATACTCTTGCTTTTTCTTACATACACCTCGACACATAAGCTTTTAGCAGACCCAATTTTTTTGAGATAGAAATACGAAATTAACATAAAATAATCCAATAAAAAGGTTCACAGACACAAAAGTTAAAGTATTCATATTAACTTTTATTTTAACTATTTAAGCCGAAGTCGTACTAACCTATTTATTTTTCAAACCCTTGCTAAAATCTAATTAAGGTGGTACTCATTGTGACTTAAATTTATGACTTCTGCCCCTTTTTTACTATTTGATGTTCTTTTTTACTGTAACTGTCAGTAGCTTTTTAATATAATTAAATTAAAAAATAAAAAATGAAAAAAATTGACAATGAAAAAGAATATAGAAAAAATAGAAAAAGTAATAAAAGCTCCAAAAATAAAAAACTAAAAATAATGAAATTAAAACCCTATTTTTTTCTAGTACCAAACCTAGCTATGCGCCGATGCAATCGATCGATCATTGATGATGCGCGTAGGATGATACGCGGACTGTTGATATACAGGACAAACACTGTGGATGTGCTATCTCTGCCAGACATTGTTTTCCATGCATAAAGCTGCGTACCGTAAACTGATCCTGCCAGGCGTAAATCCGGAATCACGTGGAAATAATTTCGAATATATCTGCCTTTCAGTGGGGAAAGCGTCCTGGAATCTACTGTCACGCTTGTTTTGACACCGGTCAATCAAGCGGAGAGGACGTGAAAACGACTAGAATGTCTTTCTGGGTTATGAAAATATTTAATTTAAGAGTGTACCTGTAAGATGTGTTTTAGAACGTAGTTCTCGCTCTCTTCCTCTTAATTAATGAACCGGAATGCGTGTGATCAAACTTTATAAAATCTAACCTTCATTATGTTTAAACCAAGGAAAAAATGGCTCTAGAACACTGCAAAAGTTATATCTGCTGTAGGACACGGCAAATTGATAATTCATCGTTGACACTGCAAAATCGTGACGATTTGCCCAAGCACGCTGCATCTATTAAAATATCTTTACTATTTAAAAAGAAGGAGTTGGTGGTTGCCGTCACGTCCACCCTTCCTCACTTCTTAACCATTCGATCTTTCTCCTTTCTTCTCAGCCACACGATCTAATTAAACCCTAAAATCCCAACATCACCCCTCCACCCCCACGCCTACCCCTCGCTCTTCCCCCCACCGCCCCCACGCCTCCTCCTCGCTCTTCCTCCCGTCGCCCCCACGCCTCCCCCTCGCTCTCCCCCCGCGGCCTCCTCCCCCTCCCCACCCCGCGCCGCTGCCTGCCCCTCACCTCCCCCTCGCTCTCCCCCCGCCGCCTCGCTCTCCCTCCGCCGCCCCCCGCCTCCTCCCCCTCCCCACCCCGCGCCACCGCCTCCTCCCCTCCCTCCCACCCCGCGGCACCGCCTCCTCCTCCTCCTCCTCCCAAGCGCCGCCGCCCACCTCCAGCCCCGGCGCCTCCTCCCCTCCTCCCCTCCTCCCCAACCCCACGCGCCGCCGCCCCCTCTCCGTCCCCCGCACCGCCGCCTCCTACCCCCCATCCCTCTCCCTCCTCCGCCGCCGCATCCTCCCCTCCCTCCGTGGCTTCGAAGACTTCGTTCCCGACGGTGGCGCCGGATAAGAAGCCGGCGGCGGCGCGGAGGTGAACGATGGACAGCTGGAAGACGAAGAAGGAGCTGCAACTCCCCGAGTACCCGAGCTAGGAGGAGCTCGAAGCGGTGCTCAAGACGATCGAGACCTTCCCGTTGGTGGTGTTCGCCGGGGAGGTGCGGCACCTGGAGGACCGACTCGCCGACGCCGCCATGGGCCGCGCCTTCGTCCTCCAAGTGGTGATCCCCCACCCCACCCATGGCGGCCCAACTGGTGCTCCTCCTCATCCTCGCCTACTCCGCCGCGCGCGCCGCTGGTTCTACCTCCCCGGCGTCGCTCCCGCCGACTTCCACAAGGTCCCGCCCTTTTCTTCTCCTCCTGCTCTCCCCCCGTCTCTCGCGCACTTCCTTCTGGGTTGGGTTGGTTCTTGATCCGGGCGAGTCTTCACGCGCTGAAATTACAAATGAATCGTGCGTTTGTGTTGTTGTGTCGTGGTGATTTGCAGAAGGATCTGCTCGCCGTGAAGGTGAACCAGCTGAGCTCCGTCAAGACCCAACTGAAATTGTTGAAATTGTTATGCTCTACAAGGTTGCAAAACTGTTTGCTGAAATTGTTAGTTTGCATTAGATTTATTGTTTAATATAGTTGTTGATATAATGACATGCTTATGTGCTATGTGCCTGTGTCATATTCGATTCGCATGTGTCTGAAGTGTTAGCAGTAGTCCTGATCATGCAATGCTCATATTATCTGAAGTGTTCTGATATCTGAGAAAGGTGGTATGCTGTATCTTAATATATTATTCTTGTGTTGTATTTTGGCTAGATATATATAACCTTATTGAGTAATGGGTAGATGATTTACTGTAAGTGTTTCAAAATTCTGTTTAGCATGCATAATACAACAGTAATGTATTCAGAAGCCACTGTAATGTTCCATAAATTCATTCAGAAGCCACTGACTGAAAAAGTAATGTTCTATAAATTCATTCAGAAGCCACTGTAATGGGTAGATGATTTGCTGTCAGTTACGAACATTACTCGGTGTTTCAAAAAAGTAGTGCACCTGTTTTTTGATCACTTCATTTGGGTAGATGATTTGCTGTAAGTGTTTCAAAATTCTGTTTAGCATGCATGATAGTTGAAAAATTAATCTATTATTAGGTGTTAGTTATAAACATTTATGCATGGTGTGCTTTGTTTCATTGTTCATGTTCCTTCTTGTTTAGAGCATGTAAAAGTTAAATGTGTTCTTGTAATAGCCCAATTATATATATCAGGAGTTGCTAATAATTTGTTTGAGGTAGCTTTCACAATCCACATTTTTATTAAGCTCTTTTTGTGATGTCATGCAGGTTGTACTCCTTTACATTGGGCTGCTATAAGAGGAAATTTGGAAGTTTGCACTGTTCTTGTACATGCTGGTACCAAGGAGGAACTCACATTAAAGGATAGCAGTGGGTTTACTCCTGTGCAACTTGCAGCAGACAAAGGTCATCGACACCTTTCCTATATCCTTGTACGTTCCCCTAGCATTCTTATTTAACTCTTAAGAGCTAGTCCCTCTTTTATTTGCTTTAGAAATTTCATAGCTCATACACTACTGCAGCTATCTAGGTGTGGGATGTGGTAAATGGTTGCAATCAAACATATATATTAGTGTGGATTAGAATTGATTTGATGCACTCACAATTATTCTTATTTCCTATTTTTTGAACATCTCCCCTTCTTTTGGAGCTGGTTCTCCCAAGTACTTATTCAAGAGTGTGTGCATTAGGTGCGATTTCAACTCCACTAACGGAAGTTTCATTCTCTGCTTTTAATCTAATGCTACAAAAGTAAGCTTTGAAGAGAAGTACTGCTCAGGGAGGTCAGGGAAGATTGGATATGCTCCTATCCTGTTTTGTTTTGTTGTTATCCTCATCATCCTGTTCCTGAACTCGATTATTTTTGGTGAGGATTGCTTGTGAGCTTTTATTATGTATGTTCAAACTTGAGACTTGTGAAGCCTTTGTTCATCATCTGACCTGATCTTAAAACCTCGCCAGCTCCTAATTTTTCTAGAATCACTGTGTGTAACTGAAATGGCTAAAGGTAACCAGCAAGGCAATGTGCAGATTAAATGAAACCATAAGGCGGATAATTTCACTAAAAGCTACCCCGCATCTTACGTTATAGAAATAATCAAGGAATTTGTCTAAACATTACAAAGACTAGACAACATTCGCCACCCGAAGCTAAAAATCGATGATGAATCACCCAACCGTCGCACTGGTTCGCCGTGGTCGTGGACGGCATGGCGAGGCGAGCACCACCGCACGAAGATAGAGGAGGAGGGAGTCGATGGTGGCGGCGCGATTCACGCCGGTGGAGGATGCGGCGGAGGAGGGAGAGGAGTGGGGAGTAGGAGGCGACGGGCGGGGACGGAGAGGGGAGGCGGCGGTGCTGGGATTGGGGAGTAGGGAGGAGGCGTCCGGGGTAGAGGAGGAGGTGGTGCGGGCGCTGGCTAGGGAGGAGGCGGCACCGGAGGATGATGCGGCGCAGGGGCGGAGGTGGCGAGGCGAGGGGAGGAGGAGGCGAGGTGGCGCGACGACGGAGTCGCGATGGAGAAAGGCGCACGGGTTCGGTTGGGGAGGCGACGGAGGAGGCGGCGAGCGCGCGCGCGGAGGGGCAATGGAGAGAGACGGAAGCGCGCGACGGAGGGGCGATGAGAGAGGCGGAGTAGGGGAGGAGGCGCCCGGGGTAGAGGAGGAGGCCGCGCGGAGGAGGATGCGCGCGCGGGGCGGAGGGGAGGGAGGAGGCGAGGCGGCGCGCGCGCGGAGTCGCGATGGAGAAAGGCGCATGAGTTCGTGGGGAGGCGGACGGGAGGCGAGGCGCGCGCGGAGAGGCGATGGAGAGAGGCGAAGGCGTGGCGGCGGGAGGCGATGGAGAGAGGCGGAAGAAGAGGCAGGAGGAGGTGGAAGGCGCGAATGCGGGAGGATGGAGAGGCGGAAGGCGAGGCGGAAGAAGAGGCAGGAGGAGGCGGAATGAACACAGCGCATGTGGATGGGTGGTGTAGGAGACGGGTTTTAGGGTTAAAGGGGTTTAGGGTTAAAAGAGTTTTAGGTGTGACATTACAGTGCACTACTTTTTGAAACACCGAGTAATTCAAAACTCCGAGTAATGTTCCATAAATGCATTCCGAAGCCACTGACTGAAAATTTTCGGTGGAATGGTGTATAAGATGGTTCAAGGCAGCTTTGAATGTCCAGGTCTCATGGATCATATTTTGTTATACAAAATAGTGAGTTTGAACATACATTTTGCTTACATTTCACAATATTCAAATGATAACTCACAGACCACTTAATATATACAATGTAAAGAGTTATAGTTGGATACTTAGATGTACTGGATTTTCCCTTAAGTATGAACCAACGGCTTAAAAGGATAATGCCAGATTTTGTATTATGTATGCATTTAGAATGGGGTAATATAGATGTTGCTACCAGATTTTGTATTATGTATGCATATTTGATAGTATGTATCACTTTTATTTGATTTTTCGTTGCAACGCACGGGCACCTTACTAGTTACCATTATAAAATTTAAGAGAGAAAGGGGTGTGAAGAGTTTCATTTGAAAACAAAATTTTAAAAAATTTAGACATGTAGATTTAATAATTTGGCTATCGATAATTCAACCTTCTAGACTTTGTTTTAAAAATTATTCGACATATAGGACTCTTCAAGCCCCTTCTCCCTCCTATATTTCAAGATAGTTTTATTTTAATGGGTGTGGTATCTGGTGTGTTCTAGTAAATTACCACAATTTTGTAGATTATCGATTTTATGTTTTGGCAGACATCATACTATTGCGATGTTCTAGAGCCAATTTTGCCTTTAAACTATCTAAATTAATAAAATTATTGTATTACGAAAGCACCATAATCTTATTAATTTATATGAATGTAAAATAAATAGTTGTGGCACATCCTCGAGATAGTGAAAAGTCACTAAGTCATTTTTTAGAGAGAGGTCCTGCTCGTTTCAGCTTTTTTTCAGCTTCAGCTTCTAGTTTCAGCTTTTTTTTTTCACTATTCAGTAATTCGTCTCTTTCTGAATTTTTTTAGATTTTTTGAGCTTTTTGCATTTTTATTTTTTTCCGTGTTCTTTTGCATTGTCCGTGATAGGCTAATATATTTTTTCTATTTTTACATTTTTTTTAAATTTAATTATACCTAAAAAGCCAAATCAGCTACAGTAAAAAAAGCTAACTACAGTAAAATTTCAGTTAAAAATCAGAAACCATCGTTAAAACGATCACCCCCAGAATACACGAAGGATACACAACTCACTCAAGCCACACACGCACACGTTAGGAATTTTGAATAGGCTTCAGAGCACTACGGAGTGTAGGCACACACACTCTTCTATGAAACCATAAATACGTGTAATTTAATTAAACAAGACGCAATGTACCAATCATGTACAGTGATCAAATTCGAATTAGGTGAGAACGAACACGCTCGCTCCCCAACCAGACTACTAGCCTGTTCTTAGGAGGCGTTCAGAATAACTATAGTTTTTGGTTTTTGCTGAAATTTTACTGTAGTTGGATGATTTTTTTACTGTAGCTGAGTTGACTTTTTGGGCATAATTAAATCTAAAAAATGTAAAAATAAAAGTGGCACACTAATCTAGAGCGGACGATGCAGAGGAATACGAGAAAAAAAATAAAATACAAAAATACCAAAAAACAAAAAAAATTGAATAAGGACAAAATATGCACAGTGTACACAAATCGCTGAATAGTATTTTTTCCGCTCAACGCCGCGTTCTGTCGCCGATCTGAGCGAGGCCTTAATAACGTCATTTGAAAAGGAAAAGATGGAGTAGATGATAAGATGTGCTTAAACTTTCTTTTCTTTTGACACAGAGAAAGATACGATGTTCTTAGGCCCCACTCACATTTTGGTGATAGCTTCTGATTTCTGTTTTTATTTTATTATTCCTTAATTTCGTCTTTTTCTGATTTTTTTGGTTTTTAGGGCTTTTTTTGTTTTTCTTTTTTTCCTATTCCTTTATATTATCCGTGATGAGCTAACATATTTTTTTTATTTTTATCCTTTTAAAAATTTAATTACACTAAATAAATCATCTCAATTATAATAAAAAATAAATCAGTTACAATAAAAAAACTATAAGCTATCGTCAATGTGAGTGTCCGCTTAAACTTGTGCTTGCCCTAGTGCGGCCCAAGCCTCCAGCCCACAGCGAGCTAACCATGGACTTGAGTGGGGCGACAAAGCGTGTCCAGCTAACACCAAAAGCTCATGTTTTTTTTTCAGGTAGTGGCTGCTCTTCTCTGCTCCTCCTAATCCCAATTCCTAACTAGGTGGGAACGGTAATTCTAATGGCAGGGAGCAATCAACGTTACTTCTTTTTAGAGGAGCAACCAACATTACTGTGCTATTAGCTGAATGAATGGCACAGTACAAACGCGACAGTATCGAAATCTCTGCTGCACCCAAGTTTATCTAAAATAACATTGATTCTAGAATAGACGGCTGTATTGTAAAAGAATGGTACGACACTATAATAGTGCTTAGTTTAGTGTTGATTTATGATTTTTTTTACTGTAACTAAGTTGATTTATTTAGCATAATTAAATTTTAAAAATTTTAAAAATAAAATATATATATATTAGCCCATCACGGATAATACAAAGGAATACAAAAAAAAAGAAAAAGTAAAAAACTCAAAAAATCTAAAAAAAGAAAAAAAACGAAATTACTAAATAGTAAAAAAAACAGAAATCAGAAATAAAATCTAACTTTAAACCGTTTTTCACGGCGCCTGTAGCACCGTGAAGACTGATGGCGCGATGGTACTTTCCCATGGCAGAGGATCCCAAATACACATTTCTCGGTTGTAAATAATTCGATGACGTTAAGTAGGTGTACCGTAATTAAACGTGTGCAAATTTTTACACCTCACTAACCTATAATAGCTTTACCATTCTTGGGAACACGATCAACATGCGTCTTACACAACTAGAAGCAGAGTTAATCTGACAGCATCTGCAAGGCTCATGATTTAAACAGAACAAAATCGAAAGCAAAATTAATTTGACAGCATCTACTAGATAAGCAGATCAATCAGCAAATCCAGTACGCGTGCACGTAGTTTACAGGTGAAGCGAGGTGTCCACCTCCGCATCACTTCTGCAGCCCGAATTCTGCACTGGTCTAGCAACGCTGACCGCCGGAGGCAGGCTGGCCTCGGCGGCGCCGATGGTGCGGAACCCGACGCCCGCTGCCGCCCCGTGTACCGTTCTCGGCGGCCGGACGAGCTCTGGGTGCAAGAACCACCTCGGTTGCTCACCGCTTGACGATGCTGCGGCAGCTGGAAGGGCTGAGCTGGTAGTGGTGCTAGACATCATCATCTGCAGCTGCTCCCTTCCCTCTCTCATCTCCTTCACCTTCTGCAGGTTCCTGAACCTCTCCTGGAGGAGAGCAATGGAGGAGGAGGAGGCCTCGTAGTTGCCCTGCCTTCTCATGGGATTGGAGATAGATAAATGGAGACGTTCTACGCTTCCTTTTTAATTCCTCTCTAGATGCGTGTCTGCTTCTTCTTTGGCTTTGATTAGTGGAAGGTTTCTTGTTGGGGTTTGGGGTACTTATAAGGGGAAGGAGGATGCTTGTCCTACTTCTCTTGCACTCATTGCATGTATTTCTGTGCCAATTTCTGATGGATCCAACTAGTTGATGTGGAAGTGGCAGCTAGGTCAGGATGCTATGCCCACATGCAAATTTTACAGGTGATCTCTTCAAGATAGATTTTCTAGCTAGTGGAACACCACATTTCGATCCATATAAATTTGTTTTTGTTAGGTACCCTGAAGACGTGTAAACTCAAAGCAAAACAAAGCAAGAAGCAAATGAAGATAATGCAACCCAGAATTAGCTAGCGTTACATCTCATTGTTGTTGAGGCTGGATGTTCAAAAACGGTTTTCCAAAACCGTTCAACCCATTGGCACTGCACAATCTTACCTGCGCATGCATGCAGCGGCCTTTGTGGATACTGCGTCTGACAAATCATTTTTGAACACCCCTAGTTGAGACAAGGATATATTTGGTTGGATATATAAGCTGTCTGTGTTAGTTGCACACTCTAAGTCGCAAAACCTAAGTTCTACATCCATCTCACAATCAAGTCCAAGTTCACCATACACATAGATAAAAGAAATATTAAATTTAAAAAAGTTAATGTTTATTGGACCATACATATATATTCCTATCAAATGACATACTACAGATACTTATCCACTTTTTCTACATTAAAGCAGGGGTATTGAGTGAAAATATTACATCACTAGACTTTGATTCTCTAAATCAACTTATTTTGTGGGACAATGCTTTTTAAGAAAATAGACTTATATTTTGAGATGGTGGGAGTAATTAACATGTATGTAGAAGCTGTAAAGTAGATTTTTATTTTATTCTATTTCACTTTTGTTTCAAGCAACAATTTCTTTTAGCTTTAAGATGTTGCACATCAATGCCCGCACTTTCTTGTACTACTGAACTCTACTCGCACTTTCTTGTACTACTGAACTCTACTCGCACTTTCTTGTACTACTGAACTCTACTCTGTATTCCATTGAAGGAGCAAATTGAACTTCAATTATTTGACATGCCATCTCTTACTGATAGCCTTGTTGCTCCTAGAAATCTCCACCGCGATATGAGAGAAGAATTACTAATAAATAGGGATGGTCCAAGAAGAATTAACCTTTGATTGTTGCCATCCCAATTGCAAGATGAATCATGCTTCTTCCTCTGAAGTTAAGGGGTGGATTTTTTTTTGGGTTGAACCTTGTAGTTTATGGTTGTGGTTTTTAAATTCTAGTCTACTCGTGAGAGACAGTATGTAAAAAAAATAGTCGTATACTATTTTAGCTAGTATAGGTGAACTCAATACAGTTTGTACTATAATTTACCTGTAAATTCTATTTTAAAAAACACACCATTTAACGGTGAGTTATTGTAAAAATGAAGCTAAAGTCTAAGCATAAGTTAAAAAGAACTCCGATGTTGGTGTAGCATTTTTGTGAAGAATCAGAAAGCGGTGAAAATCCAAGGAAGAAAAGGCCTTGGTGAACAGTGTAGTGGTTTAGTGAGTGGATGTGAGGGCTGGAGGGTGGCAAGCCTTACTTTTTTTAAAGTTGAGTGATGGGTGGTGAACAGGTAGTACAAAACAAAATGGAAGCTAGTGCTTGGCAACGAGTTGTAGCAAAGGAATATGGTCATTATGATTTTTGTAGTGATGTTTTGTCTTGTAACCCTTGCCTGCTTGGAAGGGGTGGGGCCTTCAAGTTTTTTTCTTTTAGGGAAATTTTGTATTTCCATGCAAGTGGAACAAAGTTTGATTCTACCACAGAAGACTGATCTTTCGTTTTTTTTTGCCACTCTTCGTTAGACCACTTTTATAAAATGCACTGCTATAATGGGCTGTGGCTGGTAGCTTTTGTCTGTTTGTAAGATAGAGTCTAAAGTAAGAGACACTCATGTGCTATTTTGGTCGATTTTAATAAAGTTGTTACAGTGTCTAGTACAATTAATTTACCCTACATTGAAAAAATACCTATTTAAAAACTAGTTACTATAGAAAAATCAAAAATCACAAAGCAGAAATAGAAAAAAAGGGGCCCGTCAATCGATTTTGACGGGTGAGGAGTTGTAAGATTTTATACGTTAAGTCTAAGGGGCCTAGGCGACAGAAACCGAATGATATCCAATTCGATGCACTCAAAATTTTAAAATCAGAATTAAGCTTGGAACAAAAAAGTCAAATATAAATTCAAAATTTGTAAATTATTATTTGAAGTTCAAAAAAAAATTATAACCTAACTAAGGGATCAGTATAATTTTTGTTATGGTTCTAAAAGAAAGGCTGCCTATTAATTAATATTATATAAAAACACGGTTACATATCTATTGCAAACTCCTCACTAAGTTCTATCATGCTAATCCTTTTGATTAGGGCATCAAATTAATCAAAAGCTTCGTGAAGGTAGCCCTTAATATGATCTACTGTATATCTTGTGAGGCGCTGTATACAGTGAAAATGCGAATAAGTAAAAATTCTGTGA
This sequence comes from Melocanna baccifera, assembly GCA_036346265.1. NCBI lineage: Eukaryota > Viridiplantae > Streptophyta > Magnoliopsida > Poales > Poaceae > Melocanna > Melocanna baccifera. The sequence goes on along the minus strand of CM070705.1, from coordinate 9,054,088 downwards.
AAAACAAACTTAGAAGTTTTAAAAATCTCAAAAAATAATGTTATCCAGCGGAGGGCATTTTATATATCTCTAGAAAATTACAAGATCAAACTCAATAGAATTTTCCATATACAAAATAGACATATACTTTATGAAATAGTGTTTTCACTACTTTGACTAAGTATTTTTCTTTTTTATATTTCACAAATGCGATTGAGTTTGATCATGAAATTTTACAGAGATATATAGCATATATATACCCTCCCCTACATCTTAGAGATATAGAGTATTTTTCTTTATGAAGTAATGTTTTGAGAATTATTAGAAATGTCTAAATTAGGTGAAAATGCAAATTTTCACCAAATTGACTTTTTCACATGATATTTTGTTATCTTACAAAGTTTCAAGCCTAAGCTGTAAGCTCATCGGTGCCAAAAGGAATGGGAAAAAAAATCTGAGGTTTGTTGTGAATATTAACATTTTTTTGTGCCTTTTTTTATGGCTCCTATTGTTTAACTATTACTCTGGGGCGTTCGTTTTAGCGATGGCTTCTGATTTTTGGTTAAAATCTTATTGTAGCTAGTTTTTTTTACTGTAGCTGATTTAACTTTTTGAGCATAATTAAATTTAAAAGAAAATATAAAAATATAAAAAATATGTTAGCCTATCACGGATAATGCAAAGGAACACGAGAAAAATACAAAAAGTCTAAAAAATCTAAAAAAAATTTAGAAAAAAACAAATTACTAAATAGTAAAAAAAACTGAAACTAGAAGCTGAAGCTGAGAAAAAGTTGAAACCAGCGGGCGCATAGTCTGATGTCATGGATTGTGACAGGAGCTCCAAAGATGGTGAACCGTTCCTACTCCGGATTTTGAACGCGAAGTCTTTTGTCAATGCTTATGCGTGATGCTGTTTTGTCGCTTCCTGTTGTTCGGTTGTGGAGTTGAATAGTGGTGTTGGGACATGCATCTGACCAACCCAGTGATCGACCAGCCAAATGAGCAGTTTAAGGGTGGGTTTTTTTGCTATGTTTTTATGGTTTTTAATTTAAATTTTTAAATTCTGATTGTTCGTGAGAGAGAGTACAGAGAGAGATATCGATATGTAATTTTAACCGATATAGATGAAGTCAGGATAATATCTACTACAATCAACTTGTAGACTCTGTCTTAAAAAGATACTTCATCTGAAAGCTAATTACTATAGAAAGTTAAACTATAAATTCAAAAAAAGCCACGAAAGATGATGAAACAAACCATTACCACTTTGGATTCCATATTTTTACTAGCTGCAGTTGGAGGTAGAGCAAGTTGGACTTTTCTGGGGCGTTAACCTGGTTGATTTTGGTAAAATTTCATGGGCTTTGTCGTGATTAAGCTAGCTAGGTAAAGCAAGATGCATGGTTCATGATCATATTAAAAAAATAAAACGGTACATAGTAGAAATGGTCGTGACTTAGGATATAGTTATCAGCATGTTCAACAATCTTGAACGTTCTGTCACCAGAATGCATGGTATACTTCAGGAATAATATTTTTAGTCGAATATATCCGAAGTCATTAAACAAAATCAGTGACCTTTGGGACAAGTTTTATTTTCTTACATTCGATATTTTTCTGTGCAAAAAATTGATTTATTTAAAAGACAGTGTTTCTAGCTTTGTACCATTTTTTTAAAAAAAAGTTTGTACTAGCATTCTGTAAGAAGCAATGAGCTTGACAGGCCCATTTGTGGGACCATGTTCTGGTAGAAAGTAGGATGTATGAAGTGTCCATGAAAGTGGGCCTTACTTGGGCTGTAATCTGTTCACATCTAGTGTACTGAAGAACAAAAAAGGCAACATCTCTACAGGAATTTTGTAGGAAAATCTTTCTTGATTAGAGATAGAAGGGGGCAGAACGAATGATTTTGCCTTGGACTTTCTCAAATGAATTTTAACATGAGGTTTCAGCTCCTATTTAGAATACTTTAAAATGTAGCGGAAATGGAAAATTTCCCATATGAATTCATTGGGCCATTCTTACGTTCGAAAGGCCCTCATAAGAAAAATTACTATAGAGTTCTAATGCTACAAAATTGCTCCAAATTTCCTTTTCAAACAAGCCTAAAATGGAGGGAAAAGTAGTTTTCTTTCTACCTGGAGGCTTTTATGTTATGGGACTATTAGGAGGCTGGGATACATATACCACAAGAAACCTAGAAATTACTATACGAGTACTATGTGAAGTAAGCTGAAAGTAAGCACTGAATTGACCAGTCATGCACTGGACAAATGAGTTTCTTTCACCACCCATTTTTCTGGACAGGTGGTTTAAAAGCAGCCAGTGAGCAAAGGCATCCACCCCAAGTAACACCAATTTCTGGTGCAGGCTTTCGTCCATTTGTGCACATGGCAGCAAAATGCCATCAGCCTTTTCCTGGTACTGGAGTGACACCTGAAGGAAGCAGCAGCAGCAGTAGCTGTGCCTTGCATTGCATCCAATCCAGCTCATCCACCCTTTTCTACTGTCTTTTCCCAGCACAGGCACAGTCACAGTCACAGTTGCATGAACACATGAATGATGTTGGAGTTGTAGGCCACAGAGCTGCACTAGCTGACTAACTTGCTAGGCACCTAGCTAGCTAGGTAGCTCAGCTCAGCTCAGCCCAGCTGCAGCCTTGCATATATGCACCCAACAAAGGTTAGCTCTGAAAAATCATGCAGAGGCAGCCTTTCTGTTCTGTGTATGTGTTTGTGCCTGTGACTTTGACTGGCACTGTCTAGCTGTACATGTAACTTTGTCACTGATCTCCACATCCTGTGCTGAGCTAACAATGACATCTTGTGCAGCTGATTGGAATATGGTGTGTTGTTGTGTTGTGGGCATCGCTAATTATTTGGGCTGTTGCTGTTGTCTATGAGGGCATTCTGGGGATTTCCCAATTTTTTGGTTGTAAAGACATCAGATGAGACAGAGTGTGTGAGGCCCATCTGTCACTGGCACAAGAAAGAGGATAAGGAGAGGGAGGTGGCCTTTGGCAGGGTCTCTCGAGACGCTTGGGGCGGAATCATTGGGATCATCCCAATCCCTACTTCCTCGGGATCTTAGGCGGCCAGTGGTGGCACCTTCTCTCCTCGTCTCTTCATACCGGTTTCGGGCTCTTCTTTCTTAACCTGAGCAGATCTAATTGAGTTTCTCCCTCCACTTTCTCCTTTTCCACCGAGAGCAATGCCTAGGGTATTGGGCTCTTGTGGTGATGGCCCAGTTCGGTTCCTCAGCTCTAGCAACCCGAGGCCTTGTCCTCGGTGAGGGAAGAGCTCTATGGTACCGGACTAGGTGACATCGGCTTCAGTGGCGCTGATTTTGCTAGCTTGGAGGTGGTTTGGTGGTGGAGGTGTTTGTGCACGATCTTGTTTGACCGTGTTTGTGCTTGTGTGTTTTAGCAACCTTGGTGCTTGGCAAGTGTTGAGGTTAGATCATGTACGGTGTTCTCCCACCCTCGACCTAACATTTGTGGTGTTAGCCACCTCATGTGGGTGGCTTTGTATCTATAAGAACCATGCCGTAGTGCAAACAACTGTGATATGTTTTCTGGAACAGCGTTGATTTTGGCGTGCCTAGCCTTTCTGCCTTCTGGATGTCTTCGAGTGCTGTCACCTCGTGAGTTGCCTTCGGTTCATGTTGTTATTTTGTAATTGTGAGCCGTTCTAGCGTATTTTATTAGTTGATAATATTGTCACTAGTTCTAGGAGACAATTGAATGATAGTACGTGGAATTAACGATTGCTTGATGACGATTCATGGTCTGTATGAAATTAAGATGATGTTTTATGATATTCTGCTAGTACTTTGAGCAGCTGGCAGCCACTGTTGGTGTCCTCCTTGTTCTTGCAGTAGCCTTAATCAGCATATATTGTGTTCTTGCTTACTGTCACCTTCAGTTAAGCCTCTGTTTTATATTCATGTTTGCTGTCTTGACAATCTAATTATCATAGTAAAGCATTTGAAGTGCAATTCATAACTTGTTATAATTTCTGAATTGCAATTACTTATTGTGGTAAGATAATTAACTCAAAACTAGCAGAATATCTATAGATCATCATTTTGATTATTGGCTAGAGTTAGACCACCATGGTGAGGAGGCCTTGTTTAATACAAGAACAGCTCGACATCTGAGAGCACAAATTATAATTTAAGTATTATGCTAATTGTTCATTTATTTTTAGCTACTAAATTACTTGAGATATTTATGTTGTCGCAATTATTGTTTTAATGCACTTGTCATTTAATCTATGTTGGGAACATGCTTTATTACTAATTTATAATTCTAGAATTTTTATTTAATATTTGCTAAAACCGCGTTTATCTAAGAAGTTTCATGGGTGGCTAATATCGTTTGCTATTTTGGCTTTCCTTTCCTTTGATTAGATGCCAAGGGTCAAGCTAGGGACCCCAGCTGCTGTATAGAGATAGATTAGAACCTGGTGCAGATAACTGCTTGCGAATAAATAAAATTACAAGCTAACCCTATATATATGTGGTGATTTTCCTTTAGGTTGCTTCTCTAAGAAGTGGTCCCTTTATTTCAAAATATAAGACACATAATTTTTCTAATTTATTTTAAATTATAAGGTGCACATGCGACTTTAATGATATTTTCTCTCTTTTGCACTCACTTCTGTCCTCTCTTCAACATTTATGAATAACCACCCACTCAAAATTTTCTTTCTTATTCCCAAGATATTAATGATAGGGACATCATGGTCATTTTCCTCTACCATCCTCTTGTTTTTAATAGCTTTTGAAATTTCCATGCATGACCAAAATACACTTATAAAAAGAAATAGAGGGAATTTCCTTAATAAATGTACCATTAATAAATATGCAGCTTTATTTACTATTCTCTACATGCATGTATTGAATAGAGTACTTATAGATGATAATTAGGGGCAATCCAGCCATTTTCACCATCTCTTTAGACTATATACAAAAAAATATGTCTTATAAACTTGAACAGAGGGAGTAAGCTGTAACCTATTGTAGTGTCCCTCTATAAAAACCTATTGTAGTGTCAACTTGCTACCATGTGGCCCCTCTCTATGTACAACCACTAATACAAAAGAGGTTACACTGGACGCCTATATCACAGATGGTTCATGGGGAACTGTCTGTGCTGTAAATATCACAGATGGTTTTACAAGTGTGACTGTATACTGTCTATGATACACAATTATCACAGATATTTATTACAAATAGCCATCTATGATATTTTCACAGACAATTATTTATACCAACCATCTGTGATAACGCCAGACATCACAGACGGTTCTTATGAATAACTGTATGTGAATTTGTGATAACGCCAGACATCACAGATAGTTCTTATAAATAACTGTCTGTGATAATTCACAGATGGTTATTGACACAAATCATCTGTGATAATGGCAGTCATCACAGTTGGTTCTTACGATTAACCGTCTATAATATTTCACAGACAATTATTAATACGAATCGTCTGTGATAGTTGCGTATCATAGATGGCTTGTGGTTGGAACCGTCTATGATTTGTGTTTGTAGAATGAATATTGGCACTTCATCTCCCCAATGCACGCACGCGCCTCTTTGATCGTTTTGGTTCCTCGATGTGTCTTGATTTCGTCTCACATGTAATGTATAAAAATAACCATCTACCACTGGAGATTAATCCCCACATCGTTGATTCTGTTCAAGCACCTCATCAGCTGGCTATTTTTCTTGCCTTAATTCCTTGTCCCTCAAGCACACAAATAAATATATGGCTTCCTACTCTTCCTTGTTGTTAGCATTGGTGGCCAACCTAGTCATCCTGGATGAGCACCTCACCAGCTGTACGCTGGCAGATGTTGCAGAAGAACACTATTCCAAGAGTCCTCTCTCCTATATCCGAGAATTTGCTAGAGAAGTTGAAGACCACCTTCCACCGTCTTGATATCTTCCTCCACCGCGTCTTTCGGTTTATCTCCCACTTTCGACAAGCTAACCTCGCCATCGACGTGGTCCTTCACAACGACGTTGTATGTCTCCAGTATGCTTGTCATCGCTTGGAGTACTTACTCAAGGCAATGAGCGACCGAGTCGACCTTGCCGAGACCCCTCAAGAAAGGAAAGAGAGTCCATGGGCTCAATTAGACTTGATTGTTCAATCGGAGTGTGTTTAGGAGACACTCAAATAAGCACATCAACGGGTGGACGCATTTCGGGCTTCGTTCACTGTGGATCTCGAACTGTCATATGCCGACCACGACGCCTATGAAGCTTGGATGGCAAAGATAGCATGCTACCTCCGCCACTAGAGAAAACTTACTAGTTTCTATTTTTTGTCGTTATCTCTTGTAGGAAGCGACTAGCCATGTTGTTTGGCTATATGTAAAATAAAGCAGTTGAATTTGTATTAACTGTCTTCTATATATGTAAATGGTCTTGGTATAACAAAATGATGACATTATTGACTGGTAAAAAAATAACTAAGTTATATATATTTACTCCTGAGGCATTACTGAATATGCATTTATGTATATGATAATGAATTTAGAACAATTATCACAGACGGTTCTACTTTAGAACTGCTTGTGATGTATTTTCACAAATGGTTATTAAGTTGAATTGTCTGCAATAACTAATTATCACAAACGGTTATTAATGAGAATCGTCTATGATAATTAGATATCACAGACAATTATTGATATGAACCATCTGTGATAAGTATATATCACAGACGCTTCATAGTTAGACGTGTCTAGGATAAGTTGCGTTATTAAACGCCTAGCTACCAGCAGGGTCTCGACAGATCTGTCTTCATTGCGTTGCATTGAATGAGCTAGGCGGCCAACTTTGGGGAGTTAGGTGAAAGCATACCGCCTGTGGATGTAGCTTGTATATCTATTTGTTCTTTGGTGATTAGAGGTTAGTATTTGCTTCTAATTCTATGCCTTGTAATAGAGAGATGATGGTTAGGTTTTTAGATCTAGCTAGGTTTAGAGACAGATGGTACGTAGTTTGCTCCAATTTAAGAATGGGTCAGTACTCGTAGTTTACTTCAATATAGTTTTGCTTGATATATATATATATATATATATATATATATATATATATATATATATATATATATATATATATTGTTTCATGAATATGTGGCTAACTACTTAATTTAGAAATGGACAATTTATTATAAGGTGAATGATAATTATGTGTAAGTATTAGGCTGGTTGGCTATAGTAGCATTAATAATCGAATTTGACACTAATTTATTACATGTGTAGCGTAGATGGACCGAAGCTGAATGTATATTAGGAACCATATGAGTGAAGAGTACATTAATGGAGTGTTTGCTCTTAGAAGAGTGCCCGAGCAGGATATGTTGAAGATGGGGATGGAATATATGTACTGTCCATACTGGAATCAAATCTAAAATGTTGGTAAAACCGCATTATTTCCTATATTGGCCGAGTACAAGGCCGATTACTGTATACTCGCTAAAAGAGAAACAATTATAGCATTGAACATTTGCGCTTCAAAAGGCTTGATGCTAATTAGTTTCAATCCTTTTTGAAGTGCAAATGCATGGTGTTTTAATGTTCGTCTTGTAGTTGTTGAGAAATACATGTTGTGGTGAGAATATTAAAAAAAATAGTTAGGGAATAAATTTATCTCTAAATTGTTGGAGCTATTGTTTCTAAGTGAGTTGGAGTTCTTAGAGACAACATTAAGAGATGGTCGTGTTATTGCTATAAGATCTATTTGGAATGGCGTGTTACTATTCCAAAGAGACTTTATAGCAATAATATATGCCAAAGAAACCTTGTAGTAATAATATATTCCAAATCACATATTTTGGTGTGTCAAGTTCTATAAAGTAAGTTATGTTTGTTATTTCTTCCTCATTATGTTGTGTGTTAGGCTTGATTGCTGTCTTAGGTATAAAAGAACATTTGGGTTGCTGCGCCATTTGTTTGTAAATAAAGGGCGCGACATCCCAAAAGTTTTTTTGCCTAAGACAACAACCATGTCCAACACGCAGAATGATGAGGAGAAAGAGATTACAGCCATAACTTACTTTATAGAACCTAAAATATTGGACTGTGTAGGATGTTAGTATTGCAAAGAGATCTTGTAGCAATAATGTACGTCACTGAATGTTCGTATTTCTTGTAAGATCAACCATGTGCCAATGTTTAGTGCTCTGCAGTATACACAAAGGAAAAGAAGCTAAGATTGATCGGATAAAGAACCACCCTACCTCCTTTTATCATAAAATAAGGTTGAAAGTAAATTCTTTCCTCTATTTCTCAAAGTTACTTTGGCCAATATGAATTCCTTATTATAAAGTGACAAATGCATATATTAAAGGTCATAAAGACAGACATGAGTAATGGATGTATAATCATTGTTTTTATTAAAGCTAACCCTGTTTTCAGAAATTCAGTGTCTAGAAGTGTCAATCACCTTTCAAGCACTCAGGTACCGCTGCAGCCAATGTAGCATAACTGTTTAAGAATCCACCAAGGATAGAAAAATAACTTAAACCTTGAAACTTGCTCTTCATCACCACTCAGCTCCCCAATAGTCCATCCTTGGTTCTGACATTCAAAAATCAACCAAAATTACCTTGAAAATAGTGAAAACTGAATGACTAAGATGTAATCTGTAGACCATTGCTTTACATTCCTTTTAGCACAAAACTTTCTTTGACTTGGTGTCACATTACAATTCTCACAAGAGCAAAACACGACACTAACGTCTTAATCAAATTCAGATTTTAACATGGAAGCAACAGGTCGTAGTTGTCCCTAAGAGTGAATAAAAAATAGTCACAAAAACTTGAATTTCTTGATGGAGCTTGCATTGTCATGGAGTTGACAATCCTATTTTAATAGTTTTTCACACTCGTGAAACTTGGTTATAAATGAATATGTAGATCATAGTTTAATAGTTTGCAAGGTAGAGTAAACAATAATTTTTTTGCTCAACCAAAATCATTAGTAGGAGATCCAGATGTAAATTAAGCTAGAAATAAATTTCTAGATAACATAATCACACAACCTAGAAAAGGAATCTCATTCTCATAGAGGCATTTCAACAAACATGTGATGGACAAGTGTATTGCATAAACCTGCTAACTCCTGGCATGGACAAGAACCAATTTTATCACAAGCAACTAGTAATGAACTTTTGTTGCAGTAGATTGTTGCTAACCAAAAGCATATATCATAAATTACAGATGATCCAACATCTATCCAACACAAAATTTAATCAATTCAGGAGATCTCGGGGTTGGGAATGGAGCGGCTTACATGTTGTCTGATCTGTTTAACTAGATAGAGTTTAACTGAAATTCAAGAGAGTATATTTTTTGGTACTCTTAAGCGGTTAGACCGGCAAAACCGTGATTGTCAAACTGACCAAGTAATGGTGGTCAGACCGGCTTTTGCTGAATTGGTGATGAAGTTATGTAATATGGTTTGAGGTTTGGTCCTAGAGTTAGGATCAATGTAAGAGGATACTTGAGTGTGTGTATGGTATAGGTGTCAGTGTTTTGTATGATGTGTTGCATGATGATTTTCTTTGACTAACGTGAGTCAAGTGCATGAAACTTGTGCTCGATATGGTTGCTTGGTCTTTGGATGTGCAAGTCGCTTGGAGGACATAGCGGTCAGCGGCAATGAGCTCGGACTAGAAGGGGATGTTAAAGTTCAAGCAGTCATGTAACTTTGGGTGAGGTTACATGGCTCAAAAGGGAAGCACAAAGAATCCAAGAATCATGAAGAGGCGAGTTAGTGCATGTGGTATGCCAAGTGACGAGGCCGATGCTCGTAGAGATGGTTTGGGAAAATCCGAATGCGTGAATATGTGACGGCTAGTCATATCGCACTACGGGCTATATGTCAAAACATGAAGAGATGCTTTTAGGTAAAGGTAAGGATTCTTGGCTTTAATGAATTTTTGTTATGCGTTGCTATGTGATGGTTTACTTCTTGTTATTGGTTGTAGCATTTAGAGCTAGGTTATAGTAAGGTGGAAGTGATCGAAACTAAGCTAAGGGAGCTGAGATCCAGAGTGATTAAGGTGCGTCAGAGGATGACTATGGCTAGTGGAGTAGTTACAAGCTGAAAAGATAAGGAACCGGAGTGGGAGCTACTAGTGCTGGACATGACAAGCAACTGCAAGGTTGATTGGGGCTAAGCTCAGGGAGGAGCTAAGGCCCCAAATGGTCAGGGAAGCTGGGCTATGTGTTAAAGCAGGCAAGTTATTGTGATTGTGCACCAGAACTGTCAGGGAAGCTGTAACACCCCAGGATCCACATTACCCTGAGATGCCACTAAATCACTCCACAATTAGCCAAAATACAAGATAAAATATACTGACAACAACTTCTAAAACATGATAAACTAAACGGAAGCATAACAAAACAAAAAGGTAATGGTAACTAATAATTAAGGAACATCCACTATTAATTTAAACTAAATAAAAACGAACCACAGTATAGCATTATTAATTTGAAATAAACATCAATGAGGTAGACAGTTAGTTGGCTAGGGGCTCCTCATATTTATTAAAGCAAAAATCATTAAATGAAATATATTTGTGTTGTGCCGTTTTACCCTTCCCATGCATGCTCAAAGATCACTTGGAAGGGGGAAAAACAAGGGTGAGATAAAAATCTCAGCAATCAAACTGTTTAATAAGCTAATTAAACTATAACAATTTAATCATCAATATTTATTTTTCACAATGACCACAATTATATCCTCAACCACAATCATTATTCCACCGATGACTCACACGAGTCAAACCTCATAGATTTAAGCAAATAACATATGTATGCAGTTATTCCATCCACAAGTAAATGCATATACGTGCATATGATCCACTGCACCCTTACCCAACTAGGTAAGAGTGTGCATCGTACTACGGCAATGTACAATGTTGTATCGGTACGGTAGCGACTATGAGCGGTGACATTCACCATGCAATTGACATGTCATGTTATGAATGATATGATAAACAGGATTCATAAGAATTTAACCACAAAAATCAGCAACATATTCATCATGAATACTTCCTCTTGATCTACATATGTCCCATTAAGCGTAATACCACATTACCACAAGTAATCCATCAAGGGCATAAACAATTGGTTTCTTAAATTGCTACCACATATACCACATTAAGAAAGCATGTAACAACAGCATAGCATCTCAAATTAAGAGAGGTATATAATGTGAATGTAGTATGATTAACGAGTTAAACGGTAGCACATCCACTACGTTTACTTACCTCTACCGATGAAGCGAAGCCACCTGTCCAAAATTATCTCTCAGCACAAGACTATAGTAAGGTATTCACATCTTAAGAAAATAAAAAATGCCGTTATGCCCCAAACCCGACAATACCCTCTCCGTTTAACGATCCTACACCCAGCCCACTGCAGCAGTGCTACTTGTTTTTTTTGGTATCTTTAAAACTACTAGGACAAGTACAACAAATGAGATATTTCTAGAAACTACAGAGAAAAGCCTACAATTTTCAAGTAGACATTATATTTTTAATTTGCTATTAAAAGGGTGTAAATTATCGCGAAAAATAGAGGATAGACTCTGCTTCGGTGATCTGTCCAGCAATCTTCTAACGAATCCCACCTTCTTTATAATTCTCTAAAATTCTTGATTTTTTTACAGAAGCTAATTTACATGATTTCCTACAACTTTCATTATTGTGAGAAAAATCATAAAATTCATATACCCCTCTGAAACTACACCTGAACAGCAATCAGTTTCAGACTACTCCTCTGCTACACAGCAAAGTTTCCAACTCTGCTGCGCCCAAACCCCGTGGCCAAAAAATGTAAAAACATTACAGAAGCTAGTTTTCGACGTCCTCTACAACTTGATGCTCTAATCTAGACGAACAGTCGCGTTGCACGAATTAACCTACGCGCAGACAACAGAATAACGTTAATCGGCTAATTACCCCGCTAGAACCCTACTAATCCCGTGCCATGAATCATAATTACATCTAAAACAGGGAGAATTGAGGTGAAAAAAATTACCTAGGTGATCCCTCAAGATCATCCCTCTTCTCTTTTCTTCTTCCTCTTTTCTCCCTTCATTCTTCTCTCTTCCCATCCTTCTCTCCCTTCTCTTGATTGATCTCTCCTTTGCAATAAGCAGCAGGGAAGCAGGTTGGGGAGGAGGTGGAGGTGCAAGGGGGAGTGGGGGGTGGCGGCCAAGGGGGTAGGAGGGGGGTTTGGCCAAGGGGGGCTTTTAGGGGGGGCGCTAGGGTTTGGAGGGGTGCGGCTCCACTTTGGGCTGGTTGGCCCAAAGTGGCTAGCCGACCCCTCCAGGCATCCCACTTCTCTTTTTTTATTAATTACTTTATTTTTTATTTGGACAACTCCACAATTTTATCTCCACTTTCCGCGATTCACCGAAAAAACCGGGTGACTCCGCGATTCCACTAAACTTTCCTAGGGACGCCATAAAGACGTTCAGGGTATTACAGAAGCAGGGCTATGTGTCAAAGCATGCAAGTTCTTGTGATTATCTGGTTTTGATTCAAGAAAGGGTTATTTTGGAGTTTTAATCTTGAGGCCTTTTAGGTTGGGTTCTTGCTATTGTCAGGCTTGCTAAGATGTGTAAGAGTAGACCCAAGGTCATCTAAATGGAAAAAGGTCAGAACTTTGGTAATGATCTTCTTGATCTTTGATTGGAATAGGTTCCTAAGTCTTGATACTAGATTCTCAAGTCTTTTATTACTAATCCTAGTACTGAGTCCTCAAGGTCCAACAGTGGAGGAAGGAGAACCTATGGCTTGTGGACTCTGGAAGTTCTCAACACATGAACAAAAATTCAAGATGGTTTTCCTCCCTCACTTGATCATTCGGCGACGAGTTGATCATATTCGAGGATGCTTTTATTGGGACTGTGATGTAACCCTGGTAAGCAAACTCAAGTACAATTTAATTTTAGTCTCACAATTAATTGATGATGATCTCAAGGTGAGCTTTTAGGAGGAGTGCTTGTAGAGTTCTATATCAGTCTGGGGATCTTGTTCTTGGGATTTCTCATCTTGGGAGAGTTTTTAGTGCTTATTTTACAGAGTCTTCCTCTTTTGGGCTTAAATGTCTTGTTGCTTCAGAGTCTAGAGATCTTGTTTTCTGACACCGTAGGTTTGGACACATTGATTTTGATCACTTGACATAGGTCAGTAGCATAGATCTAATTAGAGAATTACCTAAGCTCAAGGTGGAAATAATTTAGTTTGCTCTCCCTGTAGGCATCGTAAGATGGTTGCTGCTTTACATCCATCTCTTAACATGGTCATGACAGATGGTCCAGGTCAGCTCTTGCACTTGGATACTATAGGTTCTTTTAGAGTTCAATTAGTAGGAGGAAAGTGTTATGTACTAATCATTGTTGATGATTACTTGAAATACTCTTGGGTTTACTTCCTGATATCTAAGGATAAGGCATTTGGTAATTTTAGATAGTTAGCTTTTTGATTGTTAGTTGATCTTCCTGGGGTCCTTAGGGTCATTAGGAGTGACAATGGGACTAAATTCAAGAAGTCATTCTTCTCTTCCTTTTGCACTGAGCATGGTCTAGAACATCAGTTGTTATTTCCTAGAGTTTCTCGGTAGAATGGTGTAGTTGAGAGAAAAAAACATGACTTTAGTTGATATGGCTAGGACTATGTTAGACAAGCATGCTACTCCTAAGAGATGTTGGGCTAAGGCTATTTCCACTACCTGTTATATGTCTAACATGGTATTCTTGAGAGCTTCATTGCGTAAGACTTCTTATGAGTTAAGATTTGATCATAGGTCTAGTGTGTCTTAGTTAGAATCTTTTGTTGCAAGTGTTTCATTCTTAAACATGATAATCTTGATAATTTTGAATCTAGGTTTTTAGATGAGATCTTTCTAAGCTATCCTACTCATTTTTGAGGCTATCATGTACATAATCTTGAGACTAACAAAATTATAGGGACCTGTGAGGTTACTTTTGATGAAGCTAGTCTAGAGACTAGACTAGACATTATAGGTACATAGGTTTAGGGAATTCAGAGAGTATTTTCCTTGAGTAGTGCATTGAAGAAGATGAGGCTATTGACCTACTTCCTCTTCAGCCAACTGAAGCACCTGCTTCATCTACTCCACCTTCAACTGGACAACCTGCTCCCACTTCTTAGCATCGTGTAGCTTTACTCCTACCTCTACAGCTCATGAGGTAGAGGCCACCTCGACTTTAGGAATGTCTCAACATCTCTAGTGGTGACATCTACTAGATTAGATAATTGGAGGTTCATCTCCCCTAACTCATATGCTTATTCTACTTTTATTGCTTCTTGTGAGCCCTATGATGTCACCCATACACTTACTGACGAGTCTTTGCTCAATGCCATACATGAGGAGTTAGATAACTTTGATAGAAACAATGTCTCGATCTTAGTTGACCCTCCCCATGGTCACAATGTCATAGGAATCAAGTGGGTTTTCATGGACAAACAGAATGAGAATAGGGTAGTTGTTAGGAACAAGGCCAAACTTATAGCTGGAATTGACAAGTAGATCAATTACTAAAGAGTTAGCGGGTTGAGTCTTTGTAAACACCTTAAGAAGCATACATACGTGTGTAAAACCCATGTTAGTGGGATTGACGGATTTCTCTAGTAGGCTTAATGGATTGGACCCATTAGAGTTGTTGCTGGTTATTTAGAGGGGAGGAGAGGAGATGGTAGATCAAAGAATTCTAGGTTTTAGTTTTTTGTTGTACCACCTTTTCTCCTTCCACAATTGTGTGAGAGAGAACTTGAGACAGGAAATAGTAGTGCTTTGGCTGCACCTTATAATCATACATAAGTATGTAAACCTCATACTCCACTGAAAAAGATCAAAGTTTTGTCTCAATCATGCTCTTATTTGCATTCTTGCTTGGTTTTGCTTATTCTTTAGCTAGTTTTGTGATTTAAGGTTCGTGGAAGTTCTAGCCTCATCTCTTGTTTAAATTACCTTACTAGGACATGTGAAAATAGATATGAGAGACCTCATATCATAGATCCTCACTAGCAAAAAGTAATTTAAGTTTTAGTATTTTTGGTATTCTTGTGAACTAGATTTGATTCTCTTCAGCTTGGTGAACTCAAGCCTAAGAACCTTATGATTCATTATTGGTTTAACCTGAACATGTCTTATGCAAAACTTCAAAATGTTTGGATGATAATTGAGTAATTTCTGGAGATTTGAGCTCTTAACCCCAGAGGTTCCTAGGTCTGAAAACAGGGGACTAGTCAGACAGGGCGTGGTCCAACTGGCTAGCGATCAGTCCGGCCTCTCAATGGTGGTCTAACCGAGCCTATGAAGTAGGCGGCTGATTTTGTTGCTTGTCTCTAGCGTTGTGTTGCTTAGTCTAGTTGATGTGATTTGAACTTAGTGACTATAATAGTTATAGGAGTGAAGATTTTGAATACATTAGAAGAAAAAACTTCGGGAATCATTCACCCTCTCTTATTGCCCATATGGGTCCTACAGAAGCCGTCATAAATATTGCCTTCATGAGTCAATATTTACGTTGTTATGTTTTTCATTTTCTTGACATTGTTTCTGGCTTATTCGCTGATGATGTCTTGTTTTACATGTTGAGTAGCAAAAGCAAGCTGAACACGGTGCATGTTGACAAAGAAGTTTGGGGTGAGGGTTCAGGTTTGGCATTTTTCCGTCGTCTTGTAGATCTTCGACTGAAGGGCACACTCAAGTCTTGGCAAACTATGCCAAAGTTGTTTCTTTTGGCAAGTTCAATAAGCCCTGACGACTCTGATTGCCTGAGGTTGGCAGGATATGCTGGTAGCATAAGAAAACCCCCTGGTCTTAGTACAGTTGCGGCTTGTCTTCGTAAAGCACTAGGGGTTGGAGATACAAGGACACAGATTAGAGATTAATCTTTGGTTCTTCGAAGTGTACTAACAGGTAAACACATACTAGTTGTGGATGATAATGCTGTCAACCGTAAAGTTGCTGCTGGTGCTTTGAAGAAATATGGAGCTATAATTACCTGTGTGGACAGTGGAAAGGATGCGATTGATATGCTTCGACCTCCTCATAAATTTGATGTTTGCTTTATGGACGTTCAGATGCCAGAGATGGATGGGTAATTTGCCTTTCCCTTTGTAGATATCATGTGATGATGCCTTTTAAAAATTTGTTTGATGTTATGTCTTATGTCCTTCAGTGTGTGTATTATAAGATCTCCAACAAGTAATAGATCACTAGTAGAGAAATCTCTCTTGGAATGTCTTTAGATAGGTTCACATGGAAATACATTATCTTGTTTTAGTGATGCCCAAGTAATGGAACTAGTGCACAAGTCTGTACATGGAGAGCGATGAACTCTGATATAACCAGGAAGCTGGTGATATTTAGAAGGCTTATGGAGATAATCTCCAGAATCCGTCGCTTGATCATGAAAGCAACGGTAATCTTCAGGATACTCCTTCCATGTATATGTTGTTCAGGATGCCGTATATGCCAAGATACTGATATGCACCGATCTGATTCTGCTGTATATACTGACATGATTTGAGTTGTAGTTTTACACATTTGGTACTTATCTCCATGTATCAATTCAGTTGTAACCGGCTGATTCTCTGCAATCTGCTGAACCTTGTAATTGCGGCTGTAATCACTGTACTGCATATGGCAATATAAACAACATAGCCCAGCAATGTCTTGCTGCGTGCGTGTTCATCCAAAACCTTCTTCTTCCTGCTTTCCTGGTATCAGATTAGGTCTTCCTTGGACCTGCTAACCTCTTCTTCCTCCTAGCCTCTCCACTCAATTCTGCACCATAAGCACCACCTCCGAAAACTCCACTGCCTCCACCGGCGCTACAGCACTCTCCGACGCTGCTCCTCCTCTGCAGCCATTAGTGTAGCCAGCATTAAAACCCATGTTCCTGTGTGTCTCTCCTTCTATGAGTCAAATTACTCCAAGTGGAGCACCCTTTTTTCAATTTTCCTTAGCAAATATGATCTTCTCGTCCATGTTACCGGTGACACTCCTCCTCGAGATTCTGCAGAGTGTCGTCAACTTGATTTCGCCATTCGCTCCTAGATATATGCTTCCATTTTTTATGATATTCTTGATATCATCATGGAACCAACACAATCCGCTCGTCACACATGGAACGTGGAAGAATTGTTTCGTGACAACAAGGAAAGCCGAGCTGCTTTACTTTAGGCAGAATTCAGAGCTCTGCACCAAGGTGCCATGACTGTCACAGCGTATCGCCATAAAACGAAGGCTCACTGACGCCTTACGGGATGTTCATCAACCGGTGTCGGACAAGACACTTGTTCTCAATCTCATCGTTCCACTGATGACGCCGTTTCCCAACTTTCTTCATGTGTGGTCTCTTCTTCTTGAGGAAACCTGCAAAGCTAATGAAGCCACCGTACGAGACTCTGCAGCCGCACTAGTTATGGTCTGCACCAGCCCGAGCTCCAACTTCAACACCAACGTCTGCAGTGATCGTCCTGATCGGAGCTTCTCCGGCTCTGGCCGTGGCAATGGTCGGCGCTGGCGTCACAAGACTCGCGGTGGTGGACACGGCCACAAGGGCCGGGGACATCCCGGGTACCACACCAACCCGAACCCGTGGATGCCATTTAATCCATGGATGGGCAGTGGACTGGGACGCCTCTGACAAGTTCTTGCCCCTGTTCAGCACTCTCCAGCGCCTGCCTTACCCTGGGCACCTGCACCATCCAGCACACCGACTTAGGATCAAGCACGATTTGTGGCAACCATGAACAACTTGTCGCTTCATGGGTTCAACTCGGGTGAATGGGTCATCGACTCCCTTACCCCCTTCAATTCCCCTTCTCCTCACATAACAATCGGGAATGACTCCCAAGTGCCGATCACTCATATAGGTCATGCATCTCTTTCTTCTTTTGACCTCAACAGTGTGCTGGTAGTTCCTTACCTCATTAAAAATCTTGTTTCCGTTCAGAAATTCAGTCGTGAAAATTCTTGCACTATTGAATTTGACCCCTCTAGTTTCTCTGTCAAGGATCTTACACCGGGAATGAGATTTCTTGCTTCAATAGCAGGGGCAGCCTCTACCCAGTGTTCATCATTTCGTCCAAAATTTCACGAAATGAATGAAATTTCATCCCTTTTGGTATCCTCCGAAACAAATTTTATTAGGCCAAAATTTGGCCGAATTTAGCCTTATTTGAAATTTATTCAAATTTCATCTAATTTTTTTTGTTAAATTTCATAAAAAAATTGATTTTTTTTCAT
Source organism: Melocanna baccifera (assembly GCA_036346265.1). Taxonomy (NCBI): domain Eukaryota; kingdom Viridiplantae; phylum Streptophyta; class Magnoliopsida; order Poales; family Poaceae; genus Melocanna; species Melocanna baccifera. Next base: position 9,035,788 of record CM070705.1, on the reverse strand, counting down.
TCGAAATTTTGACAAAATGAACGAAATTTTGTTCATTCGTTCCTTTCGTTAGCGTCCAAATGTTTTTCCCATCTGAAAGTTTTAACTCTGCCTCTACCCGATCCATGACGTGCTTGCTTCTTCCACTCCGCAAGCCTTCCTTACTACTGTTGCATCTGCCGAATTGTGGCATCGACGTCTCAGTTATCTTGGACGCAATTTTTTCTCCATTCTTCAGAAGTCCAATTTAGTTCCTTGTAATAAATTAGATTTCTCAATCTGTCATGGATGTCAACTTGGCAAACATATTAGATTACCCTTCTTTAAGTCTACTTCTTCAACCAAGCCTTCTTTTCAACTCTTGCATTGTGATCTCTGGACTTCACCTGTGTTGAGCAATTCTGGTTATCAATACTATCTCATTATTCTTGATGACTTTACGCATTACATGTGGGCTTTCCCTTTCACACGCAAGTCTGATGTATTGGCCACACTTGCACATTTTATTGCCTTTGTTTGCACACAATTCCATCAGTAAGTTTTGTCCATTCAAACTGATAATGGACGTGAATTTGTCAACTCTGACACTTCTCTCTTTCAAGCCCAAGGAATTGTTCTTCATCTTTCTTGCCCTCACACCTCTCCACAAAATGGCAAGGTTGAATGGGCTATTCGTATAATAAACAACATCATCCGCGCATTGCTTATTCAAGCTCACTTGCCACTTCTAGGTCGAAGCCTTGGTTGCTACTATATATCTTCTCAACCGGTGCCCTACGCATCCTCTTCCATTTTCTACACCGTATAAGGCCTTGCATGGCACGCCTCCTACCCTTGCAAATCTATGAGTATTTGGTTGTTAGTGTTATTTGAATTTGTTAGCCACTGCTCCACATAAGCTTGCTCCACGTTCCGCAGCCTATGTCTTCCTTAGATATCATACGAATCATAAAAGGATATCGTTGTCTTGAGCTTGCTTCTCAACGGATCATCATATCTCATCATGTCATTTTTGACGAGATTGTCCTTCCTTTCTCCACCTTTCCTCCTTCCCAAACTGACCACTCTTCCCTTGACTCTCTCCTTGACATTGTTGCTACTGCACCACCTGCTTCCCCCGTTCAGATTGTTCCTTTTGCTCCTGTAGTGCCACAACCATCTCTTTTGGTTCCAGCTCCTCTGGTTCCAGTCTCCACCTTAGGTACATGGCAGGAGGCACTACTGCCAGCATCTTTGACACCCCCTATCGCTCCTTTAGGAGCTACTGTTGCCTGTCCACATGCAGGGTCACACCACATGGTGACTCGAGCAAAGTATGGTTATGTTGCACCTGTGGATCGACTTAACCTTTTCATTCTCCACTCATCATTGTCGCCCATTCCTAAGTCATACAAAAGTGCTCTCAAGGATCCACATTGACTTCAAGCCATGATAGAAGAGTACAATGCCTTGCTTCAGAATGGGACTTGGTCTCTTGTTTCCCCTCCTAGCGCGAACATTGTCACTGGCAAATGGATTTTTCAGCACAAGTTACATTCTGATGGCACCCTTGATCGCTATAAGGCTAGGTGGGTCATTCATGGGTTTTCTCAACAACCTGGAGTAGACTATGCCGAAACCTTTAGCCCCGTTGTAAAACCAAGGACCATCAGGATTGTTCTTTCCATTGCCACCTCTCATTCATGGCCAATCCATCAATTGGACGTCAAGAACACTTTTCTTCATGGGACTATTGATGAGATTTTTTACTCTCAACAGCCAGCTAGGTTCGGGGGTGGAGCTACAGTGATGCATGAGGGTGCAGTTGTGCCCCCAAAATTTTTGCACAAAATTCTAGTGTATACCCTCCTTAGTACATATACACTTGAAATACTTACTAATAAGTATCAAGAATTTCTAGCAGCCTCGCCCAATAGACGTAAGAGAGAAATCAAGCCAAAACCCCAAGTGAGCATTCCAGTGGCCCATCTAGCCATCCCCAATTCCCCATCCTGAGACCTGAGTTGAAATCATCTCCTCAGCCACCGCAGGAGACTGGAGACTTGGAGTGTCAAGTGTGTGTGCCCTAGAGACCACCAGCTCCTAAGGCCTAAGCTCCGCGCCTCCATCGTGCCGCACTTCCATCGTGCCACACCTGTGTGACCACCAGCTCCATGCGGCACTAGCTCCTGAGCTCCGTGCCTCCGCTGCGCCACCCCTCCGCCACATGCGCATGGCTGACTCCTTCACTCCTGGGATCTAGGCTTTGGATGGCTCCACAGGCCACAGCGTCGGTGTGACGGCCGGCATCCATGCCTCATAGCCTCCACCCCCTCTTGTCGGCTCGTCCTTACTCCAATAATCCTCATCTCCTCAGTGCATCACGACACAATAGATCACTAGATCTCGAATTTCTCTACTCTACTCCCTAGTCCCTCTAGTTGTTTTCCTTTTAGTTTGAGTTCCCAAGCGTAGATTCGTTCTCTAGTGATGTGATACTGGGATATTTACGTATTTAGTTGTTTTGAGCAGTTAAATTAGCTTTCATTTATTTTGATTAGGTAACTTGAGCTAATTTAAGCTACTCGCTTTGATTGGTTTTGTCGTGATGCTGGCTTGGTCAACTTGATTCATTTGCAATGTTGTTATAGTTACAGATAACTAGAAATTATAATTTTCTTTCCTTCAGTATGAGTACAAGAAAGGGAATAGTAATTTTTATTGCAATATTATTATTACAGAGAACTAAAATATGAAGGGAATAGTAATTTTCTATCCTTCAGCATGAAGGAATGCCGTATCCAGTTGTAATTTTCTACAAATATTTTGTGATGTTGGTTGTAGTGTGAACATGTAATTTGTTATATTTTTCTCAAAAATGAAGGAGATTTGCATTTGGTTCATTAAGGAGAGAAAAAGACTAAAGGTAATTTGTTAGGCCGAAGTGGAAATGAAAATTACATATATTAAGCGACTGGTCGGAAATCTGCGCTAGACTTGCAAAGAACCTAGCTTATCTACCTAAAGACTACCAGTTTTGAATTGGTAGTTGAGGACCAAATGGACAGTTCCTACTTGATCCTACAGATGGCCTCGTCAATGCTTAAACTCTCTGATCATGGTGGAATATGTTCCTTTCTTTCCAAATCATCCAAACAATTAGGATGTCAAGGGAGTCCACTGCTTTACGAAGCTCCTTGGCGACCATCATCTTGAGGGTGACCCAGCAATCATAGAGAGTTGAAGCTGAGAATTGGTAGGAAGGATAGATCGCTAAGCAAGAAAGGATACAGAACCAAATTAGCTTAGACATCGCACAGGCGACTAGTAGGTGGTTAATCGTCTCGGTCTCTTGGTCGCAAAATAGACAAGCTACAGGGGCTTGAATGTTGTGCTTTTGTAGCCCCATGAATGTCCAAACCCTTCACTTGAGTGCCAACCAGGTGAACATTTTGGCTTTCAGGGGTGCTAAGCTCTTCCACAGTTGCTTGGTGCAAGGTAGGAGCAAAGTACCCTCAACGATTGCTTGTACGGATAGGGGGCCCTAAATATGCGTCATCCAAATCCGGTCTTGCAGCACATCCTTCACCAAGGAGTTTTCTTTTTGATGACTCTTAACCATTGTCCAAAGTGTCGGCGTAATCTCACGGATGGACTAACCCTGCAGCCACCTATCTGTCTAGAACTTATGTTAGAATGGATGTGCTTTAAGTTCACACCCCCATCGCCAAAATCCTGGCTCCGCCACTGGCTGGGTTTGTTGATCCCTCATGCCTTTCTCATGTCTCTCAACTTCATAAGTCCCTCTATGGTCTTAAACAGGTACCAAGTGCCTGGTATCTGAGATTTGCATCCTGTATTCACTCTATTGGTTTTTCTGCATCTCACTCAAATGTCTCTTTCTTCGTTCTTAAACATGGTTCTGACTCTGCTTTCTTACTCTATGTCAATGACATAGTTCTTATTGCATCGTCTTCTCATCTCCTCAATAGCATAACTCGCGCCCCTCATTGTGAGTTTGCTACGAAGGATCTTGGTGACCTCCATTTTTTTCGGCATTTCTGTCACCCGTTCTCCTCATGGGCTCTTTCTTTCTCAATGTAAGTATGCATCTGATCTTCTTCAACAGGCTGGCATGAGCACTTGCAATGCCACCAAGATGCCTATTGACACTAGTGCGAAGCTTTCTGCCATTACTAGCATACCTATTTCCAATCCCACTGAGTACCGTAGCTTAGCTGGTGTTCTTCAATGTCTTATTCTTACAAGACCATACATAGTTGATCATGCAGTGCAACAGGTCTGTCTATACATGCATGCTCCTAGGAAGCCTCATCTCAATCTGGTGAAATGCATTCTACGTTATATCCAGAGGACCATGGATCTTGGTCTCCATTTGATGTTGGGATACGGGTAAGCTACACTAGTGTAAATCAAAATTTTTTACCACATAAATCAGGAAGCCATGTAAGTAAAAGATCATATATCATTACCACAAGACTCATAGTGCAGCGGAAGTAGAGTTGAAAAAGCCGATTCAACGAAGAGTGCATCAATATAGTGGAAGTAGTCGATTATCCTTCGACCAACCGTTTCATCCTCGCAATCATCCCTATCAGCGCCACAGTCGTAGCAATGCATCTACTAAGGTCCACATGTCTAGGGATGGAACACCGTGCGTCGACATGCTAGCACCAGCGTGCATGGCAGAGATTATGAGAGGTGGTGGCTAAGATTTCAATGGATGTGTTTTGGGATATCTCCCTCAGCCCCACACCTCTCTTATATAGCCTCCAATTAGATCCTTATCTGATACGAGTAGAGATTATATCCCACTCAGAGACTATCATCCGAACCCTTATCGTTTTAACCCATTAAGTGTGTGACCCTGTAGATTCATTTATATTTGGCCATAGGCTGAAAATTCCTTTTTGGTCCATAAGTCGATAGCGGTCCCTAGCAGGACATAATGACTTCCAAACATACATAAATATCATATCGAACGAACCTATATAGTGCTTTTGTACCAATCTCTTTGCTTCATGATACTAAATCGAACTCAAAGCGAGATGCGTGCCATCCTATGATAGCTCGATTATTCACTCGAATTGTAGTGGATTACTTAGCTATGATTGATACCTCAACCATATTCGGCATGGCTATGCACTTTCTTAATCCAATCACATCAAGGAGCTCAGAGATATCTCTCCTGATATATAGGAGCAGCAAATTCTATCTTGATCACTCATATTCCTCCACATATTTCATAGTAAACCTGAAAGCTGCAATTATGACCAACTAGTCACGGAGTAGTGTTTGGTAACTCCTAAGTAAACTATTACAAATGTAGGAAACAATGACAATATTAGGTCTAAGGATCCTACATACACTATGTATAAGACCAACGGATGACACTTAAGAATATAACAATTCCCGTAGTATCTTATGGTGGGTGAAACCAACAACATATTCTCTAACATATGTTCACATTATTGATTTGATATTCTATATCCATGATCCGTGTAACATGATCATCAATCAATATATGTAATGATCTATAAATCATAATTATCCCACATAATGATATAAGATCAGGGATAATTTAGAATAACATCAAAACATAAATAAAAAGTTCCATGAACAAGTCACATACTTGTTGATCAATATGAAAGACATCTATTCAAAGGACAAAATAACATATTATTCAAAAGATCATAAATATAGAAGTGATACAATCATCTTCATGATTACCTCTAGAGCATATCACAAACATTTGAGAACTTTATCATCTGGAGGACTCACGGCATACTCTGATGCTGATTGGGTCGGCTATCCAGATCCCCGTCACTCAACGTCTGGTTAATGTATCTACTATGATGATAACTTGGTTTTAGGGAGTTTCAAATGTTAGACTACTGTCTCTCGCTGTGGTGCTGAAGCGCAATATCGTGCTATAGCCCACGCTGTAGCCGAATATTGTTGGTTACACCAGCTCTTGCATGAACTACATCATCTGTTGATTCAACCACCGTGGTTTATTGTGACAATATCAGTGCTATCTACATGTCCTCTAATCTAGTTTAGCACCAATGTACGAAGTACATTGAGATTGATATTCATTTTGTTCGGGAGAAAGTCATGCTTGGCCAAGTTCAGGCTCTTCATGTGCCATCTGCTCATCAATTCATTGATATTATGACAAACGGGCTTCCTTCGCCACTCTTTCAGGACTTTTGTTCCAGTCTTGGCATTTGCGATGCTCCCACTGCGACTGAGGGTGGCTGAAAGCAACGGTAATCTTCAGGATACTCCTTCCATGTATATGTTGTTCAGGATGCTGTATATGCCAAGATATTGGTATGCGTCGATCTGATTCTGCTGTATATACTGATATGATTGAGTTGTTCTTTTACACGTTTGGTACTCATCTTCATGTATAAATTCAGTTGTAACCAGCTGATTCTCTGCAATCTGCAGAACCTTGTAACTCCGGCTGTAATCATTGTAGTGCATATGGCAATATAAACAACACAGCCCGGCAATGTCTTGCTGCGTGCTGTGCTTCCAAAACCTTCTTCTTCCTGGTTTCAGGTCATATAATATTTGAGCATCATGCTTGTGTTCTGATCTTTTGTTTTTCTGAAGCAAGGTCTATATATGCTTTATCGTTAGGGTTATAACAAGTTGTTACTTCCACTTTGATCACTCGATTGTCTATTTCCATCGCAGGTTTAAGGCTACAAAATTAATCCGTACTGAAGAGAGTAAAAGCAACGATATGATCCAGGCAGGTCAAGTATCAGTTGAGTGATGGAAGTAAGGCCAATTGGCATGTACCAATATTAGGCATTAGCCATGACAGCGGATGTGATTCAAGCGACTTTTGAAGAACGTATGCAATGTGGAATGGATGGATATGTGCCAAAACCATTTGAAAAAGAGCACCACTACTCTGCCGTTGCTCATTCCCTAGAAACTGATGCAACGGATCCATCGTCATAGGAGATTTAGTGGTTCAACAGCGATTCAGGTTCTCTAATGAAGCATCTGCTGAAAACCCATTTGGAGATCAGCAGGTGCTGCAGAGGGAGCGGAGCTTTGCGGTGATAAATCCAGATTCGACTGGACTGCTATTTAAGTATTTAAGTTTCACTTATGTGGTGAGTTTCAGCTACATACTTTTTATTTATGTACAAGCTTAAGCAATTAAGTGAAACCCCATGCAGTTGCCCAGGCCTATGCATATACATGGAACACTGAAATTTCTGCACCACATGCATATTCATCACCTGTCGGACTACCATGACAGCTGTGAGTTCCGACAACTAATGTAGAATTGTAGACTAAGGATCCAACTTGTTTTTGTCATCTGAATATGGATGCACGAAATATCTTGGAAATCGGAACATAATAATTAATAGTTTGGTCTTTATTTTGTGAGCAAATGGCTGTAGGGAATACTTCGGTCTTGTTTTCAGGAACCAATACTGTTTTTTTAAACTTTTCACGAACCAATAGAACTCCAGCTTACAACAGCAATCACAAGTGCATTTACAATGTCTTCTAACACCATTTCACTCGTTGACTGTTTTTATTCTACAGACAATCCAGGCAATTTTCTTTTGACATTCAGAGTTTAACCATATCATCACTTCGCAATGCTCTCCCAGTCAGTGCCCTGTGATTTTCATTTCATATGGTATAAATCTTGCAGTTGCATGTATTTTACCATTTGTTTGGAAGATTCAAAATATTCGTTTCTGTTGGTAAAAGAAATAGAATGAGCCTCACAAGTTGCTAAATGTGCAAAGATTAGAAGATGCCGTTTTACACTATATCAATAGACTGTCAAAGATTAAGGTCGATATATGCCCAAAGTGGAAAGTTGCACCTTATGTCCTTAAACTTGTATAAAAAAATCTAAGGACTATATTATATATCTCTCATTTCAAGGAAAAAAACTCTCACAACTTGCAAGTTTACAACCCCTATTTACATGAAGATGGGAGTTGGGGAAGAAGACAAGAGGAAGAAGGGCAGATATGTCTTTTCATACGTTTTTAGCCAAAAAAATCGAAAACTGCTAGGATACGAAAAGTGGTAAATTCTGACCATTTCTATAAATCTGATAGCAAATTAATCCTAGAAGCCAATCTCTAGAGTGGCAATCTTTACAACAGCAAATACGTGTGGTCAAACATTTTTTATTATTGTAGATTGATTACAAAGGAAATTACACACGGCTAAGGTACCCATGGTTTGTTTTAATAATATACTTTAGGCGTCATGAAATCTGAAGATCTGAACTCACTTAATGCAGTGATTTCCGTTTCTGCATTTCCTCTTAAATATATTTTGGACTGCTGCCTTTGTATACACGTCGACTGTGGGGATGTGATTTATTAGGCATTCGATTTCTGGATGCATCTCCAACACCTTTTCCATAAGTTCAATGGTACAAAAGTACGGACAACATTAATTGGGATTTCTTTACATATCTCAAACACAATCTGTCTGATCGACACATCACACAAGTGATGTTTTCGCATGGCCAAATTTTCGACTCATTCATTTATGGGTTACTAGTAAGGTGCCCGTGCGTTGCAACGAAAAATCAAATAAAAGTGATGGATACTATCAAATATAATCTCAAACTGAATAATAAATATCAACCTTTTCTTACGTCATTATGTATTAAACAAAATATACATGTTCATACTCGTAAATAAATCAAAAATATATACAGAAATGATAGTAAACAAGAAGTGTCATGTATCACAAATTCACAATCAGTTGGCAGGAACAAGCATTTACCTTAGCACGTTGCATCTGATCACAATCAAGCAGATATGAAGGAAAAGCACCCTTTTGAACATCATCATTGACCTTTTGTCGAGAAGTTGACTCATCATGCATTTTCAGTCGCAAAGAAACAATTGACAATAAGGCCCCATAAATGCGATTGCAACCAAAAAGCGAATCTACACTGCAAGGAAAACTTAATTTTCATGCTCACATCCCCTACTCCATAATTGTTTGAGAGTCTTGTTTGCTAGAAAGAGTTGTGTGCTACGTCGCGCCAAGTGGATTTATACAAAATGATCGGAAGACAAAATCGATAAATAATGCAAAAGCATCTTGATATGTGTGGATCAATTTTACTATCTCGATTTAGCGATCGATTGCCGACCGGTAAATAAATGAAAACAATCAAGATTATCAATTTATCATACCTCTTCAACTTTCCTTTGTTCTCTTTTCAACCGATTCTTCATAGTTGGTTTTGCTACATTTAATGGTGTGCGGTGCTTCTTAATGGCACATTGCGGATAACGAATGCATTGAGATATTGAAATGTTTGAGTTAGGCTAAGAGGTAAAAAAGATTACCTTTCCACCCAATTCAACTCCTTTACGGTTCTCTATTTGCTTCCGCTCCTTCCATGTAGAGGCACCTATAAAATTAGCATCAGGTGAATGTTTGTACAACAATAAATCCTAACAATCAAAATTAAGATTTTTAAGGAGAGATGGAATACATATCCTTTTATTCTAGTCTTTAAAAAAATGTAAAAGTGAAATGCTAAATACCAAAACCACATATATTAAACGAAGTTAACTGATATAATTTAATTGACAAATGTTTTACTTCTATTTCCTCAAGGATGTAAGAGGAGCCATTATACGGTATCCGGTGTCCACTCATGGTGATCTGACTAATGCCTAAACACCAAGCAGAACCTGGAACAATTGAAAAGGTCTGCATTATAAAGCAATTAATGATAGGTAGATATGTTATATTATCATACAAAGGCATGTACATTCAAGAACTCCAAAAGCACATGCAAACATCAAGCTAACAATTCCGCACATATTCTCTTTAACTTGTAGCATGCTCATTCTAAGCAAACAATACACTAATCCAAGAATGTCTGTATTGAATCAAACTTAAGAGATAATATTGAGCGTCCCACTTTAAGAGCACAGCAGTGTGAACTAAACATGTTTAATTCTCCCAAATATTTCTACATATTAAATTTCTGATAAGTAGTTATATTTCAGCTCTGCACCACAATAGCATGGATGCACTAAAACCAATGTATCCCTCCACCCAAATCTTAGCATTCATGCAAAAAAACTAAGCAACTGAGCCAAACACTAAAAAACACTAATGAAGCCTAAAAACAAGGTTTCCCTGATCCAATAGCCCATTTGGTGGCGGCACACCTCACTGTGGGCATATAACTCGGAGTTTAAAAGATTTTTGCTTCAGCAAGACATATCTCAAATTTGAGGATTATTTTTTTGTTCGCCTCAGAAGTGATTAAGTTAGGTGGGTTATTGCATTTGCAGATAACATCAAAACAATAGAAGATATGTTAAGCAATGCTGATAATCTAACATTGCACAAAAGATCCATATTGAGCGCCTGATAGGAGGACACATTTAAGGTATGGTGAAGCAAGGTGGAGGCGGGGAGGAGGCGCCCGGGGGGCTGGAGGTGGAGGCGGCGGCGCTTGGGAGGGAGGAGGGGAGGAGGCGGCGCCGCGGGGTGGGAGGGAGGGGAGGAGGCGGCGGCGCAGGGTGGGGAGGGGGAGGAGGCGGGGGCGGCAGAGGGAGAGCGAGGGGGAGGCGAGGGGCAGGCAGCAGCGCGGGGTGGGGAGGGGGAGGACGCCGCGGGCCGCGGGGGGAGAGCGAGGGGGAGGCGTGGGGGCGGTGGGGGGAAGAGCGAGGGGTAGGCGTGGGGGCGGAGGGGTGATATTGGGATTTTAGGGTTTAATCAGATCGTGTGGCTGAGAAAAAAGGAGAAAGATCGAATGGTTAAGAAGTGAGGGAGGGTGGACGTGACGGCAACCACTAACTTCTTCTTTTTAAATAGTAAAGATTTAGATAGATGCCACTCATTTATACCCTCCTGCCCTTTGTCTCTGAGCTTTTTACATATGCATATTTACTGCATACCCGTCAAACCAAAGCCTCCATAGCATCTTAGTTCCAGACTGTGGAGAGTGTCGGAATGTGGCAAGGAGGCGGAGGTGATGTCGAAGGCATCACCCTGGCCGCGGACAGTGACGTCCCGGCCGTGCGCGGCTACCCTAGGGTCGCCGTCCGGCAGCTGTCGGCCGGGGTGGAGCGTCGTGTGCGCACCGCCGAGGCGGCCCTGCGGTGCGCGGCGTGCGGCCTCGCCGTGCTCGCGGCTGTGGTGCTCGTCGAGGACCGGGAGTCCCATGTGTTCTTCGGATCGTACGTGAAGGTGGCGCGGTACACCGACATGCCGTCGTTCGTGTAAGTGTGCAAACCATAAGTCCTGCACCGTCCGATCTTCCCATCTTATGATCCTGACCGGTCAAAACTGCACACCGGTACGTGCTGCAGGTTCTTGGTGATCGCCGGTGTGATAGCTGCGTGCTGCAACCTTGTGCAGGGGGCGAGGTGCCTGGTGAGCGCAGCGAGAGGCAGTGCGCTCGTCAGTAGGCCATTGGCATGGGCGATCTTCTCGTGTGATCAAGTGATGGCGTACGTGGTGATCTCTGCGGTGGCGGCGGCACTGGAGACGGCGGCGATCGGCAAGCTCGGCCAGCCGGAGTTCGGGTGGATGCAGACGGCCATGCTCTACAAGAGGTTCAGCATGCGCGCCGGCGTCGCCATCGTCTGCGCGGTCGCGGCCAGCGTGGCCATGGTCGCCGTCTCGGCCGTGTCGGCGTTCAACCTCTTCCGGTTGTACGGCGACGGCGAAGGAAGGAAAAACTGAGAACTAGTTCGTATTGTTCTTGGCTGAATCATGACCTGCTTCAATCTTAGGCACCCAATAAAGTTTGTGTTGAGCAAAATAAGAGAACATTTTCCCCCTTAATTGCTATACATGAGTCTCATATTTATTTATTTTTTTGGGAAAGTTCAATTGAATTTCTAACATTTAGTCGTGCACCATGATTTGTGCGTTTTACCCCCCGCCCCCACCCCACCTTCTCCATTTTCAAAAGGCCGTGTGCGTTCGAGCGCCATGCTCCGGCGAAGTTAGCTGGCTATCGAACATGTGTTACGATCCTGTCGATCTCTCGACCGAATTGTAGGATCCGATCAATTCACAACTCAAACTAGCAGAATATTTTTGAGATTAGTAAGGTGCCCGTGCGTTGTAACGAAAAATCAAATAAAAGTGATGCATACTATCAAATATGATCTCAAACTGAATAATAAATATCAACCTTTTCTTATGTCATCATATATCAAACAAAACATCCTCCCCTCCCTCCTCCGCCGCTGCACCGTCCTCGCCTCCTCCCCTCCCTCCCTCCCCCCTGCGCTGTCGAAAGATGTTTTACCACATGCCTTCAAATGCATAATGTTAATAAAAAAAGTTTTGGTGCCCATGTAAGAGTGAGTCCCCATTTGCGCAAAGTGTGATACTTGCATTGACGAATAGACCCAAACAGTTCAAACTTTTCACCTTTATCTACTTATCTACACATTCAAACAATATATCTGTCTAGCAAAATACACAGCACATTGTATAGCTACATGACTACATCAACTGTATTAATTCAATAAAGAATATTGAGCTTTGTATGTACATAAACAAAGGTGTTTGACAAAAGAATATCCAATATTTGAGTCGATAACATTTGCTCAAACACAACATAAACCATATCAAGAAACCTCCCTGTGCATAAATCTTCCTAGCCCCTTCCAGCTGCGACATCTCCCCATCAAAGGTATTCGCCATCTCCAGTACCTCCGGTGTGCTCACGAAGCGCACGAATCTTCAAGCACAAGCCAACCAAACACCTATCAAAATTCAATCTTTTCGACACCATCAACTTGAAAAACACAACATAAGCCATATCAAGAAACCTCTCGAGGGCCACGCGACATGCCGCTCCAGCTGCAGCCGGATTGCCGGCGGCAACAGCTGGGCCGCTGCTTGCTCCTCCGCAGCCCACAGGTTTGCCACGAACGGCTTCACTGACCTCGACGCGATCTTCTCCGTCCGCCCATTGCCGGACACCACCAGCTCGCACTTGCGTAGAGACCCAAAGGCACCACCTTTAGCCCACAAGAACAACACGAACCCACCAATAATGCGAGATTATTCTCTTCCTAGTTCCCGGCTTCCTCACCGGGAGCGGCAGGGGGAGAGCTGAAAGAGCACGAAGTCGAACAGCGCGTCGGGCTCCATGGCATCGCCACTACTGCCGCCGCCGCTAGCGATGTCGGATCTCGTGGATCCCAGACAAGACCAGCTCCTCCGTTCCTAGAACCGCCAAGAAAGGTCGGGAGGAGGCGCGCGGTGGGGAGGAGGAGGAGGCGGCGGAGCGGAGTGGGAGGAGGGGAGGAGGCGGCGCGCAGGTGGGGAGGGGGTGCACTGTCGACTCCCTCACGCTGCGCGGGAGGAAGGCGGTCGAGCCAACGACGAGGACACGGGTGCGGCGCCCGGCCGAGCACGGACGAGCGCGTGGGCGATAGCATGCGACCACCTTGGACCAGCCACGCCCGACACGATGATCTTCCGGACGGCGCGGCGGGCGGCGATGAGGAGGAGGCGAGGGGAGGAGGGAGCGGCGAGGATCTCGGAGGAGGGAGGCGGGCCCGGCGGCGGATCCGGCACGGGCGGCGGGAGAGGGGAGGGCGGCGTGGGCGCGGGGGGGGGAGGTCGGGGAGGAGGAGGCGGCGGCGGGGAGGGGGCGACTGGGAGGCGGGAGGGGAGGAAGGGCGGCGGGGAGAGGGAGGAGGCGGGGCCGGCGGGGAGAGGAGAGGCGGCCGTGCGGAGGCAGGGGAGAGGGAGGACAGGGGAGCGAGGGAGGCGGTGGCGGCGGGGGCCGTGCAGAGGCAAGGGAGAGGAGGACGGGGAGCGAGGGGGAGGCAGCCGGGGGGCACTGTGTGGGAGAGCGAGGGGGCGGGTAGAGGAGGGGGGAGCGAGGGGGAGGCGCGGGGGTGGGGACGGTCCAGATTTTATCTCATAATCAAATCGAATGGCTAAAAAATAAGGGAGGACTCATCAACCACCAACTCCTTCTTTTATAATAGTAAAGATTATCACTGAGATATCACAAATAACTATATTCCTCATCTAGCAATCACAAAGCCCATATTCTACCATGCATAAATCCTCCCAATGCTAGGATTTCTCACAAATTTCAGAGATATATACTGATATCAACTAGCACAACAAACTGATGCACAATAGAAATCAAGAGTGTAAAGAAATGCTCACTATGTGATGGCAATCCAAATCACTGAGAAGACCGGGTTTCAGGTTTAGTGGGAGGAGGCGTCGGGCTTAGGGGAGGCAGCGTGATGGTTTTATCTTAGAACCGTCTGTGAAAATTTAACTTCATAAATGATTTTATTTTAGAACCATTTGTGAAAATTTAACATCGCAGATGGTTATACTTAAAAATCATATATGATGTTCATTTTTATAGACGATGTTTTATTACGAACCATCTGTGATGTTCCTATCACACAACCTCATATATATATATATATATATATATATATATATATATATATATATATATATATATCACACATTCTCATATACATATATAAATGTAAATACAAAACATATGACATATAAACATTTCATTTATCATTCCACTTGCTTATTTCCTTTAAAAATTAGCCCTTCATGATTATCGACACGTATGTAGCTAGTTTCATCACGTTGTTCTTCCTCGACCCTTATGTCGTTTTCGAAAGGAAGCAACTCGTCAAATTGATTGTATTTTTCCTTGTTCACTACATTCTCAACTCTGATAATCCTTCTTTTTTATGAAGAACTACGTGGCGCTTCTTATTGCCTAGTCGGTTACATAGAAAACTTAAATAACTTGGTTAGTGAGTATGAATGACTCGTCTTTGTATCCAATACGTTTAAGGTCCATAGTAGTGATACTGTACTTATCGACCTCCACCTGTGGAAGATGGACCCAATGACACTAAAATAGAGGGTCTTGAAAAGCACATAGTTCAGCTCTCAAATCTCCAATATGAACCCATAGTAGAAGCTCCTCAACCCATCGGTACTGAACGCATCTATTTAGACACCGTTGTTCTGGTTAGTGCTCTTTACATCTTAAACATGTGTATAGAATGTATACCCATTTATGTCGTATCATTGCCATATTACAACTGTAAATGTTGACCATTTTGCCAACCATATCAACATATCACTCGATGAGCTTGTAGCGACTCGCTCCTTCAACCATTGGTTGAACCGACTATTGTGTCATCTCGTGGTCCAAACATCCAGCCGCTCTAAATTCTGCTGCTGAAGCATGTTCTTGTGTTGATCGATATACGGGGACATTTCAGTTATGTGTTGCAAGACCGTGAAATGAGCTTGAGCATACACATCTATATCTGGAGTGATTGCTTTCCTTCCGATAGTTCCGATACCCTCAAGCCTCCACTCATGGCGAGATCAAGGCACACCTATCGGTTTAAGCTGAGCCATGTAATTGACACAGAACTTAATGACCTTTTCAATTGCATAACCTTCAACGATACTGCCCTCCAGCCGAGATCGATTCTGTACATAGGACTTGAGAATTCCCATAAATCACTCGAATGGATACATGCAACGTAGGAACACCAGCCCACATATCTCTATCTCCCACACAATGTAAACAATGAGATGAACCAATGTAATATGCAGCTTTCCAACTTGTGCACAAGATTTAAGTTGGCTCTTTGGAGCTCATGTCTTAACTAGATGCATCCAACTTGTATTATACACAACAGTAACCCATTCAGAAAGGTGTCACGTCTTTGTCACAAAAGAGGAAGAAGAAAGAACGAGGAGGACGAGGATGGTGTCACATGGAGAGGTTGCCTCTTGTACAATTCCAACCATCAGAGAGAACTTTTGGTTCAATCTATAAGGTCGGCACTGTTGTAAGACTTCAATAGTTATGATTAAGTAAGACTTCTTTTCATTACGAATGAACCATTTGATCCATTGTTGTGAAGAAGCATAAGGTGTTTGCAAATAAAAAACACAAAGTTCACATATCTAAAGAAATGAACAGGACTGGCATATCGTCTTCTAAAAAAATGTAATCGAGTTGATAAAAGGTTGGACCACAAAGACCTTTGAACATCATAAGCAATTGATATAGGCATATATCTTGATTTCTTCAAGATTTTATTTATTGTAGCTTCCGAGTTATGCATCCTCGTTGTGGCCCATCGCAGCTGCCTACATTTGGTTAGCATGTCAGCCTTGTAAGTTGTAATTCTATCAAGGTGTGATGAATTATACTTGTAAGTCTACAACAAAACATGCTTACCTCATTAGCTGCATCGCGTCCGTTAGATAGTACATTGGTAATTGAACGCTCTTCGGTGATGGCAGTTGCTGAGTGGGGCCTTAGGGCACGTACAACAGTTCAGACGGTTGCTGTCTGTATATATATGTATATTACACATAGACAACAAAAAAGACAGCTTGTACAATGGGCTGTCTATTTAGTTGTCTGCAACCTCATCAAAAAAGACAACAAAAAAGACAGCTTGTAAAAAAGACGGCTCGTACAACGCTCGCAACGCCGTCTCTTCGCCTAGGAGCACGAACGCAGGCTGTCTCTTCGTAAGAGGACGGCTTGTGTCTCTCCCTTCCTTAATTACAGTTCACGTCAGATAATTTTGCTGTGTTGGCATGATAAAAACGGTACCTGTCTCTCTGTTATACCTGGCCTTAAACTTTGTGAGAATCCATCTAGTTACATGCACCCTGTTTGCGAGCATGAGTTTTAAGTAGTTTGAGCGAAAGCTCAAATCCTCCAAAACAAACATTCAGATCATTTTTCAAGAGGTATATGTGCTCTTGAATTTATATAGTTTCCACGGAGTTGTACTTTACAAATTTAACATCTCCGTTGCATTGTCCATTCCATTTTGCCTCTGCTAGTTTCCTTATCGATAGTGCTGTGCTAGCTAATACCTACCATTCGAGAGCCTAAAAGAAAGGTATACCATCGCATGTAAGGTACCGTTTAAAATAGTTTAAAATCAGCTTCTATTTTTGATTTTTTTTCACTATTTAGTAATTTTGTTCTTTTTTTGTTTTTTATATTTTTAAGCTTTTTTGCTTTTTCTTTTTTTTTCTCGTATTTTTTTGCATTGTCCATGATAGGCTAACATATTTTTATATTTTTTAAATTTAAATATGCTAAATAAACCAATTTAGCTATAGTAAAAAAAATAAATCAGCTATAAAAAAAATTATTAATCAATACCAAACTGAACGCTATAACCAGTTACAGAGTAGTAACCATTTCGTTCACTCTTTTTTTTTTTTGCCCTAGCTAGTAGTATATATATAAGCTGCCTTACTTGTGAGCTGCCACAGGCAGGCACAGGAGTGGCTATGTATGTGGAGCACAAGAGCTTAGCCGCTTGACCTGCTAAACTGACGGACCGTAGTTGGTGTGTGACAGAGCAGTTGACGGGAGGCCATGGGTGAGGAGGAGCAGTGGAATAGTAATGGCGGTGATGGTGATGGCAAGCAGATCGGCCATGAGAGGAAGGATGGGAGGAGGAAGAACAAGTATGCCGTGGCGTGCTCGATCATCGGTTCCATCATCTCCATCGTCTTGGGCTATGGTAATGAAAATCAACTCTCTCTCTCTCTCTCTCTCTCATCCATATGTTATATGCTGCTTTATTCTCTCTATAGCAAAGTTTTGAGCATGCTAGGTAGCAGAAACAGCTTTGATCATCTAGGTGGAGCACATAATTTAGATAAAATCGGATTCACCTATTAAAAAGTCGTCGAAATTGTTGACATAATGGAAGTATATTGGTATCTGTCGATCTATCTAGACATTGCTCCACTTAAAATTATAACATCTATTTGAACAAAATTCTATGAAGTTCTGAAATGAAACAGCAGTATGTTAACAATACTTTTTACTGCAGAAAATGAAGCTGCGTTATCATCAACCAATTTCTTAGTGCCTATGCAAGTATAATAAGTAATAAATCTTAGCTCACTAATTTTTGCTCTAGCATTCTCTAATTGCTCACACATATAGAATGACTCAATTTCAGCAAATATACTAGTACAAGAATCACACTCATTCTTAGCTATGGATCTAAGATTGTCTATTCTAACTTAGCACTATCAAACTTACAGTGTAAGGCAATATAAAAATCACATGGTATAGAAACATTAGGTTTCAATAAATCATTTTCAGATTTTAGACATGCAAGAAAATTGTTAAGTTATCTATGTCTACAATCAAGGAATCAAAAGCATATATGGAGATTTTCACTTTTGCAAGCTCATGAGACAAATCACTCTTCTCTTTTTCATTAGCATATATGGAGGTTTTCAATTTAGCAAGTTCATGAGACAAATCACCCTTCTTTCTTTCTAGCAATTTCACTTTCTTTCTAAGAGCGTGCAATTTATATTCATAAGACATTAAGCCCTCAATAATTTTTTCTTTGACACCGTGTATAACTTGCGTGAGGATCATCTTCAAATGACATATCATAATTATCCTCCAAAAGCTTTCCACCACAATCAACCTTGATCGCCACTCCATATACTAATTCTAAGATACTCCAATATCAGCCATAAGAAAAAATACATTCTATTCTCATGTGTATTTACTTCCACCTATGATGTACCACGCTAAACAAATTTAAAATACTTCTTTACCACCTTATGTATACTCATATACTAATTCTAAGATATTTTAATGCTAGCCACATGAAAAAATTATAAAGGAGCATACGATTTTTGACATATTTTGCTAATGCCTTCATATTCGTACATCAAAAAACTATACATACCATCTTAAAAATATACATACCACTTAGATAGTCTTATATACTCATCTTACATGTGCATACTCCATAGAAAACCTGTTTGGTACTTCTAGGAGTATGTACCCCCATATATCTCTGTCCTGGATCATCAGTGAGATGTGTTTGTACTAAACGGGTGTCTTCCTACATGGATACCCATTAGAAGTTGTAATACAATATTGATCCGGTTGAGTCAATAATTTTTTTTATTACGTGTTGGATGCAGAACCGCTCCCTTGAATCAAGCGGACGTTCAGGTTGTTAGTTGCCTCATGCATTGGTCATGTCTTCATGGGAGTATTAGCACGTAGGTATCTGTTCTTTTGGAGTATACTTCGATGTAGTATATACTGAAAAAAAGTATTTTTTTTTTGTAAAATAGGGTATAACCACAAAGATGGGTATACGAAAATAGGAGATTAAAGAAAGGAGTATACCAAAAAGCAGTATACAAGGAGTATACCAAAAGGCAATATACATGAATAAATGAAGTATATTTCGTGAAAAAAAATGGATATACTGAAATAGTAGACTATAGAAAGAAGTATACCGAAAAGGAGTACACCAAAAAAATGAAGTATATTACTCGCAGAAAATTGCAAAGCTTCAGATACACAAGCACTACAGAAGAGGTATGTTTCACAATTTCACTCAATGACTAAATCAAAATTCGGATTTAAGTTTATTAATCCGAAGCCCATCTGCACTATGTTCCGCAGACAGGAACAAATTCATTTGGAAGTGGAAGAAATATGTATTGGCAAAGATGTGTTGCAGTAGTAGTTAACATCCAGAAGCCCCTTACAGGCAGACGAGACGAATAGCATTTGCAAGCACACATGGATGCCAATATGCCATACACCTCCGATGGTTAGCATTTTATCAAAGTGCTCCTGTGCCAGGCATTTCCATCAGACAGCTGCTAAGCACCTCTACTAGTTGTAGGTTCATGAATCATGACAGCCAGCCTGCATTTAGCAAGAGCATAACCATTATTAAGAAGTAATTGATCGGTTCAAAAGCGGCCATTAGTAGAATACTGCTGCAATCGAAGAAGAGGTATAGTCTATTCATAAATGTATTGTATGCTACAATTCATAAATGTATTGTATGCTACAGAGATAGCTACCAAAACTAAAAAGTTACACGGCAGGTGATCTCTAGTTGACATAATTCCTATCAAGATCAATTGCGCCAGTTGAAAAATTCACAATACTGGCATTATTCTCCTTTAGCTAAATATGCTCCCAGATAAAGTTTTCGATTACAGATATGAAGTATGCTTCTCTTCTAATTACTATACTACTTTTGAAACCGAATGTACTCCTTAGAGATCATGTCGAGTTTCTGTCAGGAAGGAGAAAACATGATATTATGTCAGAAGACAATTGTCAATATAATACTGAATTTAATTAAGAAGAGTATAATCTATTTTTGATGTTATACAGATAGCTGTAGAAACTTAAAATGGATCAGTCAAATTTTCGAAAGAAAAGAAAAGAAAATTGGAGCAGCCTTCCCTTTTCCAAATTCTGAGAGAGATGCATGGTTGTCAGTGGTCACCACCGTCCATGGCGGCATGTCTCCTTAGTAATCATATCCTCATGGTCCAATCCAATCTGATTACAGTAGAGAAATTTGGGGAGTAACCTCTCAGCGGAATCAAGAATAGATTGGAATACTGCACTTCAAAGCCAACATCTTCAAGACCATATCTACATATCCAAAGCGTCGTCAATCCTATTGGGGATTATATGCTCCTCTGCCCTCCAGATCTACAAGCGAAGAGAATTAGATTTCGATCTGCAAGAAGATCAAAGAGTAGAATTGGAAGACTCTTAAGAAATCACATAGATGGAAAAATAGAATCTAGATACAACAGATGGAAGAAGGAGAAATACCTTTCGCTGCCTGTGCACATGACGTCCGTCAACACAGCGAAACAATTTTTGCTCGTTTTCCTCCGCTGCCACCGGACGGGCACCGGTCGATTCTCCCTTCGAGGCTTGCAATTGGAGTTTCAATCGAAACGTCTCCGAACGCCGGATGAGCTGCTCGATCGAGCAACCACTGTTTGCCACCGGCCGATGCGAGGAGACATGAGGACGTAGTCGACGCTGCCGCCGGACACGAAGAGGTATGGACGACTCCGTCGGACGCGAGGTGAGATGCAGTCGCCGGGACGCGAGGTGACATGCAGATGCCGAATGTCATCGAGCTGAATTATATAATTTTTTTTATCATTTTTATATATCTTTACTATTTAAAAAGAAGGAGTTGGTGGTTGCCGTCACGTCCACCCTCCCTCACTTCTTAACCATTCGATCTTTCTCCTCTCTTCTCAGCCACACGATCTGATTAAACCCTAAAATCCCAACATCACCCCTCCACCCCCACGCCTACCCCTCGCTCTTCCCCCGCCGCCCCCATGCCTCCCTCCCTCGCGCCCGCGCCTCCTCCCTCCCCCCCCGCGCTGCCGCCCCGCCTCCCTCGCTCTCCCCCGCCTCGCTCTCCTCCGCCGCCCCGCCTCCTCCCCCCCCACCGCGCCGCCGCCTCGCTCTCCCTCCGCCGCCGCCTCCCCTCCCCACCCCGCGCCATCGCCTCCTCCTCCTCCCACCCCCCGCGCCGCCTCCTCCTCCTCCTCCCAGCGCCGCCGCCCCACCTCCAGCCCCGGCGCCTCCTCCCCTTCTCCCCAACCCCACGCGCCGCGCCCCCACTCTCCGTCCCCGCACCACCGCCTCCTACCCCCATCCCTCTCTCCTCCTCCGCCGCCCCTCCCTCCCCTCTCCTACTTGAGTTGTCCCTTTCTCCAGTGGTAGCACAACATCATCTCCTTCACCTCCGATCTCGCTGCCATGGATCCAAACCCTAACCCAAACCCGACCGACGCCCAAGCCGAACCCGAACCGGAAGCCCCCGAGAAGAGGCTCACCGCCCTCTCCCTCCGTAGCGCTGACCTCCCCGACTAAATTAAAAAGTAATTTATTTTAGTTCCTCGTGTTCAAAAGTATTTTACAATTTTTTCCCAAATGTTTTTGAGTTTGTTTGCTATTTTTCATGGCTTTAATTCTTCTTTGGGTTTTTATAAATTACAAAAAATCTAATAAAAATCTCGGAATACTTTGTGGGCTATATTCCTTCAGTGGTCCACATCTCTCTTTCTTTCTCTTGGGCCTAAGGCCCATATCTCTCACCGAGCCACCTCGTCGCTCTCTCTTTTCCGTGCAGCCCAAACCACGTCCATACCACGCTTACCCACCTCATCCCTACTCCGTACCTGACTCGAGCGCAGCCCGGCCCAAGCCAACGCCACCACACACTCCGCCACCACTCCAGTCTCCTTGGCATGTGCACCACGCAACCAAAACCTAGCCCAGCCCTATAAATACCGAGCCCGCACGTGCCGACCACCGTTCCGCAACCTGAGGCCATCGCATCCGTCAAAGAATGACGCTTGCCATCATCTTCTTTGCATCTAACCATGTGCCATCGTCACTAAAACACCTTCATCGCATTCCTCACTGCCTCAGTGATATTCCTCTCGATCCGTCCGCGTCACCGTGTGTTCCTCTTCTTGATATAGCTATTTCCATCCCTTGATTTCAGGTTTTGTTCACCATGCATAGAGATCAACTTCATCTTATTCAACTCTGGTCGCAATGCTTCACCGCTCTATCCTACTGTTGCTAATGAGATTTCGATGTCATTGACCCCACCTTCAACTTTCTTGTTTCACATTCTACCTGGTGCTTACTTCGTCATCATTGAGTGTTGTCCCTCGTTACTACCATCATAGGCCAAGTCGTTGCTGACCCTATTGGATCGTAAGGGCCTTCTCACTCTCAAAAGCTAGCTTGTGAGGTGAGAGGTTTTTTCACTTCTAAGTTAGATCGCTTGCTCTTCCACAGCTAATGTGGAACTATTTTAACAATCTCCCTCTTCACACATTGGTGTCTCTCAACTTTTCACTACTCTTTCACCGTACATTGACGGTCCTTCAGGATCACGGTTCATTGGGCGTTCACACACTAGTGTTTATTGGGCCAGAAATGTTAGGACCATGCTTTGATATCATTTGTTGAATTGTAATGGTTTTTTCATTCTCAAAAGCTAGCTTGTGAGATAAGAGACTTTTTTACTTTTAAGTTAGGTATCTTACCTTTCTACAATTAATATAGGGCTATTCCAACAGCCACTTCTGTTACTCTCTCGCTCGTCATTGACAACCTTCGACCACCACGACTGTGTTACCATGTTTGTAGAGTCATCCTCTTCGCGTTGCATCCCTCCTCTTGGGCCACCATCACCTTGCTGCCGACGACCATTGGGCCTTGAGCATTGCCAGAGCCACGTCAACCGCCACCCCATCATCGCGTCCACTGTGACCGCCACCTCAGTGCCATGTGTTTATTGCATCAGCATTGTCGGCTATGTCAGCCATCACCCATGTCAAACCCTAGATCCAAATCACGTGGATCCAAACCCCGTCTTGCGTCATGCTAGAGAGAAAGAGAGAGTGGGTCGAATGTATGTCCGTTGGAACATAGCTCAAGTAGACGATTCATGATATCATAATCTAAACTTTAAAAACATAATATGAGTTTAGAATCTATGGTAGTGTTTATTTAAAATACGTTACAAGGTACTCTATAGTTATACATAAAATAACTCAAATAAACTTCTCGATGAACGATATTCAATTATTTTCTTCCTCCTATTCCATCTCCCATCTCTCCGTCCTCTCAATCTTCTAATTTTCTTAGTTTTTTCACATGAGTTATTTCTTGTACGAGACAAAGTTTTACCCTCTCTCTTCCTTAACTCTCCTTCCACATCAGATTTAATCCTACGTGGCACTGTGTGAAAATTGCACAAGTGCATTGGGAGTGCCCTTAATAGCTGAATTGTGTAAACTGCAAAACACACGCGTTTAGACACCGACTCGTGGGCCCTACGACAAAAAGGTGTGTTTAGATTTCATGCGAGAGAAGTTACTATAGCAAATGAGTAGGCCCTACAAATGAGCATAACTACCGGGCCCAAAAACAAGCTCGTGAACGCGAACCTGGACAATTGACGGCCCACGACAAACAAAACAGCCTAATAAAGATATCAAGCCCACGAAGACGTCAGAGACGCGCGCAAGGAACCATACTCATTAGGGAAAGTGTTGCCTAAGTACTTAAGTAGCGAGTATTCACAGTGAACAACATTAGCAATTTCGTTTATTAAACCACCACTAATTAATGCCGTAGACTAGTCTAGTCAAAGTCGATACGAAGGGAAGAATTGTGCGGTAGAACTGTTCACGTGTCTAGCACCGATTGCCACAGTTTTTTTTCAATTTTTATACTCTTAACACTTTTTTTCAAAAATGGTCTGCTCTATGAGCTCAAATGGCGTAGGAACCGACACATGTCACCTACCACGTCGGGTAGCTCGGCAAGAGGGGCATGGTGCAACAAGCTGCCCGAGCACGGTAACTAGACACACGGCGCGGTAGCTGGGCGGTCCTAGGCACTGCCGAGCCACCCCTGCTCGGTAGTAGCTGCTGAGCAGCCCTTATAGGACAGGCAGGCACAGTGGCCATGCGCGCTCGAAAAAACATATGAATGTACACAACATGACTAACACATGCATGGACTTCTCATGACTAATGCTTGCATGAACTGACTAACACCAACAAAACCATCAGCACAAGGATCGGTCTAATCGCGGCACCCATGCGGGTCAGACCGCCAAGTCCACACCGGGCAGACCACTACACTTCGGTCGTACCACGATTACAATATCGGTACTACCACACTATCTCAGCCCAAAAACTTCAAAAAGATCTCATCTAGAAAACAACGAGTGGCAACCTTAGGTCGGTACAACCGTTTCGTCCAGTCATACCGTGACATAGGCCGGTACTACCGCTTCGGCTGGTTATACCGCGACACTTGTTGGTATGACCGCTAGCTTCAGACGGAAGTAACACAAAATGCAAATTCTCAAAATCAAATTCAAACAATAAAAGTAAGGTACAAGTAATGTCAAATATTTATTACTCTCATGAGGCTGCCACCGCATAATCTTACATAGCCCCTTACATGTGTAACTACATTTCTATCCCATTTCTTCACCGTGGCAGCGGCGGCAGACGATATGTATCACCTGCTGCACTACCTAATCATAGCAGGTCCTACTGTAGTGCCAAGCGCTACAACTCTTGCTACGATACCGTACTACAGTAGGATTAGCTGACCCACAGGCACACGCATAAAAGCCGGCAGCAGTGCTCCTATCTAGTGTGGTAGGTCCTACTATGGTACCATACCGTAGTAGGTTTATGGCCACCGTGCTCGTGAGTGACTTAGGGGGGCGCTCGTTTTAGCGATGGCTTCTGGTTTTTGTTGAAATTTCACTGTAGCTGATTTTTTTTACTGTAGTTGATTTGGCTTTTTTGGGCATAATTAATTTAAAAAAATGTAAAAATAGAAAAAAAAACATGTTAACCCATTAGGGACAATACAAAGGAACACGAGAAAAAAGAAAATACAAAAAAGCCTAAAATATCTAAAAAAATTCAGAAAAAGACGAAATACTGAATAGTGAAAAAAAGAGTAGAAGCTAGAAGCAGAAACCGAAAAAAATCGAAACGAACGGGGCCATTACGATCTGGACTACTGGTGTAGTAGAGTAGCATAATAGGTACACATATTAGCTATCACTACACCGTGTCATCTAGGTGGTCAGAAGTGCAATTTCGAACAACAGGAGACCAAAATTGAAAACAAAAGTGTAATGGCTTCGAAACTTCCCATGAAGAAATTTGATAGGAAGGTCACGTCATGCATGTACTTCATCATATCCCGTAATGTAGAATTATATATATATATATATATATATATATATATATATATATATATATATATATATATATATATATATAGTAAGGTGCCATGCGTTACAACGGAAAACCAAATAAAAGTGATGCATACTATCAAATATCTCAAACTGAATAATAAATATCAACTTTTTCTTACGTCATCTTGTATGCATATACAGGGCTCATGTTATTGTTTGCATATCAACACAAATATCAATTATTTGGCTCATTGGAAAATTAAAAATATTTGTAGTCCATGTAATTGTTCACTTAATGTTTATAAAACATTTTTAGACAAAACACAGGAGATGGCAGAATTCAGTTGCCTTGTAGCGCATCGTAGTTCCTAAAAAGAACATCCGAATACAAATAGGTTAACAATTACTAATGAACTACGAATGTATACAATGCATATATAGCAATGCATGCCACATGCAAATTCCAAATATTAACTAAGGTTCCAAATTTATTAACAAATCTTATTATCACTTACTTTTCCTCTTGCAAGTTTGCAGAACCTTGAACATCTCTTCTTTAGCCACAGGACAGACCTGATAGGATACAAATCGTGACAATATTTAGTCAATGTAGGAAACAACCGACTGAAACAAGTAGGCAATAATAGTGTGCATTGAGAATTACCTTTGGCAAAAGAACATCCCATTTGCCAGCTTTTTTCTTTCCTCTTTTGCTTTATTGTGTTGTTGAGAACCTAGATTTCATGAGTCTATTAATGATCAATGCAACACGAAGTGTCGTGTATCACAAATTCACAATTAGTTGGCAGGAACAAGCATTTACCTTGGCACGTTGCGTCTGATCACGATCAAGTAGATACGGAGGAAGAGCACCCTCTTGAACATCATCATTGACCTTTTGTCGAGAAGTTGACTCATCGTGCATTTTTAGGCTGCAAAGAAACAATTGACAATAAGGCCCCATAAATGCGATCGCAACCAAAAAGGCAGAATCTACTCGCAAGGAAAACTTAATTTTCATGCTCACATCCCCTACTCAAAGTATCAATGCATAGACTAAAGGAGCAACACAACTGTGAACATGTTGAGCAGGGGGGAAAATCTACTTAGCCTACACAGGTAAATGGTAATATGATAAGGATGAGAAGCTAAACAGCAAATGTTGATAGGTTATGTGATTAGTGGTATCTATGAGTGATTTAAAATTTGAACCTTATAGCCGTCAACACTATATAGCCTGTCATAGAATCATGTATATGACAATCTTGATGCATTTCATTTTTACCATGAGCATGAACCCATGTATCTACTTCAACAGTATCAGGGCTGAAGGAGTAAGAAACTAATTCAAAACCTGTAAAAGCATGCATGTACTACCTAGGGTTCATGAAGGGTTTCAGAGTATGCATGTAGAGGATGTCTGTCAAACATTGGCTACAAACAAGCGTTATTCTTGAAATAATATCTAGCTCCTACCTGCCAGAACTCAATTCAAGCAATGGAATACTATTATGCGAATGTTGCTGCTGCTACTGCGGGAATCTGGCAAAGAATTTCGGCGTACCACTGGGAATCAGGAAACCTCAGTACAAAACGCATGCTTGAAGTTATGCATCAGACAGTAAGAAGTTACAGGACACTCAGGTTCACCTACTCCCACAATCTCTGCCATATAGTGCACCTTTGCATATAGGGCACCAGATTTTAATTCAACAAACAAAAAATTCCTAAACAGTAGCATCCAGATGAAACAACCTCAAAGCAAGCAAAATTATGTTGTTTTGTTTATCATACGTAACTAATATGAATCAGTAAACACAAAGCAAAGCAATCGATCTTAACTTACCTAACAACGATCGATTATCTTGACTCAAGGCAATACAAAGAACACTTCCTATGAAGCAATCCAACAAACAGATAGCATGCCAAGTGAATAGGGAAAGAATTACCATTGAGATGAACCAGGATTAGGGCAAAGGAGACGTCGAGGTGACCTGAGTCCGTTAGGCTGCTGCGGCCAATACTCGGGCGCATGCCATAAGATGATCGTAACTTGAGAAGGAAATCAAGGAATGCCGGGGCAAGAGAATGGAGCGTGTCGATCTTGGTACCGGCAATCACCGCCGCTTGGCATACTGACCTCTCGTCGGTGCCCTTGCGCATTTCGCGCCACCTCTGTTGGCCTCCTCCTCGTGTCAGCGCCGCGTCCGGCAAGACCCGGCCGGATCCAAGTAGGCAAGGACCAGATCGCCATCGCCATCCTCTCCCGTGCAGCATTCCCGCTGTCCGTCGTTCGGATCTGCAACGTGCGAACGAGGACAAGGCCCGAGCTGCTGGTCGGGAGAGGAGGTGAGGGGAGAAGAATGGTGACGATTCGAATCGGGAGGAAATCACGATGTGGCTGGGAGGAGGGCCCCTACACTCCCTTGTAGAAGAGCTCGTGCGCGGGGCAAAGCTGCGCCGCCGACCGTTGCGGGGAAGGGGGGCGGGGGGGGGAGGAGGGGGAGGCGGGGAGGAGTAGGGGCGGCGGAGGGGAGGGGAGGAGGGGGCAGCGGGGAGAGGGAGGAGGCGGCGGGGCGGATGTGCGGAGGGGGAGGGGCGACGGGGAAAGGCGGGAGGGGATGGGGCCGGCGGGCGGCGACGGGGTGAGGGGAGGCCGGGTGTGCGCAGTGGGGACTGGGGAGGACCGGGGAGAGAGGGAGCGGCGCTACGTGGGGAGGGGGAGGAGGCGAGGGCGGCGGAGGGAGAGCGAGGCGGCGGTGCGGGGTGGGGAGGGGAAGGAGGCGGGGGGCGGCGGAGGAGAGCGAGGGGAGGCGGGGGAGAGCGAGGGGAGGCGGGGCGGGCGGCGCGCGGGTGGGGGGGAGGAGGCCGTGGGCGCGGGGAGAGCGAGGGGAGGCATGGGGCGGCGGGAGGAAGAGCGAGGAGGAGGCGTGGGGCGGCGGGGAAGAGCGAGGGGTAGGCGTGGGGGCGGAGGGGTGATGTTGGGATTTTAGGGTTTAATCAGATCGTGTGGCTGAGAAGAGAGGAGAAAGATCGAATGGTTAAGAAGTGAGGGAGGGTGGACGTGACGGCAACCACCAACTCCTTCTTTTTAAATAGTAAAGATATATATATATATATATATATATATATATATATATATATTCAAATTTTAAAAGCTGCTTTTCAGTTTTTTTATAGTAACTGATTTTTAAATATAATATCTTTTCAAAATAGGATCTAAAAGTTAACTGTAGTACACATTGTAGCGACTTTATTTATATCAACAAAAACCATATATAAATTTCTATTACTTTATATTTTCTTTTATAAATAATTTAAAAGCTATAAGTTGAAGTAACAAAAAAAAAGATCCATAGCTGAGGCCAAATTAAGGACCACTAAAGGGAACTTTTTTGCTTTGATTTACTGTCGAATCGTCATCAACAAGCCTTCATTCAAAGTTCAAACCACACTATAGGAATTGTTTTTACTTTCGGACACCTACAACCGTTGACCAATAATTTATGTTCAAAGTATTAAAGATACTCTTCTTTTTAGATCATAACTTATAGCTCATAACTTATGATTTCTTTTAATAAATAAATAGAATGATTTTTATGTCACTTTTTCGATGTGGCTTATCGGAACAGATTTTTCAAAGTAGCTTATCGGTATTTGCTTCGTTCGTACAAGTATTCATGCTATGGCAAAAGGTCACTAGCCACAATCATAAACTATCAGCTATAACAAAAAAGACCCACCTGATATAGGTTGGACATGTTTTTTTTAGATCAGGTTGGACATGTTGAAGAGATGATACTGTAAGTACTTAATTTAGCAACATTATCAATTTTGTACTTTCTATAAATATTATAACTAATATTAACCACAAATTAGTATGTGGAAAATCAGAGGCATCATTTTAAGGGACACGGAGATGTTCGTCATAGCTTCCAGATCGTTCCGGTTGATCATCGTAAAAGTTCATATACAATTAGTGTAAACGTTATAATTCACTAATGCCACACCAGGTATATGGGGAAAAGAGAAAATTACCTAAAATGGTGTACATTGTTTTATTTTACAAGGATTATGTTCATGGCGGTACAAGCATCTATACAAATATACAACTAAAGCATATGTTATCTTCAAAAGAAAGGATAATAAATAAATAAAAGGAGAAAAGAATGATGGAAATATAGCTAATATTTTAATTCCAAATATCAACAGAAGGTATATATTATAAAATACTAGTGATGTAAAACTCTTAACTAACAACAGTAAATAAATCATATTGTATTTCAAATATATGCAAAAATAAAATTATATCATAGTCGATCGGTTACATGAACGACTTACAATGGGGTTGATGAAGAAAAAGAAACAACATAGAAACGTGCAATCGTGGAAGTAGTCGACATCGACGAAGAAGACGAGTGGTCGCGCAGGTTGCGCTGCCCAGAAACTTTACTGCCACCCTATGCATGTTCTCTTTACGGCAATGGCTCGGAAATAACCACTCTCCCTTCCTCCTGGTGCACACCGAGAAGAAATGCTGACGAGATTCAATAGCTCAACAGATCCATCGCAGATTCACCAGAGAGAAAGAAGACCAAACATAACTAAGCAATCTTCTGAAAGGTTAGAGAGAGAGAGAAGTATGATTTTAGCCAAATAGGCGAACTCAGTTCATGGTGAGATTGCATCGCGTACAGGTACGATCGCAAATCACAAGTCACACAATTTTTACGTAAAAATATCCGAATACACACACACGTGTTTAATCAAAACTCTTCTCATGCCACCTCATACCATGTGTCATGTGTTTTATATAGTAGTATGGATTACACTTTATATATTGCTCTCCTCTCACTTATTCAGACAATATAAGACTAAACTATATCATATTTTAAAGTTTAGAGATGAATGGCCATTTATCTCACAGGCCCGATACTAACAAAGCACACTTCAGTCAACCCCGATTTGGTTTACCTAGAGTTCGTGTGAACACACAAATGATTCTCCGTCAAACATCCCAAGAATCTCCCAGAAAGGAGGCATGTGGGCCTAGAAGTAGAGAAAGGTCTGGCTATCCAACTTTGTATTGTCATGCAAGGGATGCACACTCTTCTTATCCAAATTTGATGGAGATTTTTTTTTGGGGGCATGCTTATCCAAACAGGCTCTAGAGGGGAATCGGACATAGATTGTGCTATCAACAAATCAATAGATAATATTATTATCACTAACTCATGCAGATAAAAAAAATTGTAGGACCTATGCTTTACTTAGAAACACTGGAGTTCCATGCAGGGGCGGATCTACAGTAATTCAAGGGTATTCAGCTGAATACCCAAATTTTTTTGGCAAAAAAACCAGTATATACAAGATATAATACATATATATACACTTAGTTAGGCCGAATTCAGTATTTTCAAACCAATTTAGCCCAAATAGCCATCTTCGGAATCCCTCACCACACAGCACCCGCAAATGGGCTGGCCCATTCCTCATTTCGGCATTTCTGTCGGTTGGCCCGCTCTCCCCATACCCCAATCACTCGAAGCCTCTCCAGCTCTCCATCTCCCCCCGGCTGGCCGGACGGAGACTCCAACCGCATGACTCCGCTCCAGCAGGCGAGGCGCTTCGCCATCCGCTCCGTCGCCTCACCTCCCGTCCCCAAGACTTCGTCGCCGCCCTCCAAGGTGAGATCGCCGCAGTCGCTCTCCTTCGCCAGGCCCGTCAAGGTATGCACGCGTACGCACCGCATCCTCAGATCCACCACCTTGCATCGCTCATTTTTTTGTTGGATCCATCTGTCTAGTTGGGGTTTGGGGTTTCAGACTCTCCCACTAGTCACTTCCGCTTCCTCCTCGCCTCCCGCCGTCACGCTCGCCAAGGTCCGATCTCTCACGCAACCCTCTCGCTCCTCGCGTCTCTGCTCCGAGCGCGCGCAGATCTGGTCGCTATCAGTCTCGTTGTAGCTCCCTATTTACCCCTGCATCATTATGCTTTGTTCTTGTCTTTTGGCGGCCTCGGTGAGGTCGTTCAGGGTGGATCTGTCGATGCGATTGCGTGTCCTGGAGCGCGATGGGTTGGGTTTTCTTGGTCTTGCTGTGCGATTTCGTCCAAGTGTGGATCTGCCCGTGTCATTAGTGCTCCACGCAATTTGTGAGCTGGTTTCAGTTCGTGCGTGCTTGTTGCGGTTTTGGTTTGTCTAGCGATCCTTGGATCGGGGACTAGGCATTTGATATATTACAGATGTGAAGTGATTTGTTTCATGTCATTAGTACTGCGCAGTTTGCATTCTGTAAACTGGTTTCGGTTCAATTTTGCTCCTGCTTGATTTTTGATAATCTAGTGATTATTGGATCGGGGGTTAGGCATGTAATATGTTGCAAAAATGAAGTAATCTTGCTATGTTACAGTAATAGGTGTAAATTTTTAGGGTGGATTGATATGTATCTTGCTCGATGGTTTATACTTTTGATCTTGTGCTTTCATAATGGTAGCACAAGATGGCCTAGATCATTGTATCAGTGTTTTGTGGGAAGTGGTGTATCGCGGTATCGACATATCTAAGCAACCTATCTCCAAAATCCGAATACCCATCCTAAAAATCCTGGATCCGCCACTGGTTCCACGCAAAATTTCTTCTAAAGATGCCAAATATTTTTCCCTCATAAAACATTTTTTGGCAAGGACTTGCCATACTCCTATATTCTAAATAGGGTCCGAAATGGCAGAACATATTGGTATATTAGCATTTTAATTACATATGAAACGGTAAGCAAAATGTTTGGAAAAGAACTGTTTAAAAACATTAGACATGTTTTCAAAAGTAGAAATTAAATTATTTTGTATAAAATTCTCGTGTTCTGAATGGCTCCTTATTGGAAAACAAGAAGACTTCATGTTAGATCGTATGAGCCTTTTTACCCCAAAAGCTAGCTAATGAGATGAACGACTCTCCACTTTTAAGTTAGATCCTTTGCCCTTCCACAACCAATGTGAGACTATTCTAATAATTTCTCCCTTCACATATTGGTGTCTCTCAGCCATTCACCACCCCTCATCGTACATCGACGATCCCTCAGAGTCACATTTCATCAGGCGTTTACACACTAGTGTCCATTGGACCAAACATGTTAGAATTGGACTCTGATACCACTTGTAGGATTGTAAGAGCCTTC
Organism: Melocanna baccifera; assembly: GCA_036346265.1. Taxonomy (NCBI): domain Eukaryota; kingdom Viridiplantae; phylum Streptophyta; class Magnoliopsida; order Poales; family Poaceae; genus Melocanna; species Melocanna baccifera. The sequence goes on along the minus strand of CM070705.1, from coordinate 9,002,985 downwards.
TCACCCTAAAAGCTAGCTGATGAGGTGAGGGACTCTCTACTTTTAAGTTAAATCTCTTGCTCTTTCATAACCAATATGGAACTATTCCAATAATATATTGAAGGATCATGTGAGGTCTTGTTTAATATTGTAATGAACTATTGCAAGTTTTGTAGAGTGATCAAGCGATTTTGCAGAGATTGCACTTTGTTGGGATTGGTTTTGGGCAGAAATTGAGGTTTTTGGGATTTGAGTCATGGATTGAGTTGGGTGACTTGGGTCATTGCATTAAGATTGCATGATACATGTTTTGACTAATGTGGATCAAGTTGTGAAGAATTTATGTTCGAAAATGATTTCTTTGTCTTTGGATATGCAGAGTCGCTTGGAGTCAACCGTAATCAATGGCGAGGATCGGGGCTAAGCTTATGGAGGAGTTGAGGCCTAGAACGTCAAGGATGCCAGGTGAAATGGTGAGTTCAAGCATGGCATAAAAAAGGCGGATAATGTTTAAGGCGAATTCAAATGGCAGGATGGCACCATGAGGCTTAGACGGTTCAAGTGAGCTATGGTTCGGCGGAATCGGGAAGGAAAAGACTTGGCAACGTATGGCAAGCTAGTGGTGCACCTACACGTAGCAAGCATGGCGATTGCCTGCAAAAAATGGTGATGATTGGGTTAATGAGGGGTATTTTCGTAGTTTAGCTAAATTACTAGAAACCACCTTAGATCAAAACCGTGGTGTGTAGGTGACCCCGTTGGAGAGTGGTTTAGGTTAAGGTGAAGTTGGTTTGATTGAGATGGATCGAGACTAGGAATTTAACGGATACGAACTTATACGCTTTAAAAAATGTGCATAAGTGAACATATGTGAGTAAAACCTATGTGTAAGGGGTTAATAGGTTTCTCCCAATGTAATAGTGGATAGTATCCACTAAAGTGAATAGGTTTCAGACATACAAGGTTAACCATTCAATCCGCCTCTCTTGTGTTTTGATATTTTAAGGTTAGGGTTATGAGTATATGGTATTCTCTCTGTCCTTCAAAGTGGAGTGGCTATAAAATTATCCTTCTCAAGCAAGTAATACATCAATCTTTGATGATTTTTTGTGTCTATTTCTTGTTTTTATTGATTTACTCTTGTTTCAGTTGGTTTGATCTCTCTTCTTTCCTCTTCTTGATCTTGTTGTGCTAAGGACATGATTGAGATGGAGATAATATCTGAAAATCAATCTACTATTATCTAGACACTTTGAGACTAAGCTCATGAAGAAACCCGATTTTGTTTGATTTTGGTTTCATCAAGTTATTTCTTATTTTAAGGATTCTTGGGTCATGTTCTTCGGTGTTCTAGCTTACTGTAATATGTGAAAATATATCTAAAGTCATCTTGGCTATCATCTACCTACGAGCAAGTTGTATTCACTGTTTTTGGTTTTGACTCAGTTTTGGTGCAATCATCCAACAAACTAAATATTTTCTTAACTTTAGCCATGATTTTTATGATCATTTATTAGAATAGGTTCACAATAACCTAAAGAAGATTTGTGCAAAGTTTCATATCATTTGGATCTACGGATCAAAAGTTCTCTCAATTTTGGTCTTTGAAATCGTGCTGAAAACACTATTTATTCCCTGATTTTGCTGTAGCAGGCGGTCAGACCGCCCGTGTCGGTTAGATCGCCGTTTGGAGGCCGGTTAGACCATCGAGAAGGGACTTGTGTAGACTTATTTGGGAATGTGTTTGCACTAGGTGTTATTTAAAATTGAAATTAGACCTAAAACTACATAGAGTTTTAATGAAAAGTCGAGAGAAGGTGTTTTCAGGTGCATTTGGGCGTCAGACTAGCCACAATGTGGTAGTCTAACTGGCATGGTATCGGCGGCCAGAGTAGTCATGGCAGTCTGACCAGCCTTTCAATGGTGGTCAGGCTGGTTTTTTGGTGAGTTGAGCTAAATTTTGAGGTTTGGTCCTAGGAGCTTGGGTTTGGTGCATATGGATTGCATGATACATATTTGAACTAATGTGGATTAACTTTGTGAAGAACTCGTGTCTCAAAATAGTTTCTTAGTCTTTTGTTGTGCATGTAGTTTAGAGTCAAGTATGGTCAATGATGAGGAGGACCAGGACTTGGTTGGAGTACCAAGGTCCAGAACAGTCATTCATACCAGGTGAGATGGTTAGACTCAAGCAAGATTCAAGATGGACAAGAACCATGTATGGTAGAGTTTGAGCAAACACCTTTGAGGTAAAGAGGTATATTTGGTGTATCATGAGCCATGTGGCTTGGTGGTGCTTTTGGGAGTGAAGCTTTGAAGGTATATGTTATTGACTCATCAATTGCGTCAATTGATGATTTTATGTGTCGTGTGGTAATACGTGATGGTTTGCTTATTGGTATTGATCATTGGACTCCAAAGCTATGTCATGGTGAGACGGACGGGACCAGAACTAAGCAAGGAGCTTAGGTGTGACTTAGTGTTTATGCTAACAAATCTCGCAAGAAAATGCTTTTTGAACCAGGTGACTTAGTGTGGGTCCACCTTCGCAAAGACCGCTTTCCGGAGAAGCGAAAATCCAAATTAATGCCCCGTGGTGATGATCCTTTTAAAGTACTTGCAAATATCAATGATAATGCATACAAGATAGAGCTTCCAGGAGATGACTATGGGTGAGCACTACTTTTAATGTCGCTGATTTATCACCATTCTTTGGGCAAGAAGACATAGAGTCGAGGACGACTCCTTTTCAAGAGGGGGAGGATGATGAGGACATCCCCATTACATACATATCTTCCACTCTAAGCATGCATGAGAATGTCCAAGAACCTGTGGGTCCAATGACGAGGGCAAGAGCCAAGCTTTTAAACAAACAGGTGTTTTTGTTTCTTAAAGAGTTTCCTTTAATTGATAATGAACTTGGGATACTACCTTATGCTAGTATTTTATGTATTCTTAGGTATGACTCCTGTGAAGATTTGGGAGAGCTAAAAGGAGGAGCCCAAGGACTTAAACTACAAGTTTTGGATAAGATTATTCAGCTAAATTCGTACCTCCCACAAGCCCAATTGGATTCAAACTCGGATTCAACTCAGAATTCAATTCGGATTCGGTTCGGGATAGCCTGATAGGCACTTAATAAAAAGGTCATAACTTTCACAAACGGAGTCCGATTTGGGTGTTCTTGTACTCCTTTGAAAGATATTTTCAAGGGTTACGCAATGGATCTGGTCCCACCATCAAATTCGTCACGGATCAAAAGTTATGGCCGAAACAATGTGACAGCTGTAAAATCTAGTTTCTTTTTTGTGAGAGTTCATATCTAAAACCACATAGGGTTGAGTTGTACTAGGTTTGTAGACTCTATGGACGTCCCAAGGTCCTATATAAGCCATGTATTGGCAGCCTAAGGGCTCAGATCACCTTTGAGAATAATCAATCTATTAAACTTTGTTCGAGTTTATCATTGCTGCTGAAATTCCGTGAGGGAATTAGGAGTGTTCTTCAATCAAGATTGTTCAACCTTTCCGCTGGGAATTGGGTGCACGATAGATCTTCGCTTGGTGGTCGGCGAAATCGACACGAGTGTGTTTTGGCGGATTAAAGAGTGTTCGTCCCTTGCATTGGCATTGGAGGATAGCTACGATTCATCAGGACTCCCGCGAGTATCCATCCTACGTCGAGAAGATCGGGCGACCCCGTATCATCTGGTATCAGAGCGCGGTTTACTCGGTAGGATCTTATCCCTTTACTTTTAGATTGATTTATTTCTGTCCTATAGTCCATTAAACCGAAACTTGCAACAAAAAAATCCAAACCCTAGTTTCGCATCTGTTATTTTCGTGAGTTTTATTAAGTTTTGATCCATTAGAAATTTTGTTTACGTGCTGATCTTAGTGTCCTTTTGCGTTGCTTAATCGTTGTTATTTTGAAACCTTGAAAATCCGCTAGTTGATCTTTCAATTAGCATCCAAAAAAAAGTAGATTCAATTTACTTTTTGAAACCTTGTTTTTGCTGTCCACATAAGATCTTTGTGCACCTTGAAAGAATATCACATCCGAATATATCTGGGTTTCCTTTTTCTTGGTTGATTTGGCCACAAGAATCTTAGTTGCACATATTCAGATCTTCACTTAAATCCTTTGAACCTTGAGACTAGTTTTTGATAATTACTTTAGGGCTGTTCTAGAATTATCTACACATTGCTGAACAACTTTAGACTTACGAAAAATTAAACCTAGTTCGGCCTTGAGTATATAAAAAAAAGAGAGCTAAAAAAAAAGAAGACAGCCAATTGAAAAAAAAGAGGCACGGCTTGAGCAAAAAAAAAAGAAAGAAAGAAAGAAAAAGAAAGCAAGAAAAGAAAGCATTGGCCGAATTTGGGTGAGTTAATCTTAGTCCATAAATTCAGATTGTGTATTTAATTTCTTTGGACAATCTTGTGCCCTCAAATTCATATTATTGCAATTGGCTAGCGTCTCTCCTAGTACTTGATGCAAAACGAGCTAATATTCCCGATTGTTTCCTTTAGCTCATTCCTTTTGTTTGCATTGAGTCACATTGATCATTGTGTGTGCGTTCATATACTTCACTTATATCATTTGGATCGGCACATAGGCAATACTTTTTAGCTTGGATTATTACTTAATTTTACAATATCGTGAAATTCAGATTGTGTAGGATAAATACTTCCTAACCAAACTCCACAAAATATCCGTTGTCGTGCAATTGTGAGTCACTTTTAAATCCGCCTGATCATCATTTGCTATTGTAGCCACCACTAAGTGTAAGTTTCTTTTTGACCTCAATTCACTTCGGAAAGGTAAGAACTTTACTTGGGAGAGGAAAGAGTGTGATTGAGTGAATTCCACATATCATACATATCTTGGTGTTGTTTCGTATTTCTTTGCACAATCTAACCATGTCAGCTGGAGATAATAATATGGACGAGGAGCATGATTTGAATGTTCCGGTGACTCGACTCCACTTCCAAGCCTTGAGGGGAACTTTGCGCAATGAGATCGCCGCCACTACTGACATCTTGGAAGGGCAATTCAAGGAGCAGATCAACAACTCTGTGCAAGATATGCGCATTGAGATTAACCAGCAAATGATTGTACTACGTACAAACATTGTTAATGATATTGTGCGCACGCTTCGTCCACAACAAGAGGAGGGAAGCGTTCATTGTGGGGGAGCCATTCCTCCACGAGATGAGGGAACAACCGCTCCCCGTGGTGGCCAAGAGGCTCAACAAAGGCGAGATCGCGTGATGGCAAATACCATTCGCCCACCCCTACCTGGGAGAGGTGAAGGGGGTGGCTTCCATGGTCCAGGGAGGGGCCATGGACATGGAGGCCGTGGTGGGAGAGCAACACACTTCGACGACGACGACTTTCTGCACTACGACGATGGCTACCACCGTCGTAATCGTTACGGCGATGAACGACCAAATGAGGAGAAATTTGGTAAGCTTAAATTTACAATGCCATCATTCTCAAGTACACATGAGCCCGAAGAATACCTCACTTGGGAGCTCAAGGTGGACAAGGTGTTCCGTTTGCACAATTATTCTGAGGAGAAGAAAATTCACATGGCGGCACTTGAATTCGTTGATTATGCGTTGATTTGGTGGGAACAAGTGCAAAATCAAAGGAGAGAGAACAATGAACCACCCATTACTACATGGGAGGAGATGAAGTACCACATGAGAGCAAGGTTTGTTCCTAAACATTATAAACATGATTTATTTGACAAATTGCAGCAGATGAAGCAAGGCACCTTCACGGTAGAGGAATACTATAAAAAGATGGAAATGGCCATGATTCGAGCTAATGTTTATGAGCAAGAAGAGCAAACAATGGCACGATTTCTTGCTGGTTTACACCCCCTATCAAGCGCATCACTGAATTTCAGCCTTACAACAACATGGTGGAGTTGGTACATCAAGCAACTAAGGCTGAAAGACAAGTCCAACAAGACATGCGGGCAATAAGAACATCATCCTTCATGCCTCGAACAACACCTACAGGAGGTAAATCCACATCTCATGCCAATTCATTTAAAACTAATCCCTCTAGTGGAAGTTTTGCTCCTAGTACACGTGCTACCCCGAGTACAAAGAATGTCACTCTTTCCTTCTTAAAGAAAGGACAAAACCCTTCTTCATCATCTTCTATTGGTTCTACGGCTAAGAGTAGCTCCATCCAATGCTTCAAGTGTCTTGGTCGCGGACATATGCAAAAGGATTGTCCAAATAACAAGGTAATGTTAATAACTGAGAATGGAGACTATGATTCTACTAGTGATGAAGATGGAGAGTGCTTAGCTGATTTCGAGGCAAATGAGGATGGCCATGGGGGAGAAAGAGGCGAGGACATGCTTGAGGATGGGTATTGTGACCCCGAGTCCGGTCCTATCCTTGTGTGCACTCCTTCGGTATTGAGCGTTCAAGCCAAATCCAACCATGAACAGCGCTGCAACCTCTTCCAAACAAGAGCTCAGGTAAGTAAAGATGGTAAGTGTTGCAAGGTTATTATTGATGGAGGTAGTTGTCATAACCTAGCTAGTAAAGAACTTTGCAACAAACTTGGATTGAAATATATGAAACATCCACATCCATATCAAATTCAATGGTTGAATAATGATGGTTCTATGAATGTTGGATACACTGTTGATGTTAGCTTTCAAATTGGAAATTACCAAGATACAGTAGAGTGTGATGTGGTCTCTATGGATGTTTGTCATTTACTTTTGGGGAGGCCATGCCAATATGATAGGTCTGTGATTCATGATGGTAGAACAAATCAATATAAATTCATGTGGAATAGCAAAGAAATAATATTACGGCCTATGACCCCTTCTCAAATTGTCATTGAAAATGCTCAAAAGAAAGAAGTGCAAATAGGGGGTGAGAGAAGGAAGGAACAAAAGAATGAAATTTCACATAAGGCGAGCGCGAGAGAAAAATTAAAATTGAATGGGAAAGCTAATATTGAGGGAGAGAAAAAGTTAGTAATGATGGCAACAAAATCTGAGTTGAGGGAGATGAGGGAAGACCCCACTATGTTTCACTTTGTGTTGCTATATAAAGAAACTTTGATGACTACTAATGACTTAACCTCTCTTCCTAGTGTTGTCTCCCAAGTTTTGCAGGCTTAAGGCGACGTGTTTCCGGAGGATGTACCCGCTGGACTACCACCCATTCGAGGTATTGAGCATCAGATTGACTTGGTTCCGGGAGCCCATCTTCCAAACCGTCCGCCCTACCGCACCAACGCCGAGGAGACAAAGGAGATTCAGCGGCAAGTGCAAGCACTTTTGGACAAAGGGTACGTACGTGAGAGTTTTAGCCCTTGTGCCGTTCCTGTTATTCTTGTTCCTAAGAAAGATGGTACCTGGCGAATGTGCGTAGACTGTAGAGCTATAAACAACATAACTGTTCGCTATCGTCATCCTATTCCTAGACTAGATGATATGCTTGATGAATTAAGTGGTTCTACTATTTTTTTCTAAGATTGACTTGCGTAGTGGATACCATCAAATAAGAATGAAACAGGGAGATGAATGGAAAATTGCCTTTAAAACGAAGTTTGACTTGTATGAATGGTTAGTGATACCTTTTGGGTTATCCAATGCTCCTAGTACTTTCATGCGCCTAATAAACCATGTTTTAAGACATTTTATTGGAAAATTTATGGTAGTTTATTTTGATGATATCTTGATATATAGCCGCTCTTTGGATGATCATGCTGAACACATCAAGCAAGTGTTAGAGGTGCTTAGGCGAGAACAATTGTATGCTAATCTTGAGAAGTGTACCTTTTGCACTAGTAAGGTTGTGTTCCTAGGCTATGTTGTTTCAGCTCATGGTATTAAAGTAGATGAATCTAAAATTAAAACTATTCGAAATTGGCCTACACCTGTGAATGTTAGCCAAATTCGTAGCTTCCATGGACTTGCTAGCTTTTATCGACGATTTGTGAAAGACTTTAGCACCATTGATGCCCCATTAAATGAATTAACTAAAAAGGGAGTCACTTTTGAGTGGGGAGAAAAACAAGACAAAACTTTTGCTGAGTTGAAGAAATGTTTGACTGAAGCACCATTGCTTGTTTTACCTGATTTCACCAAAACCTTTGAGATTGAATGTGATGCTAGTGGAATAGGTATTGGTGGTGTTTTGATGCAAGAAAGAAAACCTGTTGCATATTTCAGTGAGAAACTTCATGGTGCACAATTGAATTATCCAGTTTATGATAAAGAATTATATGCTCTTGTGCGTGTGCTAGAAATTTGGCAATATTATCTTTGGCCTAAGAAATTTATCATACATTCTGATCATGAAGCTTTGAAATATTTGAAGGGTCAAGCAAAATTGAATCGTAGACATGCTAAGTGGGTAGAATTCATTGAAACTTTTCCTTACATTGTCAAATACAAGAAAGGTAAAGAAAATGTGGTAGCTGATGCATTGTCTAGAAAATATGTGCTTTTCACTCAATTGGAAGTAAAAGTTCTAGGTTTAGAAAGCTTGAAAGAGTTATATACTTCCGATCATGACTTTTCAACACCGTATTATAATTGCAAAGATGACAAAAGGTGGGATAAGTTTCATGTTCATGATGGGTTTCTCTTTCGCATGAACAAGCTATGCGTTCCAGAATCGTCCGTGCGTTTGCTACTATTGCAGGAGTCTCATGCAGGAGGACTTATGGGACATTTTGGAAGAGAGAAGACGTACATGATGTTAAGCGATCACTTCTATTGGCCGAAGATGAGGCGAGATATCGAGAGGTATGTTCAACGATGCATCACGTGCCATAAGGCGAAGTCGAAACTTAATCCACATGGTTTGTATACTCCACTTCTAGTTCCTAGTGCTCATTGGGAAGACATTAGCATGGATTTTGTGTTGGGATTGCCTAGAACTAAGAGGGGGAGGGATTCTGTTTTTGTTATTGTAAATAGGTTTTCTAAAATAGCACATTTCATTCCCTGTCATAAGAGCAATGATGCGTCGCATGTAGCTGACCTATTTTTCAGGGAGATTGTGAGATTGCATGGTATGCCTAGGACTATTGTTTCAGATCGCGATGTCAAGTTCATGAGCTACTTTTGGAAGACTTTGTGGACCAAGCTTGGGACAAAATTGTTGTTTTCAACAACTTGCCACCCACAAACAGATGGACAAACGGAGGTGGTGAATCGTACACTCTCAATGCTGCTGCGGACAATGATCAAAAAGAATTTAAAAGAGTGGGAAGATTGTCTACTACATGTTGAATATGCATATAATAGGGCAGTGCATTCTATAACTCAACTATGCCCTTTTGAGGTGGTGTATGGTTTCAAACCAATCACGCCATTTGATTTAATGCCACTTCCCTTACAAGAACGTACTAATATGGAGGCTTCGAAGCGTGCTGATTTTGTGAAAAAGCTCCATGAAAAGACTAAAGAGGTCATTGAAAAGAAGGTACGTGCTTATGCTTTTAAGGCTAACAAATCTCGCAAGAAAATGCTTTTTGAACCAGGTGACTTAGTGTGGGTCCACCTTCGCAAAGACCGCTTTCCGGAGAAGCGAAAATCCAAATTAATGCCCCGTGATGATGGTCCTTTTAAAGTACTTGCAAATATCAATGATAATGCATACAAGATAGAGCTTCCAGGAGATGACTATGGGGTGAGCACTACTTTTAATGTCGCTGATTTATCACCATTCTTTGGGCAAGAAGACATAGAGTCGAGGACGACTCCTTTTCAAGAGGGGGAGGATGATGAGGACATCCCCATTATATACACATCTTCCACTCCAAGCATGCATGAGAATGTCTAAGAACCTGTGGGTCCAATGACGAGGGCAAGAGCCAAGCTTTTAAACAAACAGGTGTTTTTGTTTCTTAAAGAGTTTCCTTTAATTGATAATGAATTTGGGATACTACCTTATGCTAGTATTTTATGTATTCTTAGGTATGACTCCTGTGAAGATTTGGGAGAGCTAAAGGGAGGAGCCCAATGACTTAAACTACAAGTTTTGGATAAGATTATTCAGCCAAATTCGTACCTCCCGCAAGCCCAATTGGATTCAAACTCGGATTCAACTCAGACTTCAATTCGGATTCGGTTCGGGACAGCCTGATAGACACTTACTAAAAAGGTCATAACTTTCAAAAACGGAGTCCGATTTGGGTGTTCTTGTACTCCTTTGAAAGATATTTTCAAGGGTTACGCAATGGATCTGGTCCCAACATCAAATGCGTCACAGATCAAAAGTTATGGCCGAAACAATGTGACAGCTGTAAAATCTAGTTTCCTTTTTGTGAGAGTTCGTATCTAAAACCACATAGGGTTGAGTTGTACTAGGTTTGTAGACTCTATGGACGTCCCAAGGTCCTATATAAGCCATGTATTGGCAGCCTAAGGGCTTAGACCACCTTTGAGAATAATCAATCTATTAAACTTTGTTCGAGTTTATCATTGCTGCTGAAATTCCGTGAGTGAATTAGGAGTGTTCTTCAATCAAGATTGTTCAACCTTTCCGCTGGGAATTGGGTGCACGATAGATCTTCGCTTGGTGGTCGGCGAAATCGACACGAGTGTGTTTTGGCGGATTAAAGAGTGTTCGTCCCTTGCATTGGCATTGGAGGATAGCTACAATTCATCAGGACTCTCGCGAGTATCCATCCTACGTCGAAAAGATCGGGCGACCCCGTATCTACTGGTATCAGAGCGTGGTTTACTCGGTAGGATCTTATCCCTTTACTTTTAGATTGATTTATTTCTGTCCTATAGTCCATTAAACCGAAACTTGCAACAAAAAAATCCAAACCCTAGTTTCGCATCTGTTATTTTCGTGAGTTTTATTAAGTTTTGATCCATTAGAAATTTTGTTTACGTGCTGATCTTAGTGTCCTTTTGCGTTGCTTAATCGTTGTTATTTTGAAACCTTAAAAATCCGCTAGTTGATCTTTCAATTAGCATCCAAAAAAAGTAGATTCAATTTACTTTTTGAAACCTTGTTCTTGCTGTCCACATATGATCTTTATGCACCTTGAAAGAATATCACATCCGAATATATCTGGGTTTCCTTTTTCTTGGTTGATTTGGCCACAAGAATCTTAGTTGCACATATTCAGATCTTCACTTAAATCCTTTGAACCTTGAGACTAGTTTTTGATAATTACTTTAGGGCTGTTCTAGAATTATCTACACATTGCTGAACAACTTTAGACTTACGAAAAATTAAACCTAGTTCGGCCTTGAGTATATAAAAAAAGAGAGCTAAAAAAAAAGAAGGCAGCCAATTGAAAAAAAAAGAGGCACGGCTTGAGCAAAAAAAAAAAAGAAAGAAAGAAAGAAAAAGAATGCATGAAAAGAAAGCATTGGCCGAATTTGGGTGAGTTAATCTTAGTCCATAAATTTAGATTGTGTATTTAATTTCTTTGGACAATCTTGTGCCCTCAAATTCATATTATTGCAATTGGCTAGCGTCTCTCCTAGTACTTGGTGCAAAACGAGCTAATATTCCCGATTGTTTCCTTTAGCTCATTCCTTTTGTTTGCATTGAGTCACATTGATCATTGTGTGTGCGTTCATATACTTCACTTATATCATTTGGATCGGCACATAGGCAATACTTTTTAGCTTGGATTATTACTTAATTTTACAATATCGTGAAATTCAGATTGTGTAGGATAAATACTTCCTAACCAAACTCCACAAAATATTCATTGTCGTGCAATTGTGAGTCACTTTTAAATCCGCCTGATCATCATTTGCTATTGTAGCCACCACTAAGTGTAAGTTTCTTTTTGACCTCAATTCACTTCGGAAAGGTAAGAACTTTACTTGGGAGAGGAAAGAGTGTGATTGAGTGAATTCCACATATCATACATATCTTGGTATTGTTTCGTATTTCTTTGCACAATCTAACCATGTCAGCTGGAGATAATAATATGGACGAGGAGCATGATTTGAATGTTCCGGTGACTCGACTCCACTTCCAAGCCTTGAGGGGAACTTTGCGCGAGTGTGTCGGCGAAATCGACGCGAGTGTGTTTTGGCGGATTAAAGAGTGTTCATCCCTTGCATTGGCATTGGAGGATAGCTACGATTCATCAAGACTCCCGCGAGTATCCATCCTACGTCGAGAAGATCGGGCGACCCCGTATCACTGGGTGAGTGGGGAGGAGGGGTCGGCATGGAGTGAAGGGGAGATAGCCGCCGGGTGAGGGGAAGGAGAAGTAGGGGAAGGAAGAGAGAGAGAAGGGGGAGTTGCCGACTGTGAGCAAGAAAGGAAGGAGAGAAGGGGACGAACCACCAGGCGTGAGAAATAAGAGGGAGGAGAAGAAAAAAGAAAGAGAAGGAGGAGGTGCGGCCCGGTAAGGGAAAAAAAGGAGGAGAAGAAAGAGAAGAGAAGTGGTTGGCGTGGAAAGAAAGAAAGAAAGGGAAGAGAGGAAAGAAAAGAAAAGAGAAAAAATGGGATTGCCTGATCTGGTGCCAGATCTGGCAGATCTGGTACCAGATCTGCCAGATCCGGTCCAGAGACGATAGATCGGGGCCTGATCCAGTCGTCGGGTTCAGGTAACGGTTCGAGAACCCCTTTTCAGTTATTTGCCATTTCTTGCGTAACATAGTATGCCGATTAAAAACCGGGACAGCGGGACTGTGTCTGGTGAGAGAGAGGTCGGCGACATTGGGTTTACGCGTAACAGTGATGCTCTTTGCTCGCATGTATTTGTACCACGTTAGCGATGTATTGAAAGGATTAATGTTTGCACAGGTGGTGGTTCGAGTCAGGTGCAGTCCACGCACCGTCCGCCAGGTTTACAGGCAAGTGCATGTTAAAACAATAAATTGTGTTGAACATTGGCTATTTGTGTTTCTATGCCATGATTTATAACAAGCAAGAGATGATCTATATGATTATGCATTAATCATATATGGAGCAATACAGTTTATGAGTAAACAGTCTCATTTGAAAAGCATTGCATCATGCAAAGTGCATAAGAGCCAGGTCGGTGAGAAAATCGTATGACTAATCCGGAGTGCTCTTGAGTAAGTCCTACAGAGGTAGGCACCTCCATGGGATGGAGGGAGATGGTGACATCGACGGGTGTACCCACTGCTATACCGGTATAAGCTTACAGTTTCATGTGCATTGCATTACATCGCATTGCATGAACAGAGATACAGACAGTGATACAGTTACAAAGATTTGATTTATAGTTGCAGTTGCATTGCACTTTATTGTATTGCATGACAAGAGATACAGACAGTGATTTATCGTTTACAGCTACAGTAGATTCAGTTTACTGTTTACAATTACAGAGATTCGACTTACTGTTTACAGTTGCAAATGCATTGCATTTTAATGCTCTGCATATAGAGTGATATGGACAGTGGCACAGTTACAGAAGTTTAACTTACAAATTACAGCTTACAGTGAATCAGTTTCTGATTCACGAAGATGAGATTTCTGATTCTGATAGTCCAATTTACAGTTCATAGTTTATAGTAGAGTGACTTTACAGTAAACGTGATTTATGGCTTACAGCCGTAGAACTGGATTACAGCTTACAGATAAGGATTGATGTGCTGTTTTATCGTGTGCTTGCTGAGTCATCGGACTCACCCTTGCTTTGTTGCTTTTTTAGGGTGATCCGGAGTGATGGCTTGCATGGATACGGGAGTAGTTCCTTTTGCACTGCACATATGGAATCACGGCTTAGTCTTGTACTAAGCATCCTGTGTAAATCTTATGTAAGTTTATGTAAACTTTCTAGTTAAGGCATGTTTTCTTTTGGAGAATGTTTTCCCAGGTTAATACAGTTCTAGTGCGTTATCGCTGTTTATGGTGCGCTTTTGTGAGACAGTAACAGGTGGTGGTAACATCTTGGACCCTATGGAGGGTCGGGGTGTTACATTAGGTCTAGAGCAATCACTAGATCGAGACTAAGCTAGGGAGCTAAGGTCCGGAATAATCAAGGTGCCGCTGGAAGATGGCCAACGCTTACAGACTGTTGAACATGATGGGCTATAGCTAGGTGAACCGGGACTATACTCAGGGAGGAGTTGAGCTTTAGAACGGTTAGGGAAGCTGGATAAGATCATGGTGGATGGTGAGGTATTTGGTGTGTCAAGTAACTTAGTCCAGTTTGATAGATCTGAATGCATGAGAGGCTTGGTAGCACGTTATTGGGGGCACATAGAAGATGACGAAAAGATCCATTGTATGGCATTTTTGTAAATTACCCAATATCGAAAAAGTAGTGGTGTATAAGACTGTGGTGATGGCCTAGGTGGATTACATCAAGGATACTCCATGGAGGACAAGGCAAGATGGATTCAGGCTAATGGAGCCAAATATGAAGATGGCACTTTGAAATATGTGCGGGAGTGCGTTGAGTTAAAAAAAACATGTTATGTTGTTGGCCTAAATGTTGAGTGTGATTTTGGGGGGTTTTGCTCTTGAGGACTTTTGGCTTGATTATTAATGTGATTGAGGATGCTAGGATGTGTAAGAAACCATCCTTAGCCATCTTGGTTTGATTCCATCTACAAGCTCCTCTCAAACATCATTTTTGTATTTGGTTTGGCTTTGGTGCAACTTGCCTTCGAATAAAAAAAAGGTCAAAGCTTTGGAAAGATTTGCTTCAATCTCTTAATGTATTCGGTTCAAAATATTGTAGGTAAGGTATATGGAAAGTTTTAAGTCATTTGAAGTTATGGATTAAAAGTTACATTGATTCTTAGATTTGAATTTTCAGCTCTGCCCTCAAGAGAGGTTAGACCGCCAATTAGCAAGCGGTTAGACCACCCCTGACCGGTCAGATCGCTTCTTAGTTGAAGGTTAGACCACCCCAAGGGTTGTAGGCTCATTTTGCCTGACTTTTTGTGGATATTTTATTGTGAGGGTTTAGGTTTTGATCTTCATAGTTGCACATATCTATTAGAGTAAAAGAATTGTGAACTTGTTAAGAGAAAAGGTTTGAAAAGAGTCTAGTGTTTGTTTGGCACCTATTCAGCCCTCTTTCTAGTCGCCTCCTCAATCCTAAATTATGCCAACCTTCCCAAGTTCAACGTAACACCACTAGTGCACCACTATTACACCATAAATGTATAGAAACAATTTATCATATAGACTTACAATGTATATAACAAAGAAACTTAAAAGAGACTAAAAACATTGTGTTTTTTATTTGAAGGGATAGTTCTAACAAATTGGTGTAGTATGGTTTCTAAGTACCCAAAAACATGAAAAATAGATAATATTTCGACAAAAAGTGAGATTCCTACAATCAAGAACTCCCACCAGTCTTATCTCAAAAAAGAAAAAGGTAGGAAAAAGCAGTCAACAAACTTGGTTTACTTGGTCTGAATTATGAACACAAATATGATTATTCAACAAACATCCTAATAATCTCCCCAGAAGCAGTCATGTGGGCCTGGAATAAACAAAAAAAGTCCATCTATCCAAGTTGTGTAGTTGTATTATTGGCCACAGAAGAGATGCACATTTCCCTATCCAAATCAGATAGAGATTGTGTTTTGAGATATACTTACATGTAATCATCAATCATGAGAAAACAATATTATTATGGACAATACTATTCTTAGAATAACTATTCTAGACCCGTTCCATTATTTCCCATCCCCTCCTTCCATGCCTTCCATCCCGAGCCAACTCCATTCCCCTGTCCCTCTCCCCACTCGAACTCCTCTCAGTTATGTGCTTCCACTATTCCTCACTAAAACCGGTTAAAACTGACCTGAAATCTCCCCTATTCCCACTAAAACCGGTTAAAACTGACCTAAAATCTCAGTAACAACCGATAGTTGTGCAGTAACATCGGATTACTATATCTCTAGAATATGCTCATATAAAGGGGGCATTCATATTAGCTTTTGCTGATACCTTTTAACTGAAAATAAATAGTAGAGGCTGAAACAAGTGACTTTAAGAAGGAGGACATAAGTGGTAGGAAAAGTAAGGGAGAGATACGTGTGCATGACAAAAGCGAGAGGAATAGGGTGTGTGATGCACTCGTGACCCCTGTCTTATCCTCGAAGTGAGATAGTAGTGAGAGGAGTGGAGTAGCCGCTTTGAGAAACCAAGTATTCGTATTGGTTTTTGGCTTTTCTAAGTAGAACATAGAAGCAGAAGCCGACACGAATAGGGCCAAAATCTCCATCTTGTAGTAGCGTTGCAAGGGACATGCAGTAACAATTGATGAAAGGCACAGTAATATCTAAGTGTCGAAGGGAGATGCGAGAGTGCGAGGAAGTCATGTTATTGCACTAAACTTGTCATGTTACTGCACACTTGCAGAATAGTTACTGCACTTTTCTTAGTGTAGAGTGGGGACTTAGGAGTTTTTCTTTTGATCGCAAAATTTGAATTGGAATATCTCTTTAACCAAACATTCGTTCTGCGATACATTTGTATCGGTGTGTTCAAAATTACGAGCTTAATAAAATGAGATTCATGTTGGATATGTTTTGATGCTACAAAATTCATATTACTGCACTTTTCTAGGGTAGAGAGGTGACGTGGGAGTGGTTGGAAGTCAGTGGTGGGGGCTGATGGGAGGTGAGGTGGCGGGCTTTCTTTGATTGAGCTTTGACCAAGGTGGGAGGTAGGCTTTGGCACATAGGAAGGGGATAGGTATAGAATTGTCTTGCTATATCATTAATATGAATTCATTATTTATATGATGTCAAGAAATTCTAAAACCTATGCTCCATTTGGAACACACGACATCTACAGGAAAATTTCTTCCAGACTCCAAACATGTTTTGCTAATAAGAGTCCCATGTTCCAAAATAGGACCTGAAATGCTAAAAGCCTAGAACACACTCAAAATAATTGAAACGTAGCCCACATGCGGACTGCTCTATAAGCAGCACATCAGTTGATGTTTATCCGTGTGGTTACTTTTTCGAACCTTGTCATTTTGTGCTTCGCAAAACAAGCCAGAATTTATATGAGTAATATGATTTTAATTACACGAAAGAATACTGCAAAATTTTGGAAAAGTGAAAGAAAAGGTTAATTTCATGGGAGACCAAAAGTGAGAGAAGCAAAAAAAGGCTCACATTGCTGGTGTCCATACGCGATTGCATTTCCACGGTGGTTGGTGACCCACGGAACAATCAAATGCTTGGAGACCAGTGGAATTATCCGTATTCCAAAGGCCACCATGAGGGCAAACAGAACCTGTGTAGACGACGCATCAGCTTGTCTTGCCGTGTATATATGTGGAGTCCTCCTAGATTAATTAATTTCTTATCTAGTGCAAAAGCATAATTTGATGCAAATATTTTGTTTAGGCACTATATTAACATGAAAAATTCAAAAGAAAAATAGATAGATAATAGGTTAGCTAGTTGCGCATGGTAAACCATCCAAGATTTACTATGCATGGCCCTTAATTTATCCTACCCCACCCACACGCACGAAGCTGTATATGTGTGCACTGCAGACAGATGGACATGTTTACGAAAGTACAGTTAGTTATGTTACGAAACAATTAGGGTTTGTGGGCAAATACCCAAAATACCCATAGAGTTTTCCATTATAAATAGAGGTGTAATCCCCATTGTAAAGGTGACTCTCAATTGTTAATGAAAAGATATCTCCTGGTATTTCCATATATCTTGTGATTGATTGTTCTTCGCTGGTGATTGGATTCGTTGATTGTATTGCCGTTCGCCAATCCGTATAATTTCACAACACGTTATCAGCACGAGGCTCTACAAAGGTGCACGGTATGCAATCTCTAAACATATTCTCGTATGCATTACGGATTCACATTCTTCAGTCTTGCCTGCCTGCGTATGTCTTAGCAATGCAGTATAAATGTAAATCTCGTAGCGATTGCTCCTATTAGCAGATTAGCATTGGAACTTTATAGACCTGGTAATAGATCACTTTTCCTATGGCATAAGACTCTGGATAATAGATCGAGCTCTTACATCTTAGAACAATCAAGAAGAATCAGATCTATGCTATCCATGCCATCCTTGTAGTTCTTGCATCTAGAACCCGGTACATTATACATGTTCTAATTGAGATTAGCAAATATCCAAATCGAGAAATCGAAACCACACCCAAATTCCTTAGCATCTGTGGTGCTCACCATGGCACTCGAAGCCACCGAACCGCTGCCATTGCAGCAAGCACCCGCGCCTGAAGCGCCGCCGCCGGCCCGTCGCGCGCCGTCGCCTGAAGACGCCGGCAGCTGTTGCACCGGTCAACCCGCCGCGCCCGGCCCCGATGGCGCCGCGCCACCGCGCCGCTCGGCGAAGCCGCCGCGCGCTCCGGCCCCTGCCGCCGGCCGCTCCGGCGCGCGCGCGCGCTGCTGGCCGCCGCGCGCGCGCCAGCGCCCGCGCTGCTGGCCTGGCTCCACCAGCGCTGGCGCGCGCGCGACCGCTGCCAGCAGCCAGCCCGCTGCTGCGCCCGCGCCGGCTGCGCCACCACGCGCTGCGCATCGCCCTGGCCGCGTCGCGCGTTCTGCGCCGACTGGGTCGCCAGAAATGGCACTCGGCCATTAATCCGCATGCATGGCCATTAATTCGCATGCACAAAAAAAGGGGCAGCAACTAATCCGCATGCATGGCCATTAATCTGCATGCACAAAAAAAAAGGGGCAGCAACGGTCATTAATCCGCATGCATGGCCATTAATCCGCATGCACAAAAAAAAAGGGGGGGGCAGCAACGGCCATTAATCCACATGCATGGCCATTAATCCGCATGCACAATAAAAAAGGCAGCAATGACCATTAATCCGCATGCACAGATAAAGGGGAAGTAATGGCCCAATAAATGCAAGATTTGTTTGGGAGGTGGATCGGCCAGTCAAATGGCAAGAGCTATTTCCGTGTGGTGGAAAGGATAAGAAGCAGCAATGGATTTTTCGATTCACCCTCTGGATTTCAGTTTACATTAACTGCATACATAAATTATTTATTTATTTCATACGCTTTTAGTTACTTGCTTATGTTTTTCTGAAATTTAATCCAGCATGTTATTTTCTGCTTACTTGATTCTAGATATCATTTCTTAATTAGCAGAAAATTATCAGAAAATTGCTAGAAAATTCAGAAAAATCCAAGAATTTATATGATGCATAGATAAATTCAATACCTTTCTGATTTTACAATATCCATGATATTTACTTGAAGTAAATTTATAATTGCGCATTGATATTATAGGAAATGTCTGACATCGCTAAAAAGGAGTTTGCCGAGCTTGCCCTTGACGGTAGCAACTACCTCACATGGGCCATGGATGCTAAAATCAACCTGACTGCCAGATCACTCGGCGCTACCATAGCTCAGCCTGTAGCTGGGGCTTCCGCCATGCCTGAGGCCGCCAAATGTGCGGCACTGCATTTCTTGCGACACCATATTCACACAGACCTGAAGTCTGAGTATCTTCTTGAAGAAGACCCGCTGGTACTATGGAACTCCCTAAAAGAGAGGTATGACCAGCAAAGATCCATCATGCTGCCTGAAGCACAGCGTGAATGGACTAATATCAGGTTCCAAGATTTCAAAAAGGTGTCTGCGTACAACTCGGCCATCCACAAGCTTGTCGCTAAACTCAGGTTTTGTAACCAGGAGATTACAGATGCTGAGATGATTGACAAGACTTTGAGCACTTTCCACCCCACTCACCGGACGCTCCAGCAGCAGTACCGTCAGGCCAAGTACAAGAAGTACTCGGAACTGATTACCACCCTTCTCGAGGCAGAGAAGAATGATGAGCTGCTGATGAAGAACTTTCAGACTCGTCCCACTGGGTCACAGCCATTGCCAGAAGCACATGTTTATTCCCGAAGGACCAGTGGTAGCCGTGGCCGCGGAAAAGGCCATATGCAGAGAGGTGGACAGTGGAAGAAGCCAGGTGTACAGCAGGATAATGGCAAGTTCCGCCGGATGGGACGAGGTAGAGGCAAGGCACAGAAGTCAGATTTTGGCAACAAGAAGACCTATCCTCCTGCGCCTTGCTACAAGTGCGGTTGCTTGGACCATTGGTCCCGCACTTGTCGCACTCCAGCACATCTGGTAGAACTCTACCAAGAGTCAGTTGCATTGACCAAAGGCAGAAATGCACTAGCAAAGAAGGCTGCAGAGACACACTTTGTTGATCAGCCTAATGCTGGCACTAGCGATGCCCCGAGTACAATAATGGAGCTTGATATGATAGATTGAGGATACTACAGTCAGGAGTGATCACATGGAGGATGACTTGTATGGCGACCTGCAGTACGCCATAGGCTGTCTCCTCGGGCAACTCTAAGATGTCATAGAAATTTCCTTTATCAAATTTATTGGATTGTTCATGCTCTTCTGAAGCATTATTTGTTTACAGCATTAAACATTATTTCAATGAATAAAGCGAGTTGCCTATTCCTTTAAAATCTTTGTTCATGTTATATCATTGTTTGACTATATTATACTCTATATATAGAATCACTCTCCTGACCCGATGGCGGAGGAAGAGATTTGTCTGGTAGACAGCGGAACTACAAACTCGATACTCAGGGAAACAAAATATTTCCATACGTTAACAAAGAAAACAGGAAATGTCATGACCATCGCCGGAAGCGATGCTCTAATTGTTGGCACCGGAAGAGCCACAATTGTTCTCCCCATGGGAACAAAAATAGTGATTGAGGATGCTCTTTTGTATCCCGAATCAAAGCGTACCCTATTGAGTTTTAAGGATATCCGATTGAATGATATCCATATCGAGACTGAACAGGAAAGCGGTGCAAAATACCTCCTATTAACCAGATCTGACGGCAACCAGAAAAGAGTGGTTGAAAGACTTCCCTCCTTTTCCTCCGGATTGTATTACACCTACATAAAGCCTGAAGAATATGTAGCCATGAAGATAGAGTATAAAGCCTCAGAACCCTTTAAAATCTGGCATGACAGATTAGGGCACCCTGGGATGGGTATGATGAGAAAAATAGTGACCAACTCTGTAGGTCATAACTTGAGAACTCAATCCTTCCCTAAACCTGAGGATTTCTTATGTCCAGCCTGTGCCACAGGAAAATTTATTACTAGACCCTCTTACCTGAAGGTGGCAACAGAATCACCTGCTTTTCTTGAAAGAATTCAAGGCGACATATGTGGACCTATCCAACCCCTGTCGGGTCCTTTTCGATATTTTATGGTGGTTATAGATGCTTCTACTAGGTGGTCCTATGTATGCCTGCTGTCTACTAGGAACCACGCCTTTGCTAAACTAATAGCTCAAATTATCAAATTGAGGGCACACTTTCCAGAAGAAAGAATTAAGTCCATTCGGATGGACAATGCCGGTGAGTTTACATCTAAGGCATTCAATGACTATTGTTTAGCATTAGGTATTAAAGTAGAGCACTCTGTACCACATGTTCATACTCAAAATGGCCTAGCAGAGTCATTTATTAAAAGAATTAAGCTGATTGCTAGACCCCTACTGCAGAATAGTAGGCTCCCCACCAGCTGTTGGGGACATGCAGTGTTGCATGCAGCAGCACTAATAAACTTAAGACCAACTGCATACCATGAATTTTCCCCCTTACAATTAGTGCGTGGACAAGAACCAAGTATTTCCCATCTGCGAAAATTTGGCTGTGCCGTATATGTGCCAATTTCACCACCACAACGGACAGCAATGGGTCCCCACCGGAAGTTGGGAGTATATGTTGGATTTGAGTCCCCGTCGATACTCAAATATCTTGAGCCTACCACGGGCGACATGTTTACGGCCAGGCATGCCGATTGCATTTTTGATGAGGATAATTTCCCGACATTAGGGGGAGAAAAGTATCTAAATGATGATAAATGCCGGAAAATAGAATGGAATGTCTCAGGCATCCAGGCTTTGGATCCACGCACCATAGAATCTGAACTGGAAGTTCAGCGTATAATAAACCTGCAACAGTTTGCAAATAATTTGCCAGATGCCTTCACTGATCAGAAGGGAGTGACAAAGTCTTACATACCGGCAGCAAATGCTCCAGAGAGAGTGGAAATACCCCAGAAGGATATTCGAACCACTCTAACCCCTCAGGTAAGGAAGAGGGGGAGAGCGCCGGAGTTGGAGGCCTCAGTTCAGCGGAGACGTCCGCAGAAATTGAAACCAAATGAAAATAAGACATCCCCTATATCAGTTGAAGAAGCTCAACCTGAAGTTGAAAGAACCCCTGAAGGGATTGATCCCGAAGATCGTAATCCCAGTATGATCGCGCGCGCACAAACTAATACTGGAACTTCGGAACAACCAGACTCCGTCGTTGTGGGAAATCACGAGGAGCTGAATGAAATCAACGATGAAATATCCACAAATTTTGTTGAGTCAGGAGAACTATACAAGAGGAAAACTACAGTTGTCGACATATATTTCGCCTCAAAGATTGCTAAAAATCTTGAACTGGATCCAGAACCAAAAACCTTAGCTGAATGCCAGAAGCGTTCAGACTGGGGCAAATGGAAGGAAGCAATCGAGGCAGAATTGCTCTCGCTAAACAAAAGAAAGGTGTTTGGCCCGATAGCCCGAACACCGCCTAAGGTATTCCCTGTAGGATGCAAATGGGTTTTCGTCCGGAAGAGAAACGAAAACAATGAGGTGGTAAGGTACAAAGCGAGACTTGTGGCACAAGGGTTCACGCAGAGACCCGGTATTGATTATGATGAAACATATTCTCCTGTTATGAGTGGAATAACGTTCCGATATTTGATATCAATGGCAGCAGGTATGAATTTAAAAATGCAGTTAATGGATGTAGTGACCGCATACCTTTATGGGTCACTTGATTCGGATATTTATATGAGACTCCCAGAAGGAGTAAAGGTTCCGGACCAAGATAAATTAAATCGGAACATGTACAGCGTCAAGCTAGAAAGGTCATTGTACGGTTTAAAACAATCTGGCAGAATGTGGTATAATAGACTTAGTGAATTCCTCCTGAAGAAGGGATACACAAATAGTGAAGACTGTCCTTGCGTATTCATAAAGAAATCTCAGAAAGGATTTTGTATTATTTCAGTATATGTCGATGATCTGAATATCATCGGAACGACAGAGGACATAAAGGAAGCAAGTTCCTATCTTGTTAAAGAATTTGAAATGAAAGACTTAGGTCAGACTAAGTTTTGCTTAGGCCTACAGCTTGAGCATCTCCCTGAAGGAATTCTAATACACCAATCATCTTATATCAAGAAGGTATTGGAGAAATTTAATATGGATAAATCATATCCCGTGAAAACACCTATGGTGGTTCGATCCCTAGAAGCAGATAAAGATCCTTTTAGACCAAGGATGGAAAACGAGGAAATTCTTGGGCCGGAAGTCCCATACTTAAGTGTCATTGGAGCACTAATGTACCTAGCTAACTGCACGAGGCCAGATATTGCTTTTGCAGTAAACTTGCTAGCTAGACACAGTGCAGCTCCAACCAGAAGACATTGGGCTGGCATTAAAACATTACTCAGGTATCTTCAGGGTACACAGGATCTTGGATTATATTACCCGAAGAATAAAGAATTGAGCTTAATTGGGTATACAGATGCTGGATATCTGTCTGATCCACATAATGCGAAATCCCAAACAGGATTTGTATTTCTTTGTGGTGGTACAGCTATATCTTGGCGGTCTTTCAAACAGACTTTGGTAGCTACATCTACAAACCACTCAGAAATAATCGCATTATATGAAGCCTCACGAGAATGTGTTTGGCTTAGACGAATGGTTAGCCACATCCAGAAGTCATGTGGCATGAGCACCATTATAGACCCCACTATTATCTATGAAGATAATGCCGCTTGTGTCGCACAAATGCAAATGGGCTATGTTAAGAGCAATATCACGAAGCATATTGCTCCTAAATTCTTCTATCCCCATGAGCTCCAAAAGAATGGGGAGATAAAAATATTGAAGGCTAAGTCTTGTGATAATCTTGCAGATTTATTCACAAAATCACTACCTGCCACCAGTTTCCATAAGTATGTCCGAAGCATTGGTATGAGACGACTTAGAGAGATGCAAGGTTCAGGGGGAGTGAATCCCTGAATCAACAGCCCATATGTAAGACCAGAAGACTTACATGATCTTGAAGATCAATATATTGCACTCTTTTTCCCTTAGTGAGTTTTTCCTGAAGTTTTCTCACATAAGGTTTTTAATGAGACAACAAGTGACACAAGCAACGGATGCAATGTACTCTTTTCTCTATCCCTTTTTTCCCACAGGGTTTTTGGGAAGAGTTTTTAATGAGGCATGTGCATACCGTGGTATTCGCCCAAGGGGGAGTGTTACGAAACAATTAGGGTTTGTGGGCAAATACCCAAAATACCCATAGAGTTTTCCATTATAAATAGAGGTGTAATCCCCATTGTAAAGGTGACTCTCAATTGTTAATGAAAAGATATCTCCTGGTATTTCCATATATCTTGTGATTGATTGTTCTTCGCTGGTGATTGGATTCGTTGATTGTATTGCCGTTCGCCAATCCGTATAATTTCACAACAAGTTAAACAGGAAGATGAAATTTTGGTACATACCAAATGGAAAAAAGGTAGTTTGCATTAATGGCATAATACTTGTGCTTGTGCTTGGACACGTAGTATGACCGGTGGCTAGGAGGATGCAATGGTATTTAGGAGACGCTTATTTGGACTAAAAAATAGTTTATAACTGAATTTACATTATAATTGGTTTATTTTGTACTATAACTGATGGTGATTTATTTGATATAATTAAATTTAAAAAAATCTAAAAAAAATAACTTACCTATCACATATAATGCAAATAAGTACGGAAAAAATGGCAACAATGTAAAAAAAGCTAAAAAAAGTAAGAAAAAAAGGAAATTTAATAATAGTGAAAAATAAACTAAAAACTAATGGTCAAGTCAAAATAAATAGAACCTTATAAATCCGTTTAAGGAATAGATTAATTGCGTATCTACAGCTGCTCGTACCAAGAGTTTCATTAATCAAGGCACTCCACTAAACGGGCTTCTTCTTTATGGCTTTCAAAAGTTACTAACTAATTTTTAAATAAAATATTTTTTAAAATAAATCTACAAACTAATTACAGTATACACTATAGCGACTTTATTTATATAGACTAAAATTATATATAAATTTTTATTACTTTATATTTTTTTACGAATAGTTCAAATGTTATAAGACGTAGCCGTACGTTATTAGCCGAGGAAATACTACAGTTGGTAGTGGCATTCTTTGGCATGGACACCTAGGCACTGATCAGTTTAAAGGAAAAAATACTGTTCAACGACAAAAATACTGTAGCAGCGATTAAAACACTGTAGCATTTTTGTCACGTAGTAAATTTTTTTTTATTTTTTGATTTTTTTGCGTTCCGTTTTTTTTCTCATATTCCTTTGCATTGTCCGCACTAGACTAGCAAGCCGTTTTTATTTTTACATTTTTTAAAATTTAATTATACCTAATATGCAACTCAGCTACAGTGTTTTTTCAACCAGCTATAGTATTTTTTCAGCAAAAACTAAAAATCATTACTATTCCAATCACCCCTGGTATGAGCGCCACTTTAACTTTGAGCTTGACACATGGTATGAACACAGCTACAACTACGATCCTTGGCTTTGCGCATCTGGACAATTCGTCCCATGACACGTGGGCTTCGGACGGCGAAATCGCCGAGCGTATATTCCCTACGGTTACTTCGTCGTGCGGCTGCCATGCTCCCGTTACCTGGACTGACGTCAGCGGCGGACCAAGCCGAGCCGTGACTCAGCGTGACTGGCGGGGGGCCCACCTGTGCGCGCCAACCTCCACTACCGCACTGACAGGTGGGCGAATCTCGCACACGGACCCAGAGATCGGTGAGCGCATACATTCTGTGTACACTAGCCGGTGTCCGCGGCATTTATGGTGGCCTGTAGCGACAGTACTGAGAGAGGCGGGCGCGGGTGTAAATAAAGCTCTCGCGCACGCGGCACTTGGCACGCATCGCCAGCCGAGCTTCTTCTGGCCCGCTCGCTCGCCCGCTTCACCACCTCGCCCCGCACCACCACCACCGCAGGCCGCAGCGCACGAACGCGCCGACTCCGACTCCGTGGTGCGCGAATCACTCTTCCCACCCTTCCATTCTCCTCCATACTTCCGATTGGGGCGATGGGTTGGTGGGGATCCATTCGCATGGGTGGGGTTGAGTTGGTCCGGTTCGGGTTCGGGGGCGCGGGATTTTGGGATGGGGGGTGATGCGACGGCGATTTGGGGGGATTCGGTTCTTGATTCGAGGTGCGATTCGGGAGCGGAAGCAGAATGTCTGGGTGATTTCTGGAGAGGAGCCCTTCGATTTGCGCGTGTTCTTGTTTTTCTTGGGCTCTAATTGAGTTTTCCGTACGGTTGTGTAAAACTGCGTGTGCTTGCTCTGTTTTAGTCTCTCTTTCCCCCATTTGATGTTGCCACCATGGTAGTTATAAAGTTATTCTAGCAAGAAATTTGCTAAATAGATAGATGTTGCCACCATATTCGATTTTGCTCGTATGAGTCAACTTGCTCTGTTCTGTGACCTTGGTATAAGGATCCATTAATGGCTGTTTTTCTTTCTGTTCGTTGTTTAAATCCAAGAAGCACTGAGGCAAGAACCTTACTAATGATGGTGGCGAGCTCTTTGTTTGTTTTACCACATAGTGTTCAATTTGCAAATTGGTAGCTGTGCATATTGTCGCTGTATACACAATTTTCCAAGGAAGAGCACCAATTGTTCCTAAAGGAAATGCGCACCAGCTAATTTCCGTGAATCTGTTTGACCACAAAATAAAAGCACTTCTCATTTTGATTTTTCTTGGAGGAACATAGTACTTAGGTCATTTTTGACATATAACACTGCAATATTGCCTGTTAACTAGAGATATCATGTGTTTCTTGTTATAGCTTCTGACTGAAATTGGGATCTTATTCCAGGACAATCATGTGTCCTCCAATTCCTTGGCTAGCATTACTTAGCATCAGCATCAGTAATTCTTGGAGCGATGAGGAACTTGTTCGATTCTTAGCGGAGAGGAAAGCCGGGGACCCCCTGCCACAGAACGTGCTGGTGGGCATGAACTTTTCTCTCATTGATCCACGGGTCTCCCCTGGTTAGTATCCAGTCAATGCCCAATATAATAATTACGTTATGTTTCTGGTGTTCTAGTTACTCATGCATTCTGAATTCATGTTGCTTTTCATCAAGATTATGATTATGTTGTATTTTCGGTCAGATTTTCTTAATCCAGATGTTATAGACCCTGAAGATTGCTCTGATTTGTCCTTTTGAGATGCTATTTTAGTGTAGTGTACTGTATGATTATTGATTGGGGAGTACGAAAATAGTGTTACACAAATCAGCAATATGACAACGATTTTAATCCAAACTGATAACTGGTTGGCAAAGAGGTTAAGGCTGCATGGAATTATGGTTAAGCAGCATAGAACTGATAACTGTTTAGGTTTAAGCAGCATAAAAAAGCTTACTCAAACCCTAAAAAATGTGCTTGAGCCTCTGAAGAAAGCACAAAGAATTTTTGTGTGCACACATGGTCTTAAGCACTGCTGACTGTTGCACATAGTGCTCGGAGATTACAGTTGGATGTTATATGAGATCCTTGGCACTTATTGGCCAGTTTGTCAATGTTACTTGCAACTTGTACACCAACTGCTTGACTGCTTTCACTGAGAGTGTGATTAACTGATTACCCTCTTCCATGTTTAAATAAGTCTGTTTAATGCATTGGTGTCTCGATTGCCTGGAATTTTAGAACTCTGTTGTCCTATTAAAGTATGCAATTCTCCAGTGTCATATTTTGCCAATTAATCCTAAGTTTCAGAGGTGTGTACAATTACTGCATACCAGTGGTATTTGTCTGCCCAATCTATGTCTTCAGTTGCACCAGAGGTGTGTACAATTACTGCATACCAGTGGTAATTGTCTGCCCAATCTATGTCTTCAGTTGCAATCAACCCCCTAAACTATTGTTTAATTCAACCAGACCATGTGGTAAGTTGAGCACTTGAATTCCTTTTCTACATTAAAATGTACACCTTAGTTTCTGTGTTATGTCTATACTGTGTTGGTATATATAGCCAATCTCACATTATAATATATTACTGGATCTCGGATGCATAGTACAGTCTGCTAAAATCATGTTGGAATAACTTTCTTGCATATCGTTACTTATTAATTACTTCAGGGTTACAATTTGTTAGCATGTAGTTTAAGGATTTGAAGGAAAATTTTGTGAGAGCAACTAGAAGTATGATTTTCCCTATTTGACATAGCAGAACTGCAGAAGTCCATGTTTTTTGGCTTATAATCTTTGTTAATTATGATAATAGATTTGCTGGCAAAATATCTGACAAAGATAACTCATCTTGCAGGAAACATATGGTACATGAACTGGTCAGATGACCAGCAGCCCTATGACAATGGTGAAAATGCTATTAGAAATGCGGAAAATGGATACTGGAAGTCTGTGGATGCTCTCAGAATACCCACAAGTACAGCTATTGTGGGTATGAAAATTATTCTGGAGTTTTATGAAGGCCAAGCACCATCTGGTAAGAGAACTGGATGGGTAATGCATGAATATCAGGTAAAACATAATGATGAAGCCAATGTACCACAGGTAGCCCATGGTTTCTCCTAGTCATTTTGTGCATATCCTGTAAGCTTTTCTCCAGGGTTGATGATTGATGGCTTTTGTATTTCTGACAGGACTACAAGTCTTTGTGTACAATATTCTTGCAAAGATACAAACAGTTCAATGCTGAAGATCCACAGATATCACTGAACGCAAATGCTCCTAATGATCGCTTGGAATCTTATCTTCAATATCTTGCTGAAATAGAAGAGCAAAATGCTGCAATGAAGCCCCAGGTTTGCATAGTTTCTTTCTTGTATAAGGCGTCCTTTAGTTAGCAATACTCTGAAACTTGTAGTTTTTCTCATCTGTTTCTCCTCATTTTAGTATAATTTATTGTTTTGAAATCTACATTGGTCTGTCATTTAAAATTCGAAAATACTTCCACAGGTTCCTCTTATAGTAATTCACCTTTTTATTTGAAGTATAAGTTTTTCAGATGTTTGGTTTATCAGGGCATGCTACTGATTCTCTGTCACTGTCTCTCTGTTTTTTCTTGCACTATAAACTTTGATGATATGATCAGATATGGGAGTTTTACTTGTAATCTTGATGAATCTTCAATTTACATATGCCAGATTGTAGCTTCAAACCAGCAGAATTTCTCTTCCAGCAAAGGACAGGATGAACACAAAACTCATAATGCTTCAGATGCCATAGCTTTTCATCGTGCTCTTGCTAATGAGGCCTACATAGAAATGAATGACATGTTAAGATCAGAAGCCTCTGCATCAACTTCAGAATACTCAAGTAGATGGTCTATGATTTCTGAGTACTTTGATTCTGATGCAGTCCTGAGGGAGATTTTGAATGACTGTAACACAACTGATGAAGAGCATAAAGACTGCAAGTTTAGCATAGCTGCACCTACTAAATCGGATCATGTGGTTATCAGTCTGCCAGAACAAGGTAAGATTACCCTTCTCTTGCTTGTTTTGAATTTAAGAAGTAGATACAGATCCTTGTTTGGTTTGTTCTAGAAACTCTGAGAGTGTAACCATATGAAGAATCATTTGGAAACTTGGAACCACGAAACTTTGCTACTTGTAAGTCCCACTGTAATAAACCCCACACAACTAACAAGCCTATGAAACTTTGAACGAAGCTAATTTCACAATTGCAATTAGTTTCATTGTGACAGTTTTTCTCAGGTTGTCGGTTTTATCTTTGCTATTTGTAAATTATTGATTCAGGTGCCTTTTCAGCAGTATTATTATTATTATTATAACAGTAAGGTGTAAATGCAGTCATTTATACTAGTCTAGACAGTTTCAGGAGTAACAGGACCACTTCATTGACTCCTCACCTTCCTCAATTTCTTTTATCCATCTTGTTTGTACCATAGTTTGCTAATAGGTGTTTTAGGCTGAAGTTTGTATCTTTGTACTTGCAGGGTTAGTTCACAACCATGATAACAATGCCACGGTGTCTGGAACTTCACTGGAAAAGTCAGTGCCAGATGGTGAAAGAGATCAACATTCAAATGAGGAGTGTCCGCAGCACAATCCTTCTACATCTTCCTGTTTCCCAAGCAGTCATGTGAAACGAAGCCGTTCAAATAGTTCTAATAGCTCACAGGGCAGCACCAAGTCTCCCCAGAGAGATCGATCTATCCGTAAATTTGGAAAGATAGGACAGAAGTACTGCTGCTTCGGATCATTCTGGTCCAGTGCATAGCATTTCCTCTATTTTGTACAGGATGAAACATAGGGAGGTCAAGTTTTCCTCTTGATCGTTTTAAGCACATGATATTATGCTATGCTGTTGTGACATTGGCTTATTGCGTCAGCAAACTGTAGCCGGATCTTCTGATAGATCATTCAAAGAAGAGAGCAAGTTTTGAAGCAACAGGGAACAACACTTACACACACAGGAAATTTTCCATTTTTTTGTTTTTCATGTAGTGTGAAGAATATCATGACACTGATGATTCTGTCAAATTGAGACGAGTTACTTCATATCATTTTTGATTGATAGTGTCAGTTCTTGATTGATTCTCATTTTTAGTTTAGTGAAATGAGATTAGTTGTGGTTTCTGATTCTCGTCAGGTCCTCCTCTCTTGTACAATTTTGTATGATAGAATTTCACCTTTTAGTATGATAGAATTTCACCCTTTTAGTAAGTAATGCTGATTGACAATACTTCGCTATTCTATGTGCTGATGAAAGCTAGCTTATATGTGGTTCATGCTATGTAATTTGTGAAGCAATTCTGTGTAGCCTGTTGTTGAAAATAACGGATGGCCTGCTTCAACTAGGCATTAGCTTAAACATCTGGCTGTGGCTTTTAATTGAAATTATACTGCAACGGTTGTTAGTTTTCTCTGAGAAATATAAAAAAAGTAAATAAGTTATATTATCACAGACAATGCAAAGTGATAAAGTGATAAGAGAAAAAATAAAAGCTAAAAAAACTAAAAAAAGGTAAAAACCAAAATTAGAAACCAACACGTTCCACGTGTGACTTCTAGTATAAATAAGCTAAAAATAAAAAAAAAATAGAAATCAGATTTCTAGTACAAATAAGTTAAAAGCTAAAAAAACAGAAATTAGACTTCTGGTGTAAATAAGTTAAAAGCAAAAAAACAGAAACCGAAGCCGCTTGGTGTAAATCCTGACAAAGCTCCGAAGCTGGACCCACTCATGCCTTGGGTCCCGGCAAAGCTCAGTTGCAGAGCTGTTGGCACTTTACCTTATGGGGGTGATCGGAATAGCGATGGCTTTTGGTTTTTGGCTGAAAAAACACTGTAGCTGAGTTAGTGAATAGTGTAGTGAATAGTGAAAAAAACTGAAGCTAGAAGCTAAAACTGAAACAATCAGGGCCATAGTCTCCTGATTTTTTTTCTCCCTCGGTTAATCTGCTTTTAGCAGTTAGCACTATGAGCACTTCGCCAGGGAGTCAGTAGTTTTGTAAAATTTCTTCTCCTTTTGTTTATCATGTGGGGGTGCAAAAATTTTTTTTAGGCTAAGGGAGCATTTTATTAGCTTTGAGCAGGACCACAGTCCCCCAACAAAATCTCTCGTAGGAAGCTTGGTGCCTTGAGAAGCCACGGGCACCGCTCCAGAGCACGAGAATCTCGTTTCACAACTACATGCGCAACATTATTACGTCTACCGATAAAACAAAACTTTGGGGCGTTCGTTTTAGCGATAACTTCTGATTTTTTATTGAAATTTTACTGTAACTGATTTTTTTACTGTAACTAATTTGACTTTTTAAGCATAATTAAATTTAAAAAATTACAAAAATAGAAAAAATATGTTAGCCTATCATAGATAATACAAATGAACACGGGAAAAAAATACAAAAAAACCTAAAAATTCTAAGAAATTTCAGAAAAAAGTGAATTACTGAATAGTGAAAAAAAAGTGAATAATCTAGTCAGTTTCAGATCGACGTAGCCTCCGATCTGAAACTGACCAGATTCCGCCACAACTCTACAAGTGATTTATTATCGATCTATCAGTCTCTGGCAATAGATGCATATCATATCATAGGCATCTTGTCAGAATATGGTTGTGCTCACGGTTTAAGGAACCAGCGAAAAACCAACGGGTCCGGTTTTTTTTCTTTCCCGTTCCGGTTTGGGTTTCTAGAACCTTGGTTGCGCTTGCTTATTGCTAGCTCAGCTTGTGAGTCCTAAAACTTTAATGCATGTGTCGTGATCTGCTAGTTTAGCGCTAGAACATCTAGAGTGGAGGGGAAACGACAGACTTACGGTCGCCGATGAACACCATGAGCGAAGACCCGTGCCTACGTGATGCAGGCGTGAGGAAGAGTCGGTGAAGTCGTCCAGAGAGTCGCCGGCGGCGTCCTATAGCAGCGGCGGCGGCGGTCTTCCCATTGCTAGCAGCGCACAGTAGATCGGGTCTCTTTAGGATTGTACGGAGTGGTTTGCTTCTCACGAGTACGACGAGTAGTCTCGTGAGGTACCGGACCCCCTTTTTATATCGCACTGCGCAACGGGGGACCGTAACCAAAGTTAGTTAGGCACCCCCGATCAAGGCGCTGAGAAAGTGGAGGACGTGGGTTTCCCCACATCTCCCTCGTCTTGGCCGTTTGGCCTTCGGTCAAAAGTCCAACATTCTCCCCCTTGATCGTAAGGCTAAACATCATAAGCCCTCTCTCACTAAAAATTCACACCAAAGTAGTGCGTCACAACAATCAATTAAGTATCGCTGGACATCAGTACTTATAGTGTTCCATTCTATCTCGATCGAATAACATAATACTTCTTGGGAGTTGGTTACTTTATTTGGTCCTCTTATTCCAGGATCACAGGCTCTCCAATAAACCCATACCGGCAACATGATCACGAAAAATATTGGGTGGTAAGCCTTTTGTGAGCGAATCTGCGAGCATAAATTTAGTTCCAATATGCTCAACCTTAATTGTTTGATCCTGGACTCTATCTTTCACAACATAATACTTTATGTCAATATGCTTGGCAGCTGCACTCGACTTGTTATTACTCGAATAGAAGATGCGGGTTGATTATCGCAGTACAAAGTGAGTGGTCTAGAAATGCTGTCTACCACTCTTAATCCCGGGATAAAATTCTTTAACCATACAGCCTGCCTGGTAGCCTCATAACATGCCACAAATTCAGCCTGCATTGTCGACGATGCAGTAAGTGTTTGCTTTACACTTTTCCATGAAATTGCTGCTCCTGCGAGGGTGAAAATATAACCTGATGTGGACTTCTTAGTGTCTTTACACCCCGCAAAATCAGCATCAGAATAACCGATAACCTCAAGGTTATCGCATTTTTTATATGTGAGCATGTGACCTTTAGTGCCTTGCATATAGCGTAGGACTTTCTTAACGGCTTTCCAATGGTCCGGTCCTGGATTTGATTGATATCTATCAAACATCCCGGTAACAAAAACTAAATCAGGGCGTGTACATACTTGAGCATACATAATACTTCCGACAGCAGAAGCGTAAGGTATAGCCTTCATCTGATCAGATTCATAGTCATTCTTTGGGCATTGAAATTTTCCAAACTTATCGCCCTTGACAATAGGAGCAGGTGAGGCAGAGTATTTATGCATATTGTATCTCTTTAGTACTCTGTCAATGTATGCCTTTTGTGATAAACCTAATGTTCTTTTGGACCTATCTCGGTGAATTTCAATACCAAGAACATAAGATGCTTCACCGAGATCCTTCATATCAAAATTGGACGAAAGAAATCTTTTAGCTTCCCACAGCATGTCCACACTGCTGCTGGCCAATAATATATCGTCCACATAAAGGATTAAGAAGGTGTAATTACTCCCCCTGAACTTAACATATGTACAATTATCGACATCATTCTTCTTAAAACTAAAATTCCTTATGAATTCATCGAACTTAAGGTACCATTGCCTAGAAGCTTGCTTTAGGCCATATATGGATTTCTTTAACTTGCATCCCAAATGTTCCTCGCTTTCCACAACAAAACATTCCGGTTGTGTCATGTAAACGTCTTCATACAAGTCTCCATTTAGGAATGCAGTCTTAACATCCATTTGGTGCAACTCTAAATCAAAATGTGCTGTGAGCGCCATTATGATTCTAAATGAATCCTTAGTTGAGACAGGGGAAAATATTTCATTATAGTCAATGCATTCTCTTTGTGTAAACCCTTTTGCTACAAGTCTCGCCTTAAACCTTTCGATCTTCCCTTTGGAGTCACGTTTGGTTTTGTAGACCTATTTACAGCCTACTATTTTGGCTCCATTAGGAATTTCTATTAAGTCCCATAGACTTAATTTCATCTTTCATGGCATCTAGCCACTTAGATGAATCCTTACTTTTCATAGCTTCTTTATAAGAGTTAGGATCATCTATTTTCCCAAGATCATCTTCATTCAAGTAAACATCATAATCACTTGGGATAGCAGATCTCTTCACTCGTTCTGATCTCCTGACAGGTACAATAGTAGGCTCATTACGCTGTTCGTTAACTGTCACAGAGGGCTGTGAAAGCTCATCATTAGGCACAGCACTAGTATTTTTAGAGCCCTCAACAGAAGGAGTAACCACAGAATTAACTGGAGACGCAACAGGAGTTGCAACTACAGGATCAACTATGGGCACAACCACTTGGGGTACAACCACTTGGGGCATAGGAAAATCAGTCTGTCGGATTAGCGGTGAAGGAACATAAATCCGCTTCTCCTCAAGATCAATTTTCCTGAGCTCCAAGTCCCCACTGATGCCATCATTTTCCAAAAACACAGCGTGTCTTGTTTCTACAAATTTTGTGGTACGATCTGGACAATAGAATCGGTACCCTTTAGACCTGTCATGGTAGCCAATAAAATAGCAACTCATAGTCTTGGGATCTAATTTCCCAATTTGTGGGTTAAATATTTTAGCTTCAGCTGTACAACCCCACACATGGAGGTAGTTCAAACTTGGTTTTCTCCCAGTCCATAATTCATAGGGTGTTTTAGGCACTGATATACTGGGAACTCGATTGAGTATGTGTGCAGCGGTCTTTAATGCTTCCATCCATAACTTTACTGGCAAAGTGGAGTAGCTCAACATACTTCGAACCATGTCCATAAGTGTGCGGTTTCTTCTTTCCGCTACTCCATTTTGCTGGAGATCACCAGGCATTGAGTACTGGGTGACTATACCATTTTCTTGTAGGAACCTGGCAAAGGGACCAGGAACCTGCCCATAAGTTGCGTGTCGCCCATAATACTCCCCCCGCGATCTGAACGCACTACTTTAATCTTTAGATTGTGCTGATTTTCAACTTCAGCCTTAAATATCTTAAATTTATCAAGTGCTTCCGATCTCTCTGTAATGGGATAGATGTAGCCATAACGTGAGTAATCATCAGTGAACGTAATAAAAGAATTATAACCATCCACTGAAGAATTATAACCATCCACTGATGTCACAGGGAAAGGACCACATATGTCAGTATGGATTAATTCCAAAATCCCTGTGCTTCGAGTAGCACCTTTCTTTATTTGCTTTATATACTTGCCTTTGATACAATCAAGACAATGATCATCCGAATCATTAAAGTCTAAAGGGTGGAGAATTTTATCTTTAATGAGACGTTCAATTCTCCCCCTCGAAATGTGGCCCAAACGACAGTGCCACAATTTCGACGAAACCTCATCAATTCGCTTACGCTTTTTATTGACATCACATACATTCATGGATATAGGAGAATTTTGCAGGGATAATATATAAAGCTTGTCGTGTCGGATGGCATGACCAACATTATAATTATTGAAATAAACAAGACACTGTCTGTGTCCAAAATTACATGAATATCCATCATTATCTAATAATGAGACAGAAATTAAGTTTCTTCTCATCGAGGGAACATAAAGAACATCATTGAGTTTCATTACAAAATCATTATTCAGAACTAAGAAAACTGATCCAATGGCTTTAATTTCAGATTCCATTCCGTTAGCCACTCTTAGGCTTCTTTCCCCTCTGAGATTTTTCAACATATGGAATCCCTGCAAGGAATTCGTAACGTGCATAGTGGCACCTGAATCAATCCACCAAGAATTTATAGGAAAATCAGCATAAAATGCTTCATCAACAAAAGTAATTTCATAAGTAACTTTCTTGGCGAGCCATTTTAGCCATTCAGGACAATTATCTTTGAAATGGTCCTTGGACTGACAAAAATGGCATTCATCATTTTTCTTTTGTCCGTTTGAGCTCCCATGACCGGAAGCGTTTTTAGGCGCTTGAGGACGCTGTGGATGTTGTAGCCTTTTATAAGGAGAGTATGGTTGCTCCTTCTTGCCTTTTCCTTTATAGCCTCATCTATTTCTAAAGGGACCAGCTCTATTTGAGGAGTTGATGTGATTCACAACATCATCACCCCCTTAAGCCTTGAGCCTCTCTTCCTCTTGAGAAACATTGGCGATCAAATCGCTCATTGTCCACTTGTCTTTAATGGTGTTATAATTCACCTTGAAGGCTTCAAATTGTTTAGGAAGAGACATCATAATATAATGGACAACAAAGTCGTCAGAAATTGCCATATCCATTGTCTTAAGTCTGGCAGCAATATTAATTATGGTCATAATGTGCTCACGGACATCTCCAGTACCATTGTACTTAGTGTTCATGAGCCTGTGCATCAGTGTGGTAGCATAAACCTTAGAGGATCCTTTAAAATGATCCTCGATGGAGGACAAGTAGTCCTTCACCCTTTCCTTTTCAGGGATTGCTCTCCTAATAGCCTCACTGATGGAGTTTTTCATGACAGCAAGTGAAACGCGATTAGACCGCTCCTACTTTTCAGCATTAATTTTGTACTCCTTCATTTTGTCATCAAATTTGTCATCTCCTTCATTAGGAACGACAGGCTCATCAAACCTAAACGCATAGTCCAGGTCCAAGAGCTGAAAAGTCGTCATAAGTGTAAACTTTCATTTCAGGAAGTTGCTGCCATTAAGTGGCTCAATTGCATTAACCTGAGCCGAAACAGAAGCAGCTGAAAAAATTTAAAAAGAAATTTTACATTAGGAAAATACATAATTGATTCGCATGAAAATTAATCTTACGTTGGTATGATTAACAACATTCTCATAATAATTTTTCGTATCACCGTTGGGCAGAAGATGAAAAATTTAACATAATTTAGTGCATGCGATTACAATTGACGTTGGTCAAAGAGTAATAGCATGACCAAAACAAAATATATCAAGAATAAACATAATCGATAACATGCTATTACTATTAACGTTGGTCCAAAAGTAATAGCATATACCCCTCTAATTGAATTTCTCGTTGGTTCCATTCAATTAGGGGAGGACATCACGCAGCGGAAATGATATCATAAAAGATTCAGCAACTTAAAGACATTATTCAGTAATATATTGCATGAGAGACATCAAATAACAATTAATTAAGGAACATGAGTCATATCATAATACATGAAATATATACTGAAAATAAAACGTAACAACGTAAGAATATACATCATAAAATTGATTTCATGTATATAGATATACACACACACACACCTAAATATATGCATGAAATATGTATGTAAGAATGCCCAAAGAATGTGTACTGCCTTGGACTTATTTACCTTAATATACATGATTTCCGAAAAGGTAAGGGGTGCTTTTGAATATTGCAAATCCAATCCATACCCACTTGACCAGTCAAACAAAAAAATTTCTCCAAGAAAAAAGCTCCACCACTCAAACTTCCCCTTGTTTTGCGGATCTGCACAGAGGAGGCATGCAGGGGCCGGCTTTCTCGGCGCAGCAGAGCGCGCAGCAGCAAGGGGCGGGCGGGGTGTCGGCCGGCGAGGAGCGCCAGGCGGCGGGCTCGCAGCGGGCGCGGAGGCGCGGGCGTGAGCGGCGAGCAGCCAGCGCAGCCGCGCGCAGCGCAGCGCGCGCAGCGCCTGGCGGGCGGCAAAAGCGCGCGGCGCGCGAGGAGCGGCCGCCAAGTGATCGGCCAGCCAGTGGGGCGCGCCGGCGGGCGTGTGCGGGGATGGCTGCGCGAGCTGGCGGCGCGGCAGCAGCGAGGCGCGGGGCTCGTCGGCCGCAGGAGCGCGGGCCGGCCAGTGAGGCGGGCTCGCGCAGCAAGGCGGGCTGCGCCGGCGGGCTCGAGCAAGCGCGCAGGAGGCGGCGCCAGGCGCAGGCGGTGCCGGCGGCTCCAGCAAGGAGCGTGGCGCCGAGGGGCGTGCGTGCCGGGCGGCGGCCAGCAACAGTGGCGGCCGGCCCTAAGGCCTGTAAGCATTTTTTTTGCTTGCCCCGATCTGGTTTTCTCGGGTGATTTGATTTGGGATTTTTCAACAAGATTTGCCAAATCTCCTCCTTCTAAAATTCTATGCATTCATCAGTAGACCAGAGTTTTACAAAACTAGCAATTGGCTCTGATACCAAATGTGAGTCCTAAAACTTTAATGCATGTGTCGTGATCTGCTAGTTTAGCGCTAAAACATCTAGAGTGGAGGGGAAACGACAGACTTACGGTCGCCGATGAACGCCATGAGCGAAGACCCGTGCCTGTGTGATGCAGGCGTGAGGAAGAGTCCGTGCAGTCATCCAGAGAGTCGCCGACGGCGTCCTGTAGCGGCGGCGGCGGCAGTCTTCCCGTTGCTAGCAGCGCGTAGTAAATCGGGTCTCTTTAGGATTGTATGGAGTGGTTTGCTTCTCACGAGTACGACGAGTAGTCTCATGAGATACCGGACCCCCCCTTTTTATATCGCGCTGCGCAACGAGTGACCGTAACCAAAGTTAGTTAGGCACCGCCGATCAGGGCGCTGAGAAAGTGGAGGACGTGGGTTTCCCCACCTCTCCCTTATTTCGGCCGTTTGGCCTTAGATCAAAAGTTCAACACAGCGATGTCCAGTATATTTTTTTAGGCGTAACCCATCTTAGTGAGCCATTATGCGCGGAGTTCTTTCTATTCTGCTGCGTATTTGCTCATTCGGTGCCCCATGTTATCACTTTATCAGGGAGTGAGATCTGATGGTTGCACGCACAAGAGATTCTTGTTGTTTCGCAGCCATACTTGCATGTTCGGTTCCAGTTGAATTGCTAAATAGCATCTAGAACGATTTCACAAAAACACTGCATAGTTCAAAAAAATTTCAACAGGACGTGCAGTACACGTGACGGATATCGGTGATGTATCGTGTGCTTGAGAAAACCTGTTGGATCAAGTGCCTGTGATATCGTCATAAGTTGTTGCTTCGTCCATCGTCTATGACACGTCCAGTACACATTTATTTAAGCATGTGTTGCTAACCATGTTGGGTACTAGGGGGTGTGTGTTTAGAATGGTATTGATTTATTATTTTTTTATTATATATAGTTTATTTTTTATTGTAATTGAGTTAGTTTATTTAGTATAATTAAATTTAAAAATAAAAAATATGTTAGTCCATCACGGATAATGCAAATGAATATAAAAAAATAAAAAAAAGATGAAATTAATAAATAGTAAAAAAAGCTGAAGCTAGAAATTAAATTGAGAGATGCCTTAGAAAAACAAGAACATGTAGGAGGATCTACGCATCTTTTTAAAATAAGGTAGCCAGTGCAGTCTTCCGGCTCCAGAATAACACATCAGCAAACTCAAATGATTCCATGGCTAAGGGACAAACATTATGCAACAACAGGATGTCATGAGCTTAATGTACTAGCTACATCTATCACAAAACGCACTCAGCATCTGGAACAAAGCTGTAGATCGTTATAGGGATGCAGTAGTCTCAAGAGGAACGCAAATAACACAAGTGCAGAGATTCCGAAGTGCTATTAGGAGTTTGGGTCTACCAATGTTTCAGACATATCAGAGTTATGTAACTCTTAAATTTTATATGACTAAGGAGACGTCATAAGCTATGAACCCACAAAACATAAGAATCTGCTGCATGGAATCTCTGTATCTCACAGAGCATTCAGTTGATGGCTGCTATCAGCCACTGGAGCCAATTGATTCCTCCTAACTGCACTGACGCCACAACTGAACTAACTGCTGGGTTTCTGAAATCGACAACCACATGGATATTGTGTCACAAATTTACAAATACAACTGTGTGTGTTGGTTCCTCCCATGGCGTTCCCAAACCGACCAAAGCTTGCCAAAGCAAATTGTCCTGAGTTTGGCAACACTACCAAAAAAAAAAGCTTATGGTATGATGACATGCACAGTAGAAAGCATGTTATGCTGATATCAAACCGCGGGTGTGTCTAGTTATTACTTAGATATTTTCTTCTAAATAATCATCCAAATTTGTAAACATTGCATTTAAGATCAAACGGCTCTTATCATTTCCCCCTTTTTTAGGAGGGAATTCGCACGAATCTTCGTGCACATCTAAATGTCAGAAATTTAGATAATTATTTGGAAGAAAATATTCGGGTGATGTTTATCAACATCCAACCGCTGAATTTTGAACAAGATCGAAACAGACATAACATAGACTATTGGTGTACCTCATAAATAAGAGAATCTATTTGTAAATTCAGTCAAAGTAGAGTTAGAACGACCTATGAAATATGTGCATAAAATTTCTTCATAACACCAAACAGAGTTTTAACCATGAAGCAAATAAATAGCTGACATCAATTTCACTTGCTCCAAAATTTCCACAAAGTGCACCACATATATACATCACATCAACAAAATTCACAACAAACGTAAGTGGAATCACAACCATCTCTGAACAATAGTACCTTGCAATCTTGCATTCTTCTCCTTAAGTTTCAGTTAGGATGATGGATGATCCTCTGCAGCACGACGGTCCTGGCGCGGCGGATGTCCCGGCTACACCGGTCCGCCTGCTCCCCCAGGTCATCCACGCTCTTCATGAACACCTCCAGCTTCTTGTTCACCTCTTCGATCCCAAGCCTCACCGCCTCCTCGTCGTGCTCCGCAAACTCCACGCAGTCCACCATGGAGCTGATCTGGACCTCAAGCCGGTCGACCAGCACCCGGATGCTGTCCAGGTCCTCGATGGCGATGAAGGTGCCGACCTGCATTGCGCTCACCACCTCCTTGTGCCCCTGGAGCGCGTCCTGGTACTGCTTCAGCAGCGAGTCGATCCACTTCCCCACGGATCCCACCGGCATGGAGGCCGCGGCGGCCAGTGCCGCCGCGACGGGC
Source organism: Melocanna baccifera (assembly GCA_036346265.1). Lineage (NCBI taxonomy): Eukaryota > Viridiplantae > Streptophyta > Magnoliopsida > Poales > Poaceae > Melocanna > Melocanna baccifera. The sequence goes on along the minus strand of CM070705.1, from coordinate 8,961,714 downwards.
GGTGCGGCGATGGCCGCGGCCACCACCGAGCAGATGAGCAGCGCGGCGAACGTGGTGACGAAGACGATGCCGGACACGCGGCGCCAGGCGCGGACCGACCGGAGGCGCCGGTCCAGCCGGCGCTTCCGCTGCCGGAGCTTGTCCAGCATGGCCAGCTGCTGGCGGTACACGGCCTGGAACGCGGCGAAGAACTCGCCCGTGAACGGCTCGCCGGCCGCCTTGAACTGCCGCAGCTCGCCGAGCGTGCGCGCGTACCGGTCTGCCGCGGCTGCGAGGGGTTCTTGGACGTCGCCGACGCCGGCGCCGGCGTCGTGGTGGTGGAGGCGCTGGAGCGCGAGGTGGAGGATGAGCTGGGAGTCGCGGGCGCGGTGGAGTGACTTGTCGAGCGCGGCGAGGAAATCGAGGGTGTGGAGGCTGCCGTCGAAGTAGTCCTCGACGAGGTCAAACAGGTCGGGGCTCCGCCACACGTCGCGCTTGCAGGCGAGCACGACGCGGACCACCTCCTGGTTCATGTCGAGCAGGCAGCCGGTGACCTCGCGAAGGGAACCCAGCGACAGCGACCGCACCTCCACCCCGGACGCCACAGCTGAGATGGCGCGGCTCGCGCGCCGCCGCAGCGCCGTGTCGAAGGTCCGCAGCTCCGGGTCCGCGCAGCACGCCGCCTCGTACGACCCCGGCTCCTCCTTCTCTACCTCCCCATCCTCCACCGCCACCGCTGCCTCGGCGCTCGCCAGCCGCCGCGATCTCACAATGCCGCCGCCGCCGTGACGATTCCCCATTTTCGGCGAAACCAAGAAACAGGAACAAGCGCTGAATCCACCTAGAAATAAAGAAACGGAGCTTCCAGTTCAATCAAGAACTGCGCGGAACCGCAATCTCCTCACGAATTGCAGGAGGATTTCACCACAAAGATGTGGGATTGTATACTTGTGGTCTTGTGGAGTGTGGAAGTGTGTCAAGATGTGCCATTTATACTTGCCGGGGGGAGGTGATGTGGTGGTGGATGGCTTGTACGCATTAGGAAGGAAAGAGCTGGGAAGGTGGGCGGCAATGGCGACGCGAGGAAGTAACAGAAGGAATGCTTGTGTGCTCTGCTCTCCTCTCCTCTCCCCGGAGGGGAGAGACCTACGTGTGTGTGTGTGTATGAAACCGTGAATGTGTGCCCCTGCTTGTTTCTCTCTCCTCTAGCAGGAGGGAAAGAGCTGACCAACGGACCGGGCCGGTCGGCACAACACGGGTTCAGAGCAGACATGACTTATTTAGGATGGATAATAAATAGATTATACCGTGCTGACTCCCGAGCTAAGGACTAGATTCAGACACGATCCGTTTAGCTCAAAAAAAGAATAAAGAATTCAAAAAATTATAGAGAAAATATAAAAAATTAAGGAAAAATTATAGAAAATTATAGAAATTTTGTAGAAAATTATATAAAAAATTACAGAAAACTTTTTTTACCAGGCTGTACCGTGCCGACCTGGCACGGCCCGCGACCTAAACGGGTCATGCCATGCCAACTGCTCAACCTAGGCACGGCCCATTGTCTAAACCGGTCGTGCCATGCTCGGGCTAGGCCTGCAGTGACGGACCTCGGGTCGGCTCGCAACAGCATGGCCCATTTGGACAGCTCTAAGGAGAAAGACTGGGAGTGGAAGGAGAGAGAGAAGCTTGTAGTGCAGGGTCGACGGTTTTGTCCCTACTGTCAAAATGTTTTTTAAATAATTTAATTTTTATTCTGAATTACAGTAATATATCTATCTTTTTTACAGTAATAACCGTCTGTCGCTCCACGGTTAGACAATATAGATTAGTCATCCAACTATTGAGCGACACATGGCCAAATCACCCAACGGTTGGGCGACTAGCCCATGTTGCCCAACCGTGGAGCGACTTGACCTTCTACTCGCTCAATCGTTGGGTGAATAGTATTTGTCGCTCAACGGTGAAGCGACTATTGCTTTCATTTTACTTTAACCCGACCCCTTTATAGTCTCTCTCACCATTTCTCTCGGAAGAGAACGAGAGGAGCTTGAGAGAGGAGAAAAAAGAGGGGGACAAGAGGGGAAGTGACGAAATGGAGAAGGTCGCAAGAGTAGAAGTAGAGAAGCTCGGGAGAGGGAGAGGGAGAGAAGGTCACAAGAGAGGGAGAAGCAGAGGAGCTCGAGAAAGGGAGTGAAGGAGAGGAGAGGAACTCGAGAGAAGGAGAGAACAAGAGGAAAGGAGCTCATGAGGTAAAAGATGAAGACAAAAGAAGCTCGTTGATTAGGAGAAAAGGTCTTCGCATGAAGGTAATAGTCTCATTCGTTCTTATTCTCAACCGAATGTAGGCAACATGTTGCTACTTATTGGTTTAGCATGTATTTAGTGAATGCATATTGACAAATGGTAATATTTACAGTGAGAAATCAGTCATGTCCGAACCCACAAGATTAAAATTGCATTACGGTGTTGGTACCATTCGTGAAGGTCCATATGGTGTTTGATCTGAGTGGTTTTTCACAAATCAGTTTGGTACACCTGGACGTGGAGAATGCTCTAATGAGAGATTTTATGCACTAGCTCGCATGTAGCTTCTCCTTGAACTCTAAGGTATGTAGTGTCGTCCTACATAAGCTTTGTAATTGGTTTGCCATACACATTCGTGGGAGTTGAGGAAACTGATGTGCATAGTTGTATGGAAGGGATATGTGGAAGGTTACCAGCGATGTGGATACGAGTGTGTGCTACTCGTGCAAGTATATTTGAAGGGAGTCGCAGGAGACCCTATCGACGGCTATCATTCGGATGGAGCAGCTCGGGTGCATAGTGTGTGGTTTATCAAGAGGACGTAGTAGGCAATGTTGCGGAGGCAGAACCGAAATATCGCACACCACAGGCGGATGCAGATGTTACTAAGGCAGATCAGGAAGATCGAACAACGCAAGCTGAGCCTACTGGACAAGAGGATGTAGGGGAGTATGTCGATAGCATAGTGCGTTAGATAGAGATCGATGACAAGCTTTAGAAGATGATGGCAATGACTCTTCTGATAAGGACGAAAATCCCATGCCGCAGGAATAGAAAGAGTGAATGTTGAGAGTCTTTCTATGCACAACGACCATGAATCACCGTGGGAGTACAATGGAATGGAGGTTTGACTTCATGCAATGTTTATTGACAAGAGATCGTTGCAGGATGCTATTAAGATGTGAGCCTTGTCCATGCAGTAGACATTTTGGGTTCTAAAATTCGCCAGGAGCAGTACACTGTGGTCTACGAGAAGGATGGTTGTCCTTGGCATGTGCACGTACGCAGACCCAAGTATGTGACTCACTGAGTTGTCTCCAAGGTAGAGCCGTACTCCTATGTGCTTAATAGTGTTTTACTGAAGTATCACAACCTCTCATATACGGAGAGATAGTGAAGAAGAAGGACCTAAAGGCCACGCACATTATGGTGGTTATCGAGCAAAAATTCGAGTACAAGATTAGCTATACGAAGACATGGCGTGCGAAGTAGAAGGCTTTAGAAAGGAGGTTTGGTTCTTTCGAGGCGGCTTACAACAACATTCCTCGTATGCTTCAGGTGCTGCGGGATAAGAACATAGACACATACATTGCTGTGAAAAATGAGCCATCCAGAAGACCACCAGGTTTCATGATTTTGCAGAGGACTTTCTTAGCCTTTGCTGGTTGCATCGATGCTTTCAAACACATATTATCTATGATCTCAGTCAACAGGATGTTTCTAAATGGAAAATACAAGGGGTAGTCCTAACAGCAATTGACGTTGATGGCAACAATTAGATTATGCCCTTGGCCATTGCATTCATCTAAAGTGAAAATTTCAACAGTTGGTTGTGGTTTCTTTGACATCTAAAGGAGGAAGTAGTTGGGACATGTCCTGATATCTGTATAATCCATGATCGCCACCCCAGGATGATGAAGGCCATAAGAAAACTTCAGTAAGACCCGAAGAAGTCGTTCTCTTGGGCAGACATGAGGAACAGATGATGCATTCGCCATATAGGAGCTAACATCTTCAAGCAGTCCCCATAGCAACCATTGATTAAGTTGTTTAAGAGACTGGCTATGCAGAACCATCAGCGTAAATTCGATGCGCTGTAGGAGATGTTGGAAGAGCACACCGGGAAGCATGTCGTCAAGAGGAAGGAGTATCTGCCCATTCCTAAGGTGGCGCAACCTGAACCTCCCACACCATTGCTGGAGCTTGACCTTCCCGATGTGACGAGGAGGACTTTGAGGAACATCAAGTGATTCTCCCATTGGATTAAGACTGAATCATTGGAGAGTAGTCCTTGTTGCATGACACAAACGGTGCAACGTATGGCACAATAACCACTAACCATATAAAGGTGTACAACTGGGTTCTTAGGGGCATCCATTCTTAGCCCCTCGTTGCCATCGTGGTAGGCATTCTGCAAGGTACAATTGGATATTTTAGGAAAAGGCATACAAATGCAGCACTTTATATAGCCAACCCACATACACTGTACTACTTGAAGATTACAACATGGATGCAAGTCAAGACTGAGAAGGGTCAGTCACACATGATCTTCGTGATAGGCAATACAGAGCATCATTTCAACATGCTCCTTTAGGACAGAGCCGGATTCGGGACGCTCGCTTTCTTGTTACCCATGAGGTGTGCCTTAGAGATTATATGAACGAACCTAGCTACATATGTAACAAGCCAAAGTTCATTCACAAGTCATGCTCTCATGTCCTCACCACATGTGGGACTATCAACATAGACTCATCGAACTTCATGTCAGAGTACTTCATGAAGGAGAGAGTGTTGTAGGCATAGTGCGGCGAGCTAAAAGGCTTTAGGGTTGTGGGCAACTTTGCCACGTGAGATATTGCACAAAGGGCTTAGATTCCAGATCTTGACCTATTGAAGGGTAGGAAGAGCCGTCGATAGAGTTGTCACATTAGGAATGGTATGGACGAAGGGAAAGTTGGAGTAGCGGGTAGACATTGCGGCCGCTGTAGCTAGGAAGACCATACTGTGAGAAGTTAAGGCACTTACCGACAAGTAGGAACACCGGCATAAAGTGCAGCACCACTTATTGTTGTGTGTGCAGTGGTATTAAGATTAGGAATGCTATTATGTTGTAACTTCATTTGCAAACTTTAACTTTATTTGTAGTGTCAATCCATCATCATAACAATACAGGGGAAGTGCCTGAGGAATAGCTCCCTTTTGTAACTTGAACTCTCCACTCCTTTGCTGCCAAATGGTCACTTCTTTGGTGCTAGCAAGCAGGCATTTTGCGAGGGCAAAATGGTATTTTTGTATCCCTAATAGAAGATACACAATAATGATCAGTACGAGTGACTATAGATAGTTAAAGTTACAGTAAATCCAGAGGGGTAGCTTTTGCGTGGTGTCTTGACCCAACTAAATGAGACAAACTTGCGCAGTGACAATACCAAACGAGATAACCTTGCACAGTGACAAGACCAAACAAGATAGGCTTGCACAATGATAAGACCAAATAGGTAGCTTTATCTAGTGAGCATTCATCGCAAACCCGCCTGTGGGGGAGACGTCCCCCTCTGCTAGTGTAGGGAGGCATTCAAGTTCTTCAAGCCTAAGGAATGATTGAACTTAGGCATGTGTTACTAAGGTTGCGGTAATTATGTTTGGGACTATCCCGATAAGCGTTGCAACATGGCCCACTACCGGCAACCAGTAAAGACGGGTTATAGTACATTCCCCTACCAAATCTCTTCTATGACATGCACTAACAAACTCTCCCATCTTTTCATAGTCTCCAGATCTGCTATGCATCTACTGCAAATAGATCAACCAGGAGATCCACCCACATGACCAGTTGACTCTAGACTGCGAGGAATGGGATGCCCAGACGTCACGCGAGAGGATGGAGAAGCGATGGCTCAACAAAGATCAAAACGAGCGTATCCAGTAGGAGACGCAAGCTTGTCTGGAGGCATGCAGGCGTAGTGAGCGTGAGGCTTATGAGGAGCGTCGTGAGAGAAAGCGCAAACTAGGTGTCAAGGCTAGGGCTGTTGGCAAGGACTACAATGCCAACCTTAGGAGGAAGGGCAAATGGCCACGTTCCATGCAGTAGTTCGACTCTCTTCGTCCATATGTCCCATGTATTTCTAATTTGCTAAAGGCATGCGTGTACCATCCTTAGTTCGTTAACCTGCATGCCATATAACCCTCTTGTCAGATTAACTATTGTATTGTTTTCATTACACCATTTATCCAAAGTTCTCCTCCGTGTATGAATTTCTTGTTGCATCACAATATCACTTATCTTCCTACTTACGAATCATTGCCACCTCAATCGTGCTTACACAATTCTTCAGAATTTTATCGCAACTACAATAACATACGACGATCACAAAATGTAATTGCAAGTCTAACAGATTTCGTACCCTTGAGAATCTACCAAAATCACAAACAGACCAACCTATATTGTCTGTCTTTTATTTTCAAAAAAATAACAACCTGCAAACAAAATTTGCTAAATTTATTACCTACAAAAATTGCCATTTACTTCCCCACAATTTTTTCATTTGATTAATGAAATAAAAATATTATTATTTTAAATCGTCCAACTGTTGAACGATTAGGGCTAAATCGCTAACGAAATTGAGTGACTAGGGCTTGGTCGCTCCATGGTTGGGCGACATGGGCTAGTTGCCTAGCCGTTGGTCGACTTAGTCACGTGTCGCCCAACGGTTGAGCGACTAGTCCATGTCGCTCAACCGTGAAGCAATAAATAATTATCACTATAAAAGAAAGATAGACATATTACTATAATTCAATATTAGATTATTTAAAAAAATTCTATCCCGTCCCATGCTTGGTCGGGAAAAGCACCAGGTCGGCACTGCATGGCAGCCATATCAATGGAAAAAAGATTAAAATTGAGTGACATAATGTCATAATTGCATACGACGTAAAATATCATGGAATGCATGAGATTAAGAGGGTGTTTAGAATAACGATGGTTTATAACTTTTTTCATTATAGCTAACTTATTTTTTACTATAGTTAAGGTAACTTATTTGACGTAATTAAATTTAAAAAATTTTAAAAATAGAAAAATAGATTAGCCCATTATGGACAAAGCAAAGGAATACAGAAAAAAAAAGAAAAGACAAAAAAGCCCAAAAGAAACAAAAAAATCAAAAAAATGAAATTAAAGAATAGTGAAAAAAGCAGAAGCTAAAAGCCATCGCTAACTTAAGCGGAGCCTAAGCGTTTACGTAATGTGTACGGATAATAAGTGGTACGTGGACTTGCTTGTAACAAAACAAAAAGAATTTGTCCTATTTAGGGTTTCTTATATGTATATTTTATTATAAGTTATCAATACACATAGCTAATTCATGAGAAAAAACTGCCGGCCTTAGACATTGTGAATGATTCAATGTGAAGCATTCAGTTACTGTTGGTATGAGGCTGGATCATCTCAGGGAAAAAGTTCAGGTCTGTTTGTATTGGTTGTGGCTGGTGTTTCTTTTTTTGTTGTGGTTGATAACTTTAGCTGAAAATAAATAGTAGTGTCTGAAAAAAGTGTCTTTTATAAAGAGCGGGAGAGTGATAGGGAAAGTGAGAGAGATGCGTGCGCGAGATAGGAGCGAGAGGAGTGGGGTATATGATACGTCCATAACCTCCTGTTTTATTCCTAGAGCGAGACATAAATGAGAGGAGTAAGAAACCGAATATTCATATTGACTTCTAACTTCTCTTATAGAAACCAATATAAATAAATCCTTAGTAATAGAAATGGAGGAAACTCAAATGTATGCATGAAAGAGGGAGGTCAGAGGTGTGCAACTCCTCGTGGTCATGGCAACAAAACATAAACTTGTAAGACACAAATAAAAAAATTTACGTGTAGCAATGTTAGCTCCATTTACATCTATCTGCAGAAATTTGCTGTGGGAACTGTTCGTAATCTCTACAATATGAATATTACCACGCCTAGATCGACCTAGTTCACTTGCAGTACTAATTATCACAACATTCATGGTAATTGTGATTTTGCCTATCGGTGTAGTTTAACTGCTCATCAAATTCCACATGACCGATTAATTGGCATTTTAATAGTATTTACATTAGGATCAATGTAGGGCTAGCTTGCAAGTAGCACAGTTTTGTAAGCAACAGAGTCAAAGCTGTGCAAGATCAAACAATCTCATTAAGCTAAATATACCCTAAACACTTCAGAATATAAGTAGATGAGCACCAAAATGCCAAGAAAAAGGGAAAACAAAACCATCGCATCGATGCTTGTGGAAGGGGGCAAAAGATAGTAACCCAAAGCAATGCATGTTTTGCAAGCATTGTATTCCACCCTAGCTAGCTAGCTGTCTGCTTTGAACACACACTATTGCTTGTGGAGCAATGCCACAGGCTCACAGCTGTGGCACTGTGATGCCACAAACAAAAAGGGAAAGGTTGTGTGTACCTCTTTCCTTTTGTCCAAGGATGATGGACCCATATGTTGGTACTACTTGTTGTCACTGTCTAGATGGTCAATTAGGACAAATAATTATGCAAAAGCTGTGACAGAGTTGTGTTGTCCCTTTCTGAATTGATAGAAGCTAGTTCCTTCAGGACTGTCTTGAGTGGAGAGGGCTCCATATCTTGTTTTGGTGTATGTATGATGCCAATCATAGTTCATAACAGTATGCGCCTTGAAATGTGAAAACACGGAGAAGAGTTTAGCACTTTGACATCGTGTTTGCCCATTTTCTTTTTTTTTCAGTCTAAATTTGCAAGAGCTGCAATTCGTTATAAAAGACCATCTTATGAAGAGAAAAATACTGTATTGTATTCCCGCTCCTTCGCTAGCCCAAGCAATTGCCGAGCAAGCCTAGTGTTTGGTAAAGCTCAAAAATCTTACTTTGCCTTTTGGTAACGGGCAGGTGTCCAGGCCCTAACAGACCCAGAACCTTTAGTAGAGTACTATTGGTCTCGTTCTTTTGTTTTGTTTTTTTTTACTTTTAGTTTCTCCGAAAATCAAAATAAATTTGACGGTTTATTGAAACGAATTTTTCAAATAGTTTTTTAAGTTTAAAGCTGTGTGTGTCATCTATGTCTACATCTTTACCATCTACTGTAGTATCGAAAGGTGTAGACAAAAATCATCAGTTACAGCAAAAAAAAAAATAGATACATTGTCTCCAAGCTGCTATTTTTCTTTTTGCTTGCTTGGCATTTTTTTTTTTTGCCTACTTTTGTGTTCATGTCTTAACAGGCCACAATTCTTTCGTTTGTCACGTGTAGCATATTTTTACCTATTGAAGTGGCTTGTGTAAACATCTTGTTCTGTGTGCAGGGGTGGATCTAGCTAGAGGTTTCATCAGGTTTTAGCCTACCCCCGCTAGACGTAGCCCCCTCCACCGACCCTTGTCGTCCCGACGATTGGGCAGCCAGCCATGCCTCTTGCCTCTAGGAAGAAGAAGACTAGAAGAGAATATGGGCCTTTTTTAGGTAGTCGACTCACAACCACCAGTCCACAAAACCCACAACCGCTTAGTAGCAAATAGCAACTTACATCCATAAATGACATATCCAGATGCAAAATTGAAGAGGATCGAGTGGAAGCAAAGTGTTTGCACCTGGGTTGAGGTCCTGAGAGTGAACGGCGTTCGGTGGTGCGAGGAGGCACGGCCGTGCGGGAAGCCAAGGCGACGCATGGCAGCTAGTCTGGCCAACGGCTAAGGCGGCTGTAATATCCTGATTTTCAGAGTTTATTTAAAGTTTTTAAAATAAAATTTACCATTTGGATTTTCTGGATTTAATACAAGCTTACTATAAATTTTTATTAATTAAAAAGATTTAATATAAATCAAATAAATATTAACATTTGCTAAAAATAATTTATTTAGGTTCCTTGTGTCTCAAGGAATTCTCTATGTTTTTTCTGGATTTATTTGCTATTTTTTGGATTTATTTGCTATTTTCTAGATCTTAATTTATTTTCTTTGAATTTCTGAAATTGGGAATCCCTAAATACTTCACGCACCGTTCGGACCAGTTCGATCGGCCGCCGCCACATGTCAGCCATCCATCGCACCTCGCACCCCCGAGCTGTCCGATCGGCCATCTCATTTGGTCGGTCTGAACGTGCCAGGCATTGTTCATCTGTGCTTTATGCCTCAGTCGTCCGATCCTTAGCCAGCACCACATGTTCGCAATCCACCGTCCTGGCTACTGCTCATCTCCTTCCTGCAGACGTCGCCATGCTTGTCTCGGCTACGCCCCGGCATTCGTGTCCAAGTCGGTCTCTTCCGCTGCCATCTCCGAGTCAAACACGCCGCTGTACCCAACCCCGCCTCCTCAATGTTTGTGCCATAAATAGCGGCCATGCCCTCGTTGTTCGCACCCTGCCGCTGAACTCACCCATGTACCTTCAACGTCTGCGCCGACCGCCGTCACCCTTGTTCTCTCTATTGCCACCAACGGCAAGCCATACTTCGTCGCCGCTGTCTCAGCTTCGCCTGACCTACCGCTGGTGAGTCCCAAGTCCACCACAGCTATCTAACCACCAAAGCCATTCGACCACGTCCATAACCAGCCGATCTATGACCATGTGCACATCTACAACCACACAACAACTTTCGACCACATAGCATCTTCGACCACGCCTACGACCACCGAACGACGTGTGTCATCGCCGTTCAAACCATCTGAACATCCTCATCCCTATGGACTGTTCGATCGTATTTGAACCGTCCGATCATCGTCACCTCTTCAGCCAGTCTGATCGTCCCTGGTCGTCCTATCGTCGTTGGACCGTCTGATCGTTCCCTTTGGCCTAATCCGATCGTCCTCGACTGAGTTAGCAGTCATGTCAGTCACCATCTCAGCAGCCACACAAGCCTAATCCTACGTGGTTGCCACGTGTTGTACCATGTAGATACCATGTCAGCCAATCAAACCATCCCGGTGCCACGTCAGTATGCCACATCAGCACTAGCTGCCACGTCAGCAACCAAGTCGCACTATTTACTATTCCATGAGCTGAGTCTATCATAGACCCACTATTCCATGCACTGAGTCCACAACACAGTAGAATTTTTGATTTTTCAGTATTTTTCTTTAGATTTAATATTCCAAGAGCTCGTTCTTTTCCGTCCTAGCTCCGATTGGCCCTGTTCTTTTTTTCTAAATTTATCTAAAATCAAGTTATATCTTTTGGTTCAGATTTTAAAGTTTTTGGAGTTTATTTAAATTTTATTTAATTTTTAATTTTATGGTTTATTCATTTTCTCTCTTGTTAGATCACGTCTTCGAAGAAGTGGAAGCATAACCAGAAGATCAATAATTCATAACTAAGTAAGACTAAGATATGTCATGTCTTTTAATAATGTTGAACCTAGTTTTTAAATCTATTATTTATTTATTATATTTTAAATTATCATGTATTGCTATTTTATTACAAATCCTTGTACCTAGTATTTATTATCCTAGTTGATTAATTCCTCATTTAACAATTTGAATGCCATGATACCATTATGACCATATGATGGGTATTTATTTAGTGATGTAATACTAGTCGTATTTATAGTCTCGTTGGGATCATCATCATATGAGAACAAATATTTAATTTGACTTTAATGAGATATTGAATTGTGGTTGGTGTCACAGTTATAAAATTTATGTGTTATGACCAGAGACGGACCCACAGGGTATGCCGGGTGGGCCACGGCATACCCTGGGGTCCACGGAAGTTCCCAGCTCACTTCGTCCTCGTCCGGCGCCTGCTGACGGTTCGCTTGCCCGTTGGGCCGACGGCAATGCGACGTCCGGGAGGGGAGGGGGAGCTGGCCGGTGGGCGGTTGGCGCGGTGTGCGGGGGGTTGGTGTACTACCACTACGCGGTGCGGTGGGCGAGCGTGGTGTCCCTCGCCGCTGACGTGCTGCTCGTCCTCCTCTGCTCCCTCTCCATCCTCGGTCTCTTCTTCCGCCACCTTCACATCTCGTAAGCACCCTTCTTCACCCACAACTCATCTTCTTCTTGCCTCCACTTTGCTTTAATTGAAGTAATTTTGTGTTCTTGGGTTGTTGGTTTCTTTTGCTGCTGCTTGGTGGTTATGATGCTTATGGTCTGATGGTGCTACCAGGATTCTTGATTTCTTGGTTCATAGCAGTAGTCTGGTGACAAATGATGATGGCAGTTGTTGCTGATGGCTGTTCTCGCCGTCTCGGTGACGCTAAATTGGTGATAATATCAATTTACTAAAGAAGGCGCAACTCTAGCTTATGCTTAGATGGATCCTTGATCCTTGGCATAGGGATTAAGAACTGGCTAAGGTTTGGAATTATGGCATTTTCAATTGCAAAGGCAGAGGGGAAAAGGGGATAGCGAAGTAACAGGAGTGATTCAACTATAGATCCTAAATTTTAGGAGAGTGATTCAACTATAGATCCTAAATTTTAGGATTTTTGGAAAAACCGAAAAAGGATATTGGTATAAACTAGGCCACTTCTTGATGGAAATCGATTGAAATGTTTCATTTCCCTTCTTGCGTGGTAAGTTCAGTAGTAGCAACTGACTTTTGTTGTGTAGAAATCAACTTGAAATACCTGGAGTGAAGGAGACACAAAATCACAAACTAAAAGACACGAAAGGGACTATAAGATCATGAACTTCACTGTCTTTAGCTGGCTTGCATTATCATGCTCTGTAAATAAAATAACCCATTCTTGAGTTTGGAAATACTTCTTCACCACTTCTCTATGATTGTAGATGAACTGCTTCCGGTAACTTGAGTGTACTTTACTGGGTTGAATAGAATGTCTTGCCATTTTTCCAAACGATATAAATATGCTTATACCCATCATGTGCATGCTTTTATCATATTTCCAAAGGTCACTCCGAAAAGAATGTGGCAACTATCCATCACCACCTTATCTGATTCACCTTCCTGAGGTATTTTTGCCAATAGAAAACTGCACTGAGCACTTCGAATTCCTGTCAAACTAATGCAGTGTAACTGGCTGTTGGTGCTTTCTCCCTGCCAGCACTATTTCCTACTACTTCGTAAGATACTATATTCTCAAAGTAACAATAGTCAATAGTGACTAAGTTCTTGCATTATATTGTAAGTTTCTTTTTTATATATTTGAGACTATTAGCATGGTGTTTGAACTATTTATATTGTAATTTGTGTAAGTTTCCAACTTAATCCTTGAATTAAGACTTATCATATTATTTAGTGCCTATATACCGAATTACGGTGCAAATTTTACAATTATTTACTGAATTGGCAAATGGTTTTACCGAATTGCATATGAAAATTTTGGTGCGGCATACCCTTTGGTAAAATTCTAGGTCCGCCACTGGTTATGACATTGGTATATCATTGGTGTTGGTTATATAAAATTGGTTTTCACTTGGATGAGTGATCGTGCAGTAAAGGGGAAAGTATGGATTCACTTTGAAGGATGTAGAAGTCTCACATAGGCAATGTCTAAGGACTTAACTTTATGCGTTATTGATCTAAGCCTTATCGTGCAAATCACATGTCTAGTATGGGATAGACATGGCTGATTAATTTGTGATATTTTAATTTCGCTATTAAGTTGAATATGGTTGCTGATTTCTATGAGACGCAAAAGAGGGCAATTGTTAACTAGGTGGTTAACCTACTCGACAGGTAAACTTTAGTAGGCGGAATTGGGTTGAGGTTGAACATTGTAAAAATCTTGTTGTAATTTTCTTTAACGTGAGGATGATCATATCATGTAGGTACAGTTGTGCAACCTCTGCATAGTGTAAAACTATTCGAATAGCCGTGTCCTTGGTTATGGACAATATTCAATGATTTCACACGATGGGTGATTATTTCATAAAACTTGGGTTGGATAAATTTGGAAGTGGATAGGTAATTCACTGGTGGTTTATTAAGTGGATGGTTAATTCACTTATAGTTTATTTAATTCGTTTGGTTATTTATTTATTATTGATTTCTTTAAAGTTCACTTTCAATCTATTTATTATATTTATTTTAAATTATTATTTTCTGCAAAATAACTTCTTAGTCATCCATTGGTAAACTTTGCATATTATATTGCACCTTTGTTATAAGTGACTTGCTGAGTACCATTGTACTCACGACTTTATGTCTACTGTTGCTCATTTGAAGAGGAGGAACTATATTAGCAAGAGGTACCAGAAGGAGAATACTTCGGTAACTTCGCGGATTAGGACTTCGTCTCCTAGTCGATTACTTGTGGTCATGTCCGAGCTGGACGGTAGACACGTGGACCGGCCCGGCTTGATAACTTAATTGTGTCAGACGGACCATATCTAAATAGACCGTGTCCAAGCCGTGTTGGGGCGGGGTTTGTCATCAGCCATTATATATATATATATATATATATATATATATATATATATATATATATATATATATATATATATATATATATATATATATAAAACAAAGGCAATCCAAACATAATATTAGCTTCACGATTCTCGGAGTAGGACAGACAGTATAAATACTATACTCAGATGAATTTATGTTCAGACAATTTATGTGCTGTATGTTTGTTTGGCATTTAAATGAGGATATCATGAATTTTGAGGTCCCGTTCTTAATAAGTTGTTTATGTGCAGTTCAGTTTTGGTTTGTGCGAGTTGAAAAAAAAAAATCTCAGTGATTACAATATACACGCCGTCGCAGATAGTGCAAACAATGTCAATGGGATAAAAGAAACATGCTACAAGAATATCTCGTTCTAAGCTTGCAATTGCAACAGTGTCGGCTCAGAAAGTAAAAAAAATGACAAACGATTCAACTCGATCATTTGCCTTGTTGCCCAACCGTTTTTGGTTTTTTATTTGATGTCCAAGACAGGAGTGTCAGGCTGCAGGCCAACATTCAGCCCACCAGAAGGCATCGGCCCGACGAGATGAGAACAAACGATCGGCCCACAGCGCACGCCCGAACACCCTGGATCATCGCGCTCTGCACGGCCACACCTGAACGTACACGCACTCCCCGCGCCTGCGTCGGCGCATACCAAGCCACTGGTGCTCTGCGCGGATTTTGTTTTTACTTTTAGCCCCTGTAGTACTCCATTTACAAATATGCTCCGGTGCGTTGGTTCTACACTTCCAGCCTCTTTCCTGACCGCAGAACCACCTGTGGGTGATGCCTGACGATTCCGCAGCCAGGGAGCGCGGAGAAGCGGCCAACGACCGCCGCATTTTGCCTGCCTCGCGTGCGCACAGGGGCCCACCGAAACCTGCGCTCGGGGGGCTAGGATTTGACCTAATCTGCGGTTGGGGAGAGAGGAAATTCCCTGGGCATTTTCCACGCTACCCAAGTGCGGATATGCCCCCTCCCCCCGAGATCCCTCCCACATTTGCCAAATGGCCTACTCGCAGTGTAGCACGCTTTTGGACCACATGAGATTCCCGCCTCTCCTCGTTGAGTTGCTATGTTTATGTCATCTCGAACCACAATGTTGAGTTGCTTTTGGACCGCAGATGTTTATGTCATCTCGAACCGCAATGTTGAGTTGCTATCCACGTTGAGCATGATGCAGAATGGGACGGAGTTGCCATTGCAATGGAACGAAGTTAGGAGTCGTTGGTGCATGAGGCATCTTATGGCTAAATTTCACACAAGGTTTTGAAGCAAGGAATTGATAAAGCTGTTCAAAAAGTTGTGCATACAGAACCAAAGGTGAAAGTTCAAGGCCGTGTGGAGACGGCTCGATGAGGAGACTAGGAAGCATGTAAGCCATTCTGACGTAGGCCAAGGAAAACCAGCGGGAGGGTCCATGAGTGTTGGAGAGTTCACGTAGTGGATTCACTCCCATGCCCTCCAACTTGGAGAAATGATCTCTCCTTCATGACTCCAGTGGTGCGAGATATGGAATAATGATGAACAACATGTCAGAAGTGTACAACGGGGTCCTGAAGGGTATCCGATCCTTACCGATCACCGCCATTGTCGAGGAGACCTAGAATCGTATTGTCGGGTACTTCATTAATAGAGCTAGGATAGTGAACAAGCACTTCGAGGAAGGCAAGCAATTCTCTGAAGTGATGTAGGCATTCATGGATAAGAAGATCGAGAATGCTCTTTCCCATAATGCTCAACCCTTGTCTAGGATCACGAAGAAATTCAAGATCCATATGAGGATGAAGTATGTCATGAGTCATACTAGAGGGGAGCGAAAGCAAGTCTGCACGCTCAACGACAAAGTGTCCTACACGTGCAACAAGTCACAACTTCTTCCCAAGCCATGCTCTCATGTGTACGCAGCGTGCATAGTGTGGCGGCAGGCCTCGGCTCCTTATGTCTCCGAGTACTATAACATGCACCAATTGTACAACACATGGAGTGCTAAGTTCAATTCGTACGGGCTAGATATGCACTACAGGGACCTCTGGTCAGGAAATTAGGGTTTGATGATTTCATGTGAGTTGGAATATGAGAGTTCTATTTGAATAATTTTCTCTAGTAGCTATTAAGCAAGTTTTCTGCTATGTCTTCGTACTCAATTATATGTGTGTGTAAATAAATTTGTTCCTAACCACAATGTAATGTATTGCACAATACTTCGTATGTACCTGCTTGTAATTACTTTCTTGTACCGTATGCTCATACTTTTTATTTTGCACTAAGTAGTTTTACTTTTTACTTTGTACCAGCGCTCCTTGACCACGTGCACAGAATGACGACCACACACATGAAATGACATCACAATACCTCCTTTGAGCCACTGCCTCGCAGACGTGAAAATGCATTAACGAAATTGCACTTTATCCATGCATGATGCAGTCATCCATTCATGCAGAAAAAATGAGGTACTCTAATGCGAACACATTGAACGAGAACAACATGCAACCGTCTACTATGGTATAGGCATGCATATGCATTACACATGCATTAATCACACAAAGCAACGTAGGTAATAATGTGAATGAAAACAACATTCGCAACACTACACCTTTAAGATAACAATGAACATAAGAAAAAAAGAACATAACATTAAGTTAATCTTCCATTCTAGTTTATCAAAACGATGCTGCACCTCTGCCATTTCGGTACCCCACATCACAACTCTCTCGTGTAACAATGCCAGGCCTAGTGCTCATTTCATACTCCCACACCTAGAATCGACAACCGTCTGGGCCATACTGCAATTCAATAAGAAAAAGGTTTTGTAACAGCTGCTGAACGATTGGAAACAACCCGAAAACAAGCAGACTCACTAAGTGAAAGGGGCATTTGTAATAGTGCCATCCAGAATTCGAGGCCGTCTGTGAGGTCTTACGTCTCACAAAGCGTGTTGTACTTTGAGCAAATCGCTATGGGTGCCGATGAAGAGGCGCTCATTTGACTCATCTCGACGTTTGGGGGGAGGGAGAAGCAAAGCAAGCTAGAGAGAATGGAAAGAAATACTTCAGAAGGTGAAGAAAAATGATGTAGGGGAGTAGCTTAAGAATGGCTCCTTTTATAGCCTAAGTGTGAGGGCAAAATGGTCTTTTTGCATTCCTAATGAAAGACAGATAATCATCAATACAACTGATTGTAGATAACGGGCCAACTTTGTGTAGTGACAAGACCAAACAGAGCAGCATTCAGTAGTGATAAGACCAAACGAGATAGCCTTGCGTAGTCACTGTACCAAACAGGGCAACTTTATACACTGACTAGACCAAACAGAGACAGCTTTGTGTAGTGATAAGACCAAAGTAGACAGCCTTACTCAGTGACAAGACCAAGCGCAATGACAAGACCGAACAAAGCAGCTTTCCACATTAACAAGACCAAATAGGACAGCTTTGCACAGTGACTAAACCAGACAAGGTAGCTTTCTGCAGTGATAAGACCAAATGAGACAGTCTTGTGCAATGACAAGACCAAAAGGGCATCAAAACTAGCTAAATATGTACCAAACGAAAGTATTCAAATGGAACTCTCGCATTCCAGCTCACATGAAATGATGAAACCGTAATTTTTAAAATGTAATGTCCTAATTTCTAAGACGTAAACCCTCAATTTTAGAGATAATTTCAGAACATACAAATTTTGAAAAAATACACAAGCAACTACACTGCGTAAGGAGTTTTAAAAATATATTTCAAAATATTTTCACCTTATTATCTAAATTACAAATTCATGTAGATAATACGCATAAATAAATTACAGAGAAAATAATTACACAATCAAGTAAACTATGTTACAAGGCTCCACTCACTAAAAAATTATAATTTTTTAACCCCATTTCCTATATCTAATTTTTTTAAAAAAATCCAATGTATTTTTCAAAAAAATAATTTCTACCGACACTGTGCGGTCTTGCCTGAATCTGCTCTCAGGCACCACAAGGCTGGCCTCCCATTTTCCGTGCCCCCACCGCGGTTCTTGGGTGGGCCCATGCCCTCACATGCGCACTAGGGTCAGAAAGAAGCCGTAGCCCTAGACCACTGGTCCGCACCCCCTCACCGTGGATATGCCACGTGGCACGCTCTGGTGTCTCCACAGTCAGGAGGGTTCCAAAATCACAAAAACTCTGCCCCGAGGGCTATATCTGCAAATAAAACACTATAGGGGCTAGAATAGTAAATATTTCCTCTTCGCACGGCCGCAACCAGTGCCAGCGCTGCACACAACCCCCACAAACATGCATGGAGCATATGCAGCCCAATTTCGGGACTAGGTTTGGTCACGTTCCGTCGTCTACTCCCTCCGATCATAAAAAAAAATGGCATTTTAGATATTAATACGATCTCCAAAATGTAAATTTGGCTATTAATTTCTATTTAATAGATTTATGAAATAGAAGGAAAAAACTTGCATCATGACTACAACTGCGGTTACCATCCTACGAACAGTTGGCTTATGTCCTTGGCCTAGCCTGCGCTGGTCTGGCTTCTCTTTCTACAGGCAAGCGTTAGTGGTAGATCCAGAATTAAAATTTAGGAGAGGCCAATAAGACTTTCTCATTGGTTTGCGATGGTCTGAAGTAGGACGTGGGACGTGGTGAGCGCGATCACCTTCTTGTCCGTGCTGTGCCGCCTGTTCACCTTGGCGACCGCTCAGTGCACTGTGTCCTTGAACACGCCGAAGAAGGATATCTCGGTATGGTTGAACTTGGTGCAGTCGTGGCAGCACACGACCTTACCGCCATTGTGGTAGATGTTGGGGATCAGGAACCAGTGCCCAGTGGATAGCATGGCTGCGTCGAGCGCACCCAGCTGCAACGTTGTGCTGGACGCCGGCGTGCTCCACCTTCTCGACGACCCTCACCAAAAACGGCGACCAGAAGATGGATACGGTGGCGTTATACACTTGTACTCGTGGAACACCCACCATCGGAACTTGTTCTCCTCACCATCCCTGTACACGAGCTCCGGTGAGGAGCAGGACACCAGAAGGTAGAGCAGCGACTCGGCTTGGTTGAGTGCCAGGGAATCGTCGATGAAAATCCTATTAAGTATATGGCCAGGTGTAAAAAGGAAAATATAAAAGCAAGTAACAATTTGCTAAAATTAAATCATGAGCATAGCCCTACAATAAGTAAATAAATGGGATTATAATCAGGAAAGAAAATTTGAGACTTGTTATTAGTTGCAATATGTCAAATGAATTAAGGGTTATTCTCAATTATGCTGCAAATTACCATTTGAAAGAAATGCTCAATCTGAAGCTAGTAACATCATAAAAGTAGTTGATGTTTATAAAAGAATAACCTAGTAATAAAAGAGGGGAAAACGTAGTTGCAAATTTTATAAATTTAAAAGTTAGGACGCTTGCAAAAATGGATTCAAACCAAAAACTAGAATAAAAGCTAAATTCAAAATCTATAAATTCCGAAAAGGGAATGCAAATTAAGAACCTCAATGAGTATTTAGAAAAGTCTATGAAAATAGGATGAAGCAAATGCATGCGTGAATTTAACCCTACAAATGAGATTTGCATTAGCTTGAGTTAAGAATTTGAATTGAAATTCAAAACTAAAATTTATATAAAAGTAAAAAAAGGAAGGACATGTTGGGCTTGGCCCACTGGACCCATTCAGCCCACTAGGCCTAGCCCATTCTCCCTTCCCCTGCCCCTGACTAGCTCAAGCACACCAGTGTGCACGTGACATGCCATATGCACGCGCTGGCCGCCTCACCGCTAAGGGTGCAAACGGATCGGATTCGGTCGGATATTGCATAAACTGTATCCTAACCCATATTTTTTTTTCTCAGATTCGGAGTCGGATACGGTATGACCGGATACAAAGACGAATTCGGAATATTCGGAGCTTAAAATACGGTACCGTCGGGACAGATATATAACGGATTCGGTTCGGAAACGGATAATATAGATTCTTCCAGTACTTTTCAAACTTAACACTCATAGATTGTGCCATCTCTTTAATAGTGGTATCAGTGCTAGCACACCATTTAGATATCAACATCTTAATATCACAAAAACTTTGGTAAAATAAATTTGCAGTTGGATATAAAGTACCAGAGAATAGCTCGGTAACATCATAGAATTTCTTCAAGCATTTGCAAAGTGTTAGAGTTTTATCACATTCATAACTGGAAGGAGCAATATGCTCATACCTGCGGCGTTCTAAGCACAAAAGCCTCTCAAAAGCACTCCTATAAAACAGGGCATCCCTCAACATGGTATAGGTGGAATTTCACCTTGTAGCAACATCCAATGAGAGACCCATCATTGTTTTTAACCCACATTCTGTTGCACACTTCTGGAATTCCTCCCACTGCAATGGAGAGCCTTTGACTGCTAATATAAATGATCTGATGTTCTGAATTGTAGATGCAATTTCTTGCAAGCCATCTCTAGCAACAAGATTCAGAATATGATTGGCACATCTCACATGGAAAAATAAACCATCACACACTAGTGGACTTTGCTTTCCGAGCTCAGCAATGATATCTTTAACACAGACTTCATTTGCAGATGCATTGTCCAAAGATAAAGAAAATATTTTCTTTTCAATATACCATCTCATGACACAATTAGTAAATTCTTCAGACAATTTAGCACCGGTATGTCGTCCTTTTACATGCATGAATTTGATAATTCGTTTCTGAATTTGCCAATCATCATCAATCCAATGCACAGTGACACACATAGAATCCTTCTCCCAAAGTAATACATGTAATCTCATTGCTGGTGGCTCTTAGTTATCCCAAAGTGCTTAAGTGCAATGAATTACTGATTCACAAAGAATTACATCATGCTGATTTACTGATTCACAAAGAATTCCTACTCTGTCACAAAGCTACAGATATGCTGATTTTCTTAATATACAAAGATGTATGTGAATCACAAAGATACATCTGTCAGTTACAAATATTGATTCAGTCTGTCACAAAGCTACATCTGTCACAAAATATATTGAGTGTAAATCAATGATGAGAACTTACATCTAGTACCAGCAGGCATAGAAGGTTTGGACTGAGTGTATATAACGTTTGACTTCTGCTGCCTGCATGAAATTGGACACAAGCTTGTAATTATATGATGGTATACACATATGAACCTCAAGAAGAAGAGTAGTAGCTTTCAAGTAGGCATAGAAGGTGGCCACAAAGCAAGCAGGAAGGTTTTAAAAGATATACCAAAGGTTGTTGCTGCCAACGTTGAGGAGGCCGGGCGAGAGGAGGGGGTCGGGCCGGCGTTGAGGACGAGGCCGAGCGGGAGGAGGGGGTCGGGCCGGCGACCATGAGGAGGAGCGGTGGCAGATCGGGGGGCAGCGGCAGAGCGGGCGAAGGCGGCAGAGAGCGGGGGCGCCCGGGAGGGCCGGAGGACGGGAGGAGGAACTGAGGAGTAAGGAAGTGGCGGCTGGGGGTGGGGGACTGCCAGACTGGGAGTGGGAGTTACGGGTCACGAGCGGGGGGCACATGGTGATGGGCCGGCTGGGCGGACTAGGCGGAGTGCCGAGTGCGGACAGAGACAACGCGGTGGATGACCTCGGATACGTATTCGGATTTGATTCGGATAGTATCCGAATAACCGAATACCGAAGCTATTCGGTCGGATAGCAGCTAAACCGAATTCGCTACCGAATCCGAATACAAAAATCCGAATCCGAATCCGACCGGATATCAAAACGGTTTACCGAATTCGCTACCAACCGGATTTGGTACCAGATCGGTCAGGAAAAACCCAACCCATTTTGATACGGGGTCGCCCGATCTTCTCGACGTAGGATGGATACTCGCAGGAGTCTTGATGAATCGTAGCTATCCTCCAATGCCAATACAAAGGACGAACACTCTTTAATCCGCCAAAACACACTCGCGTCGATTTCGCCAACCACCAAGCGAAGATCTATCGTGCACCCAATTCCCAGCGGAAAGGCTGAACGATCTTGATTGAAGAACACTCCTAATTCCCTCACGGAATTTCAGCAGCAATGATAAACTCGAACAAACTTTAGTAGATTGATTATTCTCAAAGGTGGTCTGAGCCCTTAGGCTGCCAATCCATGGCTTATATAGGACCTTGGGATATCCATAGAGTCTACAAACCTAGTACAACTCAACCCTATATGGTTTTAGATACGAACTCTCACAAAAAGGAAATTAGATTTTACAGCCATCACATTGTTTCGGCCATAACTTTTGATCCGTGACGAATTTGATGTTGGGACCAGATCCATTGCGTAGCCCTTGAAAATATCTTTCCAAGGAGTATAAGAATACCTAAATCGGACTCCGTTTGTGAAAGTTATGACCTTTTTAGTAAGTGCCTATCAGGCTGTCCCGAACCGAATCCGAATTGAATTCTGAGTTGAATCCGAGTTTGAATCCAATTGGCCTTGTGGGAGGTACGAATTTGGCTGAATAATCTTATCCAAAACTTGTAGTTTAAGTTCTTGATCTTCTCCCTTTTGCTCTCCCACTGAATGAGCTTTCTTCCTTCATGTCATTGACACCTAATGTGGTTTTCCTCTTTATTTTGCGTCTCCATTGCTTTGCCATCGACAAACCTAAGAATGCACCATTTAATGACATGAGGTAGTATTCTATTCTTAAGAATAACAACATTATATTTAGTTTGGAATGAGTTCACCTGGCAATGTTTGATGCGGCTTAATAACTCTTTCCAGTTGAATAATATATTTAACTGAAAAGTACATGACACGTGCGTATCCGCATCATCCTCCACTTCTTCAAGAAAAGCCGTCCTCGGCTTTTGATAGCCTGAAATTGTACTAAACAAAGAATACAACGTGTATGCATGGTATATATATTTGTCATCAACACTTCTTGTTAGCACATCATGAACATCTGAAGGTGTAATAAACGAAAAGAACAACACATACGCATGGTATATGTAAGAGTCAATTGTTGTGCCATTTTCATTATTTTGCATAAACCGATGAATATAGTAGCAACCAAAATATGCATGCATTGCGATATTGTTTTTCACATCATTCTCCCTCCCATAAAAGAAAGTCATCCTCGACTTTTCTATAGACAAATCATTAATGGGGAAAATCAGATTCATTTGTTCATACATAGGAAAGAAAATTTTGAGCAGCCTCCATGCTTCAACTGTGCTACTCTGATTATTTTTACATGGTTGTACATTAAAGATTGAACAAGTAGACTTATGAAATCTTTGTAAACAGTACGTGCAATTGTTGAAATTAATCTCATTGTGATCATAACATAGCATAAAAGATTGTTTATCCATAATATGCGATTTCAATTCTCTAAGCTTATCACATGTAATGCAAATTCTGTGAACATAAAATTTGTTATCTATACCATAATCTCCAATCAAATTGAACTTATATGTGTAGGCATAGGTACTAACTAGTGATTTTGAACTTGAAATTTCAGCAACTTTATAAATCATACTAGATAGCTCTCTAGGATCATCAAACATAATATAGCACAAAGAATCGTTAGGAGATATTCTAGTAAGAACTTCCTTATGAGTAATCAATTCCACATTATGTAAATTGAGCAAAGAAATTTCAGAACATGGAATTGTTGGTTGATCATATGAGTACTCACAATTACTCACATTTGCACAATTAAATTCAGCATCAATAGTGTTACCTTTATCGTCCTCCTCAAATGATGTAGGCGCTGGGTGTTTAAAATTATTAGGATGTTCCCACGGGGCAGCAAGCACTTTATCCCTTCCCGTGGTTATCTCCTCATTTGGCTTCAAAGGTGCCGGTTGTTGAATATTCAATTCTTCATCTTTAATATCAACCTGCACAATGTGAGAAACAACACTAGAAGTAGATATTAATGTGTTAGTTTCAGATGCATCCTCACTCTGTCTATCTTCTACTTCTCTCTTTTCTTTGGATGTCTCTCTCACACTCTCAATTTGGATGCTCTCAACCTCACATATGGTGGAATCACACAGCTCAGTCCTTTTATCACTCTCACTCAATTTGGCTATGTGGCTCTCATCCTCACATAGGTTGTGGTGTATCTTAGGAGCTATATGTAGTTTTGGAATACTATATATCTCCTTGACCGAAGGGAAAGTCCCATGCTCAGTCATCTTCTCATGTGTCACACTAGTAGAGGCAGCAGAATTGAAGTATGAACTGGGAGAAAACTGTGGTGTACGTCTCTCCATAAGTCTCTTCTCCTCTTGAATAGCACAATTCACAAGATCTTGCACACTACCAAAATATTTATGTTGAAGTGTAGCGGCAATCTTAGAATTTAATCCTCTTTTGAAGTATGTCTTCTTCTGTAGTTCACTAATGACACCGGCTCGACGTAATGCATCTTATAGCTCAAAATAATATTCTTGCACTGTATTACTCCCTTGTGTGATACTCTCTAAATAGCGAAGCAATCCCTGTGCATAATAGGGTGGCACAAATTCTCTCCTCATGAGTGCCTTCAAATCTGACCAAGATTTAATGAATTCGTTTCCAGATTGTTGATGCCACCAACTATAAGCATAATCTTCAAATTCTCTAGTGGCACACATCACCTCTTGATCTTTGGGAAGCTTTTGAAATCTAAATACTTTCTCCATTCGCCATTCCCACTCAAGATACTCCTCTGGATCTTCACTGCCATAGAAAGAATTAAAGCTATCTTCGACTTGTTGTGGATGAAGTGCCCGCATAACATCATTCACGATGTTCGAGCGTAACACTTTCATTTGATGATTGAATTCAATGCGCATATCTTGTGTTAAATTGTTCATCTTGGTATTGAGTTGCGCTTTCAAGGTGGAAGAAGTAGTGGTGAACTCATTGCGCAAAGTTCCCCTCAAAGTGTGGAATTGAAAACGATCCACCGGGGTATGCTTCTCTTCCATATTATCGTCTCCACCTGTCATGATTAGTGGTACAAAGAACGCACAAATACCACAACATATATTGGATATGTGGAGTTCACTCTATCTCACTTTTTCCTTACCAAGTAAAGTTCTTACCTTTCCGAAGTGAATTGAGGCCCAAAAGAAACTTACACTTGGTGGTGGCTACAATAGTAAGTGATGATCAAGCGGATTTAAAAGTGACTCACAATTACACGGCAAAGGATATTTGGGGAGCTTGGTATGAAAGTGTTTATCCTACACAATCTGAATTTCGCGATGTTGTTGAATTAAGTAATAATCCAAGCTAGAAAATATTGCCTATGTGCCGATCCAAATGATATAAATGAAGTATAAGAATGCACACGCAATGATCAATGTGACTCAATGCAAACAAAAGAAATGAGCTAAAGGAAACAATCGAGAATATTAGCTCGTTTTGCACCAAGTACTAGGAGAGATGCTAGCCAATTGCAATAATATGAATTTGAGGGCACAAGATTGTCCAAAGAAATTAAATACACAAGCTGAATTTATGGACTAAGATTAACTCACCCAAATTCGGCCAATGCTTTCTTTTCTTGCTTTCTTTTTCTTTCTTTCTTTCTTTGTTTTTTTTTGCTCAAGCCGTGGCTCTTTTTTTTTAATTGGCTGCCTTCTTTTTTTTGGCTCTCTTTTCTTTTTTTTTATACTCAAGGCCGAACTAGGTTTAATTGTTCGTAAGTCCAAGGTTGTTCAGCAATGTGTAGATAATTCTAGAACAGCCCTAAAGCAATTATCAAAGACTAGTCTCAAGGTTCAAAGGATTTAAGTGAAGATCTGAATATGTGCAACTAAGATTCTTGTGGCCAAATCAATCAAGAAAAAGGAAACCCAGATATATTCGGATGTGATATTCTTTCAAGATGTGCAAAGATCTTATGTGGACAGCTAGAACAATATTTCAAAAAATAAATTGAATCTACTTTTTTTTGGATGCTAATTGAAAGATCAACTAGCAGATTTTCAACGATTAAAGACCCAACGATCAAGCAACGCAAAAAGGACACTAAGATCAGCACGTAAACAAAATTTCTAATGGATCAAAACTTAATAAAACTCACGAAAATAACAGATGCGAAACTAGGGTTTGGATTTTTGTTGCAATTTTCGGTTTAATAGACTATAGGACAGAAATAAATCAATCTAAAAGTAAAGGGATAAGATCCTACCGAGTAAACCGCGCTCTGATACCAGATGATACGGGGTCGCCCGATCTTCTCGACGTAGGATGGATACTCGCAGGAGTCTTGATGAATCGTCGCTATCCTCCAATGCCAATACAAGGGACGAACACTCTTTAATCCGCCAAAACACACTCGCGTCGATTTCGCCGACCACCAAGCGAAGATCTATCGTGCACCCAATTCCCAGCGGAAAGGCTGAACGATCTTGATTGAAGAACACTCCTAATTCCCTCACGGAATTTCAGCAGCAATGATAAACTCGAACAAACTTTAGTAGATTGATTATTCTCAAAGGTGGTCTGAGCCCTTAGGCTGCCAATCCATGGCTTATATAGGACCTTGGGATGTCCATAGAGTCTACAAACCTAGTACAACTCAACCCTATATGGTTTTAGATACGAACTCTCACAAAAAGGAAACTAGATTTTACAGCCATCACATTGTTTCGGCCATAACTTTTTATCCGTGACGAATTTGATGTTGGGACCAGATCCATTGCGTAGGCCTTGAAAATATCTTTCCAAGGAGTACAAGAACACCCAAATCGGACTCCGTTTGTGAAAGTTATGACCTTTTTAGTAAGTGCCTGTCAGGCTGTCCCGAACCGAATCCGAATTGAATTCTGAGTTGAATCCGAGTTTGAATCCAATTGGCCTTGTGGGAGGTACGAATTTGGCTGAATAATCTTATCCAAAACTTGTAGTTTAAGTCCTTGATCTTCTCCCTTTTGCTCTCCCACTGAATGAGTTTTCTTCCTTCATGTCATTGACACCTAATGTGGTTTTCCTCTTTATTTTGCGTCTCCATTGCTTTGCCATCGACAAACCTAAGAATGCACCATTTAATGACATGAGGTAGTATTCTATTCTTAAGAATAACAACATTATATTTAGTTTGGAATGAGTTCACCTGGCAATGTTTGATGCGGCTTAATAACTCTTTCCAGTTGAATAATATATTTAACTGAAAAGTACATGACACGTGCGTATCCGCATCACATTTGCACCCTTACTCACCTCACTGGCTGCGTCGCACCATTGAATGCCACAACTTTTAATTGAGGCCACGCTACCCTTTTCATGCCTAGGTTCACACCTCCCGTACACCCTATCATGCCCGCATTCAAGCGCTCAAGCGTTGGCTGCTGCGCTGGCCTTGTTCCTTGGCTCGCCATCCCATTACTTGACCACAGCGTCGAAGACCGCCCAAGAGATGAGCTTCATCTCACGTGTTTCCAACCTCCACCTGCTTGCCTCAACGCCCGTGTGGAGTCACTTCGTCGTCCCTGTGGCCATATCAAGGCTGACGACGGCCGCTGATGACAGGCGTACTCCCAAGGTTGAATGGAATTGGTGTGATTGCTTGACGCTTCTACGGGCAGTTGCGAGCAAAATGGCCTGACTCTTTGCAATTGAAACAATTCGATGAACCTGCATGGTTTGCGCTCTTCTAAGGTTGATTGCTGACATTAATGGAGCGGGGTCCCGAATTGTCATGACGGGTCACTGGAACTAGGGTCTTGAAATCTGCCTGTTGCGGTACACGAGCCGGCTGGTTCCTCCGGGTTTTAAAGATGAGAGGGAAAAGCATAGAGGAGAGGTAAATTCGTCTAAGAGGGATTTTCTAATGGCAACCTAAACTAAACAAACACTTAGCCGGAAAAGGCTAACAACAAAACCGAGAGAAAACTCCAATAAAAAGTTGACATGATTGCAATATAATGCTTTTAAGGGCAATATTGCAGCTCACATCACACACAACGGCAAGAAAAAAGCAAATCGGTCTATACGATGCTAAAATTATAACAGGGCTTTAATCTGTCGGCTCCTAATCTTCACCATAGTCTTCAATCTTGTCTTGGAACAACTCGGGTGCTTCCTTGATTCAATGTTCACCGCAACACTCGAAGAATTCTGGGTTGACCTCCTCTTTAATTATTAGACACTCGAAACATCTATGGATGTGGTAGAGATACGAAGTCAAATTAAATTATAAAAATAAATTTGTAGAGAAGATAAAGATTAAGAATCCTAAGAATAAGGTAAGAATAGAGAATCACTAAATATTCACTTGTTGATTTGATTTAGAAAATAGATTTTGAAATTGGCTAAGACGACAATTCTAACTAAGGCTTCGTCCTACAGTCGATATAGCTCTGATACTATCTCTGTCGAGACCCAAATATGCAAATCAGGACTCTCTGTGTATACTGCACTAGTCCCAGGATCACGCTAGTGCACACAGTCAAACATAGATATCATCACAACCATATACACGATAAAATAAAGGAAAAACTCAAATATCAATAAAATTCGAAAGGTACGACCTTATGGTCAAGCTTACAATGAACTAGCCCGAAGGGCTTAAAAACTAGTAGTGGAAATCCAAAATAAAGCGTAGCGGTCAATCGACAAGCCCACAGGCTATCGAGTGGAGAACGAAGCCTAATCCGCGAAGTCGTCGAAGTACTCTCCTTCTGGAACCTCCTGTTGGTGATACTCCTCTTCCTCAACTGAGCAACATTGGGCATAAAGCCGTGAGTACATTGATACTCAGCAAGTCGTTTGTAACAAATGAATGCAATATAGTATGCAAGGCTTACCAATGAAAGGCTGAAAGGTTAATTTGCATAAAATGTCATTTTAGAATAAATACAGGTATTAGATTGAAAGTGAACTTTAAATAAAGTAATAATAAATAATAATCAAAGGAATTGACATAACTACTTGCGGACCTCCCATCCACAAGCTAAACCAGCCGCTCATGGACCTCCCATCCATAAGCTAAACCAACAGTGAATGGTTAATTCACTGTCTAACCACAATCCATCAGTTTTTACAAATAACTATACCTCGTGTGAAATCACCGAGCATTGTCCATGACCGAGGACGCGGCTATTCGAATAGTTTTACACTCTGCAGAGGTTGCACAACTGTACCCACACGATGTGATAATCCTCACGTTAAAGATAATCACAACAAGGTCTTTACAAAGTTCAGTTACAATTCAATCCGCCCGCTAGGATTTCGCATCACACCCCCATTGCGCCACATGGAAATCAGCAACCATGTTCATCTCAATGGCAAGATTAAAGTTGAAACATCCCAAATTAGTCAGCCAGGTCCGTTCCATACCAGACATGTGGTTTGCATGGTAAAGCTTAGATCAATGGCGCACAAAGTTAAGTCCTTAAGTCTATCCAGACGAGACTACCTTATCTCTCGAAGTGCTCCAACACTCCCCCTTTACTGTACGATCACTCACCCGAGTGCAAAACTAGGTTTGTATAACTACCGCCGATGACGCACCAATGTCATGGCACAAATTTTAATATTGTGGCACCAACCACGATCTGCTGTGGCTCCAACCACGGTTCAATATCTCATTAAGTCAAATTAATTATTCACATGTGATGATAAACCCAATCGTACAAATAAGCAAAGCTAAACATTCTATCGTACCAACCCATGTGACAAATAACCTAGCATCACTAGTATGTTTCCCAACCTATGGTGACAATGGTATCATGGCATTCTAAATTATCAAGAAGAGATGAATTCAATTAAGACGATAACTACCAATACAAGGGTTTGAATAAAAATAGCGATGCAATGTAATTTAAAATAAAATAATTAAATAATAGATTGTAAACTGGGTTCAACATGATCAAAGGACACGACTTGCCTTGGTTATGCTCAGCGAGGTACTCTTGGTCTTCGGGCGTAGATCCTGCTCCTCCGGAATCGAGATCTAACGAGAGAGAAAACGACTAAAATAAGAAACATACATAAAATAATAGGAAAATAAACTCCAAAAATCATGAAACCAGAACCAAAAGGTAGAGCTCGATTTTAGATTAATTTAGAAAAAAGAACAGGGTCAATCGGAGCTACGACGGAGGAGAACGGGCTCTCGAAAAATAAACCCTAAAGATAAATCGGGAAAATCGAAAAATGCACTGTGCTGTAGACCCGGCGCACGGAATAACCAGTCAACGGTGAACTCGGTCCACGAAATAGTGCACACGGGGAGGGGGTGCTGATGCGGCGGCTAGGGCTGACGTGGCAGCTGCTGGTGCTGCCACGTGGCACGGGGTGACGTGGCATGCTGACGTGGCTGCCACATGGCACCGGGGAATAGTTTTGGCTGACGTGGCATCGCCACGTGTCGCTGACGCGGTATTAGGGCTGACGTGGCATCCCACATGGCTAGGGCTGACGTGGCACGCGTGATGAGGCGACGGCGGTGCGGGATCGGACGGCACAGGGTCGGCCACGTGGCAAGATCCAGGCCATAGATCTGGATCTGTAGCGACGGTGGGATTGCGGGGGAATCCGCCGTTGGATTGGCGACGCGTGGTGGCACGTCGCACGAAGCGTCGCGGACGTGGGCGCGGGTGCGGGCGCGGCGCGGGCGAGTGCGGGGACCGGGGTTGGGCACGCGGACCGAGGCGGGGCGCGTCCGGCGGGGTGAGCGAGCGAGCGCGGAGGTTGCGGTCGCTAGCGAGGGAAAGAGGGGGAGAGTTCGACGGCGGCAGCGCGGCGGTGACCGACGTCGGAGACGGAGGGGACGTCGGACACGGGGGCTTACCGGTGGCGGGGTTTCCAGCGGTGGAAGGTCGGTGGGTTCGTCCGGCGAGGCGCACCGACGAAGGACGGAGGCGGAGGGGTTTCGGCGTCGCGAGGCGAGGACGAAGCGCCGGCGAGTTCAAGTCCGGCATCGGCACGGGCACGGGCACGATGCCGACGGCGGTGACAGGCGGCGGAGCGGGTGAGAGGAGGTGGCGGCGAGCACGCGAACCGAGAAAGTCGTGACGTTTTTATCACGTGAACCGAGGATGGCCGGGTGGGACACGGGCGGCGGCGGGGAAGTGTTCCGATCGGGAACGACGACACGTGGATGCGACGTGTGGCACGGAGGGTCGGATCGGACAACTACGGTGGAGTCCGAGCGCGAGCCGTGCGGGAGCGGGGCGTGGGCGCATGGGATGGTGGACGCGTGGCGAGCTGGGCGGTAGAGATGCGAGGTGGGCGCGGCGCTAGGGCACGCGCGGGCGGAGAGCGACGTGGGGCGTGGGGAGCGGGATGGTGGGCACGTGGCGCGGGGAAGGGCATCGGGCGGTGCGGAGCGAGCAGGGGCGAGCGGGGCGGTGAGGCAGCGGCGAGGCACGCGCGCGGGGCGGCTAGGGCACACGTGGCGCGGGAGCGGGGCGCGAGGGCGGTGGCCGGATGGATGCCACGTGGCAAGGCGGATGGGGGGAGGTTCGACTGGTGCGGGCTGGGCCAGGGAGGCGGGGGAGTGGGCCGAGGAGGGTTTGAGGATTTCCCAAGGTTTTCCAAAATCTGAAATTCAAATAAAATGCAGAGGGCTCTAGAAAAATAGCAAATAAATCTAAAACATTCACCAAAAATACCAAAAAATTTCTTGTGACACAAGGAACCCAAATAAAATATTTTCAGCTAATGTTGAAGTTTAGTTTATTCATATTAAATCCTTTAAAACTTTGAAAATTTAATTTAATCTTGATTAAAATTTAGAAAAATTTCAAAAATAAAAATTTAAATTCTAGGTTTTAAAAATCTCAGAAAATCAGGATGTTATAAACATGTGCCGCCCACACCCCCACCCTCTTCCGCACGTTCTGCACCCACCTCCCCCATTCCCCTACGCCCGCTCGACCTTATCTCCCTACAACGCCCATTGCCGCTGCCATTTCTCCCCCCAGACTCCCCTCACTTGGCACCACCTTTCTCCGCTCTCAATTTCGCCCTCCGCTCGCTCGAGCTCACCCACGCCACTCTTCCCCTCTGCTCGCCGTGAGTTTCCTGGCAAGGAATTCCGGCCAACTCGGTTGACCTCATGCCTCGACGTCCCCACCGCCAGCATCACCACTTCAAGGAGAGCCTTAGCCACCTTAGCGTCGATCGTGAACATCGCCGGAACGCCGTCCCGCTGAAGGTCCGAATTGCGCCGCCGCTTTGCCTCGCCGACGGCCGTCCTCAGTCGTCCTCTCGTCTTGCGCAAGGTATGGATCGTATCGCCTCGCCCCCTTTCTTATTTCATGCCTCTTCAACCGCCGTCGCTCACTAGAATGCCAGTGAACCATAGGTTCTCGTGCGCCACCGCCGTTAGGGGCGACAACTCAGCGCTGAGCCCACGTGGACACCAAATGGCGCTCGGTGGCATGCCACCTTGTTGAGGCGAAGTAGCGGACATAGGCCACTCTACCGAGGCATAGCCTTCGAAGCGAGCGGCATGTCAAAGCGAAGCTCATGGAGGCGAAGTAATGGACGCAGGAGGCCCCACTGAGACATAGCCTTCTAGGCGGGTGGTGCACAAAACCTGATGAGGCGATGAGAGACTGAGGATTGCATAGAGGAAGCTGAGAGATACCAAAGAGAAGTCACAAGCCACTGTAAAGAAATTAAGATCCACTAAGGAAAAGTTGAAGGCTTCCGAGGAGAAGGTAGGGATCATCCACCAAGTGAACGTGAGCTCAAAAATGCTATGGGACAATGATCGACACTCGAGCTAGAAACATTGTAGGGATAGGTGGATAACATGTGCTTGGAAGTGAAAGAGAAAATGATTAATACTCATTTCTTGTAGCAAGATAACATTTGCCCGACATGATAGATGATTGAAATCATTGTTGTAGGACAGGTAAAGTCCCATCATTTTAGATAGTGGGATTTTTGAGGTGACAACCTTCCGTAAGCATGATAGGTCATGACTGAGGTTTGAGCTAGATTAATGCCATATGATCTAACTTACCTAGAAGAGGTGTACATGAGTTGTTGAAGAGTAACACAAGGCTACTAGGGCTTGTATTCCTCGGTAAGCTTGAGAGCGCTCATGAGACTACATCACAAGGCCCTTGGAGGGGTGCCCATGACACTAAGTTGTGGAGCACCGAATGGCCACTAGGGGTGGTGACCCCTAGTGGACTTGGAGGCACCTATGAGACTAACTCAAGAGCACCTTAGAGTTGTACCCATGACACTAAGTCACGGCCACATCGGAGGGGTGCCCACGAGACTAAGTTGTGGGGCACCGAATTGCCACTAGGGGTGGTAGCCCCGTGGACTTGAAGGCACTCATGAGGCTAACACATAGGCATCTTGGAGGTGTGTCCACGACACTAAGTTATAGGCACACCAGAAGAGTGCTCATGAGACTAAATCGTGGGGCACCGAATGACCACTAGGTGTGGTTGCCCCTAGTGGATTTGGAGGCGCTCATGAGGCTAACTCATGAGCACTTTGGAGGTGTGCCCATGACACTAAGTCACGGTACATCGAAGGGGTGTCCACGAGTCTAAGTCATAGGGCACCGAATGACTACTAGGGTTGGTAACCCCTAATGGACTTGGAGGTGCTCATAAGGCTAACTCATGAGTATCTTGGAGGTGTGCCCACGATATTAAGTCACAGGCACATTAGAGGGGGTGCCCACAAGACTAAGTCGTGGGGTACCAAATGGTCACTAGGGGTGATAGCCCCCAATGGACTTAGAGGCACCCATGAGACTAACTCATGGACACTTTGGGATGTGCCCACAAGACTAGGTCATGGGCACATCGGAGGGGTGCCCATGAGATTAAGTCATGGGGCACCTTGGAGGGGCTCCAAGGAGGAACAATCTTCTTTTTGGGTTACCCAAAGCCCTCAAAAGGTAAACTCCCTGCACATCCCTACGGAGCGAGGCAAGGGTTCTTCCTTAATAACCTCATGGATGTGCAGGCAAGTGACTTGATCGAGGGCACACTCCATGTTGCACGACCATGTCCCCTTGCGAAGGTAATAGCTATCCATAATATGAACGTGGTAAGGACCAATGCCCATGCCCCCTAGGAAGGGGATGTCTCTCAGCCTTCATGAAGTATGAGGGTTGTGGAGACCTTTTACCCCATAGGTGTGGTTTTTTTCCTATAGTGATTAGGAATACATAAGAATGGTTAACCTTTACCAAGCAATGAAGTGAGGCGTAAGGTGACTGATGGAGGCGGGGTGCCCGATCTTTCGATAAGATTAATAACTATCGATTTTGGTGGAGGTGACTCTCGCAATCCGACTACAATCGTACGACAACGCTTGCGCCTTATCAATCGTTGAACCAACTCCAAAATGTTATTGACCGAGCTGGAAGCGCGATCAACTTGAACACGAAATTCAATCCCTGCGAGCAATCGAACAACTAGTAAGAATAATATGTAGGCAACTGATATTACGAATAAAATTGATGGTATTGAAAAACAAAGGTGGAATTTCGAAGGCAGTCTTGACAGGTGGTCGTCTGACACAACTGAAGAATAGAAGTTTGCACAATGGCTAAACCAAAACTCAACGAAATCCCTGTTTTAGAAAAGGGAGGCGGCGGCTCCTTTATAGGGAGACGACCAGGCGTGGCGGCCAGGGAAGTGGGCGCACGTCCCTAGGGTTACAAGGCCCATGGACCCAAATAGAGGTGGCACAGCACCCTTTTCAACTTGGACTCAGAAATAGACATAGACTCTTTTGATGATTGTGATCGGCTCAGATAGAATTTGAAGATGAGGAAGATTTGTTGGAAAGTAGACTTGATAAGCTTTCCATGAAGTCCAAGAACGTCCAAAACGGAGTTTGTATGAAAAAGTTACGTTCGTTTGAACTTGGTACTATCGCAGCAGTCCGAATCTGATTCCAAAACGAGCCCAACTCCAACTCTTGCTTGACTCAGCCTCAAAGTGACGTGATGACCTTCATTATACCTTCCATGCATGTCCATGACTTCACATGCCTCTCCTTCATTCTTTCCCATGTTCCTAAGCACAATTAAATCACTTGCATTAGGTAGCGGTCTATTCTCACTAATATACAAACCTAGGAACGAATTCACCTAGTAATTAAGTTGGCGAGCACGAGCTCGAGTAAGTGAACCTTGCAACACTTACTGTGAGTGAATTGTGGTGTAGACACGGTTGTATCCGTGGAAGGGATGTCCTCATCAGTGACCCAGAGATAATTCAGCGCGTAGCTTGGAGTCTGAGGGGGACGAGTCCTCAGCATATCCATCAACATGGGCACTGGGCCCAAGTTGTCACTCATGTCCTAGGTCCAGCAGGACATGAGTCACCATGGTGGAGGCGATGGATATCCAAGCCACCTTGGACTTTTTCTAGGAGAGACCACGCAGAGTGTACACCCTATGCATCATGAGGGTGAAATCCCATGCAGAGAAAGTGTCTCAAAAGCCAAAATAAGAGCAGTGAGATTTGTAGGTCATAATTGTCTTCTACAGTAGCGCGTTAGGAGATAGTTCTCGTAGACGGCTTTCATCGCCATGCAGTTAGTGACATCAAGCATCTTGGGGGTTGATAGTTGACCCTAAAACCCCTAGCTCTTCGGCTGTGAATGCGCCTTGAACTTTTCGCCCTTGGCTGGACTCACATCGACTAGCACAAAGGAGGACGTGATTAGGAGCCCCAGGGCATGTAGGACGTTGTCCATTCCTGGGTGGATGACCCTAATCTCTAACGATGCTGCACACCTAGGGCTCCTCCGGAGAGCAGATGGGTCATCCATAAGCTCATTGTATTCCGAAGTTGGAGGAGGTTTCATGGACTTAGAGTATTTTTTGGTAGGAGCCATAACCTTTTGTCAATTAGTTACAGTCCCCATAGATGGCACCAAATGTTGTAGATGTAAAACCCAAATACAAGTGAGCGGGTGTACGTCGGCCGTCTGATGGGCCATCGTCCACGAGAGTAAAAATGACATGGGAATTTATATAGCTTCGGGGTCCGAGAGGACTGCACTACTCTTGTTGGTAGGCCAACGGAGGTTACCTCTGGAGATGGGATCCCCGAGAGCTCACCAGTTTGAATATGCTTTTTATTGGTCAAAAACTTAACTTACAAATAAGATATATATCAGGTATTTATAGGCTCTTAGGTATGTACAAGTGACTGAAATACCTCTCAACCTCTCAATGAGATAGCTAGTTTATAAGTACAAGCGAGGGATATTGTTGTCCTTTCTATGCATAACTTTAGTTCTGTGATTTGAATGTATGTGTCTTCTACAGAGCGGGCCTCATTAATAGAAGGGTAAAATTATTCTTCCAACATGTGCCATCCCGATTTCTACCCTTGTTCGATGAACGATCAGACCATTGTGACCCGAGCGATAAGATCGCCCGTGACTGGTCAGACCAGTGGGACTTGCAGTTAGACCGGTTGAGCGGTCCAACTACCCTCTAGCCAGCGGTTAGACCGGTGAGATTGATTGCCTCGGGTGACTTTGTGATTATTGGCCCTTAGTTTTGGTAAAGCTTATAGGCTTGAGTTTTTTTGCTATGTTATATTGTTAATATCAAGAAAATATTTTAAGAAGTTATTCACCTCCTAACTCACCATACCCGACTCTACAATAATAGTGGCTCAAAGAAGTGACTTTTAAAAGGAGGCAAGCAGTGGGGAAGCAAGGGAGAATACATGCGCAAGACAAAAGTGAGGGGAGTGGAGTGTGTGATATATCTATGATCCTTTGCCTTATCCCTAGAACAAGACAGGAGCGAGATGAGTGAGAAAGCCGTTTTGAATAATTAGGTGTTTAAAAAAACAATATGAACAAACCCTAATTTCCTAATTTCTATAACACATACACTACGTCCAAAATAGATGCATGTTGTTTCGTAGCAATAAGCCAGTAATGTTTTTTTTATAAAAATTCAAAAAAAGAATGAGTTAGGGTAAATCCTGAGGTCATATTATCAAGTTTTTAAAAAAAACTAAATTGAAGATGTAAGCATAAGAGGTCACGAGATAATCGTAATA
Organism: Melocanna baccifera; assembly: GCA_036346265.1. Lineage (NCBI taxonomy): Eukaryota > Viridiplantae > Streptophyta > Magnoliopsida > Poales > Poaceae > Melocanna > Melocanna baccifera. Next base: position 8,924,372 of record CM070705.1, on the reverse strand, counting down.
AACCAATAATAAACACTCACTGAACGGGGTTTGCATAACTAGGACCTTGACTAAATCTTAATTAGGAGTGTAGCATAAATAGATTATAGGCGCAGAACCCATACAGCCTCGCACAAACAAATTTCATAAAAAAAAGTCCTTGTTTTTTTTAGTTCATCCCAAGTGAACGCATATCATAATTTATAAATGATCATTAAGGATAGGTTTTTTTCGACTGCAGCTAATAGCTTTTAACTCTAACATAAGTATTTATGTAAATAAATCGAATATCAATAACTAATAACTCTCTTTAAAAAAATTATCTCGATAAATTATTTTATAAAAATAATAAAAAAAATATTTTATTTATTTATTTAGTAAAACCATAAATCAGGACCAAGAGAGTCTAAACCTCTCAATCACGCTGAAGACTTGTGAAGAAGCCGACATTGCACTTACCTTCCAGAAGCCCCCGCATCCCTCTCTATCTCATCCGGGCCCGCGCCCAGAACCCATGCCCCGTTCCCGCGCCATCAGACGGCCCTGGATCCCCCGATCTCGTACACGGACGGTCGACAACGACCCCGCGTGGCGGGAAGGCCGCGGCGTGGGGGCGTCGGCGTGCAGATATTTCCGGGGCCGGGTGGGGCCGACGTGGGGGAGGGAGATGTCCCGCCACGCACTGGCTCGCACCTCAATGACGAGTGGGGCCAGAAGCGGTGGGATAGGGGATGTCATTGGGGTTCGAGCAGAGGAGCCGGCGTGCGGGTGGGAGCCGGGGCCGGATAAGACGGGGCCCAGTCTCGATTGACGCGCGTGACGTCACGCTAACGCGCGCAGGCTCACGGCGTCAGGAGGCGGCGTGCGGGGGAGTTTACGCCTGTGCCCCCCTGGCGACGTGGGGCCCACCCGCGGCTGCGAGGGAGTTTTTCCTTTTATTTTAGCGACGAAGCGGTCAGGCGCTGCACGCCTGTACCGAAGGTCGCAAGCTTTTTTGTTTGCTTTGTGCTATGCAACTACTCTATTCTTTTAGGGGGTGATCAGAATAGCGATAATTTTTAATTTTTAGTTGAAAAAATACTGTAGCTGGCTGAAAAAATAATGTAGCTGAGTTAGTGGATAGTGTAGTGAATAGTGAAAAAAAAGCTGAAGCCGAAAAAAGCCAAACCGATCACCCCTTTAGACTCGATTTTGTTCTATGCTCGTCGCTCCAGAATTGCGTTTGACACATAGGTTGTGCTACTTAAGCCCATTCGTTTGACTTTTTTGACGACTTCTAGTTTCAACTTTTTTCACTATTCAGTAATTTGTCTTTTTCTGAATTTTTTTAGATTTTTTGAGCTTTTTTACATTTTTCTTTTTTCCCGTGTTCCTTTGCATTGTTCGTGATGGGCTAAAATATTTTTTCTATTTTTACATTTTTTTAAATTTAATTATGCCCAAAAAGCTAAATCATTCTGACAAAAAAGCGACTACTGATGAAATTTCACAAAAGCGAAGCCATCGCTAAAACGATCACCCCTTACTCAGATGACTTCAAGTAATATGTAAGTGTTGAGATTACTAGCATCCGAGTGTACTGGTTCTTTTTCCTTTTAGTTTCTAAAAGAGATTACTATCATCCACGCTATTTGTGAGAGATAATACGAAGTAACAGAAACTTACGTGTAGTCTTAACAGTACAAATAAAGTGGCTACAATGTGTTACAATCAAATTGTAGACCTCGTCTTAGGGGGTGATTGGAATAGCGATGGCTTTTGGTTTTTGCTGAAAAAACACTGTAGCTGAGTGGCATGTTAGGCATAATTAAATTTTAAAAAATGTAAAAATAAAAACGGCTCGCTAGTCTAGATCGGACAATGCAAAGGAATATGAGAAAAAACGGAACACAAAAAAACCAAAAAACAAAAAAAATTTCACTACGTGACAAAAATACTACAGTGTTCCGATCGCTGAATAGTGTTTTAATCTCCAAAGTGAGCTGGGCCTTAAAAAGACAACTCCTTTTGAAAAGCTAGTTGTTATAACAAAACTAAAAATCAGTTTTTAGAATCTACAAAGAAGAGGACCATATACTAGGGATGGGTCTCTCGCCCTTCTCGTCCAAAGCTGAAGAGAAGGGGAGAGGGGCATAGCTCGTTAGGAAGGGGAATGAGGATGACGACTAGCTTGGTTGAAAGTTCTTGACATCCTTCAATTAAGGTAAAGGTGCACAAACCACAAACCACGGAGGAAGGCAAGCACGAAATAGCGAGCAATTCTTTTTTGCCAGGGTGGCAAAATTTTCAATTAAATTTACCAAAATCATGGGAGAACAGCATATAGAATACAGATGGATCAATAGAACAGCTGCTACCCAGTGGTTACAAGCCTCAGCGAGGCAACTAGCTAGGTGTTTAATATGCAGCACTTGAGCTATTCTATTGGAGCATGCGAGTTGTATACATGGCTGCACTGGTATGTTCAAAATGGTGGTGGATTATCGTTTTTTTACTATAACTGACTATTTTTTATTGTAATTGAGTTGACTTATTTGACATAATTAATTTTTAAAAAATTTAAAAATAGAAAAAAATATGTTAACCCAACACGAATAATACAAAAAATATGAAAAAAGTAAAATAGAAAAATTAAAAAATATAACAGTACAAAAGAAGCCACCGCGACCATAAAAGCCAACGCTAGAAGTTAACTTGAGCATGGTGCAAATTTTCTTCACTTTGAAGCAACTGTTGTTACGGGAAATCAAGTCCCGAGTTAACGCATGTACAAGTGTGCACAATGCCACCGTGGTGTATGGTTACGACTTACGGAGTACTACTTCTGTCCTTCTCTTTTCATTTATCCAGTAGGTTCACCAAAACCCGGTGCGCGGTGAACAAGCACCAAAAATAGGACAAACACCACACCGGGTCCACCAAAACTCGGTCCAGGCCCCAAACCACCACCCTCCCCTGCCCGGTTCCAAAATTCAAAACCATTCGAACCCACGGGCCAAATAAAATACACCGCCCCGTAACCACGCGAGGGCACTCCCGTCATTTCGCGACTCTCCCCGTCCCGCCCCGACGGCGGCCGTCGGCCACGCGTCCCTCCCCCATTGGCCCGCGCCTGCGCCCCGGGATTCATAGCAGGCAGAGGGTACTACCAGCGCAAAGGAAAACGAAAGCGACGAAGTCACATACACACATCCAAGCTCTGCTTCACGCACACCAGCACGCGGAGAGACCGGGTGCGCTCCCCATTCCGCGAGGAGCCCACGGACAGAGGTTTTTCCCTCCAATTCGCGCGGATTCGGCCTTCGCATTGCGCGATCTCCGAATTCGGGTGACGTTCTTGCCCTGGTTGGGTTGGCTTTGGCGGGGTTTTTTTCGCCTGCATTTCTCTGATCGGGAGCTGGTGTTCTTTGTTTCGGTGCAGGGGACGGTGTTCTTGCCCAATTCGTGGGAATTGTGGATCCTCATTGCTTGATCTCGTTGCTGGAGCAAGAGGGTTTTCCGGATTGGTGCGGTTTTGGTGTGATTTTTTGGGCGCTGTTCTGATCAAGATTCGGTTTGTTTTTGGTGCGATGACGACAAAATTCCGGGCCAACTCGAGCGAATCCTGCGTCCGCAATGCTTGATCTCGAGTCCCCGGGAAGTGCATTCCCCTGATTGGTGTGATCCCAGTGCGAATTTTGGGAATTTCTTGGATCAAGAATTGGCCACCCGGCCCTGCGAGAACAGGGGAATTGGGGCCAATTGGGTGGGAATTGGCAAGGATTTGGAGGGCGAGGAAGGTTTGATCCGGCGGCGCGATGATTGCGGCGGTGGACCGGGGGCCAGAGGGCTGGGGCGAGGAGGAGATGTCGGTGCTACCGCGGCACACCAAGGTGGTGGTCACCGGCAACAACCGCACCAAGTCGGTGCTCGTGGGCTTGCATGGAGTCGTCAAGAAGGCCGTCGGCCTTGGGGGCTGGCATTGGCTGGTAATTCGCTGTTCCGACTCGCAATTTCTGCCTTTTGTTTTCCTAGATCTTGTTTTGATGCAATGCTAATTGCTTTTCGATTGGTCACTTTTGGGTTTGGGAGTGCGAATTGAGTTGCTCGAGTGCCTCTGCTTAGATTCAGCTTTTGGGGTTTTAGAGTAATTCAGCTTGGTGAGCTAATCTGGATTAATTTCTTGCAATTTGGATTGATCTTGCTTTGTTCTCCTCATTATTTTAGGTTCAAATTACTGCTACACTGATGTTTTTTGGTTTGATAGTTTGTTGATTGAGCAATGTGCTAGTCCTGATTGCTCTGGATCTTGTTCTTCGTTTAGGGTTCCAATTAAAAATTCTTCTTAACATTGACTAATCTTGATGTTTTACTCAATTGCACTTTTTTTATCTAGCTATTGTTGGTATTTTGGATAGAATTTGGATCTTGCCTCCTCACTACTTTGGTTGTGGCCCTGATTGCACCGGAGAATTTTGTTTTTTTCTTTCTCCCCCCATGTTTTGTTTGATCTGTGTTTCAATTGGGCTGTCAGCATCAATTGTGGAACCTGTTGACCAGGATTGCTTGATAGATTGGATCTCGAGTATCTAGATTCGAATCTGGTCGCAATCAGTGCTCAGTCTTTGATGAATTTGAATTGAGCTGCATTATTTGTGAGATTTCTTGAGGGCTTTGCTTCCAAATTATATCTAAATTCCAGTGGGTGTTTCAGTTGGGTAAAAATGCTGTATGCTTCCCACCATTTCATGGAACTTGGGAGGATATTCTAGGGAATATGTGCAAGTTCCATGGTATGGATTGGTTCCCACCGCTTAAACGATTGGATCAGTTTTGTTTTCAGATTGGTTGTAAATTTGACTTTGCTCGTTGAGGCATTCCAAGTTGACAGGAAATACTAATGGAGAGTATTACTTTAACCTGCCATCGTGCTCCAATTTCTCCAATTGTTGATTTCGATCTACTTAAAAAGAGGATATTTTGTCTAACAAATCGTATTGTTTTTCGTTCCATGATGCTACGGTTGCAAGTTGGTGGATCGAAAATCATGGTTTAATGATTCCTTGTGATATGTTTTGTCTGATTTCCAGTTCCAAACCAACAAGAACATACCCATCATATGTATTGACCATTTAGATGATGCAATGATTTGGACGTTCGACCTAACGTGACATATTTGGCTATCTCCGCTCCTTTTGTGATCTTATTTGTTGTCTACTTTTATGGTTGTCAGACATTTTTACAGCAAGGTCCTTTTTAAACAAAAGTTTTACTGAGTCGGGTCTATTTTATGTAAGTGCAGCCACATTATATGCCTGTTAGTCAGGGGCAGATCAAGGATTTTATCACGTTCCAAGTTAGAGAGGGTTAGAGACCACTGTTACCTAGACTACAAGGAAAAGCTACGTACTTAGCTTACTTGGACTTACCTAGATTTTACACTGATAAATATTACACACCTCAAGCTAAAGGTTAGGTTGTCCGGGATGTGGATCCTCCCTTGCCTGTTACCCTGTTGGTTGGTCCCATTGCCTTTTGGATGGGCACGCCTTGTGGTAACAGAGATGTTCAACATGCAATAAAATGACCACAGGAAATCACACTTCGAACGCCTGTTCGGCCAGTGGAGATTTTTGTCGAATCCTTAGCATATTTAAACCAAATCCCCAGAATACCCAAAGAAATCCCCCTCATCCAAACACCCCCCTTAGTCGTTATATTATCGCAAAAATAACCAGCCAAAATCATTATTCTGCAAACTAAAAACATTTGTTTTTACTGCATTGAACTACAACCAGCTAATTATAGGATTAGACTATTGAATATGGATTGATCAGATTTAGAGGTTCTACCATATATAAACAGGCTACTGCACTGTGTTAAATTTTGCTTTGACATCCCTTAAATGCATTACAGTACAAGGGGCTGATTTTCTTTCAGGTGACTGTTTGCCTGCGATTTGTACTTAATTTCAAATGAAATGTAATTTTTGGTGTCTTGTCAAACTCCAGGTTCTTACTAATGGCATAGAGGTAAAGCTGCAAAGGAATGCTTTAAGTGTGATTGAACCCCCAACTGGCAATGAGGATGATGATAAGTTCGGCTGTGAAAACATGCAGTGGAATAGTTCAGATATGGGTAAGATCATGTTCATTCCACTAACGTCATGCATCTTCAATATTTTTTCTCATTCAGTTTCATACTCCATGGCTGATATTCTTAGTTCTTACATGATTGCTTTCATAACATGTTTACTTCAATTTGATTAGCTTGGGTTTACTTTAGAAGCCAATGATTTCTGGGAGGGATCATTAGATCCTTTTGTTTGTGTGATCAAAATGGGTCCTTTTATTAATAGCAGAAAGCTTGCTTATATTTTACTTTACCTTCTAGTCTTCTACTTCAAGGCTTAGTCTGGTCTATATTTTGAAAATTCTTCAGATTTCAAATAACTTAGACGCATATTACAGCATAATAGCATGTACTTAGATCTATCTTAAGTGAAGAAGCACATGTGCCAGGAACAAATAAGAAAGTTATCTTTACCTGATGTCACTTATAGGAATTCCATGAAGGTTTCATTATATAATTTCTCCACTGCATCATTCTTTATTGAAAAGAACAATGAGGCCCTAGAATTAACCACATGCCATTAGGGTCACGGACCTGTTTAGCTTGTGAACTTAATTAAAGGCACGGTTTACATGACAGTATGACACCTAACCATGTCCTGCAATTTGGCTACATTTGTTTGTAATGTTGTCTTCTTTAATCCACTTTTTGCTTTCAGCATCCGATGATGCACTATCACCAAAGCCACAGAGGTCAAGAAGCAGGCACCATAGGGGGTTCCAGAGCAAATCCTTCAGCCGCTCCATGTCTTGTGATTCCCACTCCAAGGCGTCCATTTCGTCCTCCTCAAGGGCTCACATGGTGCGACTTTTGTTTCCTTGGGCCATGTGCTTGCAACCACTGTTTGGAACTCTCCAATCACTTTTCAGTAATATGCGTCAATGTCAATGTAGTCCTGCTCTATGAACCTTTGTAATTTTTGGACCAAACTCCTCGGGTTATGCTTGATACAGTACGAGTTTCTATGATGTCCTTGCATCTTTACTTTGCGGCTGAATCTTTAACTTTAAACTTCGCAGAAAGTTGACCTGAGCAAACTAGAAATGACTGCACTGTGGAGATATTGGCGTCACTTCAATCTCGTAAGTACAGCTTCCCAGATCAAGCTCCTGCAGTTGAATATCCAAATATCCAAATGACATTTCATTGTTCTAACTGACAACTTTACTGAACAGGATGCAAGCCCTAACCCATCCAGGGAGCAGCTAGTTGATGCTGTTCAAAGGCACTTCATGTCACAGGTTGATAAAGAAACTTCAGTTGTGGCATGATTCTTTACATCAACGTGCATCGTTATGATGTGAAACTGACACATCCTGGTTTGCATTGTGAATCCCAATTGCTTTTGCTCATGTTGAAGCAATTGGATGAGTTGCAGGTCATCGTCGGGTTTGTGCAGGCTGCAAAGAGGTTGAAGACGAATATGAAAGTGGCCTGATGGAGAGAGCCGATCTCAACTAACAGATTCAGAATAGGATGCAACATGTATAATCAATGTTGCTATGCTATGTAATGTATGTGCATGAGGTTGCTTAGATTTGAATGGCTAGGTTAATGCGCAACTAGAAATCTCTCTTGGTTCTTCGTTTCTTATGTTAATCTCCTGTGATGCAGATATGCAGTATGCTGGCTAAGGATCTTTCAACCTCTAGCTCAGTTCTCTCCTGTTGCTCTAGCTCAGTTATCTCCTGTTGACTGGATTTGAATTGACATGACAAACTTCTAAATCTGGTCCTCATATTTTCCTTTGGGCAATTACCGCCATTTTTAGGCGTGTTTGCCTCAAAAAATATTGGTAAATATTGCTTTTCATTCCACTTAACTTTTTGGAATAAGCCAAAGGGACTAACTATTGCACAGGTGACTAATTTTTTTCCTTCATACTTAGTCACTTTTTTATCTATTGGATAAACATTCTTCAACAGTCTTTTTTTTTGGAGGGGGAATTAGTCCTATACAACTTTAGGTGACAGAGATAAGAAAATTTCAATCGACTGTGTAATAGCAAATCCATAAGCTAAAACCTTCTACGATGTGTTAGTATCTTATCATTGGTTTTTCTTAAAAGCTATTGAACCGTTCATGAAGTAACTTACTGTCAAGACTACAGCTCATTCAGTGTTAGGGAGCCGATTGAAGTTCATTGGAGGGTTTAAATTTGAGATTGAAATGTTATGCAGAATTTGACGGCTAGAAGCAAAAAGGAAAATGTTGCTAACTTTCATTAGGCGAAAGGGTATCCCTCTGCAATCGTCCGATCTAGATCCAGCGGTTGACAAGCAAATACTTCATATTAGAACAATTACCTGTGCTCATTTTTGGTACTATTCATGGTCATTTGTCTTAATACTGTTGTAATGGCAGCAGCCACTATATATATGACTTGTGAACTATTTTGAGAACTATTCTAGAGAAGTAAAAACCCTAGCCGTCATACTCTAGCTATAGTTCTTAGTCCCAGTTAGGGATTTCTTCCTGAATCCCTTCCCAATCTTCAAATCCTGATTTTGCTCTCACGGGTAAATTAGGCCCAGCACTTGCGGGTCCTAACATTCTTGGTATTAGAGCACCAGTTCTTAGCCTCTGAGTTTGATCTAGGTTTTACTTGGTGAGGTTTTGGGGACAACTCGTGTTCCCTTGTAAAATTCCGAAGACGGGCGAGTTAGTGGCACTCTTGAGGGAAATCTGTGGAGGGTTGCAAAGATCAGATAGGTTGGGTTGGTGAATTGCTGACTTGGTAAAATCCTTGTTAAGATTGTTTTAAATCGGAGATGGTGAGACCTGTGCCACCCGCAGCGATTGATGAAGGAGAGGTTTTGTTTGTGACTTTAGCAGAAATGGACGAAGTGAAGAAAACTATTGCTCATATAAAAAAGAGCCAGAAACAGAATCAAAAGATGATGCAAGTGCAGATAGATAAGTTGGTAGGTATGATGTCGAATTTCATGGTGACGTCCTAACCCCATAAAAAGATTTTTGATCAACAATATAGTTTCCAAGGTAATTTTGGCTAACATTCTACTTCTCCTATAGCAGTAAGGAGTGAAGTTATAGTCACACAGGCTAATGTTTATGGTAGTAGGCCTTAGTCTGTTCCTATAGCCAGTAATTTTTGCGCATCACTTGTGATATTGGGGGAGGATAGAGGAAAGGGAATAGAGAATCCACTATGGCTGCCACATTACACTCTGAATACTGACCTCTATTACAGTAATTTGCATGGTCACAGCCTGAACCCGATAACAGCACCACAAGGAAATATGAACTGGGCCATTGTTGTATATATCCATGCACCCAATTCACCTTCGTTTGAGGAGTTTCTAGAAAAAGGATAGAACAATGGGCGGCCTTGCTATCCTGAAACTAGGCCGATTCATTACACAGAGAACAATAGAGGGCAGGCTATCTTTAAGTCACCTAAATTGAATTTTCCAGAGTTTGATGGGGAAAATCCAGATGGGTGGATTTCTAAGGCTGAGAAGCATTTTGATACTGCTAGGATTCCATTGGGGCATAGGGTAGATTTTGCAGCCACATATTTGAAGGGGAGGGCTAGCTACTGGTGGAGAGGAACAGGATGCATCCCTGCTACCCTACATTAATATCAATTTTGCATAATGATTGGGGATAGATTCACAGAAGCTTCCATTTATGACAATGTCAAAATGTTCCATTGGTTGAAGCAAATGGGTTCAGTTAAATCCTATGTAGAACAATTTGAGGAATTGATGAGTCTGGTAAAGAGAGATAACCCCTTATTGCCAAATGAGTATTATGTTTGTAGCTTCATGGCTAGACTCCAAGAATACATACAAAACCCTTACAATGCCATAGGCCAAGGAACATGATTGAAGCTATGTGAATGGCAAGGAGGATTGAGCATTCTCACCCTTTCAGAAGCAAGAGTTATGGGCCTTCAAGGGAGAATACTACAACTATAAAGATAAGGGTAGTACTAAAGCAAATCAGAACACGAAGTTTCAAAGACAAGATAGGGAAGGAAAAACAAAGGCAGGCAATGTCCAGACAAGAATGGGCAAGGACTATGGCAAGTGCAGAAAATGCCCTGAACCACGGTTCTCTGGGCATAAGTGTAAGATGAGCAAAAAACAATTATTTATAGTGACTAATGGGGATCAAGATGGGGATAACAGTAGTGGGGATGAGGTAGAAGGAGATGTTCAACCTTATGAAACTCCACCTTCTAGTCCTGATGGCCCGGGCAAGGAAGTAGTCCTACAAATATCAATGCATGTTGTTAAAGGTACCATTCTAGCTTGCAATACTTTTACCCTAAGGTTAAATGTAAAGGGGCAATTGGGGAACAACATTGATGGACAGTGGAAGTAGTGCCACATTTGTAAGTCCTCAGTTTGTTATGAAATCCAAATGGCAGATCTCAAACCACCTAGAAGTAAAAGTATTGATAGCAGATGCGAGAATACTAAGATTGATACTACCTGCCACAACTGCCAATATGAAGTACAAGGAGAAAATTTCATATCTGACATGAGGGTGTTACCTTTAAAAGGATATGACATTATCCTGGGAGCAGATTGGATATATGTGCACAACCCAATTAGCCTTGATCTCAAGACTAGAGAGTTTACCATCACTAAATATGGCAAGCATCTAGTCAATTCTATTCATGAAACTCAACTGACTGCAGAATGCATGATTGAAGCACCCCAATTATATAACATGATGTCTAAAGGGGTGATGGGAGCTGCGGTGCACACAAAGGACAACACTGTGAGGCAAGAAGAGCAGAAGGAGATACCTAAAGCACTGAGATACATGCTATCCCAATTTGAGGATATTTTCCAAGAACCGATTGGACTACCACCCTAGAGGAATTGTGATCACATAATACCAATCATTCCTGGGTTCTAAGTCAATGAATCAGAGACCCTAGCGATTATCTCATTACCAAAAGACAATCATTTTTTTTTCTCGAACGCGCAGGAGAACTGCGCATCATTATATTAAGAAGAACAAGGAGTCTGAGAAGACTCGTACAACCATCACCAAAAAGACGAGGCTAACAACAAAAGGTCAACACTAAGGGCATCCCCACCGACCAAAAACAAACACAGCACCTATGGCCAAATGGTACAAAGGCCTTTGGTCCCCGCCAAACACCACAAGTTGGCCTCATCTCTAATGTCTTGCAAAACAGTGCTGACAATAGGAGAAACCTCGTCAAAAATACAGCCATTCCTATGCTTCCACACCCGCCAAACCACCAACATGACTAAAGAGTTAAAGCCCTTGCGCTGCTGCTTAGGGACTTGGTACAAAGCCTGACGCCACCACAAGGTGAAGACTAAATTGTCCGGACCTGGAGTAAGCCGCTGCAATCCCACCAAAGTAAGCATTGAGAACCAAACACTTCTTGTGAACACGCAAGAAGTGAGTAAGTGTTGAATATTTTCCTCCTCTTGATCACATAGTGGGTAGCACTCAGGGTGAACAAGACCCAGATGGGCCAGCCGATCCGCGGTCCAACAACGATTAAGAGAGGCTAACCACACAAAGTATTTGCAACGAGGAGGAGCCCATGTTTTCCAAATCTCCTGTCATGGTGCAAAATCCACTGCCCCCACAAAAAACGGCGGTACACTGATTTAGTTGAGAACCTGCCTGAGGAGGATGGCTTCCACACATGCTGATCATCCACGCCAGGGGTGAGCCTCACACGGGCGAGAACATCCCATAGGCCAAGAAACTCCTCCAAGACTACAGTAGGTAAACTGCCTCGGATATCCTGAACCCAAGTGTTATCTATAAGAGCTTCTTGCACCGTCCTTCGACTGACACTTCTCTTTGGTACACGCGCACAAAGAGAGGGGGCAAGATCTGTTAAGGATTTACCATGTAGCCATCGATCACACCAAAAGAGGGTCGTGTAGCCATCCCCCACAATAGAGATGATCGAAATGGAGAATATAGCCGCTGAATTGGGGTGCACCTGAATGTCCAAACCGGCCCATGGGCGATTAGGTTGGGATTTTTTGAGCCACAACCACCTCATGCGCAGCGCCCATCCGAGGATTTCCAAGTCAAGGATTCCCAATCCGCCAAGCTCGAATGGTCTCGTGACCCGGCCCCAAGAAATAAGACAATGTCCTCCATCTACTCTTTTGCGACCCTTCCATAGAAAAACTCGACGTATCTTGTCAATTGCTTTCCGCGCCCACTTAGGAAGGTCCAGTGCAAAGAGTGGGTAAATAGGAATTACCGAGAGCACTGCTCGAATAAGTGTGGCTCGGCCAGCTGGGTGCATCATAGCAGATTTCCATCCGGGCAACTTATCAGCAATCTTGTCAATCATCATATAAAAGATAGATTTGGGGAGCTTCTTGATTGACAAAGAGAGTCCAAGGTATTTGCAAGGGAATTCTTGTACTGCGCAAGGCAAGGATCCTTGCACTAGCTCCATGTCCTGCTGGTGGCATCGGATTGAGGTCACCGAGCACTTGCTTAAATTGGTGATCAGCCCTGACGCTTCTCCAAAAATCCGAAGAATCTCTTTGATCACCTCAAACTTTTCCAAACAGGGTCGCAAGAAAATAACCACATCATCAGCATATAGAGAGACCCGCTGACTAGGTCCTCTAGATAGAAGGGGCTGCAACAGGCCAATCTCACTTGCCGTATTAATGAGTGAGTTAAGCACATCCATGACCAAGATGAACAACATCGGGGACAAGGGGTCACCTTGCCGAAGCCCCCGCTGGTGCTGAATTAGCTCTCCCGGCACTCCATTAACGATTACCCGAGTTGTTGAAGACCTCAGGAGCTTGGAGATTAAGTTACACCAGATTGGACCAAATCCCAAATGGCTTAGCACTTACAGCAAGAAAGACCAAGACACCGAATCGAAGGCTTTTGAAATATCCAGCTTGAGTAGAACTCTTGGGTCCCTTTGTCTATGCAGCACTTTAACTGTTTGTTGGACCAAAATAAAGTTATCAAGGATACATCTCTCTTGAACAAAAGCACTCTGATTTGGTGACACCATGTCTTTGAGCTTTGAAGCCAACCTATTGGTTAGGATTTTGGTGAAAAGCTTTGCAAAGCTATGAACCAAGCTTATAGGTCTGTAATTCTTGATTTGCAATGCTTATGGTGTCTTTGGAAGCAAGATGATGTACGCCGAGTTAAGAAGGAACAAATTACTGACATTACCCTGTATCAGCCTGTTAAGCGCAGCCATAAGATTACCCTTCACGATACTCCAACAAGTTTTGAAGAAACTTCCAGTGTATCTGTCCGGTCCCGGTGCTTTATCTGAAGGAAGTGATTTAATTGTTGCCCAAACCTATTCCTCCGAGAAACACTGCTCTAGAGCTGACATATCATGAGCTTCTTGGTAGAAGACTGATGAGGACATCCCTTCCATGGATACAACTCATCCACAACAAGGACCACTTACTCGAGCTCGTGCTCGTCAACTTAATTACCAGGTGAATTCATTCCTAGGTTCATATATTACTGAGAATAGACCGCTACCTAATGCAAGTGATTTAATCGTGGTTAGGAACCTGGGAAAGGATGAAGGAAAGGGACATGGAGTCATGGACATGCAAGGACGGAATCATGGAGGTCACCACGTCACTTTAGGATCAAGTCAAGCAAGAATCCGAGTTGGACACGTTCTGGAATCGGATTCGGACTGCTGCATTGGTACCACATTCAAATGGGCATAACTTCTTCATACGGACTCCGTTTGGGGTGTTCTTGTACTTCATGGAAAGCTTATGAAGTCTACTTTCCAACGGATCCAACCTCATCTTCAAATTCCATTCGAGCCGGCCGCAATCATCAAAATAATCCACGTTAGTTTCTGAGTCCGAATCCAAAAAGGGTGCTGCGCCACCACCACTTGGGCCCATGGGCCTTGTAACCCTAGGGCGTCCCCCCTGGTCGTTTCTCTATAAATAGGAGCCGCCGCCCCCAGCTAGGACTTGGATTTCGTTGAGTTTAGGTTTAGCCTTTGCGCAAACTTTGGTTCTTCAGTTGTGTCAGACGACCACCTGTCAAGACTACCTTCGAGATCCCACCTTTGTTTTTCAATACCAACTTTGTTATTCGCAATATCAGATTGCTTTTCGTCTTATTCTTGCTAGTTCTTCGATTGCTTGCAGGGATTGAACTTCGTGTTCAGATTGATCGTGCTTCGGCAAGATCAATAACATCTCGAGTTGGTTCGCGATTGCTAAGGCGCAAGCGACGTCGTACGGTTGTAGTCGGATCGCGAGAGTCACCTCCACCAAATCGATAGTTATCAATCTCATCGAAAGATCGGGCACCCCGTCTCCATCAAAGACTGCAGATTCAAAGAACATTGTCTTTGAACCATGGTGCCAAGTAAACTTGAGTAAAACTCATAAGCCGCCTGCTACTTCTCCTCATGCCCGGTAACAATTTTATCTCTCACTTGGATTTTTGCCAAGAAATTTTTCCTCTTTCTGTACCGAGCTTGCTAATAAACAAAGAAAGTGTTTGCATCCCCCTCTTTTAACCAAACCAACCTGGAGCGAAGGCGAGCAATTGTGCGCTCTAGAGATGCTAGACCGAGTGTATGCTACTTCAGCTGCCGTCTCAACCAAACCTCCTCGTTGGACAGCACTCGAGCATCCTGAGCCATCTCAAGTCGGTGTAAGACTTCCGTGGCAATCCGGAGCTGCAGCTTAACATTTCCAATTCTCTTTTGGCTCCAAGATTGCAGGTCCCTTGCAAGTCTTCGCAGCTTCAGGGAAAGGATTTGCAGTGGGCAAGAAGCTGCAACTGGTTTGCACCAGAAGCGTTGCACCTCCTACAAGAACCCCTCAAGCTTTGGCCAATAGCTTTCAAAATGAAAACGCTGCTTTCCATGAACATTAGCCTTCAGACCATGGATTAATGGGCAGTGGTCTGAAATCAAAGAAGCCGAACTCTGAAGGATGCAGTCAGGAAACAATTGATCCCAGTCAGATGTCATGAAGACCCGATCCAACCGAACCAAAGTAGGAACTTCCCGCTCATTCGACCAAGTAAACTTACGGCCAAGAAGAGGAATTTCTTTCAGCTCCAAGTCATCTAAGAACCGGTAGAAACGACCCATCATTGCTCTATTCACATTCATGTTATTCTTATCATCCGCCATATATATGAGGTTGAAATCCCCTCCAATTGCCCACGGACCTTGACAGACTTGCCGAATGTCACGTAGCTCTTGCAGAAATTGCAACTTATGAGCATCAGCTTAAGGGCCATAAACGCCTGTGAACCACCAAGGCATCCCCTCATGGGAAACGAACTGTACCGAAACTGAATAAGTGTCGACTCGAGATGTTAAAGCACGGCACACCCCGCCTTTCCATGCCAGCAACACACCCCCCTAGAACTGCATGCTGACAATATCACGAATTGATCAAATTCACTTCCCAGCATTGACATGATCAGACGACCAGAAATTGACTCCATCTTAGTTTCCTGAAGACACACGACATCAGGGCGAGTAGAGTTTATCAAGCTTCTGAAGCTATCCCATTTTTCTTTGAAGTTGAGGCCTCTTACATTCCAAATGAGAAAGTTTGACATCATTGATTCTGAAAAGATACCATGACCTGTCAAAAAACCGCCATTGTTCACAGATCACCCGTAGCCACACTTGGAAAAATAGCAACTTCACGTGGCGCTTCGCCCGGTGAAGGAGGCTGCCAACCAAAAAGCGCCGCCAGCGCTGCGATATGAGCTTGAGAGAGTGGCTTGTGGAACACACGGCTGTATCTTTCCAACTCTTGCTCACCTATGGCTTCATGCTCTACTACCAGACCCAGGTGACGTATCACCGCTGTTTGCGTTGTAGTGGCCGCCTGCAGAGCCGTCCCTCCCTTATTCAGCCTATTGCTTCGACGTAGCACCAAGTTTGATGGAAGTTGAGTGGCCCGCTGTTTCTGAATTGCCGGCAAAGGGAGTAGTCCATTAGTAGCTTGGGTTATCTTGGCGAAGAAGGCCTTTGCTGGTGTTGAAAGAGTCGAGCTGGACTGCTGCTGCTGCTGGGGAATGCGCTGCCGCCGCCTAACGTAGACGCGCGAAATGAGCCTGGCGTCTGCCTCTGGAGCGGCACAGGTCTCGGTCGAGATGGGCTAGGGGACCGAACCCTCTTCCCACGCAGCAATGCCTGACCCAGAGTCTGGGCGGGGCTGCTTAGCGTCTGGCACGACCGCGGTCGAAAGCCTGGAGCGGGGCTGCTCAGGGACTGGCTCAACCGCGGAGCGGTGCCATGCTCAAGGTCCGGGTCCGGCCCAACCGCGCGGGAGGGAGCAGCGCGCGCGGGGCTGCTGTGGCGCAAGTCCGGCCCAACCGCGCGGGAGGGAGCAGCGCGCGTGGGGCTGCTGTGGCACAAGTCTGGCGCGGGGCTGCTGTGGGACTGGCTCGCCCACGAAGCGGTGCCACGCACCGGGTCTGGCTCGACCGCGCGAGAGGGAGAGGCGCGCACACGCACCGGGTCCGGTTCGATTGCGCGAGAAGGAGAGGCGCGCATAAAGTCGGCAGCAGCGCCAACTGCCTGCTAAGAGGGCCACGGAAGAGTCTCGGTGGCCTCACCGCCAGTTCCCAAGGGAGATGGGGGGCAGAGTAGCGGCAGAAAAGCTCGGCGCGGCTTCCTTCCCCTACTGGTGATCCTCTCCATCACGGCGGATCCCAGCTGCTGGCTTGGAGGTCGCCACGTGGTCAGCGCCGTGGCCGGCAAGCGACCTAGTGGGCCCCAGGCGGTCCTTGACAAGGACGCGACCTGCTGGGGGATCTCTGGTGCTCCTCCCCTCGGCAATCTACCCCGGGGACGCGGCAGAGGAATGGAGGGCCGCGGCTGACGAAGTCTAGCCGTGGCCTGGCCGATGATGGTCGCGACCTGGCCGATGATGGTCGCCGCCTGGTTGAAGGAGGAGACGGAGAGCGCGAGACGGAGGGACTCCACCGCTTCGTCTACCGCCTGCCCGTAGGCCCAAACCCGACTTCCAGAGGGGCGCCGGAGCTGCCCTCCTGAGCCAGCACCGCCACCCGCCGCCTGGGACGAAGCCGCCTGGGACGAAGCCGAGGATGTTTCCGCAACCGGGGAGACTCGCCGCCACACCGAGATGCGTCCCCGCGACTGGGGAGCTCCAGCACAGGCAGAGGAAGCTCCAGCGCATGCAGAGGAACGGTGGCCAAGGCCCAAACAACGAAAGCAACGCACTCGGTGACGACAATCCGAGTGCGATGCGATGCGGAGAAGTAGTTGAAGCATTTCCCGCGGAGGTCCGCCGGCGCCGGACGTCGTAAGGCGCTAGATGGGTGACGCGGTCCACCCCGAGAACGGCGACGACCAACCACCGTTTACCATCCTTCCTCGGCCAGCTCTGGAGACAGTCCCCGAACAAGAAGAAGCTCAGCGCGGTCCGGGCATGCACGCTGGCGGACCGCAGGCTGAGGATATGCATGCTGGCGGTTCGCAAGGAGACGTTGCGGCACAGCCGATACCACGTCGGCCGACCCGGGAGAAGCCAGCACGACGTCGCGGTAGAAAGGGAGCGAGGCAAACCTGGAATCGGCAGGGGAGGTGGGGGGGGGACGCCTCCTTCCAGCGCTCCTGCTTCAAGCGTCCTACTGCAGCAGAGGATGGCGACTGGGGAATGTGTAACATCCTGATTTTCAGAGATTTTTAAAACCTTGAATTTAAAAATAAATTTCTGGGATATTCCTGAATTTAAAAGCAAGCTTAAAAGAATTTTTTTGGAAATTTAAAAGAATTTAATATGATTAAACTATACATCAATAGTAGCTGAAAATAATTTAATTAAGTTCCTTGTGTCACAAGACTTTTTCTGGAATAAAATTAAGCCTCAAATGAATTTTAGAATTTTAAAATAAATTAATCTGATTAAAATAAACTTCAACATAAGTTAAAAATATTTTACTTGGATTCTTCAGGTCTCAAGGAATTTTCTGGTATTTTTGGTGAATTTTTAGGATTTATTTGCTATTTTCTAGAGCTATTTGATCTTTATTTGGTTTTCTGGGAAAAAGAAAAGAAAATAAAAATCCTCCGGGCTGCCCTCAGTCGCCCGATCCTCCCCCTCCGCGTGTCGGCGATCCCGGCCGCCCACGCGTCGGCCTCCGCCGATCCCGCGCGCGCCCAAACCCTAGCGCGTCCCGCCGCCTCTCGCGCTCGGCGCGGCCGTCCGATCGCTTTGCGTGCACGCGTCGGCCCGCTCATGCCCGCGCCGCCCGAACCCTAACCCTAGTGTCCGCCCGGGCTCCGCTCGATCGCAGCCGCCCGTGGTGCCACGCGTCGGCCTCCCCATCATCGTCTCCGATCCGGTTCCGTCCCCGCGCCGCGTTCGATCCGAACACCCTCGGCGTGCGTGCCATAAAAGCCGCACCCCTTGATTCGCGTGCTTCCGCCGCCGGTCCTCGCCTCCCCTCGCCGTGCGCCGTCGCCCCCGTCTGCGCACCTCGCCCCACCACCGTTGCCGGAGACCCCGCCGCCAAGCGCTCGCCCCGTCGTCGCCGGAGACTCAGCCGCTTCGTCGCCTCCGACCGCCGGCGAAATTCGTCGCCGTCCCGAACCATCGGTAAGCCGCAGCGCCGGAGCCCTCTTCTCCTCCTGCTCGTCGGACCCCCTCGCCACTGCCGGAACCCACCGCGCCTACTAGACCATCCGCCGTGCGCTCTGGTCGCCGGAGCCGCCACCGCCGCCGCCCCCGCGCCGCACCGCCCTCGCCGGACCCGCGAGCGCCGCTCCTCGGTCCGCGCGCGCTTCGCCGCGCGGGACGCGTCGCGCCTCGTCGCCGCGCCGCCACCCGCGCACCCCGCGCGCGCGCGCGCGCGTCGCGTGACGCTTCGCGCGTCGCGTCGCCATGCGTCAACCATCGGCAGCTTCCCGCCCCGCGCCGCGCGATCGCAGCCGTTCGATCAGATCCAAAAACCGACGCACCGGATCGTGCCACGCGGCACTTCCTCCACCGTCCGATCTGATCGCGCCGCCGCGCCCGCGTCGCGTCAGCCCTACCCACGTGGCATGCCACGTCAGCCCTAATGCCACGTGGCATGCCACGTGTCGTGCCACGTTAGCCCCGAGCCGTCCCCGTGTGCCACGTGGCAGCCACGTCAGCTGCCACGTCACTCCCGTGCCACGTGGCAGCACTAGCTGCTGCCACGTCAGCCCTAAATGCCGCGTCAGCAGCCCCGCCCCCGCGTGCACTATTCCATGCGCCGGGTGCACGGTGGACCGCGTCTCCCGTGGACCGAGTTCACAGCACAGTAACATTTTCTAATTATCCCGATTTAATTCCTGATTTATTTTCCGAGAGCCCGTTCTCCTCCGTCCTATCTCCGATTGACCCCGTTCTTTTTTCTAAATTCATCTAAAATCGAGCTCTAGCTGTTGGTTCTAGTTTTGTGAATTTTGGAGTTCATTTGCTTATCATTTTATGTGTCTTGGTTTTCGGTCGTTTTTTCTCTCGTTAGATTTGGATTCCGGAGAAGCAGGTTTCGCGCCCAAAGACCAGGAGTACTCCGCTGAGCATAACCAAGGCAAGTCGTGCCCTTTGATCATGTTGAACCCAGTTTGCAATCTACTATTTATTTATTTTGTTTTAAATTACATTGCATCGCTATTTTTATTCAACCGTTGTAACTGGTAGTTATCGCCTCATTTGAGTTTATCCCTCCTTGATATTTTGGAATGCCATGATACCATTGTCACCATAGGATGGGAAACTTACTAGTGATGTATGATTATTTGTCACATGGGTTGGTACGATAGATTGCTTAGCTTTACTTATATTTACGTTCGGGTCTATCATCACATGTGAATCATAATATTGACTTAATGAGATATGGAACTGTGGTTGGTGCCACGCATATTAAAATTTGTGCCATGACGTTGGTGCGTCATCGGCGGTGGTTTTACAAACTGGTTTTTGCACTCGGGCGAGTGATCGTGCAGTAAAGGGGGAGGTGCAGTTGCACTTCGGGGATGTGGTAGCCTCGCCCGGGTAATGTTAAGAACTTAACTTTGTGCGCCATTGATCTGAGCTTAATCGTGCAAACCACATGTCTATTATGGGATGGACCTGGTTGATTAATTTGTAATACCTCAATTCAAATTCTGCCATCGTGATGAACATGGTTGCTGACTTCCATGTGGCGCAAGGGGGGTGTGATGCGAAACCCTAGCGGGCAGGATTGAGTTAAGGTAGAGCATTGTAAAGACCTTGTTGTGATTACCTTAGGCCTAGGTTAATCGCATCGTGTGGGTACAGTTGTGCAACCTCTGCAGAGTGTAAAACTATTCGAATAGCCGCGTCCTCGGTCATGGACAATGCTCGGTGATTTCACACGAGGGGTAGTTATTTCTGAAAACTTGTAAATGGAAGTGGACAGGTGTTCACTATTGGTTTAGCTTATGGAGGGGAGGTCCCTAAGCGGTTGGTTTAGCTTATGGATGGGAGATCCATAAGTGGTTAGCTTGTGGATGGGAGGTCCGCAAGTGGCATGTCAATCCCTTTGATTATTTACTTAATTATTGTTTTTACTTAAAGTCGCCTTCAATCTATTTATTGTATTTCAACTGTCTTTTATGCAAATTAACCTTTCAGCCATCCTTTGGTAAGCCTTGCATACTATATTGCATTCATTTGTTACAAACGACTTGCTGAGTACCAATGTACTCACGGCTTTATACCCAATGTTGCTCAGTTGAGGAAGAGGAGTACCACCAGCAGGAGGTCCCAGAAGGAGAGTACTTCAACGACTTCGCGGTTTAGGCTTCGTTCTCCACTCGATAGCCTGTGGGCTTGTCGATTGGCCACTACGTTTTTTTTTGGATTTCCGTTGCTACTCTTGTTAAGCCTTCGGGCCAGTTTATTGTAAGCTTGACCATAAGGTCGTACCTTTTGAGATTTATCGATATTTGAGTTTTTCCTTTATTTTATCGTGTATATGGTTGTGATGACATCTATGTTTAACTATGTGCACTAGCATGATCCTGGGACTAGTGCAGAATACACAGAGAGTCCGGATTTGCATATTCGGGTCCCGACAGAGATGGTATCAGGTTGTGATGACATCTATGTTTAACTGTGTGCACTAGCATGATCCTGGGACTAGTGCAGAATACACAGGGAGTCCGGATTTGCATATTCAGGTCCCGACAGAATGGGAGAAGTGGCCAGAATGGGAGTAGTGGCCGGCGCCTGGGGTGGCGCAGCCGAGAAGGTGGCCGCCGAGTCCGGAGCGGACGTCGGCGTGCGGCTGTTGGGAGGGCTCATACTCGAGCCTTTAGAAGCTCATCTGTGTTCTTGTCAAGTAAGATGAGAATATCAATAGTTATTACTTGGGACTCTTCTGCATGGTCCCAAAAGACAATCATGAAAGAACAAATAGCCCATCTGCTAAAGTCTGAAGTAATTAGGAATAGTATGAGTCCATACTCATCTCCAGCAATTTGGTGAAAAAATGATGGTTCTTGGAAAATATGCATTGATTATAGGCAGCTGAATGCTAATACAATGAAGAATAAGTATCCAATTCCAGTAATTGAAGATTTATTGGATGAATTGCATGGAGCTAAGGTGTTTTCAAAGATCGATATCAGGTCAGGCTATCACCAAATCAGGATGAAGCTTTTAGATGTGGAGAAGACTGCATTTAGCACCCATGTTGGACATTATGAGTTTTTGGTTATGCCCTTTGGGCTGCCCCTGCTACATTTCAAGGTTTAATGAATGAAATTTTGACTAAGTTTTTGAGGCAATTCGTACTTGTATTCTTTGATGACATCTTAGTCTTTAGTAAGTCGATGGAGGATCATATAATTCATTTACAACAAGTTCTCCAAGTTTTGAGGGATAATAAGCTAGTAGCAAAGAAAAGCAAATGTGTATTTGGGCAACATCAGGTTGAATATTTGGGACATATCATTAGGTGAAGGAGTTACAACTAAGGCTGTAAAAAAGCTCGAGGCTCAGAGCTACTCAAGCTCGGCTCGTTCTAAGCTCGATTGACTGGTTACAACTGACCCTCTCAAAATTAAAGCTATCATGGATTGATTTGAACCTAAAACAGTGTCACAATTGAGGAGCTTTTTGGGATTGACTGGTTATTATAGGAGGTTTATCCAGCATTATGGCATTATCTGTAAGCCCTTATTTGAGGCCCTAAAGAAGAATTCGTTCCAATGGAGTGAGAGACAAAGGGAAGCTTTTGTTAAAATCAAAAGTGTCATGACATCTGCCCCTGTTCTAGCATTGCCTAATTATTCTCAACCATTTATTCATGAGGCTGACGCTAGTGGGCTAGGCATTGGGGCCGTATTAATGCAGAAAGGAAGACTCATATCCTATATGAGTAAAGCAATAGGGCCCAAGGCTGTAGGGTTTTCAACTTATGATAAGGAAGCTCTAGCTATTTTAGAGGCTTTAAAGAAATGGAAGCACTACTTTGTAGGCTTTGCATTAATTATCAAAACAGATCAGCAAAGTCTGAGGTACATTCAAGAGCAGAAATTAACAGATGGGATTCAGCACAAGCTGCTTGTAAAGTTGTTGGGTTATGACTACAAGGTTGAGTACAAAAATAGAAGAGAAAATAAAGCAGCAGATGCTTTATCAAGACCACCTCACTTGGAGCAAAACATGGCCATTACTACTGCCATTCCAGCTTGGATCACTAAGGTGGTGGCTAGCTATGAACAAGATGATAAGTATAAAGAGTTGATGGAACAATGACACTGGATCCTATGGCCAGAGTAAACTATACACTGAAAAATGGCATATAGAGGTACAAAAACCGGCTGTATGTTGGGTCAAACATTGAACTAAGATAGAATATCATAACTTCAATGCATAATTCAGCCCTAGGGGGTCACTCCGGAGAGAGAGCTACTTACCAAAGGGTCAAATTGCTTTTCTATTGGCCAGGCCTCACACAAGAAGTCATAGCATTTGTCAAGAAGTGTGTCATGTGTTAGCTCAACAAATTTGAGCATGTTCCCTATCCTGGACTATTATAGCCAATACTTGTACCAGATATAGCATGGTCTCATATATCTATGGACTTCATTGAGGGGCTTCCCAAATCTGGAGGTAAGGACAATCTTGGTGGTAGTGGACATGTTCACTAAGTATTCACATTTTATTTCTATGAGCCATCCCTTTACAGTGCAAGATGTTGTTAGAGAGTTTGTTGACCACATTTTCAAATTGCATGGCATGCCGGTTGTAATCATCACTAACCGATATAGAAGTTTCACCAACCAATTGTGGCAAGAACTTTTCAAAACCTTGGGAGTGAAATTGAGATTTAGTATAGCATACCATCCAGAAACTGATGGGCAAACGGAGCGTGTTAATCAATGTTTAGAAAACTATTTGAGGTGTATGGCATTTGCAAGTTCAGAAAGGTGACACATCTGGCTATCTACTGCTGAGTGGTGGTACAATACTAGTTTTCATACTGCTTTGAAATTGACTCCCTTTCAAGCTCTCTATGGTTTTCCTCCTCCCCATACAGCTAAGGTAGTGTTACCTGATGGTCATAATGAGGAAGTACAAGGCCTATTACAAAGAAGGCAATTAGCTTTTTACATCATCAAGGAAAATTTGAAGAAGGCTCAAGAGAAGATGCAATATATGCTGATAAGAAAAGAAAAGAGAGAGAGCTTGTAGTGGGAGACATGGTGTACCTTAAGAAGCAGCCGTATAGACACACATCACCGAGTATACAAAGGTCCTTGAAATTGCATTCAAAGTATTATGGGCCATTCATAACCTTAGAAAGAATTGGAAAAGTGGCATATAAACTACTCCCTGATGGCTGCCAACTTCATCCTGTTTTCCATGTGAGTCAACTGAAGAAACATATAGGAGATAAGGCAGTACCCAACCCTGAACTTCTCTTGGTGGATGCGGATGGAAATGTAAAGGTGGCTCCAATGGCAGTACTGGAAAGGCATATGATTTCTCGCAACAACGAGCCTGTTGTGCAATGGTTAGTACAATGGCTGAATCTTCCAATCAGCGCTGCTAGCTGGAAGGAAGCAGATTTTCTTCAAAGGGTATTTCCAACCTTTGTTCCTTGATAACAAGGAACTGAAGGAGGGGAGAATGTCAAGACTACAGCTCGTTCATTGTTCTAGACGGGAGCCGATTGAAGTTCATTGAAGGGTTTATATTTGAGATTGAAATGTTATGCAGAATTTGATGGCTAGAAGCAAAAAGGAAAACGTTGTCGGCTTTCATTAGGTGAAGGGGTATCCCTGTGCGATCGTCTAATCCAGATCCAGCGGTCAACAAGCAAATACTTCATATTAGAATTATTAACTGTGCTCATTTTCGGTACTATTCATGGTCATTTGTCTTAATACCATTGTAATGGCAGCAGCCACTATATATATGACTTGTAAAATATTTTGAGAACTATTCTAGAGAAGTAAAAACCCTAACCATCATACTCTAGCTATAGTTCTTAGTCTCAGTTAGGGATTTCTTCCAGAATCCCTTCCCAATTCCCAACTCCCGATTTCTCTCCACGTGTAAATCAGGCCTAGCACTCGTGGGTCCTGACACTTGCATGTAAAAACTTCTTAGCAAAAGGTGGCTTAACAGGACAGTGAATTACCCATGCTTCAGTTCTAGTTTGGTGAACCATTTTGCAATAGCAGCCAAGAGCTTAAAGTGAGCTTGTCGAGGGTCTGTTGTGTAAAGGCTCGATAAAAGTGACAGCATTAGTCATGTGCACCTTTAGAAGTGGTCTACAGATGAAGGACACCAGCATACCAACACCATGTAGCGGACAAAGTGAACAGGTTCTATAGCAGCCTCGTGCAGTCGTGCTCATGATATGCTGCATTTGGATGGTGAAAGCATGAGCATAAAATTGAACAGCTGAGAGGATTACTGGCCAAAATGAACAGCTCTCCGGTTCAGGTTTCACCAGATAATCAACTTGAGGTTGTTGCTCTGCATATGCAATCAACTTTGAGTAAGACAACAACTACTAAAGAAATTCAGCTGAGAAAGAGCATCAGAGTTACAAAATGACAATGGCACATGGATTTCCCCAATTTTGACAATGGAGCCAAAGTACAAAAGCAATCAAATTACTCAGTGAGAACAAACTTCATAGGATTAAAGTGGGATCCTTCAAAGTTGGAGCAATGCCTTTCCATTTTTCATCAACCACACAATATCGATGTTCATATCAGCACTTGCCAGTACTTGGTTGAGCATACCAAGTGGCTGTTCCTGACCTCTTGTTGAGTTACTGAGAAAAACAGAATGCAGGCAACATGAGCAAACACTACTGCATACTCTGTATAATCTAAAAAAACCAAAGCTATGTTGGGCCATCTTACGTTGATGGCTATAGAGAAAACACCAGCGTGGATTGTGGAAGAATCCTACATGTAGTCTAGCATGCAAAGAATGGAAAGAAAGACTGTCTTCATAAACGATATACACCTTAGTGCTTAAAAAGTGAATCCTAATTTGTAGCCCAAATTAACTTCATAAATTACAATGCTCCAAATAATTTCATGTTTGTAGCAACCATTGACAATGCCATCATCCTGCATGTTTTTCCAATAAAAAATCACATTAAACATGAATTTTTCACAATTGTTTGCATGAATGCTGCGTATGGTTTATATGCAAACAGTGCCTCATGCAATTAAAGTATTGGTACATATATAACAACTATGTAACACAATGATTGCATGCATAAACAATGTAATACACCTCATATTTATTAGACCATAAATAAGTGGCTTATGAAACTTTACAATATGCTTCTCAACTTTTATCAGTTTGTAAAATTAAAAGCTTATTCCAACTTGTGAAAAACACTACGTGCATTAAGTGCTTAGAGAAGTGTGACACTTACCGTTTACTTGTGACTCCTGGCCACTGGGTAGTTTCCCATAACTAGATGGGAACTTGTGCATTCTTGAAGCTCCTTTGTTTGTAGACTACATGTCCTTGTCCATATTACTTAATTTGGATGAACGCAGGTGATTACCACCGGTTCCTGTTCGATTGCTTAAAAATAAGTTTGGACCTACTTGAAGATTGCATCAACCACAAAAAGGCAAAGTAAAATTTGTAGTATATTTTGCTAAATTCAGGAAAACTCATAAAAGGTAAGCTTCTCAAATTTGATAGAAAATTGGTCATAAATAATTGTTAAAAGACAAGGAAATTAAAGTGAGCACTCCATAGAATGTCCATAGTTTGAGCTCCTTGTTTTCCATAGTTATAGTGTGATCTTAATTCGTCATCGTGTCCATGTGCCAAGCGATGCATGCATCGAGCCGTGTCAGACATGGCAATGGCAAGCATATCTAACATTGATTTGGGTTCCTTTTCCATTAGAGACTCTTGTTTTCTAGCCGATATATGTACCCTTGCAGTCGCATGGTTCAAATGCACCGAAGTTTCCCATGCTTCTAATTCTCCTTATATAGTGAATTCTGCTTTTGTGCATCTGTGGTTTTTCCTACAAGGGTTTTCATGTTAGATCAGTGTCTCCCGTTCTTTTAATCCTCTATATTTGCCGTGCTATTTATAACAACTGATACCAGAGCGAATTCGTCTACAGAAGGAGATTGTTAAAGTGTAATCCGAATTCGTTATCATGTCCATGCCGGACACTTGTAGGGTCGAGGAGGCCGACTAAAGAGGGTGAATAGGCACTTTAAAGTTCTCTTTAGCTAAAACTGAGTTTTAGGTGTGGAAGCGTAAATCAAATTAGTCTTACTCAATTAAGGCCTACATCATCTAGTTTCATCTAAGTGCACCCACAACCTAAGGTAATGTCAAGATTTGTGATCCTAGGGTGGCAAGTAATCAATACAATTATAGAAATGTAAATTGTGAGAATGTAAATCAGCACAAGGAAGCAAACCAAATTTGACATGGTCTATTTTGAGGTAAGCCTAAATGAATTGGACTAGCTCCATGAATCAAACCAAACACTTCAATTCTACTAGTGGTAGCTCTTTCCCCCTCCGAGTAGATGAGCTCCAACCTTCATAACACGCCGAGTCTTCTTACAAGCTTCTTGAGAAGATCATCGGACTGCGACGACTCCATGCCGTCTAAGAGTCGGGTACCTCCAAGAGTAACAAACTAAGTCCCTTACTTGACTCTCACCAAATGCAGCATATGTACAAATGGATACTCAATCCACCTCTAGAAGCAACATATGCAATTAGAGATTTTTCTACTTGTACACAAGGTGCAATATATGCACAATTAAAAGTAGAAGCTCACACTAGCTTAAGAGATTGGAATGATATGCAGTAACCTTGCCCCCCCAATCGGTCATGGTGGGTATTTATAGCCCCTACACAAAACCCCTACACAAAAGCCTAGTTATAAAAACCGGACCGGACCGGCGGTTTAAACGGAAAAAATCAGAACCGGAGCCTAATCCAGTTTTATTTTACTATTAGACCGGCTGTGCAAGTGAACCATTCTAAACCGGACAATTCCCGGTTAAACCGGCCGATTTTGATATAAACCGGACAAAACCGGTGCCGGTTGGACCGCATCACTATGCGGGAAGGCGGAAAACTTCAGAAAAATATTGCGCGCAAGGGGGGAATCGAACCCGGGACCTGGTGATTGGCCCAATTGCCTTGCCCCGCTAGCTAAGTGAGCAGGCCGCGTGTTGTGATATATGGAAGTTATATTTATTGTTATGCTATGTTGAACCGGCGGTTTGACCGGCTAATTACCGGTTGAACCAGTGAACCGTGAACCAGAAACTCAAGCGGTTCGATGACCGGTCCGGTTTCAATAACTATGCACAAAAATAGCCATTAGAATAAGATTTCAGCAAATTCAGCCTAGGCTAGTACTACCACCAACTAATGGCCGACTGTACTGCCCTCCTTTGCAACGGCTAGAAAAATAGCTATTGCAGCAACTGTCAGTTCGACCGCCCATATAGGGTCCAGTCAGACTGCATTGGCTGATCAGACCGCCACACAGGCCGGTCATACCGCTCAACAAAATCAAAGAAAAATGGCTCACATAGAGCTGGTCATATCGCTGTCTAGTCGGACTGTTCACATAGAGCCAGTCGTACCATCCTGAAATTTTCAGCAGAAATAAAGTGCATGTACTTCAACAAAATTGCAAAACATATTCACAAATTATAGTACCATGCACATAAGGATAAAATATGATTCATAACAAGTTGCAGAATATATTCGCACACTTTAGAATCATGACACAATGTTTAGGGATATAGAATCAAACCATTTATAAAATACATTCGTAAATCTAAGTCATATACTACAAGGAGTAGGTACATGGACTTCAACTTATTTGTAAAATATATTTACAAACTCTAGTAACATGTTACAAGAATTATGTATGAGTCTCAACTATTTGCAAAATATATTCATAAATATTAGCATCGTGCTACGGAGAGTTAGAGCAAGTAGAATTGAGCTATCAACATATGATAAGATTCAAATTACTAGACAATACATCTCTTAATAGTATGACAACCTATACTAACAATCCGATTTTTTAACTAAACACCGAGACTAGTAAAAGACTAGGAGCACACCCTTAAGCCTATGCTAGTTATACTTTTTATCTTGCACATTCTCTTAAAACTTGATAACGAATACCTTTACTTCAAGTCCGAGTCATTGTTTTGATATGCATCAACATATGATGTAAACTATTTGCCATCCGTCAACATATGATGGCCTTCACTTGACTTGATGATCAACTTATGATTATCTCCTCTTTAGAATCTTGACTTGATGCTTATTAACTCACGATGATCATCTCTTCTTCCCGAGCCTTGACTTGATGACGATCAACTTATGACGCCTTCCCAAGTCCTCATCATGGGGCCTAATATATTTTACCAACTCGTAAAAAACATTATTCCCACAAACGGTTGTCATCAATTACTAAAACTCACTATTAATACATATGGCAAGACTAGATTCTTCAACATTGCACCAAACGTGGCACCGAGTGGTGTATGCATTGAGCCATGTCAGATGTGGCAATTGTAGGTGTATCCGACTATGATTCGGTTTCCTTCTCCGTTAGGGACTCTTTATTTTCTAGCCTATATATGCACCTCTGTAGTTGCATGGTTCATATGCACCGAAGTTCCTTGTGCTTGTAATCACTCGTTGTATAGTGAATTTTGCCTTCATGCGTCAGTAGTTTTCCCACAAAAGTTTTTCATATTAAATCCTCATCTCATGTTCTTTCGATCATCTATATTTTGCTATGCATTTTATAACATCCATTATATAAAAACTGTGGGCCTTATTATTGAATTGCAGTAATTAGATGTGATTTGACAAAAGACAAGGATAGGAAAGTCCAAGCAAAAGATGGAGAAAGGCCTTCCAACCTACTTGTTTAGTACTATTGTGTTTCGAGTTTCTTGTGAATGTATAGCTTAAATTCCAACAATCCAAGAAGTCATCCAACAATAACTTTTCCTTTACCCTTGCAGACTTCCAACTGCTCCGTGACCTCTATAGTAACTATAATAATATGCTTTCAGGTTAAACCTTTCTGGGTTTTCTGCTTTCAAATCAGCAATCACTAAGACACTATCATCAAGAGTTTCAATTTCTAGGTTCTCAAATTCTACAATCACTTCCATACAATCCTTTCAATTTTAATTCCATCATCCCCTTGTTCTTGCAACCCCTTGGAGCTCCTATCCTATAGGCTACAGATCAATCCGTTCTTTTTTTGATTTCATATTATGGAAAAGGCATCTCATGTTGAGTGGTTGACTTCATATTAAAGCAAGTATGATGAGACACATGTATATCAATACCTTCAGGCTGAGGCAGCATGAATCTGGAAGGATTGAGCTAATGAAAGCCACAAGTTTAGACCAATGTGTACCAAACCATCTTCTAACCATGAAAGCCACAAAAGAAATGGTTACATATGCTATCTTCAGGGGAATGCTCATCACGATACTGAAGATGCTATTGCATCTCCATTCTTTCTCTTCGGTAATGTTCTGAGTCCCATTTCTGCCCAGCCTTTTCTAAGCCATATATCAGTACTTCATATGTACCCGAGCAAGCAGATATTCCATTAGTTCTCATTTGTGAGAATAGTTCAAGAGCCTTATCAACTTCACCAGCTTGAAAATAGGCATTCATAAGGGCAGTGTAGGTAATGACATTCTGGTCTGCAGTCAATAATCTAAAAATATGCGCTGCATATGCAGAATGCCCAGCACAGCACAGACTTAGTATAAGGACAGATGGTAGATATGTCCCAAGATTGTAGCTAGATTTAATCAATCCTTCAACAATTTCAAACACAAAGTCAAATGAACCATTTCTGATGTATTGACCAAGGAGGCAACTATACGTGGATCTGTCAAGTTCAGTGCCTACTCTTAGACTATAATGCAGAACTGTAAGTCCACAATGGTCTGCAGTTTGCACAGCAGGCCTCAATAATATCAGATAGGGTATGGAATTCCAGCATCAGATTCTTTGGGGCCATTTCGTTTATCATTTGTTCTATAGCAGACCAATTTCTTGCAGCCAAAAGGTACAGAATCATACTTCTGTTAGTAATGTAGCCTAGATCAGTAAATGTCGCATCACATTCAATGCCTTCGTATGCAAGATAGTGGTTCACTTCTCGAAGAAGATTATCACTCTCACCACTAGCTTTTAGAGCTTCTAGTGCTTCCAAAAAAATAGGTCGACGAAGAATAATGAAATGCTCCTTCATGTACTGAAGAATGCTAGTCATCATTGATGCCTCACCAGCCCTAGAACATTTCTGGACTAGAAAATTGCAGGGTGCTTTGTCTGGTTCTACACCTGCTTCTTGCATCTTGCTCACAATTTCCATAGTAGCTTCAAATTTTCTTGAGGTCAGTTAGATTAATGTTAATATATGATGGTATACAGATTACAACTGAATGCAGTGCAAATGAACATGAATAATCATATCAATGATATATGACGGTATAAATGGCATTTTGGAAATAAAGTTGCATACAATTCACCAAAAACACACTAGCACTTCAATATTGCATACAACAACGTCGAATAGTAAGATCAACACCACAATCAGAAAAACAGTGCTCACTAGAAGGCATGCATTGGATTTAGAAGTTGGAAGAAATTGATTCAATTTTATTTCACACCCTAACGGAACACATGAAGCCTTTCCAGCAACATAATATGAGTAGTACAAGTAAGGTGTATACTCCATTTTGTAGCACTGGATCAAAGCTGTAGAGCTGAATTCATAAAATGGAGATGAGGGTTTTCAAATTGACTGGGGCACTTGAGTCAACTTAGAAACATTTGCAACCCAAATTTTAGATTGTTAGTATCTACTTACATTGTATTAAAGAAAAATAAACAAGAGTTCCACATTTTCTTCACAGAGAAATTGCATCGCGCAAAGACATATTTTGAACAGCACATGGATCTGAGTTAGATCACTATAACTCAAGTGAACCAAGGAGATTGAGATAGATTTCATATAACAAGTAAGGTTTCTCAACATTTTGTGATAGAAGGTTCTGAATTCCCAAGGCCACAGAATGGAATAAATTTGACAAAGGTAGGAGCTCTATAATACCCAGAACATGTCAAATATTGGATGGCTAACTTCAATTGTACCCAATTGAGGCACACTACCACACCTAGAGATTCCAATTGTTCCAAGACAAAGAATGGCCTAACTATATTGTTGGTCCCTGTCTGATTCTCAAGGTGTCTTAATTATAGCATAATAATTAATAAAGAAAGAAAAAGTCTATATTAATCCCTGACCTTTGATGGTCCGTCTATTTCATCCCCTAAACTATAAAACCGAGTATTCAACCCCTGAATTTTCAAAACTAGTGCAAACAGTCCCTAGATACCGTCAAAGTTGGGGGGGGGGGGGGATAATATAAACTTTTCCATAAATAAAACCAAAGAAAAAACCACTAGTGCAAACAGTCCCCAGATACCGTCAAAGTTGGGGGGGGGGGGGATAATATAAACTTTTCCATAAATAAAACCAAAGAAAAAACCAGTGAAACCCTTTAGACAACAAATATCATGAAGGTAAATAATGTCATTAAGATTTTTCTTGGAAAATACTTTCATAATATATAATTTCATTATAGGGACAGAGGGAGTAGGTCACTTGCTGCACTTGCATTCCTTGAAAAGAATTTCACATGAGATATATGAGTATGTCAAATGCCATAAGTTAGACCAATTCTCAGTGAAAGCAATAAATTTAAAATTTTGATGCTCAAGCCGATAACAGGTAGGAAAAAACTAAGGTGCATGGTTCTAAAAAACTAAATCTTTATCTCACCAAATGACAAGCATCCATTTTCACTAAGCCATTGAAGTCACAATGGCGCATACATGCCATTTGATAAACACGGCACCGCATGCAAATCCACTATAAGCATTCCTGTTTTTCGTATGATCCAATTGCTAATCTGCCAAGACTAAGACCGCACAAGAAGTCACAACCACCTGGCAATTTGTTGAACAAATCGGACAACAATCTCTAGTTCTTTGTGCAACCCATAATCACTTTTCTATGTTCCTCTTAAAAGCCATCGGATCCTTCACACAGGTATTTCATCCAGCAACAAACAAGCATCTCACATCAAGACTATGCAAAACCTATAGATAAACACACGCCCTGGGTATTTGGTCGAACACCTCACCTACGTCCACAAGATGTTCGATGAGCACAATGTACGCCTTGCAGTTGGGCTGCAACCCCATGCCAACATCTCCTCGAACACCCTCCCAGCCTTCGCCGCCCTCCTAGCATCGAACACAATCTTCACACACGTCGTGTAGCTCACGATCGTAGGGCCGCAACGGCCCCTCTGCATGTGCATCTCCCCCAACACCCGCATCACGGTGTTGATGTCTCTAGCACGCGCTAGCTAGGGCATGATCATCGTGAAGGCAGTGGTGTTGGGGTCCAACCCAGTGCAGAGCATCTCAGCAAGGAGGTGGAGCATGGCAGACATGCGGTAGGCCTCACCGAGAAGGTAGAGCATGGAGGTGTAGTGAAGCGGTCATGGTAGAAGGAAGTGGGCTTGGGAGAAGGCCTTGTGGAGCGGCGGGTGGGTTTTGAGGATGCGAGCAACGGTGGTGAAGCCCGGGAGGGAGAGCAGGAGTGGGCATGCTGTTGACCAGGGGTGGTCACGGAGGATGGTGGTGACGCGGCGGACGATGTCGTGGGTGTAGGTCACGGTGGGGGGCTTGGAGGAGGGTTTAGGGTGGGGTTTTGGGCGGCGACGGAGTTTCGTGGGGAGGAAGCGGCGGGCCCGCGGACCATTTTGGCCGACGACAAGGCGCTATGAGCCATCTCCTGGATTTTTTTGAGGAAAAAGCTAATGTTTTAATTCATTGATATACCATAGTTACAATCAGCTTCCAAAGCACATGTAAGAAACTCCGGAGGAACATGGAACCAAGTAACAATAGAACGGTCCCTACATCTAGATTTCGCTACACAGTGAGCCACTTCATTTGCTGATCGACAGACAACAATGATTCTGAAAGACTCAAACTGCTGAAGCTTCAGTTTCATCTACAGAAGACAGCAATGAGCGGTTTAAAGAATCCACCTACAGCTTCATTCCCACACCCACATTGTCCATCTCCAAAATGATCTTGTTTACTCCAAGATCGAACGCAAAATCCACCGCTCGCCTACGCGCTAGCACTTCTGTCAGTTCTGGATCAAACACCAGGCAGGAGAAATGCTTGACCCCTACCACGAAAGCTCCATTGTGATCCCTGAGGACCACCCCGGCCCGTTCCACCAAGCTTCTTAGGCCCAGGTGGTGGGGGTGTTGTTTCAATTCTGCCCATTCTTCCACAAGCCAATACACGTGACTAGCAATTGTCGCTGGCTGCTCCATTCTCACTAACTCCCGAGCATCATTTCTGGCCTGCCAGATTTCATAGAGGGCAATGACAACAGTAGTGCTCAGCTCACCTCCGTCAAGTCGGGCAAAAGTATCCAACAACCAGTCAGCAAGAAACTGTTCCCCCCTTGAATTCTCATGAGGTGCCTGTAGCTGAACACCCATGTTTGTTCTGATCTCATCGCAAACACATTGTGAATGAGTTCATCTCCAGAACCGGTGAAGAGCTATCTCTTCTCGGCAAAAAGCTAGGCACCACACGCAGTTTAATCTGCCTCTTGTGCAATTCCGATCCAACTACGAGCCCGTTTCTCAAAAGTCTCCAAGCACGAACTTTGCATTTGTTTGGAATGTCAACGTCCCAGAGGGCCAAGCACACCCTGTGAGAGCGGCATGATGACGAAGTTCTTGTAGGATCCGAATTAGATTTACTTTGGAACTTGAGATGATATGCTGATCCCACTAAGAAAACATTGTTTTTTTTGTGTGTAATTCCATGCTAGGAAATATGAACTAACGCCCTCTCCTACCGGAATTTGTAGGATATCCTTCACATCACACTCATAGAACACTTGGCAAATGAGAGGCCTGTTCCAAATCCTTGAACTAGGAATGAAAAGATCGCTCACCCTGGATACCCCTGTTACCTCCTTCATCCCCAGTGGATGACGGAGGCCATCATGCGGGATTCAATTATCTCACCACACATCGATCTGCGACCTGTCACCAATTCTCCAAATGAGACCCTGTTTGAGCGACTCACGGCCATAAAGAGTACTGCGCCAAGTGAATGATGCTCTTCTGGTGATCCAGCTTCAAGAAAAGAACAATCCCTGAAGTACCAGGCTTTGAGAACATGATCACACAAAGAATATGTTTGAAAGCTCCATCTTTTGATCTCCCAACCGAAGTTGGTAAGCCCAAATACCGTTCATTTATAGCTTCATTTTGGATTCCAATGTATGCTTGAGCTGGTCCTTCTGTTCCTCATCACATCTGGCACCAAAACAAATGGAGGATCTCTAAAAATTTACCTTTTGTCCTGAACTCAATTCATAACGCTGAAGGACCAACTATACAGAGGACATCGACCCCTACCGGTGTTGCTTCGAGAAAAACCAGGCTATCATCGGCAAAAAGCAGCTAGGTGACTTGAGGACCACTAGCTCCAAAGCAAACACTGTTCAGCCGGTGGTTCTCCTGTTCTTTGCATAGTAAAAAAGAGAACCCTCCACACACAGAATCTTTACTATTATAAAAGAAGTAATTGGTGGTTGGTCCGTCGTTACTCCTCTCCTCTCAGCCCTCCGATCTGATTACGAGATAAAATCCGAACCGTACATCCCACCTCACGCGCCTCCCACCCCGCGCGCTGCACCTCCCCTCTCCCCACCCCGCGCGCCTCCCACCCCACGCGCCGCCTCCTCCCCTCTCCCCACCCCGCGCGTCGCCTCCTCCCCGCCCTGCGCGCCGCCTCCCCCCTCTCCCCACCCCGCGCCTCCGCCCCCCCCGCCGCGCCGCACCGCCTCCTCCCACCCCCGCGCGCCTCCTCCTCCCCACCCCGCGCGCCTCCTCCCCTCTCCCGACCCCATCTCCGCCTCCCAAAACCCTAGCCCCTCGCCCCACCCCCCGCCGCCGCCTCCTCGCCTCCCCCCCTCACGCCGCACCTCCCTCTCCCCACCGCGCGCCCCCACCCCACGCGCCGCACCTCCCTCTCCCACCCCGCGCGCCCCACCCCGCGCGCCTCCTCCCCTCTCCCCCCCCGCGTCGCCTCCTCCCGCCTGCGCCGCCTCCCCTCTCCCCCCCGCGCTCCGCCTCCCACCCGCGCGCCGCACCGCCTCCTCCCCACCCCGC
Source organism: Melocanna baccifera (assembly GCA_036346265.1). NCBI lineage: Eukaryota > Viridiplantae > Streptophyta > Magnoliopsida > Poales > Poaceae > Melocanna > Melocanna baccifera. The sequence continues at coordinate 8,888,462 of CM070705.1, read as the reverse complement.
GTCGCCTCCTCCCCTCCCGACCCCATCTCCGCCTCCCAAAACCCTAGCCCCTCGCCCCACCTGCGCTGCCGCCTCCTCCTCCCCCCCCGCGCCGCCGCCTCCTCCTCCTCCCCACCCCGCGCCGCCTCCTCCCCCACCTCTCCGCTCCGCCACCGCCTCCTCCCCCCACCCCGCAAACCTCCTCCTCCCCACTCCACGCCGTCGCCTCCTCCTCCCCCCACCCCTCCGCACCGCCGCCGCCTCCTCCCCCCACCCCGCAGCCGCCGCCTCTTCCTCCTCCCCACCCCACGCCGCCAGCGCCTCCTCCTCCCCCCACCCCTCCGCTCCGCCGCCGCCTCCTCCCCCGCTCCTCCGCTCCGCCAACGCCTCCTCCTCCCCCCACCCCTCCGCTGCAGGAGACGGCCGGGTGGGAGCCCCTGAATCTTCACCGCCGCCTCCTCACGCGCCAACGCCTCCTTTCCCCTGTGCCACCGCTTCGTTGAGAGCTTCACCATCGACCAGGCTCCTCCTCTCTCCTTTACCCCCGCCACTGCCGGGGGTGACTCTAAGGTAACAATTGCTTCCGATGTTTGATGTATTTGAGATGTTCATCACTGTAAATTATGTATGTGCTTGCATGTTGTATTAAAAGTCACACTTTTAGTTTCTATCTCTGCGATGGTTCATCCAGTTGCTATGGATTGGTATGCTAAGGAACTCAGATTATTCTTGAGGTGTTCCGTGTTAAGGTAGTATATTGTTTCTTTGCTAACACTTTGCAATTAGGATGTATTGTGGATACATGATGGCAATATAGTGTACTTAAAGTGAAATTACGTAAACACTAAGAGCGGATTCGATCATGTTGTTGTTGTTATAGAAAATGTTTGTGCAGATTCCTTCCTTTTAACTATTATATTATCTTCTATTCTAAAGTTCATTCCAATTATCATTGAAGTCATGCATAAGTGATCAAGCTAATTTTCTATTTTCAACTTTCATTCCTCTTTTTTGCCTTTAGTACCCTCTTCCAATGAACAAGGACACTCAAGGGAGGACTGATCTATATATAGGCAGGTGGATGCAATCCAAGCCACGTGACAAGGTAATCTAAATAGGGCCTATTATTTATTGTCTCATACTAAATCCATTTGTGATTGCTTGTTCAAATCATGCCAGCTTACTTAGGAGAGCAACAATAATATAGTCATGAAACTCAACAATAATATAGTCTTGGATTTTTAAACTGGATGACTCAAAGACTTACAGCAATGCCCAATTGCCCATGTTACTGATTCATAGCGAGCGATCAGTGCTATCTGTTTGGCGTTTGGTATGATTTTCTATTTTTGTGATTCCAGTGGAAATGAATTATTGATTACTACTTTTGTTTTTGAAGTAACTAGGTACTCTAGATTTTAGTATTTACAGCACGCTGAGCACACTATTAGGCAGATTTGAAAGCAACCAGAGCAGTTTCCAACGAGTTCACCACATATCGGCAAATTTATTTATTGATCCCATGTTTTCAGTAAGGCTATAGGAATTGACATGTTATGGAAAATGTTGCTTTATGCTGCAAATGTTGGAAAGAGAACTATTGTTTTAAGCCATGTTGTTTGAGTAACTTTAAATTTGTGAAGCAGTTGTTTGAATCGGCTGTTAATTTTTTGATCAGATCAATACTGTGGCTCTCAGAGCTTCGTGCTGTTACATAAAGCTTATCTGTATTAATGATATCTTGCAATTTTCTGACTTAACCTTACACCTAAATAGTCAATTCTACTGATTACTTTGCAGTAAGCTTTTTTGTTCCGATGTCTAGCTTTTAGGCCTAGGAGGTAAGAAAACTAAGTTGCTCCTTGACTGATTTTTCTACAGGAGACCATTTTGATTTGTCACTTCTCTCTTCTTTACTCTCTTTCACCCATAGTTTATCTTTTGGATTTTCAATTCGTTGCATCTCTATGTTGTTGACAAGTTGACGCTTGGTATTGGTGTTTTCTATTTCATAAGGTTTTTGCCCAATAAACAGGAGCTGAAATAAAAAATTCTCCCTTTTATTTCAGGTTGTTCAAAACCTGAAATAAATTGTTTAGTTTTCTCTATTATTAATAATATAAGTTGGTGTTGATCTGTCATCTTCAGTTCTTCACAACCTCCCACTGCAGCTTAAAAGAGGAAGTTATTGAATGGTAAGTTCATCTGCCTCCCACCCCCTCCTAAAAAAACACACCGATATGTGGGATGTGATGTGCTCTCATTCCTCGATCCCCAGAATTTGCATATCTTCAGTCACCGTGATTTTTTCGTATCACATTATTGCTGAGTTTGCCAATGAATAGATTTTGATCATTAGAGATATGCTATTTGCATGGTATTTGTTTTTCCGTTGCAACGCACGGGCACATGACTAGTAAATAGATAAGGGGAAATAGGGCCCCCCTGTCGTAGGCATCTTGTCGGGGGAAAAAACTCCAAAGACATCACCATTCAACTTGACCGCAAACTGGACCGAACAAACACAGCGCATCACCATCATAATCCACCGATCTATGAAACCAATAAAATCATCCAAAATTTGGGCCTCGATAAAATAAACCTTCTTTCCTTTTAAAGCAAATTTTAGAAACACCCATGTACTGAGAAACACGCAGCTCGAAACCATATAGTTTATAATTTTTTCACTAACCCATTTGCACTAAGTTATATGGTAACAAAAAAAATCAATTCTGCTCTTGTTTATTCAATGGGCTAACAAATAGGACTCATCTGTTAGCCTCACCTTAATGAACTCCATCTCCCTCCTCGCTCCCCGATGGCCTAACGTTACAACCTCCTTACCACACTTTGTGCTGTCTCCTCTCTAGCTCCAATGGTCTCCCCTCCAAGATCAAGCTCTAGGGGTAGGGCATAGACTACCCTCGTGAGACCATAGGCGATGGAGACGAGCAATGTGGAGTTAGCAAGGAGAAGTCATTACAACAAAAATGGTCATCACAAATGGTTTGAAACTATCATCATAGACGATTTTTTGAATCATCTGAATTTATGTGTCAGTGATAATTGAAGATTATCATAGATGATTTTGTGAGCCGTCTGTGATAAATACAGAACAAACGGTTTGTAATTAGAATCGTCTGTGAATAAAAATATTACAGATGGTTCAAACCAAAAACTATCTGTAATACTTTCCTCTCATAGACGGTTGGTAGATAGAACCGTTTGTGATGTGCAAGTATCACAGGCAGTTTTAAGTTAAAACTGTCTGTGATAATCTTTCATAGATGGTTTATACCACAAAACTGTTTCTGATAGTTCATTCTATACATAAATTTTTTTTCTGTTTTTTGGCTAGCCCTTTGAAAACAAGCAAATACAACAGCAAATAAAATAGCACATTTCATTAAGATTAGAATCCACCATTATAGCATAACAAGATAACAAGCATATTACTCATATAATACAGCAAGAGTATGGCAACAACATATCTTCTAATCCTACGAACCCAACTCTTTAACATGACAAGAATATATAAGAAGCAGAGATCCTAACAGATAGTAGAAGCTGGATGCAACTGGATGTCCTTAACGCTTGCCATCAAGGAAGAGAGGGGAGGGGATCGGATGACGGTCGGATATCACTGGCAATGAAAGAGAGGTACTGGCGGTAGTGTCACCTTTATGTCACGACGGTGACAATGCACAAGGCACTCTTACAATACTTATGACAAGAGTGTCTTGTGCACTAAACTGTGGTGTCACAACCGGAGGTGGAGGAGCTAGCTCACAGTGGTAATCTCGGCGTCGTCGAGGGGAGGATGCAGGAAGTTAGGAAATGGAGAGGGGGATTAATAGGGGCAAGAGGTGGGAGGAACTGGTGCTCTCTGTTCAATGCGGAGAGAATGGACTGGTGAGATCAAAATCCTGGGGGATATGCCACGGATAAGTGATGTGTCATTATCACAGACGGTTTGTTATATGAACCGTCTATGATAATGCACATATCAGAAACGGTTTGTTATACAAACCATCTGTGATAATGTCCGCCGCTTCACCTTCAGTAGCCAATCCCCAAGCGCCACACGTTGCTATGTTCGGACCGTCCGATCGTCCTTACAAGAGACGATTTGTTATACAAATCGTCTGTGATAACACTCAAACATGCACACCCTACTCCTACCTGTTAATATTTCGATGCAAACAACTCTTAAACTTCCATATCGTTCTGGCTTTATGTGCAATGTGGTGTACAATTTCTTGATACCACAGATTCAATCTCTTCGAAAATGTCATCTCCCTAATCATCTTCTTCACCACATTTCTCAATAATGGCATATAATATTCTTTAGATCTCTTTCCTCTCATCTATCCATTATGAGTTGTTCGGCTGCAACCTTAGACAGGCAGCTAACAATTTACATTTGGAGTAGCTCCTCCACTCACGCCTTACTCTCCTTTCTCGACTCGCTTCCATCCGCCAGCTAGATCTCATTATCCGCCGTCGACGAAGGTGTCTCATTTTTGCTCAGGAAAGGGAAACCACCCTCAGCCTTATTCTTCTCTTCAATGTGCGCAAAACGGAAGAAACTCTTGCAGCAGTGGAGAGACACATGAATAACCTTGCCGATCATGCAGAAATGGCCAATTTTGAGGAAGATTATCATGGCATCCTCTTTGAGATTATGCACCATGCTAATGATTTGCCTAGGCTAGAAAGAGGAAGTGGAGAGGGCAAGGACAATCTTCACGACATTCGAGAACGCAGGCACTGATCCTCCAACTCCAAAAGTAGAAGAGGAAGCATATGAAGTTCAGAAGACAAAGATCTATGAATCTCTTTTTTTGGGACTTTTGTAATAAATTTGACTTGAATTTGTCTTTTGTAAATTAAAGTGACTAGTCGCACTTATCTGTTCCAGCTCAGTACATAGCTTCTGCATGTATTTCATATATGTGTGTGTGTGAGTGAGTGAGATGGCTGATGAGTGAGAAAGGCATGCAGAAGGAGCCAAGATCCAATGTTATCGAGGTGAATAACATGATCAATAAATTCTTAGTTAAACAGAAGAACCATCAGCATATGGATGATATATGTGTGATGCTTTCCATACTAATGAAGAAAATACGACATTTGGATGGACCGTAATTCTTCAAGCAAATTATAAGTTTTCATTAGTCATTTTGATTGTATTCATTTAGAAAATATCTACTTAGTCAGTTGGCCATAAGAACTAGGTAGGCATAAGATTTAGGTAGTTGTTGTGTAGTGTATGACAAAGGACAAAATACAAACGGTTGTAAATAAAAATCTTCTATGATAGTTTCACAGATGGTTCTAACTAAAATCCGTCTATAATAATGCACAAAACACAGATGGTTGTATGTAAAAATCATCTGTGATATTTTATAAATGGTTCTAATTAAAAGTCATTTGTGATAATGAGAGATATCACGCATGCTTTTAAACTTAACCATTTGTGATAGTTTCAGAGACAGTTTTCACCATAAACCGTTGGTGATGAGACGTCCAGTATAGCTTATTTTGTAGTAGTGAGTATATCTGGGAGCTCACCGTTGTAGGGGAACCCAACGAGCCAAAGTTAGGGTAGAACAAGAGGAGGAACACTGGGGTAGCATGGGGAGTCAATTGATGGTGGTTGGTAGCGAGATCCATTGTCACTAATGGATCAGGTGGTGGTGGTGACTCAGGTGAAGTTGGAAGGGGGTTGTAAGATAGAGTGAGGGGGTTATGGGACAGATTGTGAGAGTGACCCTGTTTGTATTGGCTTTTGTTTCTAGTTTCTGCTTCAAAAAGGTAAAAGCCAATATAAACACCTGATTTCTCGAAACGGTTTCTCCACTCCTCTTGGTACCATCTCGCTCTAGGGATAAGGCAAAAGGTCACGGGTGGATCACGCACCCCACCCCTCTCACTCCCATCACACGCACATATTTCTCCCTCACTTTTTCCACCGCTCATCTCCTCCTTTTAAAAGCTACTTCTTTCAGGCACTACTATTTCTTTTAGTCTTGTAACCAATTTTGTAAGAAGTAAGAGAAAGAAGAGAAGATAAGCAAGCAAGCAAGATAATAGAGAAATTCAGAAAACTCGGCTACATAGTTACAGTTGATGCAAATTCTCTTGTATTCTCTCTGTTTATTTGTTATGTGTGGATTTTCTCATAAGGCAAAATCAACAATTGGTATCAAAAACTAGGGTGTTTGAAATTTTTTTCTTCCAGCATTTCGCATTGCCGTCCTTGGAGTCAGCTCATCTCAGCGAAATTCCTTGGTGATGCGACGTCTTGCATGTAGGCATCTCTTCGGTCCCTCGTTCCATGCGCCACCCAGAAGCCAAGTCGTCGGTCCAGCAAAAAAGACACGTTTTTCCCTGCACTTTAGTCAGCACAGCCAACAAAATAGCAGCGTGTAAGAAGCCACGAAACCCGAAGCTATCTTGCACCGGCAGAAATTTGGACACATGTGACACGTTTGATTTTCAAAATTTCAAAAATAATCCCAAGGACCCAAAAATTTCAAATATAACCTCCTGCCCGAACGCGCAACTATCTGGCGTTGACATGTGTGTGGTGGTGCGGCCGGGGAGCGCACCACCTACTGTTCACAGAGTGGTGGTGCGGTCCCGGACTACACCATCCAATGTTCATCCCTCACATTGTTTTTTACATTAAATTGTAGTTTTTATTTGAAATCTTTTGTAATTAGATAATTTAAAATTTTTTGTCCGTAATTTATTTGTACAGTGTGGACGAATATAATTTTCATCCTAAATTATTTATTTGTATAGTGTGCATGAATTTAATTTTCGTTTGTAAATTATTTATTTGTATAGTGTGCACAAATAAATATTTTGAAGAAATTAAATTCGTGCACACTATACAAATAAATAATTTACAAACGAAAATTAAATTTATGCACACTATACAAATAAACAATTTAGGATGAAAATTATATTCGTCCACACTGTATAAATAAATTATGGACAAAAATTTTAAATTATCTAATTACAAAAGATTTCAAATAAAAACTACAATTTAATGTAAAAAAATAATGTGGGGGATGAACAGTGGATGGTGCGGTCCGGGACCGCACCACCACTCTGTGAACAGTAGGTGGTGCGTTCCCCGGCCGCACCACCACTCTGTGAACAGTAGGTGGTGCGCTCCCAGACCGCACCACCGCACACGTGTCAGCACCAAATAGTTACGCGGTTGGGCAAGGGGCTATATTTGGAATTTTCGGGTTCTATGGGCTATTTTTGAAATTTTAAAGATCAAACATGTCACATGTGTCCAAAATTCGCACCGGCACAGAGAGCACAAGCAGGCCAGGAAAAGTGAAAGGAAAGAGAAGCATCAATTCCAGGACATGTCGCGTCCAATTTTTTCTTCGTTTCCTCGGTTTGCGCGAGGCAACTACGTCAATTCCAGGCACAGCCAAGTCGCTCTCCCAAGGAGAAGAATCACATGGCATCGTGCCGAGGCGCTCAGGCCCGTTCGTGTTGGTGCGAAGATTGTGCGCCTTCTCCAAGATAGCAAGCACCAAGCGCGTCCGAGCGAACACGTCCGAGCAAGGAGAAATTGAGTCGGTGTGGTGTCTGGCTCTGAGGTGGATTCAACATCCTGGCATACCAAATAAAAAGACAAGAGTCCATGCATCCTCGTCCAGAGAAGTGGCACGAACAGAGAAAAGAATAAGCGTTTCTTCAGTCCTTCGGTCTCTTTGAGAAACAACATCACTAGTTTTCTTCGGTCCGATTCTTAAATTAAAGGTAGAAATCAAACCGTCCAAAGAAGGACAACGAAAAGTAGTGTTTTGCTTCAGTCCTTCAGTTCAAGTGAAAAAGCAAAGCTTAGTGCTCAGCATCTGTCTACTCTAAATCTGAAGATAAGGTTCTGTCTTTCGGTCCATAACAGAAGTTCTAGCTAGCCTGAGTTCTTGATCTGTACCCAAGATCATGTCACCTTCTTCGTAAAGTGGTGTCACTTGTGATGAGGCATCAAGAGTGATGGCGGAGATCGAGTTTCATTATCTCACTATATTATCCGATGCTCACGATGAGCAATTATGCAGTTTGGGCAATCAAGATGAAGGTATACATGAGAACTCAAGTGAGCTAAGATGAGCTCGGGATGTTGAGGAGATGTGTTCGCCATCTAAACTCAAGTAAGTTGAGATGAGTCCGATGCGTTGAGGATATTTGTTCGCCGTCCAAACTCGAGTATGCCGAGTATGAGTTGGGTAAGTCGTCGTCGAGACCGACTGCCTCAACGAGTTAGAGTCTTTATATCTGAATGAACTTGTACCAGTTGAATTGAGTTTCTACATATAGCTTTGTGTTTAGCTTGCATATAGATTGCTTCATATGGAGACGTAGATGGTAATTCATAATGCATCAAGACTAAATTAAGAGTATGCTGAGTCAAGATTAGGTGGGAAATGTTGAAAACAATCTTGACTTGGAGTTTAAATCGTGTCCGAGACGCAATAGAACTCGACTCCGTGTATTACTCAAGTTAAAATCGTGACAAACGTAAAGTTTGAGTACGTATGTTAGTAGAAGAGTATTAACCTATATAATAAGGCTAATAACCAATTTTGTAAGAAGTAAGAGAAAGAAGTGAAGATATCAAGCAAGAGAATAGAGAAATTGAAAAACTCAATTTGCTTGATTGAGGTCAGCAAATTCTCCTGTGTTATCTCTGTTTATTTGTAATGTGTGAATTTTACAAACTCAGCTGCGCAGCTTCTGAAAGCATCTAGGCTCCTAATTTAATGTTTTGGTAATTAATGACAAATTATGAATATAGGACTAACATGTGTGTTGAAATTGTATAGCTAAAGTCTCATCTGTGCAAAGGTGAAGAGCAAGCTACAAATAAAATTTGAAGCTCAAGAAGTATCAAGATTGAGGTAAATAAAATTTAGGATCTCTTTTCGGTTTACCGGTCTTAGGAGAAAAGGTGGAAAACCAGATTATAGGTTAGATGCCGTACTATTAAGAGGGATCGTTGAAAGTAGCTTGATAGCATGTTTGGGTGCACACTGGATCAATCTACGATCATGCATACTTTTGAAAATGTGTTTGAAAACTCTCGTTGCTCTCTCAGGAAAATCGGTAGCACCGCACCATCTAGCGGTACTACCGCTGTGCGGTAGTACCGGCGTATAAAATGCGGTATTACCGCACCACGGTAGTACCGATTTATTTGCGGTACATTTTTACCAGAGAGCTCCCCGAGAAAGACTTAGCCTCTCAAAAATCGGTAGTATCGGAATTTGAACGGCGGTAGTACCGCAGTGCGGTAGCACCGATATTTGCACGATGGTACATCTGCTGTGCGGTAGTACCGCACCTACCTGCGGTAGTACCGCAGTGCGGTAGTACCGCACTTTCAACGGCGGTAGTACCGCACTAAAATCCAACGGCTAGTTCTGACCACCTGACATAGCCGTTACTGTGTGCTACAGTAAAAATCGGTAGTACCGTACTTTCAACGGCGGTAGTACCGATTTTCCTGATTTTTCAGGAGAAATTTGTTGCAACGGCTAGTTTTGGTTGGTGAGGCTATAAATACCCCTCCACCTATATTTGGGTAGGTTGCTGAAGTTTTATTGAACTCATTTGAGCCCTAGTGCATACTCTCCACTCTCTTTTCACTCTTGAGCATTCATTTTGAGCTAGTGGAGAGATTTTCGAGTGCATTCAATTCTAGTTGATCCTTTGTGTGCTTGAGTGCCGTCAAGTGAAATCGGTGGTCTATTCTCTTGGTGCTTTCCGGCACCTAGACGGCGGGAAGATTGATTGCCGGTGATTTCTTCAAGGAAGTTTGTGAAGAAGCCCGGGCAAGTTTGTGAGTGGTTTGGAGCTCACCATCTCTGGAGCGGAGGAAGAGTTACCAATAGTGATCGAGGTGTTTCGGCTTAATTCGTGGAGCCGGTCCGATTCGTCCGGGCTAACCTCAACGTGGATTAGTGGAAACCGGCAAGTTTCCAATACCACGGTAAAAACATCGTGTGTCAAGTTGTCTATGTTTATTGTCTATTGTAGCATTTACTATTGTTGTTTCCTTGCTCATTGTTAATTGCTTAAATTGTGTAGGATAGCCTTCACTTAGTTCTTGTGCTTAGTGTTCATCTAGTCGTAAATTATTTGGACTAGCAAAAATTTTAATACCTCCTATTCACCCCCCTCTAGTCTGTTATCCTTGATCCTACAGCTTCTCCCATCCCAACACTAGCGCGGTGACCACTTCGAGTAGGTCATGGGGGTAAAGCAAGGTGGGCGTGTGTTTGAACGTGACCGCCTGTAGGTCACGGGGGTAAAGCGAGGTGAGCAAGGTGAACATGATCACCCTGCCGAAACACGGCTGCTCCGACACTTTGGTCTAGATGCTCCGATGCCATGGGTGTGTGTTTGACTGTTTGTGCGAGCAGCCGATTTTTCACCCACTGGGGGAGGTCAATGGGTCACCGCCGACCAGCATGGCTCTGACCTAGTGTTCACGAAAGCAGAAGCGTAAGCACCGGCAAAAAAAACTATCATTCCAGGTTTTCACAATCGAATACTCACCCCACACCGTGTGTATTCACGGCTTAACAACATTGTGAATGAGTTCAAGGGTCTTGGTACTAACCTTTCTGATCTTGACATTATGAGAAAGATACTTAGGGCTTTGCCGGAGAAGTATGAGGTGTTGGTGACCCCTTTCCTCAACTCGCCCGATTTGCCAAGAATGACGCCAATGCAACTCTTAGGTAATTTAATTATTAATGAGTTGTACAAAAAGAACAAGGAGGAGCTTTTGGAGCAATCTTCCTCCAAGGGCAAGAAGGTCACCGCTTTCAAGGCCAAGGCGGCATCAAGCGAAGAATACGAGAATGAAGAAGATGACTCCGAGGAGGAAATAGCTCTCCTTGTGAGGAGAATAAAGAGGTTTATGAGAAGGCATCCATACCGAAGTGGAGGACAAGGATCAAGCAAAAGGGAGCGATCTTTTGACAACAAGAAGCGCTATAGCAACATCCGTTGCAATGAGTGCAATGAGAAAGGGCACATCGCTTCCCAATGCCCCACCAAGAAGGATGACAAGGAGAAGTCATCAAAGAAGAAGAGCTACCACGGCAAGAAGAAGCTATTCAAGAAGCTTCACAAGGATGGCAAGAACGAAGCTCACATTGGTGAGTGGGACTCCGAAGTGGAATACTCCGACTCGGACTCAAGCGAGGATGAGTCTCCCAAAAAGAAGGGACTCGTTAGTATAGCCATCAAGGAAGCACCATCACTATTCTCCACTTCCACATGCCTCATGCCAAAGGGAGAAAAGGTAAAACTTTGTGACGATGATGATGAGCCCTCATATGATGAATTGATGGATATGCTTATTGACTTGAATGAATTTCTTGGAAAAAAAGAAGGCAAAATTCAAAGAGCTCAAGAAAGAACATGTCTCTCTTAAGGAGTTACATGAGGAGCTAATTGAAACTCATGCCTTGCTTCTCCAAGAAACATAAAGCAAATCTACTTCTAGCATTGGAATTACTTGTGATATTATGAATGATGTGCCTAGACTAAAAAATGCTAAAATTAACACTTCTACTTCATGTAATGATTTAAAAGCTATGTCTTGTAGTTCAAGTGTTAATAATTTTGTTAATTTATGTGATGAAGAACTTGTAGTTGAAAATTACAAATTAAAAGATCAAGTGAATCAATTAAAAAAAGTTTACAAATATGCTTCAAGGGTAAGGCCACTCTTGACAAATTATTGAGTGAGCAAAGATGCTCATTCAATAAGGAGGTACTTGGGTATGAGCCCAAGAAAAGCAAGAAACCCTCAAAACCGGTCACAAGGTTTGTGAGGCCAATTGGTAAGCAAAACCAAGAAATAAAAAATGCATCTACTCATTTATTTGATTCTTGCTATTTGCTTAAGAAGTCTAGCAATGGTAAAATTATTGCAAAATTTGTAGGCACTTCAATTTTGGGTGCCAAAAAGAATGCCATTTGGGTGCCCAAAGCCTTGGTTACTAACCTCCAAGGACCCAAACAAATTTAGGTACCTAAAAGAAATTAACTTTCTTTTGTAGGTGAACTATAAGACCGGTGGTCGACATTGGGTGCACTCAACACATGACCGGAGACCGGAAGATGTTCACCACATTTGAAAATGGGGGCAATGAGAAGATCACCTTTGACGATAATAGCAAAGGAAAGGTATTAGGATTGGGTAAAATTGCTATCTCAAATGATCTTTCCATTTCTAATGTCTCTTTAGTAGAAACATTAAACTTCAACTTCCTATCTGTTGCTCAATTGTGTGATCTAGACTTGATTTGCTCTTTTTCAAAAGAAGGTGTATCAATTTCAAAAGATAAGGATAATGAAATTGTTTTCAAAGGTTTTCGTTTTGGAAATATCTATTTAGTAGATTTTAACTTAAATGACTCCGGTTTGAAAACTTGTTTACTAGCTAAAACTTCTTTGGGTTGGTTATGGCATAGGAGGTTGGGTCATGTGGGCATGGTTCAACTCAAAAAGTTTTTCAAAAATGATTTAGTCGTTGGCTTGAAGGATGTGAAGTTTGAGAACAACAAGCTTTGTAGTGCTTGTCAAGCCGGAAAGCAAGTGGCTAATTCTTATCCTTCCAAAAGTGTCATGTCAATATCTAAACCACTAGAGCTCTTACATATGGATTTGTTTGGGTCAACAACCTACAAGAGCTTAGGGGGCAACAACTATTGTTTGGTCATTGTGGATGATTATTCCCGATATACATGGGTCTTCTTCCTAAATGACAAGAGTGATGTCTCCAAGATTTTCAAAAGTTTTGCAAAACGGGCTCAAAATGAATTTGATTTTAAAATAAAGAAAGTTAGAAGTGAAAATGGTTCCGAGTTTAAGAATGCAAAAATTGAAGATTTTTGTGATGAACTTGGAATAAAGCACGAATTTTCTTCAACTTACACTCCGGAGCAAAATGGAGTTGTGGAGAGGAAAAATCGTACATTAATTGAAATAGCTAGGACAATGCTTGATAAATATAATATTTCCAACATCTTTTGGGCGGAAGCAATCAATACCGCATGTCGTGCCATAAATCACCTTTATTTACATCGTATCTTGAAAAAGACTTCCTACGAACTCCTCTTGGGAAGGAGGCCAAACATTTCTTATTTCAGAGTATTTGGATGCAAATGCTTTATTTTAAGAAAGGGTGTTCGGCTCTCAAAATTCCAAAGTCGATGTGATGAAGGATTTCTTTTAGGTTATTCTTCTAATAGCAAAGCATATAGAGTTTTCAATAAAAATTCCGGTATAATTGTAGAATCTTGCGATGTTCAATTTGATGAGACTAATGGCTCTCAAAAAGAGTAAGAAAATTTAGATGATGTAGGTGATGAGGGACTAAGAAAGGCTACGGAAAACATGCAAATTGGAAGCATCAAGCTAAAAGAGGACACAAGTGATCCATCTTCGTCAATTCAAGTTCAATCGCCTACTTCTTCTACTTCAAGTAGTATTCAAGTTCAAGATGAAGAAAAAGATGAGCAACCTCAACCATTGAGGGTTCACAACGCATTATCTAGAGATCATCCAATAGATCAAATATTGGGCGATGTGGGTAAGGGTGTTCAAACTCGCTCAAGATTGGTTTCATTTTGTGAACATTACTCTTTTATCTCTTCTCTTGAGCGCAAGGTTATAGATGATGCACTAGAAGACCCGGATTGGGTTAATGCCATGCATGAGGAGTTAAACAATTTCGTAAGAAATGAAGTATGAAGTTTGGTGGAAAGACCCGAGGAACAAAATATAATTGGTACAAAATGGGTCTTCCGTAACAAGTAAGATGAAAACGGAATAGTGGTAAGGAACAAGGTAAGGTTAGTTGCTCAAGATTTTACTCAAGTCGAGGATTTGGATTATGATGAAACCTTTGCACCCGTAGCTAGATTTGAATCAATTAGAATCTTGCTTGCTTTTGCATCATATTTTGATATCAAACTCTATCAAATTGATGTTAAAAGTGCATTTTTAAATGGAAAAATAACCGAACTAGTATATGTTGAGCAACCTCCTGGATTTGAAGATTCTAAGAATCCAAATCATTTTTACAAACTCTCCAAGGCACTATATGAACTCAAACAAGCTCCTAGGGCTTGGTATGAGTGCCTTCGAGATTTTCTAATCTCAAAAGGATTCAAAATCGGGAAGGTTGATACAACATTATTCACTAAAATAGTTGATGATGAATTCTTTGTATGTCAAATTTATGTTGATGATATCATATTTGATTTCACTAACCAAGATTTTTGCAAAGAATTCGGTGATACAATGTTTACGGAGTTTGAAATGTCCATGATAGGAGAATTGAGTTACTTTCTTAGACTTCAAATCAAACAACTCGAAAATAGAACCTTCATTAGCCAAACCAAGTATGCACGAGATCTTCTCAAGAAGTTTGGCATAGAGGATGCAAAGCCCATCAGGACTCCCATGGCAACTAACGGGCATTTGGATTTAAATGAAGGAAATAAGTCGGTAAATTTAAAGCTTTATAGGTCCATAATTGGTAGTTTACTTTATCTTACCGCATCTAGGCCCGATATTATGTTTAGTGTGTGCATGTGTGCATGGTTTCAAGTATCACCTAAAGAGTGCCATTTAGTGGCCGTGAAGAGAATTCTAAGATATTTAAAATATTCCTCTAATATAGGCTTGTGGTTCCCAAAAAGTGCTAAATTTGATTTAATTGGATACTCGGACTCCGATTATGCGGGTTGCAAAGTGGATAGAAAAAGCACCTCAGGGAGTTGTCAAATGCTAGGAAGGTCATTAGTATCTTGGTTCTCAAAGAAACAAAACTCCGTAGCACTTTCAACCGCAGAAACCAAATATATCTCCTCCGGAAGTTGTTGGGCACAATTATTGTGGATGAGGCAAACATTGTTGGACTATGGAATCAATTGTGGTAAAACATCTCTTCTATGTGATAATGAAAGTGCAGTGAAAATAGCCAATAACCCCGTTCAACACTCAAGAACCAAGTATATAGATATTAGACATCATTTCTTGAGAGATCACATTAGCAAAGGGATATTGAAATTAGCCACATAAGAACCGAAGACCAATTAGCGGATATTTTCACCAAGCCATTAGATGAAAGCCGTTTTTGTAAGTTGAGAAATGAATTAAATATTTTAGACTTCTCAAATGTTGCTTGAGCCTTTGCCACATGTGTTTGTGTGCTATTGTGCCCATTTAATCTCTTTATTTGGTGATTTTCAAAAGATTTTTTTTAAAATCTTGTATGTTTGTAAAAATTATTTTGTTAGCTGTCTAATAGGTTCTCAAATGCGTAATGATCCTAAATGATTCTTATTTGAGTACAAAACTAGGGATCATTTGCATAAAATCTCAATCCTACTTTCGGTTTCAGCACTCCCGAGAAAAATCGGTACAACCACGATTAAAGCGCAGATCTGTTAGTGATATGCCCTAGAGGCAACATGGAGATGTTGTATATATCACATACTATGTTTATGATACATTACTTTGTTCCTTGGAATAGACATCATCATTATTGATCAATGAGTATGTGACTTATTCATGAGACTCTTAAATACTAAGATGTTGCTATTTCTAAATGATCCACGATCGTATATCATATGAGGAACAAATATGATTCAAAGACAAAGATCAGCATATGTATTGATTGATGATCATGTCTCATGGATCATGGTATGGTGATACCAAATCAATAATATGGACATGTGTTAGTGAACATATGTTGGATAGACTGCCATGAGACACTGCAGAGATTCCATGTGTCATCGATTGGTCTCAAGTAGTGTTTATGTAGAGTCCTTAGACTTGAGATCATCATGGTTCCCAACATGAGTAGTAGCTTATTTTGGGACTACTAAACACTACTCCGAATCGGGTAGTCATAAAAGTAGTATTCGGGTTTGCCATGAAACATGTAGTGGGATGTGAATGATCAAGATAGAATTTGCCCCTCCTTATGGGAGATATATCTCTGGGCCTCGATGTAATGGATTATGAAAGTGCATGGCCATGCCAAGGTGATTGAGGAGTCAATCACGAGTTTATAATCCATCACGGAATCGAGAGAGTGATTGAGCTATTAAGAGGATGACACAGTCTCGCCTTGAGCTCAATCTATATCGTAAGGCAAAAGGATTAGTACATGAGAGAACATTACAGTTCAGCCGATATGATCTTTACATATACTTTGGGGTTAATATGTCTTACTAGAGGCCGCTATTAACATGGTAGCTGAAAGGCGTTTCGGGTCACGACCAAGTATACGTGAACCTCTGTGGTCGCACGCTTAACGGGTTGGAACACTAATTCGAATATGATTCGGATATGGGCTCAATTCGGATAGAGATCCGAATAGACTCCTATTGGGCCTCGGTCCACGAGGCCCACGTGAGGAGGTCTATATATGGAGGCGAGGGGCGGAAGGATTCGTCCCCGATTAACATCTAGCAAAACCCTAGCCGCCACCTCCCGAGCCAAACCCTAGCGCGCCACGAGTGCTAGTACACTCGCGATCGGCGTTTCACCGGGACGTGTGGATACCGGTGGAGGCGCTGCTCGTTGCGATCTTTGATCGGCGTGCGTGGAGGAGACGATCTGTTCGGGACGATCGACTACTTCCACTACTACCTCGACGCGCGAGATTGGATCGGTTTCAACTCTTCTTCGCATTGCGCTGGCGTCTAAGTGGTAACGATCCATGATCCTTCCTTAGCATGATGTTCTTGGTGCGCGGTAGAAAAGTTTTGTTTTACGCCCGTAGCCTCACGCGTATTCCAATAGGTACTACCGCACACAGGGCTATCATACGCGATGCGGTCATACCATGATTAAGGCGACCATACCGATATTTTCAGAAGGAGTCGGTTACTTCCAGGATTTTCTCCCACTTCTCTCCAAAACCGTTCCCTCTCTCCTCATTACTTCAAAACACCCGTACACTCTCTTTCTCTCTCTCCTCTCTCTCTCCCCCAAGAACCCTCTCAATCCTTCACTCCGATCTCCAAATCTGGTAGGATTTTTGTGGTTCTTGGACGAGTTTTTGCATCTCAAGTGACCTCCTCCTCCATTCCTTGAGGTATTTTGAATCAAACTCGTGATTTCATCTCTTTTTGAACTCTCTTTTGAATCTAGGTTAAAATTTGAAATGTGGATGTTTTGATGCTATATTCTTGGGCAAATTGCTAAGATTAGTGATTTTTGATGTTCTAATATCTTTTTATTGGATCATATTCATCAAAAACATCACTTGGAATCATAAATAAATCTGCCCTAGAAAATTTCAGGAATATCGGTAATACCGCTCGAGAGCGCGGTACTCTTGCACAGAAGACTACGCACTTGACCCCGTACTACCAGAGTCAGTACTACCGCGGTATCAGTGGTACTACCGCACTCCCAGTACTACCAGTAACTTGTATCATGCGGTACTACCGATTTCTGAAAAATTTCAGCACAACGTCTTCATTTAGTTTCAACCTGTTTTTCATATCTTTTCACATCCTCCTTTGACCTATTTGTCTCCTATCCTCTCAAGATGGCTCCCAAGACTCGGAATGCTGTTAGAAAAGTGGCTGAAAGCAGAAATCCTGTAAGGAAGACATATGCCAGTAGCGGGAGTGCAGGACAGGGATCATCTCGTCAAGCTGCAGCCTATGTTCCTCCTGCTGCCGAGCCAGAGCATGAGGAGCAGCCGGAGCAGACTCAAGAGGAAAGTGACGAAGGAACCCCAAATGGTTCCGACACCGAGTCTGATCGCTATGAGAACTCCTTTGACAGCCTACTACCTGATGTAGCTGAAGAAGGGGATGAAGATGAAGGAAATGGTGATGATGAGGATCAGGGTCCCTCTATCAATGAACGAAGAGACGATATTCGGACTATGCATTGTGATGACTATGCTATTCTCAGATCTCGAAGGCAGTCTCTCCTTCCCAAGAATACTTCTAATCCAAAATTTCATACACAGTTTCAGGAACAAGTGTATGAAGATGGCATGCTTGTGTATGCTGGTATATGGCGTATGTTCCAAGACTCAGGGATACACCATCTTGTGACTCTCAAGTCGGATTACAACGAAGAGTTGATACGGTAATTTTATGCTACTTTATGGATTTCCCCCAACTTTGAGCACATGGAATGGATGACTGGAGAACGGTACATGAGCTCCAACAAGGCGGAATTTGAGGCAGTATTAAACACCTTCTCTAGCCCCTATGAAAAGGTGTTTGACAGCCCGGCGATCACCCTTCACCAATGCTCAGATTTCTATGATCAAAGTCAGAGGTTTGTGCATGGCAAGGCCAACCATCTCCTGCCCATTCCTAGCTTAATCAACAAGATCATCAATCACACCATAATGCCAAAAAGTGGAAATTATGATGCTGTTAGAGGACATGTCTGGAACTTGATCCACTACATTACATCAGGGACACGGTTTGATGTGATTGATTTGATGATTCGTGGGATGGATGAATCTAAAAATGATCGGAGTCGAAGGATCAACTATACACCATATATCATGAAGGTTATTATTCACAAGAATGGTCCTTTCAGAGGTGGCAAGGGAGGAGTGCATAAGCCTTATAGGCCAAGAGAGATTCATTGTCTCTCACCCGAGTGCGCATGTTGGAGCTTCCTCCTCTTCTCACCTCGGGGAGCAAGGGTCGCAAGGCGATGATGTATCTATGGCCCACTTTATTCTACAACCATGGGGCTAAGTGGCGCATGACCTCCATGATCGACAACATGACCACGATGGCGGCAACATCGCTTCTCTCACCGGCGATTCTCTTCTCTCTCGGTGATCTCTCATCCTCTCCGGGCATGTTACCACTCTTGGCGACCGGATGATCGCTCTCGAGAACGCTGTAGTGCCTCATCACTACGCGCGTAACCCACGTCGTCGTAAGGGTGCCTCTCCTCAAGCCCAAGACCCGCTCCTCAAGACCGATCTTTTTGGTCCTTGATGCCAAAGGGGAGAAACAATGGATGGAGGGTAGAAGAGAAGAAAAATCAAAACAATGGATGGAGGGTAGAAGAGAAGAAAAAACAAGCTTTATCTCGTTTTATCTCTTGTTATTTATGTAATAGTCTACGTGGTGTAATAACACTTTGAATGTTTATCTCGTTTTATGTATGATAAACTCTGTGAGTTGTAATGAACTAAATGCTTCCGTTGGTTATGATATCTAAATTTCATCTTATGATCTTCATTGTTGAATGTTTATGCTAAGTGAATTTCAAAAATATTTTATCACTCTCTTTATTCACTCTTGTAAGCCCTGTTAAATATTTAACCCCTCTATTTAATTCATTGCATACATGTAGGGGGCTATTTCATTTTCGATTCTAGAATGTAATTGAATCACTTTTGTTATAGTGAAAAATTCAATTTTACCTTCATGAGTCAACAAAATTGAGCATGCAACTTGTTCATGCACAAGTAGTATGTTGAAATCTTTCTTCTCTCTTAAAGTGTAAATGTGTTGTCATCAATTACCAAAAAGGGAGATATTGAAAGCATCTAGGCCCCTAATTTAAGACTCAAAAATCGGTAGTACCGGAATTTGAACGGCGGTAGAACCGTAGTGCGGTAGTACCGTATGGTACTGCGGTCATACCGATTATCGGAACGTTATTTCCAGAAAGCATCCTCACCTTTCAGAAATCGGTAGTACCGAAATACGAACAGCGGTAGTACCGTAGTGCGGTAGTACCGCATGGTACTACGGTAGTACCGATTGTCGGAACGTTTTTTCCAGAACGCTCCCCAAGAGAAACTTAGCCGCTCAAAAATCGGTAGCACCAATATTTGCACGGCGGTACATCCGCAGTGCGGTAGTACCGCACCTACCTGCGGTAATACCGCAGTGCGGTAGTACCGCATTTTCAACGACGGTAGTACCGCACTAAAATCTAACGGCTAGTTCTGACCACCTGACATAGCCGTTACTGTGTGCTACAGTAAAAAATCGGTAGTAACGCACTTTCAACGGCGGTAGTACCGATTTCCCTGATTTTTCAGGAGAAATTTGTTGCAACGGCTAGTTTTGGTTGGTGAGGCTATAAATACCCCTCCACCTGCATTTGGGCAGGTTGCTGAAGTTTCATTGAACTCATTTGAGCCCTAGTGCATACTCTACACTCTCTTTTCACTCTTGAGCATTCATTTTGAGCTAGTGGAGAGATTTTCGAGTGCATTCAATTCTAGTTGATCCTTTGTGCACTTGAGCGCCGTCAAGTGAAATCGGTGGTCTATTCTCTTGGTGCTTGCCGGCAACTAGACGGCGGGAAGATCGATTGCCGGTGATTTCTTCAAGGAAGTTTGTGAAGAAGCCCGGGCAAGTTTGTGAGTGGTTTGGAGCTCACCATCTCCGGAGCGGAGGAAGAGCTACCAATAGTGATCGAGGTGTTTTGGCTTAATTCGTGGAGCCGGTCCGATTCGTCTGGGCTAACCTCAACGTGGATTAGTGGAAACCGACAAGTTTCCGATACCACGGTAAAAACATCGTGTGTCAAGTTGTCTATGTTTATTGTCTATTGTAGCATTTACTATTGTTGTTTCCTTGCTCATTGTTAATTGCTTAAATTGTGTAGGATAGCCTTCTATAATCCTTGGCACGTAAGATTTCTGATGATGTAAATAAGAGAGAACGAGTAGAGAGAAAGAAGTTGCCTACCATGCAGCAAACGGTCTATAAACCCTTATAGATAGCCTTTTGTTGTTGTTGTATCTATGTCATCTATAGAAATTATGGGATCAATTTAGAGATGCCTTTATTTTTGTTTATAGATGACATAAAGATTACTAGAGACGATAGCTATCTGTACTATTGTGTATGCTCTCAGGAGATAGTCTAAGGGTGGGTTCTTTTGAGTTGTGGACTATACTTTTTGGCTTATGGTTTATGAATTCTGATTGTTCACGAAAGAGATTACGAAGAGAGATATTCGTATGCGATTTTGGCCGGTACATGTGAAACCAGCATAATGTGTACTGCAATTTACTTTTAGACTATAGCTTGAAAAAACACACCGTTTTTCAAAATGTGACTGTAGCTATAGTAGGTAAGCCAGAAGCAAGAGTACATTCGAACCCAGCCCAAGTTTGGTTCGGTTCTAGCCGGCTTGCTTGCAACTGTGCATGCATGTGTTTGCATAGAGACAGTCATGGACTATGCCCCGCTTCAAATAGCACTGGCTTCTGGCTTCCAGAAGCCAAAAGCCGTTTAAAACCCGTTAGCTTCTTAACACGATTTTTTCTTTTTGTATTATCTGTGGTGATATAATGATGTTTTTATTTTTTTTCTTTAATTAAATACCAAAAAAATTAATCAAAATGTAGGATCGTTGATGGCAATCAGAGATGAGTGAATAATTGCAGCGCTTAACGGAAATTTATATTCTATTATTTTTTGCTCTTCCAACCTGTTTAACCCAGCAAGAACAGAAAGAACAAAGACAACAAAATAATATATATATATATATATATATATATATATATATATATATATATATATATATATATACATTCAGTTACTGTAGTAATACAATTATGAAGCACTCAGAAAAACATTATCGCATTAACCTCATATCACATCACAAAGATCACGGCAACACACAGAAAAACAAAACCGATCATTTACTTCAAAAACTCTGTCATACCTTTTACAATATGGCTTGCTAGATGGTTTCCTGTTGCTTGTAGATTGTGACATTTTGGTTTCTTTCTCACGTGATGACCATGCAAGAGAAGGAGCTTTACAAGTCTAATCAAAAGCCATGGCTAGCCATCATGTGGAGCTAGTACATGCCCTCTCCAATCCTGATGCATGCACCCATACTATCCAAAAGCAGACCAGCTTTTTATTCAGCTGTCCAATGCAATCAAAAATCACAGATCGAGCTGTCCTCCTAGGCTCCTAGCTATGCCTACCTGCTCTCTCAATCCTAGCTATGCAGCCTGCTCTCTCAATCCTAGCTATGCATCACACACGAAACATCATCGCCTCCTCTATTTATCTCCTACATAGTTGCTACACGAAGACCGAGCCACCAGTATTTTTTTCTCGTCTCCGACGTCTCGTCACTGCTTACAATTTTGATATAGCCCGCCTCCGGATCTCTTTTTATATCTCATTTTTTTCTATTTAAAACCCTAATACAACTCATCTTAGACCTTTTACCTCAACCAGGCTTTTGGATGCTTTTCAAGGGACCCAAATCCTTTCTAACACGGGTTTTTTCACGTTTCGATTTTTCAACCTTTCACGTGTCGAAACCTCCAGGACAACACCTCCTGTATCTTCTTTATGCACCATCTACATTTGATCTTTATGTGCCCAATCATAAGCTCGACCATATCGTGACACTCTCGACCTCCCGACCTTGGATCTCCCCATCCTAGTCCCGATCCACCTCGTCATCGACCACGATCGTCTCTATGCTCAACCTGCACATACAAATACCAAGGAATATTTTTCGGCACAAGTTCGTCCGAACTTAACCAACGTCAATCCGTACACGCGCAACGCACCTCGCATGACAACGCTAAATAATATTATCAATTAATCACCATCACAAATTAACTATTGTCAATTATTCATCACATGGTCTAATAATCTCTCTCTTGATGAATACATTGACAACACTTCAAGATTGCATGATAAATTAGCTTCAAATAGATATAAATGAAGAGTGAAGCCAAAAAGTATTTTAAGCAACAAGACTCAAATCTCTCCCCCTCAACATAAGAAATGTAATTTTTGTAATTTCTCTCCCTTTGGCAATGTAATCAGTAAGAAACTTCAGAAAAAAGAATAATCATAAGAAAGAACAATGAGAGTGAAAATCTAGAAGTTTTGTAGATTATCCAAGTCACTATACATTGATTTAATAAAGCAGTCAAGTCATATTTTAAGTAGAGCTATCTAGATCATATAAAGCCATATATTATATAGCAATGTCAAAACAAGTCTGTCAATATGATTAAGTGATTTATATCAATGACAAGCATCGCAATAATAATGAGACTAATTGTAAATAGCATAATGAGATATCATAACGAGAAGTTAAAACCTAAAAGTGAAGCAAACCTCAAATCTAGATGAGCTAGCAATCTCATGTAACAATTTATTGCTCCATATTCAATTCTCAGGATCAATTTAGAGATGCCTTTATTTTTGTTTATAGATGACATAAAGATTACTAGAGACGATAGCTATCTGTACTATTGTGTATGCTCTCAGGAGATAGTCTAAGGGTGGGTTCTTTTGAGTTGTGGACTATACTTTTTGGCTTATGGTTTATGAATTCTGATTGTTCACGAAAGAGATTACGAAGAGAGATATTCGTATGCGATTTTGGCGGTACATGTGAAACCAAGCATAATGTGTACTGCAATTTACTTTTAGACTATAGCTTGAAAAAACACACCGTTTTTCAAAATGTGACTGTAGCTATAGTAGGTAAGCCAGAAGCAAGAGTACATTCGAACCCAGCCCAAGTTTGGTTCGGTTCTAGCCGGCTTGCTTGCAACTGTGCATGCATGTGTTTGCATAGAGACAGTCATGGACTATGCCCCGCTTCAAATAGCACTGGCTTCTGGCTTCCAGAAGCCAAAAGCCGTTTAAAACCCGTTAGCTTCTTAACACGATTTTTTCTTTTTGTATTATCTGTGGTGATATAATGATGTTTTATTTTTTCTTTAATTAAATACCAAAAAATTAATCAAAATGTAGGATCGTTGATGGCAATCAGAGATGAGTGAATAATTGCAGCGCTTAACGGAAATTTATATTCTATTATTTTTGCTCTTCCAACCTGTTTAACCCAGCAAGAACAGAAAGAACAAAGACAACAAAATAATATATATATATATATATATATATATATATATATATATATATATATATATATATATATATATATATATATACATTCAGTTACTGTAGTAATACAATTATGAAGCACTCAGAAAAACATTATCGCATTAACCTCATATCACATCACAAAGATCACGGCAACACACAGAAAAACAAAAACCGATCATTTACTTCAAAAACTCTGTCATACCTTTTACAATATGGCTTGCTAGATGGTTTCCTGTTGCTTGTAGATTGTGACATTTTGGTTTCTTTCTCACGTGATGACCATGCAAGAGAAGGAGCTTTACAAGTCTAATCAAAAGCCATGGCTAGCCATCATGTGGAGCTAGTACATGCCCTCTCCAATCCTGATGCATGCACCCATACTATCCAAAAAGCAGACCAGCTTTTTATTCAGCTGTCCAATGCAATCAAAAATCACAGATCGAGCTGTCCTCCTAGGCTCCTAGCTATGCCTACCTGCTCTCTCAATCCTAGCTATGCAGCCTGCTCTCTCAATCCTAGCTATGCATCACACACGAAACATCATCGCCTCCTCTATTTATCTCCTACATAGTTGCTACACGAAGACCGAGCCACCAGTATTTTTCTCGTCTCCGACGTCTCGTCACTGCTTACAATTTTGATATAGCCCGCCTCCGGATCTCTTTTTATATCTCATTTTTTTCTCTATTTAAAACCCTAATACAACTCATCTTAGACCTTTTTACCTCAACCAGGCTTTTGGCCCAAGATTTTCAAGGGACCCAAATCCTTTCTAACACGGGTTTTTTCACGCTTCCGATTTTTCAACCTTTCACGTGTCGAAACCTCCAGGACAACACCTCCTGTATCTTCTTTATGCACCATCTACATTTGATCTTTATGTGCCCAATCATAAGCTCGACCATATCGTGACACTCTCGACCTCCCGACCTTGGATCTCCCCATCCTAGTCCTCGATCCACCTCGTCATCGACCACGATCGTCTCTATGCTCAACCTGCACATACAAATACCAAGGAATATTTTTTCGGCACAAGTTCGTCCGAACTTAACCAACGTCAATCCGTACACGCGCAACGCACCTCGCATGACAACGCTAAATAATATTATCAATTAATCACCATCACAAATTAACTATTGTCAATTATTCATCACATGGTCTAATAATCTCTCTCTTGATGAATACATTGACAACACTTCAAGATTGCATGATAAATTAGCTTCAAATAGATATAAATGAAGAGTGAAGCCAAAAAGTATTTTAAGCAACAAGACTCAAATCTCTCCCCTCAACATAAGAAATGTAATTTTTGTAATTTCTCTCCCTTTGGCAATGTAATCAGTAAGAAACTTCAGAAAAAAGAATAATCATAAGAAAGAACAATGAGAGTGAAAATCTAGAAGTTTTGTAGATTATCCAAGTCACTATACATTGATTTAATAAAGCAGTCAAGTCATATTTTAAGTAGAGCTATCTAGATCATATAAAGCCATATATTATATAGCAATGTCAAAACAAGTCTGTCAATATGATTAAGTGATTTATATCAATGACAAGCATCGCAATAATAATGAGACTAATTGTAAATAGCATAATGAGATATCATAACGAGAAGTTAAAACCTAAAAGTGAAGCAAACCTCAAATCTAGATGAGCTAGCAATCTCATGTAACAATTTATTGCTCCATATTCAATTCTCAGGTATGTGGCATGCTTGTAGCATACTTCTTTTCATAATGACATACTTATATATTTTTTTATGGTGGCATATTTGAAACATACTTCTTTTCATTTTGTGCATTTTCTTTTTGTTTACCATGTCATTTTTGAAGCATACATCTTTTTAATTGTCTCTTTCTTAAATTTGTAACATGCCAAATTGAATGATCATAAAAAGATTGCAACATGAAACATACGAGCCTCATAGTCAAAATTTAAAATAAGACTCACAATCAAACTAATCCTTTTCGATGGACATTGCAACGTAATAAATATAGTCAATCTAGTCAAAGAATTCCACTATGTCATGCTTTTAATTCAAACGTAGCAAGTTAATGTAACCAGTCGTAATCAAAACTACACAGCATATGAATAAATATGATAAAGAGAGCTCTACTTCTTAATTGGTTTTAATGATTTGGACTTGATAAGTTATTTGACAAGGATAATAAACAAAACTTCTGAAATTTTAAATAACAAGCTTCCCCTCAAAATAATCACATAGGGTGAAACACACCCAACTCAATTCGCAAATGAGTAAAATTAGAAGAATTAAGCAGTTTTGTGAAAATATCAGTAACTTGAGAATCTAAATCAATGAAATGTAAGACAACATCTTCCTTTTCCACGTGGTCTCTAAGAAATTGATAATGAATATCAATGTGTTTTGTTCTTGAGTGTTGCACAGGATTCTTAACAATACTAATAGCACTAGTGTTATCATAGAGAAGTGGAACACTATCTAATTCTAAACCAAAATCCTTAAGCATAGCTGTCATCCAAAACAGTTGTGAACAACAAGAAGCAGCAGCTACTTATTCAGCCTCAGCAGTGGAAAATGCAACTAACTATTTTCTAGAAGCTATGAAACAAGAGATGTACCTAAAAAATGACATGTGCCAGATGTACTCTTCCTATCACTTCTACAACCTCCAAAATCCGCATCTGAATATGCTCTAAGGGTAAGACATGATGATGAAGAATACCATAAGTCAAATTCTAAAGTTGACTGAAGATACTTGAAAATTCGCTTCACTGCCTGACGATGTGAAGCACACAGGGAAGCTTGATAACGAGCACGCACGCACACAGCAAAGTGTATGTCTGGCCTCGAAGTGGTAAGGTACAAAGGTGAGCTAATCATATTTCTGTATTCTTTTTTATCAATGGGCTCTCCATCTTTGTTATGATCCAGCACTACATTAGATCCCATTGGTGTGGAGATCGGTTTGATTGTCCTCATGTTGAATCGATGAAGTAGGTCCTTGGTGTACTTAGTTTGATGGAAAAAAGTACCCAGTTTTGATTGCTTAATCTGAAAGTCTAGGAAGAATGTGAGTTTTCCCATCATACTCATCTCAAATTTCCTGTTGCGTAGGACTCTCGTACTTAACTCACCAATCATTTGTTCAGAGGGATGACGTTGTTGAATATGCAAGGGATCTTGTGGAGTCAGTGGTGCCGTAGGTGTAGCGGTAGTGACCTCTACCTCATGAGAGGTAGGAGCATAACCACTAGTTGTAGACTCCATCGGTGTAGATACATGCGTCGAAGTGTGAATCGGGGTTTCTCTTTCATCATCTTCGAAGTCATAAAAGATGTCTTCAGGTGCGTCAGTTATCTGTATACCTGCATTATCAGGTCTAGTACCAGGACTAGCCTCATCAAAAGTTACCTCATAGGTCTCAACGATTTTATTAGTTTCTAAGTTGAGTTCACGATAATCTTGAGGGTGAGCTGCATATCCAAGAAAAATATCATCTGAAGATCTAGATTCAAATTTACCAAGATTACCATGATTAAGAATAAAACATCGACAGCCAAACACTCTCAAGTGAGAAAAATTAGGAGTACGACCAAAACGAAGCTTACAGGAAGTCTTATGCAACTTAGCTCGTAAAAATACTCTATTAGAGATATAGCAAGAAGTGGAAACAGTTTCAGCCTAATATTTCCTAGGTGTAGCATGTTCATTTAACATTGTTCTAACCATCTCAACCAAAATTCTATTTTTACGTTCTACAACACCGTTCTGTTGTGGCACACAGTGAAGAAAATTGATGATCTATACCCTTTTCAGCACAAAAGGAAGCAAATGTTGTGTTCTTGAATTCAGTTCTATTATCATTTCTAATTGCTCTAAGTGCTCCTGGATGTTCATTAGCAAGTATAAGAACAAGTTCTCTAAAATGATAAAAACTTCATCCTTAGATGCCAAAAAATAAACCCAAGAATATCTAGAGAAATCATTAACAATAATAAGAACATACCATTTACCTCTAGCAGACTAAACTCTAGAAGGACCTATAGTGTCCATGTGCAATAATTGACCAGAGCATCAGTCATAACAAGTGTGAGTGGAGGATGTGAAGATGCAACCATTTTACCATGACGGCAAGGTGAACAAATTAAATCCATTAACTTTTCAATTTTAAGACTAGGTATTCCTCTAACAAGATTCATATTACTGATTCGAGTGAGATGATCAAAACCAATATGTCCTAACCTATGGTGCCAGTGAAATAAGTGCTTAGAATCATATGAAACTAGACACCTAAGATCAGAAGATGATGAATATGAGAAGTCACCCTTAAACAAACGACGAACTCGAATAATTTTTCATACTAGATCTCTAGATGAATCTAAAATGCAGTATGAATGTTTTTAAAGCTCACCTCAAGATTATTATCTATCAACTGTGAAACTGAAAGCAAATTATAGCTCAACTTACTGACAAGTGCAACACCTTTTAAAATGAATTTGTCGTTAACGCGCACGGTACCTTTGGCAAGAACTCGCCCTTGAGCATTATCCCCAAAAGTAATTATCTCATCACCGATGGCACGAGTAAGGAAGGAGAACCCTCGCGAGTCTTTGGTCATGTGGTGAGAGCAGCCGGAGTCAATGAACCATATGTTCTCCTTCCGTTTGTAACGAGCCTACAAAGCACGAACAATCATCGATATCTTAGTACTGGGGTAAGTGAAATAAGATTTAGGAATCCAGTACTGAGATACACGATGAATAGGAGCAACAAAACTAGAACCAGAACCACATGCGTGTGAAGGTGAATTATTTGAATTATATCTCAATCCAGTATGTGAAGCAGATTTAAAGTCATCATAAAAGTTTTCTACAAATCTACCTTTTGCATTTGTTCTAGGAACAACAAAAGAAGCCATAAGTTTTTGTCTCATTGCATTCAATCTTTCTCTTCTCTCTTTCTTAGCATGCCTAAAGCAAAATTCATGCAAGTGACAATCCATTTTACAATAGGTGCAATGAAATATAACATAATTAGAATTCTTTTGAGATGATGAGCTAGCACCTACAGCATTAGCAACTGAACTTTGCACAAAACCAACAAATTTAAACACAGTTTGTTTTGGCTTAGGTTTTACTTCAATTTTTTCGGGTTCAAGAAGTTTAACAATCTTAGGAGGATTATTTTTGGCATATTCAATAAAATTTAATTATAGATCCTGATTCTTCACACTTATTTTTGACTTGTCTAGAATTATATTCAGATTTTTCTTGCCAAAAGAAAATCTCTCTAAAGTATCCTAAAGGTACTCATTTTATTTAGCCAAGGTGGAACAAGTTGTGCATCTAATAGATTCATTCACAAGATCCTTAGAAACACTAGACTGCGCCAATCTGTCTTTTTCAGCAAAATCATTAAGTTGTCTAGTCAAAATTTCTATCTTCGTATTGAGTTTTGGAAAGTTAGAGTAAGAAGATATCTCATGATAAAGCATATGTTGAATTGTTTTCTGAGATGAGTTAAGTCTAGCTTCTAATAATTCACATTTAGAACAAGCTTTAGAATGAACATTTGAAATACTTGATTCTAAACATGTAGAAGAACTAAACTTGAGCTCTCCAATTTCATCATTAGCACATTTTAATTTTTCATCACAAGAGTCATGTGCCAATCTTAATTCATCAAATTTAGTAGTTACATCTCTAAGTTGATCCATGTTTGATGCAATAATTGACCTAGCATTCTCCAACTCAGAATATAAAACTTGACATGACTCACATGATTCATTATTAGGAATATGCGCTCTAAGTCTATTAATCTCATAATTTAATATTTCAACAACAAGATTATTTTCTTTTAATTTCTTTTTGGTCTTTTTCAATTCAATAGCAAGTTTAACCAAACCATCTTCATGGGTTGAGGGCGAAGACTCTTTGTGGGTTGAGGAAGTGAAGACTCTTTGTGAACTATTGCTAGCTACTAGGAATTTGGGCTACTAGTGTTTCCTTCGTTGGGCTTCAAGGAAGGAATCAAGTACACGATTTGAGTTGGAGGGTTCACATATAGATTGAGGGTACTAATTCTTGCTTAAAATAATTTTGGACCTGGTGTCCCGTGACACCAGGACGGTAACTTGGTTTCACCCCTGTACAACTTTGATCTTATCTACATATACTATATTTTCTTGATCCACTCATTGGCCCATCCATTCAAATGTTTGTATTCTTTTTTCTTTTGAAGGAATGTTTGTATTCATTTAGTACGTAACTTGAAGCAGTATTGTCAAACACAAATGTTGCAAAAGAGCCAGGCAACCTGCGATCTAACTTTTTCATATATGATGTCTAACTTTTTATATGTAGAATTGTGGTTTGAGCCAATTTATAAAACCAACTCTTTGATCGGACGTAGCTAATGCAGAGAGAGAGAGAGAAATGTCTATAGAAAAACAAAAAGCTAAGCACACCATGTAGCGTGCATATACCCAAGGGCAGCATCCATCCTAACAAATCAAATTTCAAGAATGTTTGAGATATTGCTAACCACTCTTCCCATGTGGTGTGCTAATGAGCCTTATTAGGATGGGTGCTCTTGTCTACCTAGCCGGTGTAGTATTAGTTAAAAAGACTAAGTTTACTTTACTTCTTTGAACTCTTATGTTGGTCTAAGTTCTTGTATGATATGCCAATGAGCCTTACTAGGATGGGCGATCCAGTTTACCTAGCCGGTGCGGTATTAATTAAAAGGACTAAGTCTACCTTACTCCCCTGAACTTTTGCATCGCTCTAAGTTTCAACCTTCAACTACAAAACCAGATATGTTTTCCCTCCTAAAATATCAATACCATTCATTTTACCCCCTAAGGCCGATCTAAAGGTGATTTTGCTCCAAGTTGATGCTGATATGGCAGGGGCCCCACCATCAGCCTCCAGTGGACCAAGTGAGAGAAAGAGAGGGGAGGCATTGGTGCATAAGGAAGCAAAACAAGGGAGTAAACAATGGTCGTGCTACAATGTTGCTGGTATAGAAACCGAATACAAGTGAGGGGTGAGCGATGGTTGTTGTAGGGTGGCCCCACTGAACCAGCTAGCTTTGTTGAGAACTATGTACTAAGGAAGGCTTCGCACCGAAGCCACGGTTGTAAAGGTGTACGTATATATGATGATATCAAGTCTTGGGAAGGCCCAAGAGGTCATTTGTTTACCTAACTCTCCACCACCACTCTCTCTCTGTTTGGTCTGTAGCCACAACAGTTGGCGCCGTCCGTGGGGATGACGGAAGCAAGACTCAAGACAGCAAGGGAGGATGGCACGAAAAAGCTTCGTCATCGGTCACGAGCAAGAAAGAAGCGGCCGCGGCGAGGCCCCGCGTCAGCACCAGGGCTTCGGCATCGGCGGTCGGGGAAGACAATGACGACGCTCATTGCGCGACCATCGACGTCATCGACCCCGCCACCTCCGACGCCATCGACCCGCCACCATTGGCGTGACGATCGGCCCCAACCCACCCGTGGCACCCCAACCCGCCATTGGCGCGACGAGCCACCTTGGCGACACCGCCGGACGTTAGGAGGCGGTAGCCTCAACGATCGTAAAGCGCGACCACTACCTCCGCACCCGACACGGAAGTGCCAAGCGGCCCCACCGCGGCACCGAGCTCCACGGCGCGACGCGAGGGACAGCCAGAGCACAAGCGGCGGTCGCGATGACATCGACCCTTGCGCCAGCGCGCCGCCACCCCATCTCGCCCGCCACGGAGAATGCCTGTTGGCGCCCTGGCGCGCTCCGGGAATTAGCGGATCTCGGGGCCGTGAGGAGCATGCAAGAGGCTCGGGCTCGCCGCCCTCCGGTGGTCGCGCGGAGCTTGCACGAGAGGCGGGCGGTCGCGATGCCCCAACTTCCAACGCGCTTCACTCCGACGCGTGGACACGGAATCCCGTTATCGCCGGGCCTACGGCAAGTACCGTGGTGGAGGATTTCAAATTTTCCAGCTCCGTTACATCGTACAAAGGTGACACGGACCCCGCGAGTTCATATGCGTGTCTGAAACCGCCATCGAGGCGGCGGAAACGACACCACCAAGGCGAAGGGGCTCCCGCTCGCGCTACAAGGAGTGGTGCTTTCATGGTTCTTTACCATAGAGCTGAACTCCATATATGCATGGGAGCAGGTACGCGACCGCCTCTATAACAACTTACAGGGGAACTACATTGAGCGCGTCGACGCGGACCAACTCTTCGCCATCAAGCAACATCCATCGGAAAGGCTCCGCGAGTATTTCAAACGCTTCGCGAAGGTCCGCTGCCAAGTCAAAGACGTCAACGAAACAACAATAATCAACGCAGCGGTGCAGGGTCTTTGCCCAGGGCCACTGGCCGCATACAACGCGCGCAAGCCGATCAAGACAGTGGCAAAGCTTTTCGACAAGATGGAGGAATATGCTCAAGCGGAAGAAGGCGCGGCGACGGAGACAACGACGCCGCGCCAACCCAGCGGGAAGCGCCGCAAAGAGCGCTGACCCAGCACAAGCAAGCTCCTCACGGAGCAAGCGCCGGCAGGAGATGTCGAAGGACACCTCCCGGCATAACGACACGCCGGCTGACAAGGCCCACCGCGGCCGTCAGACGTCCCGGCGAACCCGGTACGTCTTTGACATCGAGGCCGGCTCCGAGGATAACGCCCCCGCCAACCGCGGAGCTAGGCCCGGCGAGTCGGGGGCGGCGAGGCGGGGCGCGAAGGTTGGGCCCGGCGAGTCGGCGACCAACGGCGCCACGATGGTGCGAGGTGCATGGTCAAGGCAACCACGATACCCGCTCTGCACCACCATCGCGATTTCGCCAAAGCGCCGCCAGGGACATGGATCTTGACACACGATCACCCGTCGTCGCGCACGTCCAGCAGCCACCGGTCGGCCCCCTGAGGATTTGCGACCAGGAACCGCAACCTCAGGAGGGCCCCGTGACGCAAGCCAGCGCAGCGGCCCAGCCAAAGCCCCTACGGATCCACATCGGGGCGCCCGCGCAGGGTCATCAACGTCATCTCCAGCGGCTCCTCCTTGGAGTTTGCCTCAGAGCGACAGCGTAAAGCATACATGCGGAGGCTACACCACGTGGCGGCATACCCGGCCCAACCGCCGCCAGAGTGGGCGCAGCACGACATCACCTTCACGTCGACCGACGCCGAAGGTGTGGAGTTCCCCCATCAGGATCCCCTAGTCATCCAGGTCGCAGTCGCGGGGTGCGATGTCTGGCGCATCCTGGTCGAAGGGGGCAGCTCCGCGAACGTCCTGTTCGCACAGGCCTTCGATCAGATGGTGATCCCTCGGAGTCGCCTAGGCCCCTCACGAATCCCGTTGCAGGGCTTCGGAGGCCAGCCCCTATTGGCTTTGGGTCAAATATGTTTACAGGTCTCCTTCGGCCAGGACGACAATGTGGCGACCAGGGACGTTACCTTTGATGTCGTCGACATCCAGTACCCCTACAATGCCATCCTGGGGCGACCAACTCTTAACTCCTTTGGAGCGATGCCGCACCATGGCTTCACGTGTGTAAAGCACGGGCCCGCGAGTGTCATCACCATTTTCGCGATCGACAAATGGCGGCACTGGAGCATGGAACCCAAGCCCAAGCACGGGAACTTACGCGACCCTAGGCGACAGCGCCGTATACACCCTACGGCAGCCCAAACACAAGAGGCCGTACCTCATTGCCACGGTAACAAGTCCGATGGTTAGTTCATATCCGTTTGTACTCGCTCACCGCGCAAGCGGGAATTTAATAAAATTCACCGTTTGCGAGGTTATTCGTGGCCCCGCCCACCACAAATGTGAGAAGGCTCGCCCCGCACGCACTCCACGGAGTATAAATAAGACGCGGATATTTTCCTGCGCACTCTCGAGTATAAACAAGACGCGGGATTCGCGCCTGCTACTGGTGTTGCCACCACGCGTACTCCTTGGAGTATAAAGGCGTGGTCGAAGTTCCCACGCACCACACGGAGACCCACCTCCGCACGAGCACCACATGGAGACTCACCTCCGCACACCCGTGCATGGAAACCCACCTCCGCACGAGCACCACATGGAGACTCACCTCCGCACACGCACTACGGAGGTCCGTCTCCGCACGTACTCTACGGAGTATAAATAAGACGTAGCGATGAGGTCCACCTCCGCACGCACTCTCGGAGTATAAATAAGGCGTAGCAATGATGTCGCCTCCGCACGCACTCTCACGGAGTATAAATAAGGCGTAGCGATGAGGTCGCCTCCGCACGCACTCTACGGAGTATAAATAAGACATAGCGATGAGGTCCACCTCCGCACGCACTCTCGGAGTATAAATAAGACGTAGCGATGAGGTCCACCTCCGCACGCACTCTACGGAGTATAAATAAGACATAGCGATGAGTCCGCCTCCGCACGCACTCTACGGAGTATAAACAAGACGCAGCGGGGGCGCCCCGCGCACTCTGTGAGTATAAATAAGACGCGGATGTTTTCCTTGCGCACTCTCATCGAGTCTAAACAAGGCGGAAGTTCCGCGCCGCGGCGTACCCTCCAAAATTTAAATAAGTCGTGGTTGATAGTCCCACGCATTCTCGGAGTACAAACAAATACGCGGATGTTTTCCCACGCACTCTCGAGTCTAAACAAGGCGGAAGTTCGCGCACGCGAGGGCGTACCCTCGGAATTTAAGTAAGTCGTGGTTGATAGTCCCACGCATTCTCGGAGTACAAACAAAGACGCGGATGTTTTCCTGCGCACTCTCACGAGTCTAAACAAGACGCGGATGTCCCGCGCGCGCGGTGTCCTCACGCGCGAACTCTCGAGTCTAAACAAGGCGTGGGCGATATTCCCACGCACTTGCGGAGTCCACATACAGCGGCGCCACGGACCCCGGGCGCCATGCGACCTCGGCAAGCGTGCGAGCTGCGGACGGGTGGTCGCGATGCACGGGAGCGGCGCGGAGCTCAGCGTGGGGCCGTGCCCGGCGCTTCGCATGCCGATCAAGCGGCGGCGAAGCTCGATGGCCCGCGCCCCACCACGGGCCGAGCAACCGCGCTCCCGGTAAAGCGCGCGGCGGACGGACTCTCAAGGCGGAGGCGCCCGGGGCGGCGCCCACCCTCGGCGGCGTGGCTCGGCGATACCACAAGCCGGCCCCCTCCCCTCCTTCCCTCACCCCAGCGTTGACTAGCTAGGGGAGAGGCGAGGAGAAGCAGTGCCGTGCGAGACAACGAGACAAGGCGAAGCCTCGCGGCGTGCCATAACAATCTACTCCACGAAGTTAGGGCGGCCGGATGAAGTACAAGTGAATTGCCCACCACCCCGCACCACCCGCGGCTCTTCGGCGCCCGGGTGGAGGGAAAACACATCGTGGCGACGCATCCCCCGGCAGAGGCTGGACACCCGACCCCGTGATCGCCTAGGCGGCATCGATGCATATACAGAGTCCCCTACGCTACTGAGCAAAGTTGGAACAAAATGAGTATGGGGTGCGGCGTATGGAAGGCGAGTGCCGCTCCATTTGGCCACCCGCCCCTTTTAAAGAGCCCTAGGGCCAAGACCACAGGCAGTGAGCCGAAGAGTCCCATCAACGCCCCAGGAGCACGTGGTGCGGCAAGGCTGCCCCATTCCACGCGTCCCCCCACCCTACGGGGCCCGGAGCGAGGTACGATGGCCAAGGGACACCTCCATTGCAGCTGTACTGCACCATGTGTGGATATCAGACGATCCTGCCTCAGCTGTCCCATCGGCGCTCGAGAATATAGCGAAATAGCGTCGCCCGTGAGGTCCTCCATTGGCCACCAGGGAGTCGGGGATAGAACCTACGCAGCTAGGCCCCAATCCCTCCTCGGGGGATGGAGCGCTCGCGCATCTACATCGACTAAGGCGCCAGCTCCGCTGCCACCACTTCGGAGGGTGGGGGACAGAGCGCTCGCGCGTCTACATCGACTAAGGCACTAGCTCCGCTGCCACCACTTCGAAGGGTGGGAGACGGAGCGCTCGCGCATCTACATCGATTAAGGCGCCGGCTCGCGCCACCACCGGGGTAGGGGCGGGCGCTCGCACGTCTACATCGACTAAGCGCCGGCTCGCGCCACCGCCGGAGGTGGGGGCGGAGCACTCGCGCATCTACACCGACCAGGCGCCGGCTCGCTGCCACCACCGGAGGTGAGGCGGGCGCTCGCGCATCTACATCGACTAAAGCGCCGGCTCGCTGCCACCACTTTGGAGGTAGGGGCGGGCGCTCGCGCATCTACGCCGACTAGGCGCCGGCTCAGCTGCCACCACCGGAGGTGGGGGCGGGCGCTCGCGCATTTACATCGACTAAGGCGCCGGCTCCACTGCCACCACTTGCGGGGTAGGGGCGGCGCTCGCCACGTAACAGCAGCCACGCCTTACCTCTACCCCTACCTAGGTGTGCGCCCCAACTAGCAAACTCCACCACGAAGAAGAAGCCAGCGGCGCATCCATGAGCAATGAGCGATGCATTTCCGATTCGTCCACTACAACGCTGCTATATTCTTACAAAACCGGCGGGCAGCACTACTTATGCGGTTTCGCTAGGGCGGCCCGCCGCGCCAAGTCTTGCCGCCGAGGATCGATTCACCCAGTCGAGGAGTCTTGACCGCCACGCGATGTAGCGCGCCGAGTTACAACGTCGAAACCAAGCAGCGAGTCCCCATCAGCGGTGCTCACAGCAAAGTGGCAAGATCGATTAACAAAGCAAAGCGGTTTTGCAATTCATTCCCGGCATGACATACGTAAGGTTACAACACACACCAAGCGTACGAGAGCCCGGAGTCACACCTGCTTTGGGCCGTCAGTCCCGCCATCGTCGCGCCGCGCAACCTCATCAAGCCACTCACCCAGATTCCACTCACCATACATGTTCCGCCGCAGCTCCACCTTTGCTGTGGCCTACCCAATATACTCCCAGATCCGCTCGTGAAAAAACTGAATGGCGGGCCTAACGGCGCGCATGGCGCCGGACATTACTCCAGCTCCAGCGGGCATCTCCAGCTGGGGATCGCCCAATTCATCAAAATGGCGGCAGCCCCGATGCCGGAGTAGAGCGCATACCAGACAGGCAGTCACGTAGGAGCAGTGGTTGCCAAAGGACGTCGCAGCCGGCTGAGCAAGATCGGCCGCTTCCGCAATCCATTGGAGAGTTCGGGGAAGCTCTTCGGGTCCAAAGGAGCGGGGCGGCACCTCGGCAACAAGATTCTCAAGGGCACCCTCCAGGGCCAGCATAGCCTCCCATGCCGTTGCCGAGGCGGCACCCAACGCCTCATCCCGCTCCTCGGGGCTGCGCGAGGCGGCGTTCTCTTCCTCGAGAGTCAACTCTGCTGGAGCGGCCGTCACGCTCCACCACCGCCGCCTGCCGCGTCGATGCCACACGCTCCGCGGCATATGAGACAGTCGTCGCGCGTTCCGCTTCCAGCAGTCGCACGCGCTTGTCCTTAGCAGAATGTGCCTCCTCAGATGCACGAAGGGCCCCTTCGGCGGTCTGCGGCCGGCCTTCGGGCCTCCGTTCCAGCGCATGGGCACTTTGTAGTGCGGTGAGGGCAAAGTCTACACAAAAGCAATCGGCACACCTCCAAGAAGGCCACGGGTTGCTCGGGGTTAGGCGTTTACCCTCGGTTGGGAGACCTCGAGCACCCCTTCAAGCAAATCGGGCCGCCCGACACGCAAAGCATCGCGATCCAAGCTCGCGCCACGTCATCGCGGCCCCGCCATGCCGCCAACACCCGCTCGAGGAGCGAAGTCCGCTGAACATCGGCGGCTTCGCGGCAACGACCTCGGCGGCGCGAGCGCCCTCCCAACAAGTCGCCCGGGCTCCGCGCCCCCGTGCTCGGCAGCGTGGTGTCCAAGGCACATGAGGTCGACTCTGTGAATATCTACGAGTCACGATTAAGGACATTCTACCTTGACCCGCTTTGAATCCGCGGCGACCTGGCGTCCTCGCGCGCCTCGCCCGGTGGGAGCCGGTGTCGAGCTCGGCTCCATCAAGCCCTCGCGGCGTGACCGCAAACTTCGGTCGGGGCGCGAGGGCACCGACGCACTCGGTCTCGGAGTTGAGTCCCATAGGGCCCGACTCGGCTCGCTACTAACAAAACCCCACCCGGCCAGGCGGCAACCACGTGCGGGTCGTTTCGCCTTCGGGAAGCGGGAAGGCGGTTCGTGTTGGGAACCGCTGCGGAGGTCCCACGACGCGAACGCGCTCGCCCCAACACCTTCGCGGGCACTAGCTCGCTCCAACATCCCAGAGTCACGGTTCCATACCAACGTTGCACAGTGGCGGCGCGGCACTCACTCTTACCTCGGCTCCGCATGCTCCACAAGCGGGAACCCACCTCCACTATAACCCCCTCCCGCGGCGTGCAGAGGTGGGGTGGGAGGCTGGAACAACGCGCGCGGCACCTAATGCGGGGCCTCGCTGCAGCGGTTCAACCGCTCTAGGCGCCTCGCGATTCTGACGGCCTGCGATGTGTGCTCCACTGGCGTGTACGGTCCAAGGAATGCACTCACCGCGCGCTCCGCGGCCTCGGCGAAATACCTACGAAGGGCACCGGGGCACATTGTCAAAAAGCGGCCTCCACGAGCACCACGAAAACAAGCTTCAACACAACTTACGTGGACCGAGAGGCCCAAGGCGAACACGGAGGGGCGGGCGTTGTCACGTCGAAGCCCCGGGAACGGCGCCAATCCGCGCAAGCGGTGCTACACCATACATGGCGTACTCCTCGTGGTCGCGCATATTGAAGCGGGCGGTGATCGACAAGTCTCCGTGCTATCCGCTCGTCATCGGCATCTAGGGCCTCTGGGGCATGGCGCTAACTGCCACCGGTCGCCCCGAGCACTCAAGGTCGCTACCACTCGCCACGCGGTGGTAAAACCACCGTTGTGTCCAATCTGACCCCCACTCGGCCCGACCGATTCGCGGAAATATCTTACGGCACTACTGGCGCGATGCGAGGTCGGCGTTATCGGCGGGCAGCGCCCGTCCCCGATCCTGCCGTGCATCGGACATCATGAAGAAAGCGCGGCGATGTGGCGGTAGGCCAACCACGCCTCGTCGCGCAGCCCAGCTATCACGTAGCAAGCGGGCAATCACATTCTGCGTCTGCGCCGGCTCAAGTCCAAAGCCGTAGGACATCCCGACAAGCTGGCGGCGGGATCGCAACCCGACCTCGGTAGGCGACAAACACGATCGCCTCGAAGTGCGGGGTGCGGTTCGATCGTCGCCGCGGCGGCCGCCGCGTCCGGCGGTCGACAACTTCCCTCTTGAAGAAGGCGCGGATCGTCTCTTCCGTCACTGGCGTCGAGCCGGGGCGTGGGAGTGCCGCCCCCTCCTCTCTCGGCGCCGTCCACCACTCGCTCACTACCGCGGGGCAGCGCCCAGGGTGTCACGTCACCTCGGCGGCGATGCCGGGTGGAAGGCGCGCGCGTCGTCGATCGCCGAGTGTGCGCCTGCGGTGTGCCGCCATTCTCCTGGAACTCCGGGATGCGAAGGAAGAGAGAACTTCGAGATAAGAGATAGGGGCGCGGTTGGGAGATAGAGGACAAAGCGATGAAAAGGCAAGTGGCCTAATGCAAGGGTACTTATACCCCTCGCTTTACGCCATTGATAAGTGTAGCGCGGAAGCGAACCGTCCACATCCCCGATCGATCGTGCCGTGCAGCACACACATGCGCGCGACGGCCCGATCAACGGCGGCCACACTAAGGGCCGCGCCGGTGCGGAGTGCTGTCGCGCTCGCTCGTGTACGCTTTCGGCGGTTTAGGCATGCATGACCGGTGACATCTGCGCCAGCGGTGCGATCTCGGCTCCACTCCGGCAAACACGCACCGCGAGGCCTCCCGCTACGTCGAGCGCAATCGCGGAGAGCCACCGCAGCCGGCGCCGCGCCGTGTACGGCATCCCCACCAAGCGCCGCGTGCGCCACAGCTGCGCGGTGAGCTTCCACCCACGCGAGACCACATGCGACGCCGCCAATAGCCGCGATCCGCGCCAGTGAACCTTCGTCTCGTGGGCGACCTCGACTCCGCCCTCGGCGCCATTTCGCGCGCCCGCAGCAGATCATGCCTACACAAGCTACGCCAAAGGCGCCCTTTTGCTCGGTGGCTCGGGACAACCGGAGCTTCTGCACTCTATACTTCTTCGATCTTACTACAACCGTTTTGCTATTCTAATGTGTCCGTGCCTTTCTACGGCGCGGGTTACACAGACCGACACGGCAAGTCACTTGGTCCAAGCGCGCGGTCACGGCATGGTCAACCGGCCGCCGAGCGACTTCGGGAAAAAATGCGCCACGGCGCACTCACCGAGATGCGGGACAACACGAGGACACGTCGAGTCGACCCCATCTGCCACCGCACATCCGTGGGCCCGACGGCACGATCGCCCCAACTTGCGCCGCAACACGCCCCACAAACATATTGCTCCAAGCTCGGAGGCGATCTTGTTCTCGTAAACAGCGCGGAATCGACAAAGCCCTATTTATGAGAACAAGACCATCACAGAGCATGGAAGCACGGCGCGCAAAGTCACGGGAAGCACGGTGCTTCACCACGCCATCTATATACACGGCTTTCCGTTGGGAAGCGCAACCGGCGGAGTCGGACCGGCGCAATCATCGCGCGCGCGCGCCGCCGTTCAATTGCCACTCCGTATATCACTCCCGCGCGGCAAGATCCTCGCCGTGAAGTGCCCGTAACCGTCTTCGCGAGGCCTCGCACCTCGCGGCGGCCCGACTCCGCCCTCGGCGAGGTTGCGGCGAGCATCGGGGCGCACATCGGAGGCGGCGTCCACACGACCACCGCCAAGCCTGGCGCTCGACAAGCGCTCAACGATGCGAACACGGCCACAGGCCGAAGGCGTTACACGGCCGGTGGTCCACCCTTCACGCAAGAGTCGTAAATCTTCGCCACTCAAGAACACACCTTCTTCCTTCCACAAACATGCACGAGCCGCTCAGCAGCGCCACCCCCCGCATGTTGTGAGAGGAAGAGGCACAT